>CM062805.1:476760564-478189756 GCA_031772625.1 Pinus tabuliformis | reverse complement strand
TCCTCAACATGGTATCCATCTGCTCATACACCTCGCCAATCACTGGTTTATCTGTATCTGCGAACCAAATCATGTGATAAATGGGCTTGGTGAAATCCAATACTTGCCTCACACTTGCCCAAAACATACCATCAGGAGCGGCCTCCTCCACCAGTTCAAAACCTTGCCTGTCAACTGCATTTGTAGCCCTTTCCTTTAATACCTGCTAGTGTGGACTTGATACCATGCTAGCCAATGACTCTCTTACCTTCAAAAGGCGCCTGCAGGTGAGGTAATAGCTACCAAATCTAGTCCTCGCAATCTTCAACAACTCCAATCTTGAATGACTGCGGAAAAGGCCATGGGTATTGCTACGATTTGTAATAAATTTTATCATTTTTTTGCCTTATACAAATCACCAATCCATTTGTATTGTTCATTTTTTTTCTTAACAACATCATGCATCAAAAGGTTAAATGTGTGAACCAAACACCCAGACCAAAATATGTTGGGGTATTTATCCTCAATAATTGCTCCTGCTGACTTACAATTAGGAGCATTATCAGTGATGTCTTGGATGACATTGTATGGCCAAATACAGTCAATTGTTTCAAGTAATGCTTCTGCAATGTTGATGCCAGTCTTGAACTTCTCTTAGTAATCATATGCATTTAGAAAGATGGCACCAGTAACAGACATAGCAAGAACACTTATCAATGGCTTACCTTTTACATTTTCCCATCCATCAGATACAATGGACACCCCATGTTCAGTCCAAGAACTTGTCATTCTATTCAAAGAATGTGATATTTTTTCTTTTTCATGATCAAGTCCAACAGTTCTTGCCTTGTCATACCCAGGGCTCTTGTATCCTTTAGGGGCATAATTTATGGCAAAAACCATTTCGTGCCAATAAGGTGAGTGAAGAACATTGAATGGTATCCCACATGCATAGAGAAAACTGTAAACTTTTGAATCCACATCGTTCCTACACCCCTCATCAAGGAAATCTAATATGGTTCTACGCCTTAAAGCTGGTGACCATATGCCTCCATATCCACTACCTTGGGAGGATGCTGAAGGAGTTCTTTGTGCTTGTGATTGTGAGCTTGGTTCAAAGAAACCCCTTGATTTTTTAGATTCGTATTGGGCTTCCTCCTCTTCCCTTATGTATTTGCTCTATCTGCTGCTGACACAACTGCACAAGTTTTGATTCCTATTTGTTTATCTCCATCCCATGGCTTTTTCCCGCAGAGGTGTTTTCTGGCACGGGTGTATGAACCTGTGTAATTATTGTTGTAATGGGGGCAATGAAATTTAATGGTTCCACCACCTTTCCTTGCTTCAGGCCTGCTAACATATTTACACAATGGGGTTTGGTCTTGTTGAGTTTTTTTAGTTTTTGAATCATGTTCACCCTCCTCCAGCTCCTCCTCACCGGGTTTTCATCAAATCCACTTTGTCCCCCTTCTTCACCCCCCTCTTCATTTTGACCCCTCCTTTTCCTACTCTATAGCACCATAATAAATAGAAAACGAACCAAGAAGAAGAAAATGCCAAGAAATATAGCCAAGTCCATGATGTTTGAAATTTGTAGTTTTGAATCTGCAAAATTTAATGGGAATGGGAATGAGAAAATTAAAAATGCATTTACTATTTATTAATTTTATTTATTTAGATTCATCATTCTAGAAATAAGTTACTAAGTTACTAACCTACTAAATTACTAAGTTACTAACCTACCTCAAATCCAAGACTCCTTGCAGGCTTGCTCCTTGCGCCTCGACGCTCACTTCTCGCTCCTCCTTGCTCCTTTGCACAAGCTCCTTGCCTCTCCTCCAACTCTCTCAAGTCACAATGAAGTTACAAAAGCCATCCAAGCCTTTATATAACAAAAAAATTTCTTAAAACATTTTTTTTTTTATGTGCGTATTTTTTTTGCTTGTTTCGCACCCGGCAGCAGCCCGCGTCGCTCCTGAAGTCGCTCCTTGTTTTGGCGGGGAGCGCAAATTCTTTTTTTCGGGAGCGCGCTCTTAACCTGCTTCCACCCCGAGCGTGGATTGGGAGCGGGTTCGAGGGAAGGGGGTGCTCCCCCGCAACATTGGTTCAAACCCAGAGCAGACGAAGGAATTATTCTTGGTTATTCATCCAGAAGTAAAGGATACAAATGTTATAATAAATGACTTCGGAAAATTGTTGAAAGCATTGATGTTGTAATTGATGAAGCATGCGGAAATCTGAAACAAATGAAATCAATAGAGGAATATGAGAATGAGGAACTTAGGGAATGCTTTTCCCCCATCAAATCAAAATGATATAGAAGAAGAAACCAATGAAGCACCAGAAGAAGATACAACAGATAGGGAAAAGAATCCATCTAGGTATGTTTAGAAGAATCATACAGAATCACAAATTCTAGGAGAAAAAGGGGTTGGTGTACAGATAAGAAGAACTCTTATATGGACCTCAAGTTATCTAGGATTACTATCCTCCACCGAACCTCAGAATGTAAATGAAGCCTGCAAAGATGAATGTTGGGTCAAGGCCATGGATGAAGAACTGGACCAAATTGAAAATAATGATACTTGGGAATTAGTTCCTAGACCTCATGATAAAAATGTTATAGGAAAAAAATGTATATTTAAGAATAAGCTGAATGAAAATTGAGAAGTTATTAGAAACAAGGCAAGACTTGTTTGTAAAGGGTATGCTCAACAAAGAGGTATAGATTTTGAAGAAACTTTTGCACCTATTACCAGACTTGAAGCCATAAGGATGTTTCTTTCTCTTTCTAGTTTTCAAAAATTCAAAGTATGTCAAATGGATGTAAAATCATCTTTTCTTAATGGATATTTAGAAGAAGAAGTTTATATTGAACAGGCAGAAGGATTCATTCTTCAAAATGATGCAAAACTTGCATGTAAGCTCAAAAAGGCTCTTTATGGTCTACAACAGGCTCCAAGGGCTTGGTATTACTGCCTTGACAAATATCTACAACAACAAGGTTTCATAAAAGGTTTTGCACATAGAAATTTATACACAATGGTTGAAAATGATAAACTGCTAATTATTGTTGTTTATGTTGATGATATCATCTTTGGTAGCAATGAATAATCCACGAATCATAATTTTGCTTTAGTAATGTAACAAGAATTTGAAATGTCCTTACTTGGTGAACTTACTTATTTTCTTGGTCTACAAGTACAACAAACAAAAGACGATATCTTTCTTTCAAAAACCAAATATATTAAGAAAATATTGAAGAAGTACGGAATGGAAGATTCTAAACTAGTATGTACTGCAATGGTAACAGGATGCAGTCTTAGTTCTAATGAGGAATCACCAGTAGTAAACCAACCAACTTACACATCTATGATTGGAAGTTTGCTTTATCTAATAGGTACAAGACCTGATATCATGCATGCAGTAGGAATTGTTGGAAGGTTCCAAGAAAATACAAAGGAATCACATCTCCAGGCAGTCAAAAGAATTTTCAAATATTTTCAAGGAACTTAGGACTTTGGACTATGGTATCCTAAAGATACAGACCTTACCTGTCATGCATATACAAACGTATATTGGGCAGGAAATGTTGATGATAGAAAGAGCACTAGTGGAGGTGCATTCTATATGAGTTCTCGGTTAGTGTCATGATTCAACAAGAAACAAAGTTTGATTTCTTTATCTATAGCTGAAGCAGAATATGTGGCTGGTGCATCTTGCAGCATACAACTACTTTGGATGATGTAAACATTGTAAGACATTCAGATCACATGTACTCCACCCATCTCCATTCTATGTGATAATACACGTGCCATTAGTATTTCAAAAAATCATGTCATGCACTCCAAGACAAAGCACATACCCATTAAGTACCATTTTATATGAGAACAAGTGCTTGCACAAAAGGTTAAATTGGATTATGTTCCCTCCAAAGAATAGGTTGCTGATATATTCACTAAACCGTTTCCCAAAGAAACATTTGAATATCTTAGAAAAAAGCTGTGAGTAGTTGCTGTGTCATCCTACTGTTAAATCCAGTTTTCAGAGGAAGGTTATTATACGCGGGTTTCATGAAGTATAGTCGCATATACATGTGGGTTTCTGTGGCTGAAGGGGCTTATATATCTTTTTGATAGAAAAATAGTGGGTCGAACTCTGATATGGGTGCTCTGTTTGACATTGATGATTACAATATGACGATATGCTTTGTTCATTGATTTTTATATGACTGACAAATATGCCTTGATGAATGACTTGTTGACAATGCATAGGTAGCATAGGTTCAGGGGGAGCATTATCCTTCACACACATTCAACATTGTTGGCATCATGGTTGTTGAATTCAACTATGGCTTTAGATACTTATATAATTTGTTGCATAAGTCTTGTAAAGATCTAGGGTGTGATATGACTTCTTCTGTCATGGTCTATATTTCAATGAGTCCTATTGAACATATGATATAATTTGTATCCCCACGTTGCATGGGATGGATGATGTACTAATTTCTGTATTTCTGTCATGTATAAACAATCGATATATCCCCACTTTGTTGGGTGGATGAGTCAAATATGGTGTGTCCCCACTTGGTTGGGTGATTGATGTATGTATGAGTCATTGGTTATAGGGAGGTCATACTCACTAAGTTGAGTTATAGAGTCATGTTATTATTTTGAAACATATCTCTACAGACTCGGCATGTACTCAGTGGGAGCATGGACAACATAATGTATATCAAATGGAGAGAATAGCTTGGTTCACCCTTTTCCCTTGATGTCAAAGGGGGAGAGTATTTGGTGTTGCTTGTTATCTCTAACAATTTGTACAACTTGTAGTAATCATCACCAACATGGTTGCCATGAAGTCCAAAGAGGAAGATTATTGGCATTATGATACAAGTGTTGTCCATGATGGCAGCTCACTCACAAGTCAATTTAGTTTTGAGGAAAGGAAACCCACAGTGTAACAAGTCCATTCAAATGTAACAGGGAATTGGTACAGAAGCATAGGGAGATGGAACTAAAGTCTACTAATCAGAATGAAGAAGTTGAAGGTAAAGGATGGTGAAAATTAGTTTACGATGTATACACAGGTTCACTTAGTCAAAATAACGCATACACACTGGTTCACAGAACAAAAATGTGTATACGTATACAGACACTTTCACAAGAATAAAAGCTCGTATATGTTGGAAAATCAAGGAAATTTAAGAGGAGACAATACTAGGGGTCAATACCATGGTATTAGCCCACAATATTGAGCAGAGTAACGACTATTTGATCTCGTCCAAGAATACCATGGGTCCTAAGTGGTTTTGGTCGAGGTATTGAGAAAGGCCTAAACCTATATAAGGAGGAGAAGAGAATAAGGCCAATGTGTTCAAGTGCAAAGGGTTTCTAAGGAATACTTCTATATGAAGTATATTTTATGTTGAATGGGCTATGTTTTTGATTTGATCTGAAATATTTTGTTCACCTTGAATTCAATGTTGGATCAGGATCATGAGACCTAAAATGACTTATCATTGAATGATCTGATATTGGTTGGGCTAGATCTGATTATGTACACCTGTCTTATTCTTCAAATCTCATGATCTGGGTTTGTCTGAAGTCCAGAATAGCAACAAAGTTATGAGTTAATATTTGCAGATCTATACGCTAGTTCGTCTCGGCAAAAGTCCGTGTACATGAAGGTTCTACTCTTCCAAGTAGCATATACAAAATAAAAGCCTATTCTTTAGATCTGACTGATCTATCTGATCAGTTCTGTTGTTTTACTGTGTTGGCATTATGATACAAGTGTTGTCCTTGATGGAAACTTACTAAGATGACAGATCACAGTTCAGGCTTGCAGAATGAAGAAAAGGAGATATACACAGGTTCCCCTTGATAAAGCCACGTATACACGCATGTTAGCCAACCAAAATATGCGTATACGTATACACACACTTTCATGCAAGGGAAGGCGCGTACATTGGGTTTTGGTACATGGTATTTGGACCATGGTATTGTGATCCATGGTATTGGTCCAAGGTATCTTGTCCGACGTGTTGACCCCAGGTATTTGGTCCAAGGTATTGGTTCTAAGTGGTTTTGGACCATCGTATTGAGTAAGGCCTAAGATTATAAAAGGAGGAGAAGATCATTAGGCAAAGGCACTAAGAAAGTCTTGAATATCTGATGAAGTATGAGATCTAGTATGCAGGTTATGGGTTCATAATGCTTTGCTTGATCTGAGCTAAGGAGGAATCTCAGCAGTTGATGGAGAACAAGATCTAAGGATAGATTGGGATCTAATGGCTTGGAATGAATCATCTCTATATGGTTTGATCACGATTATTCTAGATCTGTATACTGATGCATGTAGTGTTCTGTAAATATTATGATCTGGGTATAGCTCAAGTTTGGAATCGCAGCAAATCATGAATGAATATTTATAGATGTATACGCTGGTTGACTATGATAAAAGTGCGTACATACGCATGTTAGATACATCTAAGTAGCGTATACCTTATGAACTATGATGTTTGAAGTTACAGGTGGTTCTGGTTGTTGATGAGTTCTGAAGACTGCTTACTGGTGTCAATATTCTGCATATTCAGTTTGGTTGATTGTGTTTAGCTTCAGTGTTGATGGATCTCATCTAATAATGGATCAGGATCATAATGGCTTATCTTTATGTGATCTGATGGACTAGATCTGGTTGCTAACACTCATATTATACTTGTATATGTAATGATCTGGGAATGTCTGAAGTCAGGAAGTGCAACGAAGTTATAAGTAAGTAATTAATGACATATACGCTGGTTCGCTTTGGTGAAGTTGCGTATACACGTTGGTTTGGCTCTTCCAAGTAGCGTATGCACTCTGATGCATGATTTTGATGATACAGTTAGATTTGAACATTGTTACAAAGTTCTATGTTCTGTGTTCTGGTGACTGCAGTTTGTTGACAGGGTTTCAGTGATTCAATATTGGGTGATTCAGAGATTGATGATGCCAGTGTTGATTGATTGTGTCTAGTATGAAAATTGGATGAAACGTAGCCTTCAAATTATGGTGTTGTGCTTCAGGAGTATCCAGTTTGAAAATTTATGAAACGTGGTACCTGGAGGAAGAAAGAGAAGGTTGTAGTCTTCTGTAGGTCGGCACCTACGTACTAGTACATTAGCTAGTACAAGAGCTAAGGGGCTTGTAGCTCCTTTCCAGTAATAGCTGGAAAATGAGTGAAGGTTGGAGCATTCAGTAGGCTGGTGCCTACGTACTAGTAAAAGGATCGGCTAGTACAAGAGCTAAAGGGGGTTGTATCTCCCTTCCAGGAGAAGCTAGAGAACGAAAGGAGGTTGTAACTTTCTGCAGGTAGAAGCCTGTTGTTGTAGGGAAAAGTATCCGACTCGGATGACCCTATCCCACTCTAAGGGTGATAGTACCTTAGCAACAACTGTAAAACAAACTACTTAAGGTTTACTTCTTTATGAAAGCAAAAGAGAATGGAGAAATGCACTAACCGTTGCCTTGCGCTTAATGTCGAATCCAAACTCTTCTCTTTGGCTGCTTGCTCCCAGCTCCTTGCTCTTTTGCTGGCCCAGCTACAATGAGATCCTGCAAAATAACAAAGAAGGAAACTACAAGAAGCATGCAATCATAACTGGTTCAAGGATTAGTGTAAACCAAACATGCAATTATCACAATATATTATTGAAACAAGAGCACATAGAAGAACCTCAATAGCTTTTATTAATGAAGAAGTAAAGGTTCTGAGAGTATTACAACCATTGAAGGCTCCAATCCAGCAACACCTCCCAGCAGAAAGAATTTCTCCTCTTCACCTCTCTCAAACAATCACCCAATAGCTCTATAGTGAAACCAACAGCATATCATTACTTTGCACCAAATTCCAGCCTCCTGAGCTCATAGGAGAGAGCTCAATATATAGATGAATTGAGAAAGGATGAGTCAGCTTGCAACTGATGTGTAGCTGCCTTGTGTCCTCTCTCTCTTCAGTTAATCTTTAGTTGATCTTCAGTTCTTGAGTCCACTTGGAGAACCTTGCTTCCACTTGGAGAAACAGAGCCTCTGACTCATCACAAGGCGAAATACCTGATCCAAGTGTCATTTTTGGAAGATTCCAGAGCAATGACTCAGTGTGCCACTTGTCCCATCTCGCTCAGCGCAGGTGGCCTTTGTCCCACTTGCTTTGCAACGCAGGTACACCATGGAGCAACTGAGTTTCAGCGCAGAAACCTAGTGGAGCACCGACTTTGATTTCAGGATTGCTTGTTTTTGAGTATTTTCAGGTGGAGAACTGATCTGAGAGCTGTTGGTTTGCTGACCTTGTTCCTCTAGGGGTAGGAACATCATGTTTAGGGAACTTTGGATCCCTTGGATTATTGACAATTCATGCTTGTTGCTGTAAGGCACAAAATTGTCTATAACACCTGTGTACTGGTATAAGGCTGCACTAGTACATAAATATTGTAAAAAGAAGTTTCTTATTAAAATAAGATAGAGATGAATTGCAGTAGGTGGTTTTCACCCACATTGTGTTTCCACCTTACATCATGGTGTTCGTGTGTGCTTCTTGTGTGTGATGATCTGTTTTGTTCTACTGCACCTATTTACTGTTCATATGGTTAATAAAGTTCTAATGCACTAACTAAAGATCAACATTTAATGGATTAACTGAATCATAAGTTTACTGGATATACGCTAGTTGCATTAGACACAGTTGCGTGTACACGTAGGTTCCCTTAACTGAAGTAGTGTATATGAATATGAGTATGGAAATGAAAAAGTATTTGATTTGATAATATTGATTCACCCCCCCCAGTATTATTTCCAACATATTGCTGTCTATCAATGAAGTCTTCTTAGATCTGAATGTAAAACTGAATGCATAAGGAGTTTGATATATAATTGATTGATTGTATAAGTGAGAAGGGTGATATCTGCTACTGCCTGTGTAAAGCTCTGTAAATTGACAATAGATGTTCAGTATATTATTGGTTGGTACAGACTTGATTCAGAAGTTTTATGTTTCAGTAGTTTTGAAGGTATACGCAGGTTTGATTAAAAGAAGTAGTGTATACACACAGGTTGGGTTCAATAAATTAGTGTATACATTCTGATGTATGATTTTTTGAGGTTGCAGCTAGTTCTGAATGATAATGTAGGTTTCTGGGTTCAACGTAGTGTTCTGGTGATAGTGATCTAACTGTTCAGATTAAATGATTATTGGTTGAAGTAGTTTGAAAGTTTTGATGGGTCCTGTTAGCACTCTAGGAAGCTCTCCTAGTTTGTAGCTCGGAGATGCTTGGAAACATATAAATCTTCAATATCATTCTCTGAACTATTGTAATGGATTGGGGTTTGGATCAAGTTAGATGACTGTTTCAACTCTAGTTTCACTCATAACATGCATGAACACCCTCATCTTGACAAGGATTTAAACCACTAACGCTCAATAGTTTATAGATTCAATGAATAGATGGAGAACACTGACTGTACTAGCAAATACATACATAAACACATATGAATGACTAGCTACAGAAGGTAAATGAAGCTTACAAATCTAATTTATCAGCACAGAGATAAGATGACAGTTATCTAGCATTCGACAGAGAAGAAAACATGAATAACCCATTCAAGTGTAAGTTTAGAACAGAGAGAAAGATGGCGATTGAACATATAACAGCAAAAGAAGCTTGTACTACTAGAATGAAGATGAGACGCTGAGAGGAGTGAAGTCTCCATAGTCTCCAAAAGTTGAACCCCTGATATGTTGTGGGGAAAAGTATCCGACTCGGATGACCCTATCCCTACTCTAAAGGTGACAGTCTTTAGCAACAACTGAAAGTAAAGCTTTGATGATTTCCTTTATGAAAGTACAGAGAGAATGAAGAAAGATTAACCAACTGGTGTCTTTCGCTTAGTCGATCCTTATCCTCTCTCTTTGTCTCTTGTTCCCAGCTCCTTGCTCTCTTTGCCGGTCCAGCTACACACAGATCCTGCACAAACAAGAGAGGAAACTACAAGATACAAGTACTCATAACTGATGCATGGATTAGAGTGAATCAAATATACATGTAAATACAATACATCAATGCAATACAAGTATATAGGAGAACATGCAAAACTTTATTGATAGAAGTAACAGGGTTCTAAGAAGGTTACAACCAATGATGGCTCCAATCCAGCAGCACCTCCCCAGCAGCAAGAACTCTCCTCTTCACCTCTAGTAAAACAATCACCCAATAGCTCTAACTGTAAACCAACAGCACCTCCTTGCTTTACATGAAATTCCAGCCTCCTTAGACCTCATAGAAGAGCTCTATATATAGGAGAGAAGAAGAGAGGATGAGTCAGCTTGAGACTGACATGAAGCTGCCTTGTGTCCTCTCCCTCTTCAGTTAAACTTCAGTCCTTGAGTCCACTTGGAGATCCTTGCTTACACATGGTGATCAAGTACCTCTTACTCATCACAGGGCGAATCTCATGAACCAAGTGTCAGTTTGGAAGCTTCCTGGGCAGTTGACACCTTGCAGGATGACTGTGCCACTTGGCCAATCTCGCCCAGCGCAGGTAGCCTTCATTAATCTTGACTTCCAGTGCAGGTACAAGGAGGGACAGTTGCATTCCAGCGCAAAAGCTCAGTGGAGCAGCTGACATGATCCAAAATAAGCCTGTTTTGAAGTGTTTTCAGGTGGAGAACTGATTGGAAGTGCTGTTGTTTGATGACCTTGTTCTTTTAGGGGTAAGAACAACATGTTTAGGGACTGAGGATCCCTGTGATTATTGACATTTCATGCTCCATGATGCGAGGCACAAAAATGTCTATAACAGTTGCCCCCTAAAGTATGAGGCCGTTTATCGGGTGAAATGCTTTATCTAGAGGGTCCGAAGTTCATTCCAGTGCTGAGGAGGCGCCCTGTAATACAATACAATACAATACATTATTTTTCATTCTATTTTCATGATCTAGCTGAGGCGGGCATTCCCATGCTCAGCTTTTATAAATACATTTTGGTACATATGACAGACGATCGTCTGAAGGTAGACTGATAATTTTCTGCTGAAATTATCATCCTTTGAATAGGATGATCATCTGTTGCAATGATGTACATGACAAATGCTTTTATATTTCCTGAATATATATCGCAGCCCGGATGGATGAAACTAGATCCGGGGTCTTCAAACTCGTTCGATCTTCACTCTAAGTACAAGTCGATCCATGTGAGAATTGCGCTGAAGTCGAACATGGAAAGACATCGCTTGATTACCGGTCAATAATGAAAACCGTTAACAAGCGCGAGAGGAATCATCAATAATGAAGATGACCCTCAAGGTACTGCAGTACAATTCACGTGGCGTGAATAAAGGACTTGGCGTCGAACGCCACGCAAAATCTTCTGGTCGAAGGTCATTGATGTATACCTGTCGCCGGAAGTGAGAAGCTCGCCATTGAGGCATGCAAGCTTCAAAGTACTGATGGGGGTGTTCCTAGATCAACTTCTTGGATAATGAGCTGAAGTCGACAAGAAGCGATCCGTCAAAGGAGGGCCTTAATGAATCCCACAGCAATGACACGGAACGGAGCTAATGACTTTAGTGGAGGTGAAAACAAACTGTGACATATGATTCAGGGTGGCGATCATGAATGGATGAAGGATAATGTATGGCAGTGGATGGGACACGGTTGACACTTTCAGAATGACCCCTCTTGAACATATAACGACACTGATGCGATGGATCGGTAGCATTACCCCAAATGTGGATGGTTTGGCGAGGACCATGGCGGTGAGACCGGTGAATGAAACAACCCAACCCGATGTGGTACGGAGGAAAAGTGTCATGTTCAAGAGTGACTTGCTACCATTAAACTTTGATGTTCTCCCAATTTTTCCCCAGTCATTTCTGACCAGTACCTCTTTATTTTTTTCAAGCTTGAGGAGGATAACATATGCTTGTTCTATAACCTGCCCTTCGGGAAAGCCTATCGCTATGATTTAACGAGCTTAGCGATAGGGAAACTCGTTCTCGTCTAAAGACAAGTTTGTCGCTATTTAATCATTTTAACGAGTCTAACGACAAGGAAAACTCGGTCCTTTTCATTTTTAGAGAGTCTGAAAAGGTACAGAAAGTCAACTCCATGATTCCTTT
The DNA here is from genome assembly GCA_031772625.1 of Pinus tabuliformis. NCBI lineage: Eukaryota > Viridiplantae > Streptophyta > Pinopsida > Pinales > Pinaceae > Pinus > Pinus tabuliformis. The sequence continues at coordinate 478,177,619 of CM062805.1, read as the reverse complement.
TTCGTCATCTAATCCCTTAAGTCCGAAAAAGTATAAAACAATACAGAAGGGATGGATGTTCGGTACTTTTACGAGCCGAACAAGACAAGCGCTCGATCCTTTTGTGCAATAATCCCTCAAGTCCAAAAAGATTAAAATTTAGAGGAGGGATAGCGTTCCGTTCTTTTAACGAGCTGGAAGGCCAAAACTCGGCAAACTTTTCATATTTTACGAGTCAGTGAAAAGAGCTCAAAGAAGACTCGTCTTTTGAGGAACGAGTGATAAACAGGGATAGCGGCAGATTCCAGGTACAGGTTGGAATTTTCCAATCACGGCAGTGTCACAAGGATGGCTAGGTGAAATCACTCTTCGCAGCTGTTTCTCAAAAGAGGTAAACACACAAATGGAAGCGAATGATCGGCCAAATGAACGGTGGAGGTGATGGATGACAACACGATCAAGGCTCTTATGGCTGATGAATTTGCGATCTCAAAAGGTTATTTACCGGTTCATTTTTTCCATGAGCTTGAACTCTGGGGGAAACTTTTGCTCACACTTTTCTATTTTTTAACGAGCATAAATTCAGTCATAAAACTGCTCGAATTTTGCGTTTATTTTTTAACGAGCATGAACTATATGCTAAAATTGCTCGATATACCAGTCATAAAAAGAACGCCTCCCGTAAGGACCAATTTTTATAGAGCTTATGCCTTACCACAGCTATGCTCACTTTTGGCAAATTTTACTTTTGCCCCACAGGCTTCTTTCATGCAAGTTTGGAAACGGCTAATCTTAAAACCAGATAAATAACCGCCCCTAGCTTGCACTCCAGAAGGTTTGCATGCCCCCAGGTATAGGATAGAATTTCGAGGCTGCCCCTCCTCTCCCCTACCTCTGCTTTTCTTTGGGTGTTCACAGTTACTTGTCATCTTGCCAATCTAATGCTAACGATACTTGTCTTCTTGTTATTCTAAGGGGTCTTGCCCACTTTTAATAAACAGCTATTTGTGACAATAGAAGAACACTACTCAAAGACAAAACATTGGTATTATTGAGGGAGGCTTGCCTCTTTCTTATTATTCCAAAGACGGTTCGATTTGCTGCCGCAAATCAATCTCTTTCTTCGGCGGTGTCTATCATTGGGTTGTCCAAAGATGGTTACCCTCTGTCACAACAAAATAGTCCCCTTCTTTGTAGGCTGCCCCTGCTTATCCTTCAAAACATATGTTTTAATGGGCGAGGCTTGAATTCAAAGATGGTTACTATTCGTTGCGATAAGGGAATTCCTACTTGGGCATTGCCCACTTTTTAGACAAAGGTGAATGACTCTTTGGTCAAACACATAACTTTAACAAAAGATTATTATTCTAGAACAACCCCACTTCCTTCGGACGGGGTACGGACTAGTCATATTCTTCTGCGGAAATTCTTTCTTATACCCGGGGTTTCTTCTGCCCGAAGCAGACCAGGGTGCATGCCCCCTGGGTCCTAGTCTTTCTTTCCGAATCACTCGCGCTCATCGGGAAGGAGGACCAGGGGTGGAGGCGAATCTTGAGTGAACAGACCATTTAGGAATGGTATTTGACTATTTGCGATGCGAGATCCCGGAAACGAAAGTTGGTCTACGAGCTTGACCACCCTTCCTTTGTGTGGAAAACACATTACTCTAAAGAGTGAGGAGACTATCGCTCCCATGCAATAAATATAGTCCCGCCCAAGGAGTAGGTTATAATCCAAAGGTCCTTGGACGACCATCACGTTCATCTCGACGGTCTTCCCTTTCAATGTAACAGGTACATTGGGGAGGATCCCTAATGGTCGACTGGTTCCTTTATCAAAACCTGAGAGATTTCTCAACTCAGGTAAAAGCGCTGGGGAACCCAGTGCTTTCCAAGCAACAGAGGAAAGGATACTCACAGACGCCCCTTCATCAATGATAGTACCAACCATGATCATTCTATAGATCTGGACAATGATTCTGAATGGTACACTGGCTGGTAACCGGGGTCTGCCTAGTTGATTCCAATCAAAGGATACAACCAGGTTGCTTGGTGGTGGGACCGAATATACGGCCGGATATGACTCTGATGATGTTCCTTCCTGCGATAAAGGAATGGGCACATTGCCCTGACGCTCATCGGAGTCGGTGCTGATGAAAAGAACCTGGATGGTGTCATCCTTATTCTCTTCAGTGAGGGTGTCGCATGAAGACGACTCTTCGGCGACGGTGTCATTTGAAGACGGATCTTCAACGACGGAGTCATTGGACGATAGAACCTCTGAAGGAAGAACCGGGTCAACTGCCGTTTCGACCTTTAGACTTTCGTCTGGTCTGGATTCAGTAGGTTCATTCTCAATGACCGACACTTCAGCCGACCACTTGAGCGGGCCAGCTGGATTTTCAACTATCGAGGGATTAGGCACGAGTTTTTGGTATCCAGGAGGAAGTCGCAACGGTGAAACCGGGCGATCTTCCAAAACTCTCTTTGCCTCATTTAAGAATGGACATTTGTGGATGGCATGATTACATTCACACAATAGACAGGGTGATCTTGGTCCCCTTCTTCGTCCTTCACTCTCATTAGTCGACGGATTGCAATCAACATGACAACCAGAGGTTGATGCTACCGGATTGTGCAACCTTGGGGACCAGTCCCTTAGTATCCAGGGAATACAAGGACAATCACGATGGAAGTGGGTCCCTTTGCAAATGACACATGGCGATTTAGGCCCGGTCGGTGCAGTGTGTGGGTTTTTGTCAGCTTTCTTCTGCTTGCCCCCAGTTGCCTTCGCCAGAGGCTCCTTCTGCTTCTTTTCTCTCTTCTTCTTTTCTTTCTTCTCCTTGGGAGGCTGACTTTTGCCGGCTCTACCTTGCGAAGATGAAGGATCAGAGGAAGTATCATAAGAAGTGGAAGGCTGGTGGGTAGTTCTAGATTGTTCTGACTGTTGATTCGACTGCTCAGGATTAGTGGCGATCTGGACTACATTAGTTGAAAAGAGCCATACAGGGAGGCCGATTGTCAATCCTGGAAGTGACAATGTAGCCATATGAGGCGCACCAACATCTCCCCAAGAGGAGAAGGGATTTGGACTTCCGCCAAGGTTACTTCCTTGGTTGGTGGGCTCCATACTTTTCAACTGAAAGATCAACGTGGGAATAATAGGTGATTATGTTCCGCTTAAAATAAATTTTATTAACGACGCTTTTAGACACAAACTTGCTTTTTCATGTTTTAAGAGTCGAGAAAAAGCTAAAGATGACTCTAGTCGCCTTCGATGTATTAACGAGCCCGAAGTGACAAATGCTCGGTTGGACTTTTTCAGTTATAGAGTTTGAAAAAGGCCAAAAGAAACTGCTCTGGAGATCTAGGCAGAGGGTGTGCCAAACCTTTCGCGAAACCACAGAATACGTTTTACGGTACGGGTGGTCGATCTTCGTGAATGCTGTGTTCACTGCATCGCGATCAGTAGGGCGGCCGACACGGTTTCCTAAGGATAAAGGATAAAAGCCTATAGGGGTCTCCCAATATACGCGACGGTACGCGGGAGCTCAAGTCCGTGTTAGTGCCACCGACTCTCAGGAGGAATCACCCACCTTCGTAGAGATCGACAGTCACTATGTTTAACGACGCCGGAACACGTCTCTACCTAGACCTCTAGATGTTTGCGTTAAATTCCAAAGCGTTGTTATGTAAATTGAGTTTATTTTAATGTTGATCTTTCTTAACAGTTTGCCTTTCAGGTTCGCCACGAGATGTATATATACAACTTCCTATATGCAATCTAAGAATGAGAAGCAAATCTTTTCAATCTTTCAACTTTGAAAACCTTAATCTACTTGAGGGAAAAGAAAGACACAACTTTTTCCCACAGATCAAAGAACACACACTAAAATGCACATCTTCCTAAATCGTCAAGCATACAGTCAAATGCAAAATGCACAATGCATGTATTTCTTTTCGTTATCCTTAATGTTGATGCTAGACAGAAAGGAAACTGTTGTATAATTTTGAATCTAATTTCAAGTAGAAATAAACAAGCTTGTCCACAATCAAAAAGACACCTTATGATAGACTTGTTTAAAACACAGGAAATGTATAGATTCAAACCATGAAATGAAAAGCAAACAAACTCAAACAGCCATGAACAGTAATAAAACTAGCTCATAAGATCACAAAGACACTTTTACAGTTCAGGATCTAAGAGGTCACAGCTATACTGGTTCGCTTTTCACAATGGGAAACTGTAACTGAAACAAGAAATACTGAAAGAACATTCACAGTTTCATCACACAACTGAGGCGGAATAATGTCAAGGAGAAGTGGTTTACAGCAAGTACAATGACCAGCAAGCAATCAGCAAAAAATCAGTGAAAACAGGGCTCAGACACAAAGGGAAAGCTGAGCAAGACAATGGCTAACTGGACCAGCGCAGGTTCTAGTCTGCCAGTTTGACTCTCAGCGCAGTTCCCGAAGGGAGCACCTGCGCTGTAATGCAGACTGCCTGTGGACAGCCTGCACTGACACACGAGAGTTGCGTCTGCAAAGAATTCCGGGTCATAAAAAGCTCAAAAATGCACTGTTTTTGCTGAAATAAAAAGCTATAGGTCAAGTACAGGCTAAGGGATGATCAAGAGGATGAAGATCTATCACAAAGAGTAAAGAGTCTTTTGTAGATAAGTTCTTCAAATCTTGAATTTGCTCAGTAAATGAGCAAGAGTAGCAGACCCTCTACTTCGCTTTTGATATAGTCAAAAGCTTTTCGATTTGGTACTCTTTTCTTCAAGAAATGAATAGCAAAATACTACAAACACCAACAAGATACTATCCTCCCAGTGGAGTCGCCAGTTTGTTGTGGGGAAAAGTATCCGACTCGGATGACCCTATCCCTACTCTAAAGGTGACAGTCTTTAGCAACAACTGAAAGTAAAGCTTTGATGATTTCCTTTATGAAAGTACAGAGAGAATGAAGAAAGATTAACCAACCTGGTGTCTTTCGCTTAGTCGATCCTTATCCTCTCTCTTTGTCTCTTGTTCCCAGCTCCTTGCTCTCTTTGCCGGTCCAGCTACACACAGATCCTGCACAAACAAGAGAGGAAACTACAAGATACAAGTACTCATAACTGATGCATGGATTAGAGTGAATCAAATATACATGTAAATACAATACATCAATGCAATACAAGTATATAGGAGAACATGCAAAACTTTATTGATAGAAGTAACAGGGTTCTGAGAAGGTTACAACCAATGATGGCTCCAATCCAGCAGCACCTCCCCAGCAGCAAGAACTCTCCTCTTCACCTCTAGTAAAACAATCACCCAATAGCTCTAACTGTAAACCAACAGCACCTCCTAGCTTTACATGAAATTCCAGCCTCCTTAGACCTCATAGAAGAGCTCTATATATAGGAGAGAAGAAGAGAGGATGAGTCAGCTTGAGACTGACATGAAGCTGCCTTGTGTCCTCTCCCTCTTCAGTTAAACTTTAGTCCTTGAGTCCACTTGGAGATCCTTGCTTACACATGGTGATCAAGTACCTCTTACTCATCACAGGGCGAATCTCATGAACCAAGTGTCAGTTTGGAAGCTTCCTGGGCAGTTGACACCTTGCAGGATGACTGTGCCACTTGGCCAATCTCGCCCAGCGCAGGTACAAGGAGGGACAGTTGCATTCCAGCGCAGAAGCTCAGTGGAGCAGCTGACATGATCCAAAATAAGCCTGTTTTGAAGTGTTTTCAGGTGGAGAACTGATTGGAAGTGCTGTTGTTTGATGACCTTGTTCTTTTAGGGGTAAGAACAACATGTTTAGGGACTGAGGATCCCTGTGATTATTGACATTTCATGCTCCATGATGCGAGGCACAAAAATGTCTATAACATGATACTTCTAACTTTTAGCCATTTATAGGCTTTTTACAATGCTCTCCAGCTCTTTGAGGCTCGAAGCGTCTTAATCTATCCCCTCTAGCTTCTAACTGCTTGATGCCATGATTAGACAAACATGAGCTAGAGATATCTTTTTCTAACAATACAGTAACCAAATTCTGGTAATTTTCCCGCGCTGTCAGGTAGCTCGCTCGTGCCAGCGATGCTCCATGATCACTTCTGTTGGTTTGGCTGTAGTGATGTAGCTTTTTCCCCTTCCGACCATCTGTCTCTCGGCCTCTGTCCACTCGAATCCCTCTTCTAATGTTAGCAATCATTGCTAAATGCTTCTAAGGATGGTGGACACCTGTACTGTAACGGAATGGGTATTTGAGCCTTTGAAATCCTTTTGAATACCAAAAACGACCGTTGTCTGTTTTACACAGAGAAGCACTGCAACACTATGAAATTCTGCCAAAGCTTTGTTCATTCTAGACTTCAAAAGTCCTTAAATACGATCTATTCCTCTATCGGGTCCGTCCTCATCGCTATCGCAAGTCACTTCGGCCTTTCTCCTTTGTATTTTAAAAATATGTTAAAAATTATGAAAATAACGTGAAAATTGGCTCCCTCCAGACTTCAAATATTATATATTTCCCTTCATGAACCCTTTCAGGTCTGGGTCTTATTGCATCGGCGTTGTTTCTTTGTATTTCGTTAAATAACGAAATATGTGCAAATACATTAAAAACGCCTTTCAACGGATCTCAAAATCTATGCAATAATGTTTATATAGCCATCGGGTCTGGCTAATCGCATCGCATACATGTATGGGTATAGGCCTCGCTCCATAATGTTTCTTTGATTGTGATATCGCGATGTGATTAGTTGCAATTGCATATCGTGATAGCCCCAAGCCGTTGTAAGCACTCTGTTGTCGTTACCAATTGTGATGTTGTCGATCAGATCTGGACCGTCGATCGGCCAGATCTGACGGCTACTGTGCTTTCACTTGTTTATGCCTTCGATACTATGTTTTTCACTATTTTGACATGTTTTTGGTCTCCTGATAGTGTTTCTCTGCCATTCTAAGGGCTCTTCTCATGCGATTGTTTTGATCTTTGGCATGATTTTACGAGATTTTGAAGACTTAGAGAGCATATTTGGATCCATTTGGATCAGGACCGGATGCAATTATAGATGCAAGAGTAATAGTTTTGAGGTCCGGCTTATGGCCAAAGCGGAGAAAGAGGAGATGTGGCCGTCAGAGCTAAAACAAGGGACATTTCCACTAAAAATAGTAGCACTGCACCTCAGGGGCTAACACTGTGTTAGCACTCCAGGAAGCTCTCCTAGGTTGTAGCTCGGAGATGCCTGGAAACATATAAATCTTCAATATCACTATCAGAACTATTGGAATGGATTGGGATTTGGATCAAGTCAGATGACTGTTTCAACTCTATTTTCACTCAAAACATGCATGAACACCCTCAGCTTGACAAGGATTTAAACCACTAATGCTCAATAGTTTATAGATTCAATGAATAGATGGAGAATCCTTACTGTACCAGCAGGTACATACATAAACACATATGAATGACTAGCTACAGGATGTAAATGAAGCTTACAAATCTAATTTATCAACACAGAGATAAGATGACAGTTATTTGGTATTCGACAAAGAAGAAAACATGAATAACCCATTCAAGTGAGGGCTTAGAACGGAGGGAAAGATGGCGATTGAACATATAACAACAAAAGAAGCTTCTACTACTGGAATGAAGATAAGACGCTGAGTGGAGCGAAGTCTCCACAGTCTCCAAAATTTGAACCCTTGATACTTCTAACTTTTAGCCCTTTATAGGATTTTTACAATGCTCTCAGGCTCTCTGAGGCTCGAGGTGTCTTAATCTATCCCCTCTCGCTTCTAACTGCTTGATGCCATGGTTAGATAGACATGAACAAGAGGTCACTTTTTCTAAAAACACAATAACCAAATTCTGGTACCTTTGTCGCACTGTCAGGTAGCTCGCTCGTGCCAGCGATGCTCCATGATCACTTCTGTTAGTTTGATTGCATCGTGTTGTGGATTTTCCCCTTCCGGCCATTTGTCTCCTGGCCTATGTTTGCTCGAATCCCTCTTCTAGCGTTAGCAATTATTGCTAAACGCTTATAACGATGGTGGCCACCTATATTATAACGGAATGGGTCTTTGGGCCTTTGAAGTCTTTTCGAATACCAAAAATGATTGTTTTCTGTTTTACACAGAGAAGCGCTGCAACACTATGAAATTCCGCCAAAACTCTGTTCATTCTAGACTTCAATAGTCCTTGAATACGATCTATTCCTCTATCGGGTCCATCCTCATCGCTATCGCAAGTCGTTTCGGCCTTGCTCCTTTATATTTTAAAAATATGTTAAAAATTGTGAAAATAATGTGAAAATTGGCTCCCTCTGGACTTCAAATATTATATATTTCCCTTCACGAACCCTTTCGGGTCTGGGTCTTATCACATTAGCGTTGTTTCTTTGTATTTCGTTAAATAACGAAATATGTGAAAATACATTAAAAAATCCTTTCGGCGGATCTCAAATTCTATGCAATAATATTTATATAACCATCAGGTCCGGCTAATCGCATCGCATACATGTATGGGTATAGGCCCCACTCCATAATTTTTCTCCGATTGCGATATCATGATGCGATTAGTCGCAATTGCATATCATGATAGCCTCGGGTTGTTGTAAGTGCTCTGTTATGGTTGCCGATTGCGATGTTTCTTAATAGATCTAGACTGTTGATCGGCTAGATCTGACGGCTACTATGCCTTCACTTGTTTATGCCTACGATACTATGTTTTTTACTGTTTTTACATGCTTTTGGCCTCCCGATAGTGTTTCTCTGCCGTTAAAAGGGCTCTTCTCATGCGATTGTTTTGATCTTTGGCATGATTTTACGAGATTTTGAAGACTTAGAGAGCCTATTTGGATCCATTTGGATCAGGACCCGATGCAATTATAGATGCGAGAGTAATATTTTTGAAGTCTGGCTTATGGCCAAAGCAGAGCAAGAGGATACGTGGCCATTAGAGCTAAAACAGGGGACATTTCCACTAAAAATAACAACACTACACCTCAAGGGCTAACACTGTGTTATCGCTCCAAGAAGCTCTCCTAGGTTGTAGCTCGAAGATGCCTGGAAACATATAAATCTTCAATATCATTCTCTGAACTATTGGAATGGATTGGGGTTTGGATTAAGTCAGATGACTGTTTCAACTCTATTTTCACTCAAAACATGCTTGAACACCCTCAGCTTGACAAGGCTTTCAACCACTAATGCTCAATAGTTTATAGATTCAATGAATAGATGGAGAACCATGACTGTACTAGCAGATACATACATAAACACATATGAATGGCTAGTTACAGAAGGTAAATGAAGCTTGCAAATCTAATTTATCAATGCAGAGATAAGATGACAGTTTTCTGGCATTCAACAGAGAAGAAAGCATGAATAACCCATTCAAGTGCAAGCTTAGGACAAAAGGAAAGATGGTGATTGAACATCTAAACCCTAATACTTCTAACTTTCAGCCATTTATAGGCTTTTTACAGTGCTCTCGGGCTCTTTGAGGCTCGAGGTGTCTTAATCTATCCCCTATGGCTTCTAACTACTTGATGCCATGATTAGATAGACATGATCCAGAGGTCTCTTTTTCTAACAACACAGTGACCAAATTCTGGTAATTTTTCCGCGCTGTCAGATAGCTCGCTCGTGCCAGCGATGCTCCATGATCACTTCTTTTGCTTCGGCTACATTGTGCTGTGGCTTTTTCCCCTTTCGGCCATCTATCTCCTAGCCTCTGTCTGCTCGAATCCCTTTTCTAGCGTTAGCAATCATTGCTAAACACTTCTAAGGATGGTGGCCACCTATAGTGTAACTGAATGGGTCTTCGGGCCTTTGAAATCCTTTCGAATACCAAAAATGACTGTTTTCTATTTCACACTAAGAAGTGCTGCAACACTGTGAAATTCCGCCAAAACTCTATTCATTCCGGACTTCAAAAGTCCTTAAATACGGTTTATTCCTCTATCTAGTCCGTCCTCATCACTATCGCAAGTCGCTTCGGCTTTGCTCATTTGTATTTTAAAAATACATTAAAAATTGTGAAAATAACCTGAAAATCGGCTCCCTCCGGACTTCAAATATTATATATTTCGCTTCACAAACCCTTTCGGGTCTGGGTCTTATTGCATCAACGCTGTTTCTTTGTATTTCGTTAAATAATGAAATATGTGAAAATACATTAAAAAACACCTTTCGGTGGATCTTAAAATCTATGCAATAATGTTTATATAGCCATCAGGTTTGGCTAATCGCATCGCATACATGTATGGGTATAGGCCCCGCTCCATAATGTTTCTCTGATTGCGATATCGCGATGCGATTAGTCACAATTGCATATCACGATAGCCCCAGGCCATTGTAAGCACTCTGTTGTCGTTTCCGATTGCAATGTTGCTAATCAGATCTGGACCGTTGATCGGCCAGATCTGACGACTATTGTGCCTTCACTTGTTTATGCCTCCAATACTCTATTTTTCCCTGTTTTCATGTGTTTTTGGCCTCCTGATAGTGTTTCTCTGCCATTCTAAGGGCTCTTCTCATGCGATTGTTATGATCTTTGGCATGATTTTACAAGATTTTGAAGATTAGAGAGCATTTTTAGATCCATTTGGATTAGGACCCAATGCAATTATAGATGCGAGAGTCATTTTTTTGAAGTTCGGCTTATGGCCAAAGTAGAGCAAGAGGAGATGTGACCGTCAGAGCTAAAACAAGGGATATTTCTGCTAAAAATAGCAGCACTACACCTCAGGGGCTAACACTGGCTCCTTCTGGGGATGAAAGCCTCCCTGTGAGGTTTCAAGAACTATAGACTACTGCCTTTCCAGTAACAATCAAAACAAACTTATTTCCTAGTGTTCCGTTGGGCATGGAGTTTATTTGCATAGAAAACAAAAACTGAAAAAACCTATTACAATATTAAGGCCTTAAAGCCTCATATGAAGTAAAGTTTCAAACTCTGCCCATTGACTGGGCCATCAAAAACACCTTCACCCTCGAAATTGTGCAGAATGAAAGTATTGTTTATTTGAACTTGAGCAATGACAAACGGTCCCGTCCATAAGGCATCAAATTTACCATGGTTGCCCTTCTTTTGCTTCAATGCATCCCATTTGAGGACCCAGTTACCATCCTGAAAACTATCCATTTTTTCCTTTCTATCAAAGGTTTCTTTGATCTTCTTTCGATGAATTCTTGACTTCTCAACCAGTTGTTCTCTGATATGTTGTAATTCAACCAAGTTACTCATTCTCCTCGCTATGTCATTCTCTTCATCCTGTTCTTCTTGCAAGAATTTGGCCACAGGGAGAATCAGTTGGATAGGAAAAACAACATCAGTGCAATAAACTAGCTTAAATGGAGAATTTCCTATGGACTTCTTATTGGTAACTTTGTTAGCCCATAGTGCAAACTTCAACTTGGAATCCCAGTTCTTTTTGTTGTCCTCCAACAGTTTTTTGATTATCATTACAAGAATCTTGTTAGATGATTCTGTCAGGACATTTCCTTGAGGATAATATGAGGTAGAATGCACTAATTGAATGCCCATGGATTCACACATGTCCACCAATTGTTCTGCCCCAAAAGTTGTTGCATTATTAGTGACTAGTTTGGTTGGGCAACCAAATCTAGTGAAAATATTCTCATACAAGAACTTATGATAACCTGATGATTAACATTTTTAGTGGGTACGGCCTCAATCCATTTGGTGAAATAATTAGTGGCTAGCAAGATCCATTTGTGATGGCCACTGGAATGTGGATTGATCTCACCTATGAAGTCCAAGCCCCACTGTTGGAAGGGACCATTGATGTGTACTGGCTTCAAGGGTATAGAGTTTAGTTGTTTTCTTCCTGCAAACCTCTAACATTTGTCACAAGACTTCACAAAAGAAAACACATCAGAGAACAGAGTAGGCCAATAATACCCAGCTCTCAGGATCTTGTGGGCTGTGGTTTTCCAATAATGATTCCCTCCACAGATGCTAGAATGGAACTGGTGTGTGACTTCCATAGATTGTCCTTTGTCTAGACATCTCAAGAGGATCCGTGATGGGTCTTTCCAATAGAGCAGGTTTTCATTAATGCAGAATTTGGCTGATCTGAGCTTAATGGCCCAGGCTTGACTCGAGCTAAGCCCTGGAGGGACTTCTAGCTTTTGTAAAAAATGAACTATGCTGGAATACCATTCACAGGTGGCTAGATTTTAAGCCAAATACTGATTCTTCTCTCAGTCTATTGCTACTTCCTCTGTTTGCTCACCACCTGAATTTGAACCCATGCAATTGATGTCTAAAAAACTGCAATTTTCCTTAGCCATAAGCTTAGCCAAGCCGTGGCCTTTGAAAAGCTTGGCGGGCTTCACCTCTATGTTGAAATCTATGAATTTTTCAATCCATTTAGCTCTCTTTCCATCAATATCTGGTTGAGTTAGGACATCTTTTACTGAGGCTGAAGGAACATACGCAACCACTTTGGAATGCAGAATATAAATTCTGAATGTCTTTAAAGATTTTATGAGAGCATAAGCTTGTTTTTCAATAAGGTCATACCTTAGTTCAACGTCCCTCGGAGTTTTGCTGAAAAAGGCCACAGGGTGCTCTACACCTTCATCATTTTTTTGCAATATAACTGCTGCAAGTGTATCATAAGAGGAAAAAGAGAAGATATAAAACTCCCTGTTATAATCTTGGCTTATTAGAGTGGGAGCTTCCATGATAGCTTGTTTGATGGCTTCAAAAGAGCTTCTTGCACCATCTATCCATTTTATTTCTGATCCTTTCTTCAGCATGGAAGTGATGTGCTTCACTAGCTCTATGAAGTTTGGAATAAACCTCCTGACAAAGTTAATCTTACCCAAGAAAGATTGAATGTCCCTTTTTGACCTTGGGATGGACAATGTCTGAATTTCTTGAACTCTTGTTGGATCGATCTTCACACCTTTATTAGAAACAATATGCCCCAGTAGTTTGCCTTCTTTTAGAGAAAACTGTGACTTCTTTGGTTTATAGAAATTTTAAAACGTCTGCACTTTAAAAACACCTTCTTCAAATGCTGCAAATGGTCCTTGTGACTGTTGAAAAAGACTATTATGTCATCAAGGTAAATAAGGATAAATTGTCCTTCTCTCCCACAAAGGTTATGTCCATGATCCTTTGAAAAGTAGCCCCAACATTCATCAGTCCAAAAGGCATCTTGGAGTACATGAAAGTGCCCCAAGGAGTAGTGAAGGAAGTCTTTTCCTGATCTTCTGGATGTACAACAATTTGATTGTAACCTGAAAATCAATCTAGGAAAGACATGACTCTAGCCCCTGAAACTTTTTGCAGCAAGTGTTCCATCTTAGGCAGGGGGTAGAAGTATTTTTTAGAGAATTTGTTCAGATTCCTAAAGTCAACACAAAGCCTGGTTTCTCCATTCTTCTTTCTTACTACCACAAGTTTAGCTATCCACTTTGAATACCTTAGGGGAACTATGATCTTGGCATCCAACAACTTCTTAATTTCCTTTCCAATCAAAGCTAATAAGAAAGGGATGATAGGTCTTAATTTTTGCTTAAAAGGGATGGTGTTCTTCTCCAGTGGAATCTTATGCTGAATGATGTTGGTGTCATAGGTCTTAAGATCACTGTATGCCCAAGCAAAAATATCAGCAAATTGTTTCATCAGGGTGCAATAATCGAAACTTTGGGCAGAAGACAAGTGAGTGGAGAGATTTATGTACTTTGGATGGGCTGGACTCCCTACATTATGTTTACGAACAACAAACTCATTTTCTTTTTTGGTAGGATTATAAGGTACATCATTATGATCAAACAACTTCTTTAGGGGCACCAATCCTTTGGGTATATGATTATTAGGCAGCTGAACAATGTTGTCCTGACCAATCTCATCCTTTAGCTTGGACTGGTTACATTCTTCAATGGTTTTGTTTTCTTGGTTGATGTGCATTTCAGAAAATTCATCAACGAATTATAAAAACTTATTAATTTCATCATCATCTTCAAAAACATTCCAGTATTTGACATTGTCAAGCAAAGATGGTCTATATTTCACCTGAACTTCATAAGTCAATTTAGGAGGCAAAGGAGGAATAAACATGCTAGAAGACACAGCAAGGGAATCAACATGCTGGCTCTTCATTCTCGGGATGTAAGAAATGCTGAAAATATTAAAAGAGTCCTTGAGCTTCCATACCTCATCTTTGTATTCTTTCAGCCTTGGATGCTTTGCTTGGAAATTTTTGTTGACTTGCTGAATGATAAGGTTTGCATCTCCAAACACCTTCAGACCTTTGATGCCCATTTCTTTAGCAGTGTTTAAGCCCAATATCAAGGCTTCGTACTCTGCTATGTTATTTGTGACCTGAAAAGTTAACTTGAAAGATAAATGAATGCATTCTTGTGTGGGGGACACAAGGACTACACCTGCCCCTGTAGCTTCCTTAGAGCAGGCTCCATCAAAGAACTAGTCCCAAATTTTTGGGCCTTCTTCCTCTGTGATCTGGCAAACCGATTTCTTAAGCTGCATGGAGGCCAACTGGGATCCTTCAATCTAAAGAATATAGGCTCCAAAATCAGTGTCAACAACATAGATGGGATGCTTAGTGGGATTACTTTCATCACTGATTATATAAGCCAACTGAGCTTCCTTGTATAATCTCCTACTCTCACCTCCAAAAACTGAGACAGTAGCATAGGACAGATCATTTTGCAATGTTATACCTAATCTCTTGATCCAACCTCTGGAGAGAAACATGCCAAACTTGGGGGGTACATCTGCTACAACAATATCCATCATCATGCTCTTCATGGGCAGCTGAGACAAGGTGATGGCTAGGTCCTTGATTAATCCCAAACATTTCACTTTTCTAGAGTCAAAAGAAAACAGGTCATGATAAGACTTGGTAATGTCAAGACCCAACTCATCCATGACAGCCTTGGGCATTAGATTATGGCTAGCTCCTGTGTCCAGAAGGCAGTTGTGAAGGATTTAGTCATGAATAGTCAATGATACATAGAATGATGGGAAGTTGTCATCAAAATTTTCAATCATTGGGCTGAGAACAACAGCTGGTTTGTCGCCTTGCAGATTCACATAGTCAGTGGAGTCTTGGATGGCTTTAGGCTCAAGGGCCTTGAGGATAGATCTCTTGAAGGACTCATTCTTCACTAGTTCAATCAGAGGTATAAGTATGCTTAGCTTCTAAATTTCTGATTCAAAACTGAAAGGAGAAGGAGACTTGTCAAGGTCTCTTACCTCGTGAGTTGGAGCTTTGAGGATGATGGGATCAACTGACGGTCATTTCTGCTTTTTAGCTTGCTGTATTGCGGGGACAACAACTCTCTAAACAAGATTTTCCTTGGAATTATTCATCTTCAACCTCAGATCATATCTATGTTGATCATCAGTTTTCAGAATGGCTGCACCATCCCACTCTTGGCTAATCTGGTCATTGAATAATGACTTTTCATAGGCAGTTGAGGTAAAAAAGGAGGCACTGCCTTTGTCTTCCAGACAATGGATCTCATCATCTTCTTCAAACTGCTCTTCTTCCATGACTACATTCTAGAAAGGGGTCTTCACCCTTTGGTCTTCATTGGCATATTTGCTTCTTTGCAGAATCTGCAACTGCTCATTCGCTCTTCTATATGGATTTGGATTTCTAGGAGCAAAGGTGTTAGGAACTCTTCCTTTCCTAGGGTGCTACTCAACCTTTAATTTTGAGATTTCAGAGGCTAATGACTCTATCACCTTGGTCATTTTATCTATATTTGGATCTAAAGATGATAAATATTTGCCCCTCTGTCTCCTTCTATCAACATTCCCCTTGAGCTTCTCTGTAGCCATGATGTTTGATTCTACTTCCAAGGCTACATCCTGCATATCAGCCAAGGTAGCACATCGTCTCTCCCTCAATAGTAGACAGAAGTCAGAATCAAAGGCACTAGCATAGGTGAGTTTAGCAGAGGTAGTGGTGGGTTTTACTTCAGCTGGTATCTTGCTGTACATGCGGTTAAACCTCTTATTAAAATCAGACAACAACTCACCATTTTCCCTCTTTAAGTTCCCAAACTCAGTGTGGTAGTAGAGCAAATCCTTCTTATCCCCCCAATGCTTTAGGAATGCATCATCTAAAGCCTCAATATCTGCTATAGAACTTGGGGTCAGTTCTCTGAACCATTTTCTAGCTTCTCCATTTAGACTTTGGACAAAGACTCTCATCCATACACCATATTCACTAATGTCCAGGTTATCAGCATAGCTATAGAATGATTCAAGATGTTCCTCAGCTGAAACACCTTCAGTCCCAATGAACTTAGGCCTATACTTTTGATATTATCCAGTAGGCATGGCATTTAAAGGAGTGGGCAGTACTAGAGGTCCATACCTAGCAGCTATGATTCTTTCCATTTTGGTAGGTGCTTGTGGTCTTGCCATAGCTGTGGCGACTATAAGGGTACTAGAAGTCTGAATGACAGAGGGCTGAGGAGTGACTGATAGGACTAAAGGAGTATGATGGATAGGAGGAGAGGCTTCCTTTGGGCTTAGAACAGAAGGAGGACCTAAAGAATAAGGAGCTCTATGAATCTCTGAGATTTTTTCTTCACTGCTAGTATTAGATGCTATACTCTCAACATGTATTTTTTCTATTACAGGATTTTCTTGAAGAGATATAGAATATTGTTTAGAGCTACCCGAACCTGATGCTCCTTTCTACAATGCCTTTCTTTCTTTGATGATTTTTTCAGGGTTAGATACTGGGTCAGCTTGTGGCTTCTAAGGATTTCTCTGAGTATGCCTCACAAACTGAGCCTGAACTATGAAGTGGAGTCGCCAAGAGGTTCATCCTCTAGTAGAGTTTCCAGATAGATGATTACATCTGAAAAAGTGCCCAGAATTTGTCTATCATCAAAGCTAGATCTGTGTCATCTCCCAGGGAAGCTGAGTTTCAGTCTCCTCTCCTCGGTCCCTCTCCTTGGCAACAGTGCCAATTATGTTAGCACTCCAGGAAGATCTCCTAGATTGTAGCTCGGAGATGCCTGGAAACATATAAATCTTCAATATCGTTCTCTAAACTATTGGAATGGATTGGGGTTTGGATAAAGTCAGATGACTGTTTCAACTCTATTTTCACTCAAAACATGCATGAACACCCTTAGCTTGACAAGGCTTTCAACCACTAATGCTCAATAGTTTATAGATTCAATGAATAGATGGAGAACCCTGACTGTACCAGAAGATACATACATAAACACATATGAATGGCTAGCTACAGAAGGTAAATGAAGCTTACAAAGCTAATTTATCAATGCAGAGATAAGATGACAGTTATTTGGAATTCGACAGAGAAGAAAACATGAATAACCCATTAAAGTGCAAGCTTAGAACAGAGGGAAAGATGGCGATTGAACATATAACAAAAAAAAAATCTTGTACTACTGGAATGAAGATGAGACGCTGAGAGGAACGAAGTCTCCACAGTCTCCAAAAGTTGAACCCCTAATACTTCTAACTTTCAGCCATTTATAGGCTTTTTACAATGCTCTCAGGCTCTTTGAGGCTTGAGGTGTCTGAATCTATCCCCTATGGCTTCTAACTGCTTGATGCCATAATTATAAAGACATGATCCAGAGGTCTATTTTTCTAACAACACAGTAACCAAATTTTGGTAATTTTGCCACACTGTCAGGTAGCTCGCTCATGCCAGCGATGCTCCATGATCACTTCTGTTGGTTCGGCTGCATCGTGCTATGGCTTTTTTCTCTTCTGGCCATTTGTTTCCCAGCCTCTGTCCGCTCGAATCCCTCTTCTAGTGTTAGAAATCATTGCTAAATGCTTCTAAGGATGGTGGCCACCTGTACTGTAACAGAATGGGTCTTTGGACCTTTGAAATCCTTTCGAATACCAAAAATAACTATTCTTTGTTTTACACAGAGAAGTGCTGCAACACTGTGAAATTCCGCCAAAACTCAGTTCATTCCGGACTTCAAAAGTCCTTAAATATGATCTATTCCTCTATCGAGTCCATCCTCATCGCCTATGGATCTCAAAATCTATGCAATAATGTTTATATAGCCATCGGGTCCACTAATCACATTGCATACATGTATGGGTATAGGCCCGCTCCATAATGTTTCTCCAATTATGATATTGCTATGCGATTAGTCGCAATCGCATATCGCGATAGCCCTAGGCCGTTGTAAGCGCTCTCTTGTGGTTGCCAATTATGATGTTGCGGATCAGATCTGGACCGTTGATCAGCCAAATCTGATGGCTACTGTGCCTTCACCTGTTTATGCCTTCGATACTCTATTTTTCGCTGTTTTTACATGTTTTTGGCCTCCCGATAGTGTTTCTTTGCCATTCTAAGGGCTCTTCTCATGCGATTGTTTTGATATTTGGCATGATTCTATGAGATTTTGAAGACTTAGAGAGCATATTTGGATCCATTTGGATCAGGACCTGATACAACTATAGATGCCAGAGTAATATTTTTGAAGTCCGACTTATGGCCAAAGCGGAGTAAGAGGAGACGTGGCCGTTGGAGCTAAAACAGGGGACATTTTCACTAAAAATAGCAACACTACACCTTAGGGGCTAATAGGTCAAGTATGAAAATCTGATGAAATGAGGCCTTCATGTGTATTTTTGTGTACCAGGAGCATCCAGTCTGAAAATTTATGAAACGTGGTCGCTAGAGGAAGAGATAAGGCCGTAGCCTTATGTAGGCCAGTGCCTATGTACTAGTAAACACATTGGCTAGTACAAGAGATAGGGTGTTGTAGCTCCCTTCCAATAGAAACTGGAAAATGAGAGAAGGTTGTAGTCTTCTGCAGGTGGGTGCCTACTGTTATAGACATTTTTGGGCACTGCAACCCCAAGAATAAAATGGCAATAAACCAAGGGCTCCTAAGTCCCTAAAGGTGTTGTTCCAACCCCTAAAAGAACAAGGTCAACTAATTACAACATCTCCCAGAAGTTCTCCATGAAAAACTACTCAGAACTGGTCAAAATTGGACCATTTCACCTGCTCCATAGGCAAAGTGCGTTGCATCCCACCTAAATACACACAGTAGGTGTGTTGCATTTCAAAAAGCCCTTCTATGGGGTGCGATGGGCGAGAAGGGACAAATGGCAGGGTCAATCCGCAAGGTGGAGAAGCATGGAATCTTCCAGAAACTTCTCTAGTGACACTTGCCTATCTGAATTTGACCAGGGATGAGTAAGAGATCATCAATATCCAAGTGGAATCAAGAACTATCAGAGGGAAGACACTAATAAAATCACAAGCTGACTCATCTCCCTTGCAAACATCTATATATGGATCCCTTATCCCAGAGATCCAGAGGCTGGAATTTTGCATCTTGTAAGGAATTGCTGTTGGTTTCTTGAGGTAACATCATAGTGTTGGGTGATCTAAGCTTTTCATGAGGTGAAGAAGGGCTTACTTGCTAAGAGGATGATGCTGGGTCAGAACAATTGGTTGTAATTCTCTTGGCTCTTTCTTGATTATCAATAAAACTATTCTAGTTTTCCTCCATACATTTGTGTGATTGATGTTTTATGCATTTGTGTGGTTAATATACATCTGATCCTATATTTCTTATGATAATAGATCCATGTTCTCGTATAGTGTTATGCTGCTTTGATTCTACAGGTACTTTGTGAAGCTGGGTATACAAGAAAACAAGTAGCAAAGGACTATCAGAAGAGAGAGGAATCGAACAAAGAACCAAGCGCAAGACAGAGGTTGGTCTCTTTTATTCTTCTCTCATCTATCTTTCATAAAGGAAAAGGAAAGTAGTTTTACTTTGTTTGTTTCTAAGGTAGCTACCAGCCTTAGTGGGATTAGCAGTTCTGCATAGACACTATTCCTGGTAACAAAATGGCAACTCCACTGGGGAGCGAGTAGATTGGTTGTTCATCTACATTTGTTTAAGTCTTTATAAACTTACAGACGGAGCCTGAAGTCAAGCCAGCTAGCCTTCGAACTGCATTTGCTATGCAAGTGCAAAGTAGATCAACGCTGCTTCAGTCAATCTCTGGGTTTTGTTTATGATTTAAACAACTGATTTACAAGCTCTCTAATTGCCCTTGTGGTGGCTCTAGTAACCTCCTTAGATCTACCCCTGTGATTGATTTAATGGTTACCACTTGCTCGACCAAAATCCCTGAATTGAATTACAAACTGTAACCCAGAACCCAATCAAAGTCTCGTCCCTGGTCCAACGCACTGTCTGTTCTTCAAATTCAACGCACTTCTCGAGTGTAGTAGGTGCGTTGAATTTCAGTTTCACTGTGTTACAGGTGCGCTGATCAGACTAGGCATTGCTCCTAAATTTTGGTTTCTGTGTTCACTCTTTTCAGATCTATTCAAGAGTTTTGCTGCCTGTAGTCAGTACTTCTATTTGAAACCCCTTTCCTTGCTGTTATTCCGCCTCCATTGTGCAAAGAACTGTAAATGTTTTTATGTATTTTTTGAGTCATTTTCAGTTCTCCTTTACAAAGAAGTAACGTAATTGTACTGTCGTTTCTTGATTTGAGAGTGTCGCAAATGTCGTTTTCAGTCATAGAAGAGTGTCTGATTGCTCTTGATAGTCGATTACCCTGTTACTATTGTATTTGATTTGAATTTGTAGTTTTCTAGTTTCGAAAGCAAGTTTTCAATTCCAAATCGAAAAGTTTTGTCATTGTCCTCATTTTGTTTTGAAGAGAAACATGTTAGTAATTGTCACTTTGAAAATAATTCAGATTTGCGCATTAGCTTTCTTTTTATCATTTACACATTAAGAAGGCTAAAAACAAATACATGATGTGCATTTGCATTTAGACTGTTTGTTGGTTTGATTTAGGACAGTGCATATAGTGTGTGCTCTTTGCTCTTTGTTGAAAGAACGCCATGTCTCTTTCCTTAGTAGCTAGGATTTTCATTGCACAAAGAAGATAAAACGATTGTTTATCATCTTAGATTTCATTTTAGGAATTGTAGATCTACATCACACGGTGAACGTGAAAGGCAAATTTCTTAAGCGAGATCAACTATAAAATAAATTTAATGAATCTAACAATGCTTTGGAACCTAACGCACAACATCTAGAAGTCTAGGCTAGAGACGTATTCCGGCGTCGTAAAGCCTGGTAACTGTTGTTTTCACTGTTGGTTGGGTGATTCCTCCACTTTGAGACGATAAGTGCCAGTACGGACTTGTGCTCCCACGTATCGTCGAGTATATTTTGGGAGACCACAATAGGCTTAATCCTTTATCCATAGGAAGCTATGTCTGCCGCCCTATCGATCACAATGCACTGAACACAACATTCGGGAAGATTGACTGCCGTACTGTAAAAAGTATTCTGCAGTTTTGCGATTGGTTTGGTAATCCCTTTGCCTAGATTTCCAGAGCAGTCCCTTTCATTCCTTTTCAGACTCCTTAACGGAAAAGGTCCATCTGAGCACTTGTCACTTCTGTCTCATTAAAAATCGAAGGCGACTAGAGTCATCTTTTGTTTTTTCTCGACTCTTAAAAATTGAAAAAACAAGTTGTGTCAAAGCATCTAAAATTCATCTAATTCGGAAATATACTTCCCCTTGATTTTTAGTTGATCGAGTAATCTACAATTGTGGAAGAAAGTCAATTGAAACCCCATCGTTCACGGAGGCTTACGAGTCAACTGTCTTTGTCTCCGGAATCGAAACTGTTATAGACAAAGCGAACTCGTTTAACCGGTTCCAAATCCCCTGGTAAAGTTAGAACAAGTGTTCCAACACCATCAAAGATTCCGGTTACTCCAAACATTTCTGGTATCCATGCATTTACAGAAGAAGTTCAGCAGCCACCGAAGGACAGTAGCACTGATCCTAGTGTGAGAGTAAACACTTGTGTTACTAAACCAGTTCCATCTACAACTGATTCGGAGGGTGTTACTCCCCAAACATCTATCACTGTAGATTCCATACCTTCTTCGGTACCAGAAATATTTTACGGACCAGACAGTCTACCTCTTCCACCTGATCTGATTGCTATAGAAGAGATTGTGGAGGATCCTCCATCTAGCACTCCATCACAATTTGGAGTCGGGATCACTCTATATCCTTCTTCATAAGAAATTAGTCTACCGCCATCGGAAGCTCCTGTAGAATCGCTAGGCAATCTTTTGGATAGACTAGAAATGTCTGAACAATCGTCAACATCTAGGACTGTGTCGTTCGATACGGCGACGACAGAACTTCCTGCTGTCACTCCAACAATGTTCGCCGGTATACCATCTGTCCCAACTAGTTCTCAATCGCTAGAAGGGGCCCACTCCGGGGCTATTTCGATAGTATGGTCCATTCCTGTTTGTTCATCCGGAATAGTATCCGGAAACTCTTATGTTGAGTCTCAACAAATTGATCTTTCGGGGTGTCAATTTGGGCAGTACGGTCCTCAAGGGCAAACAATACCTTTAAGTACCGGATTACCACCGTATGGGGGGCAGTATACCCTTTCATTGTCTCCTCCTGGAGGACAACCATACGGGAGTTCACAACAAAATTCAGGTTATGCTGGAATTACATCCAGCGGTTGGGTGCCGATATTGCCTCAACAACCAAGAGTTGTATATTCAATGCAGCAATGTTTACCTATGTCAAATATACCGACTACGCCAGCTATTGTGACGGTATCACAAGTACAAGCGCTACCTGTTGTATGCCAACCTTAGTTTTCTCAGGTGGTAATGCAACAACCTCTTGTCCCTGTGATTCAGCCACAATCGGCAACTAGGGGAATGACACAGGCCCAAATGGGTACAATTACCCCTCATCTTGGTCAAATAGTCAGTATTGGACAACAGCATATGGCTTCGCAGCCATGGCTGGTGCAATACCAACAACCGCAATTCCAACAGGTATACCAAGGATCTGAGCAACAAATCTTCGCAAATAGTGGGCAACCATATATTCAAAACGATCAAAATCAATCATTCTACAATGGTTATGCCCATCAACCATACCAAAGTTACCAGCACCAAATGCATTATGCTGGTATGCTGAGACCAACTGCTCAGGCGATTCCATCTTATCCTGGGTATGCTTCACCTAACCTGAATCAACAATTACCCTTCGTGGCGACTTTAGAGTTACCGGATCTAAATCGGTTAACAAACGATCGAATCGCCTACGCCCCTTGGTGGCCAGCAATTCCGCATAAACTTCCGTCAGATATTCCTAAATTGAATGGAAATCCGGGTGAATACCTGTCGAATCATGTGATGACCTTTCATCTGTGGTGTTCATCAAACACCCTAAACGATGATTCGATTAGGCTTCGCCTTTTTCAGAGGACGTTAACTAGTCCGGCAGCAAAATGGTATATCGAATTGCCCAGATCTTCGTTTGACAACTTCAGTACCCTAGCCACAACCTTTTTAACCCATTTTCAGTACCAATAAGGTACGAAACGGGAACAAAAATTCTTACCAATTTCAAGCAAACAACAGCCACTCACATATCTAATCATATTCATGAGTGGTGACGTCATCGTAGAATGGTAAAAACGTATGTTCCTGATCAGCTTTTAGCTGAATGGTTTATTAAGTCTTTGTTACCTTCCATTACAGAAGATGTGGCAAAAGGGGGAGTCGTCACCGAAGAGCAAGTTATTACTCGTGCACAATATTTAAACTTAATTTACACTCAGTCTGGCACGCTCTACGATAAAATACCTGACGCTCCCAGGCCGGAATTTTCGGTCCCTCCTCCTCCTAAATCAAACAATGACTCTCATGCTGGCAATGGAGTGATTGGCGCGATAGACACGAAATCGACAAAGGCTACATCTAAAAAGGCCCGTAAGATTTCCAGTCAAAATGCAAAAGAATAACTTCTTTCCTCGGAAGTAAATGCCATCTCGACTGATAAAGGCAAAGAAACCAAGCAACTAGGAGGCAAGAAGAAAAACAAAGGGAAGAAGAAGAAACAAGAGGAAGCATCACCTAAAAAATCTTCTGCAAACCCTACTGGAAATAGGAAACCAAAGAATCCATGCTTTATATGCGATGAGGATCATTGGACATCAGATTGTCCGCACAGAGCTGGGCTTAGAAAATTCTTCAAGAATTCAAAAACCTCGGCAGTATTAACTGATCTGTTTACGAAACCAGGAACAAATCTGGTTGACAGTGGAAATGCTTCCCTGTCTCAAGTGCTGATGTTGTCAGTTTCCAAACAGAAAAATGATGCTTTGATATCGACAAGGAACAAAGATTACGGGAATCCACAGCTGTCGAACAACAAGGATAAAGATCAACCTAGTAGTTCAACAACAACTTCGACAGAAGTTGCGCCACCCATCATTCCTGAGCTAACAATAAAACCGCCAAAGGGAGTAGTACATAAGTCGACATTTAATCCTCGTGCCAGAGCAGCACAACATTATAATATAGTGGAAAATCTGGCCCAATCGCCATCCGCTATGTTGACACTTGAGGTACTGCAAAATTGCCCATCCCCAAAATAGGCTTTATTATCAGCTATCGGTGGGATAGACCCAAAGGATTCTAATCTTGTGTCCTTTAACCATAAAGGATATGATCCTCAGTTACCAGCTCAACTAGCTTTCCTCATTCAAGTGAAAGCCCTCAACAAAACTGTTCATCGGACAATTATTGATGAGGGGGCGTCTACATGTATTATGTCGATGAGTTGCTAGAAAACTTTAGGATCTCCAACCTTGTCGCGATCTTCGAAAACATTAAAAGCATTCGATGGATGAACGTATACCCCGTATGGTATTCTAAGTAACTTGAAAATTGAACTAGGGGGGAAAACAGTAGAAATAGATGTCGAAGTAATCGACGGAAACCTCGATTACAACATCCTACTGGGAAGACCATGGATATATGCTATGGCTGCTATTGTGTCGACCTATTTTAGAAAGATTGCATTTCCCTTTCAAGGAGGGATTGCAATCGTCGATCAATAAATTTTCCTCCATAATGGTTCCCAAGTTACAGGAAGCATTCCGATGATCCATGGAAGCCCCCATTCACTTCAAAATATCGGAGTAGGCCTACTAAAAGACCCTATATTAATGGGGAATTTTTCCCTTCCGCCTCCAATCAATCTGGCGGAAGTAGCGTTGGTAGGAACCTGCAATTTGATATCTTCGATTGAAAAGATCTCAGAAAATGATATAAACATGGATCATATGCAGGTATTGCCTCCAAGCCCAATAGAAATATTGTAGCAATCAATGTTTCTAGCATGGGAGGCAAACCAAAATCAACGGTCATCAAGCATTTGGATAGATAGGTCTAAGGAAGATGGCACCTCTTCAGATCCTTGGTCGCAAGTGCATTACACCGACGAAGGAATTATTAAATCAATGGTAATTGAAGGGGCACCATGGGAAGTTTACCACCACCATTCCCATCTTCCAGATTGTAAAGAAGATACTCCTAATGACCTACATCATCCTTCAGTTTTTTATTTCCTATAAAATACTGTAAATACGGTGGATTCTGAGCGAAACTTGTCCAATATTGAAGATACTATGGCCATAAATATCTCGACCAAAACAGATGTTGTAGAGAATATTTATGTTGGAAAATGTTGTTCTCCTTTAGAACTGGAAATATATAATGCTCTTTTTCGTGAATTCAGAGATGTCTTTGCTTGGTCATATGATGAAATGCCAGGCATTGACTCGAGTATAGTCGAACATGAAATTAAGATGTATCTAGATGTCAAACCAGTACGACAACGGCTACGGCAGGTGCACCCTAAGAAAGCTGCTGCCATCAAAGCAGAAGTTGAAAAGCTTCTCCATGCTAGTTTCATTTACCCGGTTCCTCTAACTGATTGGGTATCAAATATTGTTCCTGTTATGAAAAAACAAGGAACGATTAGAGTGTGTGTCGATTATAGGGATGTAAATCAAGCTTGTCCAAAAGACAACTACCCTACACCCTTTATTGACCAGATAATTGATGAATGTGCCGGATGTGAAATCTTTTCATTTATGGATGGATTCTCTGGGTATAATCAAATAAATATCCGCCCATAGGACCAGTCAAAGACTGCATTTATTTGTCCATGTGGCACATTCGCATATCTCAAATTAACCTTCGGTTTAAAGAATGCAGGGGCAACATTTCAGAGGGCAATGAATTATGCCTTCCATGACATCAAAAACATCATTCAACCATATCTTGACGACCTTCCGGCTCATTCGCGGAAGCAGATTGATCATCCGCAGCATTTAAGAGCGATATTTCTACGTTGCTGACACTACACGATACGACTCAATCCACACAAATGTGTGTTCTGTGTCCGTTCTGGTCGTTTACTTGGCTTTGTAGTCTCAAAGGACGGGATTCGTCTCGACCCATGTAAGGTTCAGGCAATCATAAATTTGCCTCCACCTTCGAATTTGCTTCAGATTCAGAAACTCCAAGGGAAGGCGAACTTTCTGAGGAGGTTCATTCCAAATTACGCCAAACTTGCTAAAGGCTATACACGTCTATTGAAAAAGGAAGTGCCCTTCGTCTGGGATTAGGTCGCTCAAGCTTCCTTTGATGCTTTAAAAGAATCCCTAATGAAAGCATCATTAATGTACGCTCCTGATTATCAAAAAGACTTTAACCTGTATCTGGCTGCAGCAGATACAACCATCGCAATGGTTTTAGTTCAAGAAAACAATGGAATTGAACATCCTATATATTATTTAAGTAAGAACTTAAATGATACAGAAAGCAAATATTCTTATGTTGAAAAGCTAGTGCTCGCAGCTGTTCAAGCGATACAGAGATTTCGACACTATGTCCTCTTTTGAAAAACTACCATTCTGTTAGATTGCAACCCCATGACTTATATATTGTCGCGACAGTTGCTGGGGGGAAAATATTCAAAATGGATAGCAATTATACAAGAGTTTGATCTGGAATTTGTAAAATCCAAGTCAAAGAAAGCGCTGGTTTTCGCAGAATTATTATGCGATCTCCCATCGTCATCCAACGATGACACATCCGAAGAAACAATCGTGGATGAATCTTTCTTTCTGATATCTTCAAGCAATCCGAGGTATGGAGATATAATAATCTATCTCCAAACCCAAAAATATAGGCTAAACACCTCCTGCTCCAAACAAAAACATACTCGATACCAATCAAAAGACTACATGATCGTCGGTGATACACTTTACCTTTGTGGTGTCGATACAGTTCTAAGGAGGTGCCTCACCCATGAGGAGGTCGAAAAAGTCCTGAATGATTGCCATTCAGGCGTGTGTGGGGGCATCAATCCGGTTACGCTACGGCGCAAAATGTTTTACGAGCATGATACTTCTGGCCAACAATGTTCAAAGATTGCATAACCGTAGTCAGAAGTTGCCATGCCTGTCAAATTTTCGATAGCAAAACCAGAAGACCACCCGCACCTCTGCAGCCAATAGTTGCTGTTGGGCCATTTGCCAAATGGGGCATCGATTTCATGACATGTAACCCCACCTCGACCGGGGGGCATGGGTATATCATAGTCGCAGTGGACTATTTTACCAAATGGGCTGAGGCGATGCCTACATTAGATAACACTGGTGAAACAACTGCCCTTTTCTTTTTCAATTAGGTAGTTGCCATATTCGGCGTTCCGCAGGCTATAGTCATAGATCATGGATCGCATTTTCGCAATCACATGATGGCCGAATTAGTTGCCAAATTAGGGTTGTCTCACGACAGCTCTACTCCATACTACCCACAAGCCAACAGACAAGTTGAAGCAATCAACAAAGTCCTGAAGCGCATGCTGCAAAGGATGATTGGAGTCCACAAAAGGAGTTGGCACCTGATCCTATACTCAGCCTTGTGGGCATACCGAACATCGGTAAGGAATGCAATCAGGTTTACACCTTTCCAACTGGTGTATGGCCTAGAAGCAATCTTACCAGTTCAGTGTGAAATCTCGTCCCTCAAACTCGCAATCGACCTTCTCCCCGGAACTTCAGAAGAGGAGGCTCGTTTCTTGGAACTAATCCAATTGGATGAAACCTGTCGTGATGCCACTTTGGCTAACAAAGCCCATAAGAAACGAGTCAAGGCACAGTTCGACAAGAATGTCAAACCCCGTGTCTTCTCAGAAGGCGACTTGGTCTTGCTTTATGACCAAGAATCAGATAAATTGGGAGCAGGTAAATTCAAGTCTTTATGGATGGGCCCCTATATTGTTAAGCAGGTGTTAGCAAAAGGAGCCTACGAGTTAATGGATTATGACGGAATTCCAATAGCGCAACCCCGTAACGGGTTGTATCTTAAGCGTTACTATGCATAATCAGTATGGTAACCAATATGCTTTTGTTACATTTTTGTTTTCGCTAAAGTATTTGTTTTGGTCAAGTAAATCCACTTTTTACATTTGTCGCAAATGTCGAACCTATTGGAATCTTTTGTTGGATATGCCGACGGAGCAAGTCGTAGTTCGCGGAACCTATCTTTTGCGGCTTGGGCCATTTTTGATCCAAGTGGCGAGTTAGTAGGTTTCAGAGTGGTGTGTATTGGTCGATCAACGAATAACATCGCTGAATATAGCACGTTGATAGAACTTCTCTCTCATGCCATCACACATGGCATACGCCGACTGGTCATCAGGCTAGACTCACAGCTCGTCATACTACAGCTCACTGGTATCTACTCCGTCTGAAATCCAGCTATCTATCGCATGTTCCTAAGGGTCAAGATTTTGGAAAGGCAATTTGATTTTATTCAATATCAGCATATTTCCAGAATCTTAAACACATTAACTGACTCATTGGAAAATTATGTGTTAGATAGACATTTGCAACATTTATAAAAAAAATCATTTCATCAATATTTGCATTCGAACCATGTAACTTAACCAAAATAAAACTCCGAAAATCAAAAATATATATATAACTGTTTATGGTTTACACATAATGTTCTGTAACCAAGACAAAATTGGTCAAATGACCCAAAACTCAAAACACTAGGGGGCACCCTAGTCTAATGATGCTGGTGATAATAAGTCACAGCCTGTGCAATCATGCACAAAAGCCTAGTCCATCGACTTGGCATGCCAGTAGTATGTCGATGCAACCTCAAAGGCAGCTCGTCAGTCCTCACATCCAGAATACCGAGAGTGAGGCCCTCGACCTGATCCTGTAATGCTGAAAGAGTCTCAGCCACATCAAGGTCGCGAAGGATAGCCCTTCCCCCAACCTCTCCTACTGGAGCGCAAACTGGCACTCTCAGGCGTACTACTGGCCGAACGAGACCAACATCTGCATGAGCACATGAGTTCTGATTAGTATTGATAGAATAAAGCACAAGGAAATTATAAAAGAAAAACGATAAACAGAAATATGGTCAAGAATTTACCAATAGCACCCCACTGCTCGCCAGTCGGCAGTACCAAATCCGGGTCACCCCGAAAATCCATACCAGCATATGGATACTCGGAGTAAACCATCTCCTGACGATCGAACCACCCGAAGAAGGTATCAGAAAAGGAAATCTAAGACTGACCAGCATGCCTGGACATATGGTCAACCCATCTCTGCATCCGTGGTTCAGTCGGTGGAGGTAAACCAAGTGCAATATACTGCGGCTGCATCAGTGGTATCTTTTCCAAGGTGAAGGCGGTCAAAATAGAACCATATCCAAAGTTCTTCAATCTTCCATTTTTCACCTTGGTCAACTGTTCTTTCATCACAAGGAGTATTGCATCACACCAGTTGAACACCTTCGGTTCGAGGCATTCCAAGGCGTACTGCATATAAGATCGGTTGGCCACATGAAGAGCCGCACCACCAGCCATCCTACCAAAGGTGAATAGAATGGTCCTCAGAGACCCATCAGTGACATCTCGGATGATGATCTTGCCATCCTTACTCGGCTGAGATCCCTCTCTGCAATACCTGCGAATGTAATCTCTCACAGATTCGTCCCCACGGGCTGAACCTGATAAAGAGATAGGGGCACCCCGCCTCGACAAGCCGGTAAAGAAATAGATGTCTACAACAGTCAAGGGGATGGATTTGCCCGTAATCTGGAACACCTGGCTTGTAGGATCCCAAGCATCGAGCAAATACTGCAGCAAGTTGATTTGTTGCCTCATGCTAGAGATGCGGAAAAACTTCAACAGACCATAGTTCCACAGTGCATTTACTATAGCCGGATCATGTAAAGCAAACATGTCCTCTTCTTCATGCTCACGTTCTTGCCATGTAATGGTCATTTTGCTCCAATAAATCTCTGAAAACAAACAATAGAAGAGTTAGATCGTGATTTGGTGAGAAACAGGCAAAAATTTCCATTAAAAACTGTGCACAAATTTCCCTCCTTGCGCCCATTGCACCTCCAGCTTTGTCCTAGGTGTGTTACAGGCCAACTGTCCAGTGGATAGGCCAACATGCAATGCACCTTTCGATGTAGAAAGGGTGCGCTGGAGCCAGAGTGAGTTTTTCAAACCCCAGAGGCTCAGAAAAACCAGAAATCAAGCTCAGAATGCAAAATGTAAAAGATGAAATGAAAGAGCTCAAGTTTAGACTCCTACCTGGTCCAGACGGCGCCAAAAATGGTCCACAGAATCTCCCGAAATCAGTTGGTGAAAATCAAGGGGGGAAAGCACCTCCAAAGCTCCAACAAGTCAAAGTTCAAATGAATTGGTAAAATGAGAGGTAAAAGCACTTTTAAATTACTTTTTACGTAATTCAAGTAAAATATTAGTGTCTTAACTCATTTTTCAAACATATATTGTTCATTTCTAACTAGTTTGATGAAGCAATTGAGCATGCAGTACAATATTTGAAGGAACAAAGCTATTAATGGTAAATTCAAGAAATGACCGTTACATCGAGCAGTTTTAACGCGGACTTCATGCTCGTTAAAAAATAAACATAAGCAATGAGAAAATGTTTCCCCCAGCGTTTAAGCTCATTAAAAAATGAACCAATTTCCAGTAAATAACCATCGTGAATGTAGTACTTCAGCCTTTAAAGCCTTGGTCGTGTTCTCATCATCACCTCCACTCTATATTGGCCGATCATTCACCTCCACTTGATTGTTTACCCTTTTGAGGAACAGCTGCGAAGAGTGATCTTGTTAGCCATCCATGTGACATTGTCGTGATCGAAAATTCCAAACCTTACCTAGAATCAGCTGCTACCCGAATTTATCACTCGTTCCTCAAAAGACGAGTCTCCTTTAAGCTCTTTTCAACTGACTCATAAAATATGAAAAGATTTCTGAGCCATTGGCCTCTCCAGCTCGTTAAAGTGACCGGAAGTGCTATCCCTCCTTTATATTTTAATCTTTTTGGACCTGAGGGATTATTACACAAAAAGATCGAGCGCTTGTTTTGTTCGGCTCGTTAAAAGTATCGAAAATTCATCCCTTCTGTATTGTTTTATACTTTTTCGGACCTAAGGGATTAGATGACGAAAAAGGATTTTTGGAGTTCCCTTTACGTCCCTTTTCAGACTCTCTAAAATTGAAAAGGACCGAGTTATCTTTGTCGTTAAACTTGTTAAAACCTAATAGCGACAAACTTGTCCATAACAGACAAGAATGAGTTTCACTATCATTAGGCTCGTTAAAACATAGCGATGGTTTGCCCGAAGGGAAAATTATAGAACAAGCATATGTTATCCTCCTCAAGCTTGACAAAAATAAAGAGGTACTGGTCAGCAATGACTGGGGAAAAATTGGGAAGAAAACTTGAAAAAATTTGTTGGTAGCAAGTCGCTCTTGAACATGACACTTTCACTCCGCATCCAAGTCGGGTTGGGTTGTTTCATTCATAGGTCACATCACCATGGTTCCGTCACACCATCCACATTTGGGGTTAATGCTACCAATCCATCATGTCAGTGTCGCCGATATGTTCAAGAGAAGTCATTCAGAGAATTCACCTGTGTCTCACCCACTACAATACATTTACGCTCCATTCTTTCATGACCGCCACCCTGAACCATATATCACCAGATTGTTTTCGCCTCCATTAAAATCATTTGATCCATTCCATGTCATTGATGTGGGATTCATTAATGCCCTCCTATGACGGATCGCCTCTTGTCGAAATCAGCTCATTATCCAAGAAGGAAATCTAGGAACAACCCTTTCAGTACTTTGAAGCTTGCATGCCTCAATGGCAAGTTTCTCACTTCCGGCGACAGGTTTACATCAATGGCCTTCAACTGAAAGATGTTGCGTGGTGTTCGACGCCAAGTCCCTTATTCACACCACGTGAATTGTACTGCAGTACCTTGAGGATCATTATCATTATCGGTGATTCCTCTCGCGCCTGTTAACAACTTACATCATTGGTTGGTAATTAGGCGATGTCTTTCCATGTTCGACTCCAAAACATCTCTCACATGGATCGACTTGTACTTTGAGTGAAGATTGAACGAGATTGAAGACCCCAGATCTAGTTTCATCCATCCGGGCTGCGATATATATTCAGGAAAATAAAGACATCAAATGTACATCATTGCTGCACAGATAATCATCCAATCTAAGGGATGATGGCTCTACCAAAATCATCAGTCTACACTCAGACGATTGTCTGTCTCATGTACATGGAAAATGAATTTATAAAGCTGAGCATGGGAATGCCCGCCTTAGCTAGATCATGAAAAAATTATGAAGATATTGTATTGTATTGTATCTTATTACAAGTCTCCTTCCAGCTTGAAAGAACTTCAGATCCTCATGATAAAGCATTTCACCCGACATCAAAAGATTAACGACCTCATGCTTTAGGGGGAAACTGTTATAGACATTTTTGGGCACTGCAACCCCAAGCATAAAATGTCCATAAACCAAGGGCTCCTAAGTCCCTAAAGGTGTTGTTCCAACCCCTAAAAGAACAAGGTCAACTGATTACAACATCTCCCAGAAGTTCTCCATGAAAAACTACTCAGAACTAGTCAAAACTGGACCATTTCACCTGCTCCATAGGCAAAGTGCGTTGCATCCCACCTAAATACACACAGTAGGTGCGTTGCATTTCAAAAAGCCCTTCTATGGGGTGCGATGGGCGAGAAGGGACAAATGGCAAGGTCAATCCGCAAGGTGGAGAAGCATGGAATCTTCCAGAAACTTCTCCAGTGACACTTGCCTATCTGAATTCGACCAGGGATGAGTAAGAGATCATCAATCTCCAAGTGGAATCAAGAACTATCAGAGGGAAGACACTAATCAAATCACAAGCTGACTCATCTCCCTTGCAGACATCTATATATGGATCCCTCATCCCAGAGATCCAGAGGCTGGAATTTTGCATCTTGTAAGGAATTGTTGTTGGTTTCTTGAGGTAACATCATAGTGTTGGGTGATCTAAGCTTTTCATGAGGTGAAGAAGGGCTTACTTGCTGAGAGGATGATGCTGGGTCAGAACAATTGGTTGTAATTCTCTTGGCTCTTTCTTGATTATCAATAAAACTATTCTAGTTTTCCTCCATACATTTGTGTGATTGATGTTTTATGCATTTGTGTGGTTAATATACATCTGATCCTATATTTCTTATGATAATAGATCCATGTTCTCATATAGTGTTATGCTGCTTTGATTCTACAGGTACTCTGTGAAGCTAGGTATACAAGAAAGCAAGTAGCAAAGGACTATCAGAAGAGAGAGGAATCAAACAAAGAACCAAGCGCAAGAGAGAGGTTGGTCTCTTTTATTCTTCTCTCATCTATCTTTCATAAAGGAAAACGAAAGTAGTTTTACTTTGTTTGTTTCTAAGGTAGCTACCAGCCTTAGTGGGATTAGCAGTTCTGCATAGACACTATTCCCGATAACACCTACGTACTTGTATGAGTATGCACCAATACAAGATTGTAAACATATTTTATTATAATTAAAAAGAATATAGAGACAACAACAACAGGTGGTTTACACCCACATTGGGTTTCCACCTTAAATCTTGGTGTTCAAGTGTGTTGCTTATGTGTGATGGTTTATTCTATTTTTGCTACTCTGTTTAATATGTTATTGATGCACTGTTATAGATCAACACATGATAAATTAACTAAATCACAATTTCTCTGGGTATACACTGGTTCACTAATTAGAGTAGCATGGACACGCTAGTTCACTTCACATAAGTATCGTATATAAATATGTTTGGAAAATAAAAAATTATTGATCTGATAATACTAATTCACCCCCCCTCCCTCAATATTATTTCCAATAGAAAATACTTTTTCTTTTTATTATCTTCAGCTAGATGTAGACCTTAGACACTCCTCTCAACCATATACCACAATGTAGGGCTTCGACTCTATGGGGAAACAACTCACCCAAAACCAAGTACATTGCTAGTACCATAAATAATCTAGGCCAAGGTGCCAAACCCTAACAATCTCCATCCTATAGGCTCACATCCCCTACCAATCCCACATCCCCTATCAATCCCACATCCTTTATCA
This sequence comes from Pinus tabuliformis, assembly GCA_031772625.1. Lineage (NCBI taxonomy): Eukaryota > Viridiplantae > Streptophyta > Pinopsida > Pinales > Pinaceae > Pinus > Pinus tabuliformis. The sequence goes on along the minus strand of CM062805.1, from coordinate 478,143,213 downwards.
ATCCCACATCCAAGTAGTACACCTCATTCTATGCACATGTAGTCCCTTAGGCTATGCAACTACCTCTAGGGTGTCTAACTCAGTTGGCCAGGGATGTCTCAAAGAATTGTGGCTCCAAGAGTTTTTTCTACCCCCAAACGTTTGTGCAATATCTCCAAGAACCCTCTAGGCCCTCTCCCCCATTCTCCAAGATGTGACCCCCCCCACCATAGTGCCAACATCCTCACTTTTATCTGCAAGCCTCTTTCTTGACACCTAACACTCCTAAAAATCACTTCATGGACCTTTTAATTAAAAATTAGTGCAATTTTTATTTTATTATTTCACATGAAGCTCCCTTTTAAAGCACATGGAGTCTTATCCCCCCATAATCCTTTCATTTTAATCGGTTCGTAAAATTAATCTATTTGTTAACCTGCATGAAATACCATATTTACAACACTGAACTTTCTATCATCAATACATATAAAGACATATGTACACAAGCATACTTACCTGAAAAACTATACACACATGCACATGGGTACCTGTTGATGGTGCTGGAAATTTGTCAACCAAGGGGTCTCCCCAATGTGAAGTCCCAATTAGACCTCACATTGTTTGTTGTAGGAGCCCCATCTAGAATATTAACCCAGTTGCCATATATCTCAAAGATATGTGTCGGCTCTAACTATCAACATGAGAGAGGGATGCAATGGTGTCTTCGAAAAGCGAGGAGGTGTGCCTGGTGAGTGTTCAATTGTAAATGTTTCAAGGTTCTTCTACTATAGAGAGGGGAGAAAAGGTGAACCTCTAAGTGAGAGGTAGTAGTACCACCCAAGAAGAGACACACACAAACTAGAAGGATTCGTCTGACATCCAGCGGAATAGTCCACAGAGGATGTGGCGGTCATTACAACAAACAAATAAAGAAATATCTATATAATATCCCGCAAAATAGTTCACAAGGATGGAAAAAAAATAAAAACCATTACATCGCGTTCTCAATAAGTTAAGTATTAATATAACTGAAATAGTTCAACTATCTTAGCACATGTGAAAGTAAACATAAATACAAACATCTGCAGAATAGTCTTACAAACATTCATAATCTATGCATGAAGAACATGCTAGCCTTGAAGGTTTCTGCCATTAAGTAAAATTTCTAGGACAACCATTTACAATGTACATCACTAGCTCTAGTAGTGGGACATTATAGCCACTCCTTTCTCCTCAAAGAACTAGCTTATCTCTATAATGCCTTGCAGGAGGAGCCAAGGTAAAAAGTCTTTTGCTCATACAATGAAGGATTATATATAACCAAGGGGTGATGCTTCCCCTCCTTATGACTCTTTGACTACCCTCATGACTGTTTGATCCTATGAACTTTCAACTTACATGACTTTCCATATTACATATGTGTCCTTTGGACTTCCATTTTACAATGAATAGAATATACATGGTCCACACCAATGATGTGGCATATGAAAACTCATTAAAAGACATGACATGGCACAATTGATATGAACTTCTTGAATGATGTGGCAATGTCAATCCACTACTGTTGTTGTGAATGATGTATGCTTCAGAATGCTCTTGTCTTCCACCTCCTTGTGGCTTGGTGATAGGGATCTTCAATGATCTCAAGTCTTGAGTTGTGGTTGTGAGTTGATGTCCCTTTGTTTTTACTTGGTAGATCAACTTTCATGCTTAGCTACATGAATATCTTTTGCATGTCCTCCTCCTTCATCCCCTTCATCATCCTTCCATCATGTGATAATATATCTGTATCAGTGATTCACTCATGACGAGATGACATCAACTTGAAAAACCCCCTACTCTAATATGTTTCATTCTGAGCCATGAACTGAGCCCGAGACAAGTGATAGGATAGGGAGAGGGGCTTAGTGATTGTGCATTGCATAGTTCTAGTAGTTAGGGCGGAGATCTTGAGCTCTGAGACTACGCACTACATAACTCAGGGAGGCCTGAAGGACAAGAATGTGTAGTTTCTGGAGACAATGGGGTATGGCTGAGGGAATGGACACTGGGAAAGCCAACTCTGCAGTTTTAGATGTCAAGGGAGGCTGGGATTCCGTGAATTGCATAGTTCTAACAGCCAGGCTTGAGGCTTGAGGCCTAAAACTACACAATGCATAGTTCAGGCTGGGCTGAGGGACAAATCTGCATTTTTTTGGTAGTCAGTGGGACAAGTTGAAGGGATGGTCACTGTGGGAGAATTTTGTATAGTTTTGAGAGGAAAGGAAGGTTGGTTCACTGTGGGATTGCACAGTTCAGAGGATCATGGAGAGAGATTGAGGCTTGTGTTTTGGTAATGTGCAGTTAAGGCCAGTCTGTCTAAGACTAATGCGTGAAGTGATAAATCTTCGATTTTTATCTAACACTTAGAATACTTGATGACTCAACAACATAGATAACCCATGACACATAAACAATACATTTTCCTACATGTGACCACTCTATGACCAATTACGACAAGTGTGACACCACATATACACTTTACGACGACCGTGACGACACTTGTGCGACAATGCTCAAAACTTTGTGAATGAGTACAACATGTGTTTATATGGTTAGGACAACTAATGAACATAAATATGGACATGCTTGAAACCACCAGAATGAGATTTTACACTTGATGCGACAACCCACTTATGAAAATACGACAATTTTCCTAAGTAACAAATGGGACCAAAACACTCCAAAAGATACATGAAATGAGTCTTAGTGTTTGCGACAACAATGTAAAGGAACAAGGAAGGCTTCAAAATTAAGCGTAGGCCAAAATTTTGTAGTGTTTTGTAGTCACTACGATACATGGCAACACACTAGTAGAAATATAGCTTCTCTATTTTGGTTCTCTTTCGTGCGGGACCTTGGTTCTCCGGGGAGTATTGATTCATCGTGCATATTACTTTGGCCTTCCCTCTTACCCCACAAACAAACATGGTCCCCTCTATACCTTCTCGGTTGAACCCAACATAATATTCAACATAGTCATAATGTTTCGAGTTGGGAAGGGTAGTGTAGCTCATGAGATTAAGATTTTCATAGTACTTTTTCATTTTTGGTGTTGCTCCGCTCCGAGCAGGCCTAGACGATACCTCAACATGCAGGAACACAAACATTGCTCTACTGCTAGTGAGTTTGGATAATACCCCGAAAGATTTGCTTGCGTCATCTCTTTGCACAAGAAACCTTTCTCTTCTTTTGCCTTTATTTATTTATTTAAAGAGAAATTTTCATTGACACTTATTTATTTTGGGGCGGAAGAGGGATCCTGACTTATTGAGAGCATAAGAGGTTGTTCCTTTAGAGAAGAATATAGAGACCTCTGATTTAGGTTTGCTCATTTATATTTTCCCCCCTTCTTTGTTTATACTAGTTGGATAAGCTTGAGGATACCAAAACATAAAAACTCAGTATAGGCATGAGGTTTCTGGACTAGACATGGGTTCATGGTTGGAAAAAAAATCTCCTTATGGACAGATCATATTTTCCATCAGAACTTAATCGGTCAAAATATGTAACTAACACAAGGAAGGTGGACAAAAGGTTAGCCAAATGATGAAGTGGCACAAGACTCTTTATAGTTTAGCCACACACATATTTAGATGCCACAACATGTCCAGTGATATAGGAGGATTCCATTGATTCAGTTGCACAGGTGTTCAAGTGTCGTCATCAGTGTTCAGTGTTGTTGTCACTTCAGTTCAGCTTTGGCAATTCGACATTGATGGTTATGGATCAGGTTGTTCAGGTAATGTTATGGTCTCATGGCATTCAGTTGATATGGATTTAGCGCCTGGTTGTTGACATGAGTTCATCGACAGTTCCACCAGGATTGGTCGATGACATGTGTCGTGTCATTGCCTCATAGGATTTAGTGAAGACATGGGTGTTGTCCGTTGTAGAGGTTCGATATGGATTGTCGACAAAGGGTGTCATCGCAAACATCACTTGTATCGACGATATGCATGTGGTTTTATGTCCCTTTGTGACAATAATTGAAAAGGGTGTTTTTAGACCTAATGTAAAATCTAAAACCCTTAAAGTCCTAAGACCTAGTTCTAAGTCCTAAGACCTAATCCAAACATCGCATTGTTAAAACCTACACATAAACCTATCACTATGTTTTATAACCTAAGTCTCGGCCTATTGAAAATTACAAACAAAAACAATGCAATAATCAAAACACAGTCCCCTAACGGCGTAGTTAGCCACGTCGGAACCACAGCTATGTGAACAAGAGTTCACCGGGCGGAGGTTAATGGACAGTCAGGCTATTAAACCATCGACAAAATATACAATGGATGCATGTGAGTGCAAGCTAACAGTCAGGTTATAAGCCGTCAGAGAAGACCACACCCCTAACCTCTACGGAAACCATGTCGGGACTGTGCCATGTGAGTGGGCAGAGGTGGTTAGGTGGAGGTTAGCGTTTGGAGGGAACCACAACATAGAAACCATGGAGTTAGCAGTCAGCGCAAACTGCAACAGTTGTCACATGCAGTTCAGTTGACCGCAACCACTAGGCTTGACATGCAAGGTGGCAGCTTATGACAAGACCGCAGCAGCACCGCCTGTTCACATGCAGACAATTAGCCAATCCCATCCAGTCAGCAAACCGTTTACGGTTTTGTTTATAGTATGGTTAATTTTGGGTTTTTTGGAACAATTTATGGTTGAAATTAATTTGGTGACCATGCCAACCTAGTCTAGGTGGCACAAAACCACAAGATCAAGTTTGTAAACCTATCCAAATACAACTAGATATATCTACAAGCCAACCCAAGGTGGTTTTCATGTACTTGCAGTTCTATAAGAGGCATTTTTTGTCCATGGAGAAGGGAGAGTGGTTTTTGACTTTTTGCTTGTAGATTATGAAGGTCATAGGTAGTTTTTTTTTCAATGTTACATGAGCATCTGGAGTAGGGATTGGAATCTGTAAGAGGCATTGGAAAGCTAGTTCAGAGGGCTATATGATGATAGTGATCAAAAGTTCTTGTGTGCACATTCAGACTGATCAAATCTATGTGTAATCAACAACTTCTTTTCATTCTTAATAAAAACGATCGCCCATCTTGAAATCGGACCTGGAGACGTAGTCCATCAGGGATGAACTCCGTCATCAATCTTGTTGTCTGGTATCGTTGTGTTTTTATTGTTTTCACTTCTGTTATGCATCATTTTTATGTTTAATCAACTATCATAAAGTCTTCTTCTCAAGAAATTTTTCCTCGATTTTCGTGCTTTGAGCTAACATTCAATTCGTTAATGGTTTATCGATTCTACATCAGTTTAAGTCTATGATCATTTTAGATCATCTAGGCACACATTTATTCACACTTTGAAAAAAAAAGAGACAAACAACAAGAAAAAAAGAAGAAGAGACAAACAACAAGAAAGAAAACAAAAGAAATCAGACAAAAGTAAAGACAACACACAACAAGAGAACACAATTAGAAGACAAACAAAAGAAGCTAAACCAAAGCATAACGCGAGAGACAAAAAGAAAATACAAGAGATATTGAAGAGAACAACATGGGATGGATTCAAGAGAAGGAAACTAAGGTGCAACTAATCCTACTCCTCAACTAACAACTAGAAGGTTCGGGTTACATATAATGGAATTTCCAGTGAAGCCACCGTAATTATTCTCGACCTGCATCCACAAAGATATGAACAATTAAAATAGATACAAAGTAATGTGCAACATAAGAGATAAAAACTTAAATAACTTGCACAAACATTTGAAGGTATTTTCTGTGGGCAGAAAGATGTGTCACAACCACTAGTTTCATCCAATCCACATTCTTACCTCTCTAACAGAAAGCATAACCAGAAAAACCTCGAAGACTTCTTGCGAATGCACCATATTTTGTGACCTCCTGCTTAGCAAGCACGAGAAAAGGTTGAAACCTATTTATTGCAACAGAGCTTTTTGAGTAAGATTGCTCCAACCATTCCAAAATTAGACCATAAAATACATGATGATCCTCTTGAAAACCATGAAATATTTGAAAATATGGATTTTCAATAGAGGCACGGGATTATAACGAGAATCATGTGAGGGAAAATAGATTTGATCATATTTAATAGTCATGTAGAGATGGCGAGGACCTGACATAACCATTAGTAGAGACTCAAGTGCCTCAATCGCTTGATAAAAATATGAATAGTAAGATATTAAATGATGAAGATTGAAGGATGTAAAACAACTGTCATTGGATATAGTGGTGGGAAAATGATAACATGAATGAAAGTCATCAAAGACAAAATAATGATAAGATGAGTTGATTAAAGCATCAAATTCCTAGTTTGTGATGAAGGAAGATAAATTGATTTGAATAGTTCTACGAATTCTCTGAACAATTGAACTAAGATCCTCGTAAGCCAAATGTGACACACTATTTTCCTGTAACTGGTGATAAAATGTGCAAGCATCGTAATTGTGCAAAGAATTTAGAAGGGATGTCAGCATAACAAATACATGAAACCAGTCAGGACATGGTGAATGGAGAGGAACTTGATTCATGCGATAACTCATGCATTGATTATTACTCAAGGGGATCTAAGGTGTGATGAAGGACAATATTTGCGATATGATACTCGTAAGGAAAGCCAAGAAATTCTCATCATGAAATTAACCTGATAGATATGATTCCTTCAACAAAATATGGTCTTTGGAATGATTAAATTCATAATTCCATGACTCTATGATAGATACACATTCCAAACCCGCGTTTGTTGGGAGAGATTTGCATGAAGGTGCATGAACTAAAAAATATTCATGATTCCGGTTGGAAATAAAATCTTGGAAATCTGAAAGATCACATCTGAGCTACCAGAAATTTCTCAAGAAGAAATTTTCATCGAGTGAAACCATGCAAAGAGAAGGATGATGTGGGAGAAACCAGATCTGACTTAGTTTTGGGGGCTTACCAGACTCACAAGATCCTGACATAACCATCAATGGAAGTTGAAGTTCCTCAACTCCCTGGCAAGTCCCATAACTTTCCAGAATTGTAAAATCACATTTTGAAGATTGTACCAAATCATGCATGGTATGAGGGTGGCTGCTACTACCGGTTTCAATAAGCCCACTTCTCACCAAATGACAACCATATTTGTCACTAGTTTGACCAGATTCTTCAACTTTAATAGCCAAATTACTCAAGTCGAAAGGTTCTTCTGACTGCGAATTCAAACATAAATGAATTGAGGAATTTTCATGAGCAAGCTGATTTGAAGAGTTGTATTCATGCAAGTGAAGAGATGATGAGGGTTAGGAAGAGTACTCAAAGTTTTGATTGTTTTTGCTTGCATCATGGATAATCTCCACAACTTGTGCCAATTAAGAGGTTAACTCATCGGATGATGGACTTGAAGAACATGGAGTAACCCTATCGCAAGTAGATGCATCATAGATGGTAGAGCACACAGGATATTGAGATGAAGAGGAAGCTTTGGGAAGCACCTCTTCTTTCACTAAATCAGATTTTGGGTACAAAGTAGAATCTTCATGAGAAGCCAAGAGATCAACTCATACACCTATGCAATCATGATCACGTACATCAACAAAGTCATCATTGTTGGAATGATTATTTCTCGATGACACATATTGATTGAAAGAATTGATTGCATTTGATTCAATACTGAGATTAGCATATTGATAATCGACCAAGAATGGAAGCACATCATAGATTGAGATCATATTCACCTTCCTGCTCGTTTGCCTATGTAAAGTCACTACCTTGTACTTGATCACAGTTTGTACTAGCAATGCAAAAATCAAGAGAGTGTGAAAGACCAGCTGGTGGAGCAGATTGATCAGGGGGATCACAGTACAAAGAGTTAAGGCATGTAGATGAGAGAGGATAATAGGAATTCAGACTAGAGTTATGAACAATGAGATCATCTTGTGGAATGGAGGAGTTAGTCTTCACCATAGGCTTCATGAGCCATTATGGAATTTCCTCCATTGAATCTGAATCATGAATAGAAGAAGAATGAGAAGGTGGATTAGGAATTTGATTTGCATATTTTTTGACTTTATTGATATCACATGGAGGCACCCACAACGAGATTGGAAAAGGGGGAGGATAAGGCACAAAGGAGTAGTCGATTTCTCTTTTAAACTAAGAGGTGTATCATGATTCACAAGAGTTGGGGCAGTATAAAAATCATAGGGTTTAGGTTCACCATGTGAAGAGATAAGAACCAAGCTCAAACTCTTATTTCAAGAAATTCTGATTCATGTCCTCTTCAGAAATTTCACAACAAAGGTGAAGGAATCGATCAGAAAAATGCTCAACTGATTCATTAGGCTTCATTCTTAAGAGATTTATTCTTTTACAAACATCCCGATAATTATATATGTCGAAGGCTTGTTGGATATCCCTAGGGAACTTATGAAGGGAATGGATGGAAATAGGTGGTAAGGTATGACACCATCGATTAACACCAACTTCAAGGGTGAGGAATAAAAGAACACAAGCAAATTTGTCATCATCGACTTCATAAGATTCAAAAAATATAAGAAAATAAAAAATGTGCTCGGTTATGGATGTTCCATCCTCACCATCAAACTTTAACCGGGACAAGTGATTGGGAGGTTCATTGGGGATTGAAAATTGATAAAGGGAAAAAATGGAGAAACACCTTGAGAGCAAGATTTATGCATGAGCCATTTTAGATAAGAGATTCAAACCAGATACAATAGGCTCATCTTGTCATTTGACCCTCCTTCTAGCGCCAATGTTGATGGTGCTAGAAATTAGTCAACCAAGGGGTCTCCCTAATGTGAAGTCCCAATTAGACCTCACACCATTTGGTGTAGTATCAAAATTTGGAATACCGACATGGTTGCCATATATATCAAATATATGCCTTACTAACTGTCAACGTGAGAGAGGGATGCAATAGTGTCTTTGAAAAGCAAGGAGGTGTGCCTAGTGAGTGTTCATTTGTAAATGTGTCAAGGTTCTTCTACTGCAAAGAGGGAAGAAAAGGTGAGCCTCTAAGTGAGAGGTAGTAGTACCACCCAAGAAGAGACACACACGAATAGGAAGGATCTATCTGACATCTAGCGAATAGTCCACAGAGGATGTGACGGTCATTACAATTAACAAACAAAGAAGGATATGTCTAATATCTTGTAGAATAGTCCATAAGGATGGGATAATAATAAAAACCTTTACAAAATATTCTCAATAAGTTAAGTACTCAAATAACCAAAATAGTTCAACTATCTTAGCACATGTGAAAGCAAACATGAAATACAAACATCCACATAATAGTCTTACAAACATTCACAATCCATGCATGAAGACCATGTTGTCCTTGAAGGCTTTTGTCATTAAGTGAAAGTTCCAAGACACATGTTTACAATGTACATCACTAGCTCTAGAAATGGAGCATTGGAGCCACTCCTTGCTCCTCAAAGCACTAGCTTATCTCCCTAATTCCTTGTGGGAGGAGCCAAGGTGAAAAGTCCTTTGCTCATATAACGAGGGAGTATATATAACCAAGGGGTGATGCTTCCCCTCCTTATGACTCTTTGACTACCCTCATGCTATTTGACTTCCTATGAATTTTTAGCTTACATGAATTTCCATATTACATATGTGTCCTTTGGACTTCCTCTTTACAATGAATACAATACACATGGTCCACAATGTTGATGTGGCATATGGAAAATCATGACAAGACATGACATGGAACTGTTGATATGAACTGCTTAAATGATGTGGCAATGTCAAGCCATTGTTGCTGATGAGAATGCTCTTGTCTTCCACCTCCTCGTGGCTTGGTGATAGGAATCTTCAATTATCTCAAGTCTCGAGTTGTGGTCGCATGTTGATGTCCCTTTTATTTTCCTTAGTAGATCATATTGCATGCTTAGCTACAAGAATGTTTTTTGCATGTCCTCCTCCTTCATCCCCTTCTTCATCAACCCTCCATCATGTGATATGATGCCTATATCTATGATTCACTCATGATGAGATGACATCAGCCCAAAAAAACCCCTAGTCTAAGATGATATATTTTGATCCATGAATTGAGCCTGGGACAAGTGACAGGTAAGGGAGAGGGGCTCAGTGACTACGCATTGTGCAGTTCTAGAAGTTAGGGTGGGGGGGGGGAGCTTGAGCTCTGATACTGCGCAATGTGCAGCTCAGGGAGGCCTAAAGGATAAGACTGCACAACTTCTGGAGATAGTGGGGACTGGTTGAGGGAATGGACACTGGGAAATCCAATTGCATAGTTTTGGATGTCAAGGGAGGTTGGGATTCTACGCATTGCATAGTTCCAGTATCCAGGGCTGAGGTTTGAGGCCTGAAACTGTGAAATGCATAGTTCAGACGGGTTGAGGGACAAATATGTGCAGTTTTGGCAACTAGTGGGACATGCTAAAGGAATGGTCACTATGGGAGAATTTTGCATAGTTTTGAGAGGTAAGGGAGGCTAATCCACTATGGAATTGCACAATTTAGAGGCTTTGGGAGAGATATTTAGGCTTGTGTTTGTGCAAATGTGCAGTTAAGGCCAGGTTGTTTGAGAGGATTGCGTAATTATGAAGGTGAAGGTTGGGTCTTGGGCTCAGGAATTGCGTAGTGAAGCAATCCTTGGAGGCAGGAACTGCACATTGCGCAGAACCAAAGGTCAAGGTCACAACTAGAGGATTGGAACTATGTAATGCGCATTCTAGGTAGGTCGGGTGAGGTCAAGTAGTTGGATCAGGAAGCCTCTTCAGAAATGGTTAAGTGTTATACCAATGAGATTGATGTGTGAAGTGATAAAGCTTCGATTGTGATCTAACACTTAGAATACTTGAAGAATCAATAACATAGATCACCCATGACACATAAAAGATAAATTTTCCTGTGTGTGATCGCTCTATGACTAGTTACGACAAATGCGACACAACAAATACACTTTACGATGACCGTGATGACACTTATGCAACAATGCTCAGAACTTTGTGAATGAGTGCAACTCGAGTTTATATGGTTAGGAAAACTCACAAACACAAAGATGGACCCTTGAAACCACCATAATGAGCTTTTACATTTGATGCGACAACCCACAAGCAAAAAGAAGACATTTTTCCTAAGTAACGAATAGGACCAAAACACTCCAAAAGATACATGAAATGAGTCTTAGTGTTTGCGACAACAATGTACAGGACCAAGGGAGGCTCCGAAATTAAGCATTGGCCAAAATTTTGCAGGGTGTTGCAATCGCTGCAACAGTACCTTGGCCCCAAAATTGATCCTTAACTCACCAACCTAAGTTTTGTATGTATATGTTTTATATTTACAATCCAGGGGTTGAGTTGGGGTGTTACACCTTATTTAGCCTTGACTGGGTCCACTCAAAGCTTTTATAGGGAACATGAAGGACTACCAAAAACAAGGAATCTTGAAGGAAATCATCTCCATTAGCATATCCATTCATAACAACCATACACTTCTAAATTAATTTTGGTTCTTTGACTCCTTGAGAGTTCCTAATTCTTAACAAAATGACAAACTTTCCAGGGCTTTACCATAGCTCCTATTTATACTAAGAGTTTGCATCAATTAACCCTTCATTTTATCCTTAATTGAAGGGAACATGTCTACAAGATCTTGCAATAAGTGATATTTGTTTGAGGATTATATCTCTTCATATATTATCTTCTTTGAGTCAACAATTTGATTGATCATGCTAGATTAATTATCTTTGATCATTGAGAATTTGTCAAGTCTTTTGAGGTGGATGATGGGACATAATCTCTCTTTATTTTCATGTAATGTTGGAGTATTATACCTTGTTGATTTTGACGTCTTGGAATATGGGTTAGTGTAGCATTTAGACATACATAAAATCATGAAGACCATAACTAAAATAGGACATGACACACACTTCATCATTCAAAAAATTCCATATCAATCAATTGCATAAAAACCCATATACTTATATTAATCATGGTAAAAAAGTTTAGAGTATTAATATGGTCAAAATGTTTAAAAATTGAGATTCATGATACTATAATTATGAGACCCATCACCTATCAATAGTATTTACAAATCTTCCAAAATGATTGCTCCATAAGTTATACATGTCATTTTATATCATAAGTTATACACATCATTTTATATAAAAAGAAAAGTTCTCTTTACTAACCCCAAGTAAAATCTAAATAATGAAAATATTAAAATACAAATGGTTTAGCATTAAATCATAGCCACTTGCACATACAAAAATAGATATAAGTCCATACTAAAACAAAAGAGAATAAATAAGTATACTCAAACAAAAGAGAATAAACAACTATATCCTTAAAAACACTTAAATCTAGTATAACTCATGAAGCAAAAATTAGTTTGAGTCCATTTTTAGGCATAATATCATCATGCTCTTAGGCATATTATCATCATGCTCTTTAGGATTTGACTTCTAACCGTTATATGTTAAATCAAGTATTTTCAACTGTTAATCATCCTTAATATGCATAACAATAGGTATTACTGACTCCCAACCATTATCAATATGTTTAACATCAAGTGTTATTGACTATCCAACATTATTGGTAAGTTATAAAGTATAGAGTTTTTAAACTTTTAATATTTTGAGAGCAAACATGGGAAACTTATCATTTATTGAATAGAAGGATGAGCCTAACTATGATATCATCCCCTTAGATATCTAACAACATAACTAATTAGTGTCCAGGATTTCCCTTTTGGAGTAAGGCAATTTAGTGTCAAGACCTTTCCTGATTTGTGTTAGGTTAGAAAATAACATGAAACAAGGTTATTTTCTAAGTAATGGACATGGAGAGAAAAATAATTTGAAAAAGGTAAAGACTTAAGATAAAAGTGGTTTTTATGTTTTTCCCTCATAAATTTAAAAATATTAAACTTACAAAGTCATTATAGAATGCATAAGTAAAATGTGTACAAAAGTCATCATCAAAAGATTTTATGGAACACATTATTAAAAATGTGTACAGAGTCATGATGTAACTTTAGAACCTCATATGTGCTATGTAGTCATTGTTTTAAGACATTGACATTGTTTTATGTTTAACATGTTTATGGTTTTCATATTATATTTTCACTTTATTGCCTATGAAGCTCTAGTAAAGATGGCAAAGTAATAATGATATGATATAATTGTAATAGTTAAATATAATGTAATAATGATATGATATAATTGTAATAGTTAAATATAATTTTCAAATTAGTAGTATTTAAGTGTAATTGTTTTGAAAGTGGGTAGTTTATTTTTTGATTTAATTTCTCTAGAATTTAGTAGGGATTCATTGAAATCACAAGTTTAATAGGTAAACTTTTCACAATCAAGTTGTCTCAAAGGTTTTTGAGGGTGCTAAATCTATATATGCAGTGAAAAAACTAGTTTAAAAAATAAAAATCAAGATTTAGCTATAATTTTTTCACTGGATTCTAACCAAAAATCTACCAAAAATTCCAAAATATTACACTTAAAAATTACTCCATTTCAAATCCCAAAAACCACTTTTAAATCTATAATATTGGATATCAAATTAGATAAGCATAGAGAAAGTCAAAATAAACCAATTTTACATACTTTGTATTATAATTTTATATAATAAGCTTTTACCAATCAAATTGGGTCTCTAAGTAACCGTGAGCAAAGTCAAAAAGTCAAAATAAACAAGTTTTACCTACTTTGTATTACACATTTTGTACTTTAGAGTAAGTTCATAGTGTACTTAATTTATTTAACAAAATAACCAAAAGCCCGGTTTGTTCCCCCAACGTCCTTAACACTTAGTACAATTTAAGACTAGAAGGAACAATTAGTAGGAATCCAAGCCACTTTCGGGATGGACTTGCCACCATCGTTAAAATGTTAAACATTAAGCATTATCAACTTGTTGATTCTCAAGCATCATCACTATGCTCAACATTAGGTATTATTGACTACCGATCATCACTTTCAAGTTAGGTTTTGAACAGAAAGCATGGGAACTTATTCACCAAAAGGATTGGACAAATTAATCTAATAACATATATAGCTAGATGATTAGGCTAAGGTGTTGGGATTTTCTAGATTACATTATTGTGCATGAAAGCTATTTGATAATAATGAAAATCTTCTTAAAATTGAATAAGGTTGGTTTTTTTGTTTTTTAAATCTTTTAAACTTAAATATATATAATTTCAATTAAATTATATTTTTAAAATAAATATATAATTTCAATTAAATAATATTTTTTAAATAAATATTTTTATTTTTTTTATTGAATTTTTTTTTCATAGAAACAAAAAAAAATACTATGTACTTAAATTATATTTTTAATATTAAAAATTAATATAAAAATTTAACATAGTAAGAGTTTTTTTATTAAAATGTTATAAAAACAAAACAAAATATTCATAATATATTATGATTTTGAAATGAGTTATGGTTTTTGGGCCAGTCGTATTGATTAGCCATGGTACTGGTTCATGGTATTGTAACAAACCCTATTTACAAATTAATAATATTTATGGTTTTGGACATGTGGTATTGATAAGCCATGGTATTGGCTCATGGTAATGTAATAAACCCTAAATTATTATTATGGCACTTGTGAATAGATTTTTTTTTAAGATTTTTATTTTTATTTTTTAATATAATTTTATTTGAAAATTCAATTTAAAACCACATAAAAATAGTTATCAACCAATTAAAAAAATAATTCACATTTGAAAAAAATAAAAATTAATTTTTAATTTTCAAAATATTCAATTTAATATTTGTTTTTTTCAAAACTTTAATAAACTTCACAAAATCTCTTTAAAAATTTCAAAATTAATTGAAAGTCAAAACTTTTTTATTAAAATAAAAAAAACAATATAACATGTTTTGGGCAGGTATAAAAAATGGTGTAGCATTTTTCACAAGAATTTGAGGATACAATTTCAAGCAAGAATGTAATTTTTTGTTGTTTAAAATATATTTTTAAATGCATAAATAGATTCAACACCTTAAAAAACCTTTAAAACATTAAAATTCTATAAATTAGATAACTTAAACTCACCAAATTTTAGTTAAAATTAACTTTGTGAAAAAAAATCATTTCATTTATAAATTAAAATAAACTATAAAAAAATATAAATATTTAACATTTTAGATGGGACACCCAATTAATTTAATTAACATTTTAGATGGGACGCCCAATTACTTTAATTCATTACCAACAAGCAAGCCCTAAAATATAGAAAGAAAGAAAGAAAGAAAGAAATTATTTTAACGTCCACGAGGCTAAATATAGCCTATGAGACAGATTGCTTCTTCATCTGCTTGATGTATTCGTCCCTTTTTCTATGAAGCTTCAAAATAAATGCTCCCAGCTTCTCGAAAAACCCCTCGCTAAATAGGTTATCCCAAGAGCTAGCTTCCAGCATATCTGCATAACTTTCCCTGTTGTCTTTGAAGGGCTCACATTCTAAAATGAAATGTTTTTTTTGTTTCCACTTTTCCGGAAGAACAAAAAATGCATACTCTTTCCTCCCACACTTCTTTTGGCCTTTTCCAGTGCCCTATTTCACAACGAAGTTGATGAGAATTAGTCCTTAACTAAGCAATAAGAATTTTGGCTCTCCAAGAGATATCAACCTCTATGTATGCTTTTGGTTGATGACTATGAGTGGGATTAAACACTTCAATATAATACTTTTTCTTTCTTCCTAGCTTCTTATCCCAAGTACGCTTGTGGAACTTTTCCATAACAAAAGTTTTTATCTCTTTATTGTTTATGGGACACACGTTCAAGCAAATGACCTATTTACTAAACCATTTGTTATTTTGTTGCATCCAAGTTTCTTGCTCTTGCACAATCTATCATTAAAGACAACCTTAGGCCATCTACCCTCTTCCATTTTCTCAATTTTTTTTTTTAAATACCTTATGACTCGCACCATAGAAATTGCTTCAATAGGATCAGTCTCTATTTCACTTAACAAGATAGCATAAGGAACTGCACTTTTAATCTTGAATTTGTTTGTAATCAAACACTTCTGGAATTTCTCAATTTGTCTCCACTGCATGTTAGATGCATTGCTGGCCCATAGTTCACAACCATAGGGAATCACCGGAATCACTAGAAGCCCAAAAAGAGTTTGTGTGGTTTTCCAGTCCCATAACTTTGCCTCTCTACACCTATTTTGAAAAGCATAAAATCATTTCCAACCCCCCAAAGTTCTTTTCTTTCTACAACCATTCCAACTTAGATTTTTGTTGAAGTCAATTCCGAGGTATTTGTAATCCACAACTTCTTTTAGAATGTTGCCTTCAAAGTAGAACTTATGCTAGTTATGTTTTCTTTTCTTAGAGAAAACCACTGCTTTCATTTCGCTGATATTGACTTGCATCCCCACACTTCTAAAAAAATGCTCAAGGGATAGTAAGTGATCTTACAAACCAAGAGCCGATTTAGCAATCAGAATAAGGTCATCTACATACAAAAGAAGCCTTATAACAAACTTGCCCAAATAGATACCATCATCCCCTTGCGAATTTAACCACTACTCAAGCTTGTCAATATATAAACCAAAAAGGGTAGGAGATAGTGGGCAACCTTGCTTGACCCCGATATCACTTCTAAAACTTTCAGAAATGCCTGCTAAAGTTCTAATTTTGACTTTCACCTCTTCATACAACCTATGCACAACTGCTCTCAAATATTTAGGAACCCCAAGTTCCTCCATTCTGTGCCAAAGCTTATCCCTCGAAACCGAGTCAAACTCTTTTCTGAAATCAATAAAGTAACAAAAGACTTCTTCCTTTTTATCCCAAACTTTTTAAATGATGTGCCTTAAAGTTATACAATGATCAATTGTGGAATGTTTAGGTCTAAAACCTGCTTTCCCTTTAGCATGCTTATCTCTTTCTTCTACCCACTTTCTAATTTTATTTTCTAGCATGCTTCCAAATAGCTTTACAAACAAGAGTTTATCGTGATGGTCCTATAATTGGAGGGATTATTGATGTCACTGCTCTTGAAAAGAGGTATTTCCAGACTAGTTGTCCACTCTGTGGGGAGCCCCTGTTGTATGATGTTGTTGAATATTTTTGTAATGTGAGGTGCAAGAATATTTGAGTCCCACTTTAGATATTCTGCTTGGAGTTCAGCTAACTCTTTTGCTTTTGCAACACCCAACTTCTTGATACCCATCTCTACCTATTGTACCATGAAGAGTTCAGTATTAGTGTTGACCAAGGGGGGAGGTTCAACCTTGGGAACATGCTCATAGAGTTGTATTGAATAGTCAAACCATTTAGAAGCTGTAATACTATTTCCAGTTTGTATATTTTTTGGTTGGAGCTCCTTCTAAAATAATTTGGGATTATTTTCCCAAGGAAGATTAGTTCTTCCCTCCTTGAAACCATGAAATCGACATTTTTCTTACTTAATAATTTCTTGTAAGCTTTGATCTTTATGTTATCCTTGTTTGACTCTTTCCACATTCTCCTTGCCTTTTTTCATTTTTCATCAAACCAAGAATTAACCAGAAAGCAATTTATTTCAGACATCTTAATTTTTGCTCTTTTGCACTTTGCAAGTGCGCATTGATTTAAATGTGTTAATTCATGACTATGAAGGCTGTGAATTGTGATTTTCTCATTGTGGAAGAGCCTCTCTAGTGTCATTTCGAAGGTATTACAATTTTATGGGGTCAAAAGAATTATGCCCTGTGGGAGATTTTGTTGGACATGCTGAATTTTTGACTCTAATTGTTTCTTTCCAATCTAAGAGAAACATAAATAAATTGGCTTGTGATTTGATTTTATCTCCAATCAAAACTTCCTCCATTTTCTCACACAAACCATGCGAGCAAATTAAATAATCTACTACACTTGCTCCATTGTAAGTATTGCAAGTGAAATTACCGGACTTTGCCCATCTAGTCAAGCCATTACAATTGGCTAAATCAAAGGCCCCACATAGAGTAAGCAATTTTTCACCAAAGAGATCACAAATCTTGTCCTCTGAAATTCTTTCCCACTAATGATTACTCTCTTTTGTAAGCCAAATAGGCTCACAATCATCTTTACAACAAAGAATTCTAGCTTGCTCACTTGCAATCCTAGCATTGAAATCACCCAATATAAGGACTTCAACTAGTTGTGAATATGTTTAAATATCTGCTTTTAAGGCTGGAAATGGATCTTTGTGGTCAAGCCCGCTACCTTTGTATATTTTTGAAACCCGCGGCACAAAATAGCATGCTACAATTTTGATTTGGTTTCCATTTTATGATATTTTAAACCAAATGAATTGCTTATTTGAGTCTTCTTTTTCTAACTAAATGAGATGACCTTTTTTCTCCCTTATTAAAAACATGATACCCCCATGCCCTTTTCCATTCCCTGCTACCTTGTTCCACACTGCCATCTTCCAGTATCCTTCAAACATAGGTATCTTGCACCCTTCATGCTCATGTGTTTCTATGAGGCAAATTATGTCTCTATCTTCTGCAATATGCCCCAATCTAGGTCCTCGTCTCCATGGGTAACCTCTGCAATTCCAACAAACTAATCTCAAGGAAACATGGGTATGACTTGATTGTTATTTATTTTTACATGCAAGACTCACATTTGAGTCTTTGTCCCTGCTTTCCCATACTGACCTTGCTTTCTGATTTCCCGTTGAAGAGATTGTTGCCTCTTCTTTATTACCATCTTACTGCTTTGTTTTGGAAGGAGGTCCAAATCATGCTATCACAACTTTGCCTTTATAAATCCATGCTCTCTTGCCTTCATCTCTTGCTGCCCTAACTTTTAAAATTTCCTCCTGTTGTTTTACAGTTAAATATTCTTCTAGGAAAAAATGAGAACCCCTCAAGAGATGTTTCTTGTTTATAATGATATGTTTATCACGCAAGCTAGGCATGATGGCTTTTATGGGTCTTGAACTCTCCCCATTAAACTTACCCACCCTCCATGCTTGGCATATTTGTCCTTGCCATAACAACTTGTCTTTCAAGAAATCTCTTGCAAGGTCAAGAATACGTTCATTTTTCCCATAGTCTTTCACCCCTTTAATAATTATGTTTGCTACCCTATTTTGTCTTTCCTTGCCTTCAATATCTTGCATGTTGTCACCCTAAATATTTGTTTCTCCTTCCTTATTAGCAGAATTGCTAATAACTTGAGCCCAAGTTTTGGAAACTTTGGTGGAATCTCCTTTCGTTTCTTCTCTTGCTTTCTCTTCATGGTTGTTTATTTGGGAAATAATTTTCCCTTTATCCTGGGATGATTTCACATTCACCACCTTTGTACTTTCCACTACAGTTTTCTTTATGTTTTTCACATCCACCTTCATGCGTTGCCATTATGTCTTCCCTATTAAGAGAGCTTCATGTAGCAATGCCACTTGTTCTGTTAAAACTTTTTTGCTTTCTGCTAAAGCCTTGTTCTCATCTGTTATTATATGAATTTTATGATCTATTTCCTACTCTTTAGCTTCTAAAAGCTCCAACCTTTGTTTTGCATTTAACAATTATTTCACATAAATATCAAATGACCAGGTGAGGTGTGGAGGTGGGACTATATAAGGTAGAATTGTCAATGAATTTTCCTCATGACTTCTTGTTGCCACATGCTTGACAATTGAAATGCGTCGACAAATGGTATTTCATGTGATGTTCGCCGAAAAATCTCTCATAAACCATTTTTTCCTTGTTTGCTCCCATTTTAGATGGGCTAGTCTTTGTTTTAAAATGCCCCGATATTGTTTGGCATTGACCCAAACCCATTTCCTAGCTTTGGCGATGAGACAATTTTCACTTGTCCTAAATCATTTGTCTCCACATGTTTTGAAATTTCCTGTCCCTTTGTCATGTTTAAATGCTTTTTTCGTCCAACCTGTTTCGAGATATATGTAGGTCTATAAAATGCCAAGATTACTTCGCACTGCTTCCTGTTGTTCAGGTTATCACTGCTCCTTCGTTCCATTAATAAATTCCATAAGTTATGAACTTAAAATAATAACGATAATTAATTTTTTACGTCTATTTGTCTTTTAAGAGGGCACTTTTTTAATATGAGTAGATTTTAAAAAATGGTTATTAATTTGATAAGAAATTTTTAGAGTTCTAATTTTTTAAAGGTTATATTTAGTGGTTAATTTTATATTTATTTTTAAAAGTGAAATTACCAATATTATTATAATTTGGGAGGTTTAAAATAATTATTATTTGCAATTAGGTTTTTGATAAAGTCATAATATTGTTATCAAAAGCTTTAAAATCAATTTTTGAATAAAAAATGGTGCTAACAATTGTTTTTTTTTCTCCATATTAAAATTACAATTTTTTTTTAAAGCTTTTGGACTTAACAATTGGTGCATTTGGAACCAAAAAATTTAAATCAACACTAATTATTATTATGTGTTAATTCTTTTATATATATATATATATATATATATATATATATATATATATATATACACCAACCATTTTCTTTTCACCAATACTTACGATTGTAGACTATGCCTAACATTCCATACTTAGTTTATTTTTCATTACCAAGTATTATCTTTATCCTTTACACAGATGAAAAACCATACATATTCATCATCAACAACATTATACAATAGAAATGCACAACAATATAAAGGGAGGGGCAACTCCCTGCAATATGAGTCTGCCCGAATAAATATGTATAATCTTCTTTTATAAGAACAAGTTAAATCTTGGGAAACCCCAAATTTACACTTAGCCAAATTTCCAACTTCGGCAAACTCAGTTGCCCAGCTCGTTGGCGCCTCTGCATGGTCGCCGCACGACTCACCAAACATTCGTTCACCTCATCGCACGTCTTCACCTAAGTCGCTCTCCGTTTGTTCAACAAGCGCCCAAATCGTGCTATCCTGCCCGACCTCCATTCGGTGGACCACACACAGTCCCGCCTGCCCGACTCTCGTTCACGACATTTGGTTCCAACCTTTGTTTTGGCGTGCACGGTGTGCCCTCACCCGGCCGCCCGTCCGCACGTCCACCTGTGCCTTCGCACGACTCACCCAAGTCGCCTTCGCATGACTCACCCGAGTCTGCCCGAACGCCTTCACCTGAACTCGTTCACCCGAGTCGCCACACGACTTCACCCAGGTCACCACACGACTTCACTCGGCTCACCCGAACGACTTCACCCGGGTCACCCGACTACCTCACTCGGTTCGCCCGAACAACTTCACTCGGGTCGCCCGACGACCTCACCCGGCTCGCCCGAACGACTTCACCTAGGTTGCCTGAAGACCTTGCCTGGTTCTCTTGAAAGACCTCATCTGAGTTTTCTCCCGACGAGCTCGCCCGATTTTTCTGCCCGAACGACCTCGCCCGAGTTTTGCCTGAACGACCTCGCCCGATTTTTCTGCACAAATTTCTTGCATGAGTTTTTCACCCGAATTTCCTGCACGAGTTTTCACCCGAGTTATGCCCATCGTGCGGGCTCATCCAAGCACCACATAACTCCTTGATCGAACTCGTGTTGATCGAAGGATCAAATTAGTCTAAGGATTCACAATATAACCCAACTGACCTAACAATAATAATATAAAGGCACAAAAATAACAATAGAGGGATTCTATGGGGCACAGTAATAACAATATGGGGACAATAGGGGCACAACAATATTAATAAGGGATACACCTACAATAGTAATGGGGTAATCACTAGTATTATAGGGACCTAACATGCCCCTCTCCTTCAAAAAAGTGTTGTCCTCAACGCCTGAGTAATTCTGGGTGCTTCTGTATAAAATTCACATCCTCCAATGTGGAATCTTTAGTGGATAAGTTCTTCCACTTGATGAGATACTCCGAAATTGATTGATTTTGTAGTTGTCGAGTTCTTGTTTCTGTGACTGCTTCCGGTTCCAATATAATTTTTCCTTCCTCGTCAAGTTCTGGCAATATTGTTTGAACTAAGAGCTTGTTGCCTATGACCTTCTTTAAAAATGAAACATGGAAAATTGGGTGCACTCGTGAAGCTGCAGGAAGCTCCAATTTGTATGCCATAGTACCAATCTTTCGCAACACCTTGTATGGACCATAATACTTTGGTGATAATTTATTATCTTTCTTAGCTTGCTTAAGGGACATTTGTTTATATGGTTGTAGCTGTAGGAATACCCAATCACCTACATCAAAACTTCTTTCGCTGCGATGTTGATCTTCCTGTTGTTTCATTCTATTCTACGCCAACACGAGGTTATCCTTTAAGAGTTGGAGGACTTGTTGTTGATGCTCGATGTGATGTTCCACTACTTGAACCTTAGAATTTTCTCTTAAATATGATGTGATGAATGGTGGTTGATATCCATAAAGTGCCATAAATGGGGTCATTTTTGTTGTTGTATGGAAGGAAGTATTATACCACCATTCAGCCAGAGGCAACCATTTGACCCATTGTGTTCGTTTATCAGGTACAAAGCAATGAAGATATCCTTCCAATCATTTGTTTACTATCTTAGTTTGCCCATCATATTGAGGATGATAAGATGAGCTATGAGCTAACTGAGTACAGAGACAAGAAAATAATTTTGTCCAAAAATTTCCAGTGAAAATGGGATCTCTGTCACTTACAATAATCTTTGGGTTTCCATGTAGCTTTTGAATTGTTTTCATATATGCAGTAGAAACTGTACTAGCTTTAAATGGATGTGATAATGCACAAAAGTGTGCATACTTGGTAAGTCTGTCAACTACCATCATTATGACACTCTTTCCCTTAGACTTGGGTAAACCTGTGATAAAATCCATTGAAACCTCCTCCCAATGTTGGCTTGGGATGGATAAAGGTTGTAATAGACCTGAGGTCTTAATTATTTCAACTTTATTTTGTTGGCAAACCAAACATTCTGACACAAACTTTTGAATATTTGATTTAAGGCCATCCAAAAAAAATTCCTTCTTAACCCTGTGGTAAGTTTTTAAAAATCCTGAGTTCCCTCGTAAGGGAGAAGTGTGCAATTCCATAAGAATATTTTGTTTGAGTTGGGAATTCTTTTAAAGGTATAAGTGATCTTTGTACCATAACGAATCATTTTTCCAGCTAAATGTATCAGATGTACTGGAATCTTGTTGTAACTTTCGAATAAGTGCCCACACTTCTTTATCATTCTTCCATTCCTCCCTTGCTTCATTTATCCAATCTGGTTGGATAATAGAAATGGCGCACAACAATGCTTCCACATCCTCATCCTTTCTTGAGAGTGCATCTGCCACCACATTTTGCTTCCCTTTTTTGTAGATGATTTCAAAGTCATAACCCAACATCTTTGTGACCCACTTTTGTTGCTCTTCAGAGGATATCTTTGTTCTAAAAAGTATTTAAGGCTATCATGATCCGTTTTTACCTTGAAGTGTCTTCCCATTAGGTAGGGTCGCCATTTCTTAAGTGCATGTAGTATTGCCAATATTTCCTTCTCATACATATCTTTGTGTAAAAACTTTCCCTTGATTGGACGACTTTCAAAAGCAATGGGTCTTTCATATTGCATTAAAACAACACCAATTCCATTCCTTGAAGCATCACATTCCACAATAAAGGTTTTTGTGAAGTCTGGTGTAGCTAAGACCAGTGCTTGGCACATTGCCTCTTTAAGATGTTCGGAGGCCTTTGTTGCTTTTAGAGTCCATGAAAATGCATATTTCTTCAATAATGTTGTTAGAGGTGCTGCTATTCTCCCATAATTCTTAACAAACTTGCGATAATACCTTGTCAACTCGAGAAATCCTCGCAGATGCTTTATGGGTGTGGGGATTTTCCATTCCTTAATGGCTTTAATTTTGCTAGGGTCTACCTTAACTCCTTCATGAGATACAATATGACCCAGATATTCCACCTCTTGTACTCCAAAGAAACATTTGGATATTTTTGCATATAATTGTTTCTCCTCCAATAGTTGTAGCACCTTGTCAACATGTTCAACATGATCCTTCCAAGACTTGCTGTAGATTAGTATATCATCAAAAAATACTAACACAGATTTTCTAAGGAAGGGTTTGAAAATGGAATTTATCAAACCTTGAAATGTAGAAGGTGCATTGGTAAGGCCAAAAGGCATGACCAAAAATTCATAATGACCCTCATGAGTTCTAAATGTTGTTTTCGGAATGTCTTCAGTCTTCATTCTGATTTGATGATATCCTGAGTGAAGATCCAACTTGGTGAAGTAAATTGATCCATGAAATTCATCCAGTAATTCATCAATAACAGGAATGGGAAACTTACCTTTAATAGTGAGCTTGTTGAGCTCCCTATAATCCGGACACATGCGCCATGATCCATCCTTCTTGTGCACCAATACTACTGGAGTAGAGAAAGAACTTTGATTAGGTTGAATTATACCAACCTCTAGCATTTCTGCAACCATACATTCAATTTCACTCTTTTGGGCATAAGGATATCTGTACGGCCTGATGTTTTGAGGAACACTTTCTGGAATTAGATGAATAGCATGATCATGATCACGAATAGGTGGGAGACCTTTGGGAGTCTCAAATACCTTGGAATGATTGTCCAAGACTTTTTGGAGATCTGGAGAAATAGATGATTTCGATGTGGAAACATCTAGCGAACATAATTGTGCAATTACACCTCTTTGTTCCCTATTTAGAAGCTTTGTCATATTGTTAGAGCTAATTATCTTTCCCGGTTTCCCTGCAATACCCCTTAATTCAAATTCCTTTCCTTCTGCAGAAAATTTCATAAAAAGTTCTTTAAAATTAAAAGCTATTGTACCCAAGGATTGTAGCCACTGGACTCCTAGTACAACATCAACACCTCCCATTGGAATGGAAAGCATTGGGATAGTCAATACATATTCTCCCATGGATAGCTTGATATTATGGCACTTTCTAGAGCAATTTATCGTTCCTCCATTTGCAACCATCACTTGACACTTTGGTGCTAGATATAGGAAGCAATTCAATTCTTTTGCTACCTTACAATGAATAAAATTGTGGGTACTTCCTGAATCAATCAACACTATTACCTTTTTCTTCTTAATTTGTCCTTCTATCTTGATGGTTTGAGGAGTGGTAATTCCAGCCAATGCATTACAAGATATGGTCGGATTCATTTCTTCTTTATCTAGACTTTGTTCCAGGAGTATATCCTCTTATTTTGACCTTTCTTGCTCCTTTTCTTCTTCCTTTTCACAATCTATGTAGAATAATTTCTTCTCAGCACACTTATGACCTTTAGTGTATTTGCTATCACAACTGTAACAAAGCCCTTTTTCTATTTTTTCTTCCAATTTCTATGGTGTCAACCTTATAGGTTGTGGAAGGCTAGGGGAAACAACACTTTCATCTTTATAGTTGTGAGTGGTATGCTTCTTGGTTGCCATAATTTTTCTTTCCATTTTTCTTGCTAACCTGAATGCCTTCTATAATGAATCAGGTTCCCAAAGGCAAACATCGTGTTGGATATTATCCTTTAAATTCCATATGATCACATCAATCCTATGCTCCTCTAGAATATTTTTTACCCTTATGTTCAATTTTTGGAACTCCTCAATGTGCTCCATTATTGAACCCTTTTGTTTGAGACTTATCAATTGGCTAAAAAAAGTGTTTCTTTTTGTATCCTCATAACGTCTTGTCAATTCTTCTGTAAAAATTGCCCAAGTGATAATTTGTTTACGAGAGCAAAGCCATTGATACCATACAAACTGATTTGGTTCCAAATATAAAGTTGCAATACGTACCTTTTGTGTGTTTTGCACATTATTGAGATCGAAAAATTGCTCCATCTGTAATATCCATGTTGCGAGATCCTTGCCATCAAACTTCCTCATATCGATTTTTGTAATATGGTGGGTGTTCGATCCAACATTAGAGTCTATGAAATCATGATTAACATTTCTTTTGTTCGCATCATGAGTTTCCTTTACTACCCTTTCACCATTAGTAAGTATTTCTTGTAGAAAATTTGTCAAATATGTCCTCAAATCTTCCATGCCTGTCTTCAAATCGTCTTCAAATCTATCTTCAAATCATCCATCTTAGCTTCCACGCCATTCACCGTAGCTTCCATGCCCTTTATCTTAGATTCCATGCCATTTATCTTAGGTTCTGTTAGCTTTTGTGAGAGTGACATTTGTTGCACTTGGTCTTGTAATTTTGATATATCATGTAGCATTTCTTCCTCTTCTTCTTGAGTCATGCTACAACTTTCAGGTTGCTTACTAGGTGTTTTCATTTTCTTTCCTCGGGCATCAGTTACCGATAATAATGCTCTACTATGCCCTTTGAATTCCTTCAAAATAATTTTTCAAACCAAGCTTAAGCAAAAATTTAAAAAAATCTACACACCTTTTTTTTCACTTTGTAGGAGCTCGATATTGCCTTTGATGTATCTTTGTAATTTTGGATCATCTAGTTCTGAAATTGCGATTTGCAGAAGCCCTCTCTGTCCTCTTTCCAATGCCACCAGTCTGATCCAAATTGGATTCTCCAAGGGAGAGTTATGCCAAATCTCCCACAGTGACCTGATTATAGACTAGTTCAGTAGAGCGAACTTGTACGATGTGCCACGTGTCCCTGTTTCGACCTTCGGCTTTGAAAAATATATACAAGAAACTACAGTCCATCCTATTTCTGTACCTTCTTACAAAATTTCAACTCGATGCTCAGAGAGAAAGTTATGACGATTTTCCCCAGGTCAGCTATTTGGAATGTAATTCAGGAGTCTGCAAAAAGACCAACTTCCTCATATCATATGTCCGCAAATATAGCGCTAAGAGTTCTGAAATTTGGACCTGAGGTTCAGTGCGATTTCGTCTCAAATGGGTTTTTTTTTGCTTCTGAAACGTCATAGAAAAAATTTATAGCGAAAATTCCACGACAACCTATTTGAAGCAGTGAAACCCTAGAATCCAAATCTCTGATACCAAATGTTATGAAACCAGCTCACAAAAAGATAGAAAAGATAGATCAACACCTTAGAATTCAGCCTCTTCGAGGGGGCAACCTCCTTTACATTACACAAATGAATGATTCTTTGATGATTCAAATGACAAAACCTCCTTTCTATATATAGGAGTCTAAGGATTCACAATATAACCCAGGCGACCTAATAATAATAATATAAAGGCACAAAAATAACAAAAGAGGGATTCTATGGGGCACAGTAATAACAATATGGGGAAAATAGGGGCACAACAATATTAATAAGGGATACACCTACAATAGTAATGGGGTAATCACTAGTATTATAGGGACCTAACATATCAGTGAAAGTTGGCCTCCTTTAATCAAAGGGATTAGGACCACCAACACATCTCAGGTAATCTGGTAACTGCTCCTCTCCTATTACAACTTTCTAATCTTATATTAAAATAAAAATAGTTTTTATTATAATTCTTAATAATAATTATCATGATTATTATGAGGTATTTATAATAATAATTAATTAAATATTATTTATAATAATAATAATTATTATTAGTATCATTAATTATTTATAACAATAATTAATTATTATAATTTCTATTAATCATTTAGTTTATTAACAAATATATATAAAAGAATTAACACATAATAATAATTAGTCATTACAATACCTATTAATTAATTAATTAATCAATTAATTATTCTAATTAAATAAAAGTGTATTAATCTAATGAAATTAGTTATATTATTTATAATAAAAAATGCATTTACAATAACAATTAGTATTTAATTATAATATCTATTAATTAATTAAATCCAATAAAATAAGTTATATTATTATAATAAATAAAATAAATTAATCTTTTATTAATAACAAAATTAAAAGGAATTAATTATCTTTATTAAATATGAATTTAATTATTATTATAATATTTATTAATCAATTAATTAATTAACTAATTGGAATTTAAGGTATAATAATGAATTAAAATTTAATAACAGAAAATAGTCACATTATAACAACATTAGAATAATAAGGAATCTATTAATAATTATTAAAAAAACTATTCATTAAAGGATCTTTTAATAATAATGAAAATATATAAAATACAATTTATCATAAAGATTATAATAAAAATTTAAAACATGATTAATAATTATTAAAATTAAAAATTAAAATACTAAAAATAGAAATAATTTTTTTTAAGCCAACCTCATATCCTTAAAATCAAATTATCTTTTTACTATTTATCATCTCACTAAGCTCTTCTTCTATCATCATTCAGAAATTCTCTTGATGATGGATCCCTATTGGGATTTGAAACGTTGACAAGTCTGATTATTATTGTGGATACTCCAAGATTCAACTTGAAAGAAATGAACCACAAATGCCCCAAATCCAAAATCAACCTTGTCCTCAAGTTTGGGGATGGGGAAATTGGTAGAGAATCTTTGTTAATTATGATGTACCATCTTCAATGTGTGTATCCATCCATTAGACCAAAACTCCCTAATAGTGCACTAGAAAATATGACACTCATGTTTACCCAAAACGGCCTCAAGTTGCAACCAAATGGAGCTCTCCTCATCCAATTCTAGATGGATAATTTAAACTCTACAATTGGACCCAAGCACTTTCTTCGAGCAAGACACATGAAAGACCAAGTCAAATTTAGAATGGTTGGGTTAATTTATAAGACATTGTACCTATATGTTTGATGATAATGCAAGGTTCATAAAACTTAGGAGTTAATTTTTGGTGACTCTTCTACTTGAGTGAGGCTTTTTTCATAGGGTTTCAAATGCAAGAACATGTAACCCCCTTCATCAAAATGTTTTTTGGAGAGATATCAATCAACCTATTACTTTATGTAATTTTGAGTCAATGCCAAACAATCTTTAAGGTTGCAAAGAATGTGAACGTTTACTATCAAGGTGTTGTCCACCTCTTAAATGTTAAAGAGGCATGCCATGTATGAGATCACTAATAAGGGTGGTTTTCCATATACTACCTTAGAGTGATTCATCTCAGTAGCACCTGATAGTTAGTATTCTTCCACCATTTATCTAGGCATAACATCTAGACTCATTAGGCTTGTCATTCTAAAGAAAAATAATGCAAATAAGCTTACAAACATTTGTTTATTGCTTTTGTTTGGCCATAAGATGTATATGCTAATTTGATATTTAATAGGGTACCTTGTATATCAAACAAATCTTGCCATAAATCATTGAAGAAGTTGGGATCACAACCAATCATAGTGGATTTACGCATGCTAGGAAATTTAAAAATAGTCTCCATGAAGACTTATGTTATTATGAAGGTCTTAAATGGGTGTTGTAATAAATAATTTAAGTGAGCATATTTCGAAAGGTGATCAACAACTACTATTATTACTGGTTTGTTTTTTGATTTTGTTAACCCACAATGAAATCCATAGAAATCATAGCCCACATAGTGATAAGAATGTGTAAGGGTTGCAAGGCTCCTAGATGCTTTACTATTTCCCATTTTTATTGTTTTCAAGTATCACATTCTATCATGAAGGTGAAAATGTACCTCTTTGTGCATTTTCAAAAGAAGGAACACTTAACACCTTCTTATGTTTTTTGAAATGTAGAATGACCCATTATGGGAGATAAGTATAATTAAGATCACACTTTGGATTTAAATGAAGTATACCAAACCAATAAAAGACATCCTTTATAGCATAGCTAATCATCATACCCACTTTAACCTTGGTGTACTTATGGGTTGGCCTATAGTTGATGGATCATGTGCATGATATTTGTATCCATTGATATTTCTTGGTATGCTACTTGAAACTGATTAGGAATGATAAGGAAAATAAGAACTCTTCCTCATCATTCTTCTTAGAGAGAAAATCATCCACCATATCGTCCTTGCACTTCTTGTAGATAATCTCATAGCCTAGCATTTTTGTGACCCACTTTTGTTGTTTTTTGGATGAAAGCCTCTATTCTAGGGAATATTTCAAACTATTTTTTTTTTTTTTTAAATATACAAATAACACCTCATCAAGTAAGGACACCACATATCAATTACATGAATAATAGCCAACATTTCCTTCTTATAGGTGTATTTTCACAAGTTTCTATTAGATAATTGCATACTGGTAAACATGAGCAAGTGTCCCTTTTGCATTAACACAACCCAAATTCATTTTTGGGAGGGATCACATTCAAAAAAATAAAAAAAATCCATTGAATATAGTGGGTGAGGATTGATGTGGTACACATCTTTTAAAGCATGAAAATCTTGATTAACCTCCTCATTCCAATTGAAGGCATTCATTTTGAGTAGGGTGGTGGGAGGAGGAACAATTTTACTGTAGTTTTGGACCAAATTCCGATAATAACATGTGAGGCCAATAAACACACCCAAAATTTTGAGGGTATAGGGACAACGAGAATCTTTCACCACCTCAATTTTCTTAGGGTCAACACATATAGTATCCCCACTAAGAATGTGTCTCAAATATGTAACCTCTAAAGCATTAAACACACATTTATAATTCTTGAGGAAGTAGTGGCTGTCAAAGAGTTGTAAGACATGGCCAAGAAAAAATGGCATAAAGGGTCTTAAAGGTGTGGTTCATGATGCTTTGAAAAGTGAATGTGCATTGCAAAGACCAAATAGAGTCACCAAAAACTTGTAGTGATTTCCAATGGAAAATGATTATGGAAATATCAAGTTCCTTCATGAAAATTTGGTGATTACCATAGTGAAGATCAAGTTTGGTGAGGAATTTGTAGGTTTTAACCATGTACAAAAATTACATGCAAACAGATTCTTAAAACAGAAAAATATACAATGGCGAGAACATAAAAAAAATATACACAAATATTTTCCCCTAGATCCCAAAACCAGGAATACCATATTGATTTTTCATTGTATTCCTTTCAATGTTACAATACATATAAATGCATGCTGAAGCATTCATAAACCTCAATCCGCTAACCCTGGATTAGAACATAACCATAGCTCCCTTGATCAGATCTACAAATACCATGGGCAAAAACCATCATGCCCAAAAACCATGTGCAAAACCATGGGTGGGTCAGCCCACCATCTTTGGGTCCGACCCCCATCCTTGGGTCCACCCAACTATTATTAGGTTTGCATAAAATAACACATGATACATGGAAAGAATATAACACACACCTAACATTCTCCCACTCATTGTTTTCTTTCCACATCGAGGGTCACATGAGAGCTTAGTCATTGGTCCAGGGCTACGATGCCCATTTTTTCTCTACACCAAGAAAACTTCTCAGTGCTCACAAACTTTGTCAATGCATCTACAACATTCTTCAGAGCATCCACCTTTACTATCAACACCTTTTTATCTTCAACCATATCCCTCACAAAGTGATATTAAACATTAATGTGCTTTTCCTTTTAATGATAAACATGTTTCTTTGCCAAGAAAATTACACTTTCATTGTCACAAACTGTCCTTATAGCTCGTTGTACCAATCCCATACTTGAACACAATTTCTGCAACTAAATTGATTCGTTGTTTGCACGAGTGGCTACCATGTATTCAACCTGAAAGTGCCACTACAAGCTGTCTCTTTGTCATCCAACTCACTGCTCCTCCAAATAGTTTAAACACACACCCACTTGTAAATCTTCTATGATCTAGATCTCCAACCTAGTCTACATCAGCAAAGCCATAGATGTCCAAATCTCTATCCAATCCTAGTATTCCTTGGTAGCACAGAACATAATCAATAGTACCACACAAATACCTAAAAACCCACTTCATTGATGTCCAATGCTCCTTCCTTGGTTTTTACCTAAAACTGTTCAATACTCCCACTTCATGTGCAAGGTCTGGTATGGCGCAAACCATTGCATAAATTAGGTTTCCAACTACACTTGCATATGGAACATAGGACACATCCTCTTCCTCTTCTTGTGTCTCGGGACATTGTTCAAAATTTAACTTTACACCTACAAGAATAGGAACCTTGACCGGTTTACTATCCTGCATATTAAACCTATGCAATATTGTCTCAAATACTTTCTCTTGTTTAACTAGAGCTTCCTCTTTGCCCGATCATGTTTAATTTCCATGCCCAAAATATATTTTGCAGCATGTCAAATTTGGAAGACAATTGGGTCTTCAAATCCTCGATAGTTTCTTTATCATTTCTAATCAACAACATATCATCCACATACAAAACCAAATAAATAACATGGTCAACAATTAATTTGAAATACACAAAGTGATCTAATTTGCTCCTGGTGAAGCCAAGTCCCTGTATATATGTATCAAATTTTTGATACCACATCCTTGGTGACTGCTTTAACCCACACAATGAATTTTTTAACCTGCATACCAGTTCTTACTTACCCTTGACCACAAATCATTTTGTTTTATTCATGTAGATCTCTTCTTCCAAATTACCGTGAAGAAATGTTGTCTTTGCATCCATTTGTTCTGTCTAAAAATAAAAAGAAACAACAATAAATAAAAGTAATCTAATAGAATCTAACTTGGAAATAGGAGAAAAAATATCACCAAAATCAATTCCCGACACCTGGGAATAATCTTTTGCTACCAAACAAGCTTTGTATTTTTCCACCTTGCCTTTTGCATTCATCTTCTTCTTAAACATCCATTAGCTTTCATTGGGTTGCCTTCCATCTGACAACTCCACCAGATCCTAAGCCTCATTTTTGTTCAAGGATACCATTTCTTCAACCATGGCCTCCTTCTAGGGTTTTCCATCCTCTGAATCCATTGCCTCCCTGACAGTTCTAGGATCATCATCAATAATAGATAAAGAATTTTTTGAATAGAAATCAGGTGGAATATACCTCTCTAGCTGCCTTCTCTCTCAAGTTGATCTCCTTTAAACTGGAGTGTGCATATCTTCCTCTTCTAATTCTTATTCTACTGTAGAGTCTAATTCTCCCTCCTTCAGCTTAAACTCTATCTTCTCAGGTTACTTTGGTAGGATTTCATGTTTAATAACATCTTTAACATCTCTCAACACCACATCTCGTTTGTACACAACCTTCCTTATTTCTGGGTTCCAAAGCTTATAACCTTTTAAACCATCCTTATACCCAATAAAGATGCATCTTTCAGATTTACTATCAAACTTAGTTCTTTTCTCCTTTGGAACATGTACATATGCATCATAGCCACATACCTTGAGATGTGTGAGAGAGGGTTTCTTACCAGACCATCCTCATGTGGATTCTTTTCCTCTAATGTTGATGAAGGTGATTTGTTAAATAGGTAACATGCAATATCCATTGCCTTTGTCCATAATTCCTATCCTAATCTGACACCATTGAGAATGCTTCTTGCCTTTTCCATCAGCGTCCTGTTCAATTTTTTTTGCAAATCCATTTTTTTGAGGTGTGTATGGAGTATTCTTCTATCGTGTTATACCACACTTCTTACAGAACTCTTCAAATTCCATCTTGTAAAACTCTCCACCATCATCAGTCCTCAACACCTTAATCTTCTTCTTTGTCTGATTTTCCACCAGAACCTTAAATTCTTTAAACCTGTCAAAGACTTCAGTTTTCTTCCTGAGGAAATATATCCATGTATTCCTTGATAAGTCATATATAAATGAGACATAGTACACATAATTACCCAGTGATGGAACTGATACAGGTCCAAACATATCACTATGCACAAGCTCTAATATCCCTTTCACCATCTTAGCACTGGAGGGGAAACTCACCTGATTTTGCTTCCCATATACACAATGTTCACAAAAATCAAAATCCAGAGAGAAATTAGACATACCTTCTACCATACCATTATCATGTAGTATTCAAAGGCCCTTCTCTCTATTATGGTTGAGTCTTTAATGCCATAACATAGTCTTTTCTCCATAGACCACTATATTTTCTGCTCCACTTTCAGGAACCTCACAATTGTTGCACCCATCAATAACAATGCTATCTAGAATATTGTACAAAGTTCCAATCTGAACTCCCCGCATAAATACCAGTTCTCCTTGGACCATCTTAAATGTATCTTTCTCAAACACTATTTTTACACTTGCATCATCCATCTTGCTTCCAGAAATTAGATTTCTATCCAATGCAAGAATATGTAGAACAGTGCCAGGAAGTGTTCTAATCCTTCCACCTTGGAACTTCAGCTTTCCTTTTCTACGTCCCATGATTCTAGCCTTCCTGTCATCCCCTTGGAAGACATCACCACCATCATATTTCTCATACTCATAGAACCACTCCTTGTGAGGAGTGAAGCGAAAGGATGCACTTGAGTTAAACAACCATGCCTCATGATCTATGTGTGTACTTGAAGAAGAAGCCAAGTACATATTCCCACCTTCATCTAAGGTGGTTTCTTCCTATACAAAATGAGAATCATCAAATCTCTTTCATTTCTCAGGAGTTTTAGATTTACAATCCTTTTTGTAGTGCCCTTATTTTCCACATTTCCACCGTAACTTTAAAGGTTTTCCCAGATATTTAGATCTCCCTCTAGATATAGATCTACCGCTTGAAGACTTATTTATGTTTTTGTTCTGGGACCATCCTCTTACAGATAAGGCATCTCCATTCTGGCTCTCCATATTTTTATGTTTCATCTTCTTTGATAACAAGGATGAGACTATTTCATCAAAAGTCAAGGTAGTTGTATTGTTACCTATAAAAACAACCATACTATCCCATGAATTTGGTAGAGAAAACCACAGGCTGATGCACTTATCTTCTTTTGGAATTTTAATATCAATAGATAAAAACTGACTTACCACAGTATTGAAGGCGTTCAGATGCTCTGTCACCGAGTCTCCATCCTTAATCCTTAGGTTATACAACTTTTTACACAGGAACAATTTTTTCACCAGAGACTTATATTGATACAAAGTCCCCAACTTGTACCATAAATCCTTTGTCGTAGCTTCCCTTGATACATTCAACAATAATGAATCTAAGAGACACAATCACATTGTTCTATTCACCTTGTTATCACTTAAGAAATGATTTCTAAATTCATAGCATCAGTTCTATTCCAAAGGATTGGTGTTAGCCTTGGTCTAGTCTTTCCATGGTTGCTTTAGTGTCTAAGATATATAAAAGAGTCTTGTTGGTATGGTCAAATAGGGTCAACACTCCGTTCTTTCCCATCACTGGTCCCACATCACACATTATTTCCATGTGCCAAGCTTGTGTCAAGGTTTACATTTTACATTTGTTCTTAAGTCATAATGTTATATGGTGGTTAAGTCTCTTTTATGGTTTTTGGAGTCTAAGTCATAGGGTTAGAGTCTCATTTCCATCATCAAATAAAGCTCAACAACCTTGTTTTACACTTTATGGATCTCATATCATGTTTTGAAAGTCATGTGTTTAACCATTTTGAATTTTTTTTGAAACTTGCTATGAATCCACGTTTTCATAGCACGTACAGTGTAAAAAACTAGTTTTGCGCTACGAAATCACTGAACTAGGAGTTTTCGTAGCACGCTACGAAATCCCTGAAGCAGCTTGTTTCAGCAAAAAAATTGTTTTTACTAGTCAAATTCCAGAAGGTTTCCTGAGCAGATGAAAACTCAATTTTGAAAACTGAAAGAGGCGTTTCTTCCTAACATACATAAATACATAAACCTATTTCATTTTCTTCAAATTCATTCTGAGGCAGGAGAAATTTATGGTTAAACTTGCGCTACGAAACTGTTGTAGGTGCAATTTTGTCTTCTGGTTTTAGCAGTCTCTTTCAAGATCAGTTTCTGGTTACAAGAAAATTTATTTTGGAATTATGAGGGAGGTTTATCTTCATAAACTCTCTATATGCAATAACCTATCTCAATTTCTTCATAAGTGTTTTTAGTTGGGAGATACTAAGCTTTCATTGAGGCCTTAATTTCAGAAAACGGATTTTTCCTGTTTTACACGTGTTTTTCAAGGACATATTCTGCACAGCTGGAGAAGTGTTTTAAAAAACCAAGAGGTTTTTGTTCTAGAAATCATGGAATACAAAAACCTCCTTCTGTTTCGAAAAAAGTGTCATGGATGAGGAGATAAAGGCTCTGTCCCACGTGCCAACTTTCAAGGATCCTAAACCTAAAAACAAGGAAACATGTTCCCTAATTTCTAGGGTTTGTCATCAGCGGTCAGGTGACAATGTGGGAGGCTTCATCAAATTTGACTTCATGAGGTTGCAGTTTTCAAAGAATGCATTTAATGTTTAGTTTAGGTGGTTTAGTTATTATAATGAGTTACACTCCTAGTTGTATTAGGTCTCTAGTACTGCTAGTTAGCTGTCAAATGCATTTAAAGGTTTTTTTTTTATGGTTAGAATAGGTGTCACTGATGCAAAATTCGAATTCCCCTCATGATGGAGGAAGGAATCCAAGCTTGTAATGAACTCTATATATGACAAGAGATGTAATGCACTTGGGGTTGGAAATTTTCAAAGAAACAAGCACATTGTGCTATTGTATATGACTGTATGTTTTCAGGTTAATACAAAGAGTTGCTTTCACTACTCAGGATTCAGAAAGGGTTTCAATGTTTGATTTTCCTCATGGCTTCCTTCATATACTTACTTGCAGTGGTATAGACACATGTTACTTAGAATTCATTTGATGATGCTCTAACTTCCTTCATGTGTTTGTAGGATGTGTTATCTATATTATATCTTTGTTTTGCTTTTATGTTAAAACCCTCTATGCCCTGAATTCCATGTGAAATTGATCTTACTGTTGTACTGAAACACACTTTGACTCCATAGCCCAATGGAAGTTTGTTAATTGGTATTTCAACCATTTATACGTTGTTGTTCGAATTTTCCATAGAGTTAGCCATCTAATCTTCAAAGTAAAATCTTTAATCCAGTGAGAGAGCCCTCTCAGGTTGAGGAGGCTAAGCCTTAGCCAAAAGTTTGGTTTGAAATAGTTACTCAAAGTCTTCCTGATCAGCAGCCTATCAGGGTCTTATTTTGGTGATGACACACCTTCCGATCTAACTTACCCATTCTTCTGTTGACATTCCTATTGGTGTCGTACCTAGATCTACAATGATCCATAGATCTCTATCCACCAACAAGTCCTCCTTCTTGAGCTTGCACAACTCAAAACTTTGTCCATTGAATTTCTTGATCTCTATCTTTCCACTATTCACCATCTTCTTTCACCTCAAGAATCGATCCCACATATCTCCCATTGTAATAGGGTCTACCAAAGGATCGAGAAAAACCCCTCAGTAGAAAAGGCATCCCATTGAAGCTAAAATAACTTTGATATCGATTGTAGGTTTTAACCCTATACAAAAACTACCTACAAACATATTCTTAAAACCAACAAATATACAATGGCAAGAACATAAAACAAATATACATAGATATTTTCCCTTGGATCCCAAAACTGGGAATGCCAGATTGATTTTTCATTATATTCATTTCAATGTCACAATACATATATATACATGTTGAAGCATTCATAAACCCCAATCCACTAACCCTAGATTAAAAAATAACCATAGTTCCCTTGATCGAATCTACAAATACCATGGGAAAGAACCACCATGCCCAAAAACCATGTGCAAAAATCATGTGCAAAACCATGGGTAGGTCCACCCACCATATTTGGGTTCGCCCCCATTCTTAGGTCTGCCCAACTATTATTGGGTCCGCACAAAATAATTTTTTTTATGACGCATGGGAATAATATAACACACCCCCAATAGAATTGTGCTTCATATAGCTTATATACGAGATCATTAATGAATGAAATGGGGAATCTATTTTTGACCATTAAGTCTTTAAGAGTGCGAAACTTATGACATATGTGCCATGTGGCTTCTTTAAGGACCATGTCAATAAGAGTTGAGTAGTGTATAGTAGTAGGATGGATGATATTTGTAACTAATATCTCTTATAAAATATTTTTAGTTTAATTATTTTAGGAAAATGAATGATGATATGGACACACATTAGGTGGTAGGCTATTGAGAATTAATGGGATACTATGATCATGCTCTCCTCACAAGAGTGGTAATCTATAGGGATGTTTAAAGACATGCTGATGTTTCTCAAATATTGACTATAAATCTAGATGAACTAGATGACAAGCATTGAAGGCTTGAACAATATAAAATTATGCAATAATTCCATAATGACCCTTTTTTAGAATATTTTCCATGTTGTGGTTGTTGATGGTATCTGGATAACTTGTTTTGAGAGCTTTAAGCTTGTATGTATTTCCATCCATTTGAAAACTCATGTATAGTTCTAGGAAACACATGTGATGAGTTTAATTGTTATTAACCATTCAACACCCAAAACTATGTCACATCCACCCATTTCAATGGATAAAGTGTGAGTTTATAGGGAATACTTGACCATTTGAAGTTTCACATTTTTACACTCGCCACCAAATTTTGTATAACCCCCCATCAACAATCATACTATGAATTTGTTAACACCTCACATATAACAATGTGTTCCGTAGGAAACACGAAAATGAATAAAATTATGGGTGGTGTTTATGTTGATTAAGATAATTACCTATCACTACTCAAAATACACAACCAACTTTAACATCTATGGAGAAGAAACACTAGTCAAAGCATGAAGGGAGATTTGGGTTCTTCACCTAGTTGGATAGGAACATGAACTTCCTTAGTGATAGGAGTGGCTTCCTTCTAAGTCCCATCATTAAATTCCTCATCATAAATTCCTTATAAAGGGATGTAATTAATTTCTACTTCTTACATTTATGACCCAAAGAATATTTTTCATCATAGTTGTAGTAGAGGCCATTGAGTTACTATTCTATGATTTCATCTTGTCTCAACTTATGGACCTTCATGGATGAGGTAGG
Source organism: Pinus tabuliformis (assembly GCA_031772625.1). Lineage (NCBI taxonomy): Eukaryota > Viridiplantae > Streptophyta > Pinopsida > Pinales > Pinaceae > Pinus > Pinus tabuliformis. The sequence goes on along the minus strand of CM062805.1, from coordinate 478,104,437 downwards.
TTATTGAGGAACCAACATTTTGGAGTAAGGATATATATCAAACTTGGGGAATTTGGATTGAGCATAGGATATGACTTGGGAATGACTAGTAAGTTGTGTTAATTTTTCTTAGGGCTATATTGTTTTTTTCTTTGATAATTGCATTTATTCATTAACACATTAAGTTCACCCCATAACATCATAACATTATTAATATTTACATCACTATTCAACAACATATGCAACTATATAGAAAGAACAATACCATCATCATCAATGCAGTGGAACATAAAGGAACAATAGAAGAAAATCATTCACACATAGAGATACCAGGGTTGGTCAGATACAAGGGAAAAACCCACTATGGGGAAAACCCTTTCCAATTCTTCTTCTTATTAGATTTTCATCAAATGATAAATAAAAATAGAGTAAAACTATCCTTATCTTCATCCATACACCAACAAAAAGAAAACTACAAAATATCCATGAAATGAACCCAACAATGCTTATACTCAAAATTCTGATTCTGAAGCCTGTAATGAACTGTCCCTATCTGTGGTCAACTGTGGAACACTATGGTCACTGAGAAAAATATTAGGACAACTAAAATTTCATCATTTAGGTCCTGGTCACATGGAGGAGGATTCATGTGCACAACTGGTAAGGTTCCAGTCGCTCCCTTGAGCCTATAAGCCAGTGACTGCAGTATGCAATTGAGACTCAAAAAACTTAGATGTTGGTCATGTTATGCTCTTAACCTGCAAAAAGATACCCAAATACACAATATGCGAAGAAAGATACCCAGAACATAGAATAGTGAGAGACAACAACAAATATTTTATTATTTAGAAAGCAATGTTCACTGGCCTCTTTGAGGGGGCAACCTCTAATAGAGCAGAGCTCGATACAAAAATAAGACACGATGCTCCTCGTACGGAGTCTCTATCCTTTATATATGACTCATACATGCAATACCATGGATCAATACCATGGGTTTTATTAATACCATCTATCTAATACCATGGCCCATTTGCAACTAACTTTGGTCCCGTCATTCATTGTGGGTTAACCACTTACAATTATTAATATGGGCTTTATTGACTCTTTACTATGACTCGATCCCACTACATAAATAAGGGAGTTAGGGTGGGACCCTAACATGCCATCCCCCTTAAGAATAGCCTTGTCCTCAAGGCTAAAGTTGCGAAAACTACTGAAGAATAGTGGCTGGTTCCCAAGTTGCATCTTCCGGAGAGGTGTCTTTCCACTTGACGAGAACTTCCCTAATCATGCAGCCACGTAGGCACCTTTCTCGTGTGTCTAGGACCTGTTTAGGTTGGAGCCAGATTGACCCTTCCTCGTCCAATTCAGGTAGACTGGTTTGAATTCTGCAATTGTTCCCAATCACTTTCTTGAGGCATGAGACATGGAAAACTGGATGGATTTTTGCAGTAGGCAGCAAAGACAGCTTGTAGGCTACTTCTCCAATGCGCTGAACTACTTGATATGGTTCGTAGAATTTTGGAGATAGTTTCTGACAACCCTTGTCTTCGAGTGATGTTTGCTTATATGGTTGTAGCCTCAAAAAGACCTGATCCCGTTCTTGAAATTGGCGCTCTGAGCGATGCTGGTCTACCTGTTGCTTCATGCGGTTTTGAGCTTGATGAAGATTCTCTCTAAGATGGGTGAGCACGGTTGCGTGGTTTTGTAGGAGTTGATCCACTGCTTGTACCTTTGAGCACCCCTTGATATAAGAAGTAGGAGAAGGAGGGATTTAACCATATACTGCTTCATAGGGAGTCATTTTGGTGGTGGCATGATAGTTGGTGTTATACCACCATTCAGCCAGAGGTAACCATTGTACCCAAAGATGTTGCTTTTCTGAAGTGAAACACCTAAGGTAGGTTTCCAGACATTTGTTGACGGCTTCAGTTTGACCATCTGTTTGTGGATGATAAGAAGTACTGAGTTTTAGTTGGGTGCCTTGTAGCCTGAAGAGTTCCTGCCAAAAATTACTAGTGAAGATCGGGTCGCGATCGGACACAATAGAAGTGGGCATGCCATGCAATTTGAAGATCTGATCCATGAAAGATTGAGCGACCAAAGTCGGTGTAAACGGGTGGGGTAGGGCATAGAAATGAGCATACTTCGAAAGTCTGTCCACAACCACCATGATGATTGACTTGTTTCCTGACTTTGGAAGACCTGTAATGAAATCCATAGAAACCTCCGTCCATATTGCTGTCAGGATAGGCAACGGTTGTAATGTGCCTGGTGCTTTGATGGTCTCCCCTTTGTGGCGTTGATAGACATCGCATTCTGCTACAAAAGTAAGGATGTCCTTTTTCATGCCTATAAAAAAAAATGATCTTCTAGTGCGAGCATACGTCTTCTGAAAGCCTGAATGTCCTGCAATGGGGGATGAGTGCAATTCTTCCAAAATGCGACTTTTGAGGGTGGATGTTGGTGATATTACAACTCTGTCCTTGTAGCGAAGAATCTCATCCTGCCATGAGTAGCCCTTGGTGGAATTTGGATCTTCCTGCAATTGAGAAATGAGTTGGGAGAGCCTGGGATGTGAAAACCATTCCCTGCGAGCCTCTTCAATCCATTCTGGAATGGGAAGGAAAATTGCTAACAGGGTACTTCCCTCCTCAAATTGGCGAGATAATGCATCTGCTACACTATTTTCTTGTCCTTTCTTGTAAATGATCTCATAATCATATCCTAGCATTTTGGCAAGCCATTTATTTTGTTGTGGGGAGGATAGGCATTCCTCCAAAAAATATTTAAGACTGTGATGGTCTGTGCAGATTTGGAAACGTCGCCCCAATAAGTAAGGTCACCAGGTCTCTACTGCATGTAAAATGGCCATCATTTCCTTCTCATAGGTAGATTGGCCCAGATTCTTCCCACTTAGTTGTTGGATTGTGAAGGCCAAAGGTCGCCCTTCCTGCATTAAGACCGCCCCAATACCCGTACCCGAAGCATCACATTCAATGACAAAAGATTTGGTGAAGTCAAGGAGTGCTAAGACTGGAGTGGAACACATGGCATTTTTTAGAGCTGTAAATGCCTGTTGTGCGTCCTCATTCCAGAAGAATGAATTTTTCTTCAGGAGTTGAGTGAGGGGCTTCGCTATGCGACCATAATTGTGGACAAATTTGTGATAATAGCCTGTGAGACCCAAAAATCCTCTTAGGCTCTTTAAGGTCTTAGGTTGAGGCCAATCCTGCATTGCCTGGATCTTTTTGGGGTCCATCTTGACACCTTCACACCCCACAATGTGGCCCAAATACTCAACTTCTTCCATGCTAAACGAACACTTGGACATCTTAACAAATAATTTATGCTTGTGGAGCAGTTGCAAGAGTAGATCTACATGCTGAAGACGTGTGGCCCAAGTGCAAATATAGATGAGGATGTCATCAAAGAAGACAAGGAGAAATTTCCTGAGATATGGTTTGAGAAGGTGGTTCATAAGGCTCTGAAACGTAGATGGGGCATTACAAAGACCGAATGGCATGACCAGGAGCTCATAATGGCCTTCATGAGTTCGGAAAGCAGTCTTTGGAATGTCGACTTCCTTCATGCGAATTTGGTGGTAGCCTGAGCGAAGATCCAGCTTAGTGAAGAATTGAGCTCCATTGAGTTCATCCAGCAAATCATCAACCACCAGGATGGGAAATTTATCTTTGACTGTCAACTTATTGAGGGCCCTGAAGTCTAGACACATCCGCCACTCTGCATCTTTCTTGAGCACCATGACCACCGGTGATGAATAAGGACTAATGCTAGGACAAATGACACCTGCTTCCAAAAGTTCCTTGATTATTTTTTCTATTTCATTCTTTTGGGTGAACAGATATCTGTATGGGCACACAATTGGGGGTTGGGCCCCTGGAACCAAGGTGATGCTATGATCATGTTCCCCTCTTGAGGGTGGAAGCTCATGAGGCTTGTTAAAGACCGGCAGATGGTTATTTAGAATCTGTTGCATCTCAGGATGAATCGGTAGAGACTTGGTTTCGATTGCCTGGATGGCATTAAATTGAGCTATAACTCCATGATGGCCCTTTTTTAGCAATTTTTCCATCCTATGCGAGCTAATGATAGAGGGAACTCTAGCTTGGAGTCCACGTAGGGTATGTGTGGAGTTGTTCTGCTTAAAACTAATATATAACTCCTGGAAATCCATTGTGATTGGCCCAAGGTTGCGAAGCCATTCAGCACTGAGGACAATGTTGCACCCTCCTATGTGTATGGCAAACATGTGGGTCTTCAATTGATAATCCCCCATTTGAAGTTTGACATTTTCACAACGGCCTTCACATTTCATTGTGCCCCCATCCACAATTTGGACTTGGAAGTTAGAAACTGCTCGTACAAAACAATTCACTGCTTCCGTGACTTTTTGATGGATGAAATTATGTGTACTTCCACTATCAATCAAGACTACTACTGGGCGATGTTTAATAAAACCTTTGATTTTGAGAGTTTGAGATGAAGAAATCCCGGCCAAAGCATGCAGCGAAATAATGGGTTCGTTAGGGACATTGTCCTTTTGGTTGTCCTCTTCTATCGCCTCATGTTCCTCCAGTGGTGGATCTTCCTCCGATGAGCTGTAATCAGTGGCATCAATTTCAAAAAACTTGGGCTCCTTGCATTTATGACCTGGGGAGTATTTTTCATCACAGTAGTAACATAATCCTTGCTTTCTTCTTTCGGCCATTTCTGCAGGGGACACCTTTTGAACCTTAAGTGTTTTAGTCGTGTTGTGAGCCTGTGGGGGGTGACCCTTAGCAGTGAAATTTGGGAGACTGTACTGGGTTTCTAACGCACGTTCCACATTACGAGCTACCTTGCAAGCCTCCGTCCATGTGGGAGGGTGGTGCAGTAGGACGTGGGCTTTTATGGCTTCTTTAAGACCGCTGATAAAAAATTCCATGTAGAACACATCTGAGAGACCCCTAGTGCGGAAGGCTAAGGCTTCAAAGGCTGTAACATATTCATCCACTGTGCCAGTCTGTCGGAGCTTAGTAAGATGACCCAGAAAAGAAGATTCCTGGTCAAAGCGGTCTGTAAGAGCTTTTTTGTAGGTGGTCCAAGTCACAAAAGGTCCATTGCAACATTGATGCCATTCCCACCATTGCCACCTTTTAGTGTCCAAGTACATGCTCCCCACCATAAGTTGAGTCTCATTATCTAAGATGTTATTCAGATTGAAATACTGCTCCATTTGTGCTATCCATGCTGCCAGGTGAGAACCATCAAATTTATGCATATCCAACTTGGGAGGTCGCGGACGGGATGGTTGGTGGGGGCCCCAGAGGTGAAGAGAGTGGCTAAACTCACCCTCACTGTGTCCATTGCCAATATATGCCTCCTCGTGGGCTTCCTCCTTGCCCTTCGGAATTATGCTAGTTAGTTTGTCAAGCTAAAGTTGGAGGGATTGCAAGGTTTGTTCTAGTTTGTCCATCCTCTCATTGGCCATAGCTTGAGCTCTAGTTTCTACCATGCACCGACTTGATGTTCTTGAAATTTGGGACCGCCCAAAATTTTTTTTCACTAAGAATTGAATGGTACCACTGTGCTCAACTCGTCGTCCTGATTCTGATGGGCTAGATCACCAATAAGCGCCCCGGAAGATCTCAGACCCTTTTTTTTTTTCTTTTCTGAAAACTCCAAACAGAGTTTTACTCCTTCCTTAGGAATACTGCAGTCCTGCGAAAATCATGCCCCGGTATAGGAACCCCACACAACTACTCAGATTTGGTGGATCTGAGAGATCTGAATGGCGGATCGGATAGCTCTGAGTGCTGGAACAGATTGCTGATGCGGATCTGATGGATCTAATAGATCAGAATGACTGGTCGGAACTGCGGGATTGATGTCTGCTGTTGCTGCAACCCTTTGCGCGAGTGGATCTAGCAAAGATAATGCGTGATCTCAAGATAGAAAATGGAACTATGGTCTCGAGGAGTGTCAGGTGCTACAGATCACAATATACATAAGGGTCTGACAGTAGTACTCGACCCAATGTTTCAGGGCTCTAACTAAGGAGGATCAACCGTACCCTTAGCCGTACAACCCGACTACCCTATCGTACGGGCGAGTAATCTCTTCGAGTGCTATTCTTAGTGTACTGTAGTAGCAAGACGACCGATGGTTTATCTATGGTGAGGTTGCAGAGGAGCTAAGGGGCTTCCGATATACCCAGAAGGTACTTGGAAGATAGTCTGTATGCGGTTCTGTCTAATGCGCTACTACTCGAAGGGGTACCCAAAGGGGTTACAAGGGAGTCCAACAAGCATGACCACCTCTTGTATTTCCTGCGTGCATGCCTCCCCAAATCCGCAGGTTTATGCGCTCAACGATAGATCCCATGGTTTAAAGACGCCGGAACACGTCTCTAGCCAAAATTTTTTTGCTAAGAAATGGAGATCCCACTAGCCTTGGAAAGTGCTATGATATCAATTGTTATGCTCTCAACCTACAAAAAGATACTCAAATACAGAATATGCGAAGAAAGATATCCAGAACATAGAATAGTGAGTGACAACAGCAAATATTTTATTATTCAGAAAGCAATGTTCACTGGCCTCTTCGAGGGGGCAACCTCCAATAAGACACGATGCTCCTCGCAGGGAGTCTCTATCCTTTATATATGACTCATACATGCAATACCATGGATCAATACCATGGGTTTTATTAATACCATCTATCTAATACCATGGCCCATTTGCAACTAACTGTGGTCCCGTCATTAATTGTGGGTTAACCACTTACAATTATTAATATGGGCTTTATTGACTCTTTACCATGACTCGATCCCACTACATAAATAAGGGGGTTAGGGTGGGACCTTAACAGGTCATATGGAGGAGGTGCTGAGTGTGCGAATAATGACTATGGTTAAGTTATTCTTGTGTTGTGCCTATGACTGAGGCTCAAAACCCTAAACCATAGATGCGAGATTTAGACCCTGCAATTTCATCTTCGAGCGAACCCATTGCTCCGCGAACGTGCCTCAGACACGTGTGAGACAAAAACCAAGAAATATAATAAAATAACATGTCATGATGATGTCCAAATGAGTTTTAGGTCACTTTTATTTATAGCCTTCCAAGGGTGTCCACTTTGCTTTAGGTCCAATCTTATCAAATATGCACATGTGGGATTTTATTTATAAGTACACTTTCCCTTATTCGATTTGAGTGATCTTTAGGTCAATTTTGGTCCTCTTGAAAAGAGGAGTTCAATGAAATAATTATATCCATAAAATTAGCTATCAAAAGTTTAATTTTACCGTAGTTACATATTTTAACACTCCCTCTCAACTAGGGAGAATTCCACCTGCATCATGTCATGTGTATATTGTCATCAAATCATATCCAATCTCAAGTATCTCATCATCTCATATCATCATTGTTCATCTTGATTCATCTCGTGTTTATTACTGCTTATATCTTGATGGTCCCTCCTCATATGCCGAATATTAGCAAATAAAAAAGAAGAATAATTTTGACATCGGAGGGGAGCTTTATCTACCACCCTCTATCCATCAGGGAGCCACTACTACCACTCGAAATATCTGCTAGCGGGGAGCCCAATACTACCACCTGAGAAACATCAACGGGGAGCCAAATCTATGACCCGCATCATCATCAGAGAGCATATCATCAGGGAGCACATCTCAACCTAGAACCATATCGGGGAGCATATCTCAACCCAAAATCTCATGGGGGAGATAAACATCTATGACCCCATATCGAGCAATCGGTGATATAGGGGAGCACATCTCAATCCATCCTATTGCTCACTGATATTCCCAATGATGGTCCCCAAGAGTCATGTGGTAGAACACTTGAATCATAATCAACTTAGGTTGTACAACCCCAAGTACACTCTCAACCCATTGGGTAGGCGGGGAGTGGTAATCCCAACAAGACGAGCTTGTGGGTATGATGCTAACTGGGGTATACTCTGTAAATACCAAGACATGGGAGAAACATCTCCAACCCTATGGGTAACAGATAGGGGAGAAACATCTACTACCCTATTTTCCAAATATCCCTCAACCTTAGGAGCCCTCGATCTCAATTCCTCACTCTGGGAACTCAGACAGGGGGGAAGAGTTGGATCAGTGTCCTCGATCAACGATGCTCTCTATAAATCAACAACACATCATCATACTCATATCTGGTAATCATCATGTCTCAAATAACAATTGTCTCTTGTTCATATAAGACATCAAATCAAATATCATATTAGAACAAAAATATACATATATCACAAAAAAGATACCATAGTCATCCTCCCTCTCAAGGAGGTACTAGCCACAAGCCTAAGCTTGTCTCGTACAACAACATTGTCTCAATATATGAAGGTATCTTAGTCCCAACTATATGGAATTCTCTACCAATCAGATCCAGTCAATATTATCACAATTTATCCCTATCATATTCAAAACTTTCTCAAAAGGCTTCCCAAAGAGCTTATTCATCCCACCTCATGCTAGCAACATCATACTCAACCTTGGTCATATTTAGAGCTAAAAAATTCTCATCAAAAACATTATGACATATCTCATACTATGGTAGCATCTGAATGTGCTCGAAATAACAATCCCAATCAGCATCAGTACATCCATGTAGTCACATATCACACGAAGAATGTCTCAGACCAAAAATAGATCATCCCATGCAAATATCTTGAAATGTTCCCAGTGACAAATCAATGTGCATGAAGCGGCTCAATCATGAATTGACTCAGGTTTTATGCAATATATATATATATATATATATATATATATACAGACGGGTGTTCAAACGAAACATCAATGATTCAACAATATATATCTATATCTATATATATATATATATATATATATATATATATATATATATATATATATATATATATATATATATATATATATATATATATACAGATGGGTGTTCAAACGAAACATCAATGATTCAACAAACTATCGGTTTCCAAGATAAGTTCAACAATATCTCTACACAACTTCTTGAAATTTGATTGGAATATCCAAGGATTTTCATTCCCACTTTATTTAATAGCTTCACTATATATATATTTTTTCCCAACTTTAGGGCATGATGCATCATGCCATGATTCTTCATTTCGAACTTCAGAGGCCATCCCCATCTTACTTTGACCATCAAAGGCTCATTTCCTATCAAGAATAGACCATTAGTATATAAAACCAAAATCAAAGCCATACCTTGGACCCTTTTGAAGTAGAGATTTGGATCAACACATCATCCTGGATTCATTAGATAAATATCAATGCAGACATATTTGGATCAAGGAGCTTGCTTCATGCAATGCTTTCTGTAAATATAACACTTTACCAAACCAACATGCTCAACCTTACATAAATCAATATTGTGCAATCAAATCTACTATGTCACCTTATCAAAGTTTAGATGCCAGATCAAAACTAATATCAAAATCATCATAATACCAATTCTTTAGACCAGGTGACAGGTAGAGATTTCACTTTTTTATCATGTCAACAAGATGTCATCAAGTCATCCTCATGATCATAATATAAGTCACTAGATGCAAATGCAATCACAAAGAATAAGTCATGCAAGTTCCATCCATTTATTATGAGATTGCTTAATACTGAATCACAACTGTTTATACTTCAACCAATGTGTCACAACTATTGATGTCAATGAAAAAACCAATATAAATAAATAAAAGTCACTACTCCCATATAGCATAGTCATCAAGGAAAATCATCAATCGTCAAATTAGTCATCAGGTCAAATTCTACATTTTCTATCATAGTGAGATTTATAGCTTGAAACATATCAAGTCAAAGTTCTAAATCATTATAAAGTATCATGTCAAAACTCCAAACACTGCTCATCTATATTAATCATCCAAATCATGTAAAACTCTTTTAACTGTTATCAAATACTATCATATACTATCCTCAATGGATAAATCACAATATCCATATTTTGGTCACTTGCAAACACAAGTTTATTCAACATATTCACATTATAGTAAAACATTCAAACTTACTTTCTCATAGAACTTTATGTTGTCTACTCCATGTCTGTAGGACTGACATCCTTCAGGTGAACATCTGAATTCATGCAATTTTTATTTTTATTTTTGTGTCCTGTAGGCATAACTGTACCCATAGGCCTTCTTTTGTGCGATTGAGAGGCTACAGTAACATCCTTGACCTTGCTTACATGCAGATGAGAGGTTATAGTCACACTTGTAAGATTTCTTTTATGTGACTAAGGCTTAGGGTAAGGGAAAACTATCTCATCTCAGATCAGAACTTTGATGCAAAACAGCAATATCAAATATTTGTCTATTCATGTCCATAAATCATACTTCAATAGTAAATAATATACATATAATGCAAATAATAATGGGAGTAAGAATATTATGGAGAGATTCTCCCTATGAATGCCATAAACATGTCTATAATGCTATCATGCATCAGTAGATCTATTAGATCATAAAGTTAGACTATATCATATATTTATCATGATAATATTATGTTAGAATCAACTAATTCACCATTACATCAAGACATCAATTTTTCATCAAGGGTTAGTGTCAAATACCTAATATGAGTATAATTCTAGAGTCATGATCACAACATTACTTCTTTGTCACATAACTCAATCCATGTTAGGTCCCTATAATCCTAGTGTATTCCCTCATTGTTATTGTCAGTGTAGCCCCATTATTGTTATTTTTGTGCCCATGTAGTCTCCACATTGTTATTATTGTGCTCCATAGAAGCCCACTATTATTATTGTTGTGCCCTTACATTATTATTATCATGTCGGTTTTGATCATATTGTGACCCCTTAGACTCCTATATATTGAAAGGAGGTTTTGTCATTTGAATCATCCAAGAATTGTTCATTTGTGTAATGTAAATAAGGTTTCCCCATTAAAAAGGCTAATTTTTAAGTCTTTGATCTATCTCTTCTATCTATTTGTGAGCTAGTTACATAACATTTGGTATCAGAGCTTTGGATTCTAGGGTTTCGCTGCTTCAAACATGTCATCATGGAATTTTCTCTATAACTTCTTTTCTACGAAGCTTCAGAATTTGAAATTACAACCAAGTGGAGCCAAAATCTTGTTGAACTTTGTGTATGAATTTCATATCATGTCTTGCTATATTTTCAGAGATATGATCCAAGGAAGTGAGGGTTTTTGCAGGCTCCCGAATTCTGTCTCAAACAGGTGACCTAGGGAAAAGCATCATAACTTTTGTTTTAGGCATCAGATTTGAATTCTATAATATTTTTTCTGAAAGTGAACGGGCTGTAGTTTTTATTGTAGAAATTTCAGGGCTGAAGGTTGAAACAATGACACGTGCCATCTTGTACAATGTCACTCTACTGAACCAATCCATAATCAAGTCATCATGGGAGATTTGTCATAATGCTTTCTTGAAGAATCCAATCTCGATAAAAATTATAGGGTTGGAAAGAGCACTCATAGATATACCACAATAATAAATTTCAGATCTTGTATATTCGAAATTATAGAGATACAATAACTGCAATATTGAGCTCCTAAAATGCAAGAAAAAGGTGTGTATTGTTTGAAAAATCAGTTTGAACTAATTCAAGGGGCATATTGAAGCATATATATCCTTGTTTGATTCCAAAATTCCTCGAAACAAAAAAATGGACACACCTAGTAAGCAATCATAAATATCTTCAATAATGCATGAAGAAGAGGAAGAAATCTAACATGATATAGCAAATTTATGAGACCAAGTGCAACAAATTTTTCTCTTGCAAAAAGTATCAAAAAATGAATTGGAAGCCATGATGAATGTTAAGATAGATGGTATAAAAAGGGGAATGGAATATAATATCAATGGTATATAATAAAAACTGAAAGGAAACATAAAAAATTTGAAGAAATATTTGACAAAGTTGCTATACGAAATGCTTCCTAATGGCGAAAAGGTAGTAGAGGAAATTAATGATGAGAACAAAAGAAATGTACTCTAACACTGGATTAAAGACCCACCACATTCCAAATATCAATATGAGGAAGTTTTATGGCAAGGATCCCGTAACACGGATACTATAGATGGAGTAATATTTTGATCTCCATAATGTGAAAAACACACAAAAGGTATGCATTGCAACTTTATATTTAGAACCCAATCAGTTTGTACAATATCGATGGATTTTCTCTCATAAAAGGATTTTCACTTGGTCAATTTTTACGGAGTAAGTGATAGAACATTATGAGGATACTAAGAGCAACACCTTCTTTAGGCAATTGATAAATCTCAAACCTAGGTTCAATGGTGGAGGACATTGAGGACTTCCAAAAACTTAATATAAGGGTAAATGATATTTTAGAGGAGCATAGGATTGATGTATTCATAGGGACTTAAGGATAACATCCAACATGAGGTTCACCTTTGGGAACCTGATTCATTGGAGAAGGCATTCAGGTTGGCAAGAAAAATTGAAAGCAAAATTATGGCAACAAGAAATTCTACCACTCACAACTATAAAGATGGAAGTGTTGTTGCTCCTAGCCTTCCACAACCTACAAGGTTGACACCAAAACATATGGAATAAAGAAGAGAAAAATGGATTTGTTACAATTGTGATAGAAAATACACTAAAGGTCATAAGTGTTATGAGAAGAAATTATTTTACATAGATTGTGAAGAGGAGGAAGAAAAGGAACAAGAAATGTCAAAAGAAGAGGATATGCACCAGGAACCAACCCTAGAGAAAGAAGAAATGAATCCATCCATCACATCATATTTAAGAGAAAATTCTAAGGTTCAAGCAGTGGAATATCATATCGTGGATCAACAACAATTTCTCCAACTCTTAAAGGATAACCTCACTTTGGCGCAGAATAGAATGAAAACATGCAGATCAACATTGCGACAAAATAAGTTTTGATGTAGGCGACTGGGTATTTTTATGTCTACAACCATACAAACAAATGTAACTCAAACAAGCTAAGAAGAATAATAAATTATCACCAAATTATTATGGTCGTTACAAGGTGTTGCAAAATATTGGTACTATGGAATACAAATTGGAGCTTCCTGCATCTTCCATAGTGCACCTAGTTTTCCATGTTTCATACTTAAAGAAGGTTATAGGTGACAAGCTCCCAGTTCAAACAATATTTCTAGAACTTGACAAAGAAGGAAAAATCATATTGGAACCTAAAGTAGTCATAGAAACAAGAACTCTTCAACTACTAAATCGATCAATTTCAGAGTATCTCATAAAGTGAAAGAACTTACCCACTGAATATTGTACATGGGAGGATGATAATTTTATATAGAAGTACCCAAAACTACTCAAGCGAAGAGGAAAACACTTTTTTGAAGAAGAGGGGCATGTTAGACCCCTATAGTCCTATTCCATCATTATTATTGTCAGTGTAGCCCCCTTATTGTTATTTTTGTGCCCATGTAGTCCCTATATTGTTATTATTGTGCCCCATAGAAGCCCACTATTGTTATTGTTGTGCCCTTACATTATTATTGTTATGTCGGCTTTGATTATAGTGTGACCCCTTTGACTCCTATATATAGAAAGGAGGTTTTTTCATTTGAATCATCCAAGAATTGTTCATTTGTGTAATGTAAAGGAGGTTTCCCCCTTGAAGAGGCTAATTTTGAAGTCGTTGATCTATCTCTTCTATCTATTTGTGAGCTGGTTGCACAACAATCCATCAAGGCAGGAAATTCATATTCCATAATTACTAAACAAATCAAAACATAAACATGGTCAACAAAATATCCTGAATATAAATCTCATTGTTATACTTCTATCATCATGGATACCATGATTTTCACAAATAATATCAATAGTGTCAAGTTACCATCTACTAGAATCAAGGTGTTAACCTTCTTTATGGGACCAAGATATTGAAAATTATATATGTTAGCCAAACATTAAGTATACCACTATATCAAAGATCAATATTAAGTAGCTTCATAGAATCAAGAAGTTCATCATGTCTAAAAGGTAAGATACTTGTTTACTACCAAGTGCACCATTTCATTATAAGAACCATGAATCCAAATCACTTTCATATGCATGAACCATTTGTGAAGGATACATTCTCATCATACCTTAGGGCTTACCTTGTCATCAATATTGTAACTGAAACATAACACCATACATACCTTGTAGTGTTTAGATACATGTGCACCTTCTTAGCTAGTAGCACTTTGTCACCTTTTCATTAGGTGCCTCTTTACTTTTTCCAATGCTAGTTCTTCTCTTCCTGCACTAACCATGATCCTAAAGAGGGATCCAATTATCACAACTCATTAGGATGTTATAAGCATTCAAATACTAAAATATACATGCATGAAGCATAAGTAATAATCAAAAATAAAATTAGATCCATAAGTCAAAAGTAAAGATATAAATGAGCATCATAAGTCGGAAAGTACTTATCTTCAATGAGAGGTGATCATCTCCCTATTGAACTAGAATTCAAGAGCCATCACTATATATTATCTGTACAACAATATTGCCTTCACTATTTCAACCAACTTTATCAACAAATAGGGCTAATAGAGACTATCCCATATAGGGCTTCATCAATTCTGACACAAGTGCTTGAGCATCTTCACATGACCCTCCTAGGGTTTCTAGATTTCATATCTCAAATATTTTCCATAAACCAGGGTTTCTCTCAAACCCTTATAATATATGTCAAACCCTAATACATAAATTACCTAGGGTTTCCTTCAAACCCTAAAATTATATTAGGTCTCCTCCATCCTCTCTTGTTTCCATCAATGGTGTCATCATAGGGGTGATCTCCATGAATTTTCTTCAGCCCAACTCTGATACCATGTTAATTTTTCTTAGGGCTATATTGTTCCTTGCTTTTATAATTGCATTTCTTCATTAAGACATTAAGTTCACCCCATAACATCATAACACTATTGATATTTACATCATTATTCAGCAACATATGCAACTATATAGAAAGAACAATATCATCATAATCAATGTCGTGTATAAAGGAACAATAGAAGAAAACCATTCACACATAGAGACACTAGGATTGGTCAGTGACCAAGGCAAAACCCACTATGGGGAAAACCCTTTCAAATTCTTCTTCTTATTAGATTATCATCAAATTATTCAGCAAAAGAGAGTACAATGATTCTTATCTTCATCCATACAACTATCCAGCAAAAACAACTACACGATATCCATGAAATGAACCCAATAATGCTTACACTCAAAATTTTGATTATGAAGCATGTAATGAACTGTCCCTATTTGGGGTCGAGTACCAATTACTATGGGCACTAAGAAAAATATTTGGAAAACTAAAATTTCATAATTTAGGTCCTGGTCACATGGAGGAGGAGTCATGTGCATGATTGGGAAGGTTCAAGTCACTCCCTGGAGCCTATAAGCCAACGAATACAACCTGTAACTTACTCAAAACCCTAGACGTTGGTTGCATGGAGGAGGTGCTGAGCGTGTCACTGAAAATATTCAGTTGCATGGATGAGCTGGTTAGTGTGCGATTTCGGTCCAATTCTTCCTGTGTCATGCTTGCGATTGAGGCTCAAAACCCTAAAACAAATATGAGAGCTTCAGACCTTGCAATTTTATCTTCGACGAACCCATTCCTCCACGAATGTGCCTCATACCTGTGCGAGCCAGAAACCAAGAAAGAGAATAGAAAAATTTCTCATGATTATTTCCAAATGAGGTTGAGGTCACTTGTATTTACATCCTTCCAAGGGTGTCCAGTTTTCTTTAGGGCCAACTTTATCAAATATCTGCATGTGGGATTTTCTTCATAAATACAATCTCCCTTATCTGATTTGAGTTATCTTTAGTTCGATTTTAGTCCTCTTGAAAAGAGGAATTCAATGAAATAATTATATCCATAAAATGAGCTATCCAAAGTGGAATTTGACTACAGTTGCATATTTTAACAATTTGAGTGGCCTCTAACCAAGTAGTAGGGTGGTTCATCTCTACTTGGGCTATACTTTCTTCCTTAAGGCCGCTGATAAAACATTGCTTAAAAAATAAGTTATTTTTTTGCATATTATTATAACAATCAAACATTCAAAAGAATCAAGATATTCTTCCATCATGATAATTTGTACAATTTGGTCATCTGATCATTTTTTTTTTGTTTCTCTAATAAAGCGAGAAAACAACCATTTTCCAAAACTACCTCCATGTAATGATTCTTGGAGATGTCCCTTTATGCCATTTTCACCACTGACAATGTTCCCTATATAGATAAAGGAAAAATATGTAGTGTTTAAGCAGTTCATCTACCATGGCATGAATGGAAAAGTAGTGCTCCATTTTGTCATCCCAATTTGTTGGATCCAATCCATCAAACTTATTCATATTAACTTTAGGGAAACAAGGCATAAAATTGTGGGAATTATTAGAAAATGAGAAGCGATTAGTTGGGTCTTCTTCCTCCGTCAAGTTCTTAGCCTTATGAGAGATTTCACCAAAGACATGTCCACACTTCTTAGGCTTTCGTTTTAGCTTTACAACATGATCAAAACATTATGATTTCAATGTTGTTAGTTAATTAGGAGAAAGACTCAATACATTTTGAAGCCATTTTTCATGGCACCTACAGGCTCACTAAAGAGTTTATTCAAGATTTATCCCAACATGATCAATGTAAAAAGGAATATATGGAGAGGTGTCACAAGCAATCATGCAACTGGGTATTCAAAAAAATATTACTATAGAGTGACACCATGGTGATCAATATTGCACAAGAAGTGTTTTGAACTAGGTCTACGATAATGGTGTTGGAAGGTTGCTAGGGGACTTCCAATATTACTAAGATTATGTGGAAGTAAAATTTGTATATGGGTTATTTGATGTAGTAATATTTGAAGGAGTACCAAAAAGGTTTACAAGGGTGTCCAACTAGGTGACACTTCTTGTAGTTTTTGTATGTAGTCTTCCCAAACTATAGGTTTAATGATTGAATGATAGATCCCTTTTTTATTTTAAGAGACCAAAAAAAATCTTTAGCCTAGTAAGAAAATTATAAAATTGGAGCACATCCTAGCACAAGAAACTATTTTGATACCACTTATGGTGTTCCTTATTAGATGAAACATGATATTTAAAGAAAGATAGAATGAAATATAGTTGTAGAAGGAAAGAAAATAAACTTAGAAAACATGTATTGATAATCAATATTTGATGCAATGTTCACTTTCCTCTTCGAGGGGTAAACCTTAAAAATGAGTAGAAATCAAAATACAATAATATTCACTTGACAATTGATTACATAGCTTCTACTACTCTAAATAGTTTTTAACTTACCAAGAAATTAACCACCTAGTGGACCTCAATTAATGAGAGATAAACCAGTGAATAGTGGACCTTCTTTAGTGAGACCACTTACATTTATTGATTTCACACTCTAATACCTCATGGGAATTTATTTCATAAATACATCCTTGACTACATTAAGAAACAATATATTCCACTAACTAAGGTAGTTACATTGGGATCCTAATACAATATGACTATATTTTTTGCAATTTACTTTGGCCCACTTCACCAAGATCAGGGAATTACAAGTGAAGCTTAATGAAAAAAGAGTTGAGAATCATTTCCTTATCTTGTCCAAGATCAATGAATTTTAGTTGGCTAGTCCAAAATTTTGTTTGAAATTGTTCCATGGTATTAAATCTATAGTTTGACAATAAAAGATGTCCTTATCCAAGTTGAACCCTTCTAAAAGTTATAAGGGATAATAACCACATATTCTTTGTTAGGGATTGTACCATATAATTAAATATGAGATCATAATTGGGAGGATTCTATTAAAGATAATGAAACCATCACATCAATTGTCTTCAACTTATAATGATAAAAGGGCTCTTTGCTAGGAATATTGGACTCTAATTGTTACAATATGTCCTTAAAATTAGATGTACAAACGAAGTACATGGAAAAAATCTCTACAACCATACAAATTCCTTACTCGCATGGGTCACTGCCATATATTAAATTTATATAGATGAAAGTGTTAACCCTTATATAAGACCATGTTAACTATAAAACCCCTTATATACTTAGAGGAAAGACTAAAAAGTAGAATGAACTATTGTAGAAATATGAAAAGAAAGATCATAATTTAGATGAAGCAACAATCATCCTCCTAAAGACATAACTAGAAGAGGAAAAAAGAATAGGAAAAGTATTGATAAACCAATGGAAGGAAAATGAAGGAAATTATGATAATCTCAAAGAAGAATTCATATATTTGAATAAGGAACTAGAAAAGGAAAATGCTCAATTGAATTGAAGCCTGAAATTTGGAAAAGTATCGAAATCTTAGATGACTTTATTAGCCACAATAGATATCCTCTCATCAAAACAAGTATTTTCTATAAAGAAAATCATGAGACTTCCAAGGGAGAATCAAGCACAAACACATCATAGAAGTAATGAAAAGAAGAACTTAAAATATTTGCTAATGTGCTCCAGAGTTCTATCAACAATGAAATTAGAACTAGGAAAGGAGGTGGGGACCAATAGAGACCCAACTTCTCAAAAGAATCTATTAGCAATACAAGAAACACTAAAAATTGAGTTAAGGACCAACATAGACCTGATTTTTCTCACAAAATCAACCAAAATGGTTTTAGAAGAACTATTTCCCCAAGAAGGCCTTCCACATATAGGTATCAGAATATAATCTTAGGCTATTTCTATGCTTGTAAAAGTTTTGTTCATAAAGAAATGAATTGTAGAGATTATGTAAGAAATGATTATATTTGAGATAGATATAGAGAATCATACAAGACTTCAAGGAATGGTTATGTGATAAACAAACTTAGAAATTTCAATGAGAGTGTTGTTAGAAATTACAATTCATTCACTCCTCTATTGGGTCTTGTTAAATGTTATAAGTGAAATAATTATCGGCATGAGGCAAGTGGCTATAGAAGAAACACAATAAGGGTTCCTTAACAAAAAAGGCAAAAATTATACACAAAGGTATGGAAGAGGAAGCAAGGAAAACAAGAAGAATGTGGATTTGCACTGTTGGCTTGAAGGGGCCTGATGCAGGTTCAGTGTTAATTAGCCAAACAAATCCCTACACTACTGGCCCTTTCGGCATCAGCCTGCAGTGCACGGACAACAACCTCACCCGAAGTAGTATGGGGCGATGCTGGAACTAAGTTTTCGCACCTTGAGATGATTGTGATGTCATTTGATTACTTATATCCCTGCCTTCGCGCAGGTTGCTTCGCTCTAGGGATCGCAAGACTAGCCCTCTATTCTAGCCTTCAATACCTCCGTGAAAGGGTACAATCGACCTTCGCATAGCCCTAACCTTCTACTCAGGTACTTTCACGCTATTAGAGCAGCATGTCGTACAAATTCCCCAATTAATCTAAGTGATTTGCTTATCTTATCAAATAGTTATAGTTAACACCGTGTAACCAGATATTCGTAAATGTGTCCAATTAATTAATGCAATTCCAGTCTTTCATGCATCATATAAGCACAATAAAGGAAATTCATACATAAAATATCTAGATGTATCAACAAAACAAAGAAAAAGAAATTTCAGAATATCTCTCTTTATTAATATCTTCCAAGTGTTTACAGACTTTGTCCACCCTACGCACACAGCTGCAAGGGTCCGTGCACTCAGCTGCGGAATTCTACCCTAGGCCTCTATGCACTCTGCTGCAGAGCCTCTACCTATGCTATGACCCAAGACTTAGACTTCTTCTTCAGAGCTATCACTTGATTACATGATCTGCCATTGTCTATCTCTCTTTTTTTTAAACTACTTAGAGCTTAGCTCTTTTTATACAATCCCATGGTCCGCACGCCATGGGTAGGTCTCTTACAACCGACTTTACTTTACAAAACTAAGGGAAGACTACCCTTTTTGACCCATAATACCTTTGTGCTTCGTGACCACAAAATGTGGAGTCTTTACAATTATATTACAAAAATTGACTTAAACATGGGCTTTTAGCCCCAAAACTACCATTGGGGGGTCCCGCTCCCAACATGCCCCCAACAAAAACATCGTGACTCACCCTCGAGTCACTTGGTAGGCACAGAGATCTTTGCCCGAAGCCCGTCCAAGTCGACCCGGATGACTGCAACTTTGGCCGCGCACTAAGCTGCTGCCTACTTCGCATCTTCAACTGTCTTCTCAGTTACTACTCCTGTGTTGTCAGCCTGAAGCTTTTGTTGCGTTGCTTGTAGAGTAGCAAGCTTGCCTTCAATGTTTCCTGTGACTGCGTAATATTCCTCCAGCCAGGGCTTTAGTTGTGCCTTCAACAATGCTTCCTTGTGAAGCGCTGCGTCCACCTATTCCTTCAGCTGCTTGGCTTCTTGCAACTTGGATAACCTCTGTGTTAGTGCGACGGTTCGTACTGTGCCCTTAACTTTGTCATAGCACTGTTGGAGTTCGCACACTTCCGTTTCTAGCCTTTGGATGTTTGGGTCCTGTTAGGTTCCTATACCAATAGGTGTCATTTTCATGATTGACTGGGAAGTGCCAAATATGTTCATCCTTTCCATGCTGCAAAGGTTCCATATTTCAAAAGAGACAGAGAAAATTAAAAAATGTAAAGAGGGTATGCCTTAAAAGAATGATCAAAAGGCAAGAGAATGAATTGGTCAGAAAAAATAATAGAAATGAACCCCAAAGAAAGACCAGGAAAGTGGCCAGTCAAAATGGCACTGCTACCTTATTTACATGTCCACAATGTGCAAGTATTGTTGTTTTCACACTTGATGGGTGGCCCAACAGTGCAATCTGGACCATGCCATGTTTAAATTGCTGTTGTAGAATAGAGAAAAAGTGCTTGTCCAAACAGTTTAAGCTTGGCAGATGAGTAGCTAGGTAGAGAAATGAAGGAGAACAACTGCTTAATCTGGGCCCTTGGAAGAGATAAGGGTACATTTAGATAGGAGGGCAGTAAAAAGAAAAGAAAATAATCAGGGTCTGCAAGTCTAAGTGCACCCATTCAAAAGGAAGAAAAAAATGTTAGGTGTATTAGGCTGGGTAGGTAGTTTGAGGTTGCAGAAGCAAGGTTTTGATCAGTTTTGTCTTATCAAAGGAGAGCTCATCTCATCAATGACAGAAGTGGAAAAGCAGCTATTTTGATGGCAGAACTTTGGAAGAATGTCTAATTCCCCTTCTATTCCCCCATAAATCACTCACTAACATCCCCTTGAGGACCTTGGGATCTGCCAAACTAGTCCTGTTATCACTTCATTTTTGTAAAATACTAAGTCAAGCTTTAACTTTCTTCAATGAAAAGAAGCCACATTTCTTGTGTAAAAATCATTTCTCCGCATTCCATTCACTTCTCATGTCTAAGTTTCAGTCCATAAACTTAACCTCTGCCCCTACACTTTCACTTCACAAGGTCATATTAACTCCTAACTCTATTATCTAGCTCCCTAGATCATTTCCTTATCCCCTATTATACAAAAAATTATATAAAAACCCAAAAATAATACATATTCCCATCCCCTGGCACTATAGCCCTATAACATCAGTTTGGGGAAATGCTAAGTTCATTTGGGGCTTGGCATTAGCCTTTCCGCGTCATAACCTGGAGTTAGTTTAACCTCTGGTTAAATTAACAACCGCTGCCCACCTCTCCGTTCATTAAACTTTGTTACTACACCCTTCACGTTCATATTTTAAAGCTTTGGTGTTTAAATGTTTATTAAACATTAAACTCCTCTCCAGCGCATATAACCCATATAACCCACAAACCCAAAGTTTTGAACCCCCGCTGCATAAATAAATCAATATAATATAGTGGGCCCCATACATTATCATACCCGCAGCTCACAGTTCCGTCCACCGTCAGATCGAGGCCTCCCCATCCGACGGCTCTCACCAATTTCGGAGCCGCCCTGACGTCCGACAGTTAGTGTCCGATGGCACAACGGTTTCTCCGTTGTACAAAGGACGCGTGTCTGCCTTTTATTGCATTGGGAGGGCTCTGACAAATACCGCCCCCGTACAGGAGGTGGTCCAATAAAACTGCAAAATGCCTTCTATCATGTGCCACGTCATCTCACTGGCGTCATTGCCATGTCATCCGCCACATGTCCTCCACTGATGTCACTACCACGTCACCTTGCCGTACTCGGGACCTGCCGATGACGTCATGCTGACGTCATCACAGAAAAGGCGCAAAGGGCGAGAATCGCGTCAAAGAATGCCTGAATCAAGAAACAGAGGCAGTTTTCGATGCGCGATTAGCGCTAAGAAAAATTACTCAAAAAGGAGAGCTTCCTATTGCTCTGTTACTTGCAAAACCCAAAAATTCGCAAGAGGCAATGCTGGAAACAGAGAACTAAAGAAATGATAGCAGGCAGAGGGAGTCAAGATATGACTACGGCAATTTTATAAAAAGGTCAAATATGCATACCGAAAGCAGGATAACAAAGCCGTGACTCAGCAAAGCACCAAGGTAGTAGGCCCAAAAAACGCAAATTATAAGCAGAGCCTCAGCTGACTCACTTGATCCCAAAAGTCTAAATTCTTTGACAGAATGGATAGCTATTACCCTAAATATATACTGCATCATTTACTCTTTCATCTACTATTCCTCAAGAGTTGGTAAAGAAGTTATGAGTTATTAACTCATCAACTAGATATTTTGTAACTCATTTTTTGTATATATACTGCCCCACAGAACATATTTGGGGTTGGTCGTTGGTGATTTTCTCTCTAAGACACTGCACTGTAAATTCTCAGACTTTATAATAAAATGGCCGGTGAAGTTCGTGGTCTCTGCACTGTCTGGATGTGAAATTAATCAACTCTGTTATGCTGCAGAATTCCTGTGTCATTGAATGGAACAATAAGTTTTCCTAAGCCATGTTTTTTCCTTTCTTTGTTTACAAAATTCACATATATGTTTCATAATCTTAGAAACAGAGAAGAAGAATAGCTCAGGACTTGATTAAATACACCCTCTGCTCAATCCCTGTTTCTAATTATGTTTTCTTCGGAGTTGGTCATAAATAGGAATTCTTAATTGCTCATGTTTGCACTAATTCTCTCATTATGAATGTTGTTTAGGAATTCTTAATTGCTCCTAGATAATATTCTCACACTTTCCCTCTATCAGCATAGTGAAAGATCCTTGACTGCCTTTCATTCCCTAATTTCATGCCATCATATCTCAGATTTCAAGGATTGTTCCATAGATGCCTGTCTGGCTCTGTAGCATTACATTTTCCCATTCAGCAGTACACCACCATTGACTCCATTGCCCAATGGTCTAGACTGTTTTTAGATTGCATACCAGTTCTGCCTGAAATCATCATCCAACCAAATTTAGAACAAAACCCTGCACTTCATATCTAGCTTAACATACCAAAACAAAGTTAAATCATAAAGAGAGAGCCCTCTCTGGTTGCAGGTAAGCTAGGACCTGCAGCTAAAATATTGGTTAGTGGTTACCTCGGCCGTATTCCCTTTGAGGAGCTTAGGGAACAACCTGAGTGATAACAGGTCCTCCTATAATCTGGTTAGGACCTCAAATGATTGCTCGAACAACTATGTGTAGTCTGCTATTGCACTCTCCATTGCCGTGACTGCACTCTCCTAGGTAGCCCAGCTCCCTCTGTGCTTCCATGGACCCAGTGACACATCCTTGCTTCGCACCATTTTCTAATCATGCAAATCCCCAACCCGAGCAGTGTAGTTTATAGTCTCGCGCCTCCTTTTAGCTGCCTGGAGTGCTAATACTATGCTACCTTCATTTACTCACATGACTGGACCACTGGTGTATGGTTTCAAGCGACTGCCATTCACCTTTCCTGGGAAGGGTTTGCCATTCAATTTGACCATCTATACTACTCCTCCATCGGTAATCTCCTTAATAACATAAGGTCCTAACCAATGCATCTTGAACTTCCTTGGAAATTTATCAAACATACTATCATATAGCAAAACTAGCTCATTTACCTTAAATGTGTGCATCTTGATGTGTCGATCATGCCATTCCTTTTTGCGCTGCTTTTGGACCTGCTTGTGAAATCCAGCCAAAAATATTTCTTCCTCCAGTTCATCCAGTTGTGCAAGCCTCTCCTCCAGGGCTTTGCGATCTGTCATTCTTGTGAGTGCTGCTATGTGCAGACTAGGTATGATGTATTCCATAGGCATTACCGCTTCCACACCATACACAAGCCTAAAAGGGGTTTGTGTAGTCAACTTCTTGCACGTTGTTCGATAAGCCCACAATACTACAGGTACGCGTAGGTCTCAATCACTTCGTTGAGCATTATAAACCTTTGTCAACACATTTTTGAGCACTTTGTTGAATGCTTCCACCATCCCATTATCCTGTGGGTGATAAAGCGTACTCTTCTGGTGGTATACCTGAAATTCCTCCATCAACGCGCTGATCGTCTCATTCAGGAAATGCGTACCATGATCACTCATCAAGATATTTGGACATCCAAATCGTGTAAGTACATGCTCAAATAGGAACTTCACGGTAGCCGCACCCATGAAATCCTTCACTGGCCGCGCTTCTGCCCAATGAGTCAAATAATCTGT
Organism: Pinus tabuliformis; assembly: GCA_031772625.1. Lineage (NCBI taxonomy): Eukaryota > Viridiplantae > Streptophyta > Pinopsida > Pinales > Pinaceae > Pinus > Pinus tabuliformis. The sequence goes on along the minus strand of CM062805.1, from coordinate 478,079,834 downwards.
CATGGTGATAATGTACCTTGCTCCCATCTTTCCTTGTGGCTGAATGGGTCCTACAAAATATATTGCCCACTTCTCGAAGGGTTGCAACGTCATTTGTGGATTCAAAGGAATCTCATCCCTCAGTGATGGCCTACAAGTCCTTTGACACACATCGCATGCCTTGCAATATGCTTTTGAGTCTTGATGAAGGGTTGGCAATCGCAACCCTACGCGTAGAATCTTCTGTGCAGTTTCTCTCCCTACATAATGGCCTCCCATGGCACCCCCATGAGCATCCACGAGGATGCTGCTTCTTTCAAACTTAGGTACATACCGTCACAATATCTCATTATTCCCCATCTTGTATAGATGCCCAACAATGACATAGAAATCTGTTGCGCGTACCAGTAATTCCTTCTTTTGCTGGACAATGTATCCTTCCGGTGTAGTTCTTGTTGTTAGGAAGTGCATTATATCCTTGAAATGACCATCCGCGACATGCACTGAAAATAGTTGTGTGTCAGGCAATCCTTCTTCCAAGTTAGTAGGTTCCTCCCCTGTTTCGATGCGCGACAGATGGTCTGATCTCCCGTTCAATCATCAAGGCTTCAAAACCACTTCAAAATCATACTCCTGGAAAAATAAGAGCCATTTGTAGATTCTCCCCCCCCAACACAGGCTTATTGACCAGGTACTTCAACGCAGAGTGATCCTATACATCTTAAAATGGCCTCCCAGCAAGTAATGCCTATACTTCTGGAGCGCATACACCATAGCTAGCCCCTCGTGCTCGGTGGTGGAATAGTTCTTCTCTGCTTTGGATAATATTTGGTTTGCGAACACAACAGGATGGTCCAAGCCTTCTTTGCCAGCCTGTGTTAGTACTACTCCCAATGCTATACATGACGCGTTGACATGTACATGAAACTCTTTCTTCATCTTATGCTTCCCAAATCGTGTTCTCATCATCCTCCTACATTCACGGCAATCATTAAAGCTTCCTTTATGCGTACTCCACCATCTTGCGGGTGTAGTGCGTAATGCCCAGTCCAATGCTTGGAAGCGTTGCTTTTCTGGTACCTCCCTTTCAAATGCATCCAAAAATATATCCACCTCATTCATACCATCATAAGTAGGCAGATTTCTTACCTCTGTGGATACATAGCGCAGTGATCGGGTCATCATGTTCCAATTCAGCATAGTTACTTCATGTAACTGATTCTGCCAGTGTTCTATCTCTTCATCGGAGTCCAAAGTATAGGAACTCTCTCGATCCCATGTAATCCATCCATCCATGATGGGGTTCACCCAATCTTGGTCTCGTGCGGTTATCTTATAGATACAGTCCAGGTCGTCATCACTCTCATAATCACATACTGGTTTAGTATAGCGCAATCTTTCAGCGGGATTGAGCCATACTATTACGCACAACGATTTATTCTCAAAAATCATCTTTTGCTTCTTTAGATTGATTACCCCATTCATATTAGTAGCCCAGTCAATTCCCAGGAGCACAGGATAGGGATTGTTGTCATCCACTATCTCTATTACTTCAAAATCAGCGAGCGCGCTCGCTCCCTCAATATCCATGGTCACCCCCTGCAGTCACCCCATGGGGATGATATTCTGTTGATTCGCCAACCTTAACTGAATAGGAGACCATTGCAGTGCATGTCTCCCCATTCGTTCCCAAGTCTTCTTCGATAGGATGTTCTCGTCTGACCCCAGGTCCAAAATAACATGGTCCATATCATACTTTCCTATCTGCGTGGTCAGTGTCATCTCCCATCCCGTCCTTATTTTATGCTTGCCAATCTTTCATACTACGCGTGGCTCACCTGGCATGGTTCTAATGCATTTATTAATGAGTTCTTGTAATCCTTTCATAGCCTTACTATCGCGCAGTAACTTCATACAGGTCTCTAGGAAAGTTGTGAGCATAGAGGGGTCCATCTATTGCTCAGGCTTATCCTTTCTTCTTGAGGTGGAGGCAGCAGTGAACCACTTCTTAGCTTCCATTAAGGTTTCACGTGCATGCTCCAAATTGAACTCAACCTCCTTTGTTGGAGCTTTCTGAACCCATGTACTCTCTTTTGGCTGTTTCCCCTTGTCATCTCCTGTCGCGATTCCACTTCTGAGCACTATATTTACATTTGGATCTTCCTCGCGCAGCTAAGACCTCATCATATGCAGGTTCTGAGTCGGTGGAGGGGGTAGCACCCCTTTGTCACGTATTCTAGCTATCAGCGTAGGACAATGTTCCATTTCATGATCAAACAACATGCAATACTTGCACGACGGATGCATTGGATTAGTGCAATCGTGGGCATAATGTCCTGGTCCTTCGCAATTGTAGCAAATCAATTGTCCTTGACCTCTGCCAGGTCCTGCTCTGCCTCGACCTCGTCTGCACCCCTGAAATCCTGTCTGCACCATCCCTGGGCTTTGTTAAAGGGGCTGCATTTCGGCCTGAACCCTATAGGCAGGAGTTCTATCCATCATCAGTTCATAGCTCCTGCAAGTATGCTCATCATGTCCTACTGTTCTACAAAAGTTGTAGAAAAGATGTTGTGGTGCCTGTACAAACTTCTGTATCAAGTGACAGTTATCTGTGGCATGTTTCCAGACTAGTTGACAGATAGGCACCATAATGTAGGCCCTGCTCTAGGTCTTGCTTGAGCTTCTAGCCTTAAAGGCATCGGTCCTCCTCCTGCAATATAGTTTGAAAAGACTGGGCAATGGTCTTTGTCATGAACCTGACTCTTGCATTTCAAGCACCATACCTCCTCGCGCACTTCTGGTCGAACCATCCTGTCCTGCTTCAGACTTTACATCTCAAGGCATAGGTTCTTTAGCTGCACATGGATCTGTTGAACTCCTAGATTTGGATCTTGCATCGGAGTTTCATGTAGTATCATGGCAATCTCTAAGACCTTTTCCTAAGTTGTTATCTTTTGCTGCGACAACACACTCCTTAAGTGTGGTAGTAGCGAAGCTAAAAAACACTCGCGATGTTGTCCATCTATCAAATTCATGTTGGCTTCGCAGATTGTACACTTCAACCTCTGATCTAGTTCCCAAGGCATCTCACCTAGTTGCATTGTGATTTCTTTGAATCCCACAATCGACTGCGCCTCAGATTTATGCCTACTAAATTCTCTATTCAGTGCTGCTTGGATGTCTGCCACTCTAGCATTCGGGTTATCATTAGAGTACTTAATATACCAAGGTAGTGGGTGATCTTGCAGAGCACTAACTAGTGTCGCCTTCTTTATATGATCATCTGTAACACCTTGAGCTTCCCAGATAGCCCTCACAATGAACCAAAATTGGTCCAGGTCCTCATTTCCCAAGCCTTTGAACAAAGGCAACTTCACTGTATTTGCCATACTGAACTGCGGTGGAGGTGGTACGGGTGAAGTTGGAAGTGATGGTGGTGAAGTTGGAGGTGGTGTGGGCAGAGGTGGTATTCGTGAGAATCCTTGTCTTATTAACTGAATAGCACTTTGCGGAGAAACTTGCGCTATCCCCTCTTCGTCACCTCCCAGAGGTGAAATCAATGGACTATACTTAGGACCCTTTTGTCCTTCGTTCCTATAAGTCTTTCTGCTTTGCGTAGCTCCAAACATCAAGGTAGCTACATAACCTATTTTTTGCACAATATCATTTTAATCCAAGTATTCAAATATTTCACGTACTTACCTTGCGGTCCTTTGGAAAAGTGCCACTCCGCCTCACTGTAGCTGACTGAGGTGTTGACCGCAAATTCAGTCACAAATCCTCCTATGACGCGATCGAGCCAATGATCGACAGCGTAGGTGATCTTGCCCTCAGATGCTTACAATTTCTGTACTAGCTCCGAGGTCCAAAAAATAGGACCGTCAAGTTTCCACCTTCTTTGGCTATCTGCTAGCTTCGCAATCCACTCGTATAGCTCAACCAGAAAGGAGAAAAAAAATATTTCATGGATCTCTGTACATAGGTATCTATCCAACCACTCTTCCTTTGTTAGTCGTAAGTTTCTGTTCTCCTGTGCCGCGAATTTGTGGATCTTTCTGTCCAACCAGTCTCCAATCTCCTTCTTAGTTGGATTCTAGTGGTACGACATCACACATCTCTTATGCAGATTCTGGTCCTGGCAACGGAACCATTTGTTGGCTTGAGGGGGACTGACCCAAGTTCAACGTTAATTAGCCAAAAAAATCCTTACACTACTGGCCCTTTCGGCATCAACTCGCTGAGCGTGGAATGAAGTCTCACCCGAAGCAGTATGGGGGGATGCTGGAACCAAGTTTCCGCACCTTGAGATGGTGGTGATGTCGTTTGATTCCTTCTATCCCTGCCTTCATGCAGGTCGCTTCGCTCTAGGGCTTACAAGACTAGCCCTCTATTCCAACCTTCAATACCTCTGCGAAAGGGTACAATCGACCTTCACGTAGCCCTAACCTACTACTCAGGTACTTTCGCGCTGCTAGAGAAGCGTGCCGTACAAATTCCCCAATTAATCTAATTGATTTTCTTATCTTATCAAACAGTTATAGTTAACACCGCGTAACCAGATATTCATAAATGTGTCCAATTAATTAATGTAATTGCGGTCTTTCATGCATCATATAAGCACAATAAAGGAAATTCATACATAAAATATCCAGATGCATCAACAGAACAAAGACAAAGAAATTGCAGAATATCTCTCTTTATTAATATCTTCCAACTGTTTACATACTCTATCCACCCTGCGCACACAGCTGCAGGGGTCGGCGCACTCAACTGCAGACTTCTACCCCAGGCCTCTGCGCACTCAGTTGTAAAGCCTCTACCTATGCTATGACCCATGACTTAGACTTCTTCTTCAGAGCTATCACTCGTTTACATGATCTGCCATTGTCTATCTCTCTTTTTTTTAAACTACTTAGAGCTTAGCTCTTTTTATACCATCCCATGGTCCACGAAGCATGGGTAGGTATCTTACAACCGAATTTACTTTACAAAACTAAGGGAAGACTACCCTTTTTTACCCATAATACCTTTGCGCTCCGTGACCACAAAATGCAGAGTTTTTACAATTATATTACAAAAATTGAGTTAAACATGAGATTTTAGCCCCAAAACTGCCCTTGGGGGATCCCGTTCCCAACATGCACTATATGCTAAAAATAAAGAGATCCAATGGTATGTTGATTGTGGATGCTCAAGGTGCATGATAGGATATCAAAGTAAATTATTACTCTAAAATAAGAAAAAGGAGGTAGTGTTATTCTTGGAAATAACACATCAACAAGGATAGTTGGAAGGACGTGATTAATATTGATAATAGAAGGACTAAGACTCAAAATTTTTTGTATTTTTAAGGTTTAAAACACAATATTCTAAGTGTGTGTGATCAATGATATGATCTCACATTTCATTTTAAAGGATGTGAGATAAGGACAACAAGATTAGGAAGATTAGTGGAAAATGTAGCTAGAACCTCAAGAAATGTATATATCCTAGATGAAGTTAAAGGAAAAAAATATTGTATGGGGAAATTAGATGTAATCTGGTTATATCATAGAATAACGGGTCATTTTAGTTTTGACAATCTAGTGAAGCTCAACATATCACAAGAAGTGAGAGACATGCCAAAAATCTCAAAGATGAATGAAATTATTTGCAAGCCATGTTATGTGAAGTAGACCCAAGTTAGCTTCAAGATAAAATAGTACTCATCAACAAAGCCATTAGAACTTGTTCATACATATCTCTCTAGGCTTGGAAGAACAAAAACATTAAAACGTGAGAGATATTTTATTCTTTTGATTGATGACTACATATGAATGACATAAGCTACTTTCCTTAAGTAGAAATATGAAGTATTTGAGAAGTTTAAAACATTTAAATATCTTGTTGAAATTGGAACAAATCTAAAGACCAAATGTTTGATATTAGATTTAGGTGGTGAGTTTACAATGAATTTTGTGAAAAACATGGGATTATAAGACATTTTTTAGTAGAAACGACTCCATAGAAAAATGGTGTTATTGAAAGAAGGAAGAGAACCATGATGGAGATGGAAATAACAATGCTTAATGGAGAAAATATCCCAAACACCCTTTATGGAGAAGTATTTAATACATCAATTTACATCATGAATAGATCTCAAATGAGAGTGAACAACAACAATACTCCTTATGAATCATGGAAAGGTAGACTAGATATACTCAAGTACTTCAGAGTATTTGGAAGAAAATTATATATCAAAATAAATGAAGACAATCTAGGGAAGTTTGATTTCGGGAAAAAAAGAATATTCCTCAGTTATTCATCTAGAAGTAGGGGATACAAATGTTACGAAAAAATATTATGCAATACAGTGAAAGCATTTATGTAGTAGTAGATGAAGCATTACCTAAGTAGGAAAAGGAAAATCCTCAAGAAAATGAAGACACAGAGGAGACAATTAGCATAGAGCATGAAAAGGAGGAGGAGGAAGAAGAAGAGGAGGAGGAAGAGGAGGAGGGGGAGGAGATATAAATTCAAAATTCAAGGACTCCATCCAGATTTGTTCAAAAGAATCATCCAAAAAATCAAATTTCTAGTAATAAAAATTCAGGGGTTGAAACGAGAAGGAGATTGACAAACAAACCAAAGCATGAAAAAATTTCTTTTATATCCAAAATAGTACTTGGAATTTTTGCACAATCTAGTGAAGATGAGCACTAGGTCAATGTTGTGGAAGAAGAACTAAACCATAATGAGAAAAATGAGACATAAGATCTTATGCTTAAACCAAAAGATAAGAATGTGATTGGCACCAAATGGGTCATTAGAAACAAGTTTTATGAGGATGGACAAGTAGTAAGAAACAAAGCTATATTTCTCTATAAATGATATGCATAAGTTGAGTGTGTTGACTTTGAAGAAACTTTTTCTCTACTTGCAAGACTAGAAACAATCAAAATGACGTTCTTGGTATTTGCATGTTTTAAAAATTTCAAAGTTTATCAAATGGATGTCAAGCCAATTTTTTTAAATGGATACTTAGAAGAAGAGGTATATGTTGAACAACCAAAAGGATTCTAGCTACTTGAAGATGTAGATTATGTATGCATATTGAATAAAGTGCTCTATGGACTAACGCAAGCTCCCAGGGCTTGGTACTCAAGAATCGAAAATTTTCACAAAAATAAGAATTAGAGAGAGGAACAACAGATAATAATATTTACATCAAATTAGACAATGAAAATATATTGATCATTGTTTTCTATGTGGAGGATATCATTTCTGGAAGTGATGTTGACATAATGAGTCAAAGGTTTGTAGCATAAATGTGGAAAGAGTTTTAAATTTCCATGTTTGGAGAAATGTCATTCTTCCTAGGATTGTAGGCTATTCAATCCAGTAAAGGTATATTCATCTCCCTAAATAAATATGTTAAGGCGATGATGAAGAAATTTGGAATGGAGAATTGTGCACTTGTTAGCACTCATGTGGCCTTAGGATGCAAATTAAGCAAATATTATGAATCTCTATATCCAAATCAAACTTTGTAAAGGTTAATTATTGACATCTTACTATATTTGACAACATCAAGAGAAGATATTGTGCCAGCATTATGATTGGTTGGAAGATTTCTATCCACACCAAAGGAGACACATGTGAAAGCAATGAAGATAATTTTCAGATATTTGAAGGGGACAATGGACTTTGGCTTATGGTAGTGAAGAAGGAATGATTTCACCATAATAGAATATATAGATGTATTCTGGGTAGGAAGTGTCGATTATAATAAAATCATTAGTGGAGGAGTATTATTTTTGGGAAATTGTTTGGTATAATGGTTGGGTTTATGGTAGGGATGAAGGATTCGCGCCTTACCCATCCTTCCCAATCTCAATATCCAATCCTTGCCCTGATCGATCGTTTCCTTGCCCTGATCGATGATCGTTTCCCTGCCCTGGCTGTTCCAATCAAAATATCCATGCATGAACAGATGTACTATGATGATAGGATTGCAATAACTTATGATAGGGTTGCCTGTGCTAGTATTGCCTATGCTAGGGTGGAAAGCGCTCCTTCCAATCAAAATATCTTGACCGGTAGTTCCCGCTGGAATACAGGGTGTCCCCCCAATTTTTGAGTAGTTATAAAAGTTCCTCCGTTAGTGTAAGTTCCGATTATTTCAATTAGTAGGATTAGTTTCATTAGTAGTGAGAAAGGCTCCTTCCTTTGCAATAGCAATAGGCTCCGACACAATTCATTAAACAAACAAAGGCTAGTCATCAAAGTAGAGTCTCTTCTATCTAGTGCACTAGTTCTAAGTAAATAAGTGCCTTAATTGGCATTCTGACTAAAGAATCGAATCCATTTTAGTTCCCCGATATAGCTAATCCAAACCCCCTAAAAAGAGGTTTCATTGAGCAACAACACCAAATTGGAAGAAGTTGTCATTTTGAAAAAGAAGTATCATTTCAACTATTGGCAGAGTTCACTACAGCTAATTAGAACTAGTTGGACTGAAGTTGAACTATTGGGTGGGACGTGTAAAGTTGTTGAACTACTACTAGTGGGACTAGTTTGATGGTTTGAGTAAGAAACAAACCTCAATTTCTGTATCCACAACTAAATCCAAATATGTTGTAGTAACAACACGTTGCAGTTAGGTTCTCTAGATGAAGTAGAGTGTGAAAGATATCAAGATAGACTATCATCAACTAATATCAATTATTTGTGACAATACAAGCACAATCAATATTTCAAGGAACACTATTATGAATTAAAAAACAAAACATATTCCTATCAAATAGCCACTTCCTAAGTGAACAAGTAAATAATCAAAATGTCAAGCTAGATTACATTGCTATGAAAGAACAAATTGCAAATATCTTCACCAAACCCCTTCCTAGAGAAACATTTGAATATCTAAGATAATAGTTGGGAGTGATATATCTCTTATATCAATAGTAAAAAGAATCATAAGCTTGGGGGGAGTAGTATCTTTCTCTTGATTTACGAAAAGGAGAGGAAATTTATAGATGAGGAGAAGCATTTGTTTCGGAGGAGCATCCCTTTTCCATTGATGTCAAAGGGGGAGAAGTTGTAGACAAACAAGAAGTTACATACAAAGAAGAAGTTTTAGATAAGAGAAGTTAGTAGACAGGGGGAGTTCCACAACACCTTGCAAAATTTGTTTGAGGGCTATCATTGATGAAAAAGGGGGATATTCTTGTAATGTTGTCATTGATGTCAAAATTCATGGGTATTGAGTCACCTTCTCAAAATATGTGCAAGCTATTGAACTCCATTTCGATTCCTCCTCAGAAAGGCATAATACTAACACATTAAAAAAAAAACAAAAAAATGTTAATCCTTGGAAGGTGTTTTCCCATCATGGAGCAATAAGGATCTAACATCTAACTAATCATTTCTTTTTATGCCTTTTATAAATGTGTATGGTGATATAAGAATGCTATGTATGAAATAAAAGCTTGCATGTGGAAGAAAATTGGAAAATCCATTGGCATATATATATATATATAGTCATTCTTAGTTTGATAGGTTATTAACAATAAATCACTATCTACAGGTATAATGAGTTCTCTATCATATAAGCTTTATAAACATTTATGTGATTAACCACTTCGGATTCTCATACACTAGAACAACCCCACAATAATAAAAATGGGTTGGAATTAAAATATTAATATTAATGCTATGCCATCCACGTGATCTTGGTTATGCATTGAGAAATAAGGTATGTTTTTATTAATGGACATAAAAATGTTCAAAAACCTTATACAAGGAGGTGACAGTGAAAGGCTTAAGAATGCATTTGTTATGTTATAGTACATTATGGGGTTATCCACTTTCACTTATGGAATAATATTACATATGGTTGGTTACTTAATCCATGACATGGTGGTGTTCTATGGTTTATAATTTCAAGTTATCGCAAGCACATATTAAAGGTTTTGTTTGACATTCATAAATGATGTGACACACAATTAATGAAAAAGATCCCAAAGGCACTCTTAAGACTCTAACTTCTTGTGGTAGTTGGAAAACAGGTCGCCAACTTACCATGACCACACTAGCTACTCTAAAGTATACTTCTATAAGAATTGAAGCCAAGGATTTTTCCTGAACCCTAGCTAGACATTGTGAAGAGCTCAAAGGAACCATCAATGACCATCTCAGAAAAATTAAAAGCATTGTGTCACACGTATGAAGAAAAACCATATTTGTTAAGTGGATTTTGGCTACATAATTGCTCAACAAGTTATGTTCTTATTGATTCCGTTTGTGCTTGTTCATTATGGGTTGAACCGCCTCCATTGTTCTTCCTTGTCCATTCTCCCTTGTTTTCTTCTACATTGTTTTTTTCTCCATTTTTCGTTTGAAAAATCAAATTTTCCCTTAACAGCCTCCAAAGGATAAAATAATGACGCTCTCACAACATTGGAGCCAAACAACTTATACCTCGTCATGACACACAATAAATGAGTAACTTTATATTTCCCTTGTCATGTTGTCATATGGAAAATCACTCTATCTTTTAACCTCCTTTGTTTTTCAATGAAAATAAAATCTTTATAACCACTTTCATGTCAATTCCATTATTTTGGTCAAAGCCCATGCTCTTATTTAAATAATCACTCAGCCCTGGAAATGGTTAGGCCTTGCCTCTCACGTGTTTTAACTCCAGTACTTCCTTTACATTTTCAACACCTTCATGCCATCTCCAGACATGTACTACAAGAAATTTGACATGGTACCCAATGCCAAGTATATATTTCAAGAACACCCTATTTTCTTTGAGGACAAATTATATTATGATTTCTGGCAGTTTGAAAACAATGTGAAAGCTCCTCATTTTGGTTTTATTAATGCATCGTGGTTGTTACCATAGCCATTCCTCTTGAAATCAATAACACTTTCCATTCCCCTACACCCACATGTCACCCCCTTTGTCTCGCTTTGAAGACATTTTCTCACGAATATTGAGCTAATTTACATATTCAAAAATAAATAAAAATTGAAAAATCACACCTCAAGGATTTTTGAGTAATGAATCTTGCATAACAAAATCTCTACCTATAATTCCCACTGACAAAGGAAAATTTAAAATTTCTTTCATAGATGGTACATAACTAATTTAGAGACAACTTTTTCCTTTCATTTCTTTTTATATTGTCTCCAACGTACTTAAATTTGTATTCATCTAAGAAATATCCCTCTGCACTGCACAATTGTATTCTATGAGTTAAATGCATCATTTTATCTTAGGCATGACTATGGATTATTCAAATTATTGATATAGCCTTCCATTGTAGTTTATTTATATCACCATATTCAATCATTATATTCAAATAAATATATTTTTTTCTACAATTTCACAGTGCTTAGTTATATTAGATTGCATTGCAAACTTATAACAACCAACTTAGCTTTCCCTATCACTCCTTATGCATGTATAATTTTGTTTAGTTTGCTGATGGATACAACTATATGCAAGACATAAAAAATATGGTGCAAATGCCATATATAATATTATCTTCATACAATTAATAAAGTTACTTGAACACAAATGTATTCCCTCTTGTTGCTAGTTTTAACATCATCATACTATTTATAACATTTGTTTCTGATTGCATGTACAAAGCTCCTTCCCTTTATGTAACTCTTTACCTTCTATGTGTGCTTTCAAAATACCTAAACAATTATGTCAAGCATGATATCATATAATTCACTACTTCTCTAATTGCTTATCTTGCATTCATAGGTGCAAGGAGAAAGAAAAAAGGAAGAAAACTGATCATTCTACATGGCAAGCCCTAATATACATTTTGAGTTGACATAAGTTATTTACTTTATCATGATTCTTTTTATTTGAATTTACTTGGACATACTTCAGATTACAATACATTATTAGTTTTTTGAGACAACATATTACTTTTGAACATGCTATTATTTTTTATGACATTATTACTGATGGGAGATAGAAGGGTTACTTCATATACCTATTTATATATGATGGTGGACGATGTGATGCTTCATGTGCATAATTTTTATGGTGATGGTATTTATTAATGATATCATATTTACATATGTTTTTTTTCTTTTCATTAGAGTTACAAGGTTTGATGAAAATATTTTATGAATATATACATAATCGGTGACCCCACCTACCAACATAATTTAAATGAATTAAATACTCTTTCTAAAAGCCCTATCCCAAATTTAAAATAAAACTTTAACATCATAATGAGATTAATTTCAAAACAATTATACTCTCCAACTTCCCAAGGAGCCAAAGGGCACAAAAGGAGGGGATGGAAGACTACAACGAGGAGATAAATATTTCAAGAAGTGCCAAGAAGAAAGCGAGCACATCAATTTTTGATTGTTTGATTAAGAATATCTTGCTGATTCAATCTTATCAAAAGAGTCAAAGTTTTCTCATCCATATTGCATTTCTTAATTTTTGACATTTGAATGTCTATGTATGAGTTTTGAATATCTTAGACATTTCATAATAGATTTATGGTCTAGATTCTTGCAGGAATAAGCCAAAACATTATGTTGTACTCTTATAATTTTTAATAAATCAACATTTGACAACATTCATTTTTTGACAAATATCTCCAAAATCTTTACTTTATATTAACTAAGTTTCTTGAGCAGACCTGTTGGCATTTGCTGCTAATACTATAGGCTAATTTGTCCAATTTTCATGTTATACTTGTGTGGTCTTATCGCTGATGGAGTACTATTATAAATCTACTTATAATTTTGCTTTTTAGTTTGATGTTACATTGTTTAAGTTTCAATTTGTGTCTATTTTTTCCCCATGGAAAATTCGTAATTTCATTAGATTTAGAAATTACATACTGTAGATGCATAAGCATATTCCGAAATATCTATCATAGAACATTGTGTCGATGGAGGCAGTAAACAACTACCCCCACCACACAGCAAAGAGCCCAGACCGAGTCTGAAGGAGAGTCCAAAAGTGACAAAAAATCAATCGAGAATATTATCTTGATCCACGCAGGGAGATAATATCAAAAAACATGAACAATACCAAATGCAATGGCCGCATATCAAATCAAGAAACAGCATAGGAAATATGTACAAATATATAAGTCTGGTCCAAATATTATATCAAAAAGTCCATAAATGGCCTGTGATAGAACTGGTGGTGTTCTCCATCGATCTGTTCAATAATCAGCCAGTTGCCTTGCTCCCTGATCACGCCTTCTTTGGAAAGACGGTCAGCCTCTATGTTCCGCTCCCTGTATATATGATTACAGGAAAAAAGGTCAAAAAATGAAATCAATCTTAAAGCCTCATCAAGAATGTGTCTCAAAGTGAAAGTCCTGCAAGAAGATGCTCTATTCAACCAATCACAGACAATCTTTGAGTCACCAAACAGCTGTAATGCAGTGCATCCTTTCTCCAATGCAAAGTGAATGATATGATAAGCAGCTGAAAGTTCTGCGAAGTTATTTGTGCCCCGTCTAAAGCCCATAGACAGACTGTAAGAGTGCCTCTCAGATAAATGTAGAATGGCCCCGCCACCACAGCCATCATCTTGTGCCGCCCCATCAAAGTAAGCCCAAGGTCTACCAGGGACAATCTGTTCCAGGGAGATAGAACGGGGTAGGGGGGAGAAGGGTCCTCGGGGATGAGATCATAGTCAGCTTTGATCATGGCCACCAAACAAGGCCATCTAGGAGGGATGTTATGGAATATCAATCGATTCCGAGCTATCCAAATAGCCCAGCAGAACAACAGGGGTAGGTTCCTCAATTTATGAGGCAAAACAGATTGGTACCACAAATCCCAGGCCTCTACTAGAGAGTCTGAAAGCCAATCACAATTTGAGGGGACAACATCAGACACCAGCTGCCAAGCACTACAAACTACTGGACAGTGGAGGAAGATGTGAGAAGCAGACTCCCCAGCAATGTGGCAAAAATGACACTAGTGAGGGCCATAAAAGGCCCTTTTTAGCAGATTATCCCCTGTGGGGATCTTGTTCTTTAAAATGCACCACATAAGAACTCTGGATCTAGGAGGCGCTTTGAGCTTCCAGAGATGCTTCCACCATTGTAAGATGACCAGAGGCTTACGCGGATAAGCCAGGACCAAATAACCCTCCTTGGGTGTATATCTCCCAGATTTCGCCAGGCCCCAAATAATCTCGTCCTCCCCCTCAGTGATACGAATATGTGCTTCCAAAAGAGTCTGGGTGAAAACCCGCCAGTGCTGCCTCCAAGGTGGTGGGATATTAAGCTGACCAACCGATTTCCAAGCCTGATGTAGAAAGGTAGAGTTGTGTACGTCTGCAATATGGGCCAGGTGTGTGATATTCTACTCCTTTAAGTGTTCTATTAAACCAGGAGGCAATCTATACAAGTCCCCACAACCAATCCATGGATCTATGCCGATGCAGACACTGTTCCCTGACTGAATCCTCCAGGTAATGCCAGAGCGAATGGGATCCAAAGCCTTAAGGACAGCCTTCCATATAATCAAAATTCCTATGAAGAGGCCAGCCGACCTTCTGATCCAATCCACAACTCGGGCTGGAGCAATATATTTCAAGTAAGCAACCCTGGTCCATAAACTATCCGAAACCATCAGTTTCCATCCAAGTTTCGTAGCCAGAGCAGATGAAAAATCATCCAACTTCTTGAGGCCCCAACCCCCCCATTTTTTAGGAAGGGTGAGTGCATCCCACTTGACCCAAGCAAATATCCTGCTTGGCTGTTTACCTCTCCATAAAAATCTGCAACATATATTTTGGATCCTAGAAAGTATGCCTCTAGGGATCCATGCCAGGGACATCCAGTAAACAGGAGTCGCTTCCAGTACACTTTTGATGAGGGTCAAACGGCCTGCACATGAGAGGAATCTATGGTACCAAATGCTTAGCCTTTTCTCCAGCTTGGCAATGAGCCAAGTCCAATCTGCAATCTTGTACCCATTTGGTTTCAACTTGTACCCCAGATATTTCAAACCCTCAACCATTTCCAACTTCGTGAAGTGGAATCTGTCAAGTGCATAATTAATTTCGTGCTGTGAGCAAGCCGTGACTGTCAAAGTGGATTTGCCTTCATTAATGAGCATACCCGTGGCCTTCTAGAATAAGGAGAATATATTCCTGATCACTGTGATGTCCCCAATGCTGCCATTGAGAAAGACCAACACATCATCCACAAACAGAAGGTGTGTAAGGATGCAGTTCTCTGAGATTTTTATGCCCCTGAATCTACCCCGCCTATGTTCCTCCGAAGTGATTCTACTAAAACCTTCCATAACCAGAAGAAAGAGCAATGGGGATAAAGGGCACCCTTGTCTCAGTCCCCGAGCCGAGGTGAAGAATGGTGTGGCACTCCCATTAACCAAAACACTGAAAGGTATGTTAGATATGCATCCCATGATCCATCTAATGAATGAGAAAGGAAAACCAAGATGGGTAAGAAGCATCCTCAGGTATAACCAGTTAACCCTGTCAAAAGCTTTTGATAAGTCCACCTTCATAATCATACCTTTACCTCTTTTGCAGTGAAGGGTGTGTAAAACCTCCTGAGCCATCCCAATCGCCTCATGAATTTGTCTGTCCTTCAGGAAAGCAAATTGTTCAGGAAGGATATGCTTAGATAAGATAGGCTTCACACAATTAGCGATAATTTTGGCAATAATTTTGTACAAACAATTACAAAGCGAAATGGGACGAAAATCATCAAAAGTAAAAGGGTTATCAGTCTTCGGAATGAGGGCAATAAATGTGGAGGTGATGGCTACTTCCAACCGTCCCGAGGTCCGAGACTCCTCAACAACATTGAGAAGATCCGACCCAATCACTTCAAAGAAAGATAGGTAAAATTCAACGGACCAGCCATCAGGGCTAGGGCTTTTGTCCTTACTGAACCATTTCAAAGTGGCTTCCAGTTCCTCCAAAGTGACCTCCCGAACTAGATCCTCCTCATCTTCCGGCTCCACATACCTGGGGAAAAGCTGTGCAACTCTAATAATCTCTGCTAAATTGGTGTCTCTGGTGTCCCGGAAGGTAGATTTGAAGTGTGAGTTAGCAAGGGAGGCAAGCTGTGGGAATGTGTCAGCAGTACCTCCCTGTCCATCTTGCATATGCCAAATAGTATTAATGGCCTTCCTGCCCTTTGCGAATTTGTGATAAAATTTTGTATTAGTGTCCCCTTCCCGAACCCAAATGGCTCTGCTTCTCAATCGCCAATTGTCCTCTCTATCCTTGAGTATATTTCCGCGTTTCGAATAGAGGGTAGAGATATGGTGTTTGTGGTCATCTGAGCTATAGAGGCCACCTTGTTCCTGCTCAAATAGCCCTAGCTCTATCTCAATTTGTTGATGATCAAGGTCCTCCTGTAAATGTTTATTATGTGCTCAATTCATGGAAATCTTTTTCAACTCAGCAAGGTTGTGGATAAAGCCAGCTGTAACAGAACCTATTACCCCTGGAGGGTTCCTTTTCCAATAATCAGTGATCATGCTGATGTATGAGTCATCTTTGAGCCAGGTAGAGCAGAATTTAAAAGGCCCTTTCGGCTTGTCTCTCCCATTATCCAATTCCAGAAAGATAGGAAGGTGGTCTGAGAGACCACCCGAGCCGACCCAGTGCCTGATGTTGAGCCCCAAATCCATAACCTGTTCCTTGACAAGGAATCTGTCAAGCCTCCTAGCAAGACTATTTTCCCCCACTCTATTATTCCTCCAAGTAGCATGCAACTTTGTCGCTGGAATGTCTATGAAATGGTGATGATCCAAAATGGAGGAAAAGTAGTCTGAGAGGGGATCCCTCTATGCCCGGTGACCCCAGGATTCCGCATGGCCAATAGAAAAATTTAGGTCCCCTCCAATAATGAGGTTCTCAGCCGAAAAAAGATCCATCATCAGGAGGTGGTCCCAGAATTCAGGTCGGTTCTGGAAAGTCCCATAAATATTAATAATCCTGAATGAGAGCCCCAGCTCCAAAGAGAAAACATCTGCTCCAAGGAAACCCTGACCACTCCAGCCCTTGTTTTCCACAATAGAACGGGTATTAATGCCCACAGCAAGGCCCCCAGATCGGCCATGGGCATCTAAACCAGAAAATTTCCACCCAGGCAGCATATGTTCTAGAGAATGAGCAATGTCTAATGTGGGACCCAGAGTCTCTTGTAGGAAGATGATGTCCAAAGCTTCAGTAGCTAGTAAACGACGAAGAGCTAGTTTTTTATCAGGCCTAGCCAGCCCTCTGCAATTGAAGGATAGAATCTTCATGGGGGGGGATCAGAAGGGGTTGTCCTCACTCTAAGAACCCTGGGAATGGTAGATTGCTTGCCCAAAGCAATGTCAACATCAGCTTGGGCTTGGCCGATTTTAAATCCAGATGGGCGGCCTCTGGTAGCCTTGAATGAGGGTGGAGGGTGGAGAATATCAAGGCCCACCAAATCAAGGTCCATGTTCCTCAAACGAGACCGGGTGATGTATCTAGGAACCAAAGCTGAGGACATGGGAGTCGAGGGTAGAGGGGAAGGGGTGCAAACAGTGGAAGGGGAGGAGAGGGGAAGAGAGGGGGGGGGGCAAACCTCACATGCATTATGAACAGGGGCTTCAAATGAGAACAACTCAGCATTTGAATCATGTACATCGGAAATATAATGAGAGGGAGGAATATGGGAGGATTGCATACCCGAAGTATTGGAGTCCCCAGAGGCAACAGTAGTCGGACTAGGTACAGAAGACGAGGGTTTGTGTAGCAGCCGACCACGCTTCCGCGAAGCGCTGAGAGCAGGTGCCGGAGAGCGCATAATAGGTCCCAAGAGTGTGTTAGTACCACCAGAGCATGGGGAAGCCAACCTCTGGATATCTACCGAAGCTTGAGGCAAATCCTCATCAACCCGGTCATCATGATCCTGTTCCACCTGCTCGCGGGTAATCTGTGGGGAGTGTCGCACAAAACGTTTGCTGTTCCACTTATTAAGTGGACAATCTTTAAATAAGTGCCCCACCTTGTGGCAGCGGTGGCACTTGAAAGGGACTCCCTTATAGTCCAGCGGCTACCTCCTCGCAAAACCCCTCCACTGAATGTTGATGAATTCCGGAAGCCCATCTGTGAGGTCCAAATAAACCAAAATTCTAGCATATGCCATTCTCCCGGAGGAAATAAAAGAGTCATCATAGGTAAGGAATTTTCCCATGGCATCCCCAATTTGTTTAAAAATCTGCTCGGTCCAATAATGGACAGGTAGACCAGGGAGTCACACCCATATCGGTCCCGCCCCCGCCCTTTCCAGTTCCGGGTCAAACATAGGCGTCCATCTTTGGAGGAGGACTGGAGCCTGGTCTATGTGCCAGATAGTGGAGAGAACCCAGTTAGTGTGGGCTAGACATTTGAACCTCAACGCAAACCACCCACGCACAAAAGTCTGTACCCTAGGAGGTTCCGACAGGTGGTGTCCCCAGGTCTCCATAGCCCATTTCTGGAGCCGCTCCACACTGTAATGACGGCCCCTAACACACCCCACCAGTACCTTCTCCGCCAAATCCATAGCTTCACTGAACATCGTGTCCTCGGCAAGCTTGAGAAAGATTTCGCTGCTTCTCAGAGGGAGGTGCTTTTTTCGTTTGGATGTCCCTATTTGGTAGCCTCCAGCCGAAGTCTCCTCCAGTAATGCCTCGTGAGTAGCCTGGACCTTTTCAGTCAGGGGGCCATTAGCTCCGAGGTTGTCAAAGAGCCCCAAGATGACCCCAATATCTATAAAATTTCTTGTAGAAGGGTTATCGGAGTTCCGCGGCGGGGTATGCGACTGTTGACGACCTACCTTGGTCAATGGGTCCTCCACCAAGTGTTTTCCCCCAGCAAAACCCGCCGGGAATCGAACCTTGTTCTTGCCCTAGGATATGAGACGCCTCGACGTTCCAAAGTGCGGCTTCTGCTTGTGAGTCAGTGATTTGCTGTGGACCTGTGAAGTCTCGAATGGCAGCTGCTCCAACCAGAATTGAGATAGTAGGGTTGTGCCGAGAGAGTGTGGGAAGCGCGTTGACTTCAGCTGTTAATTCATGGTCGAAGACTAAAAAATCATCCTCTGTGGTCCCCGACTGCACCCAAATCGGCTGGTTTTCTGACGGAATCGCTGAAGAAACGGTATTATCCTCCATGCTTGTCAAAAACCTGTGCTGACAGCTGCCTGCAGGAGTGTCGGAGGGGAACCACAAACCACCTAGGGGAGCTCAAACAACTAACCGATTGTAACCGCTAAAAGCTACATCAAACAACGAAGATGAGTGACCTAGAAAACCGAGGAAAACACTAACAGTTCATGAGGGCCACCTCCAAGAAACTTCGTCACCGAACCAGGAGCTCTACAGGGCTCGAAACCCTAACCCCAATCTCCACGTGCGAGAGCCATTTTCCCTCAAGTTTCCTAACTACTCAACCCCCTAGGTGTCTAGATATTCAATTTGTGTCTATTATATAGTCTGCATATTGTATATATCATTACTCTCTCATTTGTTTGTTTGTTGTATATAATTTTCTCTTTTATTTCAATATACACATTCACTGTACATAGTAAGGTTTTAAACACATTTAGGGAAATAAATACTGGGAACTATCCCATTATCTCACCAACCATTTGAGATTCGAGGAAGTTCTTAACAAAGCATTAAAGCATTTGCTTTTCAACAAGGGGGAGACCCTTTTACATGTTAGCTAAGCCAACGACTCAGATTGGCCTAGTAAAATTGAGGGTAGTGCATATCAAGTTGGATTAGAAAAGGTTTGAATCAAATTTGTATAAGTAAATGGATTGGTCAATACATTAGAATGGATCAAGCACAAGTGACAATGTGATATGAACTTAGGAGTAGGTGTGAGGAGCAGTGGTGAAGAGGTTTGAAGCATGATATGAAGTTTATGGCACGAGCTGAGTTCAAAGCGCGGAAATATAAATTTAGTTGAAATTATTGAAAAACCCAAAATTTCTATTATAATGTGAAATCCTAACATTTTTTTATTATTTTTGAGTCGCTCCATCAATTAATGGGATAAAACCTTTGCTCAAAATTGGTAGTCCATATATCAAACCCTTGCCATATCAGACTTTTTATATGAGGTATGTTTTGAACTTTTTGATATCTTGATATATTATTGCTCCTGGTCACAACCCCTAGTCACCAAGGTGCATAAGTGTAGCACCTAAGGACTAAAGCCCCTTGGAATATTTCCTACTACGACATTTAGTCAAAGAATATGTTCATAGATATTCTAGTATCTCGATACTTGAATAGCCCCATGTCAAAACCATTAATCATATGGTGCTTACGTATAACAACTGAGGGTTAAAGGTCCTCAACACATTGCATATCAGGGTTTTATAAAAGGTGCAGTGTTGAATTCTCCAATTACTTGATATCTAGCAAGGCCTTGATTATAATACTTAATCATGGAGGAATTGGTTTATAACCCTTAAGGGCTTAAGGACCCTTGGCATATCACCATATCAGGAGTGTGGTTAAAAAAAAATATTGTATCTCTCTAGTATCTCGATATCCCAGTTCTGAGCCCATCAACTAAAAAAAAGGTCATTGGCAATTGACATAAACATTTTCCATCATAAGGGCCCCATAATTCTTGGTTTTGCAGGGATTTTTAGCATTAAGTGATCCAAAGTACTTTCCAATATTCTGCTGCAAAAATAAAATTTTGTGTTTGATACTACTAGTGCCCTCAGTCATGACAATAGACAAAGAAATTTCGAGCAAACATTGTCTATCAACCAAAATTTTCTACACTATGAGTTTAAGAAGTAACTGACTTATCAATCCTATGATATATAATATCTCGATGGTTCTATGCTATCAGTTAATGAAGAAATTACAGAAAATTGATAGAAAATATTATGATATGGAGAATTGGAAGGAAGTTTTTTTGCATGCATTTTCTTTGTTAATGATTTTGGGGATTTCTTATAATATCCCAGTATTATGGTAAGTACAAGGGCATAGATCAAGGTTATATATGTGTTCAATGATGGAGCTGAGGTTTCAACAATTGTGTGTTATCATCAGTAGAGATCACTTTGCGTTATGAGAACCTATTTTAAAAGTGGGTTGAAATAAGCACTAATGTCACTACTACATTTGGGCGGAAATTCCGACAACGAAATTCGACAAAATGGATAAAATTAGAAAAAATGTTGGAAGTTAAATGTATTTTTTTGTTTTTTCTTTCTAAAATCCCAACACTCGTCGAATATTTTACGAGAGTTCTTTAATGTTCGAATATTTGATGGATTGTCCTATTCCATTGATTATTCGATAGTGTCCTATAATCCCTCCTTTCGTCGAAAATATGACATGATATTTTACCGTCAGATATCTGACACTCTATCCAATATGAAAATGTGTTGTCCAATTTCCAACAACTAGCAAATAGTTGTTGCATAATGTTCAATTCCACCATTAATGGCTTTTTTCGCTGACAACATCTAATATGGGACCGCTTTACATTGATCAGTTTAACTAATTAAAATAAATATAACATTAATATTAAAATTAAATATAATATTATTAATATATAACTAATATAAATTAATATTAATAACTTATATATATATTTTTTTCCACTGGGAAAATCAGTAACTTTCATTTATATTTGAAAATTACATAAGCAGATGCCATAGCATTACTGTCTTGTTCATACAATATCCACCCTATCAGGTGTTTTTCAGTGTGTATCAAAAAGAACTAATTACATTTCTATGTTCGGCTCTGTCGCCTATTCGCATACAAATAGATTCTGTTTTATATTTATATCAGCAGTAATTGTCAAAAAATCTCCATTCTCGGTCAGCTGTTGGGACTATTGTCCCTCTGTTGCCTCTGATCTATAATAACTTATATATATATATATATATATATATATATATATATATATATATATATATATATATATATATATATATATATATATGCCCTAACATCATATAACTTTGACTAGTTGCTATATATAATACTTGTGATTTTTTTGAAAGGTTGTAGGCTTATTTTGAGGTTAATTTTTGTACAAAATCATCATTGAAAGTTTGGTGACAAAAAATGTCACATAGCATTCCTCAAGGAGACCAAGGATACATGCAAGGATCAACTTGAGGGCTTCTATTAAGGATGAAAAATGTTATTTCCCTTGTAGAAATTGCAATGGCTTGAGGCCAAGGATAATTCTAATAAAATTAGCTAAAATACATTGTAGAGGCTATGTACACATTGAAGGAAATGGATATCACCCATTTCTAAGTTATTTATTATATGCCTTTTTATTGTAGATTTTTTTTTGTAAATGTTTATATGTATATTGTATTTTAGATTGTAAGTCTTTGTATTGTAAATTGTATTATATTTCTATTGTAAATGTATTTTATAATATTCTTTTGGGAGGTGTTTGAACTATGTTGTCATCTTGTTGTGGACTAGAAATATTATTTGATTATTTTCGTTAGGGTCGATTAAGGGGTTAGGTTGAGTTAGGGGTTAATTACTTTATGGGATTATGGATAACATGTTATTACTGTTTAAGGGTTTAGGGGTTATGGGTTAAGTGCTTAGGGGAATGGGTTTAAGGTGTTAGGGGGTTAATATATGTTTAGGGGGTTCATTTGGACCTAGAGGATTTAGATGTTAATGATCAGTTTTTATGGAGGGATAACATGTTATTAATGTTTAAGGGTTTAGGGGTTAGGGGTTAAATTCTTAGGGGAATGGGTTGAAGGTGTTATGGGGTTAATGTATGTTTAGGGTGTTCATTTAGACCTATAGGATTTAGAGGTTAATCATGGGTTTTTATGGAGCAGTATTAATAAGTTTTTAAAGTATATTATGCAAAATATGGCATTAAGAAAGAACATGACATTATAATGATGAATGAAAAATACAATCAATATGTTTTTTATTATGGTCATGACTATATATCTCAGAAAGTGTCTCACTTTGACCTACATGTCAAGAAAAGCAACATATTTCTTAGCTTTTTTCAAGTACATATTCTTAAATATATTGATTAATTCCACAAGCACCATCATTTATTTGTTGTCTTTGTTTCTTGGTCTCACCTAATTAGTTGTCTTTCTATTTCTCTTTGTTTTCTTCGTTTTCCTTATATATTATATTTATAAACTGTTTTTATATTGACATTTCAATATTTTCTATATATACTAATATTACTTTATTGATTGTAATTGTATAGTATCAACCCCCTAGGGCATTGCTCGACAAGGAAGAGGTGGTTGTAGTACAAGCACCTATTCAAGAACATGGAGTGATTAATATTGAGGATCAAGCTAATGATCCTATGGAAGAAGATAATGATGTTGATAACATAGTTGAAGAAGATGGGACAAATAGATTGATCCAGGACACATTTAATAATGTTGGAATGGATGATGATGACAACCAGTATGATGATCGTGCTTTTGATTTACTTGTAATTGATATGGCGACTAAACATTTTTATGAAGGCTCAAAAACATCTCTTCTCTCCATTTAATTATTCTTGGTCAACTTAAAGTTGGTGGATGGTTTTTCAAACACATGTGTGACACAACTCCTAAGGTATATATGTAATATTATATTTTGTGACATTTAGTACTATATACATGATAAAGCAATTATTTTTTCTATTGTTTTTAATGTTTGTATGTTCATCTGCATCAAATCATTAATTTGTAATATTTGGATGCAATCTATATGATTAATATTGTTTAGTACATTAAACAATACTGTTTTTTTATGTTGTAGATTATTAGGTGATTTTTTTTACCACCATCAAATTTTTTACCTTGTAAGTACCGAGATTTACATGTCGTTATGAAAGATATTGGAATGGAGTATCAAGCTATTCATGCATGCCCTAATGATGACATTATCTATTAGAGAGAACATGTGTTGAAAGAAAAATTCCCAAAATGTGATGAGAGTAGATACCAAACTGATAAAGTAACAAAAAGACGCCTCGCAAGGTTATTCATTGTATTCACATAATTCCATGTTTGCGAAAATTATTCATGTTCAAAAGTGTAGCAAAAACTATGGATTACTGTGCAAGGAATAGAAGTGAAGATGGTGTTCTTCAAATGGATGTAGATGCATATGCATTTAGGAATATAGAGGAAAAGTGGACAAAGTTTAAAAGAGAACCTTGTAATCTTAGGATTTCATTAGTAGCTTATGGTGTCAATCCATTTGGAGAGGCTATATCTACTTACTCGGTGTGGCCCATTTTTATTATCAACAATAATATTCCTGTATGGAATTCAATAATGATGGAGCACATAATACAAACAATGATTGTTGCAGGTATTAATTTTTTTAGATTTTTTTTTAGCACAATAACATCTCTTTTGTCTTGTTTGTTTCATAATTATGTCCTACATTTTTTTGTTAATTTACTCATATTTGTTCAATTATGCCTTATAATTATCTTCTATAATTATTTTTATTTACTCATATATGTAGTAGTTATGTATTGTATGTTCAACCCATTAGGTAAGTACCAGGTCAAAGATATGAATGTATATATCGAGCCTCTTATCAGTGAGTTAGTGGAGTTATGGAACAGTGTCACTATGTATAATATCTCTTGACCAATAGTTGCACAAGGGGGATTTGAATTCCATGCAATGCTTGTATGGACAATTCATGATGTCTTAGGGTTAACACATTTTTGTGATACGTTATAATGTTACCTTGCACTTTAATAGTGTTTAATTTTTTGAAGTTCATTTCAAGTATGTTTTAATTTAAATAGTTCGACCTTCATTGTACATACTTAAAATAATTGATATAAAAATATTCCATTTCTTGCAGGTCTTCAAACAAAGGGTAAATTTTCTTGTCCAGTTTGTGCTCCTAAGATGAAATATTTTCATTCAAGAAGCTTAGGAAAAGAGGTGTTTGATGAGTATATGAACTTATTTTCTAAGAACCATAGGTACCGAAGTACTAAAAAAAATATTTTCAATGGGAAAGAAGAGACTAGAATAAGAACATGGAGAATGAAACTTCGTGTATGGAAGTTGCAATATAATAGAGTCTCTCAAGGTATGGATAAAATTGTCTATGTATCAATATACATGATATGTTTGGATTATTTTATCCTTTTATGGAATTTTATTCACTGTACTGATTGACATGTTATATTTTTGTTAAAATATCTTTAACCATGATTCATGTTGTAGGTCATGAAGGCATTAATAATAGGTCACTTCCATGAGGGAAGAAAAGTTATCTAGAGCAATTCAATAGATTCGGCTACTATGAGCACCTAGAAATTGTTCATTTGTTTGATACAATGCACATCGGGAAGAATGTAATAAATACCTTATGGGGAATCTTAGATGGAAGGAGAGACAAAGAAAGAATTGTCAATATTTGTGATGGGATCAAGGAGGTCGACCATGCATTTCAAAGTGCGATTCATTAAAATAGCGATAGAGTCGACTAAAATATAAAACCCTTCCATGGTTATTGACAAAGCAACAAAGAAAACATGTTAAAGAGGTTATTGAAAAAATTAAATTTCCAACTAGATTTTCTTCAAACATAAAGAATATCCTAAAAAAGAAAGTGAATAAGGTGGGTTAAAAACTCATGATTGGCATACATTCATTAAGGTAGTTATTTTGGTGTATATATATTTTATACATTGGTGAAACGTCTTGTTAATTAGTGTTTTTTTTTCTACTAATGTGGGAAAAAATAATGATTGATCATTACTTTTGTTACAATATGTTCTACCTTTATCTCTCCTAGAAAACTTTGACAACAATGTCAAATAAGCTATATATGATCTTTGCGAATACGTGAGGTAAGGGGAGATTTATGTGCAAAGTGTAATTACTTCAATAAGTTGTTGTGTCACATATTTTTGACTGCAAGTGTTTTTCTTGTCATCATGTACTATATTATACTTATTTTGTTGAAACCTGTGATTTTCGTACTTCATTTGTAGATGGTTGTCATTTAAAGAAATCGATAAAGAAGATATAAAGTATCGGAGAAAACAAATTCCTCGTATAATGTGTGAAATGTAGAAGTATATACCTCCAACATTTTTCAATGCACAAGAACACTACCTCATACACCAAGTCGTGGAGATTGGAAAGTATGGACCCGTACACACAAGATCAATGGTGATGGTTGAGAGGCACTTGAAATCACTAAAGGCTTTGGTCAAACAAAGAGCATGTCCTGAGACTTCTATGGTAGAGGGATATATGGTATATACAACCATGGTTTATATTCGTTAGTATAGTGATGAAATAGGAAATATTATTAATGTATTGGATCACATTTGGGATTTCAACTTTGTGGACAATTTTGAAGGGGAGCACCTATTGGGGAAAGGTAGAATGAGAAAAGTGAGATGTAAGTAGATATATAGTGAAGATTTATAGAACATTTGATTTTTTTGTTTTTATGTACATCATACTTATTTAATTTTTAGTCTTCTTGCATAATCCATTATTGTGAAGGTATAACACGATAATTAATTATATATATGTGAATTGTTTTATTTTAATACAGTCATTCGAGAGTGGGATGCAATACATTTATACATTGCAAACAATCAAGATTGGATGCAGGTATGGATTGAACGAAAAAAAGCTAATAACGGTAAGTTATCATGGTATGGTGTGTCTACATTGGTCAAAGAAGCTCAACGTAGTGGAGATACCAATATTACACAGAGGAAAATTAGTTTAGCATATGGTTTAAAAGATTACTAGGCAAGCATATTCACCCATACTAAGTTTTTTTACAATTATATTGATGCATATGTCGTGTTTTTTTCTTAATTTTCAAACTTTGCAAGTATAAATATGCATGCTTATCAATTGATAATGCATTTTTATGTGTTTTATGTATTGCAGTTGAAACACCACAAAAAATTTGGTGCAATGACTGAAAATTTCACATCAAAAGGTTTGATGAAAAGATGAACATCCAAAACTATTTCAGAATCAATACTATGAGTATCTGCATGATATACTTGAGTGTGAATTTGAATCCTTCAAAATAGTTGTGTTCAATGTCAAATGGTTTAGGATACAAATCCATGGATGTGACCCTGATAGAATTGTTATTGAGCATGCTAACAGATTTACCATGGTTGATACAAGGAATCTTGAGCCAGGATTAGAGCGATATATTCTTCCAAGACAATTTGAACAAGTATTTTATGTATAAGTTCTAGGTAAAGCGGGTTGGTCATATGTTGTTAGATATGATCCCTGAAGAAGGCTTGTAAAGTATAATGTAGAAAAAGTAGATGAAATTGAAGAAGAAGATGATGTAGAGGAGAAGGGGGTTAATTTGGATGAGCTATATAATATTGACATTGTGTCAGATGAAGAACTTGAATAAGTAGAACCAAATGTATAAAAGCATGTTCCAAATGATGATATACTAGACAATGATGATGATGCTGATATTGTGAGTCCTAATTCTAAACTGGATGATACAAATGATGAGATGGATGAGGAAGAAGATTAATCATATCAAAATGTTGAAAAGTATGATGTATGTATTTATATGTATTCAATTGGTTTGTTCTCTTTCGTTCACCTTAACTTTTTATTTTCCTAGTTTTATGTTTGAACGTTACTGTGTTTCTTTCAAATATATTATAATAGATAGATTGGGTATCAGGAATTGATAGTGATGTTGTGGGGTGGGGGGTGGTTGCGGGGGGGGGGGGGGGGTGCGAAGGAGACATGTGAGCTTCCACCTTCACGTGGTTGGCCTTGTTAAGTAGAGAATATGCTATTCTTGAAACATATAGAATATCATTTATGTTTATACAATAATTTCCAAATTTGACTTTAATGGTTCGTTAAGCAGACATACTAGGTGAGTTGGGTGATGGGTGAACTAGGTGACATGATGATTAGGAAGAAATGTGAAGTAAAGTCAGCCCAATACTGCCCATGAATTGATTTCCCAACAGGGTATCTCATCATGATTTTTAGAAATTTGACTAAATTAATATTTAGGTGTTAAAAACTTATTTATAATCGATTGATTATGCAACATTGACATACTAACAAATGATAATATTCTATTGTTATTGATGATCTAATGTTTTGTGTTGAATGATTTTCATAGCAGGGAGAATGCCCATGCCTTTGACACACTTGCATGAAAGTGGAGCACTTGGGCTCCCATGGGGGCGTCGCAAGCTGGGCATGCCAGAAATTTCGCCCAGTAGGGACGCTCATGCGATGAGTTGGTGATTCGACCCGACTTGGAAAAGGGGTGCTCACATAAAAGAAGTAAGTTCGGACCATGACTGCCCATGCACATAGTTCCCACCATTAAGGGGTCTCATAATGATTTTTAGAAATTTGATTATGCATATTTTTCATCCACATCATCTTTAACATCATCATCATTGTCATCATCATCATTATTGTCATCATCATCATCATCATCATCAACATCATTGCCGTCAACATCATTATCATCATCTTCGATGTCTTCGTCGTCATCATCATCACCATCAACATCATTTATATGAAAAGGAATAATGCCTCAATGAATCACATAATTTATTATATGTCTCTCTTATACTCTTGGTTTCAATCTTATTGTTGTTGTGAGCCTACCCCTAAGTACCAATCTATCACTTAACATTTACCAATTATTTGAAATTATGCTTTAATTAATTGACCCCACACAGAATGACCTGTGAAAGGGGCCAACGTTGAATTTATATATATATATATATATATATATATATATATATATATATATTAATATTATTTTTTATTATTATTATTATTATTATTTTGTGCTTGTATGCATTGAAATTTGACATGGTTATAGTAGATACATGCACTGATGTTATGGGAGGGTTTGAAGAATCATATACAAATATAGGAGGTGTTAGTGTCGGTATCTTCATCCCTCCGTCAGAGATCAAATTCTCTTCTTGCATTGCATATTAGGTGTGTCGCTCAGTCAGCTGCATTCCATTAGGAGAATGGATCATCTGATGGTAGTGGCTTGTTGTACATTTTCCCTCATGTCCTTTACCTGCTGGCCCATTTTCATTTATCAAGATCATCTGCAGTCACTTTTTGTCTTTAAATTTGCAAGAGTCATTTCTAGGGTTTCCGTTTCATTAGGTCTAGGGTTTCATCAAAAAGCTCTTCAAAATGTCAAATAATGATCAGCAGACACATGAGGAGGTTGAATAAAGTTCCAATACCAATTTCATAATCACTTGCTCAGAAATGTTTTTTTTTCCCTCAAAACCCTGTTTTGAGGAAAAACATAGTATTTTAGGTTTTTATTGTATAAATTGGTGTAATTTCAGTTCTCTCATATGTAAAAAACTTTAGTGGCAACCTTGGTCACCTTGCCAAGCTTCAGCTGCTCCATCCCCTACAAGGAAAACAAAAAATCAAGTCATTCAGTTCATCAAAGGCACACATAAAGTAAATTGCCCAAAAATCAGAGTTGAAAAAGTAAGTCACAATGCAAACATTACAAAAGTGGGTTTTATGAATGAAAAAATCAAAAGCTCTTGTATATAAATCATTTTTCATGATTCAAAAAGCTCATTTGCATTCAAAGAAGAAATATTAAGCAATAGAAGGCCGTGTTGAACAAAGGGAGAAAAGTTGCAGCAAAACTGTGCAAGTTCGTGGGCGCGGCACATTGGGTGAGAGGCGCGACACATAGAGAAGGCACGGTGCATTGGGCCGCCCTCCACAGTGTAAAAAATACATTGGTGCGGCGCATATAAAGGGTGTGATGCATTGGGTTTGTGGCATGACGCATAGAGCTGCAAGCCCGATTTCACCATAAACTCCCTCGAATTTCCAAAATTGCTCAATCCTTTGGTGTGCAAGTAAGTCTAGAGTTCTTCCCTTGCTAGTGAAAGAGTTTTTATTAGAATTTATGGTGGTTTAGTGTGTAAAATCTCAAACCCTACCTCTTTGCAATTTTGCTCAAAAACAATTGCCTAGGGTTTGTATTTATGTTTTTGCTACCAAGTCTATTTCATCACTCCCTTACTCTTTGACTCCATTTATTTTTCAGTTTCATCCACTCATTCCCTAATTCCTATATTCCTAAAATCATTCACCCCTATCCCCAATTTCCATTTTCCCAAATCCTAACTACAACATCCCCAAACCCTAATTGATGTCCCTAAGCTTACATACTATTCCCTAAACCCCCTATTTCCAAAAAAACTTGTCATAATATTCCCCAAACCCCTCATACCCTCTCCCTCCACAGTCCCTCATACATTCTTACCCTTGGTGGCAGAAAACTAAAAACACCATAAATCTCTTCATACTCATCAAGAAAACTCACACATTAGAAAACATGGAATCTGATCCTTCATATGACTGAGATGAAGAGACACACAGTGACTCTCCTATAGAAATGCATGCACCAAGGAGACCGCACAAGGGTGGCAAACATATACGAGATGAGCCTACTTCACTTGCCAAGTTGCAGGCCTACCCTCTTGCTATCACGTGCTTCCAACACCAATCCTGTTATCAGTTCTATGAGATGGTTCCTAGAGTCCAGTACCATCATGAGTTGGCCAGATTGTTTGTGCTTCATATACATAATGGCCAAGCTACTCTAGCTAGTTTGACATTCACCTTGACACCGGAGTCTATTTCTCTAGCAACCAACATTCCTAATGTCGGGGAGCAGTGGAATAAAAGGAAACAAATTGACAGGGAACATTATGAACCATACATCAGGCCCGGTTATTTGAGACAACTTAGCAGAGTTTTCCCTTTCGGTACCTAAAAGACTCATATGCTCCCTTGATGAAAATCATAATTAAGTATTTCAACTGTGAGGGCCGATTTTCTCGCATATATGCCTATCATATCAGATTGTTGATGCACTTTACCAGGGTGAGAATGATGAATCTCCCCTACTTCATGTGCCGAAATATTGATAAGATGACCACCCTAGTGAAAGACAAAACTCCTCAGCAACAGTATAACAATATATATCATTTTGCACTCATCAAAATTGTGGTCATGTATCAGCTTGGTTTGCAGGACATTTCATGGGAGGATTTCATTTCTCATGAGTTCTTCATGGCTCCTCAAGTACCTCCAGAAGCTTTTCATGAGACAGGTGGACCTTCACATCAACAGGAGGGTCATTAGACACAAACCGCTAGTGTGTTGGTGTTTGTCACCTATCAAAAGGGAACTAGAGGGTTGTTTTCAGCAGCAAAGAGAGTATTATCTCCACCCGGGGTGGAAGGGGTCTCGCTTCCTTCATCAGCACAAAAAGTTCAGGACAAGGGCAAGAGGCCATTACATGATGAGGGGCCTTTAGGTGAGCAAGAGACCGATTTCATTCTCATTCAGGATGATGACACTGATTTGGGCCCACAAAGCTCAAAGCTCAAGGAGGTCATCCAAGAGAAACAGGTGTACATTAATGCTTTGTCCCTCAACTTAGAAAGAGCTAAGTGGATAATAAAGTACCTGGAGTAAAGAAACAAGTAGCTAGAGGATCAGCAAACCATTATGGAGTTGCAAAACATACGAGAAAACTGCCAAGTTGCCAAAAGGAGGAAGGTGAAGCTCACATCACTTGAACAAGAAATCAATGCTGATCGTGAGTCTTGGCTTGAGAGAGCTAATATCCACTTGGAAAAGTTGTTAGAGAAGGCCAACAGGGAGAAAAAAATGTTGAGGCATATGGCCTATCATTACATGGCGAGAAACAAAAGTTACAAGGCAAGAATCAGAAGCTTGAAAGCAAAGTTGAAGAGGGCATTGAGGAGGCAAAAGGAGCAAGATAGACCTCAGATATTGGCTGAGGATTCCTTGGCCCAACACAACACTTGATGGAGAACACTCAACCCAAATTTCAAAAAATTTGGGACACATTTTGCATTTTGAAATTTTTGGGCCAAAACACAGGTTTTTCTGCCCAATGCATCGCGCCACCTGGCGCTCGCTTTTGATGGAGGCCTCCAAATTAGGAAAACTCAGCATTTTTGGATTTTTCATGAAGAAATATGCATGATCACCAATGGAAAAGGAATTTTGACAAGTTTTGAGCCCCCAAAAGGGTCAAAAACACCAGAAAAATGACCTTTTTGCCCCTATTTGGACACACAGGAAGCAGTGTTGGGAAAACTCAGTTTTGGAGGGACAAATGGGGGTCAAATTAAAAAATTCCACTTGTTCTAGAAAGCAGATAGGCAGACATTTCCAACAAGCACACTTGGAGTAGATTTCAACACCGAGAAGGCCTCCAAAAGTGGCTGCTAATAGGCGCTACACATAGGGAAATTAGCGTGGCGCATTGGGGAAATTTTGCTCAGTTTGACCAAGAATACTCTGTTTTTTGCCTAATTTTTAAACAGTTTGACTTTTCTCCTTATTAATGTCAAACTTATGATGTAATTTAATGTAAATTGATGTATTTATGTCAAACTTTCACTCATGGAGGTAGATTCATCTATCAAAAGTAGCTTGCAACTTAATGAATGAGTTCCCTAGTTTCTAGAGGCAAGCTATTCCACTACCTAATTTTTAGTTCTCAGTTTAGAATTAGTTGGAACAGCTCCTAAACTTATGAGATCGACCCCTAGAGGCTAGGAAGAGTTATTGTTTGCCTATATCTTGTGATTTTTCAGTCATTAACATGGTTGGACTTTTGAGAAAGCTTGGAGCTTCATTGTATATTCATCTCAGCAGTTTTGGCTAAGGAATAGACCAGGGTTTGCAGCACTTTATGGGATTCATGTGGCATCTTGCTTTGGTATTGTGTTTCCTCCTGTAAATTTTAATTTTATATGTGTTTATGTATGCCATTATCTCTCTTGCTTCTTCTTAACTAAAATAAACAAAGATAAAGGTAGAATCCATTGAAATTGCAGTGCCCTACCTAGGGTTTTCTTAGTTATTGATGTTTTCAGCTGTTTGAAGAGGATCCCTGAGGTTTTCTTGCCCTATCCAACTCCTCACCTGTCTAAATCTCTCCATTTCATTCAATTTAAAGTGTCAAATCATTTGCCTACCTTGCCCTATAGAGATCTCTGCAAAACTGAGCCTTATTTCCCAGACCCAAATTTGCCTTTCCATTTGAGCCAACAAAACATTATTATATTCAACCAAGCTCTTTTGAACACATACCTAGCCTAAGATCAGTATTCACATCAGTCATCTCAAGCCCTCATTGATCATATTTTGCTGAGATTGACAAGGAGAGAGCCCTCTCCCAACCTGGTAGGGCTAGCTACCAGGTTAAGCATGGTTTGATGTTATCCTAGATCCTACCTTTCTTAGCCTGAGGTAGATTTAGGCGACTTTTGAAACGGGTATTTATCTATTCTAAAATGGATGCTTCTAGACATTCTTCAGCTGAATCTTCTGATTCTATTTTTGGATCTAAGCACTTTAGAACTATGAAAGAGGAAGAAAAATCAAAATCTGCATTAGAAGGATTATGTCGATCTGAATCCACTTCTGGAAATTCTGCTATCATAGAACAAGAAGAAACAGATCCCTCTGTTAATTGGAAACTTCCACCAGTATCTCCGCATGATGTATACAGAAATTTATCTTCTTTTAATTTATGTGCCATGAGTCAAACCAAAATCAAAGAAAAATCCATCAAAGAAGATTTAACTTTGAATGTAATGTTAACTATATCTCTCCTGGAAGCTAAACATATCAAATCATCCCTCAAAGCTGGTTACCAGTATGTCCATCTGGGGATGGTGAGGATAGGACTGAATGCATTACATAGAAAAGGACAAAAAGCTTATGTATTCTCAGCCCTATTCGATAATCGATGGACCACATTCACCCAGGCTATGATAGGTGGCATTGAAACAAGCCTTGCTGAAGGCCCAGTACAGTATGATGTTTTTCCAGATTTCTCTGTTGCACTTGACGACCCAAATGTCCTGCAATGCCTAACCTTAGGTATCCAGACTGCTGGGTATCAAAATTTCAAAGCAAAATCAAAAAATTTGGCCATATTTTATATTACTTGTGTTAGGTTTTACAACACAACAATCCCTGCTGTTCTGCACACTCCTGATAAAGATGAAGGCCGAGTTACTCTTATCTAGTATGATTCATCTTGCAATCCAGTAGCACCAGTCTATGTCTCCAGAAATGATTTATGTCCACCTAATGATTGGGTAACCAATTGGGGAAAGCCCACGAAGAAGCCTGTTGCTGCTGCACAGTCAATAATAACAGAGATAGATGGGAAGGTTACCACAAGATTTCCCAGAGTTCACAATGAAGGACCCTCTACTTCTATCTCTGCAATTCCTACTACAATCAGTCAGTTACATCCTGGTCAGTCTCCTGCACCCCCACAGTTTGTAATAGACCAAGCAGTGTATGATTCTATCAGAAGAATGTTTTCACAGCCAAGCTCATCTCAGCCTTTTAGCTCAGTCTGTGACCATCCGCACTGCTCCAAAACCTTCTGTCAATTTTCTTCAGAACCACCAACTCCACATGGTGAGTCATCAGATCGGCATAGAATAAATATGATCAGATTTACTCCTTCATCTGACTCATCTGAAGAAAATTACAAAAAGGTTGTATTTTTTAATCCACAAGAAGAACTACTTGTACATACTGTATCCAGTTCTTCTACTTATGGTTTAGGTTATGTTGATTCTTCACCTATTCCTGAATACAGAAGAAATCCCATTGATAAGATTCCAAGACATGTAGAGATTCCTTCTGATTCAGAGATAATTGCCTTTTTAAAGATTTTTAAAGGAATCAGTCCATATGATCCTGATGATCAATGGAAAAAGAAAATGTTCAATTGGGACATGTTTACACATGAAAAAGAACATCTGTATTTTGAAGAAGTAATGCTTCTTCCAAAGAGTGATCGTCCTGCCTTCAACAGACAGAATGTTGAAAAATGGAAAGAATGGATGAAGGCGGAAAATCAATGGATATCATTCTATGAATGGTATTATCCTTCTGCAAATATAATAGAACAATCCTTGATGAAGCAATTCAAGAACCAGGCTAAGCAGAAAAAAATCAAGGATCCAGAAAAATTTGTAGAAGAAAAGTTGAAAGAAAATCCAGTAGTGATTCCTCCTCCTTTGAAAGCACATGTTTTTCAGCCTAAGATTCAGAGTATGTTAAATAAGCCAAACATTTCTAGATCTCTGATCGCTGTTCAAATTGAAGGAGAAAAACTTTTAAGAAAAATTTGTTCTCAGCTCCAAGTAAACATGATGCGGACTGGGACTCCAAATAAACACAAGTGGGAACTACTTGATGGAAATTTATTAGAAACAGACACAGAGTTTCCCCCTTGGAAAAATTTTGTCATAAGAAGCCAAGATGGAAAACTGTACAAGTTACTTCCATCTCATATTGATGATTCTAGTTTAGTAGCAAGAGATGCTGTTGCTGCTACAAATTGGACAAACTTAGCTCTATCTAGTCTGGAAAAATTTGTCAGATCTAAGTTTGAAAATATTGAAACTGCCAATTCTGAAATGAAGATCATGCTTGAAAGTATTTTAAGAAAGCAAGACTATAATACAGTCTGCTTGAATAACAGTGTTAATACTTTGGCAGAAAATGATAAGGCTCTTGCTAAGAGTCTTGACAGATTATCTTTACAAACAGGTCAGATAGATAAGAAAACCCATGATGCTACCACTGCTCATGGAAAGGAAATTGTAAAGATCAGTAATTCCTTGGATATTGTAAAAAAACAAGTCTGGGAAGTAACGCAGGGAATAGAATCCTTGAAGAAGAAGCCTAAGGTTGAATCCTATAAATCAGCAACCATATTTTCAGAACCTAAGACTTCTGTCCCATATTCTATTACTCCTTCTGTGGAAAGCCTTATTAGAACACCCAACTCTATAACCTTTCCACCACCTACTTCTTCTCATCCATATTCTCTGTTTGCAAATCCCAGTTTCTTTAGTCCACATCCTGTCATAAAACATTCCAAAGAGACTAGTGAATCCAGCAAACCAGAGTCTTCTAGTCTTATGACTGAAGAAGAAGAAGAAAGTTTTGATACCAGTTTTCATAAAACAGAAACATCCTTTGGTGATATGACTCTTCACAAGATAGAAGCAGAACCACAGATTGAAGAGCTTGAAACCTGTATCAATAACTTATCTTTGACAGATCAAGAACATGACCAACCTGATAATGAAAATCAAGTCAATGCTACATCATCCAGATCAAGATGGGAAACTACTTGGAATCCTGCTCCTGATAGAAGAGATCTTATGAAATCTGAGTACCATAAAGATTGGTCTGCAAATGCTACTTACTCATGGAATATTGATAATTGCACAGAGGCTGAAATCATGTCTGTTTTACATTCCATGCTTGTATGCTATAGGACTTACCTTGCAGATGACATAGGACCTATCAATGCTACAAGGAGAATAATCGGCGGATTTGAAGGAACATTGGATTCTTGGCTAAAAGCTGAGACAGTAAAAGATCCCCATCTCCTTGCAGGATGGGAACAAGCACTTGTTGAAAATGGAGATGGATCTACTCACATAGATCCTGTCACTAGTTTGCCTGTAAATAATATGATAGGCAAGCTCCTTTATGCTATCACAGTCAATTTTATTGGTTTTCCTCAGATAACCAATGATATTACAACCATTACTTTGCTGGCCATGAAGTTGCATAACATGCAACATTTTGATGAATACTTTAATGAATTCCTTCACAGATTGCATACATTGACTCCTAATTTAATTCTTGAGCCAAAATGGAAGGAAATTTTTGTTGCATCTCTTCCCCAATCGGTCTCTTCAGCTATTGTTAATAAACTGCCAGGAAAGATTGGGGATTATAAATTTGGAATAATCAGACAAGCAGTAAAAGCAATCATTGTTGAATTATGTTCACAAATGAAGATTGCCAGGGCTGCCACAAATCCTAAAAAACCACATGGATATCAGCAGCTTTGCAAACAATGGCATCTTGGTAAAGCTGGCAATTCTGAGGGGCATAAGAGGAGAAAAAGATATTTCAAGAAGAATTCCCAGATCTCCCAAGATAAGCCAAAAAGAAAACATTACAAAGAAAAACCTTACAAGCATACAAAAATGTTTTCTAAAGATAGAGAAATAATTTGTTACAATTGTAACAAAAAAGGTCACACAGCTCCAAATTGTCCAAATAAAAAGAAAGACTCTTCTAAAAAGAAAGTCCAGTATAGAAATAAGAAAGGAAAGATAAACTCATTTGATCTTCCTAGTAGCTGTGATGAATTGGTATCTTCTGATTCAGGATCTGAAAATGAATTTAATTTTGTTGATTCAGAAGAGTCATCTGATGAAGATTTCTGTAATGATCCCCATTGTACAGAATGTAAATACTGTGATTGTGATGATCCTGATATTTGTACATGCAATGCAGTCAGGATGATGAAGACTGATTATGATGAAATTAGTAAGAATATTTTTGCACAAATGATGGCTGCTACAGATCCACAAATGAAAGAAATGTACAGATCTTTACTGACAGAACATTTGAAGAAATCACCCTCTACTCCAAAGAACTCTCCAAATAAAGGGTATGTGCCTCCTGCTACTCTTTTCTCTGTTGAAGCCTTAACCAGACAATTTAAGAATGAAGATTTTGGAGAAGACTTGCCACAGACTTTACCTGCAGTACATCAGGCAATAAAGGAATTAAGAAAAACAATCAAAGAGAATAGAAGGTTGTGTGTTGAAAAGCACAATGAGTTAAGCCTAAAGATGTTAAATGCACAAGCTCCTTTTGCTTCTTCATCTCAAGATCCTATTTCAGGAATTTTTGCTTCTTCATCCCAAGATCCAATCTCAGGAAAGACAGAGAACTGGACCTATCATAAAGGACCAGTTCAACAACAGAATAAAGAAGAAGAAGAAGAAGAGGTAGCAAGAACAGATTTTGGATGCAATAGCATGAATAGAGATGTCATGTATTGTGTTAAGATGAAGATAAAGATTGGACACCAGTATGAGTTTTGGAAAGTACTTATGGATACTGGTTCAAGATTAAATATTGTAAGTGATACAGTGGTGGGTATGCATCATAGAAGACCAACCACATGTCCAAGGGTAATCACTGCAAGCGGTGACATCCCTACAAAGCATGAAGCAGAAATAGATGTTCTGCTTACAGAAAAAATTGGAGTTCATCTAATTTGTCCTGTTGTTCCAGGATTGGATTGTGCAATGTACCTCGGGACTCCATTTTTTCAGAATTTTAGCATGCATGGAGCAAAATTTGATGCAAGAACTCAGAGGTATGGATATTTTATTAATTTTGATAATAAGGAAGTCTTTTTCCCATTCATAAATTCTAATTCTCCAATGAGGATTAAGAGAGTTGAAAGAATGGAAAATCTTTTGGCAAAAATGGAAGTGAAAAGGGAAGTATTGAAAACAGAAGAACATTTGGATAATGGAAAGTATGCTTCTGAAATAGCAAAACTCACTTCCCAGTTCAAAGAATGTTGTTCAGATGATCCAAATGCCTTTTGGCATATTAAGAAACAAGAGGTAGAACTTCCTCTCAAAAAATACTTCAACGGAAAATTAAGAAGGTCTAAAGCAGTAGCAATGAATGAAGAACAGATGAAACTCTGCAGAGAAGAAATTAAAGATCTTTTGAAGAAAGGGCTTATCAGAAAGAGTAAGAGCCCCATAGCATGTTTTGCATTTTATGTTAATAAACATGCTGAAATAGCCAGAGGAAAACCAAGGTTGGTTGTAAATTATAAACCTCTGAACAATATTCTGGATTATGATGCATATCCTTTGCCAAAACCATCCTCCATACTTGCCCAAATATCAAGATCCAAGATATTCTCTAAATTTGATCTCAAATCTGGTTTTTGGCAAGTAGGGATCAAGGAAGAAGACAAATGGAAGACTGCATTCTCTGTACCTGGGGGACATTACGAGTGGAATATCATGCCATTTGGTTTGATCAATGCTCCTTCAGCTTTTCAGAGAATAATGGATGAAACCTTTGAAGGAATGGAAGAATTCCTGAAAAAATATATTGATGATCTATTGATTCATTCTGATAATATTGCTGACCATGTTAAGCATTTGAAAATCTTTCTCCACAGGGTCAAAGAAATGGGTATAGTATTATCAGAATCCAAGATGAAATTATTCCGGCCAATGATAGACTTTTTGGGTTACAATATACAGTACGGATCCTATACTGTAATCCAAAGAAGTTTAAATTTTGTTGATCACTTCCCTGATGAAATTAAGGACAAAACTCAACTCCAAAGGTTTTTGGGAAGTTTGAATTACATTTCTAAATTTCTGAAGCATTGTGCACAAGAAAGAAAATTATTGAACAAGAGGCTTCAAAAGGATCCAATTCCATGGAATACTGATTGCACACAAGCAGTCAAGTCAATAAAAGAAAAAGTCAGAAACATTCAGCCACTCTCCCCTATCAGAGAAGAATGGGAGAAAATCATTATGACAAATGCAAGCTATGAAGGATGGGGAGCAGTTCTATGCCAAAAGAATCCTAGCGGCAAAAAGGAGATTGAAATTTGCTAATATGGATCAGGATTATGGGCTAAAAACCAGCTGAATTGGTCAAGTCTGAAGAAAGAACTTAGAGCAGTCTGTTTAGGGATAGAAAAATTCAGAGATTTTGTTATCTACACCAAATTCACCATCAAAACAGATTGTCAAGCTTTA
The DNA here is from genome assembly GCA_031772625.1 of Pinus tabuliformis. Taxonomy (NCBI): domain Eukaryota; kingdom Viridiplantae; phylum Streptophyta; class Pinopsida; order Pinales; family Pinaceae; genus Pinus; species Pinus tabuliformis. The sequence continues at coordinate 478,040,092 of CM062805.1, read as the reverse complement.
AAATATGCAATTCATAGATGTGATTTTGAAGATGCTTCTATGGTAAGATGGATCATGCACCTCAGCCAATATAGTTTTGACATTGAATTTGTCAAAGGAGATAAGAACAGCTTTGCAGATATGTTAAGCAGAGAATTTTTATCTGAACATTCAATAATGAGTCTGCAATGTAATTTCATCAGAAGACATGAAAATACTGTGGAAATTGAAACCTCTTCTGGATGGATTCCATATAATCTAGACACACTCCTTCTAGATCATGATGAAGATTGGCGGCCAATAAAAGAAGTCAGGTATAGAACAAGGATTGATTTTCTTTGGACAGATCCTCATCAAGATGAAGCGAATGACGAAGCTCTTGAAGCTTTAGATTATTTAAGGCAAATTGGAAGCATTGCTTATGTGATTGAAAGGGATCATGAAGATGATAACAGAATCACCAGTTGTCATATAACATTCAGAAGATTTGACAATCATCTTCACAGAGGCAATTATGATTCAGAAAGGCAGCAAGAAGCTTTTTATACAGCAATGAATATGCAGAATTATTCCACTAATATGTTTTACTCTTTGCAGTTTTCATTTTTATTTGAAGACACTCCAGTAGAAGACATGGAAGAAGATGATCATGTACCTGAATGGTTCATGGATTGGTGGGAGAAATATGGTTTATCCCCATTACTAATAAAACCATACTCCATGGGCATGATGAAAATACCAAACTTCAGTCCTAATAGCACGATGATGGTTCTAGTGCTGGATAAATCAATAAGAGATTTGGTAAATATCAGCAGTACAGATTTCCTGAATGGTGTCAGAAGATGTGGCCATGTGAGATGGTTCGTAATGAATCATTACAAGTGCAGAAGAATAAACCCAAGTACCGGTTACGAAGATTTTCATCAACAAGCTGATCCTGAACTCAATCCTTTCCTGAATCTAAATGAATTAGATCTTCCCGATCCTCATGATAATTCAACTTGGGAAACTGAAAAAGAAGTATGGGTACAATATTATTCCAACTACTTGATTGAAAGATGGAATTACCAGTACTATACTTACCCACAGATTGATTACTATACCTTTGATTGATGTCTTTTCAGCCGACTATGGTGCTGGACGAGCTTTCGTGGATTCCCTCGCTCTGGAATCTCCACCTTGTACATCTTTGGAGATTTGAAAATCTCATCTTTTATGTCATTCTAGTCTTTCGAGGGTTCACTCATGAATTTCCTCTGTGTAAATAGTTTGTTGGTACTAAGATTCGGTCCCCACATGCCTCGGGCTCTCTGATAAAGAGTAGGGACGAGATAACATAGGACGATATTGTCCTATGCCCGAATCTTGCTTTCGGCGATCTACTCAGATCTGTCTGAGTACTTGTGTTTTTGAGTCATCAGTCTGTACATAGCGCACTCATGAATGTTTGTTCCCTTCCAGCTTATAAATAAGAGCTAGCTGCGAAGTAAGACTCATTCAGTCGAGAGAGTTTAGAGTCATAGACTTTTCCTGCTCTGCATCTGCGGACATTTATGTCTGATCTGCTTGCATCACGAAGAGTTTTGTAAGTCTTAGAGTCTGGTTTGGAAGCCTGCGCATCAGTGTGCTTGGCACTGGTGAGAACCTAAAGTGGCTGAACCATTAGGAAAGTCTGAGAGTTTGTCTGTAATCTCTGAGGCAGAGCCTGTCTATTGCCAGGAGCTTCCGGTAATACTTGTTCCTTGAGAACGGAATGAAGTCTGGTGAACTAACATAGTGGCAACCATATTGGGGAAGAAATTGTTTGTTTGTTAGTTTTCTTCATTTTATAAACTACAGACGGAGTCTGAAGATTAGCCAGGTAGCCTTCGAAACGCTTTTGCTTTGCATTAGCGCAAGTAGATAAAAGCTACTTCAGTCAATCTCCAATCTAGTCTTATAAACAGAATATCTAACTTGCAAATTGCCCCAGTACATCTGATAATTCTAAGCTTTTGGATGATAAGTTTAGAATTTGATAGGCTGAACAAGTTGATAATGTCCATTTGATTTCTTGGAAATAATAACACACTGGCTTCCAGAAGATATACCAGAGCAAATCCAGATCCTGATCCACCTCCTGTGTACGAAAATCCCAATCTTATTCCAAGAATCCTTCGCCAAGAAATTTATGTGATTCCCGTGTTCAAATCTCGTTCATGTCCTGTGGTTTTTGAGTATCTTGAAGATCTTGAGTTTGACGAACAGTTTGATTTGTCACTGTTTGAGACTAAATCTGAAAGTGTTGTTGGTTCTACTGTCCTAAATCTAGAGTTTGTCAAAGATATTGAAACTGAAAAAGCCAATAAATCAATTGACGATTATATCTTGAAACAACTCCAAACTTCAATTGTGGATTCAAACATTGTTGATTTCTTAGAGTCTACATCTGCAACCCTTGGGTCCTCCGTGATTGCATCTAGCTCCGAAATTCCTACCAAAACTCCCTTCATTCCCACCATTCCCATGGCACCTCCATCCACTCCTTCTACCCCTCAAACATCCAAAATTTCTTCACCACCATCCCCACCTCATACACCCCATATATCAGCTGCACCCACCTCCCCAACATCCCCAAGACCGATTGCAAATATGCCAAGAGCAATGGATGCTCGATTTGCACCCCTTGTGCTGCCTCAAAATTTGGATGATATGCTCGCCAATTATCAAAGCAAAATTCCATTGTTTGATGGCACTCCTCACGGTGTTACAACTCAGCAACATGTGGATAGGATGGCAGATTTCTTTGACCTTCATGAGATTGATGTAGAAAATGTGACAATGAGACTGTTTGTACAAACCTTTGGTGGTGAAGTGAGGAAGTGGTTCAGATCTTTGTCGGCTGCAAGTATCACTACATTTACTAATCTTCAGAGACAATTCTTGGATCGCTAGGAAGTGAAGAAAAATCCTTTTCAGATCCTTTTCGAATATGAGAACATCAAGCGGAATGTTGGTGAGTCTGTTCAAGATTATTGTATTAGATTCAATTCTGTTTACAATGCAATTCCTGATCATATAAAGCCACCTATGGGACTGGCTTTGATTAAATTTCCGGATGGTTTTGATCCTGATATGGCCTATCAATTAAGAGAAAGATATCTGACCACTTTGGAAGACATGCAGAAAATTGCAGTCAGCGTTGAAGCTAATATGCTTGCCAAGAGAGCTAGAAAAAAGGCTGAAAAGAAGGTAACAATAAAGGAAGAGGTTTCCACTTCAGATCAAGTGCTCCGGAAGATGGAGAAGATGTTTGACAGATTGACAATTAACAAGCCTGAACCACAAGTCAGAAATCCCAACTTCCGTAGCAACCACAATTTAGAATCAAGCAAAGAGAGCAACGAGCACAAGACCAAGCAGCGCAGCAGCAAGTAAAGACACCCTTACAACATAATTTTTTACATGGTCCGGAATCAGATGATGAGGAGAACGTAATTGGAGAAGAGAATCATTTCTTTACACCCGATGATATGCCAATTTTTATCACTGAAGATGAGGAGTATTCCAAGAATTCAGCTGTAAGGGACGAAAACTTCATCTTGGCAAATGAAACAGTTCTTGAGGAGGAGTTTGATGAATATCAAAGAGGATACATGAATGCTTTTTCAGCCCAGCAACGACAATATTCACTTAGAAGTAGAGATGTGCCCATAAATCCAATTCAGAAAAGGAAGGAGACAACAGCGCCAAAGAATGATCCTCCCATTATGCAGAAAAAGGGAAAAGAGACAGCTGATCCTACCACCAAAAAAACGCCATTAGAAAATGAAAGATCCAATCAACCAAGTGTATCAAAGGAGAAAGCTGAAAAGAAGGATGTTTCAGTGAAAGAGGTACAGAAAATTTTAGTTTTTAACTTAGAAAATGAAATTGTTAAGTTAAAAGTATCTATTCCTTTGACTGAGTTGATGAAGAAAAACAGCTACAAAGGTCAGGTGTCTAAGATTTTGAATTTAGATCCATCATCTGATATGGTGAACGTGGAGGATGATAGACCTGAGTTGATTTTTGGTCTAGCATTGGAAGGTCAGTCTCAAGATAGTGATGTAGCTCCTTTTTACATCAATCTCAGGGTGCATGACTATGTATTACACAATGCTATGTTTGATTCTGGCACGTCTCATAATCTCATGCCTAAGGCCATCATGGAGAAATTGGGATTGGATATCACTAGAGAACACATAAAACACATAAAACACATATACATGGAGATTTTCCCCTGGATCCCAAAACCAGGACTACCAGATTGATTTTTAATTATATTCCTTTCAATGTTACAATACATATTTATACATGCCGAAGCATCCAATACCATGGACCGAAAACCATCGCGTCCAAAACCATGGACCGAAAACAATCGCGTCCAAAACCATGTGCGAAAACCATGCACAAAACCATAGGCAAGTCCGCCCAACCTAATATAGGGTCCAATTTTTTTTTTTCCCGGGGCGCTATCCCGGACCCTGTAGAGGGGGACTATCTGCCCCCCTCAAACCTTCGGGACAAGGGGGCTTGCCGCCCCCCTTGTGACCCCCCACCACAAAATCGGCGAAACGAAGGGGGGGCCTTGCCCCCCCTCTAGTCCCCCAGTTAACTATGTGGGCTAGTTGTGGAAAGAATATAACACAACCCAACAAAAGAGCCTCCACCATTTTGATAAGACATGAGGGATAGCCAACTCAAGGAAGATGACCTCCACCATCACCCCTTGCCCACCTCAGGCCATGTTAGAGTTGTAAGAGGAAGAGCCTTCACCCACCTCTGAGCTGCAAGAGGAAGATCCTCCGCCATCGTGACAAGACCTGAGGGAAATCCAACTCAAGGGACTAAGGAAGAGCATAGAAAGAGGACAAAATGTATTCTCTAAGTGTTGGCTACTCCAACCCCACCTCTAAGCTATTTCGTATGTTTTTTTTACATTGTACCACAATATAAAATTGATTTTTTTTACATATTGTAAACACTGAATATCTAACATTAATAAAATCGGGAATGAATGAATAGGGCTAAAGGTATAAATCTATGCTACACTCAAGGCATAATATGATATAACAACATCCTTTTCCTTTACGTAACCCTAATTTTAACCTATGGAAAACACCTCTTTCACCTCGGTGAAAGAACTTTGATCCATACTATGCTATAATAGATAGTACTGTCAGGAGGCCTGGAGTTTTCTAGAAAAAAGTGTGGTAGAGTCCCACCCATAGATGTCAACACTTGTCAGACATTGTGTTTTCTTCCAAGGTCTTTGAAATGCCGAAGAGTCACTTGTCATGGATACTTCTAGTGGCCCAACTTCCCTACCCCAAGTATGTTATGTAACTCTGCCATTTGAAACCCTCGTATGTATTGTACCTCTGACATTTGAAACCATCGTATTTATTGTACTTCTGTCATTTGAAACCTTTGCAAAACTTGGTAGGGGGTTGTACTAGGACTAGCATGTCTTGCTTATTTGAACAATTGGTTTTACATAGGCATCAATTGTATCATAAGGCAGGGGGAAAATTTGGCAGTTTATATTGTAGATTTGTACAATTCTACAACATTCAACCAGGAAACACATCATACTTCCAATGGCAGTTGATAGTTACAATGTACACTATTACTAGTGGTAGTATTGCATTGACCTAGGGATTTATTTGTAATGAAAAGGAGTTTTTAAGCCTTGCTAGAGGATTTCGTGAAGGAAACATCTTGATCTAACAATATTTTGCATTTTAATTGTAGCATGATGCCAAATTTAGTTCTGCATTAGATTAAATTTTGACATGCTTCAGTTCGTGTAAATATGATAATTTTCATCAGCACAGATGCTAAGAATTGTTTTTTGATTTTTAACTTGCTCACTGTTGGGCATGGAATCCCCCCACAGCATGTTTTGGGGCTCAAAGCCCAAGTTTTGAGTAATATTGTTGTAAAGACTCCGCGAATTACGCGCGCGGAGCGCGAATTGTATGTTAGAGTCATAGGGCTGTCCGCCCTAAGTTTTGAATGTAGTGTCGGCCTACCCATGGTCCACGGACCATGGGATTGTATAAATAAGAGCGGGGCTCTAAGTTGTAAAGAGGAAGGAATAGAATCATAGAGAAGATGGATAGAAAAGGTCTTAGAGTGTAAGAAAAGGTGCGGAGTGTGTCTTGGGTCATAGAGTAGGAAGAGGATCTATAGCTGAGTGCGCAGACCCCTGCAACTGAGTGCATAGGGCGGAGTCGAGTCTGTAAATAGGGAAGAAAAATAATAAAGAGAAGCTTTATCTGAATTCTGTGTATCTGTTTTGAATTATTATATGGTTGATATCTTCTGCAATTATACTTTTTTATTTATTGCATGTACTTGTATGAATGGTGAACATTGTTAAGTATAAATAAACACATACAAATAAGCTAAGATAAGCAACTAATAACGGGTACTGACAAGTACTAGGGTAATAACACTATTCGGCCCCCAAGTAGGGTTGTGCGAAGGTAGCCTCTTAGGCTGCAAGGTACTGCTAGGTGCGTGTAGTGACATGCGCGTAGGGTCAAACCACAGACCCCCTGAAACACATCAGGACACCCCTAGGGTGCAGAAACTTGGTTCTATCACCGTCCCATACTACATGTGAGACCTCAGTTCGCGCTTCGCAGACTGTTGCTAAAAGGGCTAGCAGTACCGTGATTTGTTTGGCTAACTCACCTATGAACTTGGGTCACGCCCCAACAAGCCAACAAATGGTTCCGTTGCCAGGACTGAGATCTGCGTAAGGGATGTCTAACGTCATGTCACTAGAATCCGACCAAGAAAGAAATTGAGAATTGGTTGGAAAGAAAGAGTCATGAATTCGTGGTGTAGGAAAATAGGAATCCACGAGTATCAAAGGAACAATGGTTAGAGCGCTACGTGTATACGGAAATCCATGAAATTTTCTTTGCATCCTTTCCCTCTGAGCTGTATGAGTGGATTGTGAAGCTAGCAGATAGTCAGGGAAGGTGTAGGCTCGACAAACCAATCGTGTGGACTCCAGAATTAGTGCGCAGACAAGAAGAATTAGAAGATAAGATCGCGCATGCTGTGGACCATTGGCTCGATTGAATTATAGGAGGGTTTATCACTGAGTTCGCAGTAGACACGAAAGTCAGCTACAGCAAGGTGGAATGATGTTTCCTCAAAGGACCGTGAAGTAAGTACATTAAATCTTTGAACACTTGGATTAAGATGTTATTTTGTGAAAAGTGGGTTATGCAAATAAATTGATGTTTGGGGCTATGCGAAGTTGGAGGATATATAGAAACGAAGATAGCACAGGGATAGAAAATAACCCCTTGATTTCACCTCGGCAGGAAAGTGAGGAAGAGCTCGCGAAAGTTTCTCCAAGAAGCGCGGTTATTCTAATAAGGCAGCGAATTCCATGCTTACCACCTCCACCTCCACCACCACTAGTCTCACCATCTTCGCCTCCATCTCCACCCACCCCACCTCCGCCACCACCACAATTCAATAAGGTGAATGTGATCAAACTGCTGGTATTCAGAGGAGTAGGGAACGAAGATCTGGACCAATTTTGGTTCGTAGTAAAGGCGGTATGGGAAGCACAAGGAGTCATGGATGACAATATAAACAAGGCTACACTAGTAAGCGCATTGTAGGATCGTGCGCTAACATGGTACATTAAGCATTCTAATGACCATCCAGACACAGGGATCGTAGATATCCAGGCCGCACTGAATACGGAATTTAGTAGGCCAAAATCGGAGACACAATTGATTATCGGGTTTAAGGAAATTGCGATGCTTCCGGGCGAGACCCCATGGGATCTAGAAAAAAGACTGAAGAGTATGATTCGTGAATCCAACATGACCTTAACAGATGGACAACACCGTGCATGGTTTGTAGCGTCACTAACACTGCATTTAAGGATGACGCTATCACAAAAAAAGCTTTCCACCCAGGCTGAAGCATTGGAGATTGCAATGAGATTGCACGAGACCCCTATACAAGATTTTGGCCTAGGAGTCTAACAAATCCACGTGCAATTGAAAAATTTGTGTCTATAAATGCAGAGTTTGAAATAGGATAGGACACCTCAGCCTAAGACATGTGAGGAAGTATGGTACATAAAATGCAAACACTAGGGGCATGACAAGGAACACTACCCAGTTTTCGCGAATTACTTAGCGGGAGGAGGGCCGATGCTGTTAAGACCTGAGGCACAAGTAGGACTGAGTGTGGCTCCTGCATTGTGGTGTGCGATCTATCAAATAGGAGGAAAACATGCCATAGATAATTGTCATCTATTGCATAAGTATACGCAGACGTCCTAGCAATTGTTTTGAAATTTCTGTAGGTCAGTAGGTCATGATGAGCGCACCTGTAGAAGCTATGAACTAATGATGGATTAGACTCTTGCCTACAGAGTATAGACTGAAACGTGAGCCCTCGAACTAAATGTAGGGATGGTACGTGCTGGATTTCAGGGGCGCGGACGAGGTCGAGGTGGAATGGTACTAGGAAAGTGTCACAGGCAACTAATTTGTTACAATTGCGGAGGGCCAGGGCACTATGCCCGTAATTGTGAATCCAACGAGAACATCATGTTTATATTGTACTCAGTTTTCATGAGGTAGAAGACTGCCCTACACTGATAGCGAGGCTGCGCAAGGGGTACTCTAGCCTCCCCGACTCAAAATTTGCAAATGATGAGGTTTGAGCCACGTGAAGAGGACCCGAATGTAAAGATAATACTTCAAAGCAGTATCACAACCAGAGATGAAAAAGGTAAGCATTTAGAAGAAAGTGCGTGGGTTCGCAAGGCTCCTACAAAGGAACTTGAATTTGATTTGGAGTGAGTGAAGGATACCTTCATGGAAGCTAAGAAGAGCTTCACAGAGGCCTCCACTTTAGGCAGTAAGGATCAACTAGAACCAGATATGGATCCTTGAATGCTCACTACCTTTTTGGAGACATGTATGAAACTGCTGCATGACAGCAAGGCTATGAAAGGACTGCAGGAGCTTATCACTAGGTGCGCTGGGTCAGGAGAACCACGCGTAGTCCATAAGCTCGGGAAACATACATTGTGAAGAGGAAGGGAAATGAGATTGACTGCGCAAATCAAAGAATATGAAATGGATCAGGTAATTTTGGATCTAGGATCGGATGCGAACATTCTAGCAAAATAGACATGGGAGCGCATGGGTAAGCCTGCGTTGCAATGGTCCCCTATTCAATTAAGAATGGAAAATAAGCAAAAGATGCTACCAATGGGGAGTTTACAAGGAGTAATAGTGGATATTGAAGGTGTGAGCGCACTGGTCGATTTTGAAGTAATAGATATTGTTGATGAAAACAATCCCTACCCTGCACTACTAGGAAAAGATTGGGCCACTGATATGAACAAAATAATAAATCTAAAAAAGCGCAAGATGATTTTTGAAAAAAAGTCATTGCGCATAGTGGTACCTCTAGACCATGCGGAAGGAGCGCACTACATAGAACCGGTGCGTGACGATGAAAGTGATGAAAATCTCGATTGTATCTACAAGATAACCATGCGAGAACATGATTGGGTGAACCCAACAACAGATGGTAGAATTTTGTGGGAGCGCGACAGCTCCTGCACTTCAGATTCGGATGAGGAAGTAGAATGATGGAAAAACCAGTTACACGAGGTAACCATGCTAAATTGCAACATGTAGAAATTCCCACTGTAGATCACCTGGTAATGCAATGTACTAAAGAAAAACACTTGATCTACTTCTACAAAAAATTTAGTGGAAGCTTAATTGAACATGAGCAACATCAAGCATGAACAGATATAACTGAGAATGAGAAGTAAACAACCATAACACATAAGATATAACACTGGGGAAAGTACCAACCTAAAACCCCAATTCTGTATTATCATACAAGTGGAAATCTTGTTCAAGTTACAAAAGGAATCAGCTCTCAAGCTATCTTTCTCTCTCTGCAATCAAACAATACTGCTCACAGACTGAATGGACATAGAATATATCTTCCTCAAGCCCTCCAAGCCTCCTATTTCCTTGCGCAGTTTTGATTGGGGTCTAATGATGTCACATGTGTGAATTTGCCTCATCACACTCACTGTAACCTCAGGTCCAACAGCACAATCCTTAGGGAATAATATTCCTTCTGCATGCAAGGAATATTTACCAAGGAATATCCTAGCAACTCATAGTACATTGTCCCTCCATCTAATCTCAACTGGGTCTCTGACTGAATTGACATGCATGAGTTATCCATGAGTGAATCGTCAGTTATCTGAAATACAATAGTTACATGCATGCACGCATTAACTAACTGAACTCTCATTAATTTAACAAACTGTTAAATTAATCTAACTAGACTTGACTTAGTTAATTGAGCCAACTAATTACAACTCAATATTACAACTCACTCTTATCTCTTTAACTGATGGATAAATCCCTCAATCAAAGGAGAAACTGTTGCATGTCCTCACATAGACTTCAAGTTCATAATTCCTTAACTAATTAACTCAAGATGAATTAATTAATCAATTTACAAACTGCTCTTAATATCAAATTCGAATTTAACTTCCTATGTTTAGTCCAAGGACTGACTAAAATAAGAAGGGATCCCGAAATGCTATTTTTAGAAAATCTATTTTTAGCACTTTCACTTTTCACCCGTTGTAGCTAAGATCTCTAATGGCTGAACTGCTATTTATAGCCTGACTATTTATAGCAGTGCTATTTTTAGCATTTCTTGTTGCAAATCTCAACACTCCCTCTCAACAAGAAAGGGATTATCAGTAACCCGATCTTGTCTCTGTGGAACTCAAATTTGCATTTTGACAATGCCTTAGTCAAAATATCTGCATCCTGCTCCTTGGTCGAAACATACTGCAACATCATGATCCTCTTGACCACACAGTCCCATAGATGATGGTAACGGATATTTATATGCTTGGACTTGTCATGAAACACTGGATTCTCAGAGAGTTTTATGCAACTCTGATTATCATAGTATATCACCGTAGGATCCATCATTTGACCAAACAATCCACTAGAATCTTCTGCATCCAAATGGCCTCGCATGCTACCTGACTAGCAGCCATGTATTTAGCCTCTGCTGAGCTAAGTGCAACTGATCTCTGTTTCTTGCTATACTAAGAAACTGCAGCTGAACCAAGGTTGAAGATTCCTCCAGAAGTGATCTTCTTGTCTGATGGACTACTAGCCCAATCCGCATCTGTGAAGCCTTGCAGCTTCACTCCCTCTATCTTTCTGTACCATAATCCGTGCTATGTAGTGCCTCTAAGATATCTCAGCACATGCTTCGCTGCCTTCCAAAACAGCTTGGTAGGCTGAACCATAGCTTGACTCAGCTGGTTCACTGCAAAGCATAAGTCAGGTCGTGTGTTCACCAAATACATCAATGAACCCACCAGCCACTAGTAAATAGTAGCAACTACTACCTCACTTGAAGTAGCATCCTCCTTCCTCTAGTTCCCAGCTAGAGGAGTTTGCATGGGTTTGCACTTCTCCATGTGAAAGCGCCTGAGTATCTCATTGGCATACTTTCCTTGAGACACAAATACTTCCTCATCTTTCATACACACTTCCATGCCTAGAAAGTAGTGCATGAGCCCCATGTCCTTTATCTCAAACTCTCTTCCAAGGTCCTCCTTGCAAGATTTGATCAGCGGATCATCACCTATCAAGATCAGATCATCAACATAAAGTACAATAATCAATGGCTTACCTTCCATCATGATGTGGTAAAGGTTTGCATCTGCTTCACTCTTGGTGAAGCCCAACCCGGTGAAATAGCTGTCGATCCTAGTATACCAAGCATGGGTGTTATAGCTCCAAATCTCACTCTTGGGGTTTGTGATGCTGCACTCATGGCCCAAGGCAACCCCTCCTTCCAGACTTGGTCCAAAATTTAAAAAACAGTGTTTTATTCCCTATACGCGACATTTCCCTGAGCTAAACACGTGTATACGTGGGTCTGTGTATACGCAACCTGCGTATATGTCTTAAAACACTTAAAAAAATTAAATCTCCTTAATTTTGGGTGGAGATAACGGGTTTTACCTACTGATCACCTATTAGTTCTCGTGGCCCAACTGTTCCCAACGAATTCCCAACTAAAAAACTACTTTGGGAGAAGTATAAAAAGGCTTCAATGGGAAGGCCTAAGGGAGGAGAGAAGAGAGAGAAAGGTTATTATGCTGAGATTTCCCTAACTAGGTCTGAAGATCCTAGTGCCTCCTGCACTTCCCCCATTTTTACAGGAAACCCTTGTTTCCTTGTGTGATGATGTCCATCTACTACTTGTGATATCATGGAGTAAGTCATGGAAGGAGTTTGTTAAAGGCTTGAGACTGGATGAATCTGGAGGTCGGTTCCGCTTGGAGCCTATGAAAGGACGACTCAGGTGAAATTATTCCTTTCTGTACTTTATTTGTCTATAATAAAATAAACACGTCTTTGTTCCTGATATAAATCTTCTTCATGTTTATGATATCCATGTTATGATTCATGTATGAATGGTTGTTTAATTGCATAACTAACTACCTTTCTTTATAATATGAATATGATTTCTTTATAATGTTTAGTCCATATACTGTTGTACTTTCTTGAATTGATTGTTTTGTAGGTCAAAGGAGCAAAAGGAACTCTAAGAAGGGTTTGGACCCTGGAAGGACCTTCTCAAATGTAGGACCTCAGGTACGCCCCTTATTGTAGAGTTTGCTTATATTATCATCATGGCTGTATGGAATATGTGTTTCTCTGTATAGACAACTTTCAGTCTGCTAGGGTATCAGCCCAAGACCCTAGGGGAACTTTTCCCTTAACAAAATTGGCGACTCCACTAGGGACAACATCATTGTTGTTCCTAGTTTGGGTGTGTTCAAGCCAATCAGGGCTTAGATGTCTGTTTGCTTGCTGTTGCTGTGTAGTCTGTTCCTGTAGGAACTTGACTTGTAAGTTTGGTCAGTTTCGTCAGACTGTTTTTTATTTTTTCTTGAAATCTTTTATATACGTTGTTTTTCTTGTTTATAGAAGTGTATATACGCATGTTTCCTTAAGTAAACCCACGTATACGCAGGTTTCCCTGGGAACAGTCGCGTATACACGCAACTATACATCAATACAGTCACGTATATCTTGCAATTTTCAAGATTTTTAAAATCTTTTTGTCTCTGAAGGTTTGTCTGCTGGTTTGATTCAGTCCTGAACAGTTACTTTCCAGTGTCAGTTGTTAGTTTTACAGCAAGTATCTGATTTCAAATTCTCTCTGATTGTGAAGTGTTGGTCTTGTTTTTGTTTTTGCAAGCGTCATTGTTTTGTCAAGCACACAAGATTTCTTGTTAGGAGTCTTGGCTGCTCTGTTTTGTCAGAGAAAAAAGGCTGATCTCAGCCTTTGTGTCAAATCTTGTTTTGGTGACCTTTTGTGTTTGCTTGTTAAAACTACTTTTTGTGACCATCTACTTTTCTTGTTTTCGAAAGTTGTTGATTGACACTTTCTTGAAAATTGTCTTTTTGATCTTTTGGTCTTTGTTGCCAAAGCTTTCATTCCTGCTTTTGATTGTTAAGAGCATCTTTAAACACATTTATTTTTGTTGAGTTTTCATCCATTATGTGTTGTCAACTTGCAAAAGTGTTTGTTGCCTATTCTTCAATCATAAAGTTTCAGTCTTGTTGAGAGAATTTTTTGAAAAGACATTTTGTTTTTTCTTTTGAAGAAAACTTTTTGAAAAACTTGGTTTTGCTTTCTTGAACTTTGTTTAGATTTGGTTTCCTTTTAGTGAATGAAAGCGCATTTTTGTTTGTCTTGAAACTTGTTTTTAGTGTTTAGACGAAATGAATGGTAGCAACTCATATTCCATCTAAACATTTTAAGTGGTAAAATAAAAATTGGTAAACACGTAACTTTCATTTCTTGATTTAGAGTAGTCTTAAGTCTTGCATCAGCATGTACTCATTGCATTAGGATAGATTTGCACATATTTTAGGCATCCATAGCTTTGTTAACTTTTGTGAGTGTGAAGCTTGAATAAAAGAGAAGAAAAGAAAATTTGTTGTTTTTCTTGAAGTTCCTCTAAACCCTGTCAAAATTTCTTTTCATCGAAAAAAGAAAACAAGTGCATTTGCATGTAGTTTGGTTTTTATTAATTTCTTTTGCATCAAAACACCACTAGTTTCACTTCCGCTTATCCCTTGACTTAAAGAACAGCCCATTTAAAAACAAGCACTAATTAAAATATACTAGAACTTTTTATAATTATCAAGTTAGACACACTCACAAGTTTTAGGATATTTTAGGGCCTTGGATCAGGCGAGTGGAGAGATAACTCTCCAAGGCCATTTAAACTGTCAAACATAGGAGTCTAAATAGTGAGTAAAAATCCAATAGTGTTAGGGAGACCAGGAAAGCTCTGGATCTGGGAGTTAAGCACGAGGGTTCTTGAAGACAGGGAAGAGAGATACCCCCTCTCCTACTTGTCCGATCTTACCTCACAACTGTTCCGCCTGGCTTCTGCAACGAGTTGGTATCCATAGTTGCTACTCCTAGGGATCTGCACAGGTGGCTGCGGAGGGGAATCCCATGGCACCTAAGGTTGACGTTGCATCACTCTCAACGGTACTACTGGAGGGCATCCTTGCGAAGCTTGGGGGCTTGCACCGACGCAGGCTGTTGTTAGGAGGTAAGCGTAACTTCCTCTGTTACCTTCGTTGATAGGACTAGGCCGTCATTATCCCGGACTATCTTCGGAAGGCCCCTTAATTCACTTTCTTGTATTTTGGTGTCCGGTCCTAATCACCTGGAACGGAAATACTTGGAAGTTGTTTGACTGGCTGATATCTTTTAGGGACTTTATAGTGTGTGCTCTGTGCTCTTAGTTGGCCTAACTTTCAATTTTTTGAGTCTTTAGTTAGATCTTAATAAAAAATTCAAAGTGGCTGACCGATCACCTAGACGGTCTCGAAGACTTCGTGGTCTTTCACCACCAAGTTTAGAGCCTTCTCTTAGAAGGCGCAAAGGTAATACTGCTGGTGGGTTTCATCCCACGGCAGCTGACGCATCGGGGATTGATCCTCCTCTCGCGGGCATTAGTGTTCAAGTAAGGCCTGGCACTTCCACAGAACAAGAGAGGAACACTCCAGTTCTTTCTCGAGTTCTCTTTCAAACATAGAATAACATAGAGGTAGAAGAACTCTCAGAGTCGTTAGCGGCTCCGAATTCTCCCCTACCATCTAGCCATCCGGAAGTATTACAATACGTTGGGACTCCGATGCATAGACCATCAAGTCCAGGTCACATTACACACTTACCGTCGATGACCACTACTGGAAGCATGGCTTCTACTACAAGTGCTACAACTATGCAGACTCCAACATCAGTACAAGGGGGAGGAACGATTTCCATCTCCTCTGCTTCTTTGTTTGGGTCTTTTGCTAGCACAACTTTAGTTGGGTCTACCTCCATTCCTTCCACGAGTGAAAATTCCCAAACCAATGCTTTTAGTTCTAGATTCTTCCCATTTGGCACCCATTCACAGCGTATTCCATCAGTTCCGTTTAGTGCTGCCACATCCATGATGGGTGGATCGGCTTCATTCCAGGGTTTTCCTTTTGGAAGTGGTCATATACCACATTCCAACCCGACAGTAGGATCTATGCCTTTTTCTTCTACAGGACAAAGCAGCAATCCTTTCCAAGGTTGGACTAACCCTGCGGTTAGTGGCATGGGAACTGGGAATCCGTTCTTCGGCCAACAAGGGAATAGGCCGTACTCCACAGTTAGCTCGTTTCAAAGTATTCCTCCCTTAGCTTCTGCTTGGAATCCGTATCAGGGGTTATCGACTCCTTATAATCCTTTAGGAGGAAGCTTTGCTGGTTATGGAGGTTTTGCGGCCGGAGTTGGTCAAACTCTGAATTTTGCTGGATCACAAGGCTTGCCTTTTGGTTCAGCTGGTTCAGCTAGTTACTTTGGGCAGCCTGGTGCCTTCCAAAATCCAGGCCAATCTTTTCAGAACTTTGGGAGCTTCGCCAAGTCTGGGTGGAATCCCCAAGGTCCTCCTAGGCTTCCGTTTCTGGCAACTTTGAACTTGCCAGATCTCACGAAATTAACAAACGATCCAATCAAATATAATCTGACCTGGCCTCTAGTCCCAACCAAACTCCCTTCGGACATTCCAAAATTCGAAAGGAAGAGCAGTGAAGACCTAGGCGACCATGTAACCACATTCCATTTGTGGTGCTCATCTAACTCCCTTGTCGATGACTTGGTTAGGTTGAGACTTTTTCAACGCACCTTGACTGGTAATGCGGCCAGATGCTATATAGAGTTGGCAGGGGGTAGCTTTACATCTTTTGCCGACTTAGCTAATATTTTCTTAAATCATTTCCAGTTGCCTGTCCGTTATGATGCCGGAACTGAACTTCTGGCCAATTTTCGTCAGGACACGGTAACTCACATTTCTGATCATATTCAGGAATGGAGATAGAGAAAGAGGCTCATTAAAGCCGAAATCCCTCCGGAGTATCGTCTCAAATGGTTTTTGAAATCTTTACAACCTGAGATCTCTAAGGATGTCTCCATGTCCGAAGTCTATTCTGAGGAGCAAACCATTTTTAGGGCCCAGCAATTAGAATTGATCTACTCTTAGTCTGGGATCCTACAAAAATACTTTCCAGATGCTCCTGGGTGTAAGGTTGATATAGCCAAGTCGAAGCCAGGTCCCCATGCGGATGGTATTGTTGGATCGGTAGACACAAATGCGGTGAACTTGTTGAGCCAATTGTAGCAGTTGTCTTTGCAAACTGCTCCTAACAACCAAGTCACATCGTCTAACCCTCCTTCTTCCCAACCCTCTTCGATTAATGCCGTCCAATCCAACCCCAAAGGAAATCAAAATTCCAATTGGAAAAGAAAGGACTAGGTAAGAAAAAGAACCAGGCTGGGAAGGCTAACGCAAATAAATCCGACAATAATGTTGGTGGTGGTAGAAATGAGTCTAGAAAGAAAGTCAAGTTTCCATGCAAGTTGTGCGGTGGATACCATTTAACTCACCTCTGCCCTAAGATTGAAGATGCTCAACGCTTGTTAGGGCAGCAAGGGACTTCTAGTTCTCAGGCTATGTTAACCAACCCTTTTCCCCAAGGGCAGCAACTTCTTGTTGGCGCAAGTTCAAACCCTAGAACCTCCGCAGGGGGCAACCAGGAAGGGGAAAAATCATCAAATGTTTTCATGATGGGTTCTAACGTCCATGTGGCTACTCGGTCACATGATTACAGTGAAGCCGAAACTTCCAAGGACAAGACTACTCCCGGAAATACCGACCTTCATATTGAGCGACCCCCTGTCGAGACTATACCACGGATACCGAAAGGTTCCGCTAAATGCGCGACTATTAATCCTAATGCTAGGGTTGCCTAGAACTTCAGGATCTGGCTCAGAGTCCATGCGCCATGTCTGCTTTAGAGGTTCTCCAGTTGTTTCCGGCTCAACGAAGTTCTTTACTTTCCGCGATTGGGGCAGTTGATCCAACTAACTCTTTAGTGCTCACTTTCGACATGTTAAATGTCAAAAAGAAACTCCCTCATCATATGGCTTTCCAAATAAAGTCTACATATCGGAAAATTAACATTTTTCATACCGTTATTGATGAAGGAGCTTCCACGTGTGTCATGTCGATGTCATGTTGGAAGGCTATTGGATCGCCTTCGGTTGTTCCTTCACCTACCATCCTGACTGCATTTGATGGTCATTCTCATAAACCGCATGGGATTATCCCGGCCTTTCCCATACGTGTTGGGGGGAATGTCATTAACATTGAAGTAGAAGTCATTGATGCTAACCTAGACTATAATCTCCTCTTAGGAAGGAACTGGGTATACGAAATGGACGTCGTTGTTTTGACTCTGTTTCGTGTCATTTGCTTTCCTCATGAAGGGAAAATCGTTAAGGTTGATCAATTGGATTATTGTCCAGTCGATCCCCAGGAAATCTCTGACTCTACTGTTCCTTTAATGGATAACCCTTGTCCGCCTACTGAGAATCTAGGAGTTGGGATGTATTCCTCATTGTTGGCTACCTTTGATATTCCCTCTCCTATCTCTAAAATTAATGTCATTTCATCATCTAAGGAGTCTCCTCGAGAAGAGTTCTTTCGAACTCATTATTTTTCAGACCCTTGGACCTTGCCTTCACCTACGACCACTTTAGCTGAAGGAGAAGTAAATGGAATGGCATTCCCTATGTCTACAACTGAGCTTAGATATCAGTCTATCGTTAACTCTGCAGACGACCACTCTACTCCTTTTTTCGAAGAGGAGTTAGATGGTGATGTGGCCCCGGCCTGGAGCCTTGATTCTACCTCTGCCTTGGACTGCTTAGATTTGGTTTTACCTTCTGAAGAAGCAATCCTCGAAGAGATGATGGGTATAGATCGACCTTGGGAAGACTTACACCATGGTTCATACTTTCTTCCTCCATTGTAGGAAGTAGAATCTAGGTTCTCCGAGCTCTTTACTAGTGATGTTTATATAGTATCAAATCCTTTGGCTCCAACACACTTTCATGCCAAAGGTAATATGTCGGTGATTTCAAAAACGATATCTATAAACATCTCTAGGGACCCTAACGTAATCGAGAATCTCTTCATCGGAATCGAATGTTCCCCTGAAAAAATTCAAATTTACACCGACCTTTTCAAGGAATTTCGAGATGTATTTGCTTGGTCTTATGAAGAAATGCCTGGCATTGATCCATCTATAGTTCAACATGAGATCAAGACGTATGAAAACGCCAAACCGGTTCATCAAAGGCTTCGACCAGTTAATCCTAGGAAAGCAGCAGCAATTAAAGCTAAAGTTGAGAAACTGCTAAAGGCGGGTTTCATATACCATGTTCCTCTTACTGATTGGGTTTCTAATCCAGTCCCTATGGATAAAAATCAAGGAACAATCCGAGTATGCATCGATTTTAGAGACCTAAACAAGGTTTGTCCGAAAGATAATTACCCCACACCATTTATTGATCAGATTATCGACGAGTGTGCGGGTAATGAGATTTTTTCCTTCATGGACGGTTTTTCCGGTTATAATCAAATTTCTATCCGTCCTGAAGATCAACATAAGACAACTTTTATATGTCCCTGGGGTGCTTTTGCATACAGAAAGATGCCTTTTGGTCTTAAAATGTTGGAGCCACTTTCTAGCAGGCCATGTCATATGCTTTCCACAACATTAAACATATCATCGAAGCATACTTGGACGATCTCGCTTCTCGTTCTCGAAAGAGAACTGATCACCCTAGTCATCCTCGATTGGTTTTTGAGCGATGTCGTTTCTATAAAATCTGGTTGAATCCCACCAAGTGCATTTTTGCGGTTACATCTGGTCGGTTATTAGGGTTCATCATGTCAAATGAAGTGAATAGGGTCGATCCCTTCAAGGTAGAGGAAATAATTCAGTTGCCTCCCCCGTCCTCAATTCGACAACTTCAAAGTCTTCAAGGGAAGGCTAATTTTTTAAGACGGTTTATAGCAAACTATGCCAAGATCACTAAAGGGTTCATGCGTTTGCTACGGAAAGGAGTTCCATTTGTATGGGATGACTTTGTGCAGCGGTCGTTCGATGCTTTGAAAAAGGCATCAGTCTCTGCCCCGCTTTTGAGTCCACCAGATTATGGTAGGGACTTCCTTTTATATCTTGCTGCAGCAGAATCAACCATTGGTATGGTTCTCATTCAGGAAGACGATGCTCTCACAGAGCACGTGATTTATTATTTGAGTTAAGGCTTAATAGGTCCTGAACTTCGCTACTCTCCAGTTGAGAAGTTGGCTTTCGCAGCTGTTCATGCTGTCCAACGGCTCCGTCATTATATCCTCCTATGCAAAACTTTTGTCTTAGCGGCGGTCAATCCATTTCAATTTTCCCTCAGTAGGCGAGTGATTGGGGGCAAATCTAATCGATGGATAGTCATTTTGCAAGAATTTGATCTCGAGTTCTTGTTTGCCAAGTCTAAGAAATCTATGGTTTTTGCCGAGCTAATTTCCGAGCTGCCTTGTGGAGAGGATACTATGTATGAGGAAAGTTTTCCCGACGAACATTTATTCCTCATCTCTTCACTCGAACCTTGGTATGGAGATATCATTTTCTATCTCCAGACTTCGAAGTTTCCCTCTACTTTCTCGAAGGATGAACGTCGAAAATTATGTCACCTGGCTAAAAATTATGTTATCATTGGTGATACATTATATCGTCGAGGGTTTGATTCAATCCTTTGGTGATGTTTAACCATAGAGGAAGTAGAGTCAGTGCTAAATGACTGCCATAGTGGAGCTTGTGGTGGTCATCTATCAGGGCTTGCTATAGCCCAGCGCATCTTGCGTGCCAACTATTTTTGGCCTTCGCTCTTTAAAGACTGTGTTGAAGCGGTCAAACGCTGTCACCCCTGTCAAATCTATACTCGAAATATGCGCGCACATCCAGCTCCTATTTTTCCTGTTGTCACTATCGGTCCCTTTACTAAGTGGGGTATTGATTTTACAACTTGTAATCTGCCTTTAGCGGCGAATCACAGGTACATTATCGTGGCTATAAAATACTTCACGAAGTGGGTCGAGGCCATGCCCATTTATAAAAATGATAGTGACAGGCAGCGTTGTTCCTTTTTAATCAGATTATCTCAAGATTCAGTGTCCCGAGAGAGATTGTCACTGATCATGGCAGTCATTTCCAGAATCAACTGATGTCTGAATTGGCTCTCAAATTGGGTTTCTGGCAGGAGCATTCGTCTCCTTATTATCCTCAGGCCAATGTACAGGTCTAGGCAGTCAACAAAACTCTTAAGACGATCCTGCAACGGACAATCGACAAAAATCGGTCCAATTGGCATCTTATGTTGTATCCAGCTCTTTGGGCATACCTGACCTCCGTGAAGACTGCTACTGGTTTTACACATTTTCAGTTAGCTTACGGGATGGAATCTATCTTTCCTATTGAATGTGAAATTCCATCTCTTAAGTTAGCTATTGAGCTCCTTCCAGAGACTTCGAGTCTCGAAGAGCAACGTCGAGATGCTGCCACAATGAATGAGGCTCATAAGAAAAGGGTTAAAACGCAGTATGATAAAGTTGTCTGTCCTCAAGTCTTTTCTGAAGGTGACCTTGTCTTGGTCTATGACCAAGATAAGGACACCTTGGGGGCAGGCAAGTTTAAGCCTATGTGATACGGTCCCTTCATTATTAAACAAGTTTTAGAAAAAGGGTCGTATGAGTTAATCGATTTTGAGGGAAACAAGTTGGCAGAGCCCCAAAACGGGCTCTACCTAAAGAAGTACTTTGCTTAAGTAGGAATTAGGCAATGGCTTCTTTGTACATTATGTATATTTGTACATATCTCATCGAGAGTTTTTGATATCAACACTTTTTGGTCTGCTGTAGTAGGTGTTGATGGATGACTTGGTCTATTTTGGGTTCGCCGATGGTGCTAGTCGGCACACTTGGAATCTCGCTTCCGCAGCTTGGGTACTCTACTATCAAATTGGTCAATTGATGGTATCAAGGGGCATATGCATTGGTCCCGCTTCAAATAACATGGCTGAGTATATTGCCGTCATTAATTTACTATCCGAGGCAATTTCTTATGGAATTGACTCGTTGGTAGTTTATCTTGATTCACAATTGATAGTATCACAATTGAACAACATTTATCGGGTAAGGGATCCATGTTTATATCGCCAGTATTTAAGGGTGAGGTTGTTGCAAAGATCATTTACTTATATTAATTGTTTGCACATTCCAATATCTCATAATTGGTTAGCGTATTCTATCGCTAATCAAGCATCAGACTGGCACATCAATCATTCATCACAATAAAATCAAGCATCAAAAAGTCGAACTGTATATATATGTATATCATAAAACATCTTGAGTGTACATAAGTCTATCCAAAAAATATACAAAATTGGGACTCAAATGCCCATAATCATGTCTAGTACATCTAGTGCCAAGGCTCAGGATGAGCGGCTAAGTAGGTAGCTATCGCATTGGCCACACGCTGAAAAGTGCGAACCCAGTCACATGGCATGCCAACAACATGACGCTGCATATCCTCAAGAAGCTCCTCTACGGCAGCCATCGGTACTCGGTGAGTTAGTCTCACCAAGTGGCGCTGAACTGTATGTAGAAGTTGTTCTGTATCAGTAGCCGCCTCTTTGGCTCCTCGACCGCACTGTCCATGCCGCGGGAACCCATCTGGTCGTACCGGCCCAATATCTGGAACATGATCATCATATTAGTCATTTGAATCCCATCAAAAATATTTTTCAAAATTCATTATTATATTTGAAAAATCCAAAAAAAATCATAAAATCAAAAAATACTTACCAATGTCACCCCATGCTGCGGTTGGTGGTAATGCTAGATCGGGATCTCCTTGGAAATCCAACCCAGCATAAGGGTAGTCATCTATGGCGATGATCTGCTGATCCCACCAGGTAAAGAAGTCATCGTCAAATGTAGTCCGTGGGATGTCCCCACTCCCTAGACGTTTCATCAGGTCAGCCCACTTGCCCATGCGTGGATCTCGTGGGGTGCTGATGGAAACTGCTACCCTAGGGCAGATTCCAGGGACCCTCTCAAAAAAGAAAGAACACAGAATAGTCCCATATCCAAAGTTTTTGGTCTGCCCCCTCTTGATAGAAGTGAGATGGCTCTTCATGCTGGCCAGAAGAGGAGTACACCAGTCAAATACAGTGGTGAGACAGTCAACTTCCAAGCTCATGGTTAGCCATGATGCCTCGTGCAGAGAAGCTGATCTGTTCACTCTAGCTATGGTGAACAAGATTATCCTCAGCGATAGACTCGCCACATGTGTGATGGAAATTTGACTTCCAACCTTCTTTGGATGTCCTGGGCAATATATCTGTACGTAGTCCTCGATTGAGAGACTGCTCCGTGTCCTGCACCAGGAATGTACTACCTCTCCCCTTCGGGAAAGGCCTATGATGAAATAGATATCTTCCACTTCTATCCTGAGTGGCATTTGGTCAATCATAAAGGCATCCTCCTCGATATTTTAGTAATCAATGAGCATCTTAAGTAGACGTGTGTTTGCTTTCATATTCGGCAGTTTGAAGAATTTAAGCAAACCACATCCCCGTAGGGCATCCAAAGCATCAGGATCATTCATGACCTCATCATCCACTGCGGTATGCTCTCTTTCTCACCAAGTGACTGGCATCCTGAAGAAAAAATGATTTTCAACCGTTAGTTTTTTTGTTTAAAATGTTCGCGGCGTATACGCGGGTCCCTTTGCACACAGTTGCGTATAGGGCTTGCGTGTATGCGGGTTTCATATTACCAACCCACGTCTACGCCGCGGTGAAATTTTTTCCAAAAAATTCAACGGTAAAACATTAATTAAAAATTCTAAAACTAGTCACAATGGATTGCAAGACAAGTATAAGAGTTACCTGGGGATTTTGGAAGAATCTGAATGGTTGAATTTGGCGTATGGAAAGTTTGCTCCTTTTACTCCACTTCTCTGCTCTCAAACTCAAATGGTGAAAATGGTGAGTCCAAAAACTATTTTATAGGTTTTGAAAATGCAAAATTTTTTAAAAATTTTATTTTGTTTGGCCTCATGTAACTTTTAACTTGGGAGCTTGGAATGTCGAGAATGGTTTGATTTTCAGGACATTTTTGGACATTTTTCGATAGTTTCGAGACGGTTCCATGACTGCTGACCCGTCATGGCAAGTATCATTTTCTCACTGGCATATAGGTTAGGGAAGCCATTTTTCTGTTGCATTATGCATAATAGCCTCCATTTGTCAATACATCTGCCATAGGGTCGATCCCATCATGTTATGGTTTGTAAGCCATCTTCACTCGCTGATTTTTTAAATCATGACATGATGGTAGAGCCATCCTTTACATGGGCATCGTAGTTAGCACCTCACTAACATTTGTTGCCCATGCTGCTCCAATTTGAGTAGGCTCGGGAGTCCTCTGTAGTCCCGCCATGACTTATGCGATAAAGACTCATTCCCCTTTGCTTCTTTGCTTCGTTCTGGCCTTATACCGTAGAGGCTCCTTTGTGTTGAGTTGTACTACTGCATTGCATGTTGACTACTTGCACCTTTTGGCCTAGAGCCGACTTCACTTGGACTCGTGTTTAAGCCAACTTTTGACCATGCCGACTGCAAAATCAAACTTGCATACCTTTAACTTCTGCAACTTGATGCACCTTGACCCGTGGAAGGAACACACCTTTGAGTGTCACTGACCAGTTTTCACCTCCCTGCATTGAGCATAGGAATGTTCCAATCCTAGGAAGTAGATCATTTGTTTCACCGACACTCGTTCTTTCCACTGTACTATAACATTCTTTTATTCTTTTTCTAGCTTAAAAGAAAAAGACAAAAAAATTATATATTCCAAAAAAGAGTGGGAACGGGACAATATTTCCATTTATTGTTGGAAGCTAGAGTCAGTCGTGTCGCCCTTGAACAAAGCACTCAAAACAAAGTCTCCCCCATTTGGGCGGGATTTAGTTTGACTTAGGTACGCGTTAACCTTGTTATTGATTCAGTTCTCCCCCGATTGGTTATCTCTTCCAATCATATGGAGGGTTCGTTTGTGCCTCCTGCATGACGAATTTATACAGAGTCATCATATGCTACCACATAGTCACATTGAGTCGTGATTTTGTTCAAGGGAAGTTAGCCTGAGTCGGCCTCTCTGTGGTGTCTCTTGACTCATTTTTCAGTCGGCCATCCCTGGTTGTTAGTATCATGTCTATCATCACATAAGTTATATTGGTCCTTTACTCATGCTAGTTTGAGAAGGTCTCCATTGACTTCTTGCTGGTGGGTCTTGTCCTTATCGACGATGACATCTTGCTCTGAGGATAGGCCTAGAGCTGCACCCTGGCCCTATTTTCATTATTGGTAGGTCACCTTGTGCTCAGCATCGATCAGTATCATGGGTCTTTGACTGAGTGGTTTCCCTTGTGTTCGACATCAGCTTATATTATCACACATTGGGATTCGTGCAGTACCTTGGTTTCCATTTGACCCTATTGGTGGATACCTCGCCTCTATGTCAGCTTCCATTATTGGTTGGTTCAGAGGGTTTCTGTCGTGTGCTAGCCACATCTTGTGTACGACGGAAACGTACTTTGGTCGAGTTACTACATCTCTTTTGTCCGATTCCTTCCACATTATTGGCCTACGAGTTACACTCGCGCTAGATTGATGAAGGATGCCTTAATTCCTTCCTTCTAGTGGATATTTCCCTATCGACTCCGACTCATTGCTCTGGGGCAAAGATCTAGAGTCCATTTGGCAGTACCTTGGGGTTTGCAGTCATTAGTGGCAGATCCTTTGCTATCGATAATGGGAAACAATCATTGTCTCCTGACCGATAGATTCTTACAGGTGTTTGACTCTAGATCATCTATTCACACTCGTTAGATTGTATTGGGTACCTTGACGCTCATTATCATTATCGGTGAGTAGTCTTGTGTTTGTTAACGGTATACATCAATGACCGGTAATCAAATGATTTCTCACATGGTCGACTTTAGATCATTTATTCCCATGGTGTAGAAATGTACCACAGCGGTCGGTGAAGACCTCAGGTTGTATTAGCATTCATTGGTTCACTTGACAGTTGCTCTTGTTGCTGCTAGTTGATACCCTTCCACCTTATATGTTGTAGTCAGTCATGGCGACATTCTCTATGCTGGCACCTGAGTTTGCAGTGTAGTACCATCTTATTCCATCATGTTCAGTTGGTACCTTTTGTGATCAGTTTTCGATATCAGTGATTCGGCTCATCCTTCAGCATCATTGACATTCTTATATGTGATATTCAGACATGTACTTGTTCGATCATGATCAGATGATCCATTATGTTTTTCCAGTTGTTTATACTTGTATACTTGGTGGATCCGCTTGTACTTGATATGCGGACATGCTTTACTTTTTATGAGCATGGGTATTCCCGCCTCAGACAGTGTTTCTTTCTGATCTCCTTTTGTAGCTTGGCAGGCTAAACTCTGGTGAAGTCCTTCTCGGTTTTTGACAGATTTCCTTTCCATGTACTTGCTTAATACATTTCGGCCATCATGTACCCCTTCTGACCTCATATATTAGGGGGCATCTGTTATAGCTCCAAATCTCACTCTTGGGGTTTGTGATGCTGCACTCATGGCCCAAGGCAACCCCTCCTTCCAGACCTGGTCCAAAATTTAAAAAACAGTGTTTTATTCCCTATACGCGACATTTCCTGAGCTAAACGCTTGTATATGCGGGTCTGTGTATACCCAACCTGCGTATATGTATTAAAACACTTAAAAAATTAAATCTCCTTAATTTCGGGCGGAGATCGCGGGTTTTACCTGCTAATCACCTATTAGTGCCCCTTGCCCAACTATTCCCAACAAATTCCCAACTAAACAACTACTTTGGGAGAAGTATAAAAAGGCTTCAATGGGAAGGCCTAAGGGAGGAGATAAGAGAGAGAAAGGTTATTATGTTGAGATTTCCCTAACCACGTTTGAAGATCCTAGTGCTTCCTGCACTTCCCCCATTTTTACAGGAAACCCTTGTTTCCTTGTGTGATGATGTCCATCTACTACTTGTGATATCATGGAGTAAGTCATGGAAGGAGTTTGTTGAAGGCTTGAGACTGGACGAATCTGGAGGTCGGTTTCGCTTGGAGCCTGTGAAAGGACGACTTAGGTGAAATTATTCCTTTCTGTACTTTATTTGTCTATAATAAAAGAAACACATGTCTTTGTTCCTGATATAAATCTTCTTCATGTTTATGATATCCATGTTATGATTCATGTATGAATGGTTGTTTAATTGCATAACTAACTACCTTTCTTTATAATATGAAGATGGTTTCTTTATAATGTTTAGTCCATATATTGTTGTACTTTCTGTAATTGATTGCTTTTCAGGTCAAAGGAGTAAAAGGAACTCCAAGAAGGGTTTGGACCCTGGAAGGACCTTCTCAAATGTAGGACCTCAGGTACGCCCCTTATCGTAGAGTTTGCTTATATTAGCATCATGGTTGTATGGAATGTGTGTTTCTCTGTATAGATAACTTTTAGTCTGCTAGGGTATCAGCCCAAGACCCTATGGGAACTTTTCCCTTAACAATGGGGTGCTTGCTTCAGCCCATACAATGCTCACTTGAGTCGGCAAACATGTGAGTCGAGATCGAAGGTCTCAAATCCTTCGGGCTGCTCAATATACCTCTTCCTCAATCTTCCCATTGAGGAACGTCATCTTCACATCCATCTGATGGATCTTCCAACCCATCTGAGCTAATGGAGCTAGCATCGATCTGATAGATGAGTACCTTGCTATGGGAGCAAAGGTCTCATCATAGTCAATCCCCTCAACCTGTGAGAAACCTCGGACAACAAACCTTGACTTGTGTTTCTCAACACTACCATCAGTTGCCTTCTTTACCTTGTAAATCCATTGGGAAACCAACCACTGACTTGTCCCTAGGTCTAGGGACAACATCCCACACACTGTTCTGTATGATAGAATCATACTCTTCTACCATTGCATCAACCCAGACTGGTTGCTACATTTCCTCCTGAAAAGAAAATGGTTTGGTCGCTACACACTCCCCAACAAGGGCCATGTAGCTAGTGTATCTCTCAGGATATCTCCTTTGTTTGTGCTGAGAGGATGGCTTGTTGTGGGGAAAAATGCCTATTTAGGACGATCCTATCCACCTAAGGTGTGACAGCGCCTTAACAACAAACGAATACAGCTATTATGATTTCTTCCTTTATGAAATGTGAAAGAGGGGAGATTGACAGAATTACTGTTGTCTTCCGGTTGTCCCTCGATCTAGATCCTCTTTCCCTTTGTGTGTCTACAACTACTCGCCTCCTCGCTTGCTCAAGAGAACAGCTACTTGAATCCCACGAGGTCACAAGAGAACAACTACCTGTGACAAGAGAACAACTACTTGCGACAAGAGAAGAACACAATACAAAGGCAAATATACATATTCATAAATGATTCAGGATTAGAAGTAAATCAAATACACTAATGCACTCATAAAAAATACACCAGCATATAGGAAAGAATCAAGATAGCTTTATTGAAAGTAACAGGGTTCAGGAAGAGATACAACCCATAGGGCTCCAATCCAGCATCTCCTTCCCAGCAGAATAGAATTCCCTCTTCAGCTCCCTTCAAAGCATAAACACCCAATGTATCCAGCCACAAACCAACAGCAATTCTTTACGTTCACAAAATTCCAGCCTCCCTGACCTCTTGTAGGAGAGATCTATATATAGGGATATTGGAGAGAGGATGAGTTAGCTTGAGACTGGTATGAAACTGACTAATGTCCTCTCCCTCTCATAGTTCTTGACTCCACTTGGAGGTTCTTGCTTCCACTTGGAGATTTGGAACCTCTTACTCATCACCAGTCGAATTCCCTGATCCAAGTGTCATTTTGGAAGCTTCCTGGGCATTGACACCTTGAGAAATGAGCCTGCCACTTGTCCAGTTACGCTCAGCGCAGGTAGCCTTTGTTGCAGTTGACATTCAACGCAGGTAGACAGTGGAGCAGTTGACATTCAGTGCAGATGCTCAGTGGAGCTGTTGACATGATCCAAAATTGGCTTGTTTTTGAGTGTTTTCAGGTGGAGAACTTCAGTGAATTGCTATGGTTAGTTGGCCTTGTTCCTCTAGGGGTAGGAACAACATGTTTAGGGACTTTGGATCCCTTGATTATCGACATTTCATGCTCAGTGATGCAAGGCACAAAAATGTCTATAACAGTTGCCCCCTAAAGTATGAGGCCGTTTATCGGGTGAAATGCTTTATCCAGGAGGGTCCGAAGTTCATCCATCTGCTGGGAGGAGACCTATAATAAAATACAATACAATACATTATGATTCATTCTGCTTTCATGATCTAGCTGAGGCGGGCATTCCCATGCTCAGCTTTATAAATTCATTTCCGTACATAGAACAGATGATCGTCTGATGGTAGACTGATAATTTTGGTGAAATTATCATCCTTTGAGTAGGATGATCATCTGCTGCAATGATGTACATGTCAAATGTCTTTATTTTTCCTGAATATATATCGCAACCCGGATGGATGAAACTAGATCCGGGGTCTTCAAACTCATTCGATCTTCACTCTAAGTACAAGTCGATCCATGTGAGAATTGCGCTGAAGTCGAACATGGAAAGACATCGCTTGATTACCGGTCAATGATGTAAACCGTTAACAAGCGCGAGAGCAATCACCGATAATGATAATGACCCTCAAGGTACTGCAGTACAATTCACGTGGTGTGAATAAAGGACTTGGCGTCGAACACCACGCAAAATCTTCTAGTTGAAGGTCATTGATGTATACCTGTCGCCGGAAGTGAGAAACTTGCCATTGAGGCATGCAAGCTTCAAAGTACTGAAGGGGGTGTTCCTAGATCAACTTCTTAGATAATGAGCTGATGTCGACAAGAAGCGATCCGTCACAGGAGGGCCTTAATGAATCCCACATCAGTGACACGGAACGGAGCTAATGACTTTAATGGAGTTGAAAACGATCTGTGACATATGATTCAGGGTGGCGATCATGGATGGATGAAGGATAATGTATGGCAGTGGATGGGACCCGGTTGACTCTTTCTGAACGACTTCTCTTGAACATATGGCGACACTGATGCGATGGATTGGTAGCATTACCCCAAATATGGATGGTATGGCGAGACCATGGTGATGTGACCGGCGAATGAAACAACCCAACCCGAATGTGGTACGGAGGAAAAGTGTCATGTTCAAGAGCGACCTGCTACCATCAAAGTTTTCTTGATTTTTCCCAATTTTTCCCCAGTCATTGCTGACCAGTACCTCTTTATTTTTGTCAAGCTTGAGGAGGATAACATATGCTTGTTCTATAACCTGCCCTTCGGGCAAGCCCATCGCTGTGTTTTAACGAGCCTAGCGATAGGGAAATTCGTTCTCATCTAAAGACAAGTTTGTCACTATTTAATCATTTTAACGAGTCTAACGACAAGGATAACTCGGTCCTTTTCATTTTTAGAGAGTCTGAAAAGATACATAAAGTCAACTCCAAAATTCCTTTTTCGTCATCTAATCCCTTAAGTCCAAAAAAGTATAAAACAATACAGAAGGGATGAGTTTTCGATAACTTTAACGAGCCGAATAAAACAAGCGCTCGACCTTTTTGTGCAATAATCCCTCAAGTCCAAAAAGATTAAAATCTAGAGGAGGGATAGCTCTTCCGGTCACTTTAACGAGCTGGAAGGCCAAAACTCGGCAATCTTTTCATATTTTACGAGTCAATTGAAAAGAGCTTAAAGAAGACTCATCTTTTGAGGAACGAGTGATGAACAGGGATAGCAACTGATTCCAGGTACAGGTTGGAATTTTCCAATCACGGCAGTGTCACAAGGATGGCTAGGTGAAATCACTCTTCGCAGCTGTTCCTCAAAATGGGTAAACAATCATATGGAGGTGAACGATCGGCCAAATGAAAAGTGGAGGTGGCAGGTGCAAACACGACTAAGGCTTTAACGGCTGATAAACTTACGATCACTGTGGTTATTTACCGGAATAGGTTCATTTTTTAGATAAAAATGAGCTTAAACACTGGAGGAAACTCTGCTCACTGCTTTTATTTATTTTTTAACGAGCATGAAGACCGCGTTAAAACTGCTCGGATCTTGCGTTTATTTTTTAACGAACATGAACTTTATGCTAAAACTGCTCGATTACCCAGTCATAAGATAAGAGTGTCTCATGAAAGATCCCATTTTTTATAGAGCTTGCGCCTTACCAAAGCTATGCTCACTCATCCTTTCTTTATGCAAGTTTGGAAACGGCTAATCCTATGAGTTTAAAGGGTTAGACCTACAGGTTTAAAGGGAGGACCTAAAAATTTAAAAAATAAATAGTCGCCCCTTGCTTGCACTCCAAAAGGTTTGCATGCCCCCAGGTATAAAACAGAGTTTCAAGGTTACCTCTACTTTTCTGCCATCGAAACTTTCGTTTCACCGGGAGAGGTACCTCTTTCAGGTTACCCAAAGATTGTCTCGTTAATCTTTCAAACAAAACATTTCTCTGGCAATGTCTACCGAAATAGACAAGGGTGAATGACTGGTGCCAAACACGTAACTTTGAAAAAAGAATCCTATTCCAGAACAACCCCTCTTCCATCCACGGACGGGGTATGGACCAGTCATATTCTCCCGTGGAAACCTACTCTATACCCAAAGTTTCCCTGCCGAAGCAGGCCAGGATGCATGCCCCCTGGGTTCCAGTCATATCCTCCCGGATTACTCGCACTCATCAGGAGGACGGACCGTGGGTTGAGACACTTCTTGCATGAATAGACCATTTAGGGATGGCACATGACTATTTGCGATGCGTGATCCGGGAAACGAAAGTTGGTCTACGAGCTTGACCATTCTTCCTTCATGCGGAAAACACATTACTCTAAAGAGTGAGGAGACTACAGCTCCCATGCAATATATATAGTCTCGTCCAAGGAGTAGGTTATAATCCAAGGGTCCTTGGACGACCATCACGTTCATTTGAACGGTCTTCCCTTTCAATGTTATAGGCACATTGGGGAGGATCCCTAAAGGTCGACTGGTTCCTTTATCAAAACCTGATAGATTTCTCATCTCAGGTAAGAGTGCTGGTGAACCAAGCGCTCTCCAAGCAATAGAGGAAAGGATACTCACATATGCCCCCTCATCAATGATAGTGCCAGCCATTACCATTCTATATATTTGACAAATAATTCTCAATGGTATACTAGCTGGCAACCGAGGTCTGCCTAGTTGGTTCCAATCAAAGGACACAACCAGTTTGCTTGGTGGTGGGACCGAATATACGGCCGGATAGCGCTCTGATGAACTTCCTTCCTGCGATAAAGGAATGGTGGCATTGCCCCCTTGATCATCAGAGTCAGTGCTGATGAAGAGAATCTGGACGGTGTCGTCTTGATTCTCCTCTGTGACGGTGTCATTCGAAGATAGAGCCTCTGAAGGCAAAACTGGGTCAACTGCCGTATCAACCTTTTGACTTTCGTCAGGCATGGATCCAGACGGCTCATCTTCAATGACAGGCGCTTCGGCTGACCATCTAAGCGGCTCAGCCGGATTCTCAACTAGTGAGGGACTTGGCAGGAGTTTTTGATATCCAGGAGGAAGATTCGCTCGTAAAATCGGGCGATCTTCCAGAACTCTTTTTGCCTCGTCTAAGAAGGGACAACGGTCGATGGCGTGATCGCCTTCAGACAGTCTGCAGGGAAATTTAGCTTTCCCGCTCTGTCCTGGAGCTTCACTCCCACTAGTTGACGGTGAGCAGTCGACATGGCTATCAGAGGTCGATGCTACCGAATTGTGCAAACGGGGGGACCAGTCTCTTAGTATCCGGGGGATACAGGGACAATCTCTATGGAAGTGGTCTCCCCTGCATATGATGCATGGCGATTTAGGCCTTACGAGTGCGGTGTGTGGATTTTTGTTAGATGACACTTGTTTGCCCCCAGTCGCCTTAGGCTCCTTCTTCTTCTTCTCCTTCTTCTCCTTAGGAACACGGTTTTTTGATTTACCAGTTCCGTCAAGCGAAGAGGAAGGAGGGGAAGAAGATGAAGTTGAAGGCTGGGAGGCAACTCTTGTCTGATCTAACTGTTGACTCGACTGTTCAGGAATTGTGGTATTCTGAACGACATTGGTTGAAAAGAGCCAAACTGGTAGGCCGATTGTCAGTCCTGGAAGCAACAATGTGGCCATGTGGGGCGCACCAACATCTCCCCAAGAGGAGAAGGGACTAGGATTCCCACCCAAGGGAACTCCTTTGTTGGTGTGCTCCATCTTTTCAACCTAAAGATCAACGCAGGATAAAAGGGTGATTGTTTTGTTTAAAATAAATTGTTAACGACGCTTTAGACACAACTTGCTTTTTCAGTTTTAAAGAGTCGAGAAAAAGCTAAAGATGACTCTAGTCTCCTTCGATGTTTTAACGAGCCCGAAGTGACAAATGCTCGGATGGACTTTTTCTATTATAGAGTCTGAAAAAGGCCAAAAGAAACTGCTCTGGAGATCTAGGCAGAGGGTGTGCCAAACTTTTCGCAAAACCACAGAATACTTTTTACGGTACGGGTGGTCGATCTTCGTGAATGTTGTGTTCACTGCATTGCGATCAGTAGGGCGGCTGACACGGCTTCCTAAGGATAAAAGATATATGCCTATAGGGGTCTCCCAATATATACGCGACGGTACGTGGGAGCACAATCCGTATTAGCGCCACTGACTCTCAGGAGGAATCACCCACCTTCTTCGAGATCGACAGTCACTATGTTTAACGACGCCGGAACACGTCTCTAGCCTAGACCTCTATGTTGTGCGTTATGTTACAAAGCGTTGTTAGGTTCATTCAGTTTATTTTAGGTTGATCTTTTTAAAGTTTGCCTTTCAAGGTTCACCACGAGATGTATGATACAAATTCCTAAATGCAGTCTAAGATGATAAGCAAGCTTTATTATCTTTCAACTTTGAAAATCCTAGCTACTAAGGGAAAAGAATAACACTATCTTTCCTCAAAGAGCAATCAGCACACTCTAATGCACTTTCCCTAAATCCAACATGCAAACTTATCAAATGCAAAATGCACAATGCAAGTGTTTGTTTTCCACTTTCTTAGTATAAATGCCTACAAAGAAAGCTTTTTGCACAAATTTGAATTTGCTTTTAAAATGAACAATACAAACAAGTTCACTTTCTTCGAAATCAACAAGGGTAGAAGAGATTACAATCACTTTGCGATTTTCGAAATAGAGACTTGTTTTGACACTTAAAAGACACAAATTCAAACCAATAAGCTAAAGTAAATCTATAGTCAATCTGCAATCAGCCAATGAACTCTCTTCTAAGATCACAATCAAATCTGAAACAAAGGCTACAAGATGACTACTTTACTCATGCAAAGGAAGACTGTAAATGACGCCACAAACACATAAAAACATTCACAATCTTTTTGTACAAACAATGAGGCGGAATCAAGTAAAGAAAAGCTTATCAGACTGGCACCTATGCTGGTCAAAGGTTACAAAAACAGAGATCAAAACAGGGCAACAAAGGACAAAGAACCCCAGCTGCACAAGGCCACACTGGTTCAGCGCAGGTAGCCCCTTCGGGACCTGCGTTGAAATGCAGACTGCCTTCACAGTGTCTGCGCTGAAAGGGAAAACTCTCGTTTCCCTTGGTTTCTGGGTCACAAAATGCTCAAAAATCGACTGTTTCAGGCCAAATCAGAAACACAAGCAAGGTATAAACAGAGGGATGCTTTGATAGGGTACTAAAGACTATCACAAGGATCAATCAAATCATTTGTGGATCTAGTTTAGATCATAGACAAGTCCAACTACTGGATCAAAGCAGCAACTTTTCACTTTGTAGTTCAAAGTTGCTGTCAAGTCTATGAAGTAAACAAATGATGGAAACACAAATGGAATGAATAAACAAGTTCTTCCCCAGCAGAGTCGCCAATTTGTTGTGGGGAAAAATGCCTATTTAGGACGATCCTATCCACCTAAGGTGTGACAGCGCCTTAGCAACAAACGAATACAACTATTATGATTTCTTCCTTTATGAAATGTGAAAGAGGGGAGATTGGCAGACTTACCGTTGTCTTCCGGTTGTCCCTCAATCTAGATCCTCTTTCCCTTTGTGTGTCTACAGCTACTCGCCTCCTCGCTTGCTCAAGAGAACAGCTACTTGAATCCCACGAGGTCACAAGAGAACAGCTACCTGTGACAAGAGAACAACTACTTGCGACAAGAGAAGAACACAATACAAAGGAAAATATACATATTCATAAACGATTCAGGATTAGACGTAAATCAAATACACTAATGCACTCATACAAAATACACCAGCATATAGGAAAGAATCAAGATAGCTTTATTGAAAGTAACAGGGTTCAGGAAGAGATACAACCCATAGGGCTCCAATCCAGCATCTCCTTCCCAGCAGAATAGAATTCCCTCTTCAGCTCCCTTCAAAGCATAAACACCCAATGTATCCAGCCACAAACCAACAGCAATTCTTTACGTTCACAAAATTCCAGCCTCCCTGATCTCTTGTAGGAGAGATCTATATATAGGGATATTAGAGAGAGGATGAGTCAGCTTGAGACTGGTATGAAACTGACTAATGTCCTCTCCCTCTCATAGTTCTTGAGTCCACTTGGAGGTTCTTGCTTCCACTTGGAGATTTGGAACCTCTTACTCATCACCAGTCGAATTCCCTGATCCAAGTGTCATTTTGGAAGCTTCCTGGGCATTGACACCTTGAGAAATGAGCCTGCCACTTGTCCAGTTACGCTCAGCGCAGGTAGCCTTTGTTGCAGTTGACATTCAATGCAGGTAGACAGTGGAGCAGTTGACATTCAGCGCAGATGCTCAGTGGAGCTGTTGACATGATCCAGAATTGGCTTGTTTTTGAGTGTTTTCAGGTGGAGAACTTCAGTGAATTACTGTGGTTAGTTGGCCTTGTTCCTCTAGGGGTAGGAACAACATGTTTAGGGACTTTGGATCCCTTGATTATTGACATTTCATGCTCAGTGATGCAAGGCACAAAAATGTCTATAACATGGCTGCCCCACATTCTCTCTCACATCTAGCATCAATCTGTCAGCTTCCCGCGAGTGTTTCCGCCCGTCTCTGGAAGACTCTCTAGGAATGGTGGTCTCCACTACTGGATCCTCTGCATGTGGCTGATCCATATCATCAGGAGGCTCCTCCTCCTTTAGAACTAAAAGTTCCTCATCACCATGCAACTTGAGCTCCCTCTCAAGTGACACTCGCATGGCTCTCTGCTCGTCGAACTTCAGATCCCTATGCACTATGGTCCTCTGACTGGTAGGCAAAAACACACGATAGTTGTGGGGTGTATCTGTGTACCCCACAAGTATCCCCAACTCAGCTGTTGGGTCTAGCTTCTTCCGAGCATCTTTGGTCACATGACATAAAACTAGTGATCCAAAGATGCAAAAGTGACTCACATCTGGTCGCTTCCCCGAAAAGGCCTCCATAGGTGTCTTCATCCCCAAAATACGATGAGGACTTCTGTTTTGAAGGTACATTGCTATATTGCATGCCGCAAGACACAGATGAAGTGGTAGGCTTTGGTCATGCAACATCACTCGAGATGCTCCCACAATAGATCTGTTCTTCCTTTCGGCCACCCCATTCTGTTGTGGGTTGTGAGGTGCCTTCAGTTCCCATTTAATTCCTTCTGCTGCACATAAGTCTTTAAACTACTAGGAAACATACTCTCCACCATTGTTGCTACGCAAGGCTTTTACTTTCTTTCCTGATTCTTTCTCTTCCAAGGGTTTAAAATCACAAAACCTCAAGAAGGTCGGATCCTTCTTTTGCATAAAGTAGATCCAACATCTACATGAAAAATCATCAATAAAAATAACATAGTACCTTTGCTTAGTGGTGGAGGCTATAGAGAATGGTCCACATACATCTGAGTGAACACACTCCAGGATTGCTCCAGCTCTACTATCCCGATCTTGAAAGGAAGCTTTTGCATACTTACCTAGGGTGCATCCTTTGCATGTGTCTGTTTGCTCTAGTTTTCCCTTGGGTAAGCCAGTAGAAATTTGCTGCATGATCTTCAAGGCCCTGTGATGCAAGTGGCATAGTCTTCTATGCCATAGCTCGCCAACATCTTGACTTTGCACCAACTTTGCTTTGGAACTCAGTGCAGCACAATCATCTACTTCTAGCTTGTAGAGATTCTTTACTCGAATCCCTATTTTCTTGGTCTGTCTGGTGACGATATGCCTCAAGAAAACTTTTCCTTTACTAAAGACTACATCATAGCCTTTATCTTCTAGCATAGCAACAGACACAAGATGCTTTTTCAAACCTGGTACATACTTAACAGTAGATAGGGTGAGAGGAGCACCATGCTCCCTCTGAAACACAACTGTACCTTCACCGAAGACATAGTACTTTCCATCATTACCCATCTCGATCCACATCTAGAGATCCTTCTCCTCCAATGTATTGAAAAGATTCTTGTCACCCGACATGTGGAAAGAAGCTCCACTGTCCAAGTACCAAACACATCCCACCATGGATGAAACCATGCATGTGATAAATGAGAAATCTAGCTCAAACTGTGAAGCTAGTGCATCACCATCAAATCCCTCTGAGGAACCTTTCTTGGATTTCTTCTGTGGAAAATTCATAGCATAATGGCCCACTTCATGACAGTGAAAGCATCGCACTTTCGATTTGTCAACCTTCTTCTCTCCATGAGAATATTTGGATTGGGACGCCTTTCCTTTCCCTTTCTTAGCTTTACTCGCTAAAGCTATATTTTATTCATCATCTTGCTTTGATGAAGATCCATCCCGGGTGCTTCGCCTTATCTCCTCTTACATCAGATCTGACCAAAGTCGTTCCCAATTTGGTAGTTTCTCTTTTCCATTAACCGAGTCCTAGTAGCTATGCCAACTCTTAGGAATAACGAGGAGTGCAAGACTCATCATGTCATCATTGGCTGTCACGATCCCTACGCTTCCAAGCTCATCCCTGTAGGTGGTGAGCTTGTTCAGGAACATAGAGATTGTGTCGCCCTTTTCGCACTTGATCTTTCGAAGTTTATCTTTCAGTGCAAGCTTCCTTTGATTGCTGCTATTCTGATAAAAATCTTTCAATGTTTTCCACATCAAAAATGGAGTCTCCTTCCCATGGAGGCTCGAGACAATGTGATCTCGAACTCCCTCCAGGATGATTCTCCTAGCTCTAGTCACACACTTTTTCCATTCTACTAGTTGAGTAGCATCAGTCGGCTTCTGGACTTCTTGATCAATGAATTCTTTTAGGTCGTAATCTTCTAATACTGACTCCATGCGATCCTTCCAGGCTATATAATTCAAATTGCCATCAAGGGAATATTCGTGTCTCAAACCACTAAATGCCATCGGTGAAATAGATGTGATAAGAACTCAATTCAATATTTAGAAACCAAACTTTGAACTTCTCCTGCTTGTATATTGTTCTTCCTTGATCACCTTTTCTCTGATACCATGTAGAAATTCCCACTGTAGATCACCTGGTAATGAAATGTACTAAAGAAAAACACTTGATCTACTTCTACAAACAATTTAGCGAAAGCTTAATCGAACATGAGCAACATCAAGCATGAATAGATATAACTGAGAATGAGAAGTAATCAACCATAACACAAAAGATATAACACTAGGGAAAGAACCAGCCTAAAACCCCAACTCTGTATTATCATACAAGTGGAAATCTTGTTCAAGTTACAAAAAGAATCAGCTCTCAAGCTATCCTGCTCTCTCTACAATCAAACAATACTACTCATAGACTAAATAGACATAGAATATATCTTCCTCAAGCCCTCCAAGCCTCCTATTTCCTTGTGCAGTTTTGATTGGGGTCCAATGATGTCACATGTGTGAATTGGCCTCATCACAGTCACTGTAACCTCAGGTCCAACTGCACAATCCTTAAGGAATAATATTCCTTCTACATGCAAGGAATATTCACCAAGGAATATCGTAGCAACTGATAGTACACTGTCCCTCCATCTGATCTCAACTGGGTCTTTGACTGAACTGACATGCATGAGTTATCCATGAGTGAATCTTCAGTTATCTGAAATACAGTAGTTACATGCATGCAAGCATTAACTAACTAAACTCTCATTAATTTAACAAACTGTTAAATTAATCTAACTGGACTTGACTCAGTTAACTGAGCCAACTAATTACAACTCAATATTACAACTCACTCTTATCTCTTTAATTGATGGATAAATCCTTCAATCAAAGGAGAAACTGTTGCACGTTCTCACGTAGACTTGAAGTTCATAATTCCTTAACTAATTAACTCAAGATGAATTAATTAATCAATTTACAAATTGCTGTTAATATCAAATTCGAATTTTACTTCCTATATTTAGTCCAAGGATTCACTAAAATAAGAAGGGATCCCGAAATTCGATTTTTAGAAAAGCTATTTTTAGCACTTTCACTTTTCACCCATTGTAGCTAAGATCTCCAATGGCTGAACTACTATTTATAGCCTGGCTATTTATAGCAGTGCTATTTTTATCATTTTCTATTTTTAGCTTTTCTTGTTGTAAATCTCAACACAACATGATGATAAGGTTACTACGCTGTGTAGCAACAGATGAAAGGCATCTGCCTATGTATGACAGGTTGACATTGGTGGATGAATTCCTGAACAAATTTTAAAGTGAAGTACCAGAACAACAGCTGTTTGATGCTCTGAAATGGGCACTGTGCGTTACACCCGCAAGGTGGTGGGGTATGCACCAGCAGAGTTTCGAGGATTGGCGTGACTGCAGAAGGATGATGATTATGTGATTTGGAAAACCTCCACTACGGATGAGAACTGGTTTTGAGGAGTGAAACAGTTTGTGTGCCCACCTTTCCCAATGGATAAAAACGTATAGCACGTAGTCCGCACAAACACACACCACTCCCATAATAGAAAATAGGAACAAAACACAATGGTAGGAAAGACAAAGTACGCCTAAGATTATTTGGGGGAAAGCCTTTGATAAGGTGTGCGAGGTACTGAATAGGGTCCACCATGTGAAACACACTAATTAGGACCTGTGCGTACCAGCGGTTCAATGGGCCTATAGGACTATTTGCAAAACCTTGACCGCGAGAGAAATTATGAAGTTGAAGTATGAAGAATGGGATGTAATCTCTGAGGAACATGCGAAGTTGAGTCCGCGTGTAATAGCACCCACAAATACAATGATCCGTGTGGACTAGAACGAGGAAACCACATAGTTTCGCGAAGCAGAACATATAAGGCTTTAGGAAGAGATTCGAGGGGGAAACTTTAGACTTCACGAACTTGAAAAAGACTAGGTATGGCTAAGGGAGAAATGTGCTTCAATGGACGTATAGTTCAAGAGGCTGGAAAATGAAATAAAGGAAGCCTTTCTCGTTAAACCAAGGATGGCAAGGCAAGGTGCGACCAATCATACTGACGAATTGGAGGACTATCGCCGAGAAAGGGTTAGTCTGTTGTCATGGCTAGGACCACATATCAGCAACCGCAATAACCAGGGAAGTGCATTACACAAAGTAGAGTGCATGGTGCTGATCAGCACAATGGCAGATGAGGATTCCCTGTGAACCAGGGAAAAGGATGAGATGGAGCCTCACACAGGTGGTGCGGCCACTGACTAGCCATAGGAAGAATAGTCTTAGCACTCCAGGTAGTTGAAAGACAACGCGAGACTATAAATTATCCTGCTTGGGAGTTGCGCGCTCTTAGAGGTGTGTGCAAGAGCAGAATGTCACAGGGTCTGTGACCGCTCATGGAGTGTTGCGTTGCTGCGCGGGTTGGTTGGGGAGTGACCATTGGTGTCATTGTTGATGACAAGATGTCTGATTTAAGGCCAAATGGAGCGAGAGACGAGCATTTATGATGCGAGTTATGGGCAAGATTTGGACAAATTTGCCACCAAGAAAGCATTGATGGCCTGGAATTGGGGGGAACGGTCGAATTTGAATTCAAAAGGCGATATAAAACTCATAGGGCTAACCAACGAACAAAACTTGGTTATTTGAGAATTGAGCAGTTGATCAGAGCATAGAGTGTTGTGAACCGAGCGATAATTGAGCCCCTAAGTTCGTGAGAAACCACATATAGTGTAGAGATGATGACGACCACTAGGGATGGGTTAGGAATTGAAGAAGGAACTGCCGATGAGGCCGTGCAGACCCACATGGTGCAGGATGTTCCCGAGGGCACTGGGGCGGTAACAAAAATCCCTAAATCACCATAGGTGCTGCAGCCAAAGAAGGATAAGCAGGCAATGGGACCAGTATGCATGTCCTCGAGGAATCCACGACACAACAAGTTGTCAATGGAGGAAAAGGGGAAGGCAGTCACAATTGAAACAGATGAGGAAGAAGAAGACTTGCAGGCCTTGGTCATTGTGGCAGAAGAAGAAGAAGAAGACGTGGA
This sequence comes from Pinus tabuliformis, assembly GCA_031772625.1. Taxonomy (NCBI): domain Eukaryota; kingdom Viridiplantae; phylum Streptophyta; class Pinopsida; order Pinales; family Pinaceae; genus Pinus; species Pinus tabuliformis. Next base: position 477,998,986 of record CM062805.1, on the reverse strand, counting down.
AGAGGATGTCCAACTGTTGTGCTCTACAGTGAAATTGCCTGCGTATGTCCCTCCGCAGAAAGGGAAAGCCAAGGTACCAAAGGATCTGGATGCAACAAAGAGTTCACTCCAGACCTCGCTCCTCCCCGATGGTATTGTATTTGAGGGCTCGCACCTAGGCCACGTGCCCACCATGAAATTTGAAGACTGGGACCTCACGAATAGCGATAAGTTCCTGCATTTAGAGATGGCAAATATGATGAAGCAGAATACTGAGGGGGCAGTGATCACGTTACAGCAACGAAAATGGTTGCGTGCTGTGGAAAAGGCCAGATTACTGCACCTATAATGGATACCACATTTCCACCGTGCGCCCATCATCATTTTCGTCATCAGGCAGTTGTTCTGCCTGGTGCATGATGGGTACTATGGCTGGAGGAGCTTATTCCCATCACGACTGACCTCATCCACCGAATTTCTCGGCTTCCTTGTAAGAGAAAGGACCACGTGACAATAACCGGGAAAAGTAGCGATTTGGCTCTCGCAAATGCCATGAAGGCTAAGTATAAGCTGGAGAAGAAAAATAGGGGCTATGCTATCACTAGCATCAAGGACAAAGGGGTGCACGTAGCCACCCAACTCTTGGCCGGTAAAGTGACGAGAAAATGCTGTGCCGATGAGGTACCAGTGCCGATGGTCGCATTGGGTGAACAGTGCGAGGAGGGGGTCCAGTTCAACTAGGCTGAGTTCCTCTGTGAGGAATTTCTGTTAAACTATCGCGAGGCCCAGGAGCAGGGTAAGACCTTCCACTACGCGTGGTTTCTCTTATCCATCTTGCTGGTAGCGGGATAACTACCAAAGGATAGTCAGTTCTCGAACATTAATCGAGATATACCAGAGGCCGCGAAGTATGCTTCGCTCTGGGCCACCAAGGACATGAAATAGATTCGCGATACAAAGATTTCCTGGGTGCTCATGGAGGCAAGAACCCGAATGTGGATCAATAGGAGGCCATAACTGTCACCTACAGTGCACAATAGTCTGCAGAGTTTTGCAGACTTCAAGGTAGATATGCACAACATAGACATCAGGGCATGAAAGGATCTGATACAGCAGTGGACAAAGCTACCATTTATAGCCACTGACGACGCGATCTTCACTGTATTGGAGACATGGCCTCCTGAATGGCGAGCCCCAGATTTGGCAGAACTAGAAAAGTCAGCAGCCTAGAAAAAGAAGGATGATGCCAAGCTGCACGTCACCCAACTGGTCGAGAGAAGGTGAAACAAAAAAGTGGTAGGCGAGGTAAGGGCAGTCCGTGACATGACACAGAAGGCTGTAGAACAGAAGAAGGCCGCAAAAGTAGTAGCAGCAGTGCAGGCAGTAGAGGCGGCAACAACACAGACAGAGGAGGGCCAAGTAGCGTCCTTAGGGTAGGAGGCTGAGGGCACATAAATAGCAGAAGAAAGCGTGGATCCAGGGAACATGTCTAGACAACTCAAATGGCCACGCAGTGCAGAAAGATTGGGTCCAAGAAAGAAGGTCAAGGCTTCGAAACTGGCCATTGACCTGATCACCGTAACTGAAGGTGATCTCCATGACATCAACAAGACAGTCTGTGATGTCATAATTGAAGTGCTCCAAGAGTTTATGATGGAGTAGTAGAGTGCGTTGGGGGCCCTCAGGGTGCAACTGCAGGAGTTAAAGGTGCAGCCCCCTCAGGAAGGTATCCTGTCTACCCATGTCGTAGTGGGCACTTCAACAACAGAGCAGATGCTGCGCGCGAGGATGGCCAACACAATAGTGTTGCCAGAGGGAGTGTTAGTATCAGCAGATGCGATGGACCGAATGACAGTTAGCATGATGAAAGGCCTTGGCCTTAATCTAGCTACCCTTCCCCGAGAAACACTCTATCAACTACAGGATGGAATAACAGTAGAGCTGTGCACTAGGGAGAACCACACAATCTAAGTTCTTAGTGAACATAAGATCAATATGGAGTAGCTCAGCTTGCAACACGATGAGTTGGTGTTGCAGAACCAAAGGTTCATGCAGATGGTAGATGATTCTTGCCAATGTGTCCCAGAACTGGCTATCATAGCAGATCTACCGATAGAAGTGCGGATTCACAGTTTGGCAAGTGCAATCTGTAATGTGAGAGAAGAGGCAACAAAGGTTCAACTGGAGCTAAACCTTTAGATTGCTGAGTTGCGGTTGAAGGCATAACCTTCCACTCCTCTAGAGGTTAGAGAGCAGCATGCTAGTGCTATTACAGCAGGGATGGAAGAGATTGGAGGTGCAGTACGCAACTGTACCAACATGTTGGAGCAAGCGCTTGAGGTCCTCACGACGTTGCAAGAGGACCCCAACATCCAGCGGCTAGAGACTAGGGCACGCGAACTCCAACAACAATATGACATCATCAGAGGGACTGCGTGGACAATAGTCCTTACTCAACAGCTTTCAAAGGATGCAACAAGACAAGGCATTAAAGGAGCAAGTGGATGCGGCATGCCACAAGGAAGTTGTTCTCAAAGTGCGCGTCTAGCCATGGATTAACAATGCCTTCACAATCACGACAGATATTGAAGGAAAGATTGTGCAAATTCAGGGGATGCATGCACAAATGTAAGGTCGTATGCCAGACACAAAGGTCTCAGAAGACAGAGTGCAGAAGGTTCAACAAACAACAGCTCAGTGCGCTGCAGACATCAAGACCGTTCGGGACCAGCTGGAGGGACTCCACGCCAAGATCGTCGCGCCAACAGAGTGACTCGAGGGCAAGTCATGATGTTTTTGTTGGGGCCTGTTGGGCATGGAATCCCCCCAAAGCATGTCTTGGGGCTCAAAGCCCAAGTTTTGAGTAATATTGTTGTAAAGACTCTGCAAATTATGGGTACAGAGCGTGAATTGTATGTTAGAATCACAGGGCTGTCCACCCTATGTTTTGAATGTAGTGTCGGCCTACCCATGGTCTGCGGACCATGGGATTGTATAAATAAGAGCGAGGCTCTAAGTTGTAAAGAGGAAGGAATAGAATCATAGAGAAGATGGATAGAAAAGGTATTAGAGTGTAAGAAAAGGTGCGGAGTGTGTCTTGGGTCATAGAGTAGGAAGAGGCTCTGCAGCTGAGTGCGTAGAGGCCTAGTAGAGTCTGTAGCTGAGTGCGTAGATCCCTGTAGTTGAGTGCGCAGGGTAGAGTCGAATCTGTAAATAGGGAAGAAGAATAATAAAGAGAAGTTTTATTTGAATTTCGTGTATCTATTTTGAATTATTATATGGTTGATATCTTCTGCAATTATACTATTTTATTTATTGCGCGCACTTGTATGAATGGTGAAATTAAGTATAACTAAACACATACAAGTAAGCTAAGGTAAGTAACTAATAACAGGTACTAACAAGGACTTGGGTAATAAAAATGTTCGGCCCCTGAGTAGGGCTGCGCGTAGGCAGCCTCTTAGACTATGAGGTACTACTAGGTGTGCGTAGCGACGTACGTGCAAGGTCAAATCGTGGACCCCCTGAAACACATCAGGACATCCCCAGGGTGTGGAAGCCTGGTTCTAGCACCCTCCCATACTACTTGGGGTGAGACCTCAGTCTGCGCTCCGCGGATTGTTGCCGAAAGGGTGAGTAATACCAGGATTTGTTTGGCTAACTCACCTTTAAACATGGGTCAGGCCCCAACAAGCCAACACTCACTACTTATTTGTTTTTCCTAAGAAGCTTGTTTCTCTTTATAATGAAAATTTGCATGGAGTTTAGAAATTGTTAGTTACATTGTGTTGTGAGAGCCATTGAAATAAAGTTCCAACTGGTGAAAATTTGTGTGGAGTTTAAAAATTGTTAGTTACAGCGTGTTTTGAGAGCCATTGAAATAAATATGCTTCTTTAGGGATAAATTAGTCCTCTTCTAGGAAGACATGTCATTTTGGTAGCTTCTAGACCAATATTTTTACATAAAATATATTTACTTTCTTTGATACATGAGCCCTTCAAGGGACTTTACATCATGACCTTGAATTTGACTCTTCTTCACAACCCTAGAGCACTCAATGGGTGCTTTACCCTAGGAAAAATAACCAATGGGCAAGAAACCCATTTCATAATAAAATAATTTTCTTTTCTTTTTTTTGACAAATACAATAATTACATCTAACCATGACATCAATATAATTATGAAGACCGACACTAGTTACTTCTTTAGAAAAGATTAGTTCAAACCCTGACCATGTTCTTCTTCCATAACCTTGAAAATTTTCTCAAAACTGTAATTCAACTAAATTATAAAACTACTTACAGTGAAGACATTGTTCTTTAATAGAGCACGTGGGAGGTTAAAGGGAGGAGTATGTGAAGAGGACTTGTCTTCGATCAATGCTACGTCAATGTAACCTACCTTTTTGGATGAATTATTTTTATTATTTCCTATATGAATATTATTTGTGCTAGCTTCTAAGGCTTTAAATAATTTTTTCCCCTTTATGTTAAGTATGTTTTAACGATTTATACAAATAAATATTAGCTATAGTTCTTTTCATGTCTTTGACCAAGTCATATTCTAGAGTTTCAACCTAAACAATTTTTTTTGAAGTATAAGTTACATGCTATTAAATGGTTATAATAATTGATGGGTTACACTTGAATATCATCTTATGCTTTGTCAGGTTGCACATAAACAATGGGTTAATTTTACAATGCCTGAATGTTTGTAAAAGGAACATTTAATTCCAGCAAAACAAAATTTCATTCCAACAATCTTTTTTTAATAATGCTTGAATTTCTATACCAAGTAGTCATAAAAATAATGCCACCAAACAATCCCTACAAAGACTTCCCAAAACCAAGCCAACCACCAAACAATCTTCCTTTAACAAAAACAAGATCTCCAATGAGTCAACAAGGTTGACCTTACCAATAATGTAACTTCTCTAAATTTCAGCTTCATCAATTAGGTCTGAAACTTTGACTTCCAAAAACTTGAACCTACAGTAACCCAAGAATCACATAAACTCGCATGAGTGGGCCAATAATATTAGGAGATCAGACTTCTTTCTTTTGTTGGGACTCTTCTTTTCTTTGCTAGGGTGATTTCTTATCTTCTATACTCCTCACTTTACTTTTCTATCGAAGATCAAATTCCAAGATGTGTGTCACTAGAGGAGGTCAAATTCATCTTATTTATAGTCTTCACAAGCTTGACTAGAGTGGGTTTCTCTAGGCCGACTTTATCATGGATGGACGACTTGGTCATGGGGTCTTTCTAAAATTTTACAAAAATCAAATTAATGTTTTATTTCTTGATACAAGAGCCGAATTGGGTCTATTACATCGTGACATAAACTTTGACTGAAGACAAAAACCCTATAGCACTCAATGGGTGCTTAGACATAGGAACCAAAAAATTTGCGCATGAAACCCATGCTTTAGTAAATAATTTTTCTTTTATAATAATTTCCTTTTTGTTTTGATAAGTACATAAGAAATACATTATGTCATGAGCCAAATACAATTACGAAGACCAATACTAGTTATAACTTTCAATATGAACATCGCATGTTACAAACCTTCAATGTCTTCTAAGGAATATTGCTCCTCAACTAAACTCGTCTCTCTCTCTTTTGTACTTCACATTTCTCCTTATTTGCAGACTTTCTCTAAAATTAAGTGCATGTGTGATGTTTCTCAAAGGAGCTCGAATGTCTACTTTATATAGCCTTCCAAGGGATCTTTAAGCCCAATGAGAGGCCAAGTTCAACTAGCTAGGTGACCTGTTCTTAGGAGCACTATAAACATTTTTCCAAAATACAAAATGATTTTATTTCTTTGATACAAGTGCCCAAATCAGTCTTTACATAATGAGGATGGAATTTTGACTCAAGCCAATTTTATAGGCATGTAATGGATGCATGAGATATTAACTAAAGACTCAAGCATGAAACCCATGCTTTATAAAATTTTCTTTTTACAAATTTCTTTCTTATTTTGATCAATATATAATAATTACATCATGACATGAGACAAATGACAATTATGAAGACCAAAGCTAGTTTCATTTCCCAACAGATAGGAGCATGTTGATTTAACTAAGCCATAGGAGCAACACCAATTATTTTTCCATTTTGATTTTGTCGCTAAGTTTGGGACAAAGTTTCATTTGATACATGATGACAACAAGAGAACTATGGTTCATGATGAGATTGTCTAGTCCTCCAAGTGCAGTGAAAAAATATCTCTTCAAGATGATGGCTCTTCTAGCCTTTTGTGCTCACCAAGGAAACTTGCAACACCTCTTGCAATTTTGGACTTGAGGAAACCCTAAAAACCTTAGGGTGTTCACATGTGTGAACATTAGAAGACAAATTCCAAACTTTTGAAATCTTGATGTGTCTCTCAATAGGTCGAATATCCATATTTATATAGCCTTTCTAGGAAGCTCCGTTAACCCTCTTTAGGCCAAATTTTCCTTGGCTAGCCAACTTGGTCTTGGGAGCCTTCTAAACATTTCTAATTTCAAAATAATTTTTCTTTCCTTGATGCAAATTCCTAAAAGGGTGTTTTACAATATTAAAAAGACTCTTTACTCATGAAAAACCCTAGGATCATTCAATGGATGCTTGACCTAATGACAATGTGACTTGAGCACGAAACCCATGCTTTACAAAAATCATTATCTTTCTTCTTTTGATAGAAACTAGTTACATTCGTCAAATGACAATTATGAAGAGAGAAACTAGTTACATTCTTCAACATATCGAAGTATGTGGGTAATTTTTTGTAATGGAATATTAAATGCTATTAGATTATGTTGAGTTCTCAAGTTATCAAGTGAGTTCATTGGTTAGGATGAATAGCTTCTCAAGTTTTTAAATATTACTTGAATATTTTAAACACAAAGAACTTCCTTATAACTCACTTGTACTAATATAATGTTCTTGTGGTTTTTTCAAGACATTTCTCAACATCCCTTATGACACTCAATAATAATTTCTCTCTTTTGATGGAGTTTTATAGGACATTCAACCAAATTGGTATTTGTCAAATCTATCTTTGTTGAGTGATGGAAGTTTAGGTAGGATAGAAGATATTGATAAAGCATCTACTATGTCATCTAGAAGACAAAGGTCAATTAGAGGTGAAAATATTAGAAGATAATTTCATAAACAAATGAATTTTTTTCTTGCTAAATGGGGGTCATGTTCTTATGATAATGAGAGAATATATGACATCAAGGTGACCTTGAGGTACACACACCTAGTGAAATAATGGGAACCCAAGGATCTTCCTAAAATAAACACTGATTTTTCTTTCAATGGGAGGATATACAACATTTCCAAATCGTCATTACATGGTTTGGGCTATTTTCCATGGATGGCATATAGGTATGTTACGAAGGATTATTTGAATTGATGGAGTATGTCAAACCTTGTTATAAATATAATGATTGGGTATGGCTAGTCCAATATACCAAAATTATGTGAAGATATGGAGTAGCTACAAATTATATACAACTAAAAGGAAATGATGAAAATAAAGGCGTAACTATGTATATTGATGGAAGGCCAAAAGCAATAGGGAATATTGCAGGGTTTATAAATAGTACACAACTTGTCACCACAAACAAGCAACCCAATTGCATATTCGAGGGATGTTAAGGAAACCATGTATATGTATGTGCCATTAAATCAACAGTTGTAGGGGAATTGCTCATTGATTACAATTTGAATAGAATAAATACAAATATTGATATTATGGGGGCTATATATATTCAATTTTACCCAAATTGTAAGCAATGTCTATTGTTTGTTATGATTGTCATTTACTACGTGAAGTTTCTATATAAATTTAGACATATGTAAATAGTGGCTTTCTTATTAATATAATGATGATTAATTGTGGATGAATTGAAAATTACACTTATTTGATAAACAGGGTGATAAGGGGAAGGCACTAGCCTTAGAGAAGTCCACAGATGCTCATGAGGAAGAGGTTACTGATGATGTAACTTTTATGTCCAGCGATTAAATGCAAGAAATAAGGAAGCTTAAATACAAAGAAAACAAGAAAATTAATTCTTTAGTTTTGAATGAGCCTTAGACAAATGAGATAAAAGAGAAAATCAACACCTTGATGCAACAATTTCGCCGGTATGGGGTGAGCAACTCATTTAATTATCCTAATTATTTGTTTATGATTTTGTTAACTCATCCTTTATAAAAAAAACTCTTTATTTCACATGTATTTTTAGCGGAGTTTGATACTCATGTTATGACTATGGGTTGGGCCGGTGTTGGTAGTAGTGTCAATGCTCCACCTTTGAGTGAGTCACTGATCATTGAGATTGGTACAACTGTTGAACCGCCCACAATAGGATCTACACCCCTTGAATAACGTACGTCAAGATCTACACACGATGCAGTGGATGCAAAGCATGATACAATTACACAATTTGAAACGAGCCTTCCTAAATCTTAATGTGTTACTAGCACCAGATCACTACTGATCATGTTTTTGGTAGACGATGACAATGTCCCTATGAAAATAGAGAAACTTCTAGGTATTTAAGAATTGTTTTAAATATTAAATACAACCTAAATGAAATTAAGGTATAGTTTGTGATGATTTTAAACTAATGATAATATCATTTTGCATGAAATGATGTATTTTATAGGTGCTTGTATGACATAACCTTGGAAATATTTAGGATGACTATTCACACAAACTGGAATTCCTAAAGTTCTAAGTTAAAATAGGCACTTATTAACAGGATGGTTCATCTGTTCGGTGATGATACCTTCAAAAAATATGGAGTTACCTCTAAGGTAGGCCTACATTTAAAATATTTGTGGGACTAGTATAGGTCTCAATTGGAAAGGGCTAGGTTGCATGAGATCTCTCCATTGATCCTAGAGATGGAGTGGAGAGTGCTCATGGAAGATACACACGAGAAGGCACTTCAAAAAGCAGGGAAGACGCCATCCGGACCAAGAAGGTATGAGGCACTTTTAATAATGTAATTATGATGCTTTATCATCATTGTGACATCTAATTAAGTTTTCTAATGTTTTAAATATAGGCTACCAAATACATCCAAAGCCACAGAGGCTAGAATAGCTAAATATGGGCAACATCATCTCGGCCCGGGTGGTTACTCGAAACTGGCCACACAAGTTGTAAGTATATAAAAAAATAATCTGCATCCAAATTATAAATTATTAACAATTTTAATTTAATATCACAGAAGAAGAAAAATTCATGTTCTACTGAAAAATTGCAGGGGACAAAATTCAAAGAGGCTCCCATGGAGGAAGACCTAAAGCTTGCTTTCAAGTATGACTATCAAATTGTGGTTGAACGAAGGACAAGATTGGTGTCTTCATAGTCTTCTAGCATTCAACATAAAACTCAGGAAAATAAAAAAATAAATAACATTTATAAAGCATTACTTGTACAATATATTAGTTATTATTTTTGGCCATAAAGTAATGTGCTTGATTGTAAACAGCAGACAAACAATGTAGATACAACACATGAGCCTACTGACAGTGGAGTGCTTGATCTTGAGACTGATGTTTAGCTTAGTACTAGAGGTATTTCATGTGTATGGAATACAATTAAAAATATTTAAATGAAAATGGTGTATTAATTATAACCTTTTTTGTTTCTACACCAAACCATGTACAGGATGTGGTAGAGAAGAGGAGGAATATAGGGCCACATCCGAAAACTCTTTTTATTAATAAAAAGTTTGTAATAATAATAATTATAAATATGAATTTAACATTTATTTATTATTGCACTTGATGCTCAACCCCACTTGTAGCGGCATATTCGTAGGACTAGGTCAACAACAAGACATATTACACTAGAGGCCACAACACCTAAGGGGGCCAAGATCAAGACATACTGGCTAATTACATGTTAAAGAAGAGAAAGAAAGCTAATAAAAAATGATTGAACTTGTTTATTTAGAGCCCATTTTTTTGAGTACCACATTTTTGACTGGGAGGTTGAATGCCTCATGGCACATGTAACTTTAGACTATCTTGATAAAAAGTTGTGATTTTTCCATTGCAAAAAATTATAACGATTTTGTTTCATATTGTGTAAACATATTTTTTTTTATACAAGGAGGGTGTAGAATACCATATATCTGATAAATTCGTGGTATAAGTCAATTAACTCTGTTATGAACACCAAGTGACTATAATTAGATTCGCATGTTAAACTAAGAATTTACACAATTCGTGCCCATGATTAGTCAACCATATACTAATTTTATACCTATCCCACTCCACCATACACTACCATACTCCTAATTTAGGTGATAGCTACTCCTGCTTCAATGCTTAATCACAAAAAAATGTGATTATGATGACAATTTAAGTACATATGTGTGTAATGTCCATGATGGGACGTATGAATTTTGGTCCCCAAATTGCACGTCAATGATTATAACCTTAAATGGGTTGGCATTGGTCTATCTCATCATCTCAAAATGACCCGATAGATGAAAATTTACAATTTTTGTCATCGTGACTTCAGATTATCTCATGAATGACCCTTTCTATAGATTATCTACATGAATTTATGGAAGGACACCCTCTACCTATCCTATGATTGATTGTGATGACAAGTGAATAAATGACAATTGACAGATCTTTGTGTTGGATAGTTGGCATTTTTTGGATGGTCAGTGGCCTAGTGAAGGCATCTACAAGTGTGTTGGCATTGATGTCAACCGTTATGCCAGGGAGATGTGTTGGACAGTTGGCATTTCCTAACTATTAGCAGGAGTGTTGGAATTGATGTTGAATAGAATAGCTTGGATGCTTGTCGCAGCAAATGTTGGGAGTGATGGCCCAAGAGGAAACCATGGTTGTTCATGGCTCATAGGATTCCTATGATAACTGCAAGCTTTAAGTAGAGAATCATCATAGAAACATGATTAGTGGAAAAGCCATAAAATGATGATTACAGTGATGAGCCAGATAAAAGTACATGGTAGTTGTAGGCTTCTTGTAGAAAATAATCACAGTAGAAGGCTTATTGGAGAAGCCATAAACCGATGATTACAGTGATGGACCAGGAGGAAGTCCATGGCAGCTGCAGATTTCATGCAGAGGATCACCTTGGTGGTTTTGATTCCAGTTGTCAGGAGAGTCAAGGAGCAAAAGAGTGGCAAAGATTTTGGAGTCATATTAGAGGTAGAAGATGGATTCAAAGCCCACATTGGATCCTATCCATTGGAAAGTGCTCTGGAAGAGATTTTCAACAATATGTGGAAGTCCAGAAATAGATTTCTGGTTAAAAAGTTATGGCCTGCTGAAGTTCAGGGATTTGAAGCCTTAGGCAGGAAGGAATATTGGTATAATGGAGATCGACTATCCAGAATATCAGAGGTCGCATATCAGAGGACCAGGTATATCGATGACCGCAACATCATAGCTCTAGAGATATCGATGGTCGCATATCATATGTCAGAGATATCGATGGTCACATTATTGGCACATCGCATTATCGACAGGCGCAATGTCGAAGGTCCAATACATCAGAGTAGGTAGCGTCGAAGCTCAGAGGAGATTGGAACATCAGGAATTTGAGGATCAGAACTTCTGAAAGTGAAAATCTTTAAAAGGTTGTGATATTGTTAAAAGTTTTGATAGCATTAAAAATCATCAGGGAGCACCGATATGTTAAGTTATGGTATGTTCTATGCTTATAACAGTTTACTTCTTTTTCTTATTATATTCCACCGATTAGCAATCACATGTACATAAAGTAAAGTGCAGATAGAACATTAAACGATCGACAGAAAACAAGCCAAGACAAGAGACACAAGATGTGGCGGCTAGCCAGGGAAAAACCCCACAATGTGTGGGGAAACCCTTTGATCAAATCTTCTTTTATCTTCAATAATTCAGCAAAGAGAAATAGTACAATAAATCTGATTTATATCAGCAGTAGCAAACCCTAGATTAGCAGCATCAGCATTAGCGGCTTCATTATCAAACTAGGGCGGACCATATCTTACAAACCGACAGTCGGATTGACTTCATTCCACCACCAAACGTTCTGGCTTCCAGAGGAGGTTCAGATGAACCTACAACGCAGTTCATATGAGGAGATCTTCTAGGCCACACAAGTCAATCTTTGCTTTTGCAGTTGCAACTTCAGTTTCAGCAGTTTACGACTTCAAACTAGGGCAGTCGATATCTTGCAAACCGTTCGTCGGATTGACTTCATTCCACCACCAAAAGTTGCGGCTTTCAGAGGAGGTTCAGATGAACCTACAACGCAGTTCCAAAGAGGAGATCTTCTAGGCCACGCAAGTCAATCTTTACTTCTGCAGTTGCAGCTTCAAATTCAACAGCTTCCGGCTTCACATGTGTGAGAGAGAGAGACCCATTTCAGCGCAGTAGAGAAGAGACTCATATCTGCGCAGTAGATAGAGAGAGATGTGATGAGATGAATGAGTCCAAATGAGGAAAAGTTCTCTTATATTTATACACAACATTGATGGGTGAATAGATGCGACTGTTGGGCTTCTGAGCCTACATGAGTTGTAGGTCGGCTTGATAATAATTCCACAATCAAAATAAATTCATATCTCCATGAATACTTATCGGAATCGGATGATCTTTATATCAATCCTACACCTCTCGACGAGAGGAATCTAATAGAAATATTATCAGCCATGAATAAAATGACCCACATGAAGTTTTGCCCTGGTTTCCAATTTTAATACTCCCTCTCAACCATGGAGAACTTCATCTGCAATCTGTCTATCGGTCGTTACTATTCATCCATCAAATGCACTGCCTTGTACAGCCTGACCCTTGCCCTGCTCTGCTCTATTTTTCCTGTTCTGCTTTGTCTTGTTCTGCCCTGCACTGATCTGTACTGTTTTGTTCTGTTTTGCTCTGCTCTTGCATTGTTCTATTATGCTCTGCTTTATTCTGCCTGTTCTGCTTTGTCTTGTTCTGCCCTGCACTGATCTGTACTGTTTTACTCTGTTCTGCTCTGCTCTTGCATTGTTCTATTCTGCTATGCTTTTGTCCGAATTATGAAGAAGAAGAAATGATCGAGGATGTATCATACTGACTCAAAGTTAGTCTCAGAGTATGTACCACTGGTCCCAGACCAGTCTCAACCAACCCGAAGTCAGTGTCATAGTGAGTACAACTCCACTGGTCCTAGACCAGTATCATCCTCCACCGACTCAAAGTCAGTCTCAGAGTGCGTACCACTGGTCCCAGACCAGTCTCAGCTGACCTGAAGTCAGCATCATAGTAAGTACCACTCCTACCACTGGTCCCAGACCAGTATCATTGATCCTAGATCAATGGAGGTCATCCTAGCGTAGGGAGTACGGTAGTTACAACGATGCGTCCATCGGTACTACTATGGTCCCTAACTTCATTTCCCTGCTCATTGATCAGATGAGAGGTACTTCCCATGAGTCCCAGACTGCATGGGTAGGATGCCTCGACAGGAGAACTAATCAATCCTGTCCTCACAGGAGAACACATCAATCCTGCCACAAGTGCCATGGAGAACACATCAATCCAGGCCTCACAGGAGAACACATCAATCCTGCTACAATTGCCATGGAGAACACATCAATCCAGGCTGCCATGGAGAACACATCAATCTAGGCCGCACAGGAGAACTAATCATCCTGCTACACAGGAGAGCAAATCATCCTGTTCCACAAGAGAGTGAATCATCTTGTCCTACAAGAGAGCGAATCATCTTGTTCCAGTGCGCACCACCAAGGGAGGGTGAGTCACCCTGTGGTCGTATGCACATCAATCCAAGCCTCACAGGAGGACTAATCATCCTGCTACACAGAAGAGCGAATCATCCTGTTCCACAAGAGAGTGAATCATCTTGTCCCACAAGAGAGCAAATCATCTTGTTCCAGTGCACACCACCAGGGGAGGGTGAGTCACCCTGTGGTCGTATGTTGCTCCAGTAATAACCGCAAGCCCTCAGAGCTCCCAGAGCTCAATGTATGCAAGATGTAGGACCCTTGTACAAGGGTTTCTTACCAACTCCAAGTCGTTTGGGAAAATCACAGATTAGATCTTTCCTCAGGGCTTTGATAAGGTGTATCAACCTGTACATCATCTTAATGCGATGGAGCCTCCTTGCTCATCAACTTACCATATCCAAGATGATGTCTATCTGCTGGAGCAATCGAACAATATGGGATTCCTCAATAATCGAATCCCACCTCTGGTTGTTATAGAGAATCACAGTGGTATCCAATGTAAATCCAAACAGCTCAATGAAGAGCTTTCGCAACAAGACTACCTCACACGAGGTTATGCTAGCAACAATATATCCTGCTTCGGCGGTGCTCAAAGCCACCGACTTCTGCTTCCTGCTCATCCAGGATATCGAAGTAGATCCCAAGGTGAAACAGCACCTGGAAGTGCTCTTACGGTCCACCACACTACCTGCCCAATCAACATCAGTATATCCAAGTAGTCTCACATCTCCGGCAGTGTATCTTAATCCATGAGAGATTGTGTCCTGAAGACATCTCAGAAGATTCCTAGCATCAATCTAGTGAGGCTCAACCAAATATGAGCTCACAATGCTAACTGTAAAAAATATGTTCGGATGGAGGTTCACCAAGAACATCAATGCGAATGAGTTTATGAAACTCAGAGGCTGTTGGGTGTGGAGCCTGATTATCTTCTATATTCAAAGGTATCGCCACATAGGACCCCAGTTCGAAATGGGGGTGGCAACGCCGCCCGTAAAATGTTCGCTGCAAGGGGGGTCCAGGGGGGGGCGGCTGCGACCTTTGGGAGCCCCCCCCTGGCGGGGGGTTTCGGGGGCAACACCCTCGAAGCTAAAAACAGCTGTAAAATTGCCTTGTAAAAGTATAGTAATTTCTAGTCAATCTGGGCTGTTCATTAGGCAGATGATCTGACGGTAGAACTTATTTTTAGTTTAGGGTTTTTTGCCCTAGAAGGCAACCCCTCTCTTTGTATGAGGGTATTGTATTTGAGGATGTGCGATAGATGTGTATTATGTGAGCGAGAAACAGAGAGGTGAGACTGTGAGAGAAAACAGAGGATATTACAGAGGATTTGTTGTAGGTTGTGTCTCTTCATTTTGCTGGATAATAAAAAGGAAGGACTGGCTGTTCGGGGTGGACATAGCCCAAACTGGGTGAACCACGTATATCTATGTCTCTCTTGTTTTGTGTGTTTTCTGTGTTTATATTTCTGCAATATTTTATGTGTTCCATTGCTCCATAATATATAATTTTCTAACAACTGGTATCAGAGCCGAAGGTCTATTTGGCTGATAAACTCGCAGGAAAGAAGGGTTCCTGGTTCGAGTGGGAGCAATGGCGGAAGATGGTAAGTTTAGGGTCGAGAAATTTAACGGCCAAAACTTCTTGCTGTGGAAGATGCAGATGGAAGATTATCTGTATCAGAAAGATCTATACCTACCATTGGGTGGAAAAACAAAGATGCCGACGGGTATGAAAGACGAAGAATGGAACCTTCTCGATAGAAAGGCACTCGGAACAATATGGTTGTGCCTTGCTGCGTCAGTCGCCTTCAACATTTCGAAGGAAACCACGACAGAGGGTTTGATGCAGACGTTGTCGAAACTATATGAAAAACCCTCGGCCTCAAACAAGGTATTTCTTATGAAACGGTTATTTAATATGAATATGTCGGAAGGTGGATCTGTTGCAAACCATTTAAATGATTTTAATACAGTTACAAGTCAGTTAAGTTCTGTAGGGGTAAACTTTGATGATGAAGTTAGAGCTCTGTTATTCTTGTGCTCATTACTAGAAAGTTGGAATGGTTTGGTAATGGCCATTAGTAACTCTGTTTCTAGATCTAGTACTTTAAAGTTTGATGATGTTGTCGGTGCTATCCTTAGCGAGGAAATGCGACGGAAAATCTCCGGTCAGACATCGTGAAATGCTTTGAGTGCAGAGTATAGAGGAAGAAAAATGGAAAGAGGAAAGAGCTCAGGATATCGCAGTAAATCAAGGAAAGGCAGATCCAAGTCCAGATCGGGGATAGTGTACTGGAAATGTGGAAAGAAAGGACACCTAAAGAAAGACTGTAGATCTCGGAAGGGAAAAGAAGGAGATGCACAGCAAGAAAACAATCATGAAGCAAATGTGACAGGTGAGGTGTTACAAGATGCTTTGATTCTTTCTTTTGAAAATATTACTGATTCCTGGGTGGTAGATTCAGGGGCTTCATTCCATGCCACACGTGATAAGAAATACTTTCATGACTATGTTCAAGGAGATTTTGGACAAGTTCGTCTGGGTGATGATAAACCCTGTAAAATCGTTGGAATGGGTAAGGTTCTTGTAAAACAGCAGAACGGAAACCAATGGCTATTAAAGGAGGTAAGGCATGTTCCAGATCTAAAGAAAAATCTGATTTCAACAGGTCAGTTAGGTGGTGAAGGTTGTGTGACAACTTTCACAGATAAAGCTTGGAAGGTCACCAAAGGAGCCCTGGTAATAGCAAAAGGCGAAAAGGTTGGTACATTGTATTTATGCAATGGTATTTCTAACTCTGTTAATGCTTTAACTTCCAAAGGAGCAGATGCAGCATTATGGCATCATAGGCTCGGACACATGAGTGAAAAGGGGATGAAGATTCTTCACTTAAGGAATTTGTTTCCGGGTTTGAAGAATGTTGATTTGGACTTCTGTGAGAATTGCATTTATGGAAAACAGAAGAGAGTCAGATTTCTCAGAGTTGGGAAAGAAAAGAAGAATGAAAAATTAGAGCTTGTGCATACAGATGTATGGGGACCTGCTCAGGTATCATCTCTTGGTGGCTCTCGTTATTATGTTACTTTTATTGATGATGCAACTAGAAAAACTTGGATTTATTGTATTAAGAATAAATCTGATGTATTTGATACTTTCAAGAAATGGAAAGCTTTGGTTGAGATTGAGATAGGAAAGAAATTGAAGTGTCTTAGATCAGACAATGGAGGTGAATATTGCAGCAAAGAGTTTGATAGGTACTGTTCAGAGCATGGAATTCGCAGAGAGAAGACAGTTCCAAGAACACCACAAGAAAATGGTGTGTCAGAAAGGATGAACAGAACAATCATGGAGCGTGCAAGGTGCATGAGATTGCATGCAGGATTGCCTTTACAGTTTTGGGCAGATGCTGTAGATACTGCTGTTTATCTCATAAACAGAGTGCCTTCAAGTTCCTTGGATGGTGGTGTTCCAGAGGAAGCATGGACAGGTAAAAAGGTAAACTACTCTATTTTAAAGCCTTTTGGTTGTGAGGCCTTTGTCCATATTGATAAAGAAAATAGAACAAAGCTTGAGGCAAAGTCAAAGAAATGTACCTTTATTGGATATGGTGTTAATGATTTTGGTTATCGCTTATATGATTACGAAAATCACAAAATCATTAGGAGCAGAGATGTAATATTCAATGAAAAGGTCTTGTATAAGAATCAGTTGCAGGAAAAGAAACAGGAAAAGGAAAACAAGGAATACGCAGTTCTTGATGAAATTACTGAAAAAGTAAAGGTTCCTGAAAATAATAATAATCAACAACCACAACAACAGCAACCACCACAACAGCAACAGGCACCCCAAACACCTGAAAGTGGTGTTAGAAGATCTACCAGGATAGATAGACCCCTTGAACGATACTCTCCTTCATTATATTATTTATTGCTGACTGATTCCGGTGAACCCGAATGTTATGAAGAAGCAATGCAGGTTGAAAGCAGGAAGAAGTGGGAGGTAGCCATGGAAGAAGAGATGGACTCCTCAATGCATAACCAGACTTGGGATTTAGTCAGGTTGCCTGTAGGAAAAACTACATTGAAGAATAAATGGGTTTACAGGCTAAAGGAAGAAGATGGAGGAAAACAGAGGTATAAAGCTAGACTTGTGGTGAAGGGGTTTGCACAGAAGAAAGGTATTGATTTTGATGAAATATTTTCTCCTGTTGTTAAAATGACTTCAATCAGAACTATTTTAAGTCTTGTAGCAGCTGAAGATTTTCATCTTGAGCAGTTAGATGTAAAGACAACCTTTCTCCATGGGGATTTGGAGGAAGAGATATATATGCAGCAGCCACAAGGATATGAGGTGAAAGGGAAGGAGAAACTAGTGTGCAGGTTGAAGAAGAGCTTGTATGGCTTAAAACAGGCTCCAAGGCAGTGGTATCTAAAATTTGACAAGTTTATGTCTGAACAAGGTTATACTAGATGTCACTCTGATCATTGTGTTTATTTGAAAAAGCAAAATGATGGCAGCTATATTATATTGTTACTGTATGTAGATGACATGCTTGTTGCAGGATCTAACATGCAGGAAATAAATGTGCTCAAAAGAAAATTGGCAAATTCATTTGCAATGAAGGATTTGGGAGCTGCGAAACAAATCCTTGGTATGAGAATAACTAGAGACAGGAAAAATCATAAATTAACATTGTCTCAGAATGAGTACATACAAAAGGTGTTGAAAAGATTTAACATGCACAATGCAAAACCAGTTAGTACACTTAAAAAAAAGATTTAAGTTTCTTACTTTGACGGAAGGTTCCTCAGGGTGCAGCATGTCCTTTAGCATCATCAAGTATCCCCCTAAGCCATGAAGGCCTCTTCCTAGAAGAGGAAGGCTCATGTGGATGAGAATCTATCAGATCCATGGGTTCTTCTACATCAGGCATTGATTCATCATCCTTTTCTTTCGGTTCCCTGGTGTTGGCTTCTTGAGAGCTCCTCAAAGTCGAAAGATTGTTCACCTTGCGGTGAACTTTTCTTTAGGAGTCTTGGAACCCAATGCTCGATGAGGGCATCGATTTTGTACATATACGACGGTGATTGTAGTTTCAGCCCATAGAAACATCAGAAGTCTTTGATCATGTAGCATGGCCCAGACAACTTCCATCATCGTGTGGTTCTTCCTTCCCACCACACCATTCTGCTTCGGAGTATGTGGTGTAGTAGTCTCCCTCTTAATGCCAACCTCAGGTATGCCTGAGTGAACCAATTGTAATATATCAGAGGACTTGCTTTGGCTTGAGGGGAATGGTCCCCTTTTGAGCTTTCCTTCGGCACATCCCGGACATACACCTTCTTTCTCTACTTGGAATTCAGGCATCCCTCTTACCATCTGTCTTGCATCGGGTAGAGCTTTGTAATGAAGGTGGGCAAACCTCCGATGCCAAAGTTCGGACTAAAGAGTTGTGTCACAAGACATGACACCTAGCGGACTTCCATCGACCTGATATAATGAATCAACACTAAACCCAAGAGTAAAGGCATCTTTAACATTATTTTTCCATATACATACCTTGCCATTGTTGAAGGTTACCTTGTAGCCTCTGTCTTCCATTGCCAAGATGGACACTAGGTTCCTTTTGAGGTCAGGTGCATTTAATACATCCTAGAATTTCTAGCCTTCTTGAGTGCTTGTCCTCTTCCTTGATTCCCAACTCTCCTCTTGCCTTTGTTGTTGAATTTTTCATCCTTTGATTTGCCATCAGAGGGATTTTGATCATCATCCCAGTGTGAGTCCTTTCTTCTTTTTGTATGAGAAGAAAAGGCAGTAGGAGGACCTTTAGGCATGGGCATTTCTTGCACTTCTTCCCTTGTTTCTTCTTGAATTCATCTAGCCATTAATTCCTCGAAACCAAGAATTACATTATAGTTCAGAAGAGTAGTCCTGAACACGTACCATTCGGATGGTAATCCTCCAAGAGTCGTGAGTGCCATTTCCCTGTCAGTAATAGTTTCCCCAATAGATAGGAGATCGTTCTTGATCTTGGTGATTCTTAAGAAGTATGCTTGCATACTTTCATCTTTACCCTTCTTGATTTCCCTCAACTTATTTCTAAGAAACAAAACTTGATTTGCATCATTAACTTTAAATAAACTCACCAGTCTGTCGTATATTTCCTTGGAGGTGTCTAGATCAGAGATGTAGGCCACCAAGCGCTTGTCGATAGAGTCCGAGATGATCTTCTTTGTTTTGACTTCTCCATTTTTCCATTTGTTCCAGGCAGTAGCAGATGCATTTGATGAAGGCTCAACAATATTGCCTCTTACATGGTCCAACACTCCTTGATCTTCAAGGGTTAGATCGATAGACATCTTCCATCCGTGATAGTCAGTTTTCTCGCGGAGCTTGTCTTCGGCAGGAAAGAGTGTTGAGGACCCCATAGTTCTTTTAGGATGGCCTTGCCAATCTTCTCTTCAATGATTGCTCTTGCTCTTGCTTGGGCTTTGTCTTCACCTTAGCTCCGATACCATGTTAAGTTATGATATGTTCTATGCTTATAACAGTTTACTTCTTTTTCTTATTATATTCCACCGATTAGCAATCACATGTACATAAAGTAAAGTGCAGATAGAACATTAAACGATCGACAGAAAACAAGCCAAGACAAGAGACACAAGATGTGGCGGCTAGCCAGGAAAAACCCCACAATGTGTGGGGAAACCCTTTGATCAAATCTTCTTTTATCTTCAATAATTCAGCAAAGAGAAATAGTACAATAAATCTGATTTATATCAGTAGTAGCAAACCCTAGATCAGCAACATTAGCATTAGCGGCTTCATTATCAAACTAGGGCAGACCATATCTCACAAACCGACAGTCGGATTGACTTCATTCAACCACCAAAAGTTTCGGCTTCCAGAGGAGGTTTAGATGAACCTACAACGTAGTTCAGATGAGGAGATCTTCTAGGCCACGCAAGTCAATCTTTGCTTCTGCAGTTGCAGCTTTAGTTTCAGCAGTTTCCGGCTTCAAACTAGGGCAGTCGATATCTTGCAAACCGTTTGTCGGATTGACTTCATTCCACCACCAAAAGTTGCAGCTTTCAGAGGAAGTTCAGATGAACCTACAACACAGTTCCAAAGAGGAGATCTTCTAGGCCACGCAAGTCAATCTTTACTTCTGCAGTTGCAGCTTCAAATTCAACAGCTTCCGGCTTCACATGTGTGAGAGAGAGAGACCCATTTCAGCGCAGTAGAGAAGAGACTCATATCTGCGCATTAGAGAGAGAGAGATGTGATGAGATGAGTGAGTCCAAATGAGGAAAATTTCTCTTATATTTATACACAACATTGGTGGGTGAATAGATGCGACTGTTGGGCTTCTGAGCCTACATGAGTTGTAGGTCGGCTTGATAATAATTCCATAATCAAAATAAATTCATATCTCCATGAATACTTATCGGAATCGGATGATATTTATATCAATCCTACACCTCTCGACGAGAGGAATCTAATAAAAAATATTATCAGCCATGAATAAGGTGACCCACATGAAGTTTTGCCCTGGTTGCCAATTTTAACACGATAAGGATTAACAAAGGATTTCATTGCAAAACCAAAAGAGTGCGGGCCCTTTTATCTCTCCTCTAGCTGGACACGTGGTGGCATATGATTGGCTCTGATAAGGAAACATGGAAGCATGTGATTGGCTCTGATAAGGACAAATAACAATGTTTGGTTGGATTCGATAAGGGAGAAGTGGCAGATGATGTCATCATGATGTGGCAGTACGAAATGACACATGGCAAACAATTTTGGTGTTTTAATGGGGCCTAATGGGACATAACTGGGTGACACATGTCACCTCTATGGAGTCACTATGTGCTAGTGATGACTTCATATTAGAAGTTGACAATCAGAGGATTGAGGATATTATAACTTTAGAACAATTCGTTATTGAAAAAGTTCCGATAAGGGGGCTCCAATGTGTTGGCACTTGGGTGAGGAAACTAATAGAGACAAGGGCGTAGAGCAAGGCTTAGCACCTAAGTGTTGTGGAAAATATCAGAGGTTGGAGATTTCAAAACTCCCCTTTAAATGAATTTTGGAGAAAGTCATGATATGTGAAGCTTCCGATGTTGTTGGTGCTTGGTCATGGAGCCTAGAAAACCAAGGGCATAGAGAAATAACATGAGGAGAAAGGCCCCCGGTAGGAAGCTAAAGGACTTAGCAAGTAAGTGCTATACTGATAGTCACAGATAGTGGTCCTATGGTGGATATGTGATAAGGAGCTAAGCAGAAGGGGTTAAAGGCCAATCAAAATATTCTAATATTGTAACATATTATTAATAGATTTATGAGATGTTTGGGCTTTGAAATTACATTGAGGTGTAAAAGATCCAATATAGTAGCACATAGGAGTATTGAAGGTTGGATGAGTTGGCAGTTGAAGAGTAAATGAGAGTAGAGGAGTTGGTTGCTAGAATAAATGACGACTGTCAAAGATTAGCAGAAAACTCTGAGACAAGGCAACAAGGAAAATGGTCCACAGAGAATCCATGCCGAAGTACAGCCAAGCCGTGTGAAACCATGAATAAGCATGGAGAGCCTTAGTGATAGGAGAGTTTCACATAGAGAGGACTGTGCCTAGTTGGAGTGTGCAGGTGGACTAAGAGTTTATTCTTAGTATGGAGAAATAGTCAAGTTCCCATTCTCATGGTGAATGCATTGGCAAAGATCAAGTTAGATGTGATACCAAAATGGTAGATCCATGCCGAGGTACACTCGCATAGTGTGAATATAGGACAGAGTGGTAGCATCGATAGGGGGCAATAGAGGAAAAAATCCCAAGATCTTAGATGAGTAATTGGGGGAAAGAAACATAGTTTCTAGTGAGAACTAAGTAGAAAAGGCTCTATGTGAGTGCATTGCTATGTAAGGTTGAGAGAGAGCCTATTCTATAGAAAAAGGTCGAAAGTGCCTATGCAGAGGTAAGAGACCCTGAGATCTATACTGTGTGATAAAGGCCGAAGTTGCCTACGCTACTAAGAGTAAGGCCGATGTTACTTGTGCGCTATGTGTAAGACGAAAGTTGTTTGTGTGCTGTGAGTAAAGGCGGAAGTTGCCTCTGCTGCGAGAAAGGCTGAAGGTGCCTGTGCAGAGAGTGAAGGCCGAGAGATGAGTGTGCACTGTGGAGAGCAGAAGGCTGAGAGACGACTGTATGCTGATAAAGAGTAGAGAACATAGAGCTGTGTGGACTATGATGAGTTACTATTGTTGAGAATATCAATGCGTTGTTGCAGAGTGAGTAATGTGAGTAGAGATAACATAGATGATATGAAGTAGAGTGGCTATCAATTTAAAGAGAACATATAGTTCCTATTTGAGTGTGGGTTGGTGCCTGCATATAGGAAGTTGGTGCTTCCATCTCTAGTGGGCGCTTGAGAAGGCTTGGGGGTTGGTGCCTCCTGCAAGTTGGATTGCAAAAATCCAAGGAGTTGCAAGTTGGTTCTTGCAAAAAATCCATGAGGTCGGTGCCTCACATGGTGCTTCTAGTAAGTTGGACAAGTGTCTACAAAAAGAGGGAGTTGGTGTTTCTTACTAGTTGATGCTAGAAAATAATCAAAGGGAGTTGGTGCTTCCTGTGAGTGGGTACTCACAAAAATGATTGATGTAATAGAGTAGGTTCTCTTATTTTACATCAATAACAACAAAAATCTTGGTATTTTTTTCCTGAAAGGGTTTCCACGTGAAAAAACTTGTGTCTCATGTGTATGATACTCATGGTGTGTATGCTTGTATGTTAATTTCATGTTGCTGCCATATTACATATTGCTACTAATTATATGGATGGGTTCCAAGCTTGAAGAATAAAAGTAAATAAGCATAAAATTTTAAAATTAGCCTTAATACTGGTTCACCACCCCTCTCAGTATTATCATCGTTTTCAACACTTTATTTATCCCCTACTTATAAATTGTACTTCTCTCACTTGTTCTCACAATCAATCATAGGCTAGGTAGAGGGGATGGTCTACCATAAATTCATGCATATAATTTGTAGAAGTGGTTATCTATGAGACAATGTGAAGTGATTATGACAAACATGGTAAATTTTCATTTGCCATGTCATTTTGAGATGGTGAGGACAAACTAGCACTAGCCCATTCAAGATTATAGTCATTGATGGGAAATGTGTGGAGGACAATTCATACATTCCATCATGGACATTACACTCATGTATACTTAAATTGTCATCATAATCACAAACTGTTGTGAATTTTCAACTAATATATGTTAGCCTTTTTTTAGACTAATATAGATTAAAAAATGCAACCAATATATAGATTAGTTACAATAAATATAGTAGAAAATGTGGCAGCCATTCCAATAGTGTCGATTAGTCTATATTGAGATTAATCTTGATGCTTCATGGATGGTGTATCAACTAGTCTCATGATTTATCCCAATAATCATTGAATCTCATAATATTATTGTGAGGTTCTATTCAAATTCTAGCAATTGATAAGACATGTAGCCTTCCACTATTTTCAAGGATCTTTAGCTTCAAGTGGCACACTAAGTCTAAATTAATTAGTATAGGTTTGATGAAGGTAGTTTATTGTCCATAATCCATATTCAAAAGATCTTGCAAACATTTCATCATAGGTATGGTGATCAGGTGCTCAAAAAATAGCTCAAAATTCAAAGTTGTTGGATCGGTGTGGAACCTGAACTACCGTGTAGTGCTCATCATCCTGAATTCGACGCAACTTGTTTTGCGTGAAACAGACATCGTATGCTCCCATAATCATGTTCTGTTCATTTTCCCAAACAGGAAAATTTTTGCAAAATGTGATAGCCCAGTCAATAGTCTATACTAATGACGTGGTGCTGACTGTGCAGGTCTATGTGGCAGTTTGACTAGTCAACAGGCTCCTTCAACGAATGGTAGGTTGACAAGTGGCATTTTGTTATTGGTTCAGATTCGGTGGTTTTGATTGGTTGGGTTGGTAGCCAATGACGGGCTGACATGTGGCCTAGCCATAGGCCGCCACATGGCATCCTAGGGGCCACCAAAATTTTGGGTCGAAGTCTGGGTAGCAGTAGCAGGGGCGGAACCGTGACCTCCGAGCATGAGTCTAAATCCTCTACTAATACGCCATAGAAATAGTTCTTAACAAGCTAAGGGATTGACATGTATTTGAAGGTTAGATGTGCGCTATTCCAGGGAAGGGCCAATCCTTGGTCATGCCACCAAAATGCGACCACCAACGGAGCAGTGCGGGTGCTCGACTGGTGGAGGTGGACCATTTTCCTTAGCCCTGGGCACATGGCCCCCATATGACCACAAAATTTGGACCTAAGGCATTGGAGGCTAATTAAAGCATCCTGTTAGAGACTAGATTGACCTCAGGCTGAAGGGAGGTAATCTTAGGATAACCACAAACCAAGCTTAACCTGGTAGCTAGCCCTACCAGGTCGGGAGAGGGCTCTCTCCTTGTCAATATTAGTTGAGATGATTGAATAAAATATAGATTTTAGGCTAGGTATAGTAGCTCTAGGTTTTTTGGTTGATTTTGATGGTTTTGTTGCTGGATCAAATGGAGTAGGTAGCTTTTGGGTCCGGGAAATCAAGTTAGGAATGCAGGGTGTTCTATGGGGCGAGGTAGGTAGGTGTTTTGGCACTTGAAATTGAGTGATATGATAGGTCTAAGACTGGTGAGGAACTAAGGAGGGCATAAAAAGATCATTTATCTTTCTCAAACAGTAGAAAACGTTAAAAACTAAATGGTTTCCCAAGGCAAAGCTCTGTAACCAATGTATTATACCTATCTAACTTGATATCATTTAGCTAGAAGAAATGAATTAGATTGTGGCACACATAACACATGAGAAAAAATAATAACAGAAGAAGGAACTATGCAAAAACACTTTACCACAAGTATCCCATAAAAATAGCTGCAAATCCTGGTTTATTTCCTTGCCAAAATGCTGATAAATGTGTACAATGTAGCTCAGAGCATCCAAGAGAGTCCAACCTTTACAAATCAGGAAGAAAATACATAATATAGACAACCAAACCACTCATCCTAACCTTCAGGGGTCGAATCCATGAGAATAAGGGCAATTTCAACCATTTCTCAACGAAGAACTAGAATATAGGTAGTTAAACAACTTGCCTCTATAAGAATGGAAATTGATTCATTGACCCCCAAACCACCTCAAACTGATGAATCTACCCTCTAAGGTCATTTCAAAATTACATTTACATAGCATAGCATTAATTACAATAATAAATTCATCCATGAAGAGAGGAAAAGTGAACTTGCAGAGAAACTAGGCGAAAACTGGATTTTTTGGGCAAACTGGCTTTATGCATAGTGCCACTGGCCAGGTGCGTAGCGCCACTGGCCAGGTTCGTAGCGCCACTTCAGACCCACTTTTGGAGGTCGTTCCCTTGGAAAAATTGAGCCTAAGATATCTCATTGGAAAGTTTTTCCTGTCTAGTTTCTGGAACATCTTGAATTTTGCATTTGGAGGTCATTTGCCCCCTCAAAAGTGGAATCTCCCAAGGTTGCTTCTGTGTGTCCAAAAAGAGGCAGAGAGGTCATTTTTTGATGGTTTTTTGACCTTTTGGTGACCAAGTTTTGCTCCAAAATTTCTGAGATTTTCTGGGTTTGATGTTCTCATCATGCTGAATCCAAATATACAAGCCATTTCTCCAAAAAGTCCTCCAGTGAAAAGCGTAGAACCGGTGGCACTATGCACCTAGGGCAAATTTCCGAGTTACAAAATTTCAAAAATTGAAAATGACCAAAATTTGTCAAAACTTGCCCATATTTGGCACAAGGCACTATCATTAATTGCTTTGATGAACTAGTGAGGCTTCAACCAATATTTCCAATTTGTCTTGCTCCTTTTTGCTCCTTAAGACCTTCCTCAACCTAGCCTTAAGCTACCTCATTCTTATGTTGCAAATTTTGTTCTGGATCATGTAGTGGTAGGCCATGTTGCGAAGCATCTTCTTGTCCCTGTTTGCCTTGTTGATCAGTCCTTCAAGTGCATGTTGACCCTCTAGAGCTAAGTTTCCTGGTCATGTTCAATCTCTTGCTCAATTGGAGTCAAAGTGACAGGATGCTTTTGGTCACTTTGCCTTTTCAGTTTCAACATTTCAAGTTCCATTAGGCCCTGCTTATGCTCCAACTGTTTGTCCTCTTGCTCTAGATATGTGACAATATATCTAGCCTTTTCCAAACTATCCATCAGAATCTGAATGTGGGCATCCTTTGTTGTATGGTTCTCTCCCTGGAGCTATCACTGAATATCTCTTGCTCATATTCGTAATCACTCTCTTTCCATTTTTCTCCTTTGGTTTTGCAAAATGTGGTTATATATGATTGTTTTGTGGATAATAGTGTGGAAACAGGATGAAGGAATGGAATGGGTAGAGTGTACGGAAGAGATAGTGTAAAAATGTATGTGTAAACAGAGTTTAGGGATGGGAGTAAGAGTTTAGGGATGTGAGTAGAGTTTAGGGAGTGTAGAGTTTGGGAAATTATATGCGGAGAATTGGATTAAGGGGAAAATGTATGAGGGGAATGGGATTAAGGGGATAGGGTATACAACCGCTGGTGCAATGAAGAAAACTAGGGTTCACCCTAGAAGCTAGGGTTTTAGTTTGAAGAACACAAAACACCAATCTTAGTAAACAAACCCTAACACACAAGATAGGATTCATGTACTTACTTGTTTAGAGGGAGAAATTGAAGTTTTAAGGAAAAATGGTAACTTGGTGAAGTTTTTGGGCTTGGTTACCAGGTGCATAGTGCACTAGCCCAGGTGTGTAGCAGTGGTTTGGTGCGTAGCACCCATTCATTTTTACACTATGGAAATTACCCAAGTGCGTAGTGCCAACTCTATGCATAGCACCGGCCTTTAGTGCATAGCGCCTTCTTGCAAGACACTTTTTAAGGCCTTCCCAGTGTCCAAATTGGGCACAGGATAGCTTGTTGGAAAGCTTGTTGAGTCTAATTTCTAAAAAATCTTGAATTTTTTAATTTGGAGTTCATTTTCCCTGTCAAAAGTCCAATATCCCAAGACTGGTAAAAATATTCAGAATGGGGCTACCTAAATGAAAAGTGTTGTTGCAGTCAACTTTTGAAGGTCTTACTCAGCTCCAAATTGAGCTCACGATAGCTCATTGGAAATATATTTGTGTCTAGTTGTCATTTGACTCATCAAGAAATTCATTTGGTCATTTCATCTAGGAGAAAAATTGATTTTACCAAGGTCACTCCATAGGTGCAACAACTCTCTTGTAGCAACTGTATTTTTGACATTTCTCTAAAACCATGACACCTGTGTAAAAAGTGAAGGAGGATTTTCTTTCTTGGCCTATTTTGGATAAACACCTCTCTCAATTTTTCCAAATTCATTTTGTCTTGCTCAGAAACAAAAACCCTAGGAGAGGGAAATGAGCCTTACCCAAGTACAACTCAAGCACGAACAAGGTGTAAAATGACCCATTGGAACCTGAAATGATGATGACAAACTTTTGAATCTTGATACACTCAACTGAATGGTGACATGTACTGACATTTGGAAAACTTTGAAAGGAGTGAAAACAAATCCTAGACCTAATACCTAGTGACCAAATTTTACTTGAAGACTCGCTGAAATGACAAAATTTGACCTGGACACCCTACAATCACTTTGTAAGAGCATGTTTGATCACTGGAGGAAGGCTCCAAAGACTGACACTAACACGTCCGAAAATTTTGCCCGAAAATCTGTGAATTTTCTCTCCATTAGCACTTTTTGGGGCAAATTTGTAGGATGTTGTCAGATTTTGGGGAATTTGCAGTGCGATTAACAAAAAACTTGGAAAGGCCATAAATTATTCAATTTTTGATCAACTCTGGCATAGAAAGAGGCTACACAGGCATTTTTGGGCATTTTGGAGCCATTGGAATAGGTTTCAGAGCTTTCTGAGCATTGTAAACTGATGTATTCACACTTTTGAGCATAATAGAGAGGGCCAAGCCATTGGAAGCTGGAGCAAGGCGATGTAACTCAGGAGGGGTGAACTCCTTCATCATGTTCTGTTGTGATACTGTTTATGGTGAAGTTTATGTCTATTATATGATGTTGTTCAATCATTTATTTATGTTAATTTGCACATAAATTCTACATAAAAGCACTCAAAATATCTTGATTAAACTTGCAATTAACCTCATGAATCCTTGAGCACTTTTAACATATTTTGAAAAGGAATTTAGCACATCAAAACGAATTTTCCCGATCAGATCAAGTTTTGTATCAGAGCTCTTGGTTTTCTTTGTGTAAGAATGATTTAATTGTTTACAAGTGAATGTCATGCTTACAAGGTTGAAGCTGAAGAGAGGAGAAGGGAAGTTGGTTGAAAGTCCTGAAGTTGGGTCAAGGAGGAGTACAAGGTTGCCACAATATCCACCACCAGTTTTTCCTCAAGTTGCAGTTGAGGCTTCAATGAGCATGTCACATGAAGGAGAGTCTACAAACATGATAGAGGATGATAAGGTCTTTAGGAAGGCTTTCTTTGATATGACAAAGATGGTGAAGGTCCTATATGAAGAGAGGAATACCTGATTGCATGGTGAAATCTCTAAGCCTCCCAAAGGAGAAGGTTCTTCAGGAGGAGGAGGTAATGGAAATGGAGGTAAACCTCCACCCTCTCCACCATCATCATCTTATTACTCAACTTCACAAGCATCTTCATCTTCTTCCATTAATACAACCCTTACTCATACTCATCAACATACCTCAAAAGGAATTGGTAAAACACCCCTGTTTAAACTTGATGTTAACTTTGAACTGCCCATGTATAATGGTGAAGTGAATGCAGAGAAGCTTGACAATTGGGTTCATCAGTTAGAGGTCTATTTCAGAATTCAAAACCTTCAAGATGAGGACATAAAGATTCAAATATCCTCCTTGAGGATGGAGGGTGCAACACTAGTATGGTGGGAATCAAAGACACAAGAAGAGATAAAAAAAGACGGTAATATCTCAATTTCTTGGTTTGATTTCATTGTTGCATTTAAAAGAAAATTCCACCCTCTAGCATATATGCAGAAAGCCCTCTTGAATTGGCAGAACCTTAGACAACTTAAAGGTCAAATGTGCAAGATTACACCCAAGAATTTAGAAAAAGGTCTCTAATGTTAGGTGTAAATATGCAATCACAAGACATGTTGCTGAAGCATATAGGGGGTTTACACAGTTACCTTAGGCATACTATCCTTATGTTTAATCCCAATCACTAGAAGAGGGTAGTAAAAATCCATTTAAGGGTAAAGGAAAAGAAAAGAGTTTCAAAGGGAAGGGAAAGAAAAATTCATCCATTAAAAAGGAAGGAGAGAAATTAGCATGCAAGAATTTATCCAAAGAGGGACATAATGAAGCTCATTATTGGAAGTTTCATCCTGAGATGAAACCAAAGAAATTCAACAACAAGGGAAAACAAAAGACAATGACAACCACTCAACATGATTTGGGATTTGGTTCGGGTGATGAAACTAAAATTACAGCCATGGGTATGAAAGGAAAATAATCCATTGCTATCACTAGTACTTCAAATTTACACAATAAACTCCAAATGAAAAGAAGGGGATAAAACTTTTTCACATAAGGGTAATCTCAAAACATAGAAAAATTGATACTCTTTTGACAATGAATCTCAAGCCAATATTATCTTTGAAAACATTGTCAAAAGTTTAAAATTGGAAACCATTCCACATCATAAACCATATCCATTAGGATGGGTGTGTGACAAGGCACAATTGCAAGTAACTAGAAAGTGTAAACTGAAATTCACCATTACTGCAAATTTCATAGATGAAGTGGAGCTTGATGTTGTGCCATTAGACATATGTGGTATAGTTTTGGGCAACCCATATCTCTATGAAAAAAAAGCTATATTCCATAGACATGAAAACAAATACCATTTGTTCAAAAGATGGAGTAGAATATATTGTGAGAGCCCATAGCAAGAAACTAAATCTTTCACTTGTTAATGCGGGGCAGATGAAAATACTGGTGAATTCTAGCAAGAATTTTGTGCTTCTAATGATCAAACCCAAGAATGATGTTGATAATGAAGCTTTTCAAGGTTGTGATTCAAGATTGAAATCTTAATTGGTTGATGTTGTTAACCAATATGACGCGATGTTTCAGGAACCAAAAGGATTACCTCCCAAGAGAGGAATCCAACATGAGATACAGTTAAAGCAAGATAGTCCTATTCCTAACATTGGCATGTATAGGATGTTAGTGATGGAAAGTGCAGAAACTAAAAAGAAAATTCAAGAGTTGTTGGATAAATGGATCATTAGGCCAAGTTCTTCGCCATGTGGTTCACCTATTATTTTGGTGTCAAAGAAGGATGGAACATGGCGCATGTGTGTGGACTTTCGTGCATTGAACAAGATTAAGGTAAATAACCGTTACCCACTTCCTAGAATAGATGGTTTACTTGATCAATTGAAATATGAAAAGTATTTTACTAAGTTGGACTTAAGGAGTGGCTACCATCAAATTAGAATTGCTGAAGGAGACATTTGGAAGACAACATTCAAAACAAAACAATGTTTGTTTGAATGGCTAGTTATGCATTTTGGTTTATGTAATTCTCCTGCTACCTTCATGCGTGTGATGAATGATGTGTTGAGGCCATTTCTTGATGAGTTTGTTATAGTCTACTTAGATGACATCTTAATTTTCAGTAAATATCGTGATGAACATGTCATGCATGTGAGAAAAGTACTTGATGTATTAAAGAAAGAACAATTGTATTTAAAGATGTCAAAGTGTGAGTTTGGAAAAACTTCTTTAGTTTACTTGGGTCATATTGTTGGAGGAGGTGAGTTGAAAATAGATCCCTCCAAGGTTGATGTCATTTTGAATTGGCCAAGGCCCAAGACAGTTACTGAGGTAAGAAGTTTTTTGGGGGTAGCCCAATATTGGAGGAAATTCATTGTTAACGTTTCTTCTATAGCAGCTCCTCTGCATGCATTTACTAGTGCGAAAAAGGTTTTTCAGTGGGGAGGAAAACAACAAAAGGCCTTTGATGCATTGAAGGAAAATATCAGTTCAACTCTAGTACTTGCACTTCCAGACTTGAGATAGTCATTTGAGATCTAGACTGATGCTAGTGACTACACCATGGATGTAGTCCTCATGCAACATGGTAAGCCTATCTGTTTTCATTCGAAAACATTCAATGGTGTAGTGATTAATTATCCTAGATATGACAAGGAATTGTATGCATTGGTGCAAAGTGTGAAAAAGTGGAAACACTACTTGATGGGTAAGGAAACAATAATGCACACGGATAATCAACCATTGCAATACTTGCAATCTCAATCTAAGTTGCAGCAATCAAGGCACTTATGATGGATGGGTTTTCTTCAACAATTCCACTTGGTAATAAGGTATAAGAAAGGTATCTAAAATAAAGTTTCTGATATGCTTTCTAGGTCTATTATTAGTGCAACTAATTTACTCAAGCATAATTCTATTTTTCATGAAAGTTATGTTGAGCAATATGCATTAGACAATGACTTTCAGGATGTTATGCAAGCTTGAGTCAAGGTAACCAAGCAGAGGAATTTGATTATCATTTTCATGATAACTTGTTGTACCATCTTGGCAAGCTTTGTATGCCACAGGGACCAAGAGTAAACATCATAAGAGGCACACACTTCTCTTATTGCTGGTCATTTCGGCATAAGTAAGATGGTGGCACATCTATGGAGGTATTGTTATTTGCCTCATATGCTTGAAAGTGTGTCACATTTTATTAGAGGATGTTCATTATGTACAATCAATAAGCCTAGCAATAGGAAGTTAGGATTGTACACACTGCTTCTGGTTCCTTCACGACCGTGGTAGAGTGTTGCTATGGATTTTGTAGGAGGTCTTCCATTGTCAAAAATAGGTCATGATTATTTGTATGTAGTTGTGGTTAGGCTCAACAAAATGTGTATTTAGATGCCATGTAAAAATCAAATTACAATTGAACAAACTACTCAGTTATTCTTTCAGAATGTATGGGTGCATTTTGGATTCCCCACATCCATTATTAGTGATCAAGATTCTCGCTTTGTTGGGAATTTTTGGTCAAGCTTGTGGGGATTCATGGACACCAAATTGAAAAAGAGTACAACATTTCATCCACAAACAGATGGTCAAACAGAGGTGGTGAACATGACAGTGATACATCTTCTTTGTGGGTATTGTAGCAAGCATCCTAAGTTGTGGGATGAACATTTGCACTACATTCAACATGCTTACAACCGGGCCAAGCACTCTTCAACTCAAACATCACCATTTGAAGCATGTTTTGGATACTTGCCTAAGTCTCCTTTGGATTTCATTTTTGGAAAGGATGTTGCTATTGCTGGTCATAGTGACATAGAAAAAGTAAGAGCGTTCATTGAACAAATCTAATTGGTACGCCAAAGACTTCAAGAACAACTAGAAAAAAGTCAAGGCAAGTACAAAGCAAGGCACGACAAACATTGTTGAGATCACAAGTTCCAAGTCGGTGATGAAGTTTGGCTTCACATTAGCAAAGAGAGGCTCCCAGTAGAAGGTAAAAAGTTAAAACCAATTAGATATGGTCCAATGAGAATTTTGAAAAAGATTGGTAACAATGCCTTCAGGTTAGATTTTCCTTCATATATGCAAATTTATGTTGTTGTTAATGTTGAGAACTTAAGGTTGTATGGGCATCCTTTGATTGAAGATCAAGGAGAAAATGTCTAAATTCCTTCCATTGAGGATTTTTCTCCTGAATACCTTAATGAACTACAACAAGACACCATTCTTGACAAAAGAACAAGGTCTTCAAAACGAGGGAGTGTAGACTACGTACGAGTGGGGCTCAAGGGAGCAAATCCTTCAAAGGCCAAATGGATCAAGATTGGAAAGGTGAGGGAACTATAACCCCACCTGCTGGACAACTAAAAGTGATATTTTGGGGACCAAAAGGCTTCCAGTGGGGAGGAATGATCAAGTGCTCAAAAAATAGCTCAAAATTAAAAGTTGTCAGAACGATATGGAAACTGAACAATTGTGTTGAAATATGGCAACAAGAATATTCCAATTTAATTTGTCCTTGAATTAAATTGTGAATTAAAATCAAATTTAGTCTTAACAACTACTTGGAAATAACTAATTAATTTATTTTAAGTTAATTAGTTGGAGAAATTCAAGTTAGAAGTCTTTCTGAAGTCATGCAAGAGTTATCCCTTAAATTAAGGAGATAAGATTGAGTTATATTTATGTTGTAATTAGTTAACTCAATTTACTGATTTAAGTCTAGTTAAATTAGTTCCAAACTGTTTGAGGAACTAATAGTGAGTTAACATTCAGTTGATGCATTAATGCACTCAACTAGTGCTACTCCAGTTAACTGAAGATTCCCTCATCAGAAACTCATGCATATCTATTCTGAGAAAGACCTAGTTGAGATTAATGTTCAAGGATAGTGTACTATCAGTTGCATGTGTTTTCTCATGGAGAAAACTCATGCATGCAGTCAAGGATTCATCCTTGAGGATTGTGCGGTTTTGAAGGCTTGTTTCTCCACTTGGTAATAGGCTAATCATCCACAAGGAACATCGCAAGGAAATAAGAGCTTGGAGGGTAGAGAGGAAGGCTGGAGAGAAGCCAAGATTGCTTGTGAGCATCTGTGAGGATTGTACTGAGAGCTGGCTAGTTGTGAGAACTAAGGCTTTGTATAATTCCTATGTATTTCCACCATGTATGATAATACAATAGTGTAGGGTTGTCTGAGACTTTCCCCAAAGTATTTTCATGTGTATTGTGCCATTGCTTCTTCTTCTTCTGGTTATATTGTTTAGCTCAATATTTAAGCTTCCGCAAATTGATAGTAGAAGTAGGTTATAATATTCTGCTTTGATTTGTATTGCATTATTGGGTTAACCTATCACATATTTTCCACATAGTATCAGAGCTATGAATAGTATACTAAGAAGAGAATTCAAAGTTTGAAGTTCGGGGTTGTAGGTTTAAATCGAATTCATATCATACTTCAAGGTTTGCCAATGGCTTTCTATGGCTTGAGACTCGAGTATGCTTTCGAAGGTAGCCCGAATTACATAGCATGGAAAGATAGAATGGAGGCTGTATTAGAAGATAATGGCTTGAAGGAATTCATTGATCAAGAAATCCCAAAGCCAACTTCAACTAATGGACAAGAGTTCACTGAGTGGAAGAAGTGTGTGGTGAAGGCGAGACGGATCATCCGTGAGGGAGTTCGAGACCATATTGTCTCGAGTCTCCATGGGAAGGATACTCCATTTTTAATGTGGAAGACATTGAAGGACCTCTACTATAACAGTAGTGACTAGAGGAAATTGGCGCTCAAGGATAAGACTCGAAGAATCAAGATG
Organism: Pinus tabuliformis; assembly: GCA_031772625.1. Taxonomy (NCBI): domain Eukaryota; kingdom Viridiplantae; phylum Streptophyta; class Pinopsida; order Pinales; family Pinaceae; genus Pinus; species Pinus tabuliformis. Next base: position 477,963,776 of record CM062805.1, on the reverse strand, counting down.
GAGAAGGGAAATACTATTTCCACATATATGAACAAGCTCACTACCTGTAGAGATGGGCTTGGCAGTGTGGGAATAACTACTTCCGATGATGATATAGTGAGCCTCACTCTCCCTGGCCTTTAAAAGAGTTGGAATAGCTACTAGGACTCTATGAATGGAAGGGAGAAACTGTCGGATTGGGAACTATTGTGGTTGGACATTATGCAAGAGGAGATCGAAAGGAGCACATGAAATGGTTCTTCATCCAAGAATGATGATGAAGAAAATATGGCCTTAGAAAGTAAGGCAAGGAAAGTGAAGGGGAAGGCTTCCCATTTCAAATCGAATTCTTCTCATGGAGGGAAGAAGGGTGACATGTATAAAGTAAAATGCTTTAATTGTCACAAGATGGGACATTATGTGACTAATTTCCCATCGAAGAAGTCCAAGAATGGATCCTTGGAAGGATCGGAAGGTGAGGCATTAGCCTCTCAGTTCGAAATGGACTTTACCCTCATCGCATGCATGGTGTCATCGATGATGGGTTGTGTCTAGTATCTTGACAGTGGAGCCTCATTCCACATAACCGGTGATAAAAAATTATTTAGTGCCTTGGAGGAGAAAGACCTCAAGATGTGCATAGAGATGGGTGACGACGGGAGGTATAATATTTCAGGAGTGGGTATGGTTGCTTTTCAAAGGGAGCATGGAGCTCCTCTCACCTTGACAGATGTGATGTATGTGCCTGGACTGAAGAAGAACTTGGTATCGGTCAAAATATTGGAGGACAAAGTCTATGATGTTGTCTTCAGTAAAGGAAAGGCGTTCCTAAGACACATAGCCACGGGTCAGACCAAGAGGATATGGATTCGGGTGAAGAATATTTATAAACTAGAGGTAGATGATTGTGCATCATTGAGTATGAAAGTAGAATTGGTCTAAAGCCAAGACATTGGTGAGTTGTGGCATAGGCAGTTGGGCCATTTGCATCATGGGGCTTTGAAGATAATGCATCAAATATCTATAGGACTTCCCAAAGGTAAACTTGAGCAAGTTGACACATGTAAAGGTTGTACCTTAGGAAAGTACACCAAGTCTTCCTTTCATTATTGAGATAGTCGAGCAGAGGCTATCTTAGATCAAGTTCATACTGATTTGTGTGGACCATTTACGATGGCATTCACAACGAAGCAAAGGTATTATGTGATTTTCGTTGATGATTGTTCTCGTAAATGTTGGATTTGTTTCATGCAGAAGAAGGACCAAAATTTCACAAAGTTTTGTGAGTTCAAAGCTTTGGTCGAGAAAGATTCAGGAAAGAATATCAATGCCTTGAGAAGTGAAAATGGTGGAGAATATGTCTCTCAAGATATTAAGGACTTCTGTGTAGTGGAAGGAATTAAACGAGAGTTGACAACACCTCATAACCCACAACATAATGGAGTGGCCGAGAGGAAGAACATAACTATTTTAGGGGCAACACGGGCAATGCTGCATGACCAAGGCCTACCACTTCACTTGTGGGCTGAGGCATGCAACACAATGGTCTATTTGCAGAATAGAAGCCCGCATCACATACTTGGGATGAAGACACCAGAGGAAGCTTTCTCCTGTAAGAGACCAGATGTGGGTCAATTTAAGATCTTTGGTTCATCGATATATTTCCATGTGACAAAGGATGCATGGAAGAAGCTTGAGCCGACAACAGAGTTGGGGATATTTGTGGGGTACACTGATACACCTCACAACTATCGGGTGTACTTTCCTACCAGTCGGAGGACAGTGGTTCGCAGAGATCTCAAGTTTGATGAGCATAAGGCCATGCGAGTTTCCCTTGAGAGGGAGCTCCAACTACAGGCTGTGGAGGAACTGTTGGTTCCTAAGGAGGAGGAGCCTCACACTGATGCGGAGTAGCTGCATGTAGAGGTTCCAAGAGTGGAGACATCCACTCAGGTAGAGTCTTCCAGAGATGGATGGAAGTACACAAGAGAAGCTGACAAATTTTTGGAGGATGCGAGAGAGAATGTGGGAGCACCATCTTCTCAGCATAGACAGAGGAGGTCACCTGAGAGGTACACTGGATACATGGCGCTTGCTGGGGAATGTGCTGAGACCAAGCCATCTTCCTTTGAGGAAGCAGTGCAGCAGTTGATTTGGGTTGATGCTATGGTGGAGGAGTATGACTCCATAGTTCGTAACAATGTTTGGGATGTGGTTTTGAGACTGGAGAACAAGTCAGTTGTGAGTTCCCATTGGCTTTACAAGATAAAACAAGCTGCTGATGGTAGTGTGGAGAAGCATAAGGCAAGATTCTTTGCCCGTGGCTTTTCACATGTTGAGGAGGATCATGTTGCTGCAGTATATATTTTGACAGAGGAGCAAGATGCTGACATTTTGACAAAGGCATTGTCAAAGTGTAAATTCGAGTTCCATAGAGATAGGATTAGCGTGGCAGATAATCCCTTTCTTGTTGAGAGGGAGTGTTGAAATATGGCAACAAGAATATTCTAATATAATTTTTCCTTGAAATAAATTGTGAATTAAAATCGAATTTAGTCTTAACAGCTATTTGGAAATCATTAATTAATTAATTTTAGATTAATTAGATGGAGAAATTCAAGTTAGAAGTCTTTCTGAAGTCATGCAAGAGTTATCCCTTAAATTAAGGAGATAAGATTGAGTTACATTTGAGTTGTAATTATTTAACTCAGTTTACTAAGTTAAGCCCAGTTAAATTAGTTCCAAAATGTTTGAGGAACTAATAGTGAGTTAACAATTAGTTGATGCATTAATGCACTCAACTAGTTCTACTCCAGTTAACTGAAGATTCCCTCATCAAAAACTCATGCATGTCTATTCTGAGAAAGAGCCAGTTGAGATTAATGTTCAAGGATAGTGTACTATCAGTTGCATGTGTTTTCTCATGGAGAAAACTCATGCATGAAGTCAAGGATTCATCCTTGAGGATTGTGCAGTTTTGAAGGCTTGTTTTTCCACTTGGTAATAGGCTAATCATCCACAACGAACAATGCAAGAAAATAGGAGCTTGGAGGGCAGAGAGGAAGGCTAGAGAGAAGCCAAGATTGCCTGTGAGCATTTGTGAGGATTGTACTGAGAGATAGCTAGTTGTGAGAGCTAAGGCTTTGTATAATTCCTATGTATTTCCACCATGTATGATAATACAATAGTGTGGGGTTTTTATCTGAGACTTCCCCAAAGTATTTTCATGTGTATTATGCCATTGATTATTCTTCTTCTGGTTATATTATTCATCTCGATCTTTAAGCTTCTGCGAATTGATAGTAGAAGTAGGTTATAGTATTCTGCTTTGATTTATATTGCTTTATCGGGTTAACCTATCACAGATTTTCTATAGATCGCATATTGATCGTCATCCTAAATTTGATGCAACTCATTTCATGGGAAACAAACAATGTATGCTCCCAGAATCATGTTCTATTCATTTTCCAAAACAGGGGAATTTTTGCAAAATGTGACAGCCCAGTCAGCAGTTTGTACTGCTGACATGGCACTGACTATGTAGGTCTATGTGGTAGTTTAACTGGTCAACAGGCTCCTCTGGCGAATCGTAGGTTGACAAGTGGAATTTTGTTATTGATTCAGATTCGGTGGTTTTGATTGGTTGGATAGGTGGCCAACCACGCGCTGACACGTGGCCCAACTAGAGGCCGCCACGTGGTAGCCCGAGGGCCACCAAAAATTTGGGTTGAAGTCTGAGCAGAAACAACGAGGGTCGAACCCGCAACCTCTAAGCACAAGTCCAAAGCCTCTACAAATATGCCATAGCAATAATTATTAATAAGATAAGGGCACACCATATATATGAAGGTTAGATGTGTGCCATTTTGTGGCTGGGCCAGCCCGTGGGGGGCAACCCTTGGTCACTCCACCAGCATACGACCAACAATGGAGTAGTGTTGGGGCTCAGATGGTGGGGGCGGGTCGTTGGCCTTAGCCACGAGCACATGGCTCCCATATGGCCATGAAATTCGGACCCGAGGCGTTTGAGGCTAATTAAAGTGTCTGACAGTTTCGCCCAAAAATCGGTGAAATTATCGCTCCGTTAGCACGTTTTGGGGCAAATTTGTAGGATGGTGTCAAATTTTGGGGAATTTGTGGTGCGATTAGCGAGAAACTTGAACATGCCATAACTTCTTCAGTGTTTGACCAAATCAAGAGCAGAAAGAGGCTACAAAAGCATTTTTGGGCATTCTGGAGCCATTGGAACAAGTTTCAGAGCTTTCTGAGTATTGTAAACTGATGTAATCATACTTTTGAGCATAATAGAGAGGGATAAGCGAATGGAAGCTGGACTAAGGAGACATAGCCCAAGAGGGGTGAACTCCTTCATCATGTGCTGCTATGATACTGTTTATGGTGATGTTTATGTCTGTGATATGTTACTGTCCAGTCATTTATTTATGTTAATTTGCACGTAAAATTTACATAAAATAACTCAAAAACTCATGATTAAACTTGCAATTAACCTCATGAATCCTTAAGCACTTTTAACATATTCTGAAAATGAATTTAACACAACAAAACTAATTTTTCTAATCATATTATATGGGTTCTTATAGGTTATTCATATTCTCTATTTTCTTAGTTTGATTGATATTAGAGGTCTCGTGCTCATACCACACCCATACACATATGTCAATATTTATCCAATATTAATCATTAAAATCTATGCATCGAACATAGCTCTCAACTTCTATCCTCCTGTCCAGAATTCAGATCTTATATATGTATGTGCAAGACCGTTTTTTCTATTCAAGTACGATGAATATATTTTTCGGACTAGGTTTGATCTTTTAACAAAGTGTTTTCAAAATTAATTCGGATACCGTGTTCATAAAGTGAATTTCAGCCTTTAATCATGATCAATATTTTGTTGGAAATAATACTGAGAGGGGGGGGGTGAATCAGTATTATCTAGCAATTTACCAAATCTTCCTTATTTGATCTTTTGAAATATTCTTGCATATCAGTACCATAAAACAATGAGCATGAATAAAGAAAATAGACAGTCACACCAAAGAACACAAGATGTAAGGTGGAAACCCAATGCGGGAGAAAAACCACCTGCTGCAATATGTCTCTATCTTCTTTCAAGAAATTCTTTTTACAATGATTTTGTACTGGTGCAGTCCTTTACCAGCACGCAGGCTGCAACCTGCAGAGAGCTACAACTCTCTCTCGTTTTCCAGTCTCTCCTGGAAGGGAGCTACAACCCCCTACTTCTTTTCATGAAGAATCAAATGATCAACAAGTATACAACAGATACAGTCTACTACAGATATCAGATCAGTAATTACAGAAACAACCCAGAACACCTTATGGACAGAAATATACAGTCAACAGATTATCTTAAGACAGGGACGCATATTTTCTTTCTGTGGCCTGCGACTGGACGCAGTGTACCTTATGCTGTTCTGCGTGCAGACGCACTGTTCCTCTTTGCTTTTCTGCGACCGACGCACACAGAAACACTATCGCGCCGCGTCTTTCGCTTCAGAGACGCACCCAATACCACAGTCGCGCCGCGCCCTTTGCCTCAGAGACGCACCTGAGCCTTTACTGTACTGCGTCCCGGCGCACTTTCCCTTCACTGAATCTGCGTCCCTTCAGATATAGAAGATAAGAGGACTTCAGAACCAACCCAAACACTCAGATCCACAGATCTGATCATGCGCCATATAGATCGTAGTCCATTAGAAGATTCGCCCTTATAGATTTGGACTAGATCTCACCAAGAGATATTCAACCAAGATGATGCTTAATCCAAATGAACTCCTTTGCTTTATATAGGCAAGCTTCTCCCCAAAGCGTGGAACAATACCACGAGCCGACACCATAGAAACACAAAACCGTCGGCTAGATACCACACAAGAAACCCCCACGTGCTTTTCTCTGCCTTGAAATGTGTGCACTGGGCGGACGCACCTCCTGAACGGCTGGCCTGCGGCCCTGGACGCGGGTTCTGCATGGTCTACCTGCGGGGACGCACTTGCTGAACATATTTTCTGCGTCCTTCTTGATTTATCACCTGAATGAGTTTGCCATCAAGGACAACACCTGAATCATAATGCCAACAAACTCCCCCTTTGGACTTGATGGCAACCACATAATCTTCAGCTTCATCATTCTCCCCCTTTGACATCAAGGGCAAAGGGTATGCTCCCCCTATGCTCATGCTTCTCCAGATCTGTAACCAGAAATCCATCATGAAGGAGACAGAGACATATTGCAGCTATTTCCAAGATCTCCTTCTCCATAATGCCAACAATGCATTATGTGCTCCCCCTGAGCTTATACCATCAATAGGAAGAGGATCAATAGTGAGATGATGCATCAACAACCCCCAGCTTTTGCCTGAGGTATTCAAAAGTGTCCCTGGGCAACGGTTTGGTGAAAATATCAGCAACTTGTTCCTTAGAAGGAACATACTCCAACTTGACCTTCTGTTCAAGTACTTGTTCCCGGAGAAAATGGTACTTGATTGGTATGTGCTTGGTTTTTGAATGCATAACCGGATTCTTTGAGATGCTGATTGCACTTGTGTTGTCACATAAGATAGGAATAGGAGGTGTACAAGTGATTTGATAATCCTGCAAAGTCTGCATCATCCAAAGAAGTTGGGTGCAACAAGATGCAGCAGCAACATATTCCGCTTCAGCTGTAGACAAGGCAATTGAACTCTGTTTCTTGCTGAACCAAGATACCAGTCTGGGACCCATAAAGAATGCACCACCACTTGTGCTTTTCCTGTCATCCACGCTTCCGGCCCAATCTGCATCTGTATAAGCATGAAGAGTGAGATCTGTATCTCTAGGATACCATAGGCCATAATTTTGAGTCCCTTGAAGATATTTGAAGATTCTCTTCACTGCTTGAAGATGAGTCTCCTTTGGATTTGCCTGAAACCTTCCAACTATTCCAACTGCATGCATGATGTCTGGTCGGGTACCTGTCAAATATAGTAAACTTCCAATCATAGATCTGTAGGTTGGTTGATGTACTGCTGCAGATTCATCATTTGCACTGAGACTACATCCTGTGACCATGGGTGTACATACTGGTTTTGCATCTTCCATGCCATATTTCTTCAAAATCTGCTTGAGATACTTGGTTTGAGATAAAAAGATTCCTCCTTTCTTTTGTTGGATTTGCAAACCAAGGAAGTATGTCAGTTCTCCTAGCAAGGACATCTCAAATTCTTTCTGCATGACCGAGGCAAAGCTTTGACTCATAGCTTCTTCATTACTGCCAAAAATAATGTCATCTACATACACAACAAGTATTAGTAATTTGTCATTTTCAACTTTTATATAAAGATTGCTATCTGCTGAACCTTTTGAAAAACCTTGTTGATGAAGATATTTGTCCAACCGGTAGTACCAAGCCCTTGGAGCTTGTTTGAGACCATAGAGAGCCTTTTTTAATCGGCATACAAGATTTGGATCGTTTCCAAGAATGAAACCATCTGGCTGTTCAATGTACACTTCTTCATCCAAGTCTCCATTTAGAAAGGCTGATTTCACATCCATTTGAAATACTTTGAAGTTCTGACAACTTGAGAGAGCAAGAAACATTCGGATGGCCTCAAGTCTTGCAACAGGAGCAAAAGTTTCTTCAAAGTCTATTCCTTCTTGCTGTGCATACCCTTTACAAACAAGTCTGGCTTTGTTTCTAATTACTTCTCCATTTTCATTCAATTTATTTTTGAAAACCCATTTTGTTCCGATAACATTCTTATCCTTTGGTCTAGGAACCAGCTCCCAAGTGTTGTTCTTTTCGATTTGCTCAAGTTCTTCATCCATTGCTTTCACCCAACATTCATCTTTGCATGCCTCTTTCACATTTTGTGGTTCAGTAGAGGAGAGTAATGCCAAATAACTTGAAGCTTCTGCAACTGTTCTTCTAGTTTGTATACCTGCTTCTTTTTGTCCCATGATCTGAGATTCTGGATGGTTCTTTTGAACATATCTGGATGGAGTCTTTTCTTCTATTCTTGTTCTTTCTTCTGCTTCTTCGTGAGGTCCTTCTTGAGATTGTTCTTGCGGTTCTTCTTCTTCATCATTCTGTCTTTGAGGGTAGCTTTCATCTTCTTCAATGTCTTCACGATGTATTTGCCTAGGAATGTATCCCTTCTCATCAACCACTACATCAATGCTGTCAACAATTCTGCCAAGTCTTTTATTGTAGCATTTGTATGCTTTGCTATGTGGAGAGTAGCCAAGAAGAATTCCTTCATCTGCTCTAGGATCAAGTTTGCCAAGCTGCTCCTCAGTATTCTTGATATAGCATTTGCTCCCAAAGATTTTGAAGTGCTTTACCGAAGGAGTTTTACCACTCCAGAGCTCATGAGGAGTTTGAGTGCTGTTCACTCGGACATTTGTCTTGTTGAGAATAATAACTGCCGCATGTGCAGCTTCACCCCAGAAGGTTGCAGGAGTTCCTGATTCATCAAGCATAGCACGAGCCATTTGCTGGATTGTTCTGTTCATTCTTTCCACTACTCCATTTTGCTGAGGAGTTCTAGCTGTAGAAAATTCTCTCCTTATCCCATGTTCATCACAGAAATCGAAAAATTCATTTGAAGTAAATTCTCCACCTCTGTCGGATCTGAGGCACTTAATTTTGTGACCTGATTCATTTTCAACCAAAGCTTTGAAGGATTTGAATTTTTCGAAAGCTTCATCTTTGTGCTTCATAAGTCCTAACCAAACAAACCTGGAGAAATCGTCAATAAATAATATCAAGTATTCCTCTCCTCTAGGTGTTCTTTTTCTGAATGGTCCACATACATCTGTATGTACTAGCTCAAGAGGCATGCTGGCTGATCCTTCTTTCTCTGGAAAGTTAGTTCTGGTCTGTTTTCCAAACTGACATGATCTGCATATGGTGTTGTCAGGAATTTTGATATCTGGAAGATCGCGAACTGCCTGATATTTGCAAGCTTTCCTTATTTGTGAGAAGCTTAGATGTCCCAACCTTCGATGCCATAACCAGTGCTCTTCCTCCTTGCTTAGATAGCATTGTTGTTGTCCTTCATCAAATATGTATAGATTATTTGGAGTTCTTTTTCCTTTGAGAACTGTTTTACCTGTATCAAGATCACGAACAAGACATCCATTTGATCTGAATATAACCTCGGTTCTTTGATCACACATCTGGCTTACACTTAGAAGATTATGCTTTAGTCCATCAACAAACAAAACATTTCCAGCCTTAACATCTTCTTTTAAAGGAGCAATACCTTTTCCTTTTATAGTTGCAGGAGTATCATTTCCAAAAGAGACTTTCTTTCCCTTTTCTAAATTAGAATAAGATTCAAGTTTTTCTTTATCACCTGTCATATGCTTTGAACATCCACTGTCAATGTACCATAGATTTTCTTGTCCTTCTGCATAGAATGCTATCCCACATCTTTCTGTTTGAGGTTCCTTTATTTTCCATGTTTTGGTGCCTGAGGCTTGTTCCTTTTTTGTTCTTGTACCTTTCTTTCCGGAAACCTGCTTCTGCATTCAAAGTCTTCATGTCCAAAATTATTGCAAATAGAGCATTCAACTTCATTTTCAAGAGCTGAAAAGTTGTTATAGGTCCTTTTTGTAATCCCTGTCATACTTCTTTGTTTTTGAGCTTCCCTAGTCATGATTGTTTTATACGCAACACATTGAGCTGCTTTGTGACCAAAGTTATGGCAAGAAAAGCATTGTCCATTGAAGAAGTTTCTGCGATTATTGAATCTACCAGCCAACTGATTGTAATTTCTATTTTCATCTATTCTTGAACCAAATTGGGAAGATTTTACCTGTGGCTGGTTGTGGCTTTTGTTCACCCTTAAGCTGGATTGCCCCTGATAGTTTCTGTTTGACGTTTGTCCCTGCTTTACCTGATGATCTTCCTTGTGCTCTTGCTCATTTCTTCTTGCTGCATCAAGATAACTTTTTGAAGTGGATGCTTGAGAAGTTTCTCCATTATAGCCCAGACCTGTCTTATTTAGTGGAGACCACTGCACACTGATAATCTCATTCAAAGTTTCAGATCCTTTGACAAACTTGAGATTAATAGTTTTTGTTTTCTCAATTTCTTTTCTAAGACCAACAATTTCACCTTCTAATTTTTCAAGATGTTTTTCCTTTTCATCAATTTGAAATTGTAGAGTATCAATAATCATGTTCTTTTCTTCTATACATCTCTTGAGTCTAGTAATTTCATCATAAAGGTTATCCACATCTACAGCATCCTCATAATCATCATCTTCAAATGCCATTAACAATCTATATTTGTTACCTTGTTCATCTTCATCACTGTTTGATAAGGCATCACTATCTTCATGGGTGTAGTAGCTTTTCTTATTTGCACTCTGTTTCTTGTTCCATCTAACTGGTTCCTTTCCTTTATCCTTATAAGAGCATTTTGCAGCATAATGACCTACTCTTCCACAAGCAAAACATTTGAAAGGTAGCTTACCTCTGAACCTTCCAGAACCCCTTTGAAGATTTCTGACAAAATTTGATTCTTCTTCCTCTTCTTCTGGAACATGACTTGCTTCATAGTGATCTTCTTTGCCTGATGCTTTAAAAGCAGCTTCCCTTCTGTCTGATGGACCTCCCTTTCTCATTTCATAAGCAGTTAGAATTCCATGCAGCTGAGACATAGTGAGAACACGGAGATTTTCCTTTTCTTCTACTGCAGATACTTTAGATTCAAACTTGGGGGATAAAGATCTTAGAATCTTTTGAACTACTATAGTCTCTTTTATTTCTTCACCCAAATTTTTCATACAATTAACAATCTCATCTACCCGAAGAAAATAATTAGCCACACTTTCATCATTATACATCTTGAGAGTCTCATATTGAATCCTGAGAGTTTGAAGTTTAGCTTCTTTTACCTGTTCATCTCCTTCATAGCTAGTGATCATTTTGTCCCATATCTCTTTTGCTGATTTGAAGTGCATGACCTTCATGAACTCTGTTTGAGATATACTTCCTAATAGAGTACTGACTGCTTTTGCATTTGTTTCATACTGCTTTTTCTCAGCTGGATCTGTAGGAGTAGCTGAAGGAAAGGCATAGCCTGATTCTACAATGTTCCAAACTTCTGTACCAAGAGATTGAAGATATGCAGTAACTCTTACCTTCCAATAATTGAAGTTTGTCCCATCGAAGATGGGTGGCCTGATTGATGCTTCTCTCTCGTAGTTGCTCATGATGAACGATCTACCTTCAAGCGATCAAGCTTTTCTGAAGGACCTGCTCTGATACCAATTGTTGGAAATAATACTGAGAGGGGGGGGGTGAATCAGTATTATCTAGCAATTTACCAAATCTTCCTTATTTGATCTTTTGAAATATTCTTGCATATCAGTACCATAAAACAATGAGCATGAATAAAGAAAATAGACAGTCACACCAAAGAACACAAGATGTAAGGTGGAAACCCAATGCGGGAGAAAAACCACCTGCTGCAATATGTCTCTATCTTCTTTCAAGAAATTCTTTTTACAATGATTTTGTACTGGTGCAGTCCTTTACCAGCACGCAGGCTGCAACCTGCAGAGAGCTACAACTCTCTCTCGTTTTCCAGTCTCTCCTGGAAGGGAGCTACAACCCCCTACTTCTTTTCATGAAGAATCAAATGATCAACAAGTATACAACAGATACAGTCTACTACAGATATCAGATCAGTAATTACAGAAACAACCCAGAACACCTTATGGACAGAAATATACAGTCAACAGATTATCTTAAGACAGGGACGCATATTTTCTTTCTGTGGCCTGCGACTGGACGCAGTGTACCTTATGCTGTTCTGCGTGCAGACACACTGTTCCTCTTTGCTTTTCTGCGACCGACGCACACAGAAACACTATCGCGCCGCGTCTTTCGCTTCAGAGACGCACCCAATACCACAGTCGCGCCGCGCCCTTTGCCTCAGAGACGCACCTGAGCCTTTACTGTACTGCGTCCCGGCGCACTTTCCCTTCACTGAATCTGCGTCCCTTCAGATATAGAAGATAAGAGGACTTCAGAACCAACCCAAACACTCAGATCCACAGATCTGATCATGCGCCATATAGATCGTAGTCCATTAGAAGATTCGCCCTTATAGATTTGGACTAGATCTCACCAAGAGATATTCAACCAAGATGATGCTTAATCCAAATGAACTCCTTTGCTTTATATAGGCAAGCTTCTCCCCAAAGCGTGGAACAATACCACGAGCCGACACCATAGAAACACAAAACCGTCGGCTAGATACCACACAAGAAACCCCCACGTGCTTTTCTCTGCCTTGAAATGTGTGCACTGGGCGGACGCACCTCCTGAACGGCTGGCCTGCGGCCCTGGACGCGGGTTCTGCATGGTCTACCTGTGGGGACGCACTTGCTGAACATATTTTCTGCGTCCTTCTTGATTTATCACCTGAATGAGTTTTCCATCAAGGACAACACCTGAATCATAATGCCAACATATTTGTTTCTGGATTTTTGAATTGATGCAACAATTTAAATGCATAGTTTCATAAAATAATGTTCATGCATGCCATTTGGATGAGACCTAATCTATTGAAGGATAAATGTGCAATTATTAATTTTCCAATGCTATTGAATTTCCCATTTTAAGCATATAAAAACATCAATGACTACTCTTCCCTAAATATTTTATACAAACCCCTCTTATCTATTCCCCTAAAATTTGTACCTTCAAAATGGTAGAACATGCACAAAGAATCTCCATATTTCCGTTGTTGTCCTCTTCTTGGAAAATACGACATTCAACCATTGTAGCATATCCATAATCCATTAATGATTCATGTTTAAAAACAAAATGATAAATGCTAAAAAAACCTAGAAGTGATCTTCAAAACTTTAAAATAGGAATCGATTACCACAATATCAAAATGGAAAAGTATAATTATGCAGATACTTCTCAAAAAAAGCATTAGTATTGATCAAGACAACCAATATTACCTCTCATCTTCACCAGTAGCATTTTAGGCATCTATGAATTCTAAACATATTCATGCATATATGCCATACACGATACTTGTGAATATAAGAGACAATATTGGTTTTCTTGACTAGTATTGTTGCCCCGTTTGAGAAGTATCTACAAAATTACACTTTTATGTTTTGATATTGTGGTAATTGTTTCCTTTTTTAAATTACAGTGTCGACTAGTTGGCGAGGTAAAGAAAACTCTAATGCTATTTTTATTAATGAATAATAACAAAAAATATCAATTTAACATTTATCTTTTATTACAACGGATGATCTACCCCTCTTGTGGCAGCCTCGACAACGTCATGAGTACACGACTAGGCCATAAAAAAAAAAAGAAAAAAAGAAAAAGAAATGATTGTAATAGATATATCATTAGAAACATCACGTGCATATTATGAAAACATATTTTTGATGATAATTTTTTTTGAGATAAAGTATTTTGTGTCTATGATTAATGAATGAATGATGAATGTTATATGTTAATGGATAATTTCTATATGTCTCTTTATGCACATGACATTGTTTCATATTTTGTAAACATATTTTTTATGATAAAATTTATTGAGATGAAATATTTTATGGATTTATGAATGAATGAATGAGTGAGTGAATTAATGTTTGTTATTTTTTTTTATGTAACTTAATGTCTTTCTTTCAACTATTTCCTATATAGTAGATAGATTGGGTATTGGGGAATTGAGAGTGATGTGGGGGGTGGAGGGTGATGGGCTATGAGATCTTCCAGCTTCACGTGGTTGGCCTTGTTCAGTAGAGAATAAATTAGGATTTGGATAATATTGGAGAAAAACATCCTCAATCCAACAGAGCAACAACAAAGTCAATGTTGACTTCACTGTTTCTTCGTCGAGTGGAGGGAAGCTTGCTCCAAGGTTAAACTACTCCAACATTTTTTAATCAAAACCAAGAGGAGCTATTTCAAATATTCATGCACACAAGTATTTTTTATTATTATTTATTCATGCAATTAAATTTAATATTTTGTCAAATTTAATCTAAGTTTGCCTCATTGATCTCATGAATATATGTAGGAAAACTAGTTCAATTCAGATGTTGAAGTGGAACAACTATCTGAATGAAAAACTCAAAATGGTAAGGGTTTAGATGATACAACAATTGTTTTTTGATATTTGTGTTGTATGTCTTGGTCGAGTGGGAGTTACATAAAGTTTTGTAAGAAATAACAAACTTTTCCAAGAAAAAAATTCATGTAGTATTTGTCTTTCTTTGACAATTACGTTTGTATTTTAGTGAAAGCCCATAAACTGTCATTTTTCATGCAGGGAAGTAGGATAAACTCTTACTCAATTAATTGGGCATATGGCATGAGTATGATTTTTCTTCTATTTTATTATTTATTTATCGCATCTAACTTATCCTCTGTCCTTTGTTTTGTAGTTACTTTCATTCGCATATATGGATTTGAAAGATTAACTATGGTTGGAGTCATATACATGAAAGAAACTCATTAAAGTACTACTAAAATTTAGCCCACAAAGTTCTTGGCTACCAGGTGTGTTATTTAGTTTTGCGTTGCATTTGATTTCAAGCAATTTTTAATTTATGTATTGCAAATATTCCAAGAAAATAGATGTTGCGAAAAGGTAGGGAAAACAGAATTAGTGTTTATTTTATAACCTGTTATATTGACAATTATTGTGATATAATGTTAGTTCATCATCATCATTATTATTTTGTGTTCATCATCAAGAAAATTCCAATAAATAATATCACAATGAAAACAAGAACACCAGAAATAGGCTCCAAGTCGCTAGGGAAAAACCCAAAAAATTATCTTCTTATATAAAATCAAGGAAGACTTCCAATACCTTTGATCAAGAAAACTCACCAAGTGATAGGTAAACCACCCAAACAGTAATTATTCTCTTTACAACTCGGTTTCATACTCTTCTGTAGCTCCAAATATGAATAGAGATAACTTTCTTCCCATACGTGCGAGCATTCCAAACAAAGAATTGATGCACAAGCTAAAAAAATACACCTTCTTGCTTTCCTCGCTATTCTTCACCTATTTCTCACTCTAAATTTTCCTCGGAATTCTTGAAGAGACCAAATCACTTGTGTAACTCAAATGAGGTCCAATACCTCTCCTTGGTTGAGAAATATAGGGAATTATGTGAGCTAGATTCTTCAACTTGATTTCTCTTATCTTGGCAGTTACTTGTAAAATTATACGTTGATTATGTTAGTGTTCCTTTCATCAAATAAATGCCAACATGAATATCACAAAGAAAAGAACATAAGATATAGGCACATAGCCAGGGAAAAACCTGTATGAAGGAGAAAACCCAATCAACTCTTGCTCTTGTATATCAAATCAAGTTGAGACACACTTGACCCTTTGACTAAATAAATAGACTTACTATAACCACTAGACCAGTTCCTCCAACAATTTTCTCTGCAATCACAGTTCTTGTCTCCTTTTGTTTCAATGTCAAAATTTTGACCCTCCTTTTGCAATAGTCTCGACCCTCCTACTTTAGAAATCTCAGCCTTCCTGATTCATAAATATCAACCTTCCTTCTGCAATAGTCTCAACCCTTTCTGTAGTCATCTTAGCGACAAGGAACTTCAGCCTCTTTGTAATTGTTTTTGCAATTGACATTTTCAGCTTCCTCTCTATAATAGTCTTCTAATATTCTCGACTTCCTCTCCTTTTTTGAGTCCTGTAATTGTTTCTCTTACTTCTTGAACAAATTCTTTAGTTATATCCTTCAAATGGTGAAATAGTAGGCTATTTATACTTATTGGTCACTGTGCATTTAAGCCAACATGAACAATTTGACTTGAACCCAACTTTTATGCTTGTAATGAAGGTTGACTTGATTATCTTCCGTTTGGAGGCTAACTTTGAAGGTGGGTAGTAATCATTTTGGGAGAAGGAATTTATTTTGTGGAGGAGATATTTAGAAACAATTTTTTTTTCCTTTCTTGACCTTAAGGAGCCAAATAAGGGTCTCTTACAAAAATGGCTTTGACTTTGACTCAACAAAATTTGGCTTCACAATACCCAAAAAATGTATTTGAATGAAAATGTTTAAGAAATTAGATTTCATAGGCCTGCCACTTGATCATTCAATGTTTTATTTTTTTATAATGGCTATGCAGTCAAAGGAAACTTTCTTATTAAATGAATATTTCCATGTAAAATGATCCATTTTTTGAGAGTCGATGATAAAAGTTGAAAGAGATGAAAATTATGTTTGTTACCCAAGTATCAACCCCTTGGAAATCTGGGGAAAAACTATTAGTCGAGCATAACATCCCTTTCAAGACGTTTGATTGCATTGCTCACTTATGGAGAGGTTCCAAAAAAATTCTTTATTAAGCTTGTAATCAATGTTGTAGAAAAGATTCAGAATGAACTAAAAGATGAAACAAAATATTGGAAAGTTGTAAATAAATATAGATATTTAGATGACAACCACATATGTCTTAAAATGTTATCATGTGGAATTCATTTGCATGAATGAATTCTTATTGGATTGAATGAAATCACCCTTGGGGTACTATAAATGAAATGTGAAACAATGATCTCAAAATAGGTATCTAGGATAAGCACATGCTCCTAGGGGCGATGCAAGGGAAAATATATGGATAGCTATAGACATAGAGCCTATTATAGTTTACACAAAACCAGGCCATTTGTTAGTCCCTTGATGCCGATAGGAAAGAGAGAGGAAAAGAGTATAATCCCACCAGTTAGCAAAATATTCTCGTGCTAATGGTAAAATAACCTAATAATTAAATATAAGGTTAGTCTATACGTTGCATTCCTAGTACCATTATGTGTTGCATTTCACATGGTATTCAAAAATTTATGACCATTCGATGTCCAAGACTTGTAACCATTTCACTTGAATGAATCAACTTATCTATGTGAGGTCATTTCTAGCTCTGTTTGATCCCTATTGAATCAATCATAAAATACAATCTCCTAGGGACCTCTTGATCAAATCAAATTTTTATTGAAGTGTTTATTCTCTAATTTCCATTATTGGCATAGTTTTTATCTGTTATTAGTCATAATTTGCATTTACAGTATGCTTCGAACATATTTTTGGCTCTTTCTCTCATGTCTTGTAGATCATGAATAATATGGTTCACACTTATGATTTTAGGCTCACACATTGTAGTTCTATTTATAAGGTTCACTCTCTGAGGTTTGTGACCATATCATAATGATCTTGTAGTATATATATACCATGATATTGCATTCTCTGTGGTAGGCTCTTCCACGAGGTCAAAGTATTCCTCTTTATATAGTATTCCAAGGGCTTTACTAGGCCACTCTAGGACAACTTCATATTTGTTGGTTGACTTCATATTTACTAGCCGATATTTTTGGACATTAGATAAACCAACGCTCCTCATTTGTTTCTCAACATAGACTAACCACCTCTTTTGGATCCTTATCTCCAGTGATGTGATCATTGAGTGACACCTGTGGGTTTTGGTCTAATGGTAATCATGATTCCCAACAAGTGTTATTAGTGCGTAGGTCATGAGTTCGATACACACCCGACTCTTGTTGGGGGGTATATTGTTGGACATTGGATAAACAAATGCTCCCCATGTGTTTCATGACATGGACTAACCAATACTGATGAATCCATATCTTTGGCGATCCGATCATTGAGTGACACTTTCGGGTTGAAATCGTGATTCCCAATAGAGATGTCACTTTTGATCACCAAGAACAGTTTGAATAAGAGGTCTGAATTGAATTATTGAAGGCACTGTCAAGGCAGGTTGAAGTCACCACTATAATAACCAATTATCTGCCCATAAAATGTACTTGGTCAAATTCAGAAGTGATCACAAAAGGGAGAGTGAATCTCTCTGCAATTCTCGACTAGAGTATAAACATGAACATATATATAAGCAATCCAAGTCATTGTATCAACAAACCCTTGAGGAGAACCAAACTGTAGCCAATATAACCTTCTTAAGCTTTTTCACACTTGTAGATATCCTCTCTTGACACATGTCTCCATTATGTTCTTCTCCATTCATCAATTTTCATTTATACTCAACATTAGATGGTTCACATGCAAATCACATTATCATAACATTTAAAG
The DNA here is from genome assembly GCA_031772625.1 of Pinus tabuliformis. NCBI lineage: Eukaryota > Viridiplantae > Streptophyta > Pinopsida > Pinales > Pinaceae > Pinus > Pinus tabuliformis. The sequence goes on along the minus strand of CM062805.1, from coordinate 477,945,638 downwards.
TTTTCCATCAATATTAAGTATAGTCGTTTCGGATCTAGATCAATATGCAATCTACCTTAACTTACATACAATTTATAATAGTTGGTAGCTCATTAATTCTAGATATTTTACTCTTGCTACGATTTTGGAAATAAAGCCTCAACCATAGCTATTTTTAAAGTACTTCTATTCCTGAAGCATGTAAAATTAGCACTTAAACAATCTAAGTCAATAAAAGTCAATTATCATGCAGATATAATCATTGGAAATCTTTCTCTCAAGTCTAGTAAGTTTATTTTACCTTCCACTTCCATTGATAAGTCTTAATTTTTTAGCTTTTAAGTGCATTTTGTCCCCAATTTCACATTAATGGTTAGTTTTCCATAATTAGTTCTTTGTCACTATGCTTGCAAAAACTAAAAAAGTACCATGTTGAAGTTTTCTACCAAGAAAGAAAGGCTTGTTGTGGGGGACTAGCTCAGAGCTTAGTGCTCAATGATAAAAAGAACTCCAACACAAGTTTCCTCCTAGATATTTCCCTAGCCATAAGGGACGTCAATTTCCCAGATTGGTCAGTCCACCACACAATTATCCAACAATTTGAACATCCCAAGAGTAAGGGTCCCATCAAGATTGTTAATTTGGAGGGAAATTATGAGAAGAAGGTCCTCACAAAGATGAAATGGATAGTTCCACCTATGAAAACATCACAAAGCCTTGTTTCCACTCCATAGTTGCAAGACAAACCATTTTCATGCATTGGGAAATGGTAACGTGGTTCTTTGACCATACAAAAACTAGAAATTGCATTATAATCAATGATAGTGAGGAGAAATTGCATTGTTGGGGAGTGTTGTGCTATTCAACAACCCCCCCCCCCCCCCCCATTTGTTAAAATAATAGCTCATATTCTATTAATAAATGGGGACCCTTAAAAAATCCTTCCAAATAATAAATTTAGCATTTATGCATTTTCTTGTTATTTTTGGAATAAAGCAAGATATCAAGATAAAACCCTTTGAAAAGCTATAAAATGCTCGCCTTTTTGCATATCGCATGATTAAACATGTCATAATCCCTGTTAACGACCAAAACTCACGAAAAACGATCAAAATGGATTACCGCGCTTAACCTCGAAACTATTAGGATTTTCATTTGAACTAAGTCCTAAGGCATTTCTTCTTAAAATAAGGCCCGCATCGCATATCGCCACTTACAAAGGGTGAACCCTCATAAAGTATCTTTAACCATTCGATATGCGATATTGTGATGACACGGTCACCCTTATCACATCACATTGGAAACCCTTAGGAAAGGTTTGAAACATGCGATATTGCAAAATACGATAGAAGCTCGGACCCGATCGCCAACTATGTTATAATTAAACACTCAAGTCTGCTGTGCAATTAAAAAAGAATTTATAAAGGAAATCCTATCGAACAAGTTGTGCTTTGAAAACAATAAAGAACATTTTGCATTTGGCATCCCACAAAAACAAAAGGAATGTCAAAGAAAGTGCACCCACAAAATACGATAATGTGATTTGCAATATTGCATCGCAATCGCAAAATCAACATTTTCGCAATTAAAAATCTCTCCACCATAATAAGTTTCTTTCCCGATTTGTGATTGAAAACATTAATGAGAAATAAAGCTAGGGATAAGGAACCATTAGTGGGAATTTAGTATGGGTTAATGGCATTTACATTTGAAATGCTTCTCGACGTGATACTATATCTTCTCACTTGCGTTTAATAAAAACTCCTTTCTTGTCACCTTTTCAAGGTTATCTATATCATTCATTCTTATGTTCATTCTTACTTGTGTCTATCCGATAGCTTCTGCTTTGCTTAGGAACAATCCGCAGAAAGAGTCGTTGGGAGTAATGAAAAAGAGGGGAAAGGTAGCTGCATTTGAAAAATCAGAAATGATCCCTCTATTCTCTGATACTGCATGCAGTAGAGATGAAAGAACCTCAGCATGGGAGGCCATGTATGATTTATTAGAAGAGGAGAAACCAAGACCTCTGGTAACAAAAGCCACAACCAATGGTCATGTTTCCTCTGATGCCTCCTTCTTCGAGACAACATGCTCATTTATGCACCGCATAGCCACAATAACGAAGATAATTCTATATTCGGATATGGTTAAGTGGCTAATTGATCAGGTGGACATCTCAAACAGAGAATTCAAGAATAGTAGGCAAGAGGTTATGGGATCTTTTTCACCAGACAACCTGTGGCTTATGTACAATCTACCAGAGCCACAAAATCTCTACAATAAACAGTTCCTCGAGAAATTTGCTAAGGAGAATGAAGACCCAGGAGACATTATGCGGACCTGGACAAAAAGGGAAGGCAAGATCAAAAAGGATAAGACGAGTATGTATTCTACAAGATTTATCTCTCCCCCTCATATTTTTGTAGCAGCCATGCTATGTATAATGTTCGGCAAGCCCGATAGTAACAAATTTTCCCCAGAATGGCTGCCATTAATAGATGCATCCATTAGCGCAACAATAATGAATTGTGCCCAAATTTTGTCTGATAATTTGGCAAAAGTTTTTATGGAGTATAGGGGACAGAGGAGTATCTCTTAAATGGTTTATCCTCCATTTTTCATGAGTGCCTATATAATGGATGCAATTTGTTTTGGCTCCAAATTTCCTATCATGGGATGGAAGTGGACTGTGCAAGACCCACTTCCTATCCATATATATCATAAGAGTATGTGGGAGTCTCAATTTCACCCCCATTTTTACAAAATTTGTCAAGGAGTTAGGCTGCCTATCCATAAACAGGTCTATAATAGAAATACCCCTAAGTTTTCTAGAGAAGCTGAAGTAGATATCCTACCTTTTGCTAGATGGTTTGGGGAGGATACATTTACATATATCAGAGTATTTGAGAGCATTTCTTCACCACATGTCCTCCCATACTATGTCCCCAACAAGTTAATGGTCAGGGAGATAGCATACCAAACAACGGGGGAAGGTGGGTTGAGCAAAGGATTGAAGGAATAGAAAAAGGCCATTTGGCCTACATTTCTGTTGCAATGTGGTGTGTTTACACTACACGATTTTGGACATGCATGCAAAGAAGCAGAGATTATGAAATCTCTAAAATTGACTACATTCCCAGGAAGACAATATGACCCAAATAGCACCGCCAAAGACTTCACTACTATGGTGAAAGTGAAACCATTCACCCATGAGGAAGATGTCTTCGATGACCTCTTCCTACAAAAGGAGACATTTTCAGAAGTGACACATATGGAATCACTACTTTTTGCCCCAGATGATCTTGAAGCGTTCCGTGAATATAGGGAGAGGAGATTATTAAAGGTTCCATTAGACCTACTACATATTGAACCAATAAGGGAGCCAACTCCCAGTGTAAGCTTAGAGGAAAGCTCTAGAGGAAATTCCAAAGAAGATTCCGAAGCAGGGTCATAGGAGAAGTCTACTGGTAAGTCAGAGCACTCAGAGCAACAGTCACAAAATGGGGCAATAAAAACAAAGAGTCCGAAAGAGACATAGCCAGGACTACAGAGAAAACAACCGAGAAAACTTCAGCAAAAAAGCAGGCTAAAATTCACTATACTTCCACTCAGTGAGAAAAACCCCTAGTTATTGATTTAGAAAAAGAATGGGAGAATTTTAATAAGAATCTCCATGCAGAGGAACAAATATCTGAGATACAGACTCCACAGCACAAATCAACTCAATAAATTACAGTGGAGAAAAATGTAAGCACTCAGGATGTGGATCTCATTCCTGCCACCCCCACTTTAGAAATTATTTTGAGAATTGAGGAAATTCCTCCATTTGATGTGTTTTATAGCCCTACCCACAAAGCTGTCTTCAAAAGACAGAGGAAGAAAAGAAAGTTAGATGTTGTATTTATTACCACTCCCGACAAAGAACCAATGGACATTGTCTGGAAAGATTCAACCATGGACCCATCTAAGAACCTTACGAGACTGTCGTAATTTGCAGGAGCCTATGCCACGACAACTATTGATAAAGCAACAGAAGTCCAAATGCTGTTGAGAGAAAATGAACAAAAGATTCTGTTGTTGGAACAATAATTAGAGTAGGAAAAATCTAACCAAAAGACAAAGTTACAAGTAGTCAATCTTCAACAGGAGTTTGAATAGATGCAAATACAACATCAAGCCAGCCTAGTAGAAAGATATGCATGGATACAAGCTAGGACATATAAGTATAAAGACAGTTTGTAAATCGATCAGTTCGTAAAAGAAGCACTTAGCCTTAACTCCCACTTAATGCAGAAAAAGGAAGTTCTATGAGAGAAAATCTTGCAAATAAGTCCTTATTGTGATATCAGTGATAAGCTAACAAGCCAAGTCGTCGACGTGAGGCTTGAGTATGATGAAATCCATAAAATAATTTTTGACTTTATCACCTGGCAAGAATTAGAAGATGGGAAGAAGGCTGTTTTTCCAAAATTGGAGGAATCACATAAAGAAATTTTGTTCAGAGACTGGGATTCTCAGCGCAAGAAAGCAGAAAGGGCAACGATGGTCACAATAGTAGCAGAAAACAACATCATTGAAGCCATCAACGAAAATATACATGGCACCAACCTAGTTGCAGAATCTATAACAAGATTTCTTTTAAATGCCAAACAACTAGAGTAGTGGTGGAGACAGGCAACAAAGGAAAGGGAGGAGGTGATCAGATAAATGAGCAAACTAAAATGGGAAGCATACTGGCAATTCTTAGTCAAACCATACTACCAGTGGATGACCTTGCGATGCTTAACTACCTCCACACAAAAAATGGTGCCAACACTGACGGACACTATATTTACTGGGTAGTTGAAATTTGCTATCGACCAACCGACACAGCTCAAGCCAATGATAGATATCTGTGATCTTAAGGATTGAATGCAAAGGAGTTAGTCACTTTGTTTTATTTCTATTTTAGTTTTATTTAGCATAATCTGAGGAAGGTCGTTTAAACCTCCTCAGCTATTTTTTGTAATAATCTATTTTAGGACCTATAATTTAGTATTTAAACCCCTCTCATGCATTTAGAGAGGGGTCCAAAAATTTAATCAGAAAAATTCTTCAAAACATGCACTTTTGTACCTTTGAGGACGTTTTGATGGAATGAATGGAATATGATCTATTTTCTTTTGAATATTTGGCATGCGCTACTAAAATTGCACTTTTGTACTCTCAGATGATGTTGGATTGATTGGAATTAGGTTGATATTGCTGAAACACATGAGAAGAACTTATCATATATGGTACTTTTATCTTATGATTCTATTTTATTTACGTATCAGGAAATAACTTTTCTTCAATTGTTTTATGTATGAAAGTTTGAATTACGGTTAGCATTATTGCACTTTTGTATGGTGTTGGCTTTAACTTTATGTTGAATATATGAACGATTCCATATGTGATATATATTTCACAATCGTTTTGGCTAACTATTTATCTGAAATGATTACTGTTAAATGATTTCACTTCTTATTGCAGTTAAATGATCTTTATTACCAATTTCTATAGGGCATTATTGTAGATCACATACTTTACTTTATTCCCGGGCATAGTTATAATTTAATAGTGTTCAAACTAGGATATATACATGTGTTTAATAGTTTAGATTAGATTACACTTAGCTTAATCATTCTTCTGTTACATCATATATCACCCCATCAACACTATCCAAATATTTTTTGGGAAATTGGTCCCATTATCCCCAATAAGAGCCACTACACCAAACGGAAAAGGAGCTGCTAACCAAGGTCCAGACCGGGTGGTTTCCCCCATGTTGTAGCAACGATTTTTGAGGCCTCAACGTTTTGGCACTAGAAGGAGGGCATAACTATGAATGGAAAGTAAATTCAAAACAAAATTCCCTTCTAAGAGTAAAACTCCCTCACCCTCACCTCCAACTTCTCGATCGTATTCCAAATCTCTGAACCGTAAGCGAGAAGTTGTAAAGAAACCGTTAGAATCCACTACTGGAATTCCAAAGATGCCAAATCATTCTTCTTCTATAGAAACCCCTGAATTCCAATGTTTGATTCATAAGTTATAGGGGATTTTGATATCTCAAGAAGAATATGAGTTATCCCAAGATAGTGTTACTTCTCAGTTTACCTCATCTCAAAGGTTAACTAGAGTACAAAGTGAAAGTTTGAGATACCCCCATTCGAATTCCCTCTACCAAATCGTAAGAGAGCTAAGAAAGCACCATCTGAATCCCAGAGTAAGGTTCTTTCATCATCACCTCAATCATCCTCATTCATTCCATCCGTTTCATAACAAGATCAATCACCCACCTCACAACTCCAGATCGTGATTTACATAGGTACTGGAGCACAAGACTCCTCTACCCAATCACCTTCAACCACTGGAACATCTTCCTCTATGCAGATACCAATGGTGGCTCAAAACCCTCTAAGGCCATGGACAAATCCCAGAATTGTATGGATGGCAGGGCCTTTACATCAATTGCTGGCCCATCCCAAAAAGTGGCTACCAAAGTTCAATCTTGATAATGGCATATCAGGCGAGGAACACATAAACAATTTTATGTTGTCCATTAACACAAACGAAGTAGTAGAAGAAGATGTAGTTGTAAGATTATTTCCTTATACCTTACAAGGATCAATAGGATAATGGTACTTTTCATTACCATCAAGTTCTATTAATAGTTGGGATGCCTTTCATGAGCTGTTCTTAACCAAATTTGGAGATGAAAAATCCATGGCTACCCTTCTCAATGATCTCTCCAATTTGAAAGCCAAACCTAAAGAACCGATCAAAGACTTCAATTCTTGTTTTAATAAGTTATTGAATAAAACACCAATGACATCTAAGCCTAGCAATGAAGTCCAAAATGAATGGTACATTTTTTCTCTCCCTTCAAACACAACTATTTTTGTCGATAGAGCTACCAAGCCAACTTTGGAAGAAAACATGAAAGAAGAAATAGTTGTAGAAAAACAAATTCTAGCCTTAGATAAGAAAAATGCTTTAGAAGAACAAAAATCCAAGAAAGTGAATTTTAGGGATGAATCCAAGAAAAAACCACCTAAAGATCCTTTTGATCTTGAAGGTTTACAAAAAGTCCTCAAAACCATGTCTAATGAAATGGTTGATATCAAGAAACAAGTAGCAGAGACTTCCTCAAAGAAATCTTTCAGACCATATAAAAGGAATCCCTCTGTTGATCCTAAGCCTCCAAGGACTATATCAAACGCTGAATCAGATGTGGAGTAAGATGAAGTCTCAACAACTGAAGAACAAACAAATAATGAAGAAAATGTGGGATTTTATCCTTCCCAATGAAGATATACAAGAAGCACTACCTATTTAAATCCAGAGTAGGAGCCATGTTGATTTACCACAAACAAATCCAAAGCATAAGGTATCAACTCCGGCTCCCAAGAACAAAAGACAAGTAAGAAATATTCATCTAAATCTACCCAAACTGCTCCTCTTCAATCAAATTCTTCACCTCCAGCTAAAACCCTGATAGTATCCGATGAAATGGAATATAAAATTGTGGATGATATGAAAAAGAATAGGGAAAACATTACCTTTCATGAGCTTAGCAAGTTGAAACATCAGCAAAAGCTGTTGCTCAAAGAACTCAAAGCAGTCCCTACTTCGCCTCTTCCTGTTGCTGTAATCTCGCAAGCTACCCAAGAAATGGGAAGGCCCCCTAACACCTCACTAGACATAATCGATCCTACCGATATTGCTCTAATCAAAGGAAGATCTAAATCCCATTATCCTCCCTTTCTGTTGACTTTTGAAATTTTCAATAAAAATCTACACAACTATTTAGTTGACTCTGGAGCCTCATCTAACATTTTACCAAGAACAGTTTGTGCGAAATTGAATTTTCAGCCTCAAAAATCTACTGTGCGCATTGTGCAATTAGATTGATCCCAAGTCGAAGTTAGAGGGGAACTTAATCAAGTTACCATTAGACTCTCATCGAACCCTATAGTGTGTCAAGTCGTTGACATTCTTGTAGCTGATATTCCCGAGTTCTACGGCTTAATCCTTAGTAGAGACTGGTTAGAAAATCTCCATGGTTATTTTGCAACTGGCTGGTCTCACATGTGGCTTCCCTATAATGGCAAGCTAAATAAAATAAGGGTCAATCACGAAAAACATCAAATGTATATTGTTATAGAACTAGAAGGAGAAAATGAACCAATCACGTATAGCAGCAACATCATCAGAAACTACTCAGTCGAATAAATTTCTAGGAAATTTCAATGCAAATACTTCACCTTTCTTGGAAAATTCTATTGTATCACAAGTTGAAAACGTTTCTCAAAAAGATACTTCTAAGTGTATAAATTTTGTAGATAAACCTGTAGTTAGCTCTTTATTTTGGAAATTATTTTTTGACGGATATAAATCCAATGATGGAGCAGGAGCAGGATGCATATTAGTTAGCACCGAAGGGGAAAAAACTATCTTAGCATGCAAACTTGAATTTGATTGCACAAATAACAATACCGCATATGAAGCATTAGTTCGAGGCTTGTATAAATCCATCGACCTTAATATCAAACACCTTCAAGTGTTTGGAGATTCAGAAATTGTGATAAAATAGGTAAGAAATACTATACACTATTTGTCTGGACATTTGAAACATTATCAATCGTTAGTCCAAGACCTTACTTCTCACTTTACAACGTTTAATATTTCCCCTATCCCAAGGCTCCAAAACGCAAGCACCAATCTTTTGGCTAATGTAGCTTCCAAGCTCATTCCACCAGGAGATTACAGTCTCGATCACTTTTCTATTGAATTGATTTTTATGCCTTCTATTCCTGACAATGTCACCAATTGGCGAGTCTTTAATAACGATCTAGATATCATAAGCTTTTTTACATTAGAAGGCTCTTATGTTGACCAGATAATTGATGAAGATCAACATGACAACCTGCTTAAGAAAGAAGAAACTATGAATGGCATACCTAAGTCTGTGGTTAAGCTGGAAGATTTATATGAACTTAAGGACATATTCAAAAGACCCACCAACTCAAAACTTCAGAGTTCAACTTTGAGGTTTGAATTAGTTAATCTTGGAACTGACCTTAAACCTCAAAATATAAATCTAGGCCTTGGTCTTCCATCAGATGAAAAATCAACCTTCATACATTTGTTGAAGAAATATAAGAATGTCTTTGCATGGAACTATGAATATCTTAAAACATATGACACTTATATAATTCAACATACCATCCCCATGACATCTGATGAAAATCTAGTGCAACAGAAATTGAGAAAGATCAATCCCAATTTAGAAAATCAGATTAAATCTGAATTGAATAAACTACTAAAAACCAAGATTATTTTCCTTGTTAGACATTCCAGGTGGGTCTCCAACCTTGTCCCAGTCAGAGAAAGGAATGGTGATATTCAAATATGTATAGACTTCCGCAATCTCAACAAAGCTTGTTAGAAGGACAAGTTTCCATTGCCTCTTATGGAACAGATATTGCAATCAGTTGCAGGATCAGAACTAATGTATTTCATGGATGGATTTTTAGGTTATAATAATATTCTAGTACATCCAGATGATCGGCTAAAGACTACATTTAGAACCAGATGGGGCAACTACGCCTATCAGAAGATGCCATTTGGATTAATCAATTCTGGTGCAACATTTCAAAGAGCCATGGACATAGATTTCAAAGGTTTGGTAAACAAATAAGTGGTAATATATTTAGATGATATAATTGTATCCTCCAAAAAGCGCAGTAATCATCTAAAATATTTAAAACAAATCTTTGAGTCTTGTCAGAGGTATGGAATTTATCTTAATCCCAAGAAATCTTTCTTTGCGTTAAGTGAAGGAAAACTACTTGGATTCATTGTATCTAAAGAAGGGATTCACATTGGCCTTGATAGAATAAGAGAAATTTCTGAAATTCCTTTACCTCATAACAAACAATCTATGCAATTTTTCATAGGTTAGATAAATTTTGTCAAAATATTTGTCCCTGACTTTTCACAAATTGTTTTACCTCTTCAATCCCTGATTAAGAGAAACTCTCTTTTTAAATGGGGACATATAGAGCATTAAGCCTTTAATCTGATTAAACAAGCAATCATAAATTCTCCCTCTTTAGACACTCCAAATTTTTCTAATCATTTCATTTTATATACTTTTTCTTCTGAGAAATCATATACAGCTATATTAACACATGTCAATGATGATAAAGCCGAAGGATCAATTTATTTCTTTAGCTCCAATCTACAGGGGGATGAATTGAACTATTCAAATGTTGAAAAAGGAGATTTTGCTATTTTCAAATCAATAAATCATTTCAAACCCTTTCTCCTCAAAACCCACACTAAGGTAGTAGTCCCATTCTCAACATTGAGAAATATATTAATACAAAGAGATGTAGGTGAGAAGAGGGAAAATTGGGTAACAACACTGCAAGAATATGACATTGAAATTAGACCAGGGAAAATCGTACAAGGTCAAGGTTTTTGCAGAATATTAGCAGGAGAAACCAACTTATCAGTGCTACAAGATTCAGGTGATGATATACAAGTATACGAGGTAAGCCTTAATGAAACTGGATCCACATATGCTGATATGATAATTTATTTAAGAAATGGGTATGCCCCTACACAACTAAGTTACAAAAGAAAGAGGGATTTGAGGCTAAAAGCCAGACAATACCAAATCATCAATAATGTGTTGTTTAGAATAAATTATGATTCTATTTTGCTTAGATGTCTTGGAAAATTTGAGGCAGAAAAGGTTTTGTAGAAACTCCATGATGGACCAGCTGGCATAAAATTTGGAGGGGAAATAATCACACATAAAATCCTACATGATGGCAATTAATGGCCAACCTTATTTAAAGATATACATAGTTATGTAAGGAAATGTAAATTTTTTCAAACAATTACTGAGAGACAGAGGAAACCCGCATTACCATTGCAACCAATCAACATTGAACAACCATTTGAACAATGGAGATTGGATATAATAGGTGAGATCATTCCTCACTCCTCCAAGCAGGAGAGATACATCCTTACAACAACTGATTACTTTACAAAATGGGTGGAAGAAATTCCACTTAAGTGAGCCGATTCTAAAAAAATCATTGAATTCATTGATTAGTTTATTATTACCAGATTTGGTCTGCCATCTGCCCTTATGTTTGATAATGCATCTTATTTTTCAAGCAACACTATGGCAGAATTTGCTCTTAAAAGAGGTTTTAAACTGAAATACTCTGCTAACTATTATCCACAAGGAAATTGCTTAGCCAAATTTACAAACAAAAATATCATAAGGATTATTAAATGAACCGTTGATCAAAGTCAGAAAAACTGGCATAAATATTTAATATTTGCTCTATGGGTAGATCGAATAACATAGAAGGCCTCAATAGGAACTTCTCCTTTTAATTTGGTCTATGGGAAAGAAGCTATCCTCCATACAAATTTAGCTATTCCCTCTCTAGACCTAGTTCAATTTATTGAAGAAACTCCTTCCTCTTCTATGCAAATGAGACAATTACAAATCCTTAAGCTCGAAGAAGAAAGGGAAAAGGCCAAAATTACACACGCACATCATCAATAGTTAGTCAAAGCTTACTTTGATGCAAATTATGTAAGCTCAAAATCCTTTCAGCTTGGAGACCTGGTGTTGAAATGGGATAAAGCACATGAGGGAAAAGGTAAGCATACCAAGTTCCAACGAATGTGGCTTGGCCTATTTCAGATTGTGGAACAAATAGGCATGTTAACCTTTTTATTGCAAGATTTATCAGGCAAGAGAGAATATCTACCTGTTAATGGGCAGATCCTTAAGAAATATTTTTCATAGAAGATAACCTCTTCTATTCCTTGTATATTATTGATTTTATTTTCTAGAAAAAAATAAATGTTGAGTAGCATTTACTTTTGGCTTTACAAAAAATAGTCTCTTTTATATTTTGACTTTTTCACTTGTATAAGTAAAGATTGTTAAGAAGATGACTTTTGCATTTGAAACATGGGTTAAGTTCTATTACTTTGAAATTGCTTGTTCTTTGCCGAAATCATTTTTCCTTTGCTAAACCTCGACTTTATAAAGAAATCTTTACCCTACCACCAGTCAAGAAAAGTATCTATAACAAAGCAAAGTCTCTCTACAGAAAAGCATCTTTAAACTCTACAATTGTCATCAAGAAACTTTAAGGAGTCAATGATTCTCCCCATCTACTAAGCTTTCATTTTTTAGAGTGTAATTCTAAAATATGCTTAAACTTAAAGGATAAGAGGTCTCATCAAGAGTCAACTTACCATGATCATAGGGAAATAACTAGCTGACATTACCAATACTGCATATCAAAACAAGGTAATGACTTGAGATTGTATCAATCAAAAGACAAGGGGTCTCATCAAGAGCTAGCTTGTTCAGTTAAGTTACAACCAGTGAATGGAATTGTCAATTTTGGTCACCAAACCAAGACAATGGCCTTTAAGGAGTAAAATGAAAATTTTATAGAAAAGAGAATTGTTTAGAAAAGAATGAAAAGAATAACAAGTATATAAATATGAACTTATCTTTAAAGATTGCATTCTTATCTAGATGGGATACTGAATCATTGCTGGTTAAAAGGTAACCCTGTCGAGGCTATGGATGCTTGCTGGCAATAGAGGCTCTACCTATGACAACTGAGTACACCTAAAAGCTAATTTGTGAGAGTCCCCTTGTTTTATCTTTAACACCAAGTAATGACTAATGTAGATAAAGCAACTTTCATATTGAAAAGGATGATCAAAAGGATGATATTTAGGTAGATGTTGTTTTTATTATTCAAAGTAATGTTACTTCTCTTATATTTCATGTATTTTTATTTTCTAAACTACCTTTATTTTGGAAGGTTTTAGAAAGTTCAAAAAACTATCAGAGATAACTGGTTCTTCCAGCGAATCGCCAATTGTTGTGCTATTCAACAACCCCCACATTTGTTAAAATAATAACTAATATTCTGTTAATAAATGGGGACCCATAAAAAATACTTCTAATTAATAAATGTAGTATTTAGGAATTTTCTTGTTATTTTTGGAATAAAGCAAGATATCAAGATAAAACCATTTGAAAAGCTAGAAAATGCTCGCCTTTTCGCATATCGAACGATCAAACGTGTCAAAATCCCTGTTGACAACCAAAACCCATGAAAAGCGATCAAAAGGAATTATCGCGCTTGTTATCACCCCAAGAAACTCTCCTAGGTTGTATCTCAGAGATGCTTGGGAACATTACAAACTCAACAAAAATGTTGGAAATGGGTCGATGAATGGAAGGAATGATGCTTGTTCAAGCCAAATAACCACTTCTACTATGCTTAACCCCAGACATGGGTGAACACCCCCAGACTACAAGGCTTTAGACCACCAATTACTCACAGTTTGAGGATTAGGTGAACATGGAGAATACTGACCACACCAGCAGATGCACAAGACCATGTGATGGCCAGCTGCAACCAGTAAAGAGGTCTGCAAATCTATTTCCTAATGCATAGACATGATGACAGCTCTCTAGCACTAAGTAAACAGAAACCAGCATAACACATTCAATGATACATACTAGATTCTAACACAGAGGTGGGATGACAACCCCTCTAATGCTAAACATCAAGAGCACATGAAAAATGCATAACAAGTACAACCTAGAATAGAGTAGAAATGGAAAGTGAGAAATTAACATCAAAAGAAGCTTGTATTAGCTGAAAATGAATACCAGACGCTGCAAGTATCATAGTAGTTATAGTCTCTAGAAGTTGAACCTTACATCAAAACAACAACCATCAACCCTCATCACATATTGTTTCTGGGTATATATAGAGGTTTATTACAAAATGCTCTACTATTCTATGTGTGGAGGGGTCATAATTGACCACCAACCACCTTAACTATCCAGTATGGGTCTCTTCTGCAATCTGCTTGCTTTGATGAACGGACTTGATCTTCTCTGATATTCTGTTGTCCTTCTTAAGTAGGTGGAGTGAAATATGGAAGACATTCCATAACTGATAAATGTGTTTAACTACTCAAGGCTTTTCCTTCTCATTCTTCGGCCACTCTGTTTCTTGAATGCGGTTGTTGGAGAGGAAATGCACCAGGTACCTGGTAGATGATCATTGTTGTCCTTCAGGTGCTCGACATGACCAGAGTGTGTTGACTTCATGGAGGATGTACGAGTGGGTGGAGGACGAACATCAACCGTTGGATCGTAGTGATCGATGGTGGGGATTGTTTTGCAGAAGGTATGGGGAGATAAGGGATCGGGATGGATGAGGGCCGTTGGATTAAACATGGGAAGATCCAACGGTGATCGGGGGCGGAAGTTGCGGGGGACTTAATGGCTGGGAGTAATGGACAGAAACGAGAGGTGGAAAGTCGTGAGCCATCAGATCTCGGGTGGACAGATCCGACAGTGATCGGGCGAAAGACATGCACGTGGGGTTAACATGCGGGGACAGGTGAGTAGGTGGTAAGTGGTATTGGCCGCACCACCTTCGGTGGATGGGCGGTAAACGTACAATGGGTGCATGATAATAATCATCGCGTGACATGTGGCGGATGTGATGGGGCCAAAACCACTTTCCCTGTGGGTTAACGAGTGGGTAGCTCGCGGGATCGAGAGGTGCGAATGCTATCCAATTGCGGTAGAGTAGATCGGATGGTGCGGAAGCAGCTGTGCAGGTTACTCGTGGTGGGGATTGTTGGATCGGGCGATGTGCGATCGATGGCTGTGATTGTGGCGGAGGGTTATATGGGCACAGTTTCATGGGTTAAGCGCCCGGGGCTTAAGGAAAAGGGGCTAAAAAGGGATTTGTTGGATTTAGGGGGTTCTAAACGGGAATGAAGAAGTTTTATGGAAGAAAACAGAGATAGCGAAGCTAGGGGAGTGTAAGGGAAATGAAGGAGGAGGGAGGAAAAGACTGTTGCGATCTACCTTCTAAGCGTAAACACATGGCAAAGCTGGTGTTTGGTCCTCCAAATGCTGAAGTATGTAGTAGAGCTAACACTGGCTCCTTTTGGGGATGAGATCCTCCCTCTAACGTCTCAAGAAATGTAGACCAATGCCTGCATACAAAATAAGCTTAAAAACATTGCCTAATATTCCATTGGGCATGGATTCTAATTAAGTATATGCTAGAGCCTGTAAAAGAAAATGCTTATAATCATTAAGGTTCGAAAACATAAATCTTCAAAAATTGGCCATCTACTGGACCATCAAAACTGTTTCTTCTTCTTTCGGTCTGCTCATCATAGATCTGCAAAATTGGATTTATTTGATCATCTACCTCAAACAGTTTGGGGCATTTGACCTTATCGGGTAGATATGGATCAAATTTCATCCCCCTTCTGTATACTCTCATCCTCGGATGTTCTTCATGGGAGCCTTTGTAAACCTACTGGATAACAATGAATGTTGTGTACTTCTCTATGTCATATGTGGCCTACCCAATTAATATAAAAGGTGTACCAATGTGTTCATGTGTGGAGGACACAAAGACATCATCTGCTCTTGCATCTTGCTTAGAACAGTCCTCATCCAAGGAGGGGTCCCAAAACTGTGCATCCTCTTCCTCTGTCATCTGGCAAGCTGCCCTTTCAAGCTATGTGGAGGCCAACTGGGCAGGCATCATCATATAAAGATAGATATTATCCATATCAGCCTTAGGCCTTAAATCATGGCCTGCCTCAGTGCTTAGGAGGCAGCTATGAGGGCTTGTCTTTTGAACAGACAGAGAAGCATAAGATGATGGGCAATTAACTTCACCCCTATTGATCACTAGACCGAGGATAACCGCAGGCTGGTCAATTTTCAGATCTGCATAGTCATAGGAAGATGGGCTGGCTTCAGGCTCTTCGAGGATGGTGGGACCTACTGCTAGCTGCTTCTACTGATCAGCTTGTCGTTATGCAGGTACAACAAACTGCTGAGCAGTGCCTATAGATAATGACCTCTCATAGGTAGCTCTGGTTAAGAAAGGGGCATTGCCTTTATCTTTCAAACCATGGACCTCATCCTCTTTTTCAAAACGCTCTTCCTCCATGACTATATTCTGAAAAAGGGTCTTCACCATTTTGTCTTTGTTTGCATCTTTGTTTCTTTGCAAAATCTGCAACTGCTCCTTTGCTCCTCTATATAGATTTGAAATTGAAAGAGTAAAGGTATTAGGAGCTCCTACTTCCTCAGAATACTGCTTAGCTTTTAATTTGGAAACTTTAGAGGCTAATAACTCTATCATCCTGGCCATTTTATCGATCTCAGGATCTGAGGATGATGAGAGCTCTCCTCCCTGACTTCTCTTATCAGCATCACCTCCAAGCCTCTCTGTAGCAATGATGTTTGATTCTACTTCAAACGCTGCATATTGCATATCAGCCAAAGAAGCACATATTCTTTCTCTTAACAACAGGTGGAACTAAGAATCGAAGGCATTAGCATAAGTGAGCATAGCAGAAGTAGGGGTAGGTTTGACTTTAGCTGGTATTTTGATGTACATATGGTTGAATCTGATGTTGAAATTAGACAGCAGCTCACCACTCTCCCTCTGCAAGTTCCCAAATTCAGTATGATCATAGAGAAGATCCTTCTTATCCCTCCAATGCTTTAGGAACACATCATCTAAGGCCTCAATGTATGCTATAGACCTAGGGGGTAATTCTCTGAACCATTTTCTAGCCTCCCCATCTAGGCTTTGGACAAAAACCCTCATCCACACATCCTCTTCACTGATATCTAGGTTATCTGCATAACTATAAAAAGACTCAAGGTGTTCTTCAGAAGTTACTCCCTCTGTACCAGTAAACTTAGGCATATATTTCATATAATCTCCTGCAGGCATGGCATTCAAAGGGATAGGCAAGACCAAGGGTCCATACCTAGCAGCAACGATTCTTTCTATCTTTAAGGGAGCTTGCTGGCCTACCATGATTGAGGTGGGAGGATGGCTACTGGTAGACTAAGTAGTACGAAAAATGTAACGGATGACAGAGACAAAGGAATATGATGGACAGCATGGGATGCTTTCTTTAGACTGAGATCCGAAAGGGGAATGAATGAACAGGAGCTTTATGAATCTCTGAAGGTGATTTCTTCAGTAGCAGAGATACATGGGATTTTTGGGGCTTACCTGATTCTGATTCTCCTTTCTATAATATTTTCTTCTGCTTAACGATCTTCTCAGAGTCAGGCACTGGTTCAGCCGGTGATTTATGAGGATTTCTTCGAGCATGTCTCACAAACTGAGCCAGGGCTATGATTTGGAGTCGCCAAAGGATGGTATTCCTCCAGTGGAGTTTCAAGATAGATGATTACAACTGGAAATGTGCCCAGACTTTGTCTATCATCAAAATCTGGAACTGTGTTGTTCTCCCAGTGAAGCTGAGCTTCAATCTCCTTTCCCTAGCAACGGTGCCAATCAATGTTATCACCCCAAGAAAATCTCCTAGGTTGTATCTCGAAGATGCTCGGGAAAAATACAAACTCAACAAAAATGTTGGAAATGGGTGGATGAATGGAAGGAATGATGCTTATTCAAGCCAGATAACCACTTCTACTATGCTTAACCCTAGACATGGGTGAAAACCGCCAGACTACAAGGCTTTAGACCACCAATTACTGACAGTTTGAGGATTAGGTGAACATGGAGAATACTGACCACACTTACAGATGCACAAGACCATGTGATGGCCAGCCGCAACCAGTAAAGAGGTCTGCAAATCTATTTCCTAATGCACAGACATGATGACAGCTCTCTGGCACTAAGTAAATAGAAACCTGCATAACACATTCAATGATACATACGAGATTCTAACACAGAGGTGGGATGACAGCCCCTCTAATGCTAAACATCAAGAGCACATGAAAAATGCATAACAAGCACAGCCTAGAATAGAGTAGAAATGGAAAGTGAGCAATTAACAACAAAAGAAGCTTGTATTATCTGAAAATGAAGACCATATGCTGCAAGTATCACAGTAGTTACAGTCTCCAGAAGTTGAACCTTACATCAAAACAACAACCATCAACCCTCATCACATCTTGTTTCTGGGTATATATAGAGGTTGATTACAAAATTCTCTGCTATTCTATGCATGGAGGGGTCATAATTGACCACCAACCACCTTAACTATCCAGTATGGGTCTCTACTGCAATCTGCTTGCTTTGGTGAACGGACATGATCTTCTCTGGTATTCTATTGTCCTTCTTGAGTAGGTGGAGTGCAATATGGAAGACATTCCATAATTGATAAATGTGTTTAACTGCTCAAGGCTTGTCCTTCTCATTCTTCGGCCACTCTGTTTCTTGAATGCAGTTGTTGGAGAGGAAATGCACCAGGTACTTGGTAGATGATCACTGTCGTCCTTCAGGTGCACGACATGACTAGGGTGTGTTGACTTCATGGAGGATGTACAAGTGGGCGGAGGACGAACATCAACCGTTGGATCATAGTGATCAATGGCGGGGATTGCTTTGCAGAAGGTATGGGGAGATATGGGATCGGGATGGACGAGGGCTGTTGGATTAAACACAGGAAGATCCAACGGTGATCGGGGGTGGAAGCTGCGTGGGGACTTAACGGTCGAGAGTAATGGACGAAAACAGGAGGTGGACAGTCATGAGCCATCAGATCTCGGGCAGACAGATCTGACGGTGATCGAGCGAAAGAAATGCACGAGGGGTTAACACGCAGGGACAGGCGAGTATGCGGTAAGCGGTATTGCCCACACCTCCTTCGGTGGATGGGCGGTAAACGTACAATGGGCGCGCGATCACAATCTTCGCGCGACACGTGGCGGATGTGATGGGGCCAAAACCGCTTTCCCCGCAGGTTAACGAGTGTGTAGCTCACAAGATCGGGAGGTGCAAACACCGTCCGATCACGGTGGAGTAGATCGGACGGTGCAGAAGCAGTTGTGCAGGTTACTCATTGTTTTTGGGAAAAGTATCCATTCGGAATGCCCCTATCCCACTCTAAGGTGTGATAGTGCCTTAGCAACAAACAAGGAAAACTAATTGAGTATTTCTTCTTTATGAAATGTAAATGAGGAGAAAGGATGTAACTAACCTGTGTCTTCCGCTAGTTTGTTGATCCAATCACTCCTCTCTTCAGTGGCTCTCAGCTCCTTGCTCCTTCACCGGCCCAGCTTCACCAAATTCCTGCAAGATCACAAGAGAGAGAAACTACACGAAGATATAGATATACATTCATAAAAATCTCAAGATCAGATTAAGCTAAACATGTAAGCATAACAAAACATCATTGATACACAGCATGTAGGAGAAACTCAAATAGTTTATTGATAGAATAAGAAAGTCCAAGAGGAGATACAACCAAGTGAGTTCCGATCCAGCATCTACCTCCCAGCAAAGGAATCCCTTCCTCTCCTCCAACAAAGCATAAATCACCCAATGTACTAATCTCAATCTCAAACCAACAACAATTCTCTGCAAAGTACAAAATTACAGCCTCCTGAACCTCTGGGTGAGAGATCCATATATAGATGTAAGCAGAGAGGATGAGTCAGCTTATGCTTTGACTTGTGGCCTCTCTCTGTCAGTTCTTGCTTCCACTTGGAGGTTGAGAGCCTCTTACTCATCACTAGTCGAATTCATTGTGGCAAGTGTCATTGGAGAAGATTCTGGAAGCTTCCAGCGTCTTTCCACCTCGTTGAATGAGTTTGTTATTTGTCATTTCCCGCTCAGCGCACCCTGGTAGTGCTTTTAGGTGCGTTGCAACGCACCCAGCTAGTGTACTGGGGTGCACTGCAACGCAGGTAGCTAGAAGAGCTTCTGAATTGATCCTGAATTGACTGTTTTTGAGTTGTTTTTGGTGGAGAACTTCTGGGAGAAGCTGTCATTGGTTGACCTTGTTCCTTTAGGGGCAGGAACAACTATTTTAGGGAATTTGGATCCCTTGGATTATGGACATTTCATGCTCAATGCTGTAAGGCACAAAAATGTCTATAACAGTTTCCCCCTAAAGTGTGAGGCTGTTTATCGGGTGAAATGCTTTATTAGGAGGATCCGAAGTTCTTTCAATGCTGGGAGGAGACCTGTAATAAGATACAATACAATACATTATTTTTCATACTGTTTTCATGATCTAGCTGAGGCGGGCATTCCCATGCTCAGCTTTATAAATTCATTTTTCTGTACATAGGACAGACAATCGTCTGATGGTAGACTGATGATTTTGATGAAATCATCATCCTTTTGGTAGGATGATTATCTGTGCTGCAATGCTGTACATGTCAATGTCTTTATTTTTCCTAAATATATATCGCAGCCTGGATGGATGAAACTAGATCTGGGGTCTTCAATCTCGTCCGATCTTCACTCTAAGTACAAGTCGATCCATGTGAGAAATGTTCTGAAGTCGAACATGGAAAGACATCGCTTGATTACCAGTCAATGATGTAAACCGTTAACAAGCGCGAGAGGAATCACCGATAATGATAATGACCCTCAAGGTACTGCAGTACAATTCACGTGGTGTGAATAAAAGACATGGCGTCGAACACCACGCAAAATCTTTCGGTCGAAGGTCATTGATGTATACCTGTTGCCGGAAGTGAGAAATTTGCCATTGAGGCATGCAAGTTTCAAAGTACTGAAGGGGGTGTTCCTAGATCAACTTCTCGGATAATGAGCTGATGTCGACAAGAAGCGATTCGTCAAAGGAGGGCTTTAATGTATCCCACATCAGTGACACGGAACGAAGCAAATGATTTTGATGGAGGTGAAAACGATCTGATGATATATGGTTCAGGGTGGCGGTCATGAAAGAATGAAGGATAATGTATGGTAGTGGATGAGACACGGTTGACTTCTCTGGATGACTTCTCTTGAACATATCGGCGACACTTGTGTGATGGATTGGTAGCATTTACCCCAAAGGTGGATGGTATGGCGAGACCATGGTGATGTGACCGGTGAATGAAACAACCCAACCCGACTCAGGCACGGAGTGGAAGTGTCATGTTCAAGAGTGACTTGCTACCAATAAAGTTCTTTGAGTTTCTTCCCAATTTTTCCCCAGTCATTGCTGACCAGTACCTCTTTATTTTTGTCAAGCTTGAGGAGGATAACATATGCTTGTTCTATAATTTGCCCTTCGGGCAAACCCATCGCTATGTTTTAACGAGCCTAGCGATAGTGAAACTCGTTCTCGTCTAAAGACAAGTTTGTCGCTATTAATGTTTTTTAACGAGTTTAACGACAAAGATAACTTGGTCCCTTTTCATTTTTAGAGAGTCTAAAAAGGTACGTAAAGATAACTCCAAAGTTCTTTTTTCGTCATCTAATCCCTTAAGTCCGAAAAAGTATAAAACAATACAGAAGGGATGAGTTTTCGATAGTTTTAACGAGCCGAACAAAACAAGCGCTCGATCTTTTTGTGCAATAATCCATCATGTCCAAAAATATTAAAATCTAGAGGAGGGATAGCACTTCCGGTCGCTTTAACGAGCTGGAAGGCCAAAAATCGGCAATCTTTTCATATTTTACGAGTCAGATGAAAAGAGCTTAAAGAAGACTCGTCTTTTGAGGAACGAGTGATAAAACGGGTTAGCAGCTGATTCCAGGTAGGGGTTGGAATTTTCCAATCACGACAGTGTCACAAGGATGGCTAGTGAAATCACTCTTCGCAGCTGTTCCTCAAAATGGGTAAACAATCAAATGGAGGTGAATGATCGGCCAATGGAAAAGTGGAGGTGACGGTGCAAACACGACCAAGGCTTTAATGGCTGATAATGTTACATTCACGGTGGTTATTTACCGGAGGATAGTTCATTTTTTAACGAGCTTAAACGCGGGTTGAAACACTTGCTTGATCTTATGTTTATTTTTTAACGAGCATGAACTATGCACTAAAACTGCTCGATCTTATGTTTGTATGCCCCCAGCATAATAACGCAAAACGAGGTGCATGCCCCCCAAGCTTCATTGCATTCCACTCGGTGGTTGGAATGAAGGTTTACCTTTGAGATTTGGAAAGGGGATTTGTTTCATTTTTTAATGAGGTTGACACAGTAAAAGAACTATCCTCATGACTCCTTATTTCATTTTTTAATGAGGTTGACACGAGATAAGAACCGTCCTCGGAGTCCAAATCCATCAGATATAGAAGGTTTCATATTCCACTGTGGCCACTTCCGCCAGATTACTCTGAGGCGGTAGGGCAAAAGTACCCATTAAGGTAGGGTCTTTTAGGAGACCTACTCCGATATTTTGGAGCGAATGATTACTTCCATGGATCATGGGAATGCTTCCTGTAACTTGAGAACCATTGGGGAGGAAGTTTTGTTGATCGACGATTGTAATCCCTCCTTGAAAGGGAAATGCAATCTTTCTAAAATAGGTCGACACAACAGCTGCCATGGCATATATCCATGGTCTTCCTAGTAGGATGTTGTAATCAAGATTCCCATCGATGACTTCAACATCTATTTCTACCGTTTTTCCCCCTAGTTCAACTTTCAAGTTACTTAGGATACCATATGGTGTATATGTCCTTCCGTCGAATGATTTTAATGTCGTCGAGGATCGCGACAAGGTTGGAGATCCTAAATTTTTCTAGCAACTCATCGACATAATGCATGTAGATGCCCCCTCATCAATAATTGTTCGATGAACAGTTTTGTTGAGGGCTTTCACTTGAATAAGGAAAGCTAGTTGAGCTGGTAACTGAGGGTCATATCCTTTATGATCAAAGGCCACAAGATTGGAATCCATTGAGTCAATCCCACCTATTGCTGATAATAAAGCTTGCTCTTGGGAGAGGCAATTTTGCGGTACCTCAAGTGTCGACATAGCGGACGGCGATTGGGCTGGGTCCTCTATTATATTATAATTCTGTGCTATTTTTGCACGAGGATTAAATGTCGATTTGTCCACTACTCCCTTTGGCGACTTTATCATTTGTTCAGGAATGATGGGTGGCACAACTTTGGTCAAAGTTGTTGTCGAATTACTAGGTTGTTCATTAGCCTTGTTATTCGACACCTGTGGATTCCCGTAATCTTTATTCCTTGCCAAAGCATCATTTTGCTGCTTTGAGATAGACAACATAAGCACTTGGGATCGGGAAGCATTTTGATTAGCAACCAGTTTGGTTCCCGGGTTTGGAAACGGATCAGTCAATACTGCTGAGGTTTTTGAACTCTTAAAGAGTTTCTTAACTTCAGCTATATGTGGAAAATCTCTCATCCAATGATCATCATCGCATATATGACACCCCGCAGGGGGTTTCCTTTTTCTCCCTTTCTTTTTCTTCTTTCCCCCTGGTTGCTTCAGTTGTTTGCCCTTGTCGGTCGACACGACATTTACTTCCGAGGCAAGAAGTTCGTCATTTGCATTTTGACTGGAAATCTTACGGGCCTTTTTAGATGTAGCCTTTGTCGATTTCGTGTCTGTCGCGCCAATCACACCATCGTCGGCGTGAGAATCATTGTTCGATTTAGGAGGAGGAGGAATTGAGAATTCCGGTCTAGGGGCGTCGGGTATTTTGTCGTAGAGCGTGCCGGACTGAGTATAGATTAAGTCTAGATATTGCGCACGAGCTATCACTTGCTCTTCCGTTACGACTCCCCCCTTTGCCACATCTTCCGTGATGGAAGGCAATAACGACTTGATAAACCATTCAGCTAATAGCTGATCGGGAACATACGTTTTTACCATCCTGCGACGACGTCGCCACTCATGTATATGATCAGATATGTGAGTGGTCGTTGTCTGTTTGAAGTTGGTAAGGAGTTCTGTTCCCGTTTCATACCTTATTGGTAATTGAAAATGGGTTAAAAAGGTTGTGGCTAAGGTGTTGAAGTTGTCGAATGAAGCTCTAGGCAATTCGATATACCATTTTGCTGCCGAACCAGTTAACGTCCTCTGAAAAAGGCGAAGCCTAATCGAATCATCATTTAGGGTGTTTGATGAACACCACAGATGAAATGTCATCACATGATTCGACGGATCTTCACCCGGATTTCCATTAAATTTAGAAATATCTGACGGAAGTTTATGCGGAATCGCTGGCCACCAAGGGGCATAAGCAATTGGATCATTCGTCAGCCGGTTTAGATCTGGTAATTCTAGAGTTGCTACAAAGGGCAACTGTTGATTCAGGTTAGTCGAAGCATACCCAGGATAAGATGGAATCGCCTGAGCAATGGGTCTTTGCATACCATCATAATGTATTTGATGTTGGCAACTTTGACAAGGTTGATGGGCATAACCATTATAATATGGCTGTTGATAACCGCTTTGGAAATGCGATTGCCCATTACTTACAAAGACATGTTGCTCAGGTCCTTGATATGATTGCTGGAATGGGGGTCGTTGAGTTTGAACTAGCTTTGGTTGTTGGACCATTTGCTGTTGACCAATACTGGATGATTGACCAAGATGAGGAGTCACAATACTTGTTTGAGCCTGAATCGCTCCAGATAAGGAGGCACTAACCTGAGGTTGTGATTAAGTCGTTGAGACAAGAGGCTGTTGTATTGCAGCCTGAGAAACTTGGGGTTGACATACAACAGGTAGAGCTTGTACTTGCGACGCAGTCACCATAGCAGGTATAGTGGGAATATCCGACACAGGGTGGACTGGTTGCATTGAATATACAACCCTTGGTTGTTGAGGCAGTATTGGTACCCAACCGCTGGATGTAATTCCAGTTTGACCCGAACTTTGTTGTAAACTCCCATATGGTTGTTCTCCGGGAGGGAACAATGAAAAGGCATACTGCCCTCCATATGGTGGCAATCCAGTACTTAAAGGGTAGATTGGCCTTTGAAGACACATTGGATCAATTTGTTGAGTTTCAACATAAGAAATACCAGATGATAATCCGGATGAAGAAATGGGAACTAACCATGTCGTCGAAGCAGTCCCTGATTGGACTCCGGCTTGTTGTTGATAACTTGCCGGGATAGATGGTATACCATTGAACATCGTTGGAGTAGCAGTAGGAGGCTGTGCCACTGCTGTATCGGACGACACAGTCCTGGATGTCGACGGTTGTTCAGACATATCTAGTCTATCCAAAAGATTGTCTAGCGATTCTACAAGAACTTGCGATGAAAAGAGACTAACTTCGAAGAACAACGAGGGAATAGTGATGATTATTCCATTTAAATTAAATTTTAAGACGCTTGGACACAACTTGTTTTTTCAATTTTTAAGAGTCGAGAAAAAACAAAAGATGACTCTAGTCTCCTTCGATTTTTAATGAGCCTGAAGTGACAAGTTCTCAGATGGACCTTTTCCGTTAAGGAGTCTGAAAAGGAACGAAAGGGACTGCTCTGGAGTTCTAGGTAGAGGGTGTGCCAAACCAATCGCAAAACCGCAGAATACTTTTTAAGGTACGGGCAGTCAATCTTCCCGAATGCTGTGTTCAGTGCATTGTGATCAGTAGGGCGGCTGACACGGCTTCCTATGGATAAAGGTTTTATGCCTATAGGGGTCTCCCAATATATACTCGATGGTACGTGGGAGCACAATCCGTACTGGCGCTTATCGTCTCTCAGGAGGAATCACCCAACCATCAGCGAGATCGACAGTCACCAGGTTTTACGACGCCGGAACACGTCTCTAGCCTAGACCTCTATGTTGTACGTTAAGTTACAAAGCGTTGTTAAGTTCATTCAATTTATTTTAGGTTGATCTTTCTTAGAAGTTTGCCTTTTTGGATCACCACGAGATGTATGATACAATTCCTGAATGCAGTCTAAAGATGATAAGCAAGCTTTTATATCTTTTCAACAATGAAAATCCTAGCTACAAGGGGAAAAGAAAGACACCATCTTTTCTCAAAGAGCATAGAGCACACAGTAATGCACTTTTCCCTAAATCAACATACAAACTGTCAAAATGAAAATGCACATATGCATGTATTTGTTTTCACTTTCTTAATATTGATGCCTAAAAAGAAAGTTGTTGTACAAATTTGAATTCGATTTCAAGTGAAAAACATAAACAAGCTCCTTTTTCGAAATCAAAAAGACGATTACGACACTTTATGATTTTGAAGTAAACACTTGTTTCGACACTAGAAATGCATAAATTCAAACCAAAAGACAAAAGTAAAAGCGCAATCAACTGTCAACAGCAAACAAACTCACTCCTAAGATCAAAACGACACTTACGACAGGTCTAGATCTAAGGGCGACAGTATGACTAGTTTACTTTTGTAATGGGAAACTGCAAATGATGTAACAAATACACAAAGAAAAAATACAGTTTCTTTATACAACTGAGGCGGAATTGAGGCAAAGAAAAGGGGTTTCAGATAGGTACACTGACTGATAACAGGCTGCAAAAAACAGAGATAAAACTGAGCAAAAGGAAGCAGGGAACCACAGCTGCACAAGGCAAAGGCTGATCAGCGCACCCTCACCACAGAGAAACTGAACTTCAGTGCAGGTATCCTCTCGGGACCTGCGTTGAAATGCAGAACCCCTTCACAGAGCCTGTGCTGAAGCAGAAACGAGAATTGTCTCTGGGTTCTGGGTCACGGTTTGCAGTTTAATCTACAGTTTTTGGCCGGATAAAAGCTATCAATTAGGTACAATTAGGAGGATGATTTAAAGGAGGACTAAGATCTATCACAAAGGGCTGTTAGAGCACTTGTGGATCAGCTGTTTAGATCATAAAAACAGGCCCAGTGAGTGGACTAGAGTGGCAGATCTCTACTTTGCATTTGTAAATGGCAAATGCATTTCGATTCGGCACTCCTGAGTTTATGAGAAGAACAACAATAGAAACACAAATAAACTAACAAGATACGTTCCCCAGTGGAGTCACCAATTTGTTGTTGGGAAAAGTATCCATTTGGAATGCACCTATCCCACTCTAAGGTGTGATAGTGCCTTAGCAACAAACAAGGAAAACTAATTGAATATTTCTTCTTTATGAAATGTAAATGAGGAGAAAGGATGTAACTAACCTGTGTCTTCCGCTAGTTTGTTGATCCAATCACTCCTCTCTTCAGTGACTCTCAGCTCCTTGCTCCTTCACCGGCCCAGCTTCACCGAATTCCTGCAAGATCACAAGAGAGAGAAACTACATGAAGATATAGATATACATTCATAAAAAGCTCAAGATCGGATTAAGCTAAACATGTAAGCATAACAAAACATCATTGATCATACACAACATGTAGGAGAAACTCAAATAGTTTATTGATAGAATAAGAAAGTCCAAGAGGAGATACAACCAAGTGAGTTCCGATCCAGCATCTACCTCCCAGCAAAGGAATCCCTTCCTCTCCTCCAACAAAGCATAAATCACCCAATGTACTAATCTCAATCTCAAACCAACAACAATTCTCTGCAAAGTACAAAATTCCAACCTCCTGAACCTCTGGGTGAGAGATCCATATATAGATGTAAGCAGAGAGGATGAGTCAGCTTATGCTTTGACTTGTGGCTTCTCTATGTCAGTTCTTGCTTCCACTTGGAGGTTGAGAGCCTCTTACTCATCACTAGTCGAATTCATTGAGGCAAGTGTCATTGGAGAAGATTCTGGAAGCTTCCAGGGTCTTTCCACCTCGTTGAATGAGTTTGCCATTTGTCATTTCCTGCTCAGCGCACCCTGGTAGTGCTTTTAGGTGCGTTGCAACGCACCCAGCTAGTGTACTGGGGTGCACTGCAACGCATGTAGCTAGAAGAGCTTCTGAATTGATCCTGAATTGACTGTTTTTGAGTTGTTTTTGGTGGAGAACTTCTGGGAGAAGTTGTCATTGGTTGACCTTGTTCCTTTAGGGGCAGGAACAACTCTTTTAGGGACTTTGGATCCCTTGGATTATGGACATTTCATGCTCAATGCTGTAAGGCACAAAAATGTCTATAACACTCATGGCGGCGACCATTGGATCGGATGATGTGTGATCGATGGCTGCAATTGCGGCAGAGGATTATATGGGCATGGTTTCGTGGGTTAAGCGCTCGGGGCTTAAGGAAAATGGGATAAAAAGGGCTTTGTTGGATTTAGGGGGTTTTAAATAGGAATGAAGAATTTTTATGGAAGAAAACAGAGATAGTGGGGCTAGGGGAGTGTAAGGGAAATGAAGGAGGAGGGAGGAAAAGACTGCTGCGATCTGCCTACTGAGCGTAAACACATGGCGAAGCTGGTGTTTGGTCCTCCAAATGCTGAAGTATGTAGCAGAGCTAATAGCGCTTAACCTCGAAACTATTAGGCTTTTTCATTTGAACTAAGTCCTAAGGCATTTCTTATTAAAATAAGGCCTGCATCACATATCGCCACTTACAAAGGGTGCACCCTCATAAAGTATATTTAACTATGCGATATGCGATATTGTGATGACATGGTCACCCTTATCACATCGCATTGGAAACCCTTAGGAAAGGTCCAAAACCTTACCAACCATGTGATATTGTGAAATGTGATAGAAGCCCAGACTCAATCATCAAGTATGTTATAAAAAACTCAAGTCTACCGTGTACTTAAAAAAGGATTTATAAAGGAAATCCTATTGAATAAGCTGTGCTTTGAAAACAATAAAGAACATACTGCATTTTGCATCCCGCAAAAACCAAAGGAATGTTAAATAAAGTGCACACACAAAATGCGATAATGCGATTTGTGATATTGCATTGAAATCGCAAAATCAACATTTTCGCAGTTAAAAAGCTCGCCATGCTCATAAGTTTCTTTCCCAACTTGCGATGAAAAAAATTAATGAGAAATAAAGCTAGGGATAAGGAACCATTAGTGGGCATTTAGTACAGGTTAATGGCATTTAACGCTGCTCAACATGATATGATATCTTCTCACTTGCGTTTAACAAAAACTCCTTTCTTGTAACCTTTTCAAGGTTATGTGTATCATTCATTCTTATGTTAATTCTCACTTGTGTCTATTCAATAGCTTCTGCTTTGCTCCATTTTCAGGAACAATCCGTAGCAAGATTCGTTGGGAGCAATGGAAAAGAGGGGAAGGCAGCCGTGTCTAAAAAATAAAAAATGATCCCTCTATTCTCTGATACTACATGCAACAGAGACGAAGGAACCTCAACATGGGAGGCCCTGTATGATTTATTAGAAGAGGAGAAACCAAGACCTCCAATAACAAAGGCCATAGCCGATGGTCATGTTTCCTTCGACACCTCATTCTTCGAGACAACATGCTCATTTATACACCGCATAGCCGCAAGATCGAAGATAATTCCATATACATATATGGTTAAGTGGATAATTGATCAGGTGGACGTCTCAGACAAAGAATTCAAGAATAGTAGGCAGGAGGTTATGGGATTTAAGTATGGGGGATTTACGCAGTGCATTATATTAGATATCATTTTTGGGATTCAACTGCGTTAAGTAAGTCATTCAAACGTATGACCATTTCCATGAGAGGTAGTCGTAACTGACTAATTTCTCATGATTTTTGAATAGTTCACTTAGCACTCATTGCATCGGGTGATGCTCACAGGGGTGAAGAAGTGGGATTGAAACTAGTGAAATCTGGAGAACGAATCACATAGCATCAATCATCACTTCCGGGGCTTGCACCCGGTAACCAGGACTTCCCAGGAGGTCACCCATCCCAGAACTCGTCTGGCTCAAGCGCGCTTCACTGTGGAGTTTTTCCCCACAATCAAGCCCACTTAGCTTGCTACCCCATTTGCAAAACCTTAGCAAGTATTGTGCCTCATGAACCATTCAAGTAGAGATCCCTTGACTCTTTTTGAATTTAAGTATGGGGGATTTACGCAGTGCATTATATTAGATATCATTTTTGGGATTCAACTGCGTTAAGTAAGTCATTCAAACGTATGACCATTTCCATGAGAGGTAGTCGTAACTGACTAATTTCTCATGATTTTTGAATAGTTCACTTAGCACTCATTGCATCGGGTGATGCTCACAGGGGTGAAGAAGTGGGATTGGAACTAGTGAAATGTGGAGAACGAATCACATAGCATCAATCATCACTTCCGGGGCTTGCACCCGGTAACCAGGACTTCCCAGGAGGTCACCCATCCCAGAACTCCTCTGGCTCAAGCGCGCTTAACTGTGGAGTTTTTCCCCACAATCAAGCCCACTTAGCTTGCTACCCCATTTGCAAAACCTTAGCAAGTATTGTGCCTCATGAACCATTCAAGTAGAGATCCCTTGACTCTTTTTGAATTTAAGTATGGGGGATATTTTTCACCAGACAACTTGCAGCTTATGTATAATCTACCAGAGCCACATAATCTCTACAATAAACAGTTCCTTGAGAAATTTTCTAAGGAGAATGAAGACCTAGCAGACGTCACACAGACCTAGATAGAAAATGAAGGCAAAATAAAAAAGGATAAGATGGGTATGTATTCTACAACATCTATCTCTCCTCCTCATAGTTTTGTAGTAGCCATGCTATGTGGAATGTTCGGCAAGCCTGATAGTACCAAATTTTCCCCAGAATGACTGCCATTAATAGATGCAGCTGTAAATGCAACAATAATGAATTTGGCCCAAATTTTGTCTGATAATTTGGCGAAATCTATTATGGAGTATAGGAGAAAGAGGAGTATCTCTTCAAGGGTTTATCCTCCACTTTTCATGAGTGCCTATATAATGGATGCAATCTATTTTGGATCCAAATTTCCTATCATGGGACGGAAGTGGACTATGCAAGACTCACTTCCTATCCATATATATCATAAGAGTATGTGGGAGTCTCAGTTTCACACCCATTTTTACAAAATTTGTCAAGGAGTTATGCTGCCTATCCATAATCAAGTCTACAATAGAATGTTAGAAACTTATATATTACAAAGCAATGGAACACATAAAATATTGCAGAAATATAAACACAGAAAATGCATAAAACAAGAGAGACACAGATATACGTGGTTCACCCAGTTTGGGCTATGTCCATGGAGAAACAACCAGTCCTTCTTTTCATATTATCCAGCAAACTGAAGAGATACAACCTACAACAGATCTGTTGTAATTCACTCTTCACTCTCAATCTCCTCTCTCTTCCTCACTCAGAATACAGATCTACGTAGACGCAATACAATTCCCTCATATATAGCGAGGGGTTGCTTTCTAGGGCAAAAAACCCTAAATTAAACAGAACTTCTACCATCAGATCTCCACCTAATGAACAGCCTAAATTGACTACGAAATTACAACATTTTACAAGGAAATTTTACATCTATCCTTAGCTTTGGGGATGCTACCCCCGATCCCCCCTCGGGGGACCGCTGGTCCTCAGACCCCCTATTTGGGGGGGATTAGCCCCCCCGAACCCCCTCGGGGGGGGGACAAGTCCCCCTCGCACCCCCCACGTGGAGGGGTGTACAATCTTCCTGGACTATACATTCAATTGAAACCTTTGAATACAAAAGATAATCAGGCTCCACACCCAACATAGAAATGCCCCTAGGTTTTCTAGAGAAGCTAAAGTAGATATCCTACCTATAGCTAGATGGTTTGGGGAGGAGAAATTTACATATATCAGAGTATTTGAGAGCATTGCTTCACCACATGTCCTCCCATACTATGTCCTCGACAATTTAATGGTCAAGGAGATAGCCTACCAAACAACAGGGGAAGGTGGGTTGAGCAAAGGATTGAAGGAACAGAAAAAGGCCATTTGGCCTACATTTCCATTGCAATGTGGTGCATTTTCTCTACACGATTTTGGACATGCATGCAAAGAAGAAAATATTATGAAATCTATGAAATTGATTACATTCCCAGGAAGACAATATGACCCAAATGGCACAGCCAAATACTTCACTACTATGGTAAAAGTGAAACCATTCACCCATGAGGAAGATTCCTTTGACGACCTCTTCCTACAAAAGGAGGCATTTTAGAAGTGACGCATATGGCATCACTACTTTTTTCCCTAGATGACCTTGAAGCCTTTCGTGAATATAGGGAGAGGAGATTATTAAAAGTCCCATTGGACTTGCTACAGATTGAACCAATAAGGGTGCCAACTCCCAGTGTAAGCTTAGACCAGAGGAAATTCCAAAGAAGATCCAAAAGGAGAGTCCCAGGAGAAGTCTACTGGTGAGTCAGAACACTTAGAGTAGCAGTCTCAAAATGGGGGCAATAAAAACAAAGAGTCTGAAAGGGACACAACCGAGACTACAAAGAAAACAACAGAGCAAACCTCGGCAAAGAAGAAGGCTAGAATTCACTCTACTTCCACTCAGTCGGCAAAACCCCCAGTTATTGATTTAGCAAAAGAATGCGAGCATTTTAATAAGAAGCTCCATACAGAGGAACAAACATATGAGATACAAACTCCACAACACAAATCAACTCAAGAAATTAGAGTGGAGAAAAATGTAAGCACTCAGGATGTGGATCTCGTTCCTGCCACCCCCACTTCAGAAATTATTTTTAGAATTGAGGAAATTCCTCCATTAGATGTGTTTTATAGCCCTACCCACAATGTTGTCATTAAAATGCAGAGGAAGAAAAGAAAGTTAGATGCTGCAACTATTACCACTCCCGACAATGAACCAAAGGACATTGTTTGGAAATATTCGCCCATGGACCCATCTGAGAACCTTACGATACTGTCACAATTTGCAGGAGCCTATGCCACATAAACTATTGATAAAGCGATAGAAGTCCAAATTCTGCTAAGATGAAAGGAACAAAAGGTTTTGTTGTTGGAACAACAATTAGAGCAGGAAAAATCTAACCAGCTAGCCTAGCAGAAAGAGATTCAAATACAACATCAAGCCAACCTAGCAGAAAGAGATGCGCAGATACAATCTATGATAGATAAGTATAAAGACAGTCCTCAAATAGATCAGTTCGTAAAAGAAGCACTTAGCTTTAACTCCCAACTAATGCATCAAAAGGAAGTCTTATGCCAGAAAATCTCGCAAATAAGTCCTTATTGTGAGATCAGTGATAAGCTAACAAGCCAAGTTGTCGACATGAGGGTTGAGTATGATTGAAATCCATAAAGGGATTTCTGACTTTATCACCTGGAAAGAATCATAAGATGGGAAGAAGGCTGATTTTCCAGAATTGGAGGAATCACATAAAGAAATTTTGTTCACAAACTGGGATTCTCAGCTCAAGCAAGAGGAAAGGAAAACATTGGTCACAGCAACAACAACAAACAACATCATTGAAGCCATCAAAGAAAATATATATGGTGCTAACCTGGTTGCAGAATCTATACCAGGATTTCTTCCAAATTCCAAACAACTAGAGCAGCAATGGAGACAGGTGACAAAGGAAAGGGAGGAGGTGATCAGACAAATGAGCAAGCTGAACTAGGAAGCCTATTGGAAATTCTTATTCAAACCATACATCCAATGGATGACTTTGCGATGCTTAACTACCTCCACACAAGAAATGGTGCCAACATTGACGAACGCTATATTTACTGGGAAGTTGAAATCTACGATCGACTAACCGATATAGCTCAAGACAATCACTGATATCTGCAATATTAAGGATCGAATGCAAAGGAGTTAGTCACTTTGTTTTATTTCTATTTTAGTTTTATTTAGCATAATCTAAGGAAGGTTGTTTAAACCTCCTCAACTATTTTTTGTAATAATCTATTTTAGGACCTATAGTTTAGTATTTAAACCTCTCTCAAGCATTTAGAGAGGGGTCCAAAATTTTTATCAAAAACATTCTTCAAAACATGCACTTCTGTACCTTTGAGGAGGTTCTGAAGGTATGAATGGAACAAGATCTATTTTCTTTTGAATATCTGGCATGCTCTACTGAAATTACACTTTTGTACTCTTAGATGATGTTAGATTTATTGGAATTAGGTCGATATCGCTGAAACACATGAGAAAAACTTGTCATATATGGTACTTTTATCTTATGATTCTATTTTATTTATGTATCAGGCAATAAATTTTCTTCAACTATTTTATGTATGAAAGTTTGAATTACGGTTAGCATTCTTGCACTTTTGTATGGTGTTAGCTTTAAATTTATGCTGAATATATGAACAATTCCATATGCGATATATCTTTCACAATTGTTTTGGCTAACTATTTATCCAAAACAATTATTGTTAAACGATTTCACTTCTTATTGCAGTTGAATGATATTTATTACTAATTACTATAGGGTATTATTATAGATCACATACTTTACATTATTCCTGGGCATAATTATAATTTAATAGTGTTCAAACTAGGATATATTCACGTGTTTAATAGTTTAGATTAGATTACACTTAGCTTAATCATTACCCCATTACATCATATATCACCCCATAAACACTATCAAAATATCTTTTGGGAAACTAGTCCCATTATCCCTAGTCAGAGCCACTACACCAAACAGAAAAGGAGCTGCTAACCAAGGTCCAGACCGGGTGGTTTTCCCCCATGTTGTACCAATGATTTTTGAGTCTTCAATAGGGAGATAGGAAATACTTTACAAAGAAGGAGAAATGGTTCAACCCAACCATGCAGTTTCATCCAACATATAGGCTAACCATTGCCCTATGCTTTTTTTTAAATGCATACCTTCATCAAATATTCGATGGAAAAGGTAGGTTGTCTCATACTCAACGACTATCGGTCGAAATAATCGTCGAATAATTGATGCCCGAATCGATGGATAGAAGTGTCAGTAGTTTAATAGTCCCGTCAGACAAAACTATCATCCATCGCATATTTGATGCTTTACCACTAACTTGCGAGCATTAGAGTGCTAACACTCCTGTCACACAATTTACCTATGCCGTTGATTACCCAACACATAAATGTTAGTGTTTCCCATAAGAGAAAATGAACTACGTGTCAAATATCCGATTGCATACTGGAATGAGACCTACAAGATATTTCACATGATGTATGTCAGATATCCAACTATTTTTAGCATTGGAAAACTGACTTCTAAATGTCAATTTTTTTAATGACCATTTTGGCCTTTTATGTGTCAGGTAATTGACATATGTACCATTGAATATCTGAAAGTTACTAAGTTTTCAACAATTCGATAAAATTCCAATGATGATTTGATGAGCACCGATGTGTCGGATAGTTGACGCCAACAAGTCACATATCCAACTAAGAACTGTCAGATTTTGGCCCCATTTGTACTAGTGGGTGTAACATTGGTAAAAACACAATGCAATCTCTGAAAGTGGGCTGAAGGAAGAACCAATCATGAAGGTGTTACGTTGGTAAACCATTTTTTTGTTTGCTAGGTAATGTGAGTCCTAAGATGAATATCATGCCTATCCTATGGCTTGAGTAGTTGTGACCTAGGGGAATCTAAGCTACCAAAATCACCTAGGGGTTGCACCTAGCCTGGGCCATACCAACCATTAGCATGGCTGGATTTTTTCCCACCAATTTTCAAACCAATGACCTTTTCATCACAAAGTTCCTTGACAAATCACCCTATCATGGTATGCCCTATGCTCCGTGGGCCCTGTAATGGTAAATCATATTGTTGGAATGTTTAGGTTGAAGGAAGCAATTGATTTAAAATAACATAGTGATAAGCGACTAAACTCAATTAGAGAATAAAGAAGTAGAGTGGATCATTGCAAAATAGATTATAGAGCAGATACCAAAGGGGATTGGTGTCTCTAATAAGTTGGTGCCTATAGACACTTAGAATAGAGGGGATTAGTGTCTCTAGTAAGTTGTGCCTACAAATTCTTGAAGCTGAGAGGAATGGTGTCTCTAGTAGGTTGGTGCCTACAGAGTCGTGAAGTTAAGGAGATTGATGTCTTGTTGATTTTGATGTATCTTGGACAGGTGGTTTCCCATGGGTTAGTCTCTACCTAGGGAAAAGTGTCCAAAATAATTCTTTTCCTAAGTGTGACTTTATAAGTGGTGAAGTCAATGTTAAATTATAAAATGAAAAGTGACTTTAGACATAAAGTACAATGTGGGTACTTTATTTAATGGGTAAGTTAAAAAATAGAAAGTGAGAATTAAATGCACGTTTATTCTCATCCCTTGATCTAAATGAATTTGAGCGATTAGATCTTAGGGTTTCCCAAAAGTCATTTAGGGAAACAAAAGGGGGAAAATAAAAGAGAGATTGCATTCATTCTTGATGAGAAGATTGGAGAAAGGAGGCTAAGAGTTGGAGAAAAGTTCTAAAGGAGAAATTTGTTGTAGCAAGCTAAAGGAGTGATTTTTGGGAAAAGTTTGGCGTGGAAATAAAGGCATAGAAGACAAAAAAGGTACAGTGAGAACAACATTTAATGCTGTGAGCTGCACGCTGTTTGAGAGAAGTTTTTGAAAAAAATTATTTTTTTTTTTGAAAAAATATGTATAATCTATACAATGGTGCAAAAATCCATACAGTCGCTATGGAATCTGTATAGTATAATCCATACAGTTTGTATTCATACAATACATATTTTCAGCTTCAAGTGGGCACAAAAATCGAGGCAAAGTGGGCACAATTTTCAAGGAGTTTTGGGATGAAGAGATAAGTTGTATTTTGCTATTTCTTTTTGTTTTCAAATTTATTTTTTCTGAACTTGAAAGATAAATAAATTTGAAGAGCTCCCTAACATGTTTTCCTTGGAGAAGATTGAAGGGGTTTTTCCTGGGTCTAAGTTGACCAAAAATATGTGTGTATTTTTATGTGTGTTGCTGGTCTATTTATGTCCATATTTATTTTTGGCATGTGTTGACAGTCCCATGTATTTTAATCTAAAAGTTTCATTTCCAAAATTCTATAGGTTGAATGTATGTTTATGGGAAAGGGCATTTAATAGAATGAGAGTGATAAAGTGAAATTAAAACCGGGTTGGGATTGCAGGAAACTTTTTAGTCATCGAATTTCAACATGGTATCAGAGCTACAGGCTGAAAATTGCAGTTTGAACAATAGACAGTAGTTTGGGACAACAAATAGTGGTTTAGACAACAAATTGAATTTTTTTACAACAAACTCAGTTTGGACAACAAACTGATATTTTGGGACATCAAGGTGAAATTTAACACATACTAAAATTTTGGGACAACAAGACGTGTTGGAAAGTTTATTTCTCCATTTTCTTGGTTTTGTAAATTTTGGACAATAGTCATGGCCATGTCCTTAAGGATAGAGGACAAAATGGATGGGATATCCAACTATGCCGGTTGGAAAGATAGAATTCAGATAGTGTTTTAGGAGGTAGGAGTTTGGGACATAGTGTGGCAAGTGGTTGTACCTCCTACTGTTGTAGATGAACTTGTTGAATTCACAAAAAAATGCAAAGGAAAAAATATTTTGATGGATATTCTGAAGGATCATGTGGTTCCTCAGGTGAGAGGAAACACATATGCATATCAAATGTGGACAACTCTAAGCACTCTCTATCAGAGTACCAATGAGAGAAGGAATATGGTACTCAAAGAACAATTGAAGAACATTAGGATGACAAAGGTTGAAAGTGTAGTTCATTATCTTGGTAGGGTCAAATATGTACGTGATGATTTGACTTCTATTGGTGAGGCAGTTGCACCCACATAGTTAATAAGGATAGCTATAGCGGGACTTCCTAAGTATTGGGAGGTTTTTGGAGATGCTGTTACCTTTAGGGGGAATTTTCCCAATTGGGACAGATTCTGGGATGATTGTGTACAACATGAGATACGAAAGACTGACAGTGGTGGGGTGAAGATAGCAGATGAGAAGGATGAAGCAATGACAGCCAAGTAGAAGAACAAAGGGAAGGCCAAGAAAGGGGCCTCATCATATGAGGCTAAGGGAAAAGAGAAGAAGAAGAATAAAGATACGTATATGTCCAAAGTCAAATGTTGGGCATGTTAGAATATGGGACACTATGCTACTACATGTTCTAAGAGGAAGAACAAGGGGAAGAAGGGTACTGCAGCTTCAGAAGAGTTGGAGCAGTTTGCTTCACAGTTTGACCAGGACTTTTCATTTATTACTTCTACATCTAGTAGGAGTACATCATCCGATGTGTGGTACATAGACAACGGGGCTTCCTGCCATATGACAGGTGCACGAGATTTCTTTTAAAAGATTGCAGAGGGGGCACTCGATATTGAGATTGTACTAGGAGATGACCACACTGTGAGAGATGTTGGTGTGGGGACTATGACCTTTGAGAGGGAGTCTTTCCATCCTTTGAACATCATGGATGTTTTGTTTGTTCTGGGGATGAAGAAGAAATTGATTTTAGGGTCTTCTATGGAGGAGAAGGGGTTTGACGTCACTTTCTTAGGAGGGAATGTATTGATGCATCCTAGGGGAGCTTCCATCACTTCGGCCAAAGTTATTGGAGTCGGCTCTGGGAAACTATATAGGTTCAGTTTTCAACTGGAAGGAGCATTAGAGAGTATCAAATTTGGTGGCACTCATAGTAGTACCACTAGAAGTAGAGACTTGTGTGAGTTATGGCACCGAAGGATGGAAGATATGCATCATGGATATTTGAGAGTACTGAGGGAGATCACTGTTGGAGTTCCTGATTTCAGTGTCAATCATTATGAGGTTTGCAGAGGGTGTGCTTTGGGAAAGTACACCAAGTTACCTTTCCCAGCGAGCAACAACAGATCTACAAGTGTACTAGACTTTATTCATACTGATGTTATTGGTCATATGTCTCATGTGTCTTTGGGTAGTTATGAGTATTATGTTATATTCATTGATGACTACTCTAGGAGGAATTGGATATATTTCCTGAAGACTATGGGTGAGGTCTTTAGTCACTTTAAAGAGTTCAAAGCTCTTGTGGAAAACTAGACATGTAGGAAGATTCAGGTCTTGAGGTCAGATAATGGTGGTGAGTACACCGATGGTGGGTTTTCTGACTTCTATACACAAGAGGGCATTAGGAGAGACTTCATGTTTCCTTACAACCCCCAATAGAATGGGGTGTTTGAAATGAAGAAAAGATCTATTGTTTGGGTTGCTATAGTGATGATTGATGATCAAGGGTTGCCTTTGTTTTTGTGGGATGAGGCCTGCAATACTGTTGTTTATCTTCAGAATAGGAGTCCTCACAGAGCATTGGGGAATATGACTTTAGAGGAGGATTTCACTGGAGAGAAGCCTCATGTGTGCCATCTTCATATCTTTGGATGTCTCACATATTCTTATATCCCTAAGGAGTAGAGGATGAAGCTAGAACCCATGGAAGAGAAGGGTATCTTTATGGGTTACAACGAGACTTTGAAGGCCTATCGAATCTTGATTCCTTCTAAAAGGAGAGTGGTGATTAGGAGGGATGTGAAGTTTGAGGAGAAGAGGGCCTATTGGAGATCATGGGAGTATGATGAGAGAGAGTCATAGACTTCTCCTCAGCAGAGAGGTCAGGTACCAGGAGAAGGACCTCTGGGTTTTGGATCTACTAGTATAGTAGGTACTTCAGTGTCAATGACATCTGGGGAACCAATGGCGAGTTCATTGAGCACTTCTTGAGGGAGTCCGCTCGTACAGAGTTCACATGGAACTTCAACTAACACAGGCACAGGTTCCAGTATAGGTTCTTCAAGGACAGGTGCTGGTACAAGCACACCAGGGTCCACTGGCATACCTTCAGGTTCACCAGACTAGGGGTTAGAGGATGAGATTCCCTATGGGGAAGCTTCTTCAAGGAAGAGGAGGCTGAAGTGGCTTCAAGACACCTTGAAGGAAGCGGAGTCCATTAGTCCTTCGAAGAGGGTGAACAGGGAGAGTGTGCCACCTGAGCGGTTTTGCATTTATATGGTCAAAACTACTAGCATTATTGACTCTAAGCCTACTAGCTATGAGGAGGCTGCCAGCTAGGAGGTATGGAGAGAGGCTATGGTAGAGTGTGCCTCTATCATTAAGAACAATTTCTAGGAATTGGTGCCTAGACCTGAGGGCAAGTTAGTTGTGACTTCCAAGTGGCTCTACAAGATCAAGCATGCTACGGATCAAAACATTGAGAAGTTCAAGGTGATGTTTGTGGCTAGAGGGTTCTCATAGATAGAGGGAGTTGACTATGATGAGACCTTCACTCCCATAGCTCGGTACACTTCTATCTGGTCCCTTATTTCTATTGCTGCAAAAATGGGTTGGTAGATCCATGAGATGGATGTGAAGACCACATTTCTAAACTAAGTTATAGAGTAGGAGGTGTATGTTGAGAAACCACAGGGCTTTGAGGTACTTGGGCAGGAGACCCATGTATGCTGGTTAGGGTGAGCACTCTATGGACTTAGGCAAGCTCCGAGAGCTTGGTATTCGAGGATTGATACTTACTTGTAGCAAATGGGTTTCATGAAGAGCGATGCAGATCCAAACCTATACTACATTGTTGTAGGAGATGATCCACTCATTCTTGTGTTGTATGTTGATGACTTTTTCATTACCAGGGTAGAGAGAATGCTTAGTGGTTGTAAGGAGGATCTTGTGTTATGAAACCAGCTCACAAAAGACTCTTAGTACAACATCTGCACCACCCATTGGAATGGAAAACATTGAACTATTCAAGACATGTTATCCCATTGATAGCTCGATATTATGGCACTTTCTAGAGAAATTTATGGTTCCTCCATTTTCAATCATTACTTGACACTCTGGTGCTGGATATAGGAAGCAATTTAATTCCTTGGCTATCTTACAATGAATAAAATTATGGGTACTACCCGAATCAATCAACATTATTACCTTTTTCTTCTTGATATGCCCTTCTATCTTGAGAGTTTGAGGAGTGGTAATTCCTATCAATGCATTACAAGATATGGTCAGATTCATTTCTTCTTTCTCTGGGATTGGTTCCTGGTGTATATCCTCTTCTTTTGACATTTCTTGTTCCTTTTCTTGCTCCTCTTCCCTATCTATGTAAATTAATTTCTTCTCAGTACACTTATGATCTTTAGTGTATTTTCTATCACAATTGTAAGAAAGCCTTTTTTCTCTTTTTTCTTCCAATTGTTGTGGTGTCAACCTTGTAGGTGGTGAAAGGCCTAAAACAGATAAAACAGATTAATTATGACTATCAATGGACTATTAATTATGGTCAGGACTATAGGCAGGGAGATGGAGTGAGGTTCGCAGGTTACACAGATGCAGATTGGGCAGGCTGTGCTTTTGACAGGAAAAACACTTCAGGGTGTTGTTTCAGATTGAGTTCGACAATTGTGTCGTGGTTCAGTCGAAAGCAAGAGTCAGTTTCTTTGAGATCTTTTGAGGATGAGTATATGGTTTCTAGTCAGGCTAGTTGTGAGGCCATTTGGCTTCACAATTTGTTGTATGACCCATTTGATGAGGAGTTGAGACCGACGATTATTCACCGTGATAATCAGATTTGCATTAAACTCATGGAGAATCTAGTGTTTCATGAAACATAAAAACACATCGAAATTAGATATCATTGCATCAGGGACTATGTTTAGAAGGGGGCATTGAAGCTGGAGTATATATCAATAGATGAGCAGATGGCTAATGTTCTCATGATGTCCTTTCCAAGAGGCAAGCATGTCCATTTTAGGGACAAGATGGGTGTGGTGAGAAACACTTTCCTCGGTATGAGGGAGTGATGATTTTTATTGTATCTTGGACAAGTGGTTTCCCATGGGTTAGTCTCTACCTAGGGAAAAGTGTCCAAAATAATTTCTTTTCCTAAGTGTGACTTTATAAAGTGAAAGTGACTTTCTAAGTGGTAAAGTCAATGTTAAATTATAAAGTAAAAAGTGACTTTAGACATAAAGTACAATGTGGGTACTTTATTTAATGGGTGAGATAAAAAATAGAAAGTGATAATTAAATCCACATATATTTTCATCCCTTGATATAAATGAAGTAGAGCTATTAGATCTTAGGGTTGCCCAAAAGTCATTTAGTGAAACAAAAGGGGGAAAATAAAAGAGAGACTTCATTAATTCTTGATGAGCAGATTGGAGAAAGGAGGCTGAGAGCTGGAGCAAAATTTTTGAAGGATAAATTTGTTGTATCAAGCTGAAGGAGTGATTTTTGGGCAAAGCTAGGCATGAAAATCAAGGCTTAGAAGGCAACATAAGGTACAAAATGAACATCATTTAATGTCGTGAGCTGCACGCTGTTCGAGAGAAGTTTTTGATTTTTTTTTGAAAAAATATGTACAGTCCTTACAATGGTATGGAAATCCTACAGCCCGTATGGATTCTGTATAGTACAGTCTGTATTTTTGCAATGCAATCTGTATTTGTACAGTACATATTTTCAGCATCAAGTGGGCACAAAAATCGAGGCAAAGTGGGCATGGTTTTCAAGGAGTTTTGGGATGAAGAGATAAGTTGTATTTTGCTATTTTATTTTGTCTACAAATGTATTTTTCCCGAACTTGAAAGATAAATAAATTTGAAGAGCTCTGTAATAGGTTTTACCCGGAGAAGATTGAAGGGGTTTTTCCTGGGTCTAAGTTGACCAAAAATCTGTGTATTTTTATGTGTTGTTGCTGGTCTGTTTATGTCCATATTTATTTTCAGCATGTGTTGACAGTCCCATGTGTTTTATTCTAAAAATTTCATTTCAGAATTCTATATGTTGAATGCATGTTTATGGGAAAGGAAATTTAAAAGAATGGGAGTGATAAGGTGAAATTAAAACCTGGTTGGGATTGCAGGAAACTTTTTAGTCATCAAATTTCAACATGTCTCTTGTAGGTTGGTACCTACAAAGAACTATCATATAAATAATTTTTGTGTTTTTTCTTCCTAAAGGGTTTCCACATATATCTTATGTTTCATGAAATGCTTATGAGATTATTTTCTTATGGCTCTTAAATGTTTAAGTAAGTATAAATTGTCATATACTGATTCCCACAACTCGATTGCAAGTGTGAATTCAACAATGTCTCAAGAATAATATGGATGAGGAGAATAATGAAAAGAGGTAAAAGTAATTTTGAGAACTAAAAGGAAAGATACATGACTAATTATAAGATGGAGTAGAGCGAGGTAAAAATGACTAAATGTAAAGGGGAGTGAAATGATATATATGATAAACCATCCCCCTTGACCTTGTGTGAGGAAGAACTATGACATTGAAATTGGCTAAATTATGAAGGAATTTCTAGGTCTTCATGATAAAATAAGTGAAGGTAATTTTCCATTTTCAAGATTTCAAAGTTTGGTCTTCATATAGAGGGATATATGTTCAAATATGAACCAATATCACTCTAGTTTACATGTGATATGAAAACACATCAACAAGTATCTAAATAAAATTGTGTACTTGTCTAGGAAGAGGATAAGAATAAGGATAACATTGGTAGATAAGGCTAATGGATAAGTATAATAGGTAAGGCCATTAGATAAGGCCATGCTAGTGCACTATGATGTCATGTCATCACCATGTCACTACCTTGTCACTACCACATGCCATCTTGCATGTTAGAACTTACTAAAATAGGCATGCTATAAATAGGCCACATGCTAATAATATACATGCTATAGATATACATGCTAATAATATCATGTTATAAAGAGACAATCTATAATAGAAATTCTAAAAATATATATGATATATAATATAAAAAGCTATATATATATATATATATGTTATAAATAGACATGCTAATAATAGACATACTATAAATAATAGTCTTCGTAAAAACTAGAAAAGTGTAGGAAAATGTGCATGTATACCAATAGCCACCTTGAAGCACAACTGGGGTGTGCACAGGAAATGTCTTGATAATTTATAGGGATGTTAGGTACCCATGTAAAAAAACTATATAAAACAAAACCCTATGAGGTAAAGAAGGAAAATATAGTGGGAAGAAACCCCATCCCTCTAAAATAGAATGTTGGAAAAAGATAAAACTAATGATATTAACTACTATGAAACAATATCCTTCACCTTGAAGAGATCTTACAAGGCTCCAAACTTCTAGTGGGTGAAGTTCTTTGTGAATATGTTTTCAACCTACTCTAAAGAATGACAATATTGAAAATCGATAACCCCATCATGGATTTTTCCTCTGATATGTTCTTCCCCATAATGTGAGAATCCATCGGTTACAAGTTGAACCTTTTACTTGTTCATAATAGTAATGAGT
Organism: Pinus tabuliformis; assembly: GCA_031772625.1. Taxonomy (NCBI): domain Eukaryota; kingdom Viridiplantae; phylum Streptophyta; class Pinopsida; order Pinales; family Pinaceae; genus Pinus; species Pinus tabuliformis. The sequence continues at coordinate 477,901,660 of CM062805.1, read as the reverse complement.
GATAATGGATCACCCCCAAATTAAAATCTAGTTCTCTATGAATTGACGTTATCAGTCACCAGATAATTGGTTGCATGTAGAGTTTGTTATGCCTACTATGTTTTGAGATATGGATCTACAATATCATACTCATGAACATCTAAATCATAGTCTGCAATTTTATCAAAAATATGATTCAAATATTATGAAGAATCATCTTTGAGATCAACAACATGAAGTGGTAGAGAAATTGCAGTGCGTTCACTTAGGAATGGATGCAAGTGATCTTCTTCCATTTTGACATTTCTTTCTATTCTTTCTTCATTTTCAAGTGTTAGAAGCATAAGATAATCAAATGAACAAAATGAGAAAAGGTGTAAAAAATGGAATGGTGATCCACCTCCCAATCTACAAATTTGAAACCATCTGACATCTCGAAGATAACCAATGAATCTAGAGTAAATTCTACTTTCTTTCCTATCCCCAAATGAGTGATATAATAGATGGAGAGTATATTTGTGTGGAACATGGATGACATTTTGGAAGCTTCCATGATCAATATCCATTCTTATTTAATAATTTACTTTCATAGGCATGTTTTCTCCCATTAAAATATGGAAAATGAAAGCTTCAAAATAAGAAAAAATATGTTTTTAAGTAGCCATATGATGAGATGCTCCACAATCTAAAATACAAGTATAAGGTGATGAAGGAAGAGAAAACAAAACATGGTGATTGCCTTGATAGTTTCGTGGATTATCTTCAATCTTCTTCTTGACATTGTATGGTATGTAATATACAAGGGTTTAGGCTTGAGGATGTGGTCCATTGGTTAGGCGGGGAGTTTTGGTCCCCACAAATCTTGTGTTCCAATCCTGGGCAGACTATGTATGTTTGAGAGATGCTCATGGCATGATTTCTTTGGTTGAAAAAAATGAAAAATATACAAGGGTATGTTGCTAAAGAACTTGTGTAATAATATTGATGGCCTTCTTCATTCATGAACTCTTCAAATGAAATCATTTTTTGCAATAATTGCACTTTTTTTCTCTTCTTCTTTTATTTTATTTTCTTGGAGTTAGAAGACTGATCAGTGATTTCATTACCTACTATCTACTTATGATCACGATTCTTATTACATTTTTATTTCTCATTTTTCTTTAATACAAACACATGGGCCTTCGAATTATTGAGAACAAAAATATGTATGAGCCTATTTTGATCTTGTATGAGTGATTCAATGAAGTCATCCAAAGAAGGCATCTTCCAAGCCTTACCCATTGATATCCTTTCCATATGAAAAGAAGAAATGAAGATAGAATACCCAAGACCTTACTTAGAAAGAAAATAGAAAATTAGTTGCTCTTATTTCCAATGTTATGCAACTAGCTCACAAAAATATAGATCAACGACTTAAAGATTGTCATCTTTGAGGGGGAAACCTCCTTTACATTACATAAATGAACAATTATTTGATGGTACAAATGACAATACCTCCTTTGTATGTATAGGAGTCTAAGGGGTCACAATATAATTAGAGTCTACATAAAAATAATAATGTAAGGGCATAACAATAACAATAATGGGCTTCTATGGGGCTCAACAATAACAATATAGGGGCTACATGGGAACAACAATAACAATAAGGGGGATACACTAGTATTATAGGGATTTAACATGCCCCTCTCCTTAAAACCAGTGTTTTCCTCAACGCTTGAGTAGTTTTGGATGCTGCTCTATAAAATTCTCATCATCCCATGTGGAATCTTCAATGGGTAAGTTCTTCCACTTAATGAGATACTCTGAAATTGATCGATTCCATACTTGTCAGGTTCTTGTTTCTGTGACTCCTTTAGGATCAAATATGATTTTTCCTTCTTCATCAAGTTCTGGAAAAACAATTTGAACTAGAAGCTTGTCATCGACAACCTTCTTTAAGCATGAAACATGGAAAACTAGGTGTACTCGGGAAGATGCAGGAAACTCCAATTTTTATGCCATAGTACCAATCTTTTGCAACACCTTGTAAGGCCCGTAGTACTTGGGTGATAATTGATTATCCTTCTTAGCTTGATTGAGAGACATTTTTTTGTATGGTTGTAGCCGTAAAAATACCTAGTCACCTACATCAAAACTTCTTTCACTGGGATGCTGATTTGCTTATTATTTCATTCAATTTTGTGCTAGAGTGAGGTTATCCTTTAAGAGTTGGAGAACTTGTTGTTGATACTCGATGTGATCTTCCATTGCTTGAACCTTATAATTTTCTCTTAAAGATAATGTGATGGACAGTGGATGATATCCATAAAGTGCTATAAATGAGGTAATTTTTTCTGCAGTATGGAAAGAAGTGTTATACCACCATTCAGCTAGAGGTAACCACTTGACCCATTGTTTTTTTTATCAGACACAAAGCAACAAAAATATCCTTTCAAAAATTTGTTCACTATCTCAATTTTCCCATCAGATTGAGGATGATAAGATGAGATATGAGCTAATTGAGTACTAAGACAAGAAAATAATTTCGTCCAAAAATTTCCAGTGAAAATGGGATCTCTCTCACTTAATATAATCTTTTGATTTCGATGAAGCTTTTGAATTGTTTCCATAAATGCAATAGCAACTGTACTAGCTCTAAAAGGATGAGATAATGCACAAAAGTGTGCATACTTGGTAAGTCTATCAACTACCACCATGATGACACTCTTTCCTTCAGACTTGGGTAAACCTGTGATAAAATCCATTGATACCTCCTCCTAATGTTGACTTGGAATGGCTAAAGGTTGTAACAGACCCAGGGTCTTAATTGTCTCAACTTTATTTTTTTGGCAAACCAAACATTCTACCAAAAACGTTTGAATATCTTATTTAAGGCCATCCCAAAAAAAATTCCTTCGTGAACCTATGGTAAGTTTTAAAAAATATTGAGTGCCCTCCTAAGGGATAGGTGTGAAATTGCCAAAGAATATTTTGTTTGAATTGGAAATTATTACAAATATATAAGCGATCTTTGTACCATAATGAATCATTTTCCACCTAAATGTATCAAACACACGGGGATATTAATGAAACTTTTTAATGAGTGACCACACCTCTTCATCATTCTTCCATTCATCCCTTGCTTTAGTTATCAACTCAGGTTGGATAATAGAAATGGCACAAAGCAATGCTTCCACATCCTCATCCTTTCTTGAGAGTGCATCTTCAACAACATTTTGCTTCACTTTTTTGTAGATGATTTTAAATTCATAACCCACCATCTTTTTCAGCCAATTTTGCTTCTCTTCTAAAGATGATCTTTGTTCAAAAAAGTATTTAAGACTATCATGATCTATTTTTACCTTGAAGTGTCTTCCCATTATGTAAGGTCGCTAATGCTTTAGTGCATGTAGTATTGCCAACATTTCCTTCTCATAAATATGTTTGTGTAAATATTTTCCTTTGATTAGATGACTTTCAAAAGAAATGGGTCTTCCTTCTTGCATTAAAACAACACCAATTCCATTTCCTAAAGCATCACATTCCACAATAAAAGTTTTTGCGAAGTCTGGCATAACTAAGCTTGGTGCTTGGTACATTTCCTCTTTAAGATGCTCAAATACCTTCGTTTCTTCTAGAGTCTAAGAAAATGCATCTTTCTTCAGATGATGTTTGAGGTGCCGCTATTCTCCCATAATTCTTAACAAACTTGCAATAATACCCTGTCAACTCGAGAAATCCTCAAAGATTCTTTATGGTTTTGGGGATTTTCCATTCCTTAATGGATTTAATTTTGTTAGCGTCCACCTTAACACCCTCATGAGATACCATATGACCCAAATATTCCACCTATTGTACTCCATAGAAACATTTGGAGGTTTTTGCATATAATTGTTTCTCCTCCAATAAGCACCCTATTAACACGTTGAACATGATCCTTCCAAGACTTGTTGTATATTAGTATGTCATCAAAAAATACTAACACAAATTTTCTAAGGAAGGGTTTGAAAATGGAATTCATCAAACCTTGAAATGTGGAAAGTGAATTAGTAAGGCCAAAAGGCATGACCAAAAATTCATAATGACCCTCATGATTTCTGAACGATGTTTTCATAATGTCTTCAGTCTTCATTCTAATTTGATGATATCCATCTTGGTGAAGTAAATTGCCCCGTGTAATTCATCCAATAATTCATCAATGACAAGAATGGGAAAATTATCTTTAATAGTGAACTTTTTAAGCTCCCTATACTATGGGCACATATGCCATGATCCATCCTTCTTTTGCACCAATACTACTAGAATTGAGAAATAACATTGAATAAGTTTAATTATACCATCCTCTAACATTTCTGCAACGATACATTCAATTTCTATCTTTTGGGCACAAGGATATCTGTAAGGTCTGATGTTTGGAGGAACACTTCCTGGAATCAAATGTTATGCCTTCACCCATTGAATCAATAACTTGAATTCTACCTCATGCCTTTACCCATTGAATCAAAGTCTTGAACTTGGAGAAAAAATCCTAATGGGTGATAAAATTTCTTGGGATCAATGAAATGAGCTCATTATCTGGGCAGAGTCCCCTTAATTTCATCTTATTTCCCAAACATATCCTCTAATTTGGTCCATACATTGTTTGGTGTTGAACACAATTCAACATGGAAGATCAAATCTAAAGATAGAGACAATCACAACATCCCATTAAAATAATTTTCTCTCTATAGCTAAATTAGGCTCTAGTTCCATACCGATAATAATCCAATAAATTCCTTTAATTCTAAGTAAAAGTAGATTTTTTCCTTCCATTTAGAGTAATTAAATGGAGTATCCATTTAGAGTAATTAAATGGAGTACATATCATTGATATGGGTTGATTCATTCTCTATGTGTTATTCAATCCTATGTCACCTACAATGAAATATATGTGCTTCTCCTTACAATCTCATCACATGTTTTGATAACATGTTACATTTTTTGAACATATGATATAATAAAATATATAATACCATGTTATATTTTGATCATAGGCACACAAGAATGTAGCTGTGGAAAAGAAGCAACACTAGCAATTGCAAGCTTAAGATAAAAGAGAATGAAAGACAATTGTTTAGATCAAAGAGACAAAGAGACCAATTCAAATTATGAGTCTAGGAGACCAATGGATTTTTTTGTATTATATTTAAATCCATGAGTACATATTTATAACACTCTCTTGGGGAGAGGAAAAATGTGAACTAGGTGAGGTTCCTTAGTGCATGCACATGTAAAAAAGAACTTCTGCTAGTTTCAGTTAACTAGTCTAAGAATGGAGTTAGCTTGTCAAAATGGAGTTAAATCCATAAATAGTGTTAATTGACCCACAATAGGTGAGAACTTAAGTAATCATAATAAGAAAAGTGAAGTGCACTTTAATTCCTCTAAATTAGTGTCTAAACCCTCAAAAGTGCACTTATTCCTAGATAATAAGAATTTACCAGTTGTAGTTTATGAGCCCATGATTTTTGAAACCCATCATTATTTTCCATTTGAGGTAAAATGCATTTAACTCTAAACTCCATAAAAACAACTAGATGCAATGGGACTAAAGTCTAATGGATATGGTGTATCTAGGAATACAAGGATACATGGATAACATGGACTCTAAGAATTAAATCGGGGTCTCTAAGGATAATTGCACACTCGTCTACGAGGAGGATAAGAATAAGGATATGATAAGGTTAATGGCTAAGGAAACACATACATATAATAGATAAGACCATGTTTGTGAACTATGATGCCATGTAACCACCTTGTCACTACCACATATCTTCTTGTATGACAACACTTGCTAAAAAACCAACATATTATAAATAGGCCACATGCTAATAATAAACATGTCATAAATAATAGTCCTCTTAAATAATGGACAAATATAAGAAAATATACGTGTATAATAACATCATTAACCTTATTTCTTAAAGGTTAATGGGTGTATTTTTAAGGAAATCCTTGTGAAAAGGCCATTGGTTCAAATCCCATTGTTGGTTAGCTGACAAAAAAAATCCTTGTTTCTCAAAATATTCAAATGGTAAACTAACTCCATATTATTTATCATGAAATATACTATATTTAGAAAATTTTTCCAATGAAAATAATATTCAACATATTATGTCACTAGTATAGATAATTATGTCTTAATATAACTATTAATCCATTTCTTATTTAAGATACACCTTAGGGGTGGTAGTTTCTTATGGCTTTTGTGTGTGTACAATGATGTTAAAAGAAAACTCTAATTTAATTAATAGAAATATTTGTGATGTGTGTATCACACATAAATAATCAACACTTTAAAGTGCATTGTGTTATACATCACCTTAAGATAACAATGTAAACTTTGAAACGGGAACCAATACTGTTACCCGTTTTGTAGAGATAGCAAAAAAGTGACCCGATTTCGAAAAGGGGTTATGTAGAACACACATGCATTTTTTAAAGCTTAGTTTTTGGCACTATACTTTTTTTTTGTACATTGAGTTTTATAATGGTCGTGTTTTTTATGTTGATTTAAAAACGTGGTAATTCTGCACCAGACCCTTTTTTTTTAACTTTTTTTTTAAACTTTTTTAATTTTCTAATGTATGAAATGTAAATAATTATTTTGTAAACTTAATAATTTTTGAAGTGGTCTTTTTCTTCATATTTTCTTGTTTTTATTTTAATTTTATTTTTTTAGTAGTGAGGTTTTTATTGTTTCGCATATTTAAAGAAGAAGGTTGATATTTTGAATTTTCGATATTCTACATATTTATACATTGTTAATTAATTTTTCAATCCACAAGAACTAATTGTTTCTAAAAAATAATATTTTCTAACAATTGACATAAAAATAGCCAATTTTAACATAAATATAATTAAAAAACTACACGTTTTGATAATTTTTTGCTACAATTGACATGCGAAAATCACAATTTTTATACGAAAATTTTAACTAAAAATAGTTAAATAATAGTTTTTTTTTAATGAATTTCATGTCAAAAAAATAATAATAATCACTTTTTTTTTTCAAAAAATAATGGTTAACTTAAAAATTAATGCGAAAATCACATATTACAAATATTGAACGCATAACAACCTTAATTGAGTGTATATTCTTCTCATAAAATGTCAAAGTCAAAACATTGCAAGTATAACTACTTAATAGTTACAAAAAATGAGCTTGATTTCCAAGCATAACTTAAATTTAATCAACAATGTCACGTAATCCAAACTCTTCGTCCTCTAGAGTTTCATCATTGTTTTCTTCCTCAATATTTTCTGCTTCCTTTTGCTCATTTTCGTCTTCTAATGGATCTTTCATGTCTGCCAATCTCCCAATGTATGTCTTTCCAAACATCCCATGTAATGGTAGTTGAGGTTCCTTTGCCTTTTTTACCACACGTGATTCACTAAAGTCCCCTTTCTTCAACCTAATTTCTTGCATTGCATCTGGAAGAAATTGAAGAGCATGAATTCTTTGCTGAATGAAATTGCATTGTAATGGATCTTTTTCAATTGCAATGCAATTTCTTCCTTTTTGTAGGCAGCATGCTAGTGTTGTACCTAGTTATCAAGCACAAAAGAAATAATGAAGTAAATTAGTACAATGACATATTAATTAAAAAATAACATATTGAAATTCAATTCTATATAATAAAACTTACCTGAGCCAGAAAATAAATCCAGAACCCAATCTCGTTCATTTGAGCATATGTCTATAAGATAGTTAAGCAATAATTGTGGCTTTTGATAAATGTTAACTATCTCTCCTTTTGCTTCTTTGTTGGGTCCCTATAATACTAGTGATTACCCCATTACTATTGTAGTTATACCCCTTATTAATATTTTTGTGCCCCTATTGCCCCCATATTGTTATTACTGTGCCCCATAAAATCCCTCTATTGTTATTTTTGTGGCTTTATATTATTATTGTTAGGTCGGCTGGGTTATATTGTGACTCCTTAGACTCCTATATATAGAAAGGAGGTTTTGTTATTTGAATCATCCAAGAATTGTTCATTTATGTAATGTAAAAGAGGTTGCCCCCTCGAAGAGGCTGAATTCTAAGACGTTGATCTATCTTTTCTATCTTTTCTTGAGCTGGTTTCATAACATTTGGTATCAAAGCTTTGGATTCTAGGGTTTCACTGCTCCAAACAGGTCATCGTGGCATTTTTGCTATAACTTTTTTTCTGCGATGTTTCAGAAGTTGAAAAAAAAACTCTTTTGAGAAGAAATCGTGCTGAACCTTGGGTATGAAGTTTAGAGCCTTTTGCGCTACATTTACAGAGATATGATCTGAGGAAGTTGGTCTTTTTGCAGACTCCTGAATTACATTCCAAACAGGTGACCTGGGGAAAATCGTCATAACTTTCTCTCTAGGGATCGGATTGAAATTTCGTAAGAAGGTACAGAAAGAGGATAGACTTTAGTTTCTTGTATTCATTTTTCAAATCCAAAGGTCGAAACAGTGACTCGTGGCACGTCGTACAAGTTCGCTCTACGGAACTAGTCTCTAATCAAGTCACTGTGGGAGATTTCGCATAACTCTTCCTTGGAGAATCCAATTTGGGTCAGACTTGTGGCATTGGAAAGAGGACACAGAGGGCTACTGCAGGTCAAAAATTCAAAACTAGATGATTGGAAAATACAGAGATACATCAGAGGCAATATCGAGCTCCTACAAAGTGAAAAAAGGTGTGTAGATTTTCTTAAATTTTTGCTTAAGCTTGGTTTGAAAATTTATTTTGAAGGAATTCAAAGGGCATAATAGAGCATTATTATTGGTAACTGATGCCCCGAGGAAAGAAAATGTAAACACCTAGTAAGGAACCTGAAAGCTCTAGCATGACTCATGAAGAAGAAGAAGAAATGCTAATGATATATCAAAATTACAAGAACAAGTGCAACAAGTGTCACTTGCACAAAAAGCAACAAAATCTAAGATGGATGGTTTAAAGAAAGATGTAGAAGCTAAGATGGATGGTTTAAATAAAGGTGTAGAAGCTAAGATGGATTGTTTAAAGAAAGGCGTAGAAGCTAAGATGGATGGCATGGAAGCTAAGGTGAATGGCATGGACGCTAAAATTGATGGCATGGATGATAAGATGGAAGAATTGAAGATAAATATGAATAAGTTGTTAAAAGAAATGGTAACTAAGGGTGAAAGGGTACTAAAGGAAACTCATGATGAGAACAAAAGAAATGTTAATCATGATTCCATAGACTCTAATGTTGGATCGAAGACTCACCATATTCCAAAAATCGATATGAGGAAGTTTGATGGCAAGGATCCCGCCACATGGATATTACAGATGGAGCAATTCTTCGATCTCAATAATGTGCAAAACACACAAAAGGTACGTATGGCAACTTTATATTTGGAACCAAATCAGTTTGTATGGTATCAATGGCTTTGCTCTCGTAAACAATTTATCACTTGGGCAATTTTTACGGAAGAATTGATAGCACATTATGAGGATACAAAAAGCAACACTTTTTTTAGCCAATTGATAAGACTCAAACAAAAGGGTTCAATAATGGAGCACATTGAGGAGTTCCAAAAATTGAACATAAGGGTAAAAGATATTCTAGAGGAGCATAGGATTGATGTGTTCATAGGGTCTTTAAAGGATAATATCCAACATGATGTTCACCATTGGGAACCTGATTCATTAGAGAAGGCATTCAGGTTAGCAAGAAAAATGGAAAGCAAAATTATGGCAACCAGGAAGCATACCACTCATAACTATAAAGACGGAAGTGTTGTTTCCCCTAGTCTTCCACAACCTATAAGGTTGACACCACAACAATTGGAAGAAAAAAGAGAAAAAGGGCTTTGTTACAGTTGTGATAGCAAATACACTAAAGGTCATAAGTGTGCTGAGAAGAAATTATTCTACATAGATTGTGAAGAGGAAGAAGAAAAGGAGCAAGAAAGGTCAAAAGAAGAGGATATACTTCAGGAACAAAGCCTAGATGAAGAAAAAATAAATCCAACCATATCTTGTAATGCATTGGTGGGAATTACCACTCCTCAAACCATCAAGATATAAGGACAAATCAAGAAGAAAAAGGTAATAGTGTTGATTGATTCAGGAAGCACCCACAATTTTATTCATTGTAAGGTATCAAAAGAATTGAATTGCTTCCTATATCCAGCACCAGAGTGTCAAGTGATGATTGCAAATGGAGGAACAATAAATTGCTCTGGAAAGTGCCATAATATCAAGCTATCCATGGGAGAATATGTATTGACTAGCCCAATGCTTTCCATTCCAATGGGAGGTGTTGATGTTGTACTAGGAGTCCAATGGCTACAATCCTTGGGTACAATAGCTTTTAATTTTCAAGAACTTTTCATCAAATTTTCTATGGAAGGAAAGGAAGTTGAATTAATGGGTATTGCAGGGAAACCAGGAAATATAATCAGCTCTAATGGTATGAAAAAGCTTCTAAAAAAGGAGCAAAGAGGTGTAATTGCACAATTATGTTCGCTAGATGTTTCCACATCGGAATCATCTATTTCTCCAGATCTCCAAAAAGTCCTGGACAATCATTCCAAGGTATTTGAGACTCCCAAAGGTCTCTCACCTATGCGTGATCATGATCATGCTATTCATCTGATTCCAGGAAGTGTTCCTCCAAACATCAGGCCGTACAGATATCCCTATGTCCAAAAGAGTGAAATTGAACGTATGGTTGCAGAAATGCTAGAGGCTGGTATAATTCAACCGAGTCAAAGTTCTTTCTCTGCTCCAGTCGTATTGGTGCACAAGAAGGATGGATCATGGCGCATGTGTCTGGATTATAGGGAGCTCAACAAGCTCACTATTAAATATAAGTTCCCCATTCCTGTCATTGATGAATTACTGGATGAATTGCATGGATCAATTTACTTCACCAAGTTGGATCCTCGTTCAGGATATCATCAAATCAGAATGAAGACTGAAGACATTCCGAAAACAGCATTTAGAACTCATGAGGGTCATTATGAATTTTTGGTCATGCCTTTTGGCCTTACCAATGCACCTTCAACATTTCAAGGTTTGATGAATTCAATTTTCAAACCATTCCTTAGAAAATTTGTGTTAGTATTTTTTGATGATATACTAATCTACAGCAAGCCTTGGAAGGATCATGTTGAACATGTTGACAGGGTGCTACAACTATTGGAGGAGAAACAATTATATGCAAAAAGATCCAAATGTTTCTTTGGAGTCAAGGAGGTGGAATATCTGGGTCATATTGTATCTCATGAAGGAGTTAAGGTAGACCCTAGCAAAATTAAAGCCATTAAGGAATGGAAAATCCCCACATCCATAAAGCATCTACGAGGATTTCTCGGGTTGACAGGGTATTATCGCAAGTTTGTTAAGAATTATGGGAGAATAGCAGCACCTCTAACAACATTATTGAAGAAAGATGCATTTTCATGGACTCCGGAAGCAACAAAGGCCTTTGAACATCTTAAAGAGGCAATGTGCCAAGCACTGGTCTTAGCTACACTGGACTTCACAAAAACCTTTATTGTGGAATGTGATGCTTCAGGAAATGGAATTGGTGCTGTTCTAATGCAAGATGAAAGACCCATTACTTTTGAAAGTCGTCCAATCAAGGGAAATTTTTTAAGCAAAGCTATTTATGAGAAGGAAATGTTGGCAATACTCCATGCACTTAAGAAATGGCGACCCTACCTAATGGGAAGACACTTCAAGATAAAAACGGATCACGATAGCCTTAAATAATTTTTAGAACAAAGATTATCCTCTGAAGAGCAACAAAAGTGGGTCACAAAGATGTTGGGTTATGACTTTGAAATCATCTACAAAAAAGGGAAGCAAAATGCAGTGGTAGATGCACTCTCAAGAAAGGATGAGGATGTGGAAGCATTGTTGTGCACCATTTCTATTATCCAACCAGATTGGATAAACGAAGCAAGGGAGGAATGGAAGAATGACGAAGAAGTGTGGGCACTTATTCAAAAGTTACAACAAGATTCCAGTACGTCTGATACATTAGCTGGCAAAATGATTTGTTATGGTACAAAGATCGCTTATGCCTCTGTAAGAATTCCCAGCTAAAACAAAAGATTCTTATGGAATTGCACACTTCTCCCTTAGGAGGGCACTCAGGATTTTTAAAAACTTACCACGGGGTTAAGAAGGAATTCTTTTGTGATGGCCTTAAATCATATATTCAAAAGTTTGTGGCAGAATGTTTGGTTTGCCAACAAAATAAAGTTGAAACAATTAAGACACCGGGTCTATTACAACCTTTATCCATTCCAAGCCAACGTTGGGAGGAGGTTTCAATGGATTTTATCACAGGTTTACCTAAGTCCGAGGGAAAGAGTGTCACCATGGTGGTAGTTGACAGACTTACCAAGTATGCACACTTTTGTGCATTATCACATCCATTTAAAGCCAGTACAGTTTCTACTGCATTTATGGAAACAATTCAAAAGCTACATGGAAACCCAAAGATTATTGTAAGTGACAGAGATCCCATTTTCACTGGAAATTTTTGGATAGAATTATTTTCTTTTCTTGGTACTCAGTTAGCTCATAGCTCATCTTATCATCCTCAATCTGATGGGAAAACTGAGATAGTAAACAAATGTTTGGAAGGATATCTTCGTTGCTTTGTATCTGATAAATAGACACAATGGGTCAAATGGTTGCCTCTGGCTGAATGGTGGTATAACACTTCCTTCCATACAGCAACAAAAATGACCCCATTTATGGCACTTTATGGGTATCAACCACCATCCATCACATCATATTTAAGAGAAAATTCTAAGGTTCAGGCAGTGGAACATCACATCGAACATCAACAACAAGCCCTCCAACTCTTAAAGGATAACCTCGTGTTGGCACATAATAGAATGAAACAACAGGCAGATCAAAATCGCAGTGAAAGAGGTTTTGATGTAGGTGATTGGGTATTCCTACGGCTACAACCATATAAGAAAATGTCCCTCAAGCAAGCTAAGAAGGATAATAAATTATCACCAAAGTATTATGGTCTGTACAAGGTGTTGCAAAAGATTGGTACTATGGCATACAAATTGGAGCTTCCTGCAGCTTCTTGATTGCACCCAGTTTTCCATGTTTCATGTTTAAAGAAGGTTATAGACGACAAGGTCATAGTTCAAACAATATTGCCAGAACTTGACAAGGAAGGAAAAATTATATTGGAACCGGAAGCAGTCACAAAAACAATAACTCGACAGCTACGAAATCGATCAATTTTAGAGTATCTTATCAAGTGGAAGAACTTATCCGCTGAAGATTCCACATGGGAGGATGAGAATTTTATGCAGAAGTATCCAGAACTACTCAAGCGTTGAGGAAAACACTTTTTTGAAGGAGAGGGGCATGTTGGGTCCCTATAATACTAGTGATTACCCCATTACTATTGTAGTTATACCCCTTATTAATATTGTTGTGCCCCTATTGCCCCCATATTGTTATTACTGTGCCCCATAGAATCCCTCTATTGTTATTTTTGTGGTTTTATATTATTATTGTTAGGTCGGCTGCGTTATATTGTGACTCCTTAGACTACTATATATAGAAAGGAGGTTTTTTCATTGGAATCATCCAAGAATTGTTCATTTATGTAATGTAAAGGAGGTTGCCCCCTCGAAGAGGCTGAATTCTAAGGCGTTGATCTATCTTTTCTATCTTTTCTTGAGCTGGATTCATAACATTCTTTGTCTTCATATGTTAGTTTTCTCACAACAGCATCATAACTCAGTATTTGGCTATGACTCTTTCCCTCCACCCGATTAAAAATCATAGAAATATTGCTATCATCTTTTGCCCAACTATCAATATGAATGAACTCACAATCATTTATAAATACTTGATCGTCACAGTTAAGAAAATTTGACTTTTACCTGTAACATGAAATAGTAAAAGTTCAATCAACTTGTACATAAATGAATTTTTCAACATTAATCAAATATACATTTTAAATGTCTTACCATGTAAGCTGCATCTTTGAATTTGTTTTCCCTTTGAAGCTTGACAATATCATTGCCAATTGTGTGTCTGAATGAAATGTCACAAATCTCCATAATGGTGATGATGTGACTTCTACAAATCCCACAACTAGTTTACTAAAAGCTTGATAAGTATAAGGGTCACTATCATAGTCAATATTTGGAATATTGAAACGATGGGGAATATCTGTAATAACTAGGGCATACTCCCTTTTAGATATGAGTTTAGCAATGTCTTCACAGTCACCTTGTATTACTTGATATTGAACAGTGTCTAGCCCATTCCAAATGAAATGAGTAAGAGTTGGATCAAGTTCAACATTCTTAACACGTTGCTTCCTCAGTCTTTCGGTCTTTATTTTTTCAATAAAAGTTCTGAAGCTAGTTGGCGCTCCATTATCATCCTTCTTCATCTTTTATAAAATAAACAAATATATGTGTAAGTTATAAATTAAAAATAGTACACAGATGAATAAAAACGAATGTGTAAATCAAGATACCTTTTTAAATGCAAGATAAAAAGCTTTTAATGTTGATGTAGAACTTGAATCTGGATAGTTGCGTACGACATCATCCCAACTATATTCATTCAACAATCTAACCATTTTTTCTTGAATTTTCATGTAAACTTTGTGAATACATGGATAAAGTAACAAAAATTCAATATAATGATATGTATAACAAATACTACCAAGAACAATATGTTTTATTTAAAAGAAAATTATAATCTAGAAATAAATAAAAATAACTCAACAAACATACTTTTGAAATTCCTTAGACATTTCCTCCAATGATAATTCTCCTGACTTCACACGAGATAATATTGTTTTGACAATTTTTTCATCTTTCACTCCTTGCATTGCTCTCCAAGGTGTGATAGTCATATCTTCTGGAAGCTGCTTCAAGTCGGGACCTAATTTATTGCCGCCACATATCAATGGCTTAGACTTTTTAACCTTCTAGTTTTTAATGCCAATGTTTTCCCACATGCTAAAAATCTTATCAATCAAGTTCCAAACATCTCTAGTTCTAAATGCCAATTGGAAAATGTTATCAATACCTCTGAATATATCACTAGGAAGGTTGCATTTTCCACCTTTTGAATTGGGTTTCTCTTCAATTTGATAGCCTATTTCCATACAACATTCCCTTCGGAAATTTGCAGTAACATTTATCCTATCCCCACCACATTTTTCTTGAAATTCACTATGAATAAATCTAACCCTTTGGATGAAAGTCATAGACATCCTATATTCATTATCTGAATTATGATCCCATGCCACTAACTTTGCTTTTGTATCCGATAAACCAAAATAAATGATACATTTCATTGTCTCAAAATGTGGGTTATTGGGATATTCCTCCATCAATTGTCTTTGAGCTTCTACAGAATGGTTCCCCCCAAGCACATAATAATTGCATTCAAAAAATTTTGACTTATCAAATGCTTCTTTGTTGGGAACTTGAATTGGATCAACAAGAAGCACATAATTAACCACATGAGCATATGGATTATACCTCATCAATCTCTTCAAGTTGTGAAAATGCAGATGGTGTGGCTTTCTGACTTGATATTGACATTGTCCTTCACTTGCCTTATAGGTTTGTCTGACATTAAGCTGAAATGTACGAACACCATCAATTAAGTTTTTCTTTGTCAAATTCTATCAAATGGCATTTTGTTTTGTTTTGATAATGCCATCCTCTAAATCAGCTCTTGGTGTAATGATTTCTCTGCTTTCTTTTGAAGTTTCACTAGGTTCTTGACTGTTGGTCATGACTACTTCAAAATCTTCAACTTTACTTTTCTTCGTCATAACATTCTCAACAGATTTATTTTTGGGCGTTATTACTTTTGGTCTTTTACAGCTCTTCTCAATTCCAATTTCATCTTCAGTAACAACAACATATGTTTCACTGCCAGTTTCAACTTCATTGCCCTCAAAAGTAACTTGTTTACCCTTGCTAGATTTATCTGCTAGAGGCCTTTTTTTCTGATCCTTTGGATGTAGTTTTGTAGCATCATCAATTACTACATTTTGCTTGTTTTCCATATCTTCTTCTGACACTGAGTAAAAACTGCTGACAACTTTCATGATATCATGCTCTATGAAATGAATGCCTCCCAACCTAATTGAAAACTTTCAACAAAATTCTGCCAAACAAAATATCATATGTCAATAAAAATAAAATTAAAAAAAATATAGTGAGACACTTTCAAGAAAACAAAATACAAATATAAATGACAATACTTACGATGTTTTGTTTCATCTCATTTACGATTTGTTTACACAACTTTGTAGATACCTCTCTCATGTCATACAATGAATATGTTAATTGATATTTAATCCTTTCATGTGACTTGGGAAATTTTGTAAGTATGTAAACAACTTTAGTGTCTGGTACCAAACACATATCTATGACTCTTCCCATCAGCTCAAAAATTCCATTTTCATTCGGTATATCAATATATATATATATATATATATATATATATATATATATATATATATATATATATATATATATATATATATATATGTTCACACTTTGGCTTTCTCTTTCTTTCACATACCATATTCTTGATGGGAACTTCACCTCTTTTGAATTCTTCCAGTCTGAAATCATCTTCTTATCATTTGAGGCACTTGAAAGATTTGTAGCCATGAGCTCAGTTGGAGTTCGTTCACCAATGGTTTTTGAACATGCACCTTTAAGTGTCTTTGGTCCAGACATATTCACAGAAATATTCTTTGATGCCATTTTCCTGAAAAATAGAAACACAAATTAGTAAACAACAAAAACATATTAACTTAAATCCACAACGAAAATATATCCTAAATTTTTAATTTGTATAATCATATAATTGAAATTAAAAAAATATTAACACTAAGAAATGGCAGAAGCCCACTAACACCACCCTGTCCATCCATGGAGTGGCAGGCGATTTCCCTACCCCTTACCCTGCACGCCCCCCTACCACTCCTCCCCCTCAACCGACCCATGCCACCCCACCCCGCAATCGGATGACCATCCAACCACACCATTACCCCCCTTCCACACCTCCCCCCTACCCCCACGCAACTCCACCCCCAACCACTTCCCCTCCACGCCCCCTTCCACCCCCTAGCCCCCCTACCGGCCCACAACCCCCATGCCACTTCACCCCCTTCCCCCTCTCCCCAACCCCCAACAGCCTACCCCCTTTCCCCCCAACCGAGCCACCCCACCTCGCAATCGGACGGCCACCCCAGCCCACCTTTACCCACCTTCCACCTATTCCTCCTACCCCCCTCACCCCCAACTGAACCACCCCTCCCCGCAATCAGACAGCCACCCTTAGCCCCCCTTCCCTCTACCCCTTAACCCCCCCCTCCCCTACCCCCTGCCCGGCCCCCTTACCTCACTCCCCTCGGACGCACCCCTCATCCCCCCCTCCCCCTTTCCTCTCACCTCACCCCTCATCCGCCCCCTCTTCCTGCTCCTCCTCCTTACTCCCCTTTCCCCCCCACTACCCGCGCCCATCCCCACCCCTTGTTCCCCCTCACTCTACCATCGCTCACCCATCATCCCTCCCGCTCACCTCACCCCTCATCCCCCTCACTCCCCTTTCCCCCCCTCTACCCAGCCCCCCCTCCTCACCCCTCGTTCCCCCTCACTCTACACCCACACTCTCCCCCCTCACCTCACCCTTCATCCCCCCTCTACCCGGCCCCTCCTCACCCCCTTCTCCCTCCCAACCTTCCCCCTCACTCCCTTTTCGCCCCCCTCGACCTGAACCCCCCTCTCACCCCTCGTTCCCCCTCACTCTACCCCCTCTCACCTCACCTTTCATCCCTCCCCCTCACTCCCCTTTCCCCCCCCTCTACCTAGCGCTCCCTCATCTCCCCCCCCCCACCACCTCACCCCTCACCTCACCCCTCATCTCCCTCACCCCTCGTTCCCCCCCTCACTCTACCTCCTTTCACCCCTCATCCCTCCCCCTCACCTCACCCCTCATCCCCCCCTCTAACCCCTTGTTCCCCCTCATCCACCCCACTCATTCTCCCCCCCTCTACCCGGTCATCCCCCTCACCCCTTGTTCCCCTTCACTCTAACCCCCTCGCCCTACTCCGCCCCTCACCTCATCCCCCCCCACCCTACCCCTAACCCCCCCCACCCCTTGGCCCTCCCCCTCTCACCCTCCCCTACACCCCATGGCCCTCCACCCCACTCTCCCCCTAACCCCCCCCCTCACCCTACCCTCGGCCCCCCCAACCGCTACCTCCGCCACCCCCTCCTAACCCACCCCCTTCACCCTACCCTTACGCCCCCCAAACCCTCACCCCTCGGCCCTCCCCCGAACCACCGAAACCCCCCCCCTCATCCTACCCCTACCCCCCTAACCCCTCGGCACCCTCCTAACCGCCCTCCACCCTCACCCTACCCATACCCCCCAACCCCTCGGCACCCCGCTAACCGCCCCCCACTCTCACCCTACCCCTACCCCATAACCCCTTGGCCCCCTCCCCCGGCCCCTCACCCTCACCCCTCGGTTCGCCCTCGAACCCCCCCACTCACCCTATGCCTACTCCCTCGACCCTGAACCCCCTAACCCCCCCCACTAACCATACCCTTAACCCGCCCCTCCCTCGGCCACTACTCCTAACCCCTCCCCTCACCGTACCCCTAACCACCCCACTAACCCCCCCCCCCCCCACCCGTAAACTCCCCCCTCACCCTCGGCCCACCCCCCTAACCCTACCCCTACCTGCCCCCCTCACCGCTCGGCACCCCGCTTACCCGCCCCCCTCACCCCTCGACCCGACCCCTACCCGGCCCCCCACCCTACCCTTACCTACCCCCCTCACCCCTCGCCCCCCCCCACTAACCCGCCCCCCTCACCCCTCGGCCCCCCCACCTTTCCCCCCCTCTCCTCACCCTTCCCCACCCCGCTCCCCTGCCTCCCGTTACCTCCCTCCCCCGCCTCAAACTCCCTCTCGCCTCCCTCACCTCCCGACCTCCACCCCCTCGGACGACCACCCGGGCGAGCCGGCGGGCCGCCAGCGTGACGCGGGATGGGTGGCTGCGCCCCACCCTGTGCCACTCAGGCGGCCCGCTGGCCACCCCAAGTGGGACGGTGGGCCCTCGGGGTGGCGAGGGGTGGGGCTCGGCTGCCCACCCTACGCCACCCAAGTGGCCCGGGCAGGCCGGTGGAGTGGCGCAGGGTAGGGCGTGGCCGCCCTCCCCGCGTCACCTCGGTGGCCTGCCCGGTGTGGCTATCTGATTTTGAGAATCGGACGGCCACCCCAGCGGCTTGCCAGCATGCCTAGGTGGCCATCCAAGGGGACGGAGGTCGGGAGGCGGAGGTAGGGGAGGTAGGGGAGCGGGGGAGAGAGGGAGGGGGAGGCGATGGGAGGGGATGGGGGTTGTGGAGGGGTGGGGGAGGGAGGGAGGGAAGGGGAGGCGGAGGGCGGTGGAGGGAGGGGGAGGGGCAGGGATGGGAGGGGATGGGGGAGGCAGAGGGGTGGGGTAGGTGGAGGGTAAGGGGGGGCAGGGCGAGGGGTGAGGGGGGGTTAGGGTAGGGTTGGGGGAGGGGCCACCGAGGGGTTAAGGGGTAGGGGTAGGGGTAGGGTTAGGGGGGCGGTTAGGGTTAGGGTTAGGGTTTGGGTTAGGGTTTGGGGGGGGTTAGGGTTAGGGTTAGGGTTTGGGGGGGGTTAGGGTTAGGGTTAGGGTTTGGGGGGGGTGCCGAGGGGTTAAGGGGGGTGGGCGGGGGGTAAGGTTAGGGTTATAGGGGGTAGGGGTAGGGTTAGAGGGGGGGTGCGGTAGGGGCAGGGTTGCGGGGGAGGGTGAGGGGTTGGGGGGGTTAGGAGTAGGGTTAATGGGGGGGGCCGAGGGGTTAGGGGGCAGGGGTAGGTGTAGGGTTAGGGTTGGACGGGGGGTGGCGAGGGGTTAGAGGGAGGAGGGGGAGGGGAAGGGTTTGGGCTGGGGGAGTTGGGGTTTGTGGTGGGTGAGGGGGAGTGGGGGTGTAGGTGTAGGGTGTGGGGAGTGGGTTCGGGGAGGGGCCGAGGGGGTAGTGGAGCGACCGAGGGGTGAGGAGGGGGGGCGGTAGAGAGACAGGTGAGGGTAGGTTGGACGGTGAGGGGGAGAAAAAGGAGGGGGGTGAGGGAAGGTGGGGTGAGGAGGAGGGGAAGGGTGAGGGGTAGGGGTGGCACGAGGGATGAGGGGGAGAGGTAGGGGTAGGGATGGGGGGAAACGAGGGGTGAGGTGGGGGAGTGGGGAATGGGAGTCGGGGAAACGAGGGGTGAGGTGAGGGGGAGGGGAAGGGGAGTTGGGTAGGGGGCCAGGTGGGTGGATCCAGGGGAGTGGGGTAGGGGGGCCGGGTAGGGGTGAGGGGGTCATGTGGGGTAGGGAAGTGGGGCGAAAGGGGGGTTGAGGGGTGAGGGGGAAGGGGTTGCTAAGTTTGGGTAGGGGCCCGGAAGGGTGTGTGGAGGGAGTGGGTGGTCGGCCGCTTGCAGGATGGGGTTGCCCTGGGCCCACCATGCTCACGTCGGAAATATTTGTTCATTTGGTTGACACTTATAAAAAAAAATCTAGTAGCTGGTCGATTGCAAGATGGGGTTGCCCTGGGCCCACCATGCTCATGGCAGAAATATTTGTTAATTTGGTTGACAAAAAATTTTAAGTTTAGAAAAAAAAATCTACTTCGTTAAACTAATTTAATATGAGAAATTTCAAGGAAAAAAATTAACTGACCTTTCAATTGCGAGAATTCTTCGTTGAATATGTTGTTGATCCCAATGTAGCTACTCCACAAATTTGCTCCAAGTCTTTCACTGAACCTCAGAAAAACCTTATGTAACGTAAGCAATAGTGATAATGGAATATATAGGTTAAATTATGGAGATGTTTTACCATACGGTGAATGCGGGAATTAGTTTTAATAAATTTTAACATGTTAATTTTTTTATGGAGAGGAATGACAATATGATAAAGTGGACAGTATGGAGTTGTTTTACAATGGGGTGAATGTGAGATTAATTTGTTTCAGAATGTATTATAAAAATTTAAAAAAACATTCAATTGTTTAGTAAATATTATATACTTTGACTATTAAAATAATTTAGGTAGAAGTTGTAGTTTACAATTTTAACTTTAATGATTTATTTCATAAAAAAATTAAGTTTACATTTTTCATTAGATTGCATAACAAAATAATGAATTGAAATAAATCTCACAAACTTTTAGGAGGGAAATATTTTCGCGAAATTTTTTGGGAGGGAAATTTTTGGAGGGAAAATTTCATTCTCTAAGCTGTATAATATCTTTAAGAGACTCTCCATTTGTATCATTGAACATCTTCTATTTGAAAGGGATGGATTGTCATGATAGTGAAGTTTCGATTTATACAACATCAACATCTTCATCGCGTAACAACTATATTCATATGGATGAATATAGCGGGAATTCTTCCACTATGAATAGAAAGTCAATTCTTCCACTTAGTCTTGATCCTAAGGACTATGAGAGTAGCACTGATGAAAGAGGGGATGGAGAATTTCAAATAAATAAAGAGTCACAGATTCCACTTAGTCCGAATTCGAAGGACTATGAAAGCAGTAGTGATGATTAGCTTGATGATAAATTACAAAAGAATGGAGTCTCACGGTGTCCACTTAGTCCTAAGTCTATGGACTATGAAAGCAACAGTGATGAAGAGCAATATGGTTAAGTTCAAAAGAATGGAGTGTCATGGTGTCCACTCAGTCTTAATTCTAAGGACTATGAGAGTAGCAGTGATGAAGAGCGTGATAACGAATTTGAAAAGAATGGAGTGTCAAAGTGTCCACTTAGTCCTAATTCTAAGGACTATGAGAGTAGCAGCGATGAGGTGCATGATGATGAATTTCAAAAGTATGGAGTATCACAGTGTCCAGTTAGTCCTAATTCTAAGGAGTATGAGAGCAGCTTTGATGAAGAGCGGGATGATCAATTTCAAAAGTATGGAGTGCCAGGGTGTCCTGTTAGTCCTAATTCTAAGGACTATGAGAGCAGCTTTGATGAAGAGTGGGATGATGAATTTCAAAAGTATGGAGTGCCACGGTGTCTACTTAGTCCTAATTCTAAGGACTATGATAGCAGAAGTGATGAAGAGCGGGATGATGAATTTCAAAGTAATGGAGTGTCACGGTGTCCACTTAGTCCTAATTCTAAGGACTATGAGAGCAACAATGATGAAGAGCGCGATGATGAATTTCAAAAGAATGGAGTGTCACAATGTCCTCTTAGTCCTAATTATAAGGACTATGAGAGAAGTAGTGATGAAGGACATAATGATGCACTTAGTCCTAATTCTAATGAGTATAAAGGTAGCAGTGATGAAAGACAAGATGATACACTTAGTCCTACTTCTATGGATTGCGAGAGCAGCGCTGAAAATGCACATGAGGAAGAATATCCAATAAACATCAAGTCAAAATTTCCATTGAGTTTGAATTCTATGGACTATGACAGTAGCATTGAAGAAGGGGAATATGAAGAATATCCTCCAAGTCAGTATTTGAAAAGCACAGTTGATCATAGTGTGGATAACATTCCTCTTAATGATGATAAAAATCCTTATACAAATGATGATCTAATAATGGAGATGTTGCCAAGAAATATTGTATCGGGGAGTAGGAGCAAACCTTTTCGTATCAATGCAAGATGTTCTAGTTATACAAGGGGTAGAGCAGAATATCTTACAAGAAGAAATTCTATCGGCACACTCATTTCAAGTGAATGTTTCCAAAAAGATTGCTCGAAAAATATGTATTTCAAATTTGCATTAGAGAGCAGGAAGAGATATTTGTCAATGAATAAAAGCATGCAAAATTCATATTTAGTTGGGTGCATGCAATCTACATTGTCAGGTTATGATTATCATATTAAGACTTTATTTATCTGTAGAAAAGCTTTCAAAATGTTTCATTCGATTGGGAATTTTTGTCTCTCGAGAATTCAAGAAAATTTGGAAAAGGATCCCACATTTTATTTTGAAGTACGTCATAAAAGACAGTTTGGGCCATTATCAAACACTGCAATGTCATGGATGAAAGATTTCTTTTCAAAGCATGGAGAGTGTATGCCAAATAGAGAGACAATACATATTCCAGATAATTTTTCGAGACACGAAATCTACAACTTATACAAAGAATATGCAGAAGGTGCTGAGGGACATGGCCAGTTTATTACATATCAATATTTTGTGAAGATATGGAAGAAAGAATTCAACAATGTCTGTATTCCTAAGAAGACAAGGATGGGGATTTGCAGTACATGTGCTTCTCTTAAATAAAAAAGGGACAAATGTGAAGGTTCAGAAAGAGGTAGGCATTCATAACTTTAACTTTCAAGATTATATATTCATCAAGTATGAAAACATATTTCTTAATGGCTTTCTTTTATGTTGTGTAGATTCAATTGTCAAAGAACTTCAGGAGCATCATAAAAAACAAACAAATGAATGTAAAAGTTGTACAAGCATCGAAAGAAGTGTTATGATAATCTGAATAAATATTTGGGTTTGATAATTGATGGTATGGACCAGAAGAAAACACTTTTACCACATTTTGTTTGCACACCCAAAAATTTACAGGAGGAAAATTTTATTCAGTATCACTTGGTCGGTTGTATGGTCTTCAATGGGAAAATGTTGCCAAAGGTGTACTTCACAGCTCCAAATATTCATAATGATGCAAATCTGACCATAACCATAATTCATGATGTGCTTTCTCATTGGTCTGGTAATCTTCCTAAAGTTTTGTATCTACAATTGGACAACACTTGCTATGAAAACAAAAATCAGGTTGTTTTTGGATATCTAAACATGCTTGTTGAATTGAGAATTTTTTAGAAGGTAAAGATTGGTTTCTTCTTTTTGGGCACACTCATGACCATATTGATCAGATGTTCAGTCATTTTTCAGTCACATTGAGGAGGAAGGAAGCTGGGAGCTTGCCATCATTAATTGAATGTATTAAGAAATCATACATGCCAGAGCCTACTTTTGATGTGTTGGAAGAAACTGTTGACATGCGAAGGTTTATTATGGGATCATATGGTGAGGGGAAATGAATTTAACAACTTAATGACATTAGCTTCCAACATCAATTTCGTATCAAAAAAATTGATGGGAAAACACTAATATGGGGCAAGAAGCATTCAAATACTACTGAATGGGCACCATCATCAGGTTTGCAATTTTTGAAGTTCATTCCAGAT
Source organism: Pinus tabuliformis (assembly GCA_031772625.1). Classification (NCBI taxonomy): domain Eukaryota; kingdom Viridiplantae; phylum Streptophyta; class Pinopsida; order Pinales; family Pinaceae; genus Pinus; species Pinus tabuliformis. The sequence continues at coordinate 477,877,428 of CM062805.1, read as the reverse complement.
CATCCAATATTTGCATCGAAAATATTGTTATTACAATCAGTTGGTGAAGTTCATAATGCACGCAAACAAAACAGAGATATAAATTATTTTGATTACCTAGAATAAATTAAAAAATGTATTAGATATACATATGAGTACTTTGACATTGCTGATTCAGTTTGGTGGGATTCATTTTTCAATAATCAAAGTGATATCATTTCAACAAGAACAAATGAAGATATACCTTTCAAAAATCCATTTATTTGGCCACAAAATGTGTCGAATGCACATGAGGAAATAAACATTGTTGAACAGCAACAATATCAAGGTATCATTAATTCTTCACAGGCAGAGGAAAGAGAGATGTATATTGGTTCCAGAAGATCTCATGCACAATGTGAAGCCATGAAAGACCTTTACAGGGGTTCAATACAGGATATTAAGGAGGGTTGCATGATTGTAGTGCTAGCAGATGGAGATCTCAATGGCTATCCATTCTGGGTTGCTAAAGTTATAAAGGTCTTTACAGAATATGAGGATATTACAAGTGTTGAAGTACATTGCTATGCCACAAATACACACCCATTCAATGGTGTGTATAAGCCAGAGATGGTAGTTGACAAAAAAAATGGCAGAAAGAGAAAAAGAAAGGGTATGAATATAAATTGTCACTGCATAGACATATTGAAATTGGAGGATGTTGGCATACTTGTTTATGACTTCAATTTAACAAAGAGGGGAACTCTTCACTTCAAGACGATAGAGATTCTGAAAAGGTTGTTACCAGAAGGAACAGTATTGAGATGGGAGTCTGTTGAAACTAGTCATAGATCTCGAAGAATTTTGAAACCTGAAATGATGGGCATGAAAGTGGACTCATATGGGGCACTAGTTGATGAAAGAGAAGAATATGGAACATGTTCATCAGCATCCAGTCACTCATCTGAAGATGTGAATTCTGATGGTGTGCAAGAAAATATGACTGATTTTGAATAATTGTTTAAGGCAGTTTATCTAACTGATGTATGCATCGTCTCTTGAAATAAAATTTTTGACTTCCATATGGTGTTAAATGAGAAGTTATGAGTCATTTTTATGTTGTTAGATCATTTAACTAGCATTTTTTTTAAATTTTGAAGATTGACCCTAAAAGAAAAATCATCGTTCCAGTATAATCACTTTTTCATTTTCAAGCTATATTTTGCACGAAAATTTTGTTTTCACTGCCATTTTTAAAACATATTCAAAATTGTCCCTAAAAAAAAAAACCATCATTCCAGTATACACACTTTTTGTTTTTAGCATTATTTTTTATGTTTTTTTGGCGTTTTTTGGCCAGAGTTCCCGTTTCAAAGTTTACATTGTTAGATGCTAATGATGCAACAAAATGCAAAAATAATCCACATTTATAATCCCTCGGTCTTGGAACAGTACCATGTTGTTGTTATATTATTGTTCCTTAGTGTGGCTTAGTATTTCTAATCACATCATTTCTCTTGTATATATAACAAGGAGACCTAATTTTTTAGGGATCATCCTATCTTAAGAATTTGATATATTGTAAAAAAGTTTCCCTCTCAAAGAGGCTTCTTATTCATTCAATCATTATCAAAGTGTGGAATCATGTATTATTTCTATTTTTATGCTATTTGGGGTTTTTGGTAGATAAAATTTTGTACCATAGTGGATGATATTATTTGGTTCCTTCAAATGCATGAAATTAATATTTTTTCTCTAACTTGTTTTGGGTTAGTTTTAATGAGAATAAATTTTAGGGTGGATAAAGGACATAATATGGTACATTGAGTAAAAAATTCATAATCTAACTTTCCATATTTTCTAAGTTACTCTAGAAATTATGATGTAGATTCGAAACCGCTCATGAAATTTACTAGATCACAAGACTCGAAGCTACTTTACTGCATTGCAAAACTCAATTCATGATCTAGAACATAAATCATAGACATGAAAAAGGAAACATCACACATGCACATAGATTTATCTACGAGAAAGAAACTGGTTAAAACCCCTTCCTATCTATATTGCATTAATCAAAGAATATACATGAATACATATTCTTGCTCAAGCCTTAGCACAACCTACAAGTGTATAATCTATTTCTTTTCCTAACTGATTGACTCTGGCCAACACTTAGCCAATTTTCAAGCCCTCCAAGCTGCTATTTTCTTGCACTATTCTTGGAGGAAATTAGCCACTATTATTTAGGAAATTCCCTCAATCGGATTGTGCAATTCCTCCAGGCTCATCCTATGACTACATGCACCACTTGTACACATTGGAATAACCTACAATTGATAGTACATTTCCTTGGAATCTCCATCTCAACTAGGTAACTCTAATTCTCTACATGCATCAATTATTTTGGGTTGATTGATTAGTTAACTGGTTGATCACTGAGTGTGGTTGAATTTACACTTCCACAACTTGACCTTCCATTAGTTCCTCCAACAATTAGAACTAGTCGATAAATCAATTTAACTGAAAAAAATTGCTACAAATTAGAAATCAATCATGCTGAGATGAAATCAAGCTTCCCCAACTTGAATTAACTAATTTAACTGAGTGACAAGTTTCATGTCACCTTAGTTAGCTACCTCCAAGATTTCCTACTGAAATGGAAATTCAATTTTTCTCTAGTTTGACCAAGGCAAAGTCAAATCGAGATTTTCTTGCTACATTTTCAATAGTTACAGGTTGTGCAAATTAGGGCGTTAGTTGAGTCGTAAAAATATGCATAAATAGGTGGTTCTTGTAAAATATTCATATATTAACATTATGAGCTCCAAATAGAGTGTCATAGTGGAATTATAAATAAGACAAAATATAAAATTTTAGCTCCAAATTTCATACCTCCAATAGAAATATTAGAATAGTTTCTATTTGTACAAGTTAACTCTCTTAAAATGGAGGAAAGGAAATAAGTTCTGGTAATGTAACCATAGTCTTCCACTGCAAGTTAAAAATTGCATGGGAATAATGACACGTTAGAAAGGACAACTCATAGTATAGTCTCTAAAAATTTCAGTAGAAAAAAGATTAAAATTGTATAAGTTATAACTATTTGAGTTTTGGATATCATTCAAAACCCTAATCCCATCATGACTAGATGTAATAAGCTAAATTAGACCTAGAAAAACCTACGAAGGCTCATCCTTGACATAGATAATATAATGAAAAAGGTGGAATTAAGGATTTACAAGATGTTAAGAGAGTAGACAACATAGAGTCTATAATGACAAAGTAAGTTGACATCTTAAATATGGTAAATAAACAAAATTCCAAAATCTCAATGATGATTTCTAAGATAGTCTAAAAAATCTAGCAAGTGGATATGACCTCAAAGAGAATCTTAAGGAAATGAGGGAGAATATTTTGAATGATATGATATTCCTCCTTACCCTAAATTTTCCTCCTCAAGAAGGTGACAAGGAGATAAAGATGGTTAAGACCAAAATAAATAGTAATAGTAATTTAAAATACTTGGGCAATAACAAGATTGAGTCCCAAACACTTGATCATCCATTACTCTAAAATCTACATCATCATGGGGTAAACTTAAGACTAAGGAATCAATTCATTACCAAGATATATAAAAGGAATTTTAGTGGTAATAATCCCATATCTTGGATATTCCATATAGAGAAATTATTTGATATACACCAAGTGCAAACTTTACATAAGGTAGCCATTGCATCTTTGTATTTATGACCTAATCTATTTGTGTAATACCAATGAATTCTTGATTGTTAAAAAATATCTATTGTCACTTAGTCTATTTTTATGGATTAATTTATAGCACATTAGTCTATTTTTATGGATGAATTTATAACACATTATGGGGATATTGAAATCAATATGTTCTTTATATGATTTATAAATATCAATAAAACATGACTAGTTAAAAAGCACATTCAACATTTTAAAAACTTGAGTATTAGAGTGAAGAACATTTTAGATGATAGTTTGTTGGATATATTTGTGGGAACTTTAAAGGAAATCATTCAAGATAAGGTATATTCATTAGAGCATAAATCGTTGGAGAATTCTTTTAGTGTGACAAGAAGTAAAAATATGGGCATAAGATAAGCTAACACTAACACCTATAAATAGTGCAATGTTCCTACTCATAGCCTTACTTGACCTATAAGGTTGACACCTCAACAATTGGATTAAATATTAGCAAGGGGAATATGTTTTAATTGCTGAAACAAGTACAATAAGAGGCAAAAGCATGGTGATAATACATTATTTTATATAGATCCTAAAGAGGAAAAAGAATAAGAACTTGAAACTTTTCAAGATATAAAACTATAACAGACTACTCCAAACATATCCTTTCATGCATTAATTGAAACTAAGACTCCTCAATTTCTCAAATAATTACTCTTAATTTATGCTTCTTTCTCTAACCACCCATAACTTTTAATTGTAAATGAGCCAAACTTCTCAGATGCTTTATATATCTAGAACAAATGTTTGATGTAATTATTGTATGTGGAGATACCATACATTATTTATGGAAGTCATTGAGCTCACTAAAAGAGATTATTTCTTGGATAGCCTAATGACTACAACCCCAATGGGTGGTGTTGATGTGGTCTTAGCGTTACACTTGTTAAAATACTTAGGACTACTGGAATTTAATTTTCAAGAAAATTTCATGATATTTTCCTAAGAATGCAAGGATATTGAATTGAAATATATCCAAGGAAACAATCTAAAGTGATAAGCTATAATGACTTGAAAAAATTGTTAGGAAAGGGACACCATGGTGTAACTACACTCTTGTGATCAATAACTGTTCAAACATCTAAATCCTATGTTTCCTTGGATCTCCAAAAATGTATCAACAATTCCAAGTATTTACGAAGATGCCCAAATGTCTTCCATCTACTAGAAGCATGACCCCTCCACACAGTTGCAACTAGGTAACCTTCCTCATAATACCAAACCTTAAAAATACCCCTATACCTAAAAGAATGAGATTAAGTGTATGGTTTAAGAAATTTTAAAGGGTGGTATCATTCAAACTAGCCAAAGTGATTTCTATTTATCAATGATAATGGTTTACAAAAATTAATGTTCATGGTGTATGTGTATGTATTATAGAGATCTCAACAAGATCATTGTTTAATATAAGTTTCCTATTCCTATCATTGTTGAATTTTTAGTTGAGTTACAAGGAGAATTTTTAAAATTAAGTTGGATCACCATTTCGGATATCATCATATAATAATGAGAGAATATGACATCCCCCAAGAAAAATATTAGAACACATGAATATCATTATTAATATTATGTGATGTCACTTCACCATATTAATGCACCTTCCACTTTTCAAAGCTTAAAGAAATATATTTTTTATCCCTTCCCTAAAAAAAATGTCTTAGTATTTTTTGATGATACACTAATCTATAACATATATTGTGAAGTGCAAGTACAAAATTTTGATGGGGTCTTAAAACCGTTGGAGGAGAAATAACTATATTAAAAGGCTTCCAAGTGTGCCTTTTGGGTTCAAGAAGTTGTATATTTGGGTCATATTTTATCCCATGGGGGTGTTAGTGTGGATCCAGAAAAAATTAAATATATGATGCATTGGCTAAATCCCAAAAGCTTAAAGAATCATAGAGGATTCCTAGGATTTAGGGTCATTACCACATATTTGTCAAGCACAATGGTTGAACAGTAGCACTTCTAACAACATTATTGAAAAATGATGCATTTCTTGGGCTTGAGAAACAACTTGAGATTTCGAAAATATTAAGGAGGATAAGTAAGGCCCCTTTCCTTGAAAACCGCCAACTTAAAGGAGATAACTTAATCAAACAAATTTATGAGAAGGGTATGTTGGCATATTACATGTATTTAAGAAATTGCACCCTTACCTAATAGGAAGAAACTTCAAATTAAAAAAGGATTATGATAGTATGAACTATTTCTTAGAATAATTATTATCTTTAGAAGAGCAACAAAAATGGGCTACAAAGATGTTAAGTTATGACTCTGAAATTATCTACAATAAAGGGAAAAAAATGTAGTAGATGCACTTTCAAGGAAAGAAGAACACATTGATGCCCTACTTTGTGTTATTTCTATTCTACAAGTTTTTTGGGAGGAATAAGTAGAGATAGAAAGGCATAGGACTAGAAGGAATTGAAACTAATTTGAAAATTATAGCATGTCCTTAGTGCATTATTTATATTTGAGAGGAGGAATGATTCACTTTCATATAATGTTCACATACATTTGTGTAAGAATTTTTGAATTAAACAAGAGGTCCTTTTGAAACTACACATTTCTCCCTTAGGGGAACACTCAAGATTCATGAAAGCATATCAAATTATCAAGAAGGATATTTTGGGTAAGGTCTTAAAATTGATGTTCAACATTTTATGGTTGAATGTTTGGTTTTCCAATTGAACAATTGATAGGAAATCAAGGCCATAGGTCTTCTAAAACTATTAGGTATTGTAAATGGATTTTATCATAGCTCAACCAAAGTCTTATGGAAAATTTTTCATCATGGTGGTAATGCAAAGACTAACAATGTATGGACATTTTTGCTCTCTTCTCACCCTTTTAAAGCAAGTAGTTAGAGCATTCATTGAAACAATTTGGAAGCTACATGGAAACCCCAAGATTATTATAAGCAATAAAGAGCCAATTTGCTCTGGTAATTTTTGGGATGAATTTTTTTCTTGTTTGGATACTGAATTGGCTCATAACTCCTGTTATCCTCCACAATATAATGGGAACACTGAGATTGTGAAGAAATGTATAAAATGTTATCTCTGTTGCTTTTATTTTGATATACAAAAGCATTGGGTTAAGTAGATACCACTGGAAAAATGGTGGTATAGCAATTCCTTCCACACTATATCCAAAATACCCACATTTATAGTAGTCTATGTGTGTCATCCTCCAACTATATCAACACCCTTGAGAGGGGAAGCTAACTTGCAAGGATAATTTTAAGGATCTATATTTATCCTAAAGTATAGAAACCTTGGTGAATCTTACTAATTCTTAAAATACAAAACATAAAAGGTTTGATGTTATTTTATAAAAATATTCAATTTTCAAAGGATTTTATATAGTTTCTAGGAATTTTGGCCATTTTTGGAGTAAAATAATTTTATGCAATAAATTTTTGGGTGAATTTTATCCCATAAATTTTTGGCTAGACCTTAATGGTAAGGGGAAACACTTTAATTATACTATGAGGGATATAGTGGAAATAATGTATAAATTTTCTTTTCACTTATGTTAGAAGGGCTATTTGACTTTTTTTTCTCATAAAAAAAACCGTAATTCCATTCATAGGTATGAGTGAAAATTACATTCCTTAGATACATAATAGATTTTTATTTGGATATCCAAAGGTACCTAAAAGAGAACAACCCATGAGAGCTAAAAGAAAAGGAAAAACTCTTGTCACTAAGTTTGTTTGCATGCTAAAACATCAGAAAATTTTGTTGATAAATATACAAGAATATATATTTTTTGTGGAAGCCAGATAGACAATCAATAAACTAGCTTAATATCTCGCTTATGATAGAATATAGAATAGAAAAAAAGGTCAAGAGAAGAAAATTTAAATTGATTGTGATGCTGCTAGTTGTTGGAAAATATCCCTATAGGGCTGGTGATGAGAGAAATTTTTTTGATCATCCCTTTGTTCTACAATATTCCACAAACTTGGTACCATCTTGAGCCCTTATTTTGAGAGTCTGTCTGTCATTGTATTTCTATCCCCGTAGATATGGTGGCATGATAAAAGAGAGAAAAGGGTTATTTGACTTAGTTGATTAGACTAACAATTTGAGATATCTCAATAAGCTCCATAGTCTACATAACTAAGATGTTAGTCGATCGACTTCCCTATTTTGTTGACTAACTAATTAGTTAGATATTTAAACGATTGTAACTATAAAATTCTAATATAAATATCCATGTATCAAATTAAGAATGCGCTGATTGTTTTTTATTGTCTAATATAATATAATGTACTTCTTTTTTTATTGACAATTTCTTCTTGTCTTCTCTCTTCCATATGTCTTGCATTGTTATTTTTGTATGATATTTTCTTGGTGTACATGTATTTCTATAACACATGCATGTGGTTCCATAGACTGCAACAACATCTAATAGAACCTGAACTAGTTGAGAAGAAATAGAAGGAAAAACATCATCTAGTCGAGCCAACAACAAGCATAGGAAATAATGCCAATTTTAGAAGAAAGGAAATACTAACAAAATATTCACAATGGAATGTACAAGAATTTGAGGACCCGCATTTTATCTATCTAATAAGAAAAATCGAGTTTATATCATAACACATCATTTGACCTGACATAGGCTTTTGAAAACTAAGTACTTAAGTTATTTTTTGACATTTCTCATGAAGAATTCATCATATGGAAAAAATAAATGCAAAAATATCAATAGAGAAAGGGAAAAGAAGAATAAAGATGGAAAAAGTGCATGGACCTCACAAATGAAAAGATACAGATACCTTCTTTAGAAGCTATGGAAGATTGACTAGATGCAATCGAGCAAATCGTCCATCAAATAGTTAGTATAAATGTAAAAATGAAGGAAGGAATTCAACATCTATAAAAAAAAATATAATAAGATCAAAGTGAATGAAGCTTCTTCAATTTTGTAGTAAGAGTTTTCTTCATTTGGGTATGTGAAGCAACAATTAGAAAAACCATTAGATAATGTTGATACCATGACTTTTATGCTTAATAACTAGCTGACCTACTTATCAATTACATGTAGTTGGCTCATAATGCAACAAAAAATCATTAAGTACTTAGCCAAAAAATGAAAATCAACCATTGGAAGTAGAACATCCACTACACTTGAGGCTTAGATTGAACAAGTAAAGAATGTGGAAGCAAAGTTGATACAAGAGGAGATAGAAAGGCTAAGAGAAGGAAATAAAACACAAGTGTAGGAGATCGAGCAAAAAGTTAACCCTCACCTTTTAGAGTTTTGATGAATTTCATTTTTTGGCAAACTTAAATATGACAGATATGAAATTCTTAGAAGAACAGGTTAAGTACTCAATTTGAGAATGGGGTACATTTTATTAGAATTTGTATAGATTAGTAGAATCCTTCCATCAAATTGTTTTTGGTTAAGCATAAGCCATGCCTTCTTTTAAACAAACCTCATCTTCCTAGCCCAAATATCAATTCTTTAGTGCAACTGTTTTAGAATATGATCCACAACTATTAGATCTAGTTAGCTACAATAGAAATATAAGTAAAGGAACTAATTTGTTGCTTAGAGAATTGGAAAAATGGGGAATAAAGGCTATGGATAAATATGTTCACCTACACTCCTGGTTGTAAGAAAAATGGACACAAATAGTAAATCAACCTTCCAAATCCTCACCAATAAAAATTGCACCTAACAAGGCATTAGAGCCATTACCAATAAAACCTCAATGAAGTATCAATGGTCACAAACACATATAATTTTGTATTTTTGTTTCTAAATTTTGTAATGTAAAGTTCCAAATCTCCCTTCTTCAAAATGAAGAAGGAACTGAGGGAGGGGGACATGTTGGAGGGGCTAGTCAACTAGACCTAACAAGTTGAGATAACTAACTAGACTCCATAGTCGACATAATCACGTTGTAAGTTGTTAAGCCCATATAAGTCATATATTAACTACAAAACCCCTTATTAGTCCATAGATATGGATTGATTACCTTTATATTGTTACATTTTTATGTAGGCTAGAACCTTTGAAGGTCCAATTTTATTATAGTTGTATCCTTTGTCTTCTATATATATATACTAAGGATACCTAGTCTTAGTATCATCAAATATTACCTTGCACATTGTATTCATTATAAAAGGAGGTTCCCCCTCAAAGAGGACTATAATTATTGGTTTCTTATCATTTTTAAGGCATAAGGTTCATAATATCTGATATCAGAGCTCATGATCCTATGCATTTGATGCTTCAAACAAGTCATCCTATAATTTTCCTATAACATTTTTTCTCAGATATATCAAATAATGAAACTTCGAGAATATTGAGAAGACATCTCAGACAATATTTGGTTAAAATTGTAGATCTTGGTTCACTATATTTTTGAATATATGTTGCAATGAAGTTAGGGTTTTGAATGCCCCTGCCAAGTTCCTGATAAGAATAGACTCAATGAATTTCAAATATTTTTTATCAGCCAAGATATCAAAATAGCTCACAAGAGGTAGACTTTTGGCATGGCAGATATGGTTTCAAATGTATGATTTTGATGTTGAATGGGTGCTAGGTATTTCCAATTATTTAGCCGACTCTCTTACTAGAGAAATGAACAAGGCCCATGTTCATAACCAAAGAACTGATATTTTTGTTATTCCTGGTAAGACCCCTGCAGATGATGGCTTTGAAACTTTTGTAAAAAGATTTCAGATTCTTGAATTAATTCTTGGTGATGTGGTCGAAGAAATTAAAAAGGTTATTAGACTGAGAATGAGAAGAAACCAATGGATACACAGATGTCAAGCTTGGTAGTCCCAAAATGTTGGTGTTCTGTTGGGTCTAGATGAAGAATTGGTAAAGGTATATCCTCTGCCAAATATGAAGGTAAAACTTTATTTCAAGACTCTTGATGATTATTGGACTAAAGAATATACTGAATCCGTGATCAAGGTTTTGCAAACTTTATTTTATTATCATATCATTGGAGGTATAAATTTCTCTTTTGTTGTTTATACTTCTGCTAAAATGTTGGATTTGGATGAAATAAATATGACCGAAAGGGTAGGAAGGTTTCTAAAGTCGTTAAGAATTCTTGATCTTTTTGAAGAACTTGATGCTGCATTTCTTCAAAGAAATGATGAAATTTTGCAGGAACAGATTCATTTCCCTAGTATGAACTCTTTGAACCATTTACAGATTGGGAAATAAAAAATGGCCATTGTCAAAAGAAGCCACAGACAAGAGCTTCTCAATGTGTTGAAAGGACATTGCAATATCTGCGAACATTCTCGACACCTTGGGATTATCAAATTTTAGAGTTTAGAAATCCTATTATCCCAAATCCTTTTGCACAATTATATGGCCCTGAAGGAGTTGCTGCCTCTGTGATAGCCAAAAATAATGAAGAAATTAAAAAATCACTCTCTAGCTTAAAGAATTTCACAGCCTTAAGTTACTTGAAAAATTGTCTATGATCAGAACTTTGGAAACACTTCAAGGAAGATTTGGAGTAATCAAATTACTGATTAATTCAAAGGAATTAATTACTATTAGTGTTATGGTAGGAAATTGGAGTGATGATGTAGTTTGTTTGATAAATTTATTATTGTCAACCAAGGTTTGTTCATCTATGATTTTTGAATTAGGTTGGAAGCAACAAGAGAATATCAATCATAACTACAAGCTATGGGTCCAATGTGCCATAGAACACTCTGTCAGCATGTTTCAAATTTTCAAATGGGAATTATTAGATGGAGTTGAATTGTCATTTCAAACAATGCCTGAATTTCGTAAAAGCAAAAAATATTACCTCCTTGACATTGAGATAGATCCAATGGCTTATGTAAATCGATGGACAAAAGAGGACAATAAATATCTCTTTCCACAAAAGAATCTCTATGTTACGGCTGACACCATAAAGTTTGATACAAGAAAATCATCCAAGGCACCACTAAAAGGAGAATCTTCTACTGTCTCGACAAAAGAAAAAGTAGCTACGACAAAAGGAAAAGAGAAGGTATCCGACGAAAAAGAAACCATTTTTGTGGATTTATACCAAGATGCTCAAGAGCAACAGGACCACACATGGGAGACAAAATATTTGGAGTGGTTAAATCAATCATGGTTAAAGCAAACGCTTCCCTCATCTTCATCAGAAGCACATGATCCTAATTCCAATTATGATAGTGATCGAAGTCCGATGGGACCTTGGTAGTGCGTTTTCTTTTAATTATTGTACTCGAGAATATGGAACAGACACCATCTGGACTAAGCAATGTCTGACATGACCTTCAATAATTCTCATATGTTTCTAAAGTTATAAGTATGAGTCTTGTTTGTGTAGAGATACACATCTGTGTTGTGAGTGAATGTGTGAGTGTGTGAAAGAGTGTTTGTATTCTGTGCTTTAAGAGATCAAAGACCAGAAATCTCTACTCTAAGGCATAAATTGGTATGTAACAATTTTATTTGAATTAATTCTGAAGCTTGCTGGGCTGCCTGTCTGAGGACAGTTTGTTCCAAGATCGCCTTAAGTCAAGATTGTAAAGTGAGTTGAAGACCGAAGGAGTCGTGTTTCCTCGTATTTCTCGAGCTCGTGGTGGATGGTGTGAGGAATTTCAGCATACCCTTCAGAGGTTCAAGTAAGTTACCGAGTCCATCATCTTCAAAATCATTCTCAAATATGTTAGTTCGAAATATTCACTATAAATGTTTTCTTGTGAGGTTTTAGATTGTGAAACTTGGAACATATTGAGTTTCTATCTCAGTTAACATATGATTCAAATTTCATATCTTGTTCTCTATAATTTTGGATATATTCTCTAAGGAATTCTAGTTTCCTAAATGCTCCTAAAATCATCTTCAAACATGTAAGTTTGACATGTCTGCAATAATTTTTTGTGAGGTTTAAGATAGTGAAAATTGGACCATATTAATACGAAATATCTCGGAACATCTAATTCAATTTTTAGAATTTGGTTCGCTATATTTTTATAGTTATACCTTATGGAAGTTAGGGTTTGTGAACAATCCTAAAATAATTTTTAAATAGGCTAGCTTGGTATTTTTTCTATATCTTCCTATATGGGACTTTTCATACTATGAAATATTTAGATATTTTTGAAGACATATAAAAGTAAATTAGGTAAAAATTATAATATTATATTTGAAAAATTGGACATGTGGCACACTATACAAATTTTATCGTGGGAAGAGGTCAAAGATCAACAAGTTTTGGGAAATTTACCATAACTTTCTCTTGGCACACAAAATTTAGTTCACACCTATGGAATTGTAGAAAAGAAGTATCATAATATTAAAAAATAAATTTTTAGATCCAGAAGGGCTCAAGTCTCATAAATGTATACATAAAAATTCATCCATCATGATATTCTCCAAATTAAGGTACATAACTTAGTAGTGACCCAATTGTTTATTAGAAAATATTTTTTTTTGGTGACTAGAATTTGTGATAAAGAGGTTACTATTATTATTTTCCAACATGCCTCTAAATAAAGCTACAACACCAATTCAATTTACTGAAGACTCATCCTTGACTAGTGAAGAAATTAAATACTTAGAATTTAGGTTATCTCAATTAGAGAATAAATTCAATGAAATGGTTGGTAGTATGTTGAAAAAGGTGGAATTACTAGGTTCTCAAGAAAAATTTAAAAGAGAAATGTAAAATAAGATGAATGTAAATAAGGAAGAAATACAAAAATCCAAAATTTCGATGGAAAATCATCTCTTGGAGAGGCTTCCTAAAAGGGATGTGGAGATATAAGGAAATAATGAACATAAGGAGAAGCATGTTGTTGAGAATCAATCTCATATGGGGAGTATGCTATCACAATTGGAGAGCACAAATACTAAATCATAGAACCATAATAATGAATTTTCAATACAAGTTCCACATCATTAGGGCTTCAAGTAAGCACTAAAGAAGAACTATATTATGAAGATAAATATGAGGAAGTTTGATGGTAATGATCCTACAACATGGATATTTCAAATGGAGAAATACTTTGATATACACCAAGTGGCATCCTGACAAAAGGTAAATATTACATCCATGTTTTTAGAATGAGACCAACATGTATGGCATCAATGGATTTGTGAAAGGAAAAGATATTCTATTATATATTGGTCCATTTTTATAGATGAATTGATAGCACATTATGGAGATATTAAGAGAAATACATTCTTCATGCAATTAGTAAATATTCAACAAAAATGTTTAGTTACAAATCACATTCAACAATTCCAAAAGTCAAGTATTATAGTAAAGAATATTTCAGAGAATAATTTGTTAGATGTATTTAGGTTTAAAGGAAAGCATCCAACAAGATGTGTGTCCCTTTGATCCCAAATATTTAGAGCATGCTCCTAGAAATGAAAGTTATAAATAAAAATATGGCCACTAGAAGATTAGACACTATTAACTATAACAAAGATCATGCCCCCTCTCTTAGACTGACAAGGTTGACTCTTTAGAAAATGGATGAAAGAAGAGAAAATGGACTATCTTTCAATTATGACCACAAGTATAGTAAGGGGCATAAATGTAGTGAGAATAAATTATTTTGTGTAGACTCTGAAGAGGATGAAGATCGAGAATTGGAAGTATCACAAGATATAGATCTAAAAGAGACTAGTCCAACAATATATTGTCATCAATTGGTTGACATTGATACTGCACAAACCGTTAAGATAGTAGGATATATAAAAAATTGAAAGGCAACAATGTTTATTGATTCAGGTAGTACCCATAACTTCATCAACTATAAATTAGCAAAACTTTTTAATTGTATCATATATGTAGCACTAGAGTTTAAAGTAATGATTGCAGATGGAAGCACCATAAATTGTTCAAGGAAGTACCTTAGTATTAAGCACAATATGGGGGAGTATTTGGATAGTCCCATGATTGAAATACAAATGTGTGGTTTTGATGTTGTATTAGGGGTCCAATGGTTACAATCACTGGAATAAGGACTGTTGATTTTCAAGATCTCTTCATAATATTTACCTCAAAAGGAAAGGAAATTGAGCTTACAGGTATCCAAGTGAAACCCTGTAAAGTGATAAGATATAATGGAATGAAAAAAATACTCAAAATGGGCTACCAAGCTGTAATGGTACAATTATGTTAAGTAAATGTTCAAATGTCAATATCATTTATCTTAGGTGTTATCACCAAAAAATCGATAATCTAGCCTAATTTATAAGATGGATCAAAATACACCATGTAAGGCCAATTTTACCATAGTAAAATTGCTTTCACTGTGAGAAATTACTTAATAAACCACATTTGTTAAGTAATTTATAATTAAACCCATGAAGAATAATTAATAAATCACTATTTATTTAATTTTCTTCTAGGAATAATTAATTAAACCATTGATTAATTAATATTCCATGTCATATTTGACCCAGTTATGAAAAATAAACAGATGAATTATTAATTATCTTATTTTTATCTAGGAATAATTAATTAATCACTAATTAATTATTATTCCTTGTAAAGTTTGACTAAATCCCTTAGGAATAATTAAATAAATCACTATTTGTTTATTATTCCTTAACCATATTTCTTGAGATCATAAATAAATCATTTATTTATTTATTATTTCTAAATAAAAGTTTAAATATGTTTTCCCTCCTAACCAAATATAATAAAATATTCCAAGTGGTTATTTCTAGAATGGGGTTAATAATATTTTATTATTGTTCATTATTCAAGGATAACTCAATATTTTGTTATAACAAGAAGGGTTTTCCATTCATTATTCACTTTTGATTATTTTCATTGTTGCACTCACTGTTGTAACTCTAGTTATTTTCATTGTCGCACACCATATTTTTGTTGGATTTACACATTATAGAGGAGAGATACTCTACACAAGCTGAAGACATTTGAGGATAGACAAGATGTTGTAGCTCCAAATCTCGCTCTTATGGTTTGTGATGCTGTACTCATGGCCTAGGGCAACCCCTCCTTCCAGACCTGGTCCTAAAATTTAAAAAACAGTGTTTTATCCCTTATACGAGACATTGCCCTGAGTTAAACGCGTGTATACGCAGGTAGGCATATACCCAACCCGCGTATATGTATTAAAACACTTAAAAAAATATAAAACTCATTATTTTCGGGCGGATATCGCGGTTTTACCTACGATCACCTGTTAGTGCCCGTGGCCCAACTATTCGCAACCAACTCCCAACTAAAAAACTACTTTGGGAGAGGTATAAAAAGACCTCAAAGGGAAGGCCTAAAGGAGGAGAGAAGAGAGAGAAAGGTTATTATGCTAAGATTTTTCCCCTGACCAAGTCTAAAGTCCCTTGTGCCTTCTGCACTTCCCCCATTTGTACAGGAAACTCTTGTTTCCTTGTGTGTTGATGTTCATCCATTACTTGTGACATCATGGAGAGAGTCATGGAAGGATTTTGTTAAAGGCTTGAGGCTGGAATGGATCCGGAAGGAAGCTTTGCTTGGAGCCTACTGAAGGTGACTCAGGTGAAATCATTCCTTTTTATGTACTTTATTTGTCTATAATAAAAGAAACACATGTCTTGGTTCCCGAAATGAATCCTCTTTATGTTAATGATATTCATGTTTAGAATTCATATGTAGATGGTTGTTTGGATTTCATAACTAACTACCTTTATTTATAACCTGAAGATGGTTTCTTTATAAGGTTTTGTCCATATACTGATGTGTTCTTTGGAATTGGTTGTTTTGCAGGACAAAAGAGAAGAAGGGAACTCCAAGAAGGGTTTGGACCCTAAGGGCCTTCTCAAACGTAGGACCTAAGGTACGTACCCTTTACAATAGAATTTGCTTATAATAGCATAATGGTTGTGTGAATGTGTGTTTCTTTGAATAGACAACTTTCAGTCTGCTAGGGTTTCAACCCAAAAATCCCTAGGGGATCAATTCCGTCAAATAGAATTGGCGACTCCACTGGGGACAACACTCTTGTTGTTCCTAGTTTGGGTGTTTTCAAGCCAATCAGGGCTCAACTGCCTGTTTGTTTGCTGTTGTTGTCTGGTCTGTTTTTGAACTTTAAGTTTTGCCAGTTTCTTCAGTTTGTTTTTTATTTTTCTTGAAACCTTTTATATACGTTGTTTTTCTTAGTTACAAAGGCGTATGTACACATGTTGCTTTAAGTGAACCCGTGTATACGCAGGTTTCCTTAGTTACAGTAGCGTATACATGCAATCTGTACATAAGTACAGTCGCGTATATTTTGCAATTTTCAAGATTTGTAAATCTTTTTGTCTCTGAAGGTCTGTTTGGTAGTTTGAGTCAGTTTGAAATAGTCACTTTCCAGTATCAGTTTTTGTTTTTACAGTGAGCATCTTGTTCCAAATTCTCTCTGATTATAAGGAGTATTGGTCTTGTTTTTTTTTATTGCAAGCATCATCGTTTTTTGCTAAAGCACGCAAGATTTCTTGCTAGGAATCTTGGCTGCTCTGATTCATCAGGGTAGGGAGATTGATCTCAATCTTCGTGTCAAATCTTGATTTTGGTGACTTTTTTTTTGCTTGACAAAACCGCTTTTGTGACCATTCGCTTCTTTGTTTCATGAAAGTTGTTGATTGAAACTTTCTTGAAATTTGTCTTTTTGATCTTTTTGGTTTTCATTGCCAAAGCTTTCATTGCTGCTTTTGATTGTTAAGAGCACTTTTAAACACATTTATTTTTGTTGAGTTTTCATCCATTGAGTGGTGTCAATTTGCAAAAGTGTTTGTTGCCTATTCTTCAATCACAAGTTTCAGTGTTGTTGAGAGCATTTTCGAAAAGACTTTTTTGTTGTTGCATTTGAAGAAAATATTTTTGAAAAACTTAGTTTTGCTTTCTTGAACTTGGTTTTCATTTGGTTTCCTTTTAGTGAGTGAAAGTGCTTTATGTTTGTCTTAGAACTTGCTTTTAGTGTTTAGACGAAATGAATGGTAGCATCTCATATTCCATCTAGACATTTTAAGTGGCAAGATAAAGATTGATAAGCAAGCAACTTTCATTTCTTGTTTTTAGAGTAGTTCTGAATCTTGCATCCGCATATATTTGTTGCATTAGGATAGATTTGCATACCTTTTTAGGCATCCATAGATTTGTTAGCTTTTGTGAGTGTGAAGCGTGAATTAACGAAAAGAAAAGAAAAATTTGTTTTATTATAAGTTCCTCTGAACCCTATAGAAATTGCTCTTCATCGAAAAACGAAAAAAGTGCATGTGCATGTAGTTAAGTTTTTATTAATTTCTTTTGTGTCAAAAAACACCACTACTTTCACTTCCGTTACCTTGTGACTTAAAGAACAGCCTATTTTAAAATCAAGCGCTAACTAAAATTCACTAGAAGATTTTGTTTAAGTCAGTTACACCAACAAGTTTAGGATTTTAGGGCCTTGGATTAGGCGAGTGGAGAGTTAACTCTCCAAGGCCATATAAACGTCAAATATAGGAGTCTGAATAATGAGAGAAAATCCAATAGCGTTAGGAAGACCAGGAAAGCTCCGGATGTGGGAGTTAAGCACGAGGGTCTGTGAAGACAGGGAAGAGAGATAACCCCCTCTCCTACTTGTTCGAGCTTACCTCACAACGGTTTCGCCTGGATTCTGCGACGAGTTGGTATCCATAGTTGCTACTCCTAGGGATCTACACAGGTGGTTGCGGAGGGGAATCTCGTGGCACCTGAGGTCGACGTTGCATCACTCTCGATAGTACTACTGGAGGGCACCCTTGCGAAGCTTGGGGGCTTGCACTGGCGCAGGCTGTTGTTAGGAGGTCAGCGTAACTTCCTCTGATACCTTCGCTGATAGGACTGGGCCCTCATCATCCCAGACTATCTTTGGAAGGCCCCTTACTTCACTTTCTTGTATTTTGGTGTCCGGTCCTAATCACCCGGAGCGGAAATACTTGGAAGTTGTTTGATTGGCTATTATCTTTAGGGACTTTATAGTGTGTGCTCTGTGCTCTTAGTTGGCCTAGCTTTCAATTTTTTGAGTCTTTAGTTAGATCATAACAAAAAATTCAAAGTGGCTGACCGATCTCCCAAACGGTCTCGAAGACTGCGTGGTCTTTCACCACCAATTTTAGAGCCTTCTCCTAGAAGGCGCAGAGGTAACACTACCGGTGGGTTCCGTCCCACGCCGATTGACGCATCGGGGATTGATCCTCCTCTCGGGGGCATTAGTGTTCAAGCAAGGCCTGACACTTCTGAACAAGAGAGGGACACTCCAGTCCTTTCTAGAGTTCTCTTTCAAGCGGAGAATAACATAGAGGTAGAAGAACTCTCAGAGTCGTTAGCGGCTCTAAATTCTCCACTACCATCTAGTCATCTAGACGTATTACAATACGTTGGGACTTCGACGCATAGACCGTCAAGTCCAGGTTACACTACGCGCTTACCATCAATGACCACTACTGGAAGCATGGCTTCTACAAGTGCTACAACTATGCAAACTCCAACATCGGCGCAAGGGGAAGGAATGATTTCCATCTCCTCTGCTTCCTTGTTTGGATCTTTTGCTAGCACATCTTTAGTTGGGTCTACCTCCCTTCCGTTCATGAGTGGAAATGCCCAAACCAATGCTTTTGGTACTGGATTCTTCCCATTTGGCACCCACTCACAGGGTATTCCATCGGTTCCGTTTAGTGACGCCACGTCTATGATGGGCGGATCGACTTCATTCCAGGGTTTTCCTTTCGGAAGTGGTCATATAACACATTCCAACCCGACGATAGGATCCACACCTTTTTCTTCTGTAGGACAAAGCAGTAATCCTTTCCAAGGCTGGACTAACCCTGGGGTTAGTGGCGCGGGAACTGGGAATCTGTTTATCGGCCAACAAGGGAATAGGCCGTACTCCATGGTTAGTTCGTTTCAAAGTATGCCTCCCCTAGCTTCGGCTTGGAATCCGTATCAGGGGTTATCAACTCCTTATAATCCTTTAGGAGGAAACTTTGCTGGTTATGGAGGCTTTGCGGTCGAAGTTGGTCAAACTCCAAATTTTGCTGGATCACAAGGATTGCCTTTTGGTTCAGCCGATTCTACGAGTTACTTCGGGCAGCCTGGTGCCTCCCAAAAACCAAGACAATCTTTTCAAAACTTTGGGAGTTCTGCCCAGTCTGGGTGGAATCCCCAAGGTCCTCCTAGGCTTCCATTTCTGGCAACTTTGAACTTGCCAGATCTCACTAAGTTAACAAATGACCCAATCAAATACAATCCGGCCTGGCCTTCAGTCCCAACCAAATCCCTTCAGACATTCCAAAATTCGAAGGGAAGAGTGGTGAGGACCCAGGCGACCATGTAACCACATTCCATTTGTGGTGCTCATCTAACTCCCTTATCGATGACTCAATTAGGTTGAGACTCTTTCAACGCACCTTGACTGGTAATGTGGCCAAATGGTATATAGAGTTGCCAGGGGGTAGCTTTACATCTTTTGCTGACTTAGCCAATATTTTCTTAAATCATTTCCAGTTGCCTGTCCATTATGATGTCGGAACTGAACTTCTGGCCACTTTTTGTCAGGATAAGGCAACTCACATTTCTGACCATATTCAGGAATGGAGATGGAGAAAGAGGCTTATTAAAGCTGAAATCCCTCCGGAGTATCGTCTCAAGTGGTTTTTGAAATCTTTACAACTAGAGATCTCCAAGGATGTCTCCATGTCTGGAGTCTATTCTGAGGAGCAAGCCATTTTTAGGGCCCAGCAATTAGAATTGATCTACTCTCAATCTAGGATCCTACAAAAATACTTGCCAGATGCTCATGGGTCTAAGGTTGACATAGCTAAGTCAAAGCCAGGTCCCCACACAGATGGTATCGTTGGGTCGGTAGACACAACTACCGTGAACTTGTTGAACCAATTGCAGCAGTTGTCCTTACAAACTACTTCTAACAACCAAGTCACATCGTCTAATCCCTCAGCTTCCCAAACTTCTTCAATTAATGTCGTCCAATCTGATAACCCCAAAGGAAATCAAAATTCCAATGGGAAAAAGAAAGGACGAGGTAAGAAAAAGAACCAGGATGGGAAGCCTGATGCAAATAAGTCCGGCAACAACGCTGGTGGTGGTAGAAATGAGTCTAGAAAGAAAATCAAGTTTCCATGCAAGTTGTGCAGTGGAGACCATTTAACTCATCTCTGCCCTAAGATTGAAGATGCTCAACACTTGTTAGGACAGCAAGGGACTTCTAATTCTCAAGCTACGTTAACTAACCCTTTTCCCCAAGGGCAGCAACTTCTTGCTGGCACGAGTTCAAATCCTGGTACCTATGCAGGGGGCAACCAGGAAGGTGACAAGTCATCAAATGTTTTAATGATGGGTTCTAACGTCCATGTGGCTACTCGGTCATGTGATTATGGTGAAGCCGAAACTTCCAAGGACAAGACTGTTCCAGGAAATACCGACCTTCATATTGAGCGACCCCTGTTGAGACTATACCATGGATACCGAAAGGTTCCGCTAAACGCGCGACTATTAATCCTAATGCCAGGGCCGCCCAGAATTACTCCATTGTGGAGGATTTGGCTCAGAGTCCATGTGCCATATCCACTTTAGAGGTTCTCCAATCGTGTCCGGCTCAACGAAGTGCTTTACTTTCCGCGATTGGAGCAGTCGATCCAGCTAATTCTTTAGTGCTCACTTTTGACATGTTAAATGTCAAAAAGCGACTCCCTCATCATATGGCTTTCCAAATAAAGTCTACATACAGGAAAATCAATATTTTTCGGATGGTTATAGATAAGGGAGCTTCCACGTGTGTCATGTCTATGTCATGCTGGAAGGCCATTGGATCACCGCCGGTTGTTCCTTCACCTACCCTCTTGACAGTGTTTGATGGTCATTCTCATAAGTCGCATGGGATTATCCCGGCCTTTCCTATATGTGTTGGGGGGAAGGTCGTCAATATTGAAGTTGAAGTCATAGATGCTAACCTAGACTATAATCTCCTATTAGGAAGGAACTGGGTATACGAATTGGATGAGGTTGTTTCAACTCTGTTTCGTGTCATTTGCTTTCCTCATGAGGGGAAAATCATTAAGGTTGATCAAATGGATTATTGTCCAGTCGATCCTCAAGCAAGCTTTGACTCTACTGTTCCTTTAGTGGATAACCCTCACCCGCCTACTGAGAATTTAGGAGTGGGAATGTATTCCTCATTGATGGGTACCTTTGATCTTCCCTCTCCTTTCGCTAAAATCAATGCCATTTCATCATCTAAGGAGTCTCCTCGAGAAGAGTTCTTTCGAACTCATTATTTTTCATACCCTTGGACCTTGCCTTCACCTACGACCACATTAGTTGATGGACAAGTAAATGGAATGGCATTCCCTATATCTGCAGCTGAGCTTCGATATCAGTCTATTGTAGACTCTGCAGACAACCATTCTACTACTTCCTCCGGGAAAGAGATAGATGGTGATGTGACTCATTTTCGGATCCTTGATTCCACCTCTGCATCGGATTGCTCGGATATTGTTTTTCCATCGGACGAAGCAATATTCGAAGCAATGACGGCTGTAGATCAACCTTTGGACGATCTACATCGTCGATCATGTTTTCATTCCCCTGTGAATGAAGTCAAATCTCGGTCCTCCAGTTTGACTAGCGATGTTTTTACGATCCCTTTGGCTCCAACACAGTTATTCGCCAAAGGAAGTATATTGATTGGTTCAATAATTGTACCTATAAACATCCCTAGGAGTAAGGTGGTGGAGCCCCTTGATGGGCTCTACCTCAGGAAGTGCTTTGCTTAGCTTTGGCCAAGCAATGGCTTCTCTGTACTTTATGTATATTTGTACATATATCATCAAGAGTTTTGTGATGCTCCTTTTGCTCCAAATTCTTTGCTCTCAAACTCAAATGGTAAAAATGGTGAGTCCAAAATTCTTTTTATAAGTTTTGAAAATGCAAAATTTTTTCAAAATTTTATTTTGTTTGGCCTCATGTGACTTTTAACTTGGGAGCTTGGAATGTCAAGATTGGTTTGTTTTTTAGGACATTTTAGATGATTTTCAGTTTCGAGACGGTTCCATGACTGCTGACCCATCATGGCAGGTATCGTTTTCTCACTGGCATATAGGTTAGGGACACCATTTTTCCGTTGCATTATGCATACTAGCATCCATTTGTCGATACATCTTCCATAGGGTCGATCCCATCGTGTTATGGTTCATAAGCCATCTTCACTCACCGATTCTTTAAATCATGACACGATGGTAGAGCCATCCTTTACATGGGCATCGTAGTTAGCACCTCACTGACATTTGTTGCCCATGCTGCTCCGATTTCAGTAGGCTCGGGAGTCCTCTGTAGTCCCACCATGACTTATGCGTTGAAGACTCATTCTTCTTAGTTGTACTACTGCATTGCATGTTGACCACTTGCACCTTTTGGCCTAGAGCCGGCTTCACTTGGACTCGTGTTTAAGCCAACTTTTTACCATGACACTACAAAATCAGCCTTACATACCTTTGACTTATGTAGCTTGACACACCTTGACCCATGGAAGGAACATACCTTTGAGTGTCACTGACCAGTTTTCACCTCCCTACATTGAGCATAGGAACATTCCATTCCAGGAACTAGATCATCTGTTTCACCGGCACTCATTCTTTCCCCTGTACCATAGCATTCTTTTATTCTTTTTCCAGCTTAACAGAAAAAGACAAAAAAATTAAATATTCCAAAAAAGAGCGGGAATGGGACAGTATTTCCATTTATTATTGGCAGCTAGAGTCAGTCGTGTCGCCCTTGAACAAAGAACTCAAAACAAAGTCTCCTCCGTGTGGGTGGGATTTAGTTTGACTTAGGTATGCCTTAACCTTGTTATTAAGTCAGTTCTCCCCCGATTGGTTGTCTCTTCCAATAATATGGAGGGTTCGTTCGTGCCTCCTGCATGACGAACTTATACAGAGTCATCATATGCTGCCACATAGTCACATTGAGTCGTGCTTGTGTTCAAGGGAAGTTAGCCTGAGTCAGCCTCTCTGCGATGTCTCTTGACTCATTTTTCAATCGGCCATCCCTGGTTGTCAGTGTCATGTCTATCATCACATCAGCTATATTGGTCCTTTACTCGTGCCGGTTTGAGAAGGTCCCTATTGACTTCTTGCTGGCGGGTCTTGTCCTTATTGACGATGACATCTTGCTCTGAGGACAGGCCTAGAGCCGCAGCCTGGCCCTATTTTCATTATTGATAGGTCACCTTGTGCTCAGCATCGATCAGTATTATGGGTCTTTGACTGAGTGGTTTCCCCTGTGTTCGACATCAGCTTACATTATCACACATTGGGATTCGTGTAGTACCTTTCTTTCCATTTGACCCTATTGGTGGATACCTTGCCTTTGTGTCAGCTTTCATTATTGGTTGGTTCAGAGGTTTTCTATCGTGTGCTAGCCACATCTTGTGTACGCCGGAAACTTACTTCGGTTGTGTTACTACATCTTTTTCGTCTGATTCCTTCCACATTATTGGCCTACGGGTTACACTCGCGCTAGATTGATGAAGGATGCCTTAATGCCTTCCTTCTAGCGGATCTTTCCCTATCGACTCCGACTCATTGCTCTGGGGCAAAGATCTAGAGTCCATTTGGTAGTACCTTTGGGTTTGCAATCATTAGTGGCAGATCCTTCGCTATCGACAGTGGGAAACCATCATTGTCTCCTGATTGATAGATTCTTACAGGTGTTCGACTCCAGCTCATCTATTCACACTTGTTAGATTGTACTGGGTACCTTGATGCTCATTATCATTATCGGTGAGTAGTCTCGCGTTTGTTAACGGTATACATCAATGACCGGTAATCAAGAGATTTCTCACATGGTTGACTTCAGATCATTTATTCCCATGGTGTAGAAATGTACCACGGCAGTCGGCGAAGACCTCAGGTTGTATCAGCATTCATTGGTTCACTTGACAGTTGCTCTTGTTGCTGCTAGTTGATACCACTCCACTTTATATGTTGTAGTCAATCATGGCGACATTCTATATGATGGCACCTGAGATTGCAGTGTAGTACCATCCTATTCCATCATGTTCAGTTGGTACCTTTTGGGATCACTCTTTGATATCAGTGATCCGTTGCATCTTTCAGCATCATTGACAGTCTTATATGTGATATTCAGACATGTACTTGTTCATTATGATCAGATGATCCATTATGCATCTTTCAGTCATTTATACTTGTATACTTAGTGGATCCGCTTGTACTTGATATGTGGACATGCTTTACTTTTTCTGAGCATGGGTATGCCTACCTCAGACAGTGTTTCTTTCTGATCTCCTTTGGTGGCTTGGCAGGCTGAATTCTGGTGAAGTCCTCCTTGGTTTTTGACAGACTTCCTTTCCAAATCTCACTCTTATGGTTTGTGATGCTGCACTCATGGCCTAGGGCAACCCCTCCTTCCAGACCTGGTCCTAAAATTTGAAAAACAGTGTTTTATCCCTTATACGCGACATTGCCCTGAGTTAAACGCTTGTATACGCGGGTAGGCATATACCCAACCCGCGTATATGTATTAAAACACTTAAAAAAATATAAAACTCCTTATTTTCGGGTGGAGATCGCAGGTTTTACCTGCTGATCACCTGTTAGTGCCCGTGGCCCAACTGTTCCCAACCAACTCCCAACTAAAAAACTACTTTGGGAGAGGTATAAAAAGACCTCAAAGGGAAGGCCTAAAGGAGGAGAGAAGAGAGAGAAAGGTTATTATGCTGAGATTTTTCCCCTGACCAGGTCTGAAGTCCCTTGTGCCTTCTGCACTTCCCCCATTTGTATAGGAAACTCTTGTTTCCTTGTGTGTTGATGTTCATCCATTACTTGTGACATCATGGAGAGAGTCATGGAAGGAGTTTTTTAAAGGCTTGAGGCTGGAACGGATCCGGAAGGAAGCTTTGCTTGGAGCCTACTGAAGGTGACTCAGGTGAAATCATTCCTTTTTATGTACTTTATTTGTCTATAATAAAAGAAACACATGTCTTGGTTCCCGAAATGAATCCTCTTTATGTTAATGATATTCATGTTTAGAATTCATATGTAGATGGTTGTTTGGATTTCATAACTAACTACCTTTATTTATAACCTGAAGATGGTTTCTTTATAAGGTTTTGTCCATATACTGTTGTGTTCTTTGGAATTGGTTGTTTTGCAGGACAAAAGAGAAGAAGGGAACTCCAAGAAGGGTTTGGACCCTAAGGGCCTTCTCAAACGTAGGACCTAAGGTACGTACCCTTTACAATAGAATTTTCTTATAATAGCATAATGGTTGTGTGAATGTGTGTTTCTTTGAATAGACAACTTTCAGTCTACTAGGGTTTCAACCCAAAAAGCCCTAGGAATTCAATTCCCTCAAACACAAGAACCCATCCCATAGGGGGGGATTGGTAACATTTATTTGTTCCCTTCATAGGTGTTATAATAAAACTATTCTTTGTATATCTGGTTTCCATTGGATGATTGGAGTTATTACTCTTTCTTTTGCTGTTTAACTATGATTGTGGCATAGATCTAGAATTTGGTATGTTTTGTTTCTATCAGTTCTTTCAAATCTACAATTTTTAGTAGCCATATATATTGTTGAGATTGTTTGTCATCCACAATCTTATGTGGGTTCTTTTCCTACATCTTTGAGAAGAAAACACTACAACAAAATTGGCGACTTCGCTAGGTTTATACTTCAGATCCAGAAACCTAGGTGACCTTCAGTGTTCAACTTAGGCTTTCTTCTTTTTTCAATTCTCTTAATGTTTCTTAGTTTTTTAACTCTAGATTTGTTAAATTTCTAACTTCTGCAAGCTTTCTAGTCGTTTCCGCAAGTCACAGGAACCAGCCACAACAAAGGTAACAAATTTTTTCTGAGATTTGTTGACCGAGATCCACGGAGTAGAAATCACACTTTTTGGCCAAAAAAGTCTGATCTAGAGGCCAGAGTGCAGTTATCAGCCCAAAAAGTGAGATCCTGCTTGAAAAACAAGTCATTACCTGTGATTTTTGGGTTTTAGGGTTTTTATGGGATCTGTTTCTAGGTTTTGTAGAGAGATTTCTGTTGGGTTGTGTGACCTTTTTCTCATCTTGCTTAGGCCTTGATCTACTATGGTTTAGTTTTTGAAGTCAAATTTAGCCCCCCTAGGTCTTCTAGTATGCTTCCACCTTTATAGGTGCAGTTTAGCTGAGTGAGTAGTCTTAGTTTCTGCAGCGCTTTCAACCACAATTTCTAGATCTGTACCATTCTGTTTTAGATCTATAAAGATAGGTTGTCACCATTAATAGTTTCATATTAAACCTTTTTTGGTCATTGGCCTTAGTGTCCCCTCAGTTTCCCTAAGTGTTTCATCGATAGCCTTATCTTTTTGCAACAATCTTCCTCTCTGTTCTTTTTGTTGTTGCTGCACCAGTTTCTAGCAGATTAGTGTCACTTGATCCTAGTCACACCAACATTTAGATCTCTTGACCGTTTTAGTGTATTTTCTATCGATTTAGACACCAACCAACACAATGTTTGAAAACCCAATTTGGGTGGGGTTTATTTAATTGTTTTACTATTCATTTTCTATTGTTAATTTCAGTTTATTTTCAACAATCTTTTTTCTTTTTTACAAACACGATTTGGGCTTAATCAATAAATACACTTGCACTCACAAGCACACCTTAAGCAAAGGGTGTTTGGTTTACACTACCGAGCCATGACTTAACATAATAAAATTATCTCCCCTCATCGAGACAAAGGCATATTGTTGATCTCCTTTCACCATTTGCATGTCACATGTGTCTTACGACCATTGCGCCACCAAGGCATTTATCAAAGAGACTATTAGGACTTCGCCCCCAGTTTCTGCTTGGGCATATTACCCCTCCCCATCGGGTTCAAGTTCATAGCCCTCTATGTCCCCATATCAACTCTTCTCCTAGTTCTTCTGATTCCTCATATGATTCTGAACCTCCTTCACTACATATCATCACCATGTCTGGACCCACAGTTGGTGTAGGAACCCAACCTAGTGTTGGCTCTGGTTCTATCCCGTTGGTCACATCAAGTGGAACAGTCTCCCGAACCGTTCCAGAAACCCACATGCTCCCCTTTATGGATGGGTTAAGTCTACTAGATTTTAACCAGCTGATAAACGATCCCATACACCATGATGCTAGTTGGCGTGCTATGCCGACTAAGCTTCCCTCAGACATCCCAAAGTTTTAGGGTAATGTTGGAGAGGATATTACCAACCATGTCCAATCCTTCCACATGTAGTGTTTGTCTAACTCCATTACTGATGACTCCATTCGTCTTCGGCTATTCCAACACATTCTCATTAGAGACGCTGCACAATGGTATGTAGACCAGCCCCCTGCATCTCATTCCATTTTTGTGACACTCGCTAAAGCGTTCCTCTCATATTTCTAGTTACCTCTATGGTACGACATTGGTACGGAGCTATTGACCTCATTTCATCAGTCCTCCGCCAATCGCCTTTCTGACCATGTTCAAGAGTGGCATCGAAGGAGGGGCACTTGTTGTGCCCCATCCTTTGAAGACCATGTCTATCTAGATTGGTTTCTTAGGAGCCTTTTATATCCCATTGGAAAAGATGTCACATCCCATTTTCCTCAGACTGAGGAAGAAGCTATCAAAATCACTCTAAGATATGACTTGATTTATGCGCAATCTGGTTATGTCTATACCATCATTCTAGACCTTCCCATCATGGAAGTACTAATGCACCGGGGGAATCTCATGCTATCGACGTTATCGTTGGAACCCTTTCACACCCTTCGCCACATACTGAGAAAAGTTATGGCTATCCGTAGGGGGGCATCAGTTCCTTTAACACTTATGCCGCAACCTGTCTACCAAGCCATTGCTCCTTGATATGCGTAGCTGAGTTCTCCTGCCCCTCAAGCATTAGCACTGCAACCTTCCATGCATCCTCAACCCCAACAGCCATCGCCTCCTCAGGGTTAAGTGTTTGTGAAGCGAAGTGTAATCAATCCCCAAAATTCAAAGAAAAATAATAAGGGGAAGGGTAACAAGGGTAACTGGGGTAATCAAGGTAACCAACCTAGTGAACCCTAGGGGAATCAGCCTAACACCAACAACCAGCAACATGGCAGTCAACCCAATAAGAACAAGGCTATTTGTACGAATAAGCCTTGTGAATATTGTGGTGTACATGGCCATTATACACATGAGTGTCCTCTCTTATCCCAGATGCGCCAAATGTGGGAAGCTCAAGCAGCTTCTAGATGTCAACTGCCCATCCAGCAATCGCCTCAGAATCATGTGCCATCTCAACTGACAATGCTTACAAATCCTTTCCCTTAGTAAGGATTTGTTGCTACTCAACCTCACCCAGGTCGAGCAGCCCATCCTCCCCAACCTTCTGGTCATGGTGACTACCAGATCCTTATGATGAATTCTGATGAGGTTAATCCCTCCAATATCAACTCGCAAACTCAGTCACGTCAATATGATAAGACATCGACTTCGTCTACAACTAAGTCCAAAACCAAAGCATTTGCTAAGCCTCTTATGACACCAAATGGTCTGTTACAAATCCCTCAACCAAAAGTTGAGGCCTTTCTTAAGATCCCCAAGGGAGCATTACATCGTAACACAACTTTTAACCGAGCTGCCCATACATATAGTATAGTAGACGACTTGGCATAATCACCTACTCCCATGTCAACGCTGGAAGTACTCCAATCATGCCCATCTCAAAAGAAAGCTCTACTAATTGCCTTGGGTGCAGTAGATCTTTCTGATGATCATTTGATTGTCTTCGTTGTTGATACATCAGAACATCCCCCATTGCCTTCATCCATTGCTTTCCAAATACTAGTTCGAGTCTATAATGCCATCATCTCTCGATGCATTGTTAACGAAGGTGCATCCACCTATGTCATGTCCACTGCCATTTGGAAAAAACTTAAGTCACTTGAGTTGTCCCCCTCCACCATCAATTTGCATGATTGGGACAGACACTCCTCCCAACCTCTTGGCATGTACTGCAACTGTCTAGTGACCCTTGTGGCCAAGACTGTGGTGAGCTCCAGTATTGTAGCAATAATGCTACAACTCTTGGGGCTTCCTATCTCTCATTTTATCAACCCGGTAGTTCGTACAAACTTGGAAGCGACGGTGCTATATGCACAAGTACTAGCTCTTGTCGCGGCTGTCACTTGGTCAGCTGGCACAAGTCCGCTAGGGCTCAAGCCAACTTCTATAGGCTCTCAGAAGAAGCTTGCTAATCGATGGACGAAAGCTAATCTCACAGGAAAGCTACTTTACTTGACAAAAATGAACTGCAAGCAAATCAAAGCATGTAAACCTAGGAAACCCTAATTTAACTAGTCTAACCTCTACAATGCAAGAAATGTGAATGAAGCTTCTACCAATGCTGTCACTACCTCTGATAAATGAAAATGCATCGTTCTAAACTACTTGCATCATGAAAGTTATGTTTGTGTATTTTCTGTTAAGGGTGTGGGATGATGGTGATCTTGTGCTAACTAGGGTTTGGTTGTGCAGATGGGATGGAGAAGGAAGGAAAGCGTGGGATAGGTTGGGGAAGCTAAGAGAGGTCCCTAGGGATCCTTAGCATCCATCCACAGAGGTTCCTCGCATTCAGATGCTCAGCAACCGAGAGAGTGGCCTCCTACAGGATGGTTGTGGAGGATCCTACAGGATACTCTGTTTTCTACATGATGTCTACAAATGGCTACAGGAGGACCTACCGTGATTGTTTGGAGTGATGGAGGAGTAATGGAATGGTAGGGGAAGATGTGTAAGGTAGGAATGAGGCTGGTGATGGCTGTAGAAGTGGAGGAACAAGATAGGGAGTGAATGTAAGGAGTAGGTTGGAAGATAGAGGGCTAGGTCAATGAAAGGGCTAGAGAATGGAAGTACGTGAGGAGTGAAAGACTTTGGGAGATAACAGAGTGGAGCAGGGGTCGAAGATGTGGTTGCATGCGTGATCAAGATGGAGAATGAAGTAATGGAACGAGAGAGAGAGCAGTGTAAATGGAACAAATGCTTATGACTGTCACTTAACCAAAAATGCATCAACCTAAACTACATGTGCTTGTAAATTCGATGAGCAGCAATCTAAACGTGAAAGAGAACATGCATGAAGCTGTGGTAAGGAAGTGTGGTGCAGGTGTGAATCATGTAGAAGCAGCTAACTTAACGTGACTGTATTGGCAGCAATCATGGAATAAAGAAATGCGTATTTTTGGTGGTTAATCATGGACTTCACTCCAATCCCAGATGAGACGGCAGTGAGCCTTAACAACCTTTTTTTTGGAGCTCCAATCGATTATATCTATCCTCTGCTACACTAAGCGAATGGAAACAAATTCACTATAAGCAATCTCCTAGCTAACTCATGAAAAAGACCAACTCAACAACCTGTGATTCGAATTGCATGTGTAAATGGAAAGCTCACAGTGCTGAAATGAAATGGAAACAACACTACAGCAGAGGGGATCTATGGCTCTCAGGTTGGGCCCTAACCTGAGAGCTATAGTCTCCTTGAGAAAAACTCAGAACTAGATCACAAACTGCCTTCTTTATTCATAACTGATATCATGCCAAATTGGCTTACAAAAAGGAACGAAAACTGAACTGTGCTCCAAGATTACAATAGCAATACGAGAGTTTCAACAACCTCTCTAAGGCTAAAGCCTTCATACTTATACAAAAAAAATGATCCAACAAGTGTCCTACATTTTAGGAGCTCGGCTGTCCAACTAGAGTTTAACTGCTGATCCTGTAGGATGGTCATAATTGCTGTTCCTGTAGAGCAGTTTATAACTGTTGTTCCTGTAGAACAGCTGGCCGTTTTTTAAGCTCGGAGGGGAGATGGATTAGAGCTCGGAGTTCTTGATGGGAATCACGAGGGATGTCCCTAGAACCGTGGACATCTTCTCCCAAAACCCGCAGTGCCACCTCATTGTCTCCTTAACTCCTTTTTCGTTGTCTTTTGCTCCCTTTTAATGCCAAAACCTGGAATCAAAATGCATCAGTCACGTAGAGAGAGTGCCTACCCTTCTTCCTACAAACAACATGAATAAAATAAGAAATGCATGCATAAGCAATAAAAAATGAATGGTTTTAGCAAGTAGAATAGGCCAAAATGAGCCCAAATTGTACCAAAATTGGGGCTCATCATCACCCCCCAGCTGAACCATTTGCTCATCCTTGAGCAATTTTGCCCCGGCTCCTTGTCCTTGGCCGAGAGCTGGGGCCCAGAACCTGCTCCTTCTTCTCTATTTTTGGGCCCTCTGTTTTCTCTGCCTCAGGTGGAGACGAGGGTGGTGCTTCTTCCCCCTTTTTCATTTCCTTGAGCCGGGCTTCAGAAGGCGACTGGCCTATTTTCCGCATCTAGGAAGTGACTTTTGGGCTTCCCTTCTCAGGGGTGGCCTGTGTTTTAGAGGGAGTTCTTGTACTGGGTGAAGTAGGGATGTCTCCTGAAGTGGGTTGGCTGCTGGGTGGAGGCAGCGACTTGTCTGTTTTCATTCTCTGACTCCTCCTTGTTTCGGAAGGTAGAGGGATCTCCCTCTCTCTCTTTTCTTTGGGTTTTGCCGGTGTGTTGAGGGCAGCCAGTGCCGCTGCTGCCTCCTTTTCGAGGATGCTAGACTTCTCTTTCTTGTGCTTTGCTCTCTCAGAGCTCCTTGTAGAGGGGCCCTCCTCCTTTGGTTTCGGGCCTCCTGCAGAAGACCCTTCTTTGACCGGTTTTGGGCTCCCTGCAGGAGCATCTTCCTTAGCTCTTGGGCTCCCCGTAGGAGCCTTTTCTTTTAGCACGTCTGGGCTTCCTGCAGGAGCTCTTTCCTTTAGCAGTTTTGGGCTTCCTGTAGAAGCCTTTGCCTTTGTTTCCAGACTTCCTGTAGAAGTCTGTTCCTTAGTGATTCTCGGGCTTCCTGTAGAAGACCCTTTCTTTACGCTCTGTGGGTCTTTTGTAGAAGATCCCTTCTCTGTTTTTGAGCCTCTTGTAGAAGCCTTCGTCTACTTTCCTGTAGGCGTTGTTCCTAGGCTTCCTGTAGAAGCCTGCGTTTGTTTCCCTGTAGATGCAGCTGTCACCACCTTTTCTTGCTTGGCTGCGTGGATTTTGCTTTTGGCTTTGCCTGCAGGAGCTGACGAGGTGCTTGGGCTGGCTCTGCTTCCGTTCTTCTTTATCCCACGGGAGACCCATAGGAAGCTCAGTGATTCTACTGATGGACTGCGGGGTTATCTTGAGGCTTAGGCCTCTGAAATTGACTGTGGCCAGCACCTTGGATTTTGGCCTCAGGGCCTGCAAGAATTCCTCGGCTACTTCATCATCGTAGCCCTGTAGCTTATCACAAAAAGGCATCCATTGTGCTCTAGTGAAGAGCTCAACCACTGCCGAGTTTCTCCTTAATGTATTTGAATCAGTGGGCTCTCGCCTGATAAACCCACCAGGCATGACAAACACAGTGGTTTTGACCAAAGGCGGTAAATACAAAAGGAATTCGGTCTTATAGACAGAGCATGCAATGAATTCACAAAACCACAGTCTAATTATACTGCTATCCTGTAGAAGCGATAGTATGGGCACGGCAATCCAATATCTTTTATGACCAGACTGTGAATAATGACCTTGCCACCTTTGAAAACCAATTGCGGAAGGAGTTTCAGGGTTACCTCTTTTCCGCCACCTTTTTTACGTGAAGACTTCACCTTCCTGTAGAGACTGCTTCCTTGTAGATACTGCTTCCTGTAGGACTGCGTTCCTGTAGAAACGGTTCCTGTAGGAGCAGTGCGCAGACTTCGGGGGGAGCTTTAGTTGGACAGCGGTCGAGAGGTGCCTTACCAGCATTCAGGTAGCCGAGAGCTTGGCGTATCAACATGCAGAGGTAATTAGAGGAACTACTCGAGTTTTGAAGTGAGGTTGATGGATATACACGCTTAATCGAGCCGATTAGATTTTGAATCGGCACAGCTCGTGGCGCGGGGGGTGAGTTGTCCCTGCCAGACCGTTGGGTGACGTCACCCATCATCCGCCTGCACATTCTCTTGCTGCCGCATTCATTCCCACAGATCTGCCGCCGCCCTTTTTGGTTAAACTCATTTCACGGTTGACGGGACTGATCTTCACGTGCGTGCTGCGTGTGTCCTTTGTTGTGGCTGCCACCTCATCATCCTACTATCCCTTTACTAGCTGATGTGGCCAGTCAACTGGCCTTACGGCCGCTCAACCATTCACCTTTATGCCATGCAAAACAAATCAAAGTAATATCCATGCGATTTGATGGAGAGAAGGATTAGAACACTTACCTGCGCGCGTCTGCATATGATTTTCAGGTTTTTGGACGACGGATCTACCTGCTGCATGTGGCTTACACAGTCCGGAGGTCGTGGTCACGGGATGCTGGCACTGTGGTGGACGTTCTGGTTGAATGCGCCCGCGTTTTGCTTGCAGATGGCTGGGCGATGAATGGCATCCACTCCTGCAGGTTTGACTGCTACAGGATTCCCGCGGGAGCCTTGCAACAGTCTCACCTCCTTGGGTGCATGCTGCATGCTGGCGGTTCTGGCTTCTCGATCACGATCCCAGCGCTTGTGATGCATAACGTGGATGTGGTATGGCTCTCGGTGCTTGGTTTTTCTTTGACAGATGTTTTTTTCACGAGAACTCATTGCTTTGTTGTGCTGCTGCAAGGATCTTGGTTGCATGGCGACGAGGATTGTGGAGCAAGATAATAGCAATGTTCAGGGGTACCATCGGTGGCATGCATGCATTCAATCCACTCCTCAGTCGTTAGATCTTCATTTGAAACACATTTCGGCCGTCGCAACCTTCTACAGGAAGTTTCCTGTAGAACACAGAGCTTCCTGTAGAAATTTTGCACTTTCCTGTAGAAGATCCGCGTCTTCCTGTAGGAAGACTGTCTGTTCCTGTAGAAAACTGTATCTTCCTGTAGAAGATCCAAATCATGATGAAAATTGCACATACCTTGAAAAACATTGTTATTCTTGGAGGAGGTGTTGATGACATCCTTTGATAGCATGATGAAGGCCCCTGGCTTGGAGTGGAGAGGCTTCTTCTCCTCCATAGAACATCTGCATGCAAAACTTTTATTGTGCTTATTGTTTTTTTCTTCTTTTTTTCTCTTTTTTTTTTTTTTGAAAAGATAGCAGGGGCGCCCCAAAGAGGTTTTCACCCTTGCTACCTGCCCTGAGCGCCTCAGAGAGGTTTTCACTCAAGGATCTTCTCTTTTTTTTTTTTTTTTTTT
The DNA here is from genome assembly GCA_031772625.1 of Pinus tabuliformis. NCBI lineage: Eukaryota > Viridiplantae > Streptophyta > Pinopsida > Pinales > Pinaceae > Pinus > Pinus tabuliformis. Next base: position 477,842,433 of record CM062805.1, on the reverse strand, counting down.
TTAAACTTTCTCCTTTTTTTTTTGAAAGACAATAGGAGCACCTCAATGAGGTTTTCACCCCTACTGCCTGCCTTGGGCGCCTCAGAGAGGTTTTCACCCAAGGATCTTTATTATTTTTTTCTTTTTTTTTCTTTTTTTTTTTTTTTTTTTTTTCTTTTTTTTTTTCTTCTTTAGGGTATGCCCAAAATGGAGGCAGAACCCTTCTCTATGACCAAAACAGATTTCTCCATAGTGCTGATAAACTCTTGTCTTGAGGGAGGCTTCCTGTAGATCTTCAATCGGTGCCCATTGACAAGCATGGGAATGGCTTCCTCATCAATGGTTCGAATGAGGACAGATCCATTGTCATGGCACTTCTCCACTACATATGGCCCTAGCCATCTGGTTCTCAACTTCCCCTTGAAATCTTTGAATCTGGAGTCATACAACAAAGCCCAATCTCCTGGCTGAAATTGCTTGTCATGGAGATGTTGTTCATGCCACACCTTCCTCTGAAGTTGAACCACTTCTGATTGGAGGAGGGCCTGCATGCGGTGCTCATCCAGTCCATTCAGCTGCAACAACCTTTCTTGCTGTGCATGGCTGAGATCTAAGTCCAGCTGAGTTGCCATCCTCAAAGTGTTATACTCAAACTCAATGGACAGCAAAGCTTTCTTCCCATAGACCAGCTCATAAGGTGTGAAGCCGGTGGTGGTCTTCCAAGTGGTGTTGTAAGCCCAGGTGGCTTCAACCAGGCGATCTGCCCAGTCCTTTCTGCTGCTGCTCACCACTTTGGTCAAGATCCCCTCTAATGCTCTATTGGTGACCTCCACCTGCCCATTTGCTTGAGGATGATAGGGAGTGGAGGTTCTATGCTTGATCTTGTGATGAGCTAGGAGATCTTCAACCAAGTGGGAGGTGAACTGGCTCCCTTGATCGGTGATCAGCTCTCTTGGATAGCCAAACTTATAGAAGATGTTCTCTCTCAAGAACTCGGCCACTTTTTCTTCTGTTGCTGCTTTGATGGCTTTGGTCTCTGCCCACTTCGTCAGGTAGTCAGTGCACACAATGATGTAGGATCTTTGCCTCGAAGAGGGATTGATTGGACCCACAAAGTCCATGCCCCACTTCTCAAATGGCTCAAGAGTCACTTGAGGTTGGAGGGGCATCTCATCCCTTTGGGTCGGTTTCCCCATTCTTTGGCATTGGTCGCACTGGCTGACATATCTTCTGACATCTTGATGCAGTGTGGGCCAATAGTAGCCTGCCTGCAGAATCTTGAAGGCAGTTCTCTTTGCTGCAAAGTGTCCTCCACAAGGCCCATCGTGACAGGTGAGGAGGATGTCAAAGACTTCCTCTTCCCTTACACAACGTCTTAAGATCTGATTGGGGCCAAGCTTGAACAGGTTGCCCCCAATCCATGTAAATGAGGCACTCTTTCTGATGATTTTGCTCTTCTCTTTTGAAGAGAGGTGCGGAGGGAACTGAGCTGAAACAAGGTAGTTTGCTATATCAGCAAACCATGGAGAGAGTACTGAGATAGCAAACAGATGCTCATCAGGCATCTGGTCATCCACCGTCCCATCTTCACCTGCAGACAAATCCAATCTAGATAAAAAGTCAGCAACAACATTCTCTCTACCTGGTTTATCAACAATGGTTAGATCAAACTGCTGCAATAAAAGTAACCATCTAATGATACGAGCATTCACATCTGGTTTATTCATCAAATATCTAATAGCAGCATGGTCAGTATGTACAAAAGTCTGGTAACCAGTAATGTAATGACGGAACTTGTTCAGTGCATGGACCACAGCTAAGAATTCCTTCTCGGTTACAGTGTAGTTCAGCTCGGCTTTGGACAAGTTTTTGCTAACGAAGTAAATGGCATATGGAAGTTTTTCCTCAACTTGTCCTAAGGCTGCACCTATGGCTTTGTTTTAGGCATCAGTGTGGATGTGGAAAGGTAGGGCCCAGTTTGGACCTCTCAAGATTGGTGCTGACACCAACTTGTCCTTTATCTCATTCAAACACTTCTGACAATCGTCAGTCCACTTAAACTCCACATCTTTTGCCAACAGACCAAACAATGGTGAGGCTAACTTGCTGAAGTCCTTAATGAATCTTCGGTAGTATCCTGCTAATCCCAAGAAACTCCGGACATCCCTTACTTTTTGAGGAGGTGGAACCCTCTTGATGAGAGCAATTTTGTTGGGATCCACCTGCAATCCTTGGGAAGAAATAGTATGGCCTAGCACGGTCCCCTCAGTCATTAGGAATTCACATTTTTCAGGACTAAGGGACAAGTTCATCTCAGTGCACTTGGTTAGGACCTTTCCCAAGTTGGACAATGCTTCCTGGAAGTTGGCCCCATAAGGGGTAAAGTCGTCCATGTATATTTCCACTGCATCATGGACCAACTCTGAGAAGATGCTCAAGACAGCTCTCTGAAAAGTAGCAGGAGCATTGCATAGCCCAAAGGGAAGGACTCTGTAGGCAAAGGTACCCCAAGAACAGGTGAAGGTGGTCTTATCTTGGTCCTCCGGGCTGATTTGGATTTGATTGTACCCGCTAAACCCATCCAGGAAAGAGAAGAACTTCTTTCCTGCCAGTCCATCCAACACTTGATCTATGAAGGGTAGGGGGAAATGGTCTTTCTTGGTAGCTTTCTTCAGCTCACGGTAATCTACACAGATCCTCCACTTCCCATTCTTCTTGGGAACCAACACTAGAGGGGACACCCATTCACTATCTGAGATGGGGTAGATGAATCCGGCATCCAACAGTTTTTGCAGCTCTTCCTTGACAATGTCCTTAAGGGCTGGATTCATTCTCCTCTGGGGTTGCCTAACTGGTTTACAATCCTCTTTGATGTATATATGATGGGTACAGACCGAGGGATGGACTCCTTTCATCTCCTTATAGCTCCAAGCAAAAGCATCTAAGTGGCTGGCCAATAGGCTACACAACTCCTTCTCTTGGGAAGGAGATAGGGAGGAGCTGATCTTTAATGCTCTCTCAGGGCCAAACTCCACACTTTTGACTCTGGGAGTGACAGGGCCGATTGTACAAAGGTCCACTAAGGTGCTAGCTTGGGCATCCTCCACCAATTTTTCTAAAGGTAGTGCACTGGTAGGTGGATTCTGGATCAAGTTCTCGATCAAATCATCCTCGGTTGGGGGATTTCTTCTATTGGTTTCTATGGTACACAGAGGTGCTGAATACACCTCGTCTTCTTCTCCTTCTTCCAACCAGAGTGGTAAATCATGCTCTAAAGAAGGTTGGGCAGGAGGGTATAGGACTAGCTGCTTGGACATGGGACCATTCTTGATGGTCATGTTTCCTGCCCGACAACTTATGTAAGCATCTGCAGTAGCTAACCAAGGCCTTCCCAAGATGAGAGGATATCCAGTAAGCTTGGCCTTTGGTTGCAGAACCAGGAAGTCTGTAGGGTATTCCCAAGAATCAATAGAGACCAAGACATCCTCCACAATCCCTCCGGGAGTCACGGTGGAGCGGTCTGCTAATTGCAGTACTGTCGAGGTCTTCCTCAAGGAACCCTGAAGATTGAGTTTAAGCATGGTATCTCTGGTCATCACATTGATGGCTGCCCCCAGATCAATCAAGGTGTGGGGGATAATGGTGCCATTGATGTGAACATCTACTACAGGGCTTCCAGGATCTAGGTACTTTGGGCAGATGACTTGTCCTAGCATAAGGTCAGACAGTTGTCCTATGACATTGATAGTTGAGGCATCTTTCTTCCGTCTGCCTGGGTGTTTGAAACACTTCTCCTTAACCAGCTTGTTATATATAGGCACATCCTTGATGGCTTGGAGAAGTGGGATTTTTACACACAACTGCTTGAGCTCACCCAAAAGCTCATCTTCTTCTGGGTTAGGTTGTGTGGTGGCTGTTAGTCTCTCAGGAAAGGGTGGAATAGGCTTTGGTTCACTCTCCTGATGGTTTTCCTCATCCTCTGGGAGAGGAGGTTGGCGATCTGGAAGAGTCTTTCTAGATCTAAGATTGATCTCCTGGATCTCCACAGCATAGGTAGGGCATGAGGTCTCCCCAGTATATACCTGCTGAGCCTGTCTATTGTTGGGGTTCGGGTTCGGTTGAGCAGGCATCTGAGGTTGCCTAGGAGGAGCAGGAGGTAAAGGTTGAGGTTGAACTGGTGGTGGAGGCAAAATGGTAGGAGGAGTGTTGTATTGGGGCCTCCACCCCGACTGAGGAGCACTCCATTGAGGCTGCGACTAGGTATGTGAGTGATATGGATGAGAGGGAGGTTGAGTAGGATACTGAGGTGGATAAGACCATGGAGGAGGCATGGACCAAGAAGGATGAGCAGGGGGACCCCAGGAAGGCATAGGAGTCGATTGGTTGGGGTTGTAATAAGCTTGAGATGCCCCTTGCATCCCCTGTTGATAAGGTCTAGATCCTGGAGGCCTCCGTTGGTTGATGAAGTAGAGAGGTTCAGTGGGGGCTTCAGTCCCTTGGTACATAGCTTTAAATCCAGGTAAGGTTGGACACTGATTTGTTGGGTGGTCCTCCTCACAAACGAAACACACTTCAACCGAATGCAATGGACATTTGTTCTTAGGGTGTCTTCTGGTGCACCTAGGACAGAAGATAGCCAAGGCTCTCTCAGCTTCTTCTTTCTTCTGCTGGATCCTGAATGTGTCCAGCTGCATGGCAATGGTCTGTCTCACCTCACTCTTAAGATCTTCTAGTTGGTTTGTAAACTCATGTTTGGAGAAAGGGACACCAGTGGAGAGGAGATTTCCTCTACCTCTTTTCCTAGCTGCCCTAGAATGATTTCGGAACACAGTCTTGATGTCCTCATAAGGCAGTTGGTAAATGTCCCCCCCAGCTAACATGTGAAGGGTGTCTAAGAGATCTTCAGGGACTCCTCGGAGTAGAACCAACTTGAGGGATTCAGGGTCAAGTGTGCACCTGGCCCGTTTATAGCTAAGTTGGAACCTCTCCTCATAATCCTCTAAAGACTCATCATTCCCCATGGTCATTCGAAAGATCTCTCCCTTAGTTTCCTTGGACCTACAATAATCCCTATACTTGGTATTGAAGGCTTGCTGCATCTGAGCCCAAGTAGCTATGCTATTCCCAGGTAATCCCATGAACCAGCGTAGGGCTGCATCCTTAAGAGTAGAAGGGAAAAGCTTCAGCTTTTGCTCATCTTCAGTATAGTCATAGGTTCTACAAAGGACAGCAAACTCAAACAAGAAGGTATCAGGATCCTCAGTGGTCAGTCCATGGAAGTGAGGCAAAGCAGAGGGGCTAATGTTTTTCATTTTCATCTCCCCATTGGTCTCTCGGATGGGGAAAGCTCCTTCTATTCTCTCATCTTCTCTATTGTCAGCCATAGCTACAGATGGAGTGGTCTCTAACTCTTCTTCTTCTATAGGGTCTTGGTATATCTTCAGATGTTCACCTATAGGTTCCTCTGGGTCACGGTCACCAAAGAAGAGTGAAGGGTGACTCAGTGATGTGGTGGGGGTGTTTGGTAGGAATTTGCCTGATCTATCACGGTTCCTACGAGGCATGAAATGGAAAGGACTTTTCTTTCTTTTGTTTTGAGTGCTTTTGTTTTTTTCTTTGGTACCTGCAAAACTGAAACAAAGTGATCTACAACTAACTATATTGCTCAAATGAACTTGCAAAATTGGAAAGCTAATCTAGGAAAGCAAGAAATATTAATCTAGGAAAGCAGGAAATGCTAATCTAGGAAAACAAGAAATATTAATCTAGGAAAGCAGGAAATGCTAATCTAGGAAAGCAAGAAATGCTAAGCTACTTTTGCAAAAAGGGAAATGAAGTAAACTACTGAGCAGAAGTAAGAGTATGGAAGTAGAAGAAAAGCAACAATTACTAATACTCTGACGCTTCCCCGGCAACGGCGCCAAAAAGATGGTGAGCTCCAGTATTGTAGCAATAATGCTACAACTCCTGGGGCTTCCTGTCTCTCATTTTATCAACCCGGTAGTTCGTACAAACTTGGAAGCGACGGTGCTATATGCACAAGTACTAGCTCTTGTCGCAGCTGTCACTTGGTCAGCTGGCACAAGTCCGCTAGGGCTCAAGCCAACTTCTATAGGCTCTCAGAAGAAGCTTGCTAATCGATGGACGAAAGCTAATCTCACAGGAAAGCTACTTTACTTGACAAAAATGAACTGCAAGCAAATCAAAGCATGTAAACCTAGGAAACCCTAATTTAACTAGTCTAACCTCTACAATGCAAGAAATGTGAATGAAGCTTCTACCAATGCTGTCACTACCTCTGATAAATGAAAATGCATCGTTCTAAACTACTTGCATCATGAAAGTTATGTTTGTGTATTTTCTGTTAAGGGTGTGGGATGATGGTGATCTTGTGCTAACTAGGGTTTGGTTGTGCAGATGGGATGGAGAAGGAAGGAAAGCGTGGGATAGGTTGGGGAAGCTAAGAGAGGTCCCTAGGGATCCTTAGCATCCATCCACAGAGGTTCCTCGCATTCAGATGCTCAGCAACCGAGAGAGTGGCCTCCTACAGGATGGCTGTGGAGGATCCTACAGGATACTCTGTTTTCTACAGGATGTCTACAAATGGCTACAGGAGGACCTACCGTGATTGTTTGGAGTGATGGAGGAGTAATGGAATGGTAGGGGAAGATGTGTAAGGTAGGAATGAGGCTGGTGATGGCTGTAGAAGTGGAGGAACAGGATAGGGAGTGAATGTAAGGAGTAGGTTGGAAGATAGAGGGCTAGGTCAATGAAAGGGCTAGAGAATGGAAGTACGTGAGGAGTGAAAGACTTTGGGAGATAACAGAGCGGAGCAGGGGTCGAAGATGTGGTTGCATGCGTGATCAAGATGGAGAATGAAGTAATGGAACGAGAGAGAGAGTAGTGTAAATGGAACAAATGCTTATGACTGTCACTTAACCAAAAATGCATCAACCTAAACTACGTGTGCTTGTAAATTCGATGAGCAGCAATCTAAACGTGAAAGAGAACGTGCATGAAGCTGTGGTAAGGAAGTGTGGTGTAGGTGTGAATCATGTAGAAGCAGCTAACTTAACGTGACTGTATTGGCAGCAATCATGGAATAAAGAAATGCGTATTTTTGGTGGTTAATCATGGACTTCACTCCAATCCCAGATGAGACGGCAGTGAGCCTTAACAACCTTTTTTTTGGAGCTCCAATCGATTATATCTATCCTCTGCTACACTAAGCGAATGGAAACAAATTCACTATAAGCAATCTCCTAGCTAACTCATGAAAAAGACCAACTCAACAACCTGTGATTCGAATTGCATGTGTAAATGGAAAGCTCACAGTGCTGAAATGAAATGGAAACAACACTACAGCAGAGGGGATCTATGGCTCTCAGGTTGGGCCCTAACCTGAGAGCTATAGTCTCCTTGAGAAAAACTCAGAACTAGATCACAAACTGCCTTCTTTATTCATAACTGATATCATGCCAAATTGGCTTACAAAAAGGAACGAAAACTGAACTGTGCTCCAAGATTACAATAGCAATACGAGAGTTTCAACAACCTCTCTAAGGCTAAAGCCTTCATACTTATACAAAAACAATGATCCAACAAGTGTCATACATTTTAGGAGCTCGGCTGTCCAACTAGAGTTTAACTGCTGATCCTGTAGGATGGTCATAATTGCTGTTCCTGTAGAGCAGTTTATAACTGTTGTTCCTGTAGAACAGCTGGCCGTTTTTTAAGCTCGGAGGGGAGATGGATTAGAGCTCGGAGTTCTTGATGGGAATCACGAGGGATGTCCCTAGAACCGTGGACATCTTCTCCCAAAACCCGCAGTGCCACCTCATTGTCTCCTTAACTCCTTTTTCGTTGTCTTTTGCTCCCTTTTAATGCCAAAACCTGGAATCAAAATGCATCAGTCACGTAGAGAGAGTGCCTACCCTTCTTCCTACAAACAACATGAATAAACTAAGAAATGCATGCATAAGCAATAAAAAATGAATGGTTTGAGCAAGTAGAATAGGCCAAAATGAGCCCAAATTGTACCAAAATTGGGGCTCATCAGACTGTTCATGACAACATTGAGGTTATTGATGCCCCTTTGGATTATAACATTCTCTTAGGTTGTAGTTACACATATGCCATGTCATCCATTACATCTATGGTGTTCCACAAGATGTGCTTCCCCCATGAAGGGGAGATCGTCATCATCGATCAGTTGACTTACTACGAGCCGAAATCTGTGACCTCCCTCGAGACCATTATCTCATCGGTGTCTAGTAAATAGTCTTCAACTCCTCTCACCAGTGTTTCACCTGGAGTCTACAAATATTCCTCATTGTTGGGTTCTTTCCCTGGTCCTCCCCCTCCCATCTTAGAGCCTAACTCTATGAGTGTTGGAATTTTACAAGTGTCACAGGCTGCCCTTAAGAAGTCTGGTACATCTGATCAACAACTAGCTCATTAGCACCCTGCGTTACCATCCCCGTTGAGCCCTATGGATCCACCACTCCAAGACCTCCTCCGTTTGTGGGTGCCTCTGCTATGTTCCCACCAGGAAATTTTCCTCCAGGTCTCAACCATCTAGGAGCTATTCCATCGGGCCATTACCCTACAGGCTAGATACCTTTCTTATTTCCCCCTCCGAGAGTATTTCCTGTCCCTATCATGGCTTCACTGGTCATTCTTAACATGACTTTTGGGGATCCCAATATGGTACATCGATCCCCTTGCAAGAATTTTGCCTGGTCAAGTAAGACCTTATCATGCTTTGACACTGGTTCAACTGGTTCCTATGACCCCTACTGTTGCTTCAGTTCCATCACAACCTCAACAGGAACCCAATCCTCTTGTGAAAGCACCTAGATAGGGGGGCAAATATAAGAGGAAAGAACCTAAGGACAAGGCTCCCCAAGCTCCTCTAGCCCCTAAGGCCCCAAAGTTGTCACCTACGTACAATTTGTGTAAAGTTGTTGGACACGCCACCAATAATTGTCATTAACAACTTGAACTCAAACCTTTGGTTCATGAAGCATTCCCTAAGTCAAATATCTTGGAAGTCCATGTTAACTTGCCAGGTCCACCCAAGAAACTCAAAACATTGTGCACAAATCACCCTTGTGCTCCGTGTGATAGTCATGGTCACTATTCCCATTTTTGCCCTCGTCTCGACGAATTTCGTGATTTCCTTGAGGCACTTCACGAATACGAGACCACTCGTAGTGGATCACCTACTCCTCTACTTGTGGATTTTTGTACCATTAGTAAACCATAATAGGGGGACTCTGGTCCTACTATCATGATCCCTCTCCTTGATGTCAAGATGATGGACTCCATGGGCCATATCCTTTACATACCATCATGCTTGAGTTCCTTGTAGGAAAACCTTTTTGAATTTTCTACACACGCTTCTATCGATCCTCTTTCAAAAAAATCCCAAGTCTCAACACATATAGTTCCTTCATCTACTAGCTCATTGTCTACCATCCCAGATGATGCATATGTGAACCTTCTCTCTCAGGTTGATGCACCAAGTATCGTTGTTGCATCATGTAGTCAATCTTCCTCTCATTTGCCCATCTTCCATTCTGATAAGGACATCATGGAAGCTATGTCTACCCCTGATTACCCTTGTACTTAGGCAAGAGGGCATCACTTTTGGAGGATTCTAAAGGCCATTCCTTTCCTAATTCTACAAATGCACTCTACCTCAAGAAATTTTGCTCATATCATATCCCTTTGATTTGCATGTCTTTATTTATGTCATGAAGTTAGGTAGGATGCATCATCTCATCCCCTGTCTTTTTCACCTTTCAGATTGATCCATCATCCACATTGTATATCGGTCATGTCGACGGTGTGAGTCGCTTCTCAAGGAATCTAGCCTCGACAGCTTGGGCCATTTTTACCCCCTTGCATACTTTAGTCCTTTCGAACAGCATATGCATTGGACCTGCCATCAATAACCAAGCCGAATATGACGAAGTGATATGTTTTTTAGTTGATTCCCTCGCTCATCGCATCCTTCATCTTCATTTTTGTTTAGATTCCTTTCTATTTGTCATGCAATTGAATGGTTTGTATCATGTGCATAACCAAATCCTATTTAAGAAATACTTATGAGTTCATATGTTGGTACATGAATTTGAAACCATTACTTCCATTCATGTTTCTAGAGCCCAAAATAACTATGTAGATACCATTACAAATATCATTCTAGATTGGCACTTATCAAATGTATATCAAAAAAGGCAACCATAAAACACAACACATGGCGAACCATCATCGTCTAATAAAATGCATAATCATATTATGTATCACATAAAACATACAAGTGTTTGGAGTCCACCACTCTAAATACATCCAGTACACCCATAGCATACTAGGGGGGTAGATAGGCCCCTACATATCATTATCATCCTTTGGAGGATCTTGTGAGGAGTTGGGTCGAGATGCTTCAATCCCTTTTTCAAGCACACAAAACACAGTGGCTCTCCACAAACTCCTCCTGCTAGGGGGCATCATTCCCACCTTCGCATACCAGATCAGTCCCCTCCATCACATATGTTTACAGGAATTATCCCATGCTTGGGGGCATGATGGCTTTCCCCTGGCCATCTTCTCAATCGATTAACATAAGTATCGACCTAGATCCCACTGGGTCTACATATGGTCGATTATCCTCCCATTCCCTAAATATTTTACCAGCCTCTCTGACGAGCTATATGCATATCACATATCGTAGATGTTTGATACCATATCTTCAAATATTCTACTCTATGTCTGCATAGTCCCCATGTCTGACTTCGTGGATGAGGATGATTCTAGACCTGCTTTAGTAGTTCATTCTCACTTTCCTCTTCCCTTAATTCTTCACCAGGAACCATCGTTCCGAGATGCATTAAGGCCAACTTTAGATAAGTAAGGCCACTTGCCTGAAAGTTGCAGACCCCGATTCTGATGGCAATTTTTTCCGCTACGATCTCCATAATATTTAGGGCCTTCTCCTCCTCTCAAATTAGAGGGAAAATGCCCTTTTATAGAAAACCCCCCATTTTTTCTATCACCCATTGCGACCAAATCACAGCTCAGTTTGACAAACTATCAGCACCATTAGAATGCCCCCATCGAGTAGTATAATGGGTCCTTCTCAGTTTTTGATGATTAAATACTTCACCAGGAAGTCTTTTTTCTAAGAAGGGTCACTTCGTTGCCTCTCAAAATCAATTTTCTTCATATGTGACACTTGTAACTTAGGGACCACCTCCCCTTAATCTTTTTCATCTCATGCATTGATTTTCATCATAAGTAACCATCATTTACTCATGCTTTCATGATCCCCACCGGGCCTATTATGTGTAGCAGCATCATCGAGTTACCCTTGTTCAAAGCATCCGCGATGAGTCACCCTTGCATCCATGGAGTCTGTTTCATATCCCATTATATCATTTCATAGTATTCCATCCATTTTTTGCATAACATTCATTCTTTGTTGCCCATTTTGGCCTCCAGTCATACTGTCCCGCATCCCCTCCAGAGTCGAGTCAGTGGCTGCCAGGTCAACCCTGCACTTTATGATCTGACAAGGGAAGTCATCTATTTGTCTCTCACTCCCATTTTCTCCATTATCCTTGGTGTCAGTCCATCAGTCACATTACTATTTTCCCTTGTGCCTTAGTTTAGGATGCTCATTGCCTCACCTATCACGGGCCCTATTCTATCGCCATTAGCTCATTTATTCCAGAAGAACATCCTAGAGGGAGTGTATCTTGGTTCCAGCTTCCACCCTTGTTCAATGCCTTAGATCAAGAAAAGGGACTCACCATTTCCCTTTGAATTGGTTGTTTCATGGTCTTGATTCATTCAGTTTATGGTCAAGTGATGAAGCAGATTGTACCAGTGATTTCCGGGTGTGCGTGAGATGTTTCAGCCCTCATGAGGGGGTGGCCCTTCAGGTAGCCCCCCACATTCATGGATGCCTTCATATTATGCTACAACCTCAGACATAGTTCCAAATATTTGATGGGTTCAGTTCCTATCGATCATAGTGTTCATATCATGCACGTCTCCTTCAGATGATCCATTCAGTTTTGCAAAACCCTTCCCTATTCAGCAGGGCTTCTTCGGTTGTTCTACCCTACCTCCCACCCATTTTTTTAGGGAAGCGTCACTATATCTCATGCACTCAGATATTATTGTATTCAATCCCGGCTCATGTTTTTACAGGTGCATTATGTTTATGGGACACATTGTATTATTTTTTGGCTCAGTTATGCCAGCGTGTCATGTACCATTTAGCATGTATTGAATTGCTTAGTTTTATGTTTCTGGGCACATCATTATTTTTGTGCTAAGTTATCTCGGCGGGTATATGTATGCCTTCCCCACCTCAATGAGATCTGGTACCACAACATAAAAGGAGACTTGCATTGGTCTCACCCCCTCTGTCCCTATCCTCTTTCGCTTCAGCTCTGTTGGTCTATCTCTCTCTCTCTCCGACTCCACTTTGTTGTCTAGTGATTGTGTCTTTACAACGTACTTCGGTCATACGTTTTGCTCCTAACACTCGCACGTTGGGGGGAAATCTATTATCACCGAAAAATCGATCATTTAGCCTAATTTACGAGATGGATCGAAGCACACCATGTAAGGCCAATTTTAGCATAGTAAAATTGCTTTCACTGTGAGAAATTACATAATAAACCACATTTGTTAAGTAATTTATAATTAAACCCATGAAGAATAATTAAATAAATCACTATTTATTTAATTTTCTTCTAGGAATAATGAATTAAGCCATTGATTAAGTAATATTCCTTGTCATATTTGACCCAGATATGAAAAATAAACAGATAAATTATTAATTATCTTATTTTTCTCTAGGAATAATTAACTAATCACTAATTAATTATTATTCCTTGTCAAGTTTGACTAAATCTATTAGAAATAACTAAATAAATAATTATTTATTTATTATTCCTTAACCATATTTCTTGAGATGATAAATAAATCATTTATTTATTTATTATTTCTAAATAAAAGTTTAAATACTTTTTCCCTCCTAACCAAATATAATAAAATATTCCAAGTGGTTATTTCTAGAATGAGGTTAATAATATTTTATTATTGCTCATTATTCGAGGATAATTCAATATTTTGTTATAAATAGAAGGATTTTCCATTCATTATTCACTTTTGATTATTTTCATTGTTGCACTCACTATTGTAACTCTGATTATTTTCATTGTCGCACACCATATTTTTGCTGGGTATACACATTAAAGAGGAGAGAGACTCTACACAAGATGAAGACATTTGAGGTTTGCCAAGAACCCATCCCATAGAGGGGGACTAGTAACATTTATTTGTTCCCTTCATAGGTGTTAAAATAAAAATATTCTTTATATATCTGGTTTCCATTGGATGATTGAAGTTATTACTCTTTCTTTTTGCTATTCAACTATGATTGTGGCATAGATCCAGACTTTGGCAGGTTTTGTTTCTATCAGTTGTTGCAAATCTACAATGTTTAGCAGCCATTTATATGGTTGAGATTGTTTGTCATCCACAATCTTAAGTGGGTTCTTTTTGTACATCTTTGAGAAGAAAACACTATAACATTAGGGGATCTCTATAAAGTTGTCAATGATCATCTCAAGGTATTTGGATTAATGCCTAAGGGTATTCCACCCAATCAAGATCATGACCATTTTATTCATTTACAACCAATAGGTGTACCAGAGATAAATGAAAAAGGGAAAATCATACTATAAGAAGAAACAATCCTTGAAACAAGGATTAAGTAGTTGAGTAACCCATCAATTGTGGAATACATCATAAAAAAAAAAAAATATTAGTGGAAGAGATTGCATGGGAAGATGACTTATTCTTGCAGTTAGTCAAGTGTTGAGGACAACAATAGGAGGGGCATATTAATCCCTATATAATGTGCATATCAACCCTAAAACCCATTATTAGTCCTAGATATGAAGTGATTACCTTCTATTATTATACTATTATGTAGGATAGAACCTTTCATGAGCCATTATATTATAATTACACCATTTATATCCTATATATATATACTAAGGAGACCTAGTCTTAGTATCATCAAATATTGTGTTGTACATTGTATTCATTATGAAATGAGGTTTCCCCCTCAAAGAGGACTATAATTATTGATTTCTTATCATTTTAAAGTACAAGGTTCATAACATAAGTTGATCGAATTCCTTATCAGGTTGACCAACTAAGTTAGTTAGATAGTTTAACTTCATAGTGTAAATATCCATGTAACAAATGAAGAATGTAATCATTATTGTGGATTGCCTAATATAATATCAAGTGCTTATTTTTTGTTGACCTCGACTTCTTGTTCTCTTTTTTTCTCTCTTCCATAGGTGTTGCATGTATGTCTTTGATACTATTTGCTTGTTGTACAACTCTACTAGTAAAACAAGCAGATGCTTCCATAGACTACAATAACTTATAATAAAAAATTCAATCAAATGTGTCCAAGAACCAGGCTATTTAAAAAATACAACAAGCATTTATAGAGTAATGGGCAAGGAGACATGTGAGAATTTCAACACACAAATCATACAACAATGAAAAGAATAATTTAGAAATATTAACAAACTAACATTCCTAATATATTTAGTTCATAGAAATATTAATTAATTTCTATAGTTCTTTAGGTTTTTTAAGAAGACTAATAAAAATAAAGGTTATGTAGGATATGATATTTCAAACAGGGATGTGTAGAAAAATGTACAAGGGAATGGTTAAAGAATTAAGAATAATTAAAATTCAAGAAGATGTTAAGCACTATATTTGCCCCATGTTAACCTTAAAACCCATTATTAATCCCTAAATATTGAGTGATTATATTTCTATTATTATATTTTTATGTAGGATAAAATTTGTCATGGTTCCATTTTATTATACATGTACCATTTCTTTGCTGTATATATACTAAGGCGACCTAATCTTAGAATAATCAAATATTCTCCAATGCATTATATTCATTAGAAAATGAGGTTTCCTCCTTTAATAGGACTATGATTATTGGTTTATTATCAATTTTATGGTACAAGGTTCATAGCATTTGGTGTCAGAGCTCGTGATCCTAGGCTTTTTGATACTTTAAATAGGTCAACATTTTTGCTATAACCTTTTCTTCTAGAAGGTTTTAGATAGTGAAACTTTGAGAAAGGTGAGAAGAAATTACAGTTAACACTCGGTTCAAATTTCATATCTTGGTCGGCTATATTTTGAAACATATTATCCAACTTAGGGTTCCTAAATGAAATTAAAATAAGTCTCGAACATGTTAATTCGACATTTTCACTATAATTGTTTTCTTGAAGGTCTCAAACTGTGAGACTTGGACCACATTGAAGAAACATTATGTGAACATTTGGTTCAAATTTTAGATCTTGGTTCACTATAATTTCAGATATATTCTCTAAGGAATTCTATGTTCTTAAATGCTCCGAAAATTTGTTTCAAACGAGCTAATTTAGTTTTTTCATAATTTTTTTTTTGGGAAGTCTTAGATAATGAAGCTTGAACAATATTAAGGAGAAATCTCGAGGAACATATGGTTCAAATTTCAGAATTTGATCCACTATACTTTTGGAGTTATACTTTGTGGAAGTTAGGTTTTGCAAACAATCCTTAAATAAATTTTAAATAGGCCATCTTGGTATTTATGCTATATATTGTTAGAATTCCCTGAACCCTAGGTCTATTCTATGTTTTGTCAGTTTCACAAAATAGAAAACATAAACAACTGAAAATTCATAACTTTAAAAACTTTTGCACAACAAAATATACCAACAATTAGATAATGCACAATACACAATATTTATTTCCCAAAACTAATTTCTTATTAGTCCTTTAACAAGAAACCTTAGGGATCCCATACCAGGGATACTGACCCTATTACAATCCTTTAGCAAATCGAACAATAAACCTCTTGGACACATGTTTTTCCTTTAGTAGCTTCAACAATCAAACTCTTGGACACCTTGGAATAGTCCTAGTGACTTGGTAGCCCTCCTAGTGTGCTCCTTATACACTCAATTAGTCTATTTGTATCTTTATTTCCACCTTGGTATCCGTAACCAAGTTGCAGCCTATTGTTGTATCCTACAACAACCTCAGAAAATGTTTTTCCCTCCTTTTATTCACTTCAACCAACCTCTCTTAGTTGTGGAATTTCCCCAAATATCCCTTCCTCTCCTCATCTAGCTCCTTAAGCCCTTGATCCTCTTCTTACCACAATTTTTAGGCCCTCAACCTACCTCTCCAGTCCCTTCGCCTCCTTTTTTTACTATGGATTTCTCCTTTAGCCTCAAATCCCTCTATGCTACCCTCAACTTGCTTGCTGAAATAGTGGCTTGATCATCCAAACCTTAAACAAGGCCTTAGTCTCCTTTTTCTAGCTTGCTAGCTTTTCCTTAGGGCACAATCTTCTTCTTCAACCTATGACTAGATCTCTTATATCCCTTCCACTTGCAAACCATAAAACCAAAAGCCCTTCCCACCATAGAAATTATTCCCTCTAAAATCATTGTTTTCCCTAGTTGTAGGTTTACAATTTCCTCAATCAATTTCAAACCTCAATAAGGAAGAAATCCATTACATTCTGTCCATATGGATTGTTCCTCAATCCTCTCCATTGGCCTCTAATATATATAGACCGTTGGTCCCTTTCGAAGCCCCCTTTTCCTTCAAGAAACCTTCAACATCAAACTCAACATTAAATTAGAATAATAAATTCTCTCCTTGGATACAAAGCCTGCTCACTTTGGGTACAAGACCAAAAATTGTGTGCAAAGCCTGCACACTCATAAAATCACACTTTATGAGTGTTTCTCTCTCACAATCCTAGCACCAAGGGCATGTGAGGGTACCTACCAATTCTAATGAATTTTAACACTCCCTCTTAGTAAGGGAGGTACTTCCATTCCTTGGAATTATCTTCTATTTCCCACACTAGAAAATAATCCTCTTCCATGAATACTCTCCAACATTCATCATAAAATTCATCTTTTTTCATAGAAGTAAAACGTATTGCAAGAATAGAACCCTTCTTAGAAGTTTCCTTGCTACTAGAAGCCTTATACTTCTTATTTTCCTCATAGACCTTTATGCCATTCCATGGTTCCTTCATGTCAGTTATGGAAGTCCCATTTCTTCTATTTGATGATGCATCCTTCTAGGGTCGTTGATTCTCCCTCTTAATATAAAAACTCTTACTAAAACTTGACTCTCTCAGAGTCTATAAAACCTTATTCCTTCCTTGGTCAATAGGCTTACCCTTTAGCCTATATGTACCATTCTCTCTAAATCTAAGAACCACCCATAGGCTAGAGTTAGATCCATTGGTCTTGATCATCACTTTTCCTCACATAATACAACATCAAACCACTTTACCTCAATTGTTTAGATTGAAAGCATTTTTCATCTGAGATTCGATACCTAAAGTACATCCTGGAGTTGTAGCAATGCACCTGACTCCATATTGAAGTACATTCCCAAATACTCTTATTTAATGATAACTCTTGTCACAAATATTCACATGTAGATTAGAGTCCCACTTTGTCAGGCTCTCAAACACTTCTTTTGTTCCTATCATATGCTTTTAGGCCCCATTGTCGAGGAACCAAGCACCCTCATCAATGGTCATTAGAGAAATTTTGAGGTAAAAAATGGGCCTCAAAACAAAAATGTACAACCAAAATAATCTTTATAAAAACCAATAGGATTCAATATGATGATGTCAACCATGGGGGATGATTCACCATTTTTGGAGTAAAAAAGTTTAAAAAATAAAGAAAAATAAGAAAATTACCTTTTCAACTCATATTTTCAACTTATCTCTCTATGGTTTTACTCAAATTTAGAGTGGGAGCACTCATTGGATGCATAATTTAATCCCTCACATACTTTTGATGGACCCACTACAAAAAAAATGAGAAATACATGAAAAACATGATTGTAATCATGTTTGTTTTCATGTCTTTCTGATTTTTCGTGTAGTAGGATGCACCAAAAGTATGCAACATGGGTAATTATTGGCTTGATGGGGCCTGACCCAGGTTCAACTATAACTACGCCAACCAAAAAAACCCTAACTTCTGGCCTTTTCGGCAACAACCTACAGAGCACAGGCTGCAGTCTCACTTGAAGTAGTATTAGGGGATGCAAGGACCAGGTTTCTACATCTAGAGGCCTATGTTATGGTTTCCTGATATCCCTCCATCTTACATCTGCCTTCGCGCAGTCCTTCCGAACTAACAACTACTGCAAATCTATCTAACGACTTCCATATATTCATGAAGGTACTTAATTGTACTTATCATGAATAAATATTACAGATCTACCAGTGTCGCGTAGTATATAAGCATTAATTCACATAAAACATATCACAAAGTGAAGATACATAAACATTGCAGAAGTAAATGATAAGACATAGATTCATCAATTTCGACCCAAAATAGTATTTATTAAGTGTAAATGTTCAATTACAGACTTCTTCTCCCTACGCACTCAACGACAGGGGCCTGTGCACTCAACCTGTGAAGTTTCGACGTCTTTGCGCACTCAGCTGTAGGAGCCTTCCCCTTTCGCCTAAGTATAGGAAACAAACCTTTCCTACCTTAGCACCTTTCCCTTACAATGATTCTTTTCTAAATTGATTTCTTCCTTAGACTCGCTATGATTCATCTATTTATAGTATCTGCTTTGCAATACCCTGGTCCATAGACCATGGGAGGGTCTTAAAACAAATCTATCACCTACCCAACTAAGGGACTAAATCCCCTTTGAATTCTACTAGCTTCGAACTCTACTTCCACATTTCACAAAGACTTTACATTTGTTACAAAAAAGAAACTACAAAATTTACTCAAAATTCACTCAATTGACCCAAGAGCCCCTTCCCAACAGGCCCCCAACAAAAAATGGGTGACTTGCCCTCGAGTCACTCAGCTGGAGTGTCTATCTTGTTGCGTAGGTAGCTAAACTCCACCTTCAACGCCTGCATGTCAACAATACCCTGAACCACAACTTGCTACACTTCCTCAACCAATTTTTCTGTAGTCGGGCCTTTCATTGCAAGGCGCATCATCCTTTGTGACTGCTGGAGCATCTTCAACTTCTCTTGGATCGATAGAGTGAGCTAGATTGCTTCCTTTATTTAGGGCTATATTTTGGCCTTTCAAATGACCTCTTTCATTTGTAGTTCCTCAATCTACATTTGAAGTTGTTTCCCTTATATCAAGCGAGTGAAGCACTAGACTGACGCCAAAGTGTGTGCAATCACTCTAAGTTCATTGAGATTTTGCTGCATCTCCTGAATATATGTGCCAAGTTTCTACAAGTTTGGGTCCTCCTACAGAGTCATCCATAGTTCCATTGACTTCTTGAAGATTAGTGTGTAGCCTATGACTGTTGCATCTAAAGTGGCCATGCTCTCCTTGATGGCTGCTCCGCGCTACTCCTGGACTTCAGGCTAAGTGGTTGGCTGCAATTTTAATTCAAGCTCTAAGATCTTCATTTGGAACTCAATTGTTACTTGGTTGACCTCATACTTCGATTCTTTGACTGCGGCTACCAACTTTTAAATTTTCGCTGCAGTTGCTGCATCTTATGGAATGTGAAGCTACGGCAGTGCCTGACATGCCTGTGTAATTGTTGCCTCCAATCTCTCGATTCACGTGGCCAGTTCTTTCTTTTCCTTCAGCACCTGAGCCTTTTGGGTGAATATATTCTCATTGTTCATCTTTACCTCACTGATAAATGACAACGCGTGCTACTCCCTGATCCTGAGCTCATTTGATACCCCCTGATGAAGCGTGTGGAGGGTTTGAATAGGCAGCATGACTAAGTTGTACCCACATCCTTGATCTATTTTAGCTTGGCGTTTGCTTCATATTCTTTTGCGTGCATTGATTCCTTTGGTAATGGAATGACCCTGAGGTCCAAAGTCCTATCTGTTTCCAACACAGTCGTGCTCGCTTGCTATAGGCTCGCCTGAATCCTACTCACCTATCCCATACTCACTTAAGTTGACCTGTTTGAATCTGTAAGTCACGCAAATCCTTCTGCACATTGCCCAACGCTTACATGTACTGTTATTGGAACTATGTCCACAACTCCATCATTGCATCGTGGACCTTATCTCGGATCTCATCCAAGCCCCCTCAGTGAGGACCATTGGATCCACATGTGCACGCTTATCATATTTTTGTTTCTTTCTAGGCCCAGAAGTGGTCTCCATGGTCCACTTCTACAATTTAAAGGGAGTGCTCTACTCCTCGCCACCACCTGCTTCCTCCTCAGACCCTTTCTTGCCCATAGTATGTTGAGAAGCAGACTCCTCAACCTCCAATGTGGCCTCCTTCGCACTGCGCTCCTTGTCAGCAACTTCCTTGTTAGTAGTTGCCTTAGTAGCAGGTGCCTTGGTAGCAAATTCCTTCTTTCTTTGTGCTACTTTTTCTTGGGTTGCTGCCTCCTCAGCCTATTTTTTTCTGTGCTTCTTTATCTCGAGCGGTAGATTTCGTAGCTTCCTTTTGCTTTTGCGCCATTGTGGCCTGCGTGGAGGAACTTTCCTTGACTTTGCTTGTTCCTGCGCCAATATTTGATGGCTTCCCCCACTCACCTGCCCATTTTCCCATGACTTCCTGTACATCTGCGTTAGTGACTAGGTACGGAAACTTGTACCATACTGTTGTATTGGCTACAACCACCCTCTAAAATTTTGGCCTGTACCAATTTCAGAGCCTCCCTTGGAAAGTCTCACTTGATGATTGCACACACTCAGGTTCACTCCGTGAGCTCATGTGAGTCTTTACATTCACCTTGATTGTTTATTGCATTTAAGTCTCTGCATGTTGATGTCTAAGTCATGCTTGCGACCATTTTCTAGTTATGCTCAAAGTCTTTGCTTCGTATGTGTTAGATGTGTTCGTCATGAAAGCGTTTGTCGCACTTACACACAGAGTCACATTCACTGTCACACAAGCGTCATCTCGATCATGAACGATCAATCATGAGTGTCACGCTTGTCACTTGCACCATTGGTTAGTCATGTTTAACATAATTATCTGGATGGTTTGGTCATTTCGTCATCAAGTCATGCGAGTGTGTGTCCATATGATCACCTATGCATCTTTCGACTATTCACACACTTAGTCATGTTGCTGAAGTTTTGATGACTAAACTCTTCACTCACAACCAGACCATCACCCTATTTTAGACTCAATTAACTGTCAACTAGAATAACATAGAAGAACCAAGCTAGTTCTTTCAATATGTTCTGCCTCCAAGCATTTTAATCAGCACTCATTACGGCCACCCAGACAATCGACCGACTGTTCATCTCAGAAATTGCGCAGTGCTCATGAGAAGGCCTCCCACTACCCATCAGTTGGCTTAGCTCAAAAATTGCACAGAGATGATCAGCAGGTTGACCTCCCAGCCTTAATGCAGTTTTCCTAGTTAGCAGCTCCCAGCAGCAGACTGCCTGTTTCCTCCAGGAATTGCGCAGTTTCTGTTGCCAGTGACTGAGCAGCCAACTAGCAGTTCCCTCTAGGAATTGCGCAAGTCTGGCTGCTAGTGACCCCAGTAGCCAATTGGAAATTCCTCCTGGGAATTGCACAGATCTAGTTGCCAGTGACCCCAACAGCCAACTGGTAGTTCCCTCTAGGAATTGCGCAGATCTGGCTACCAGTCTCCTGGGCAGTTCCGTAGAAAAATTGCGCAATCCTTGCCTGTTGACCCCTCATGCAGCCCGACCTGTTCCTTTGAAAAATTGTACAAATTTGGCTATCTAGCCCCTGCTGACTATTCGTTCCAGAAAATGCATAGAGCATGCCTACCTTGCCTTCTAGCAGCCCCAACTATTCCTCCCAAAATTTGCATAATTTTTCCTCTCAGCTGAGCTAGACCTTGCATTCAGTCACTATCAAATCAGATCGCTTATCTCCATCTCTCAGTGACTCTTGCACAGTTTTCATCAGTAGTTGCCCAGAGCCATCATCCTGCATCACAGCCCTGCTACTTCTCTCAGTCACCCGCATCCGAATAATCATGTGGCATGGTAGACTAGAAGGTTTTGGATTCAATGTTGTCTCATCATGAGTGACTGTAGATACAGGTACACCAACAAACATGTCAAGACGATCAATGGGATGAACAAAGGGAGAATATTCAGATGGACAGGTTCACCAACGGACGAAAGAACGAAACATGCAAAGCGGATGAATGTGGCAAACATGCACATTTCGTGAACAAGTGAGCTTGTCAAGCCTTCTAGTATGAAATCAAGGAGCAACACGCTAAAACTTCATCAAGTGAACCAAGGACCATTGAAGACTCTGTGCATTTTGCCATGCAGAGGTGAAGCTATGATACACCATGAAGACATCCATCACTCAGCAACACTCTAGCTCGTCATGCACTCTAGCAGCAGCACGAATGTACCAATGTTTTCATGTCAAGTCATGTCGAGTCAAGTCATGAGTCATGTTGCCCACATCTCCACTATGGGCTTGTTGTCAATCAATGTGATGTAATGTGGAAGTCCAAGAGACCCACTTGTTGAACATAGATTCATGTAAGTTGGAAAGTCATGGAAGTCGAATGGTCATGAGGGTATTCGAATAGCCACAAGGGTCAGTTTCACCCTTGGCTATAAATACCCCCCTCATTTGTACATGAAAGGACTTTTGACCTCATCTCCTCCCACATAGCCAAGAGGGCCTGTAATCTTTTCTTTGAGTAGTAAGTAGTGGCTCCAATGCCCCACTGATAGGGTTAGTGATATATGGTGTAACGATTTGTCTTGGAACTTTCGCTTAATTTAGAAGCCTGTTAATTGGCCAACACATTTTCATACATGTATTGTATTTGTTGTAATATTGATCTTTAACACTTGTAGTGCATGTTGCATTAACCATGTGTTCTACATCTGAATTGATTCATTTGTTGTAATGCATAATCTATTAATGGAAATGTGTTGTATATGTTGTTAATGATGTCCCGTCCGTGTCAACTACTTTGCTAGACATCAGACAGACCTTTCACATGAACCTTGTTGTAACAACCGTTGCACTCATCTAGACTAATCTGTGAGTGTTGTATGTGTTATCTTACCTTGTATGTTGTGACAGCCGCATCCATGTGGACTGCTCCGCCAGAAGCTGTGCATGTCCTTTTGTGTTGTGTGTTCCTAGCCAAGTTGGGACTGATTCCTTTCAACCTGGAACTCACCTTCACTCTCTTCCCCTCACAGTGAAAGAACCATTGACACAAGTACACTTACACTCACCAGGCACGTGAACCTCACTTCTTGAAGACAAAGCGAACCACTCTCCTGTGCTGACAAGAAAGAGTTGAGGCAAATCCTTTAGACAATGGAAACTGGGCCATCATATCGGATGGGACTCCCACATCAAATGTTGTGAGGTCTAGTTGGGACTTCATACCAGGGTGATCTCTTACATGTAGGTGGGTCCAACACCGTCAACATTTCTAGCACTAGATGGAGGGTCGCTAGTTGTACATGGCTGAAATTCCCCTCACACTCATTCAACAAACATCTGCTCAAGGAAGTAACTCACACTCTCTCTGTCAGGCGGAAAGAGTCGATTGTGCGGACACAACCAACCTCCCTAGGAGCCTAAGACTCTCTAGTGACAAACAAGACAAACAAGAGCAATCCTTCTCTAAACATGCATTTACTGTATAAGAAATCAAGTGTTTAGATCCTACCTGTAATCCAACGCTGTTGTAGCAGTCCAGCTCCGCTGATCCGGATGAGCTCCTCCTTCACTTTGAAACCTGCATACACTAACAATCAAACGATTAAATAGCACTTGATAATCTCATAGAATAAAACATATTTAACACATAGACCAAGGAGTACATGAAACAACTCATAAATAACAAGTTATTGAGAAGAATGGACTCATTTTCATTAATAGGTAACAAAAGGAACAAATACAACCTGAGCCTTGGTGTTGTGCAAGTCCCTCCCAGGGTCCATCAAGAGTTCTCCTTTACTTTGACAAAGCTCACCCACTTCCAAATAGAACAAGCAAAGATGGCAATCTCTCCTCACAAGCTTCTAAATGGGAGTCCTAATTCCAGCAGCATTTACCCTTAGAAATGTATAGCTTCCAACCTCTCCTCCTTCTGGCCCAATGCCTGTATTTATAGTGCTCAAGAGGAAGTTATTCAGGTCCACCATCAATGGGATAATCCCCTCTTTGGATGGGATAGCTCCCTTATTGATGGGATAAGTTCCTCTTTGGTAGGGGTACATGAACCATCTGGAGGCGCTCAATACACGTCGAACAACCTTCTAGAATGCTCTAGAAATGACCACAAGTAACTTTTTAAAGATGAAACTTGCGCATTTTGACCTTTACAGGGGGACGCACCTGTCCCTTTACATACAGAGCGTCCAAAGACGCAGCTTTTGTGAACATTGGGTGCGTACCCGCAGGTAAGGTTGAGAGAACCTGCGTACCCAGAGATAAATACATCTATAAAGACTTTATCTCTTTTTGGAGTTTGACATGGAGAGCAGAGGCATAAGACTTGCCTAAGAGGATAGCATGACTGTTG
Organism: Pinus tabuliformis; assembly: GCA_031772625.1. Lineage (NCBI taxonomy): Eukaryota > Viridiplantae > Streptophyta > Pinopsida > Pinales > Pinaceae > Pinus > Pinus tabuliformis. The sequence goes on along the minus strand of CM062805.1, from coordinate 477,817,818 downwards.
ATAGAGCCATACTAACTGTAAATAGTCATGGTGACATTTTTTAGTGTAACAGATTGCCCCCTAAAGTGCGAAGCCTGTAATAGATTAGGGTTTTGTATTATCTAGGAAGGGTGAAGCGCTTTATCATTTCAAGGATTATCTCGTGGAGAGCCTGGTCAGAACCTGCAATTTTCAACACAAAATACATGTATAAGATTATATCATCACTGAGGTAGGCATTCCCATACTCATATCAAAACTTTAACTTAACAGACTAACTACTCTGATACAGGAATGATCTTGCAGTACATCATAATCATAGACTTTTGTAGACACAGTATGGGCGCAGCCATCTGTTTATGATTAGTCTACTTAGATAATGAATACAAAACTCCTCGCAGCCTAGATGGTGGAAACTAGATCCAGGGTCTTCATTTCTACTTCCCGAATTGGTACGATTCTAGCCATGCGAATAAATGAGCTGATGTCGAACATGGTAGAAACCACTTGATTACCAGTCGATGATGTAAACTGTTAACAAGTGTGAGAGAGACCACCAGTAATGTCAATGGTTCTCAAAGTACCCAGTACAATCCATGAGATGTGAATGAATGAGTTGATGTCGAACATTTCACGGAATCCTTCGATCGAAAGTCAATGATGTAAACTGACGTCAAAGGCGAGAAACCTGCCATTGATGCGTGCAGACTTCAAGGTACTGACGATTTCTAAGTCATCTCTCTAGATAATGTGCTGATGTCGATAGAAAGCGACCCGTTGCAGGCAAGCCCACAACACGAAATCATTGTTCAAGTTGAAGAAATGTTGCTGTAAGGACTGACTCAGGGATGGTCAAATGGATGACAAGTATTTTGCAGATGAAAGTTTTGCTTGCAGACCTCTTGAACACATAACGACACGACAGATGGCTTGGTGATGAATAACTCAAAGTTAATCCCCGGAACCCGGCTGAAGACTTTCAAAGTAGTTTGATCAACTGTGAGGTAAAAGATTTCCCAACCCAGGTGAATGAAAAGTGTCGTGTCCAAGAGTGGTAATAAAGTTTCTTCTGAGACAAAAGATAACAAATAGGCTCATTCTTCTCTCTTTTCCCCCACCATTTCTGGCAAGTACCTCTTTATTTTTAACAAGCTTGAGGAGGATAACATATGCTTGATTATAAGCTCATCCTTCGGATGAGTCCAACCTAGTTTTGATTCGAACCCTAGGAAGGAGTGGTTCGTTCCTGTTTGTAATTGAACAGGTCCTTTACTGTGAAATGTTTAACGAGCCCAGTATAGGAGAAACTCGGCGTTTTTCAATTTTAGAGAGTCTGAAAAACTTAAGAAGACTCCAAGTTGAACTTTTTCGTAGATTTGTGCCCCTCAAGCCCGAAAAAGTATAAAATAATACCTGGGGGAACCGCTTGATCTTGCGACCAAGGAGTACTTTCATAATTAGTGCCACTGACCTGAAAAGTAAAAAGCGATCAAGGACACGTCGTTTTATTTCCGTATCGAGTTTGAAACGACAAAAACCCGGCAATCTTTTCCTGATTTTACGGTCAGAAAAGAGCTATAAGGGGACCGTCTTTTAATTCCGTTTTAACGAGTGTAAAAGAAACGCTCGGCAATCTTTTCATATTTTAGGAGTCAGAAAAGGGCTTAAAAGATGACTCTGATATTTTGGTTCGTGAAAAATGACAATTTTCCCTCTAAATCCCTTTGTCCTGCACAAAAACGACACATTACTCATACCTGTTTAAGATAGGCAAAAATGCATTGAAAAATATCCTTCCATGGTGAAAAATAAACAAACCTAGCATTCATCCATCCAAAAAACCTATAAAAAGACTTTTTACCATGTCATTTTTACCATTTTACTGTTGAGGTTGAAAAAAGGGCTTTTGGCAAGAAACTTCCCGTGGTCGCTGCGGAGAATCCGACCGTCAGAATCGAACGCCGTCTCTTCCAAGTATTCCACAACATCCTCCTTTTCAATTTCATCCGATTAAAAGTTTGTTTTAGGTTTTAGTTTTGATTTTTGGGGGGTTTTGGGTTTCAAAAATCGCTCTGCGGGGTACGCAGGTGCCCTAAGGGTGACCTGCGTCCCCCGACTTTTTCCCACACAGGAAAAAGGTCGGGGGACGCAGCCCACCTTCAGGCCAGTTGCATCCCGACGCTCTGTGTTCTAAACGCGGGGTGCGTCCCCCGCGAAAGGCGGAAATTGAAACCCCAAACCCCAAAAATAACCATCTGAATTTTCCCAAACTAATTCTAATCTTTGTTTCTTGGTGTGTAGGGCACTCACCATGTTGGATTGGAGAGAAAGAGAGCACGAGGACGTTGATTTGGCCGCAATTAATCATCAACCTTCCATTGATGCCCTAAAAGCATGCGGACTATATAAATACTGGGCCATACCTGGCATGAGGGCTCAGGTGAGATTCTTGGAGTGGCTGGTTGAGAGATGGAACATTCATGAGCAATGCTTTTACATCGGAGGGCACCAGCTCGAGATAGAGCCCTCTGACATATACTTTCTCACTGGCTTGCCAAATAGGGGCGAGCAACTCAATCTAGCCGGGACTAGGCCGGGTGGCCAATCCCTTGCTAGTCTCCGGGCAGATTGGTGCACACCTAATTCACACCATGCGAAAGGCGTAGAAATCAAACACATCTCTCTGCGTGAACTCAAGGTTATAGCTTTCACGGTTACCAGAATTTGCGGTGCAGCCGCTTTACATATTGCCACCGGGTCCCAAATGCGGATGGCGATTGACTGTTTCCAAGGCACCATTTTCAACTGGTGTGATGCTGTGTCGGCTAATATGAAGAGCCAACTGACTAGGGCAAAGAACGGACAACTGAAGACCTTTGGATATGGGCCTCTAGTTGTGAGCTTTGCCTTAGAGAGAGTTCCGATGCTGATCCCTCAGCAACTCACTGTTGAAATCTTGGGTCCTCGGGAGCCAAAGCTGATACGATGGGTTATGGTGATGGCCCGGCATCCTGACGAGGGCGCGGCGATTGTTCGATTCCCTGATAGTTATTTTCACTGGTTAGAGGACCAGGTTTTTTCGATCCAGGACATTCCGTATGCCGGAGTAGATTTTCGAGGTGATCCGGACATGGTTCTTCCACAGGGAGAACAATGGGACGACAGAGGTACTTCATTTTTCATAAGTTTTCAAATTATATGTTTTTTTGTTTTTTATATATATCATCTCAAAACTGACAGTAAAAAAATTTTCAAAATGCAGATGTTGGTCCACAGCGCCCAGCCAACCTCCGGCCTTTTGAGAGGAGACATCCAGTTGCACCGGTACCGGCCCCACAGGACGCGGCTGCAGAGTCACTAGCTGAGTTGGAGCAGGATCTAGAGCGTCTGACGGTGGATATACCTGAGACTACCATAGATGATATTCCTATCAGACTTCAGCGCTATGTAGTCGCAGTCCCTGGACCGTTTAGGAGGTTTTTGTGTAAGGTAGCCCGTGCAGTGGTGTCATATAGAGAGCACCACCAGTGATTGGCTAGTCACTTTTATAGACACATATGACATTTTTGGCTTTTTGTACTTATCATTTTTGCCGATCATAAGGTTTTTTTCAACCTATGATCGAAGACGATGTATATTTTTGACACACTCCTATCTATATATATATATCATTATTACCGGCTTATCTTGTTTAACATATGTGATGAAATGTTTTTAAATTTACTTGCATGATTATCGTAAATGTCTGTCCAACATTCGAGAAGCAATTGCATCTGCTAATGTATTTAAAGACCTCAGAATATGCTGATATTCAATGTAATCAAATTCACGTTCCAAGAGATGCACTCTCAAAAACAACCTAAGTAACACAGGATTTCTAATGGCATATACTCTATTAAGTTGTAATACAACAAGTTCAGAATCTAACCTCACTATCAAACGTCGAATTCCAAATGAAATAGATTCGGATAATAATTCAACCACTGCACTGTATTCTGCAATGTTGTTCGTCGTTTGACCGAGGCTTACCCCATGCATAGAAACTAACTCGTCAGAGGGCGAATAGATAACCCAAGCTGCGGAAGAGATATTCCGTGTACTACGACAAGCACCATCAGCAAATCCAATGTATGTTTGGAGAGGCGTCGACATCTGCAATATCAAGAGTAAAACCAAGATAAGCCAGAATAACGACGAAAAACACACTCTCTAAGCTAAGCACACTAACTAAGCTAACAAACACACTAGCTAGAAAGAAAACCTAACCTTACTAAAAATTCTCCATACCTACCATTTAAGCATAATACCTCTTTAGGTAAAGTCCATTTCTGGGTTTACCCAAAGAGTCCCCATCAAAATCTACCAGCTCATAGGCCCCTTTTGCTAGCTTTCGCTTTACAATGTAGGGTCCATGCCACATAGGAACGAATTTTCCAGCACCTAGCTTATCGTTAGCTTGATCATATAATAGCACTAGGTCTCCCTCCGAAAAACTTCGAGGGGTCACATTTCTATCATACTGAGCTTTCATTCGCTTCGCGTGAGTCTCGATTGCCAATGCAGCGTCACGTCGAGTCTCATCTAATTTAGCTAAGTATAATAAATGTTTCTCCTCTTCGGAAGTAGCTGGAAGTAATTCGACAGCCATTTGAAGTGATGGGATTTCGCATTCAATGGGTAACACAGCTTCCAAGCCATAAACTAGCTGGAAAGGAGTGAACCCTGTTGAAGTTTTCACTGAGGTTCGGTATGCCCATAGCGCCGAAAATAACATGTTGTGCCAATTCGACCGATGAATACCAATGGTTCGTCGGATCATGATAACCAGAACTTTGTTGATAGACTCAACCAAACCGTTGGCTTGTGGATAATAAGGAGTAGAGCTATCGTGGCGCAAACCAAGCTGGCTTGTAAGCTCAGTCATCATGATGTTTCGAAAATGGCTCCCATGGTCAGTAATGATTGCTTGTGGGACACCAAACCTAGTTATAATATGATTGAATACGAAAACTGCAGCTGTTTTGCCGCTTGCGTCGAATGTAGGCATCGCCTCGGCCCATTTAGTAAAATAATCAACCGCGAGGATGATATACGCATGCCCCCCGGCCGAGTGAGGGTTACAAGTAATAAAATCGATACCCCATTTGGCGAATGGACCAACGGCAATTATAGGGTGGAGAGGAGCAGGTGGTGCGCGCATCTTGCGATCAAACACTTGACAGTTGTGGCACTTCCGGACTGCAATGATACAATCTTTGAACATGGAGGGCCAAAAGTAGCCAGCGCGCAACACCTTCTGAGCTGTGGCATACCCAGACATATGACCGCCACATGCTCCAGAGTGACAATCATTCAAAACCCTCTCAGCCTCTTCGTGAGTTAAACAACGTCGAAAAACTAAGTCTGCCCCCTGGCGATAAAGTGTATCTCCAATAATCTTATATTGCTGGGATTGAAACCGAATTTTTCGACGTTCCGACTTTGAAGCTTCAGGCCGAAAGGTTTGGGTTTGGAGATAGATGATTATATCCCCGTACCACGGATCTAAAGTACTGATAAGAAACAAAGATTCGTCCGCAATGGACTCCTCTGCCACAGTTTTTGTGTCAGCACGCGGGAAATCACACATCAATTCCGCAAAAACTAAGGATTTCTTAGACTTGGACTTCTCAAACTCCAAGTCGAACTCTTGCAGGATAACGATCCATTTAGAGTACTTGCCCCCTAGCAGTTGTTTTGTCCATATATAAATCATAGGGTTGCAATCCGAAATAACTGTAGTTTTACGGAGAAGAATGTAGTGACGAAAACGCTGGACAGCTTGAACGGCTGCCAGGGCCAATTTCTCCACATGCGAATATTTTAACTCAGTGGGATTTAAGGTCCTACTAAGATAATATATCACATGTTCCGCTCCGAATTCATCTTCTTGAACTAACACCATTCCAATAGTGGAATGCGAAGCTGCAAGGTATAAGAAGTAGTCCTGGTTGTAGTTGGGAGGATGCAACAACGGTGCATGGGTCAACGCGTGTTTTAGTGCATCAAAAGATTGTTGGGCAATCTCGTCCCAAAAGAATTGTGCGTTCTGTTTCAACAACCGTGTAAAACCTTTAGTGACCTCGGCGTAGTTTGGAATGAATCGGCGTAAAAAGTTCGCTTTCCCTTGCAAACTTTGGAGTTGGCGCAAACTCGAAGGAGGAGGCAATTTGATGATAGCTTCGACCTTCGAGGGATCGACGTGAATGCCGGCTTTTGAAACAACAAATCCCAGCGATCGACCCGTCTCTATACAGAAAACACACTTGTGGGGATTCAACCGAATTCGATAATGCCTACACCTCATAAAGATTGCTCGTAAGTGGACAAGGTGATCAGCTCGATGTAAAGAATGAGCAGGAAAATCATCGAGGTATGGTTGCACAATGTGCTTGATGTCATGAAATGCATAAGACATCGCCCGTTGAAAAGTGGCCCCGGCATTCTTAAGTCCAAAAGGTAATTTGCAATAAGCAAATGTCCCCCATGGACAAATGAATGCCGTTTTTGGCTGGTCGGCAGGTAGAATATTGATTTGATTATAGCCCGAAAAACCATCCATAAAGGAAAACATTTCACTTCCGGCACAATCATCAATAATTTGATCGATATAAGGCGTAGGATAGTTGTCTTTTGGACAAGCTGGATTTATATCCCTATAATCGATACAGATTCTTATTGTTCCTTGTTTCTTGTTGACCGGAACAATATTCGATACCCAATCCGTTAACGGGATCGGATAAATGAAACCTGCTTTCAACAGCTTTTCGACTTCTGCTTTAATCGCAGCCGCTTTCCAAGGGTGAATCTGACGCAACCGTTGCCGGACGGGTTTAGCATCCGGGTAGGTCTTTATTTCATGAACAACAATGGCAGGATCGATTCCCGGCATTTCCTCGTAAGACCAGGCAAACACATCGCGGAATTCTTGGAATAGGGCCTTGTAAGTTTGGATTTCATCTTCTGTACATGAGGCACCTATATGAATGTTTTCCTCAATTCCGGGCTTCACTGAAATATCAATGGGAATAGTGCAAGAAATATTCCCTAAATTCAACTCTGAATCAGAATGTTTCGTTGGATTCTGAGCGTCTTTGACATATTCAGCAGTAAAGATAGATGAAAAATCATTTTCAAAAGCATCATCCTTAGGTAAAAATGAAGATCTGTGATGGAGATCTTCCCATGGTAGATCGTCTACACTCAGGATTTCGCGAAGTTGTTCGTCAGATGACACGACTTCGGGAAACGCTATCCGTTCTAAGGTTGAGGTGAAAAGTGATTCTTCACTGACCACATTCATTTGGTCGAGCTGGGTTGAACGCGAGTCGGTAAAAGACATGACAGCTTCATAAGCAATTTCATATGGACTCAAAGGCATAGCATCACCGAATGAGTCTATCTCAGATTTAGATGGGACAATCCAAGGATCATCATAAATAATGTTGTCTGATGTAATCATATGAATTGATGCAAATGAAGGGTCTGCGTTGATTGGAGGGAAAGGAAAAGTTCCCAGTAAACCGGAATCTTTAACTAAACCTACGCCAACGTCCCTATAAGGGATTGTCGTCTTACCGACATGCTGGATACTCTCTGAAGAGGCTGGGTCAGATGAAAAGTATGTCAGCTGATCAATGGTCACGATCTTACCTTTATATGGAAACTTAATTACTCTGAAGACCGATGAAACGACCGCTATCATAGCATATGACCAACTTCGACCCAAAAGAAGGTTGTAGTCTAGAGGGGCATCAACCACTTCCACATCCAGACTAACGGTTTTACCTTCTACCCCTATAGGCAATTCCTGTAGAATACCAAACGGACGGAACCCACGACCATCAAAGGCCTTAAGGATGGTAGGGGATTGGTTCAATGGAGGAGAACCAAGCGATCTCCAACATTGAATCGACATAATACACGTAGAAGCTCCCTCATCAATCACAGTCCGATGAATAGGCCTGTTTTTTACTATCACTGGAATTTGGAAAGCCATTTGATGGGGTAGACGCGGTGTACTATTTTCTAGATCGAAGATTATCAGGTTCGGGTCCTGAACATCAACAGCTCCAATAGCCGACAAAAGTAATTTTCGTTGTGCTGGGCATGATTGCAGAACTTCTAAAGCCGACATTGCTGAGGGTGAAACAGCTAAGTCCTCAACAATGTTGTAATTCTGGGCCACTCTCGCATGTGGATTGAAAGCAGACCTTCGAAGTACACCCTTGGCGGGCAGTTTAATTACTAGGTCTGGGTTAGGTTTCTCGATCTGTAGTGGATCAGAACCAGGAGCTGAGGTTGATGGGTTAGAGTGAGAAGATTCTGCTTCTTTACCATCAACAGGATTCTTACTACCATAATCTTGCGATCGAGTCGCAATCCTCACATGAGACATCATCAAAATGGGTTCTTCACTGGCATTCGAGGAAGAACCTATCATCTTATTCTCCTGCTCTGGAAATGGATTTTTTAACACAGCAGGAGTGGGAGAACCTTTGACTATTTTCACAACCTCGGCCCGATGAGGGCAATCTCTCGTAAAATGATCCTCTTCACAAATAAGACAAGGATATCGAGGTTTGCGCTTTTCGTCATTGGTTTCGACTTTTCCGTTTTCTCCTTCGGAGCCTTGTCTGCTTTAGCCTTCTTCTTTCCTTTCTTCTTTCCACCGTTTTTTGATTTGGCCATAGATGACTCTACAGCATGAATATCGGCGGAAAGTTCGGGAGAAGACTCTCCTGTCGGGGAATCAGGCAAAGTGATAATAGGAGTAGTTGAAGCCTTGGAAGACTTCTTCTTGCTCTTTGTATTCACGATACCAATCATACCATCAGCGGCATGATATCCCGAAGGAGCAGCAGCGATTTGATTCGACTTTGGAAGATCTGGAATTTTCTCGTGTAACGTACCCGACTGAGTGTAAACTAAGTCAAGGTACTACGCCTGAGCAATGACTTGCTCCTCAGTAACTACTCCGGCCTTAGCTACATCTTCAGTAATCTTCGGTAATAATGATTTAACAAACCATTCAGCTAAGATTTGGTCCGGGATAAAAACTTTCACTAACCTTCTTCGACGTCTCCACTCATGAATGTGATCAGAAATATACGTGGACATTGATTGTTTTAGTGAAGTTAATAACTCCGTGCCGTTATCATATCTGACCGGCAACTGAAAGTGAGTTAAGAACGAGGTAGCTAACTGGCTAAAATTGTAAAAAGAGGCCCGTGGTAACTCAATGTACCACTTGGCCGCGAGACCAATGAGTGTACGCTGGAAAAGACGTAAGCGGATCGAATCATCCGAGATAGAATTTGAAGCACACCAGAGGTGGTAAGTCATCACATGATTGGATGGATCCTCTCCAGACTTACCTTCGAACTTGGGTATATCACTGGGCAACTTATTTGGCATTGGCGGCCAGAACTGAAGATTTTGAATTGGATTGTTCGTTAGGCGCGTCAAGTCTGGTAAATCCAAAGTTGCGATAAATGGTAACTGCCGGTTAGGATCTCTAAAACTCTGGGTCACAAGACCAGTCCCAGGAGGAGGATATCCAGGATAACTAGGAACAGGAGTCGCATTTGGGATATTATATCCTCCTGGAAAACCAGGATTAACCGGACCGTACTGGGGTTGTTGAGGTTGTTGATAAGTGTACCCAGGATACGGTTGATACTGGTAAACCGGCTGTTGGACAGCTTGCCCAGGTTGGTACTGTCCCTGGTACGGTTGTTGAACAAATTGAGGTTGAGTAGTGACAACCGTACTTATACCAGGCTGACCTGTAGGCATCTGGACCGTGGTTTGAATCGTAGATCCAGACAACGGTAAAGATGTCTGAGGCGTGGTTGCAGAGACAGTAGAAACTGGAGCTGTCGATACTCCAGAAGTAAGTGCGGTAGGTGTGGCGGTAGTTGCAGCAGCCGTTTGAGATGGAGTACTAGGCGCAATTGGCGGCTGAGTAACTACCGAAGTTACAGAAGTTTGAACATTTGACTGGACAGGTTGCGGTTGCTGGGGTGGACCAGAAACTACGGGTTGTCCAGCTTGAGGTACCAATTGTGAACTTGGCTGCAACACCTGTTGACCCTGTGATGGATCCCACACTAACATTCCAGGGTATTGACCCGTAACAGGTTGAGGATACTGAGATCCATAACCGGATTGAGGATAGGATTGATAATTGAAAGGTGCAGTTCCCATACCTGGAACATATGACTGACCTTGAGGTGGTTGATAACCTTGACTTGAGTATTGACCTTGAGGTTGATAACCTTGAGGTAAATACGAATACTGGGGTTGACCTTGACCTTGAGGTTGATAGCCTTGAGGTTGATACCCTTGAGGTTGCCATCCTTGAGGTTGCCATCCTTGAGGGTTATATTGATACTGAGGTTGACCCTGGGGTACATATTGAGGCTGGGGTTGACCTTGAGGCATGTATTGCACCATAGGAGCATACTGACCTTGAGGTTGCCCCCCAGACACGATTTGTGTACCTTGAGGTTGCCCCCCAGGCGTTAACTGAGGTTGCCCCCCAGGCGGTAATTGGCCACCTTGAGGTTGGGAAATGGGAACTAAACCTGACATCATGTAAATGTCTCCTACACCCAATGGTATATTACCATTGTTTCCAGCTAATAACCCATGATCAACGGGTTGAGGAGATGCCCCCGCAAAGGTACCAGAAAGTGATTGATACCCGGTGGGAACAGAAGGACCGCCGTGTAAGAAAGATTCGGGACTTTGAGTAAACACGGACGACTGACCAGACATATTTACAGGAGTATAAATACCTCCAGGTGGAAAAGGAGTACGAGGTGTAGAAAAACCTACCCCTGAGTTGTCTAAATAATTGGTTAACGAAAGGTACCAAGTAGTACTTCTAGGAGGACTGTAAAAGATAGATTCACGCTCCCTTAGATCAATAGTAAGTTGATCTTCAAGGTTAGAGACGCCTATTTCTTCCTCTGGAGCAAGTTCTTCAATAGCAATCAGACCAGTAGGAAGATTTTCGGTGATAACTCGTTCTATTCTTGGTGAATCTGGAACACTAGAAGTCGGAGTAACAGATTCAGATATTTCAGGTTTTTCGCCTGTATCACTAGCAGACGAAAAACTACCAACAAGTTCAGAAACTGTAACAGCTTCGGGATTATAACCTGTCACTAGACTTTGGTAATCTGGATGGACTACCAAGGAAGATTCTCCTTCTTCAGGTGAACCTACTCTACTGCCACTAGGAGGAGTTACAAGGACCTTCAGCCCTTCGTACTGACCCGGAACGTCTTCAGGAGATCCACCCCGCGATCTACGGAGTTTCCTCAACAAATCTGTTCCGGTAACAATCTCAGGTGACTTGCCCCGAAGTCTACGGGACTGTCTCGGTAATTCCGCCACAGCTAAAACTTTTAACTACTACACACGAAAACAAAATAAAATCTCAAATCAAACCACCTAAAGTCTCTAAAGAACCAAACAAATTTGAATCACACGCCTAAAGAATCTAGGGTGTCAAACCAAGCACAAACAGTAGCCTTCCAGACCGAAAACGCTAGTTGGAGATGAAACCCAACATCGCCGGATTCAGTACAGAAGTGGCGGGTGGAACAGTTACCCCGGCAACCTGCTTAATGAATAGACCGGCACAAGTTCCTCCACTTTAACCGTCTCGAGTGAAGTGAACCCCCCGGAAAATCCAAGTGAGTCTAGCCGACGTCTGCTCCAGGTACAGTGGGATCTTCCCTCCACCGTCACCTCGGTAGAATCCTAAAGATAATGGTCTCTAAGGTTACCAACCGCAACAAATGCACCTGGGGGAACAGTCTACACTCCGATAGCACGCAAGGGCAGAGTATCAAGCTCAATCCCCTTGCCGATTCCTTTACAATAATCCAAGGTTTACCGACAAGTGACCCCTGGCTCCTCGACAATGGTTAATCTGAGGTTTACCGTTTGTAATACGTGCGTGTCTGGCGTCGTTCCCAACGAGGGAGGATTGATCCCCTCACTGGTTCGGACACGAGCTCGTGCTTCTCCTTTAAGAGGAGCTTTCCCAGAGTACAAATGAGACAATTGGATTTATTCTATCACAAGATAAGCTACTTGTTTGGTTTTGTTGTCTTGGAGAGTTAATTACTCACCTACTCCAAGACACTAGCCTGATCTAAATTGGTGTTTCAGAGCCCTAGTAAATAAAAGTTACTACGTTGATTTTACTTTAAGCGTTAATTTTATGGTTTTTCTTAAAGACAAAAGGTAGCGGAAGTGAAACCAATGGTGTGTAGACTCGACTCAAACCACTACAAAGATGCACCTAAGATGATTTACGCTACTTTCATTTTTCAATGAAATTCCTAACTAAGAGAGTTGAGAGATGCAAATGTTATAGAAGACAACTTTCTTAGTAAAGACAATCAAAGAAACAATTCTCTTTATCTTTCCAAGCATACAAACATGACCACTCCTTACGTGCACGAAAAACTCTTTTTCTTTCAAAACTCTTCAAAGCTACTTGAAACAAAACTTTTCAAAGGAGATGTTTTTGTATTTTCTTTATTTAATAAAGCATATAAATCTATTTTAACAAAAATCAATCTCAAAAGCTATAAAATCTATGAAAACTTCACTCACAAGCAAATCAAAAAGGAAATTACTCTAAGCAAACCTAACGAGGCAAAAGCCTACAAAGATGATTCTAGGTTGTTTTACTTGACCAAAATCAAGTCAAGGACCAGCTAATGCAGAATCAAAAGACTAGTCAAAACAAAACTCAAATCTTTTTGTTCTTTTTGTAAAATGGAATTCAATACTCAATCAACAAGCACTTCGAAATTTGCCCAAGAGACCAATCAAAGGTAAGTTGCTCTCACAGGTAGACTTTATGACAGGTCTGACTTCTAAGAATGCTGACAAAACCAGAGAGATCTAAGGCTTGACAACTTCTACCGCCAAAGTCACTACAAGACCTACTCAAAAATCAAACCCTAGGGCTTAAACTTCTATGAAATCCACTAAAACACTCAATGCTATCGAAACAAGTTCAGGTGAAGATCTTTGACAAGAGACTAATGGATCTGGGCAGTAAAAACTAAGAAAAAGCAAAATCTAAGAGAAAAAATGCAAAAAATGAAATTTTCTCAAATTTTAGCAGGGGACGCAGGCAACCCGTTAAGACAGGTGCGGGCCCGCTCTGTGCACACAGCGACAGTGCATCCAGGGACGCACTGTGCAATACTCAGAGGGTGCGTCCTACTGGAAAATTCAAGAAAAACTAAAATGAAACTAACCCTAAGCTAACCCACCCAAAAACAAAGTCACAGAGCCAAAAACCAGAAAAATAAACCAATTTTCTCAGAGCAAAGTTCATACAAAGGAAAAGAATTTCACATCAATGGATTCCCCAGTATGGTCGCCAATTTGTCAGGCGGAAAGAGTCGATTGTGCGGACACAACCAACCTCCCTAGGAGCCTAAGACTCTCTAGTGACAAACAAGACAAACAAGAGCAATCCTTCTCTAAACATGCATTTACTATATAAGAAATCAAGTGTTTAGATCCTACCTGTAATCCAACGCTGTTGTAGCAGTCCAGCTCCGCTGATCCGGATGAGATCCTCCACTTTGAAACCTGCATACACTAACAATCAAACGATTAAATAGCACTTGATAATCTCATAGAATAAAACATATTTAACACATAGACCAAGGAATACATGAAACAACTCATAAATAACAAGTTATTGAGAAGAATGGACTCATTTGCATTAATAGGTAACAAAAGGAACAAATACAACCTGAGCCTTGGTGTTGTGCAAGTCCCTCCTAGGGTCCATCAAGAGTTCTCCTTTACTTTGACAAAGCTCACCCACTTCCAAATAGAACAAGCAAAGATGGCAATCTCTCCTCACAAGCTTCTAAATGGGAGTCCTAATTCCAGCAGCATTTACCCTTAGAAATGTATAGCTTCCAACCTCTCCTCCTTCTGGCCCAATGCCTGTATTTATAGTGCTCAAGAGGAAGTTATTCAGGTCCACCATCAATGGGATAATCCCCTCTTTGGATGGGATAGCTCCCTTATTGATGGGATAAGTTCCTCTTTGGTAGGGGTACATGAACCATCTGGAGGCGCTCAATACACGTCGAACAACCTTCTAGAATGCTCTAGAAATGACCACAAGTAACTTTTTAAAGATGAAACTTGCGCATTTTGACCTTTACAGGGGGACGCACCTACCCCTTTACATACAGAGCGTCCAAAGACGCAGCTTTTGTGAACATTGGGTGCGTACCCGCAGGTAAGGTTGAGAGAACCTGCGTACCCAGAGATAAATACATCTATAAAGACTTTCTCTCTTTTTGGAGTTTGACATGGAGAGCAGAGGCATAAGACTTGCCTAAGAGGATAGCATGACTGTTGATAGAGCCATACTAACTGTAAATAGTCATGGTGACATTTTTTAGTGTAACACTCTCTCACCTACAGGTGACCCAACAATTGGTTACTCCTCACCTCCTAGTATTGAGCATGAGACTTCAAATAAACACCTTCGTTATTTTCACCCCATCACTCGCCAGTTCACGAAAGCAGTTGAACTGATCTTAGACAAACAACATCTTCCACGTGCAGTGAGGAAGCCAAAGGCCACTCCTACGAGTGTTGTTGTATCGTCAGTGGAAGAAGAAACCCTTGCCACACTTGAAGGTCTAGGAGAAGCTATTGAAGATGGAAAGAAATCTCCAATCCTCTGGTAAAGTGAACAAGGCACTCTTTTGGTCACAGGATCAGACTTGGGTATAGGAGGTGGAGGGGAAGGGCAACAAAGGAGGTGGAGGCAGAGACGGACCAATGGACTCAGAGTCAAACACATCAAACTCTGAAGGAGAGGAAGAGTATGAAGAGATGGCTGACCCAAATCTTGAATGGATGATTCAGGGACCATTGGCTCTCCTAGCTATTATGCACAAGATGCCGAAGCGAGTGGAGAGAACGAACTTCAAGTTTAACCGTGATAGTGCGGTGAAGGTGAAAGACCACTTAGACAACTTCTACCTACAGCTTCAGACCCTTGAGGTACATTATGATGACGTAGCATGTAGATTGTTTCCATGTACCTTGGATGGTCAGGAAGCTACTTGGTATCACAACCTTCCACCCAACTCTATATAGAACTGGGGATCTTTCAAACATATGTTCCTTGAAAATTTTGTTGATTACAAGACCTCAGCCATGCTACTCAAAGAATTGGGAAGGCTCAAGATGGATGGAAAAGAGAAAGTGAGTGATTTTGATCAGAGGTTCACGCGTATACTAAATAGGTTCCCAGTAGACATTAAGCCTCATGACTCCATCACCACTTATTACTACACGTCTGCACTGCTAACCAACATCACGCAGTTCATCGAGCGAGCTGCGAGACCAGCACTATTGGAAAACTGTGAAGAGCCTATCAGTGTTGAGAAAGACCTGCATGTAGTTGGAGTCATCAAGGATGACCAATCGATGAAGGACTCCAAGGATGCAAGCTGGCAGTCACAGGAAATGATGAGCAAGGGTAGAGACAAGGAAGCAATCGACATTGAGACCCTCACTCATCTTGTCAAGATCTTGTCCACTAAAATGTCTAGAATCAAACAATGCAGGTCAAACACATTTTCAAGCAGTCACCTGCCGATACAAATACAAGCAAGTAGTTCGTCAACTGGCTCATCAAGTAGCGACCAATTTGTTCCAAAAGCTACGCAGAAGCCTGTATTCGAGCTCGAATGGTGTACAGATCCAAAATTATGTTCTTTCCATGAAGAACATCATACTGAGAACTCTTGCCTGGGTTGGAAGTGAGTCACAAATAATTTCTATAGTCTTACACTCAAGGCAGGAAGCAATATGTAGGAGCAACCAGAAGACACGTATAACGATGCAAAGTTTGCACCCCGGAAGAAAATTGACCATTACAGTCTTAGAAGTAAAGGGGCTCCCCCCACACTTGAGGAGATGCAACAAAATGTCAGACTCCTGATAAGGAAGACTGATCCACCAGCTGCCTTGAAGCAACAAACAAAAAATAAGTCCGGAAAGACTACGACGGGTCAAAGTACATCCATGAGCAACAAATTGCAGAACACTCTGCCAGACAACATGAACACCCGTTCCACCCCGGACAACTCGGTGAGTCTACCACCTCTGGATTATAACATTATTGATGACAGGAATAAAACTTGAGAAAACATCAGTTTGTTCGAGTTGGCTAAGATCCAGAGTCAGTAAGATATCTTGCTACGCACTTTGCGATAGACAACGATGGACAACGCATCCTCTACTAGCAAGGGAGAAAGCACACCTCCCGGACCACTTTCAATTGTGCTCAATACACTCCAGATGGAAGAAGAAAACTCAGGTTGCCCTCCATTCCTGCTATCTTTTGAAGTCTTCAACTACAATGTTCACAACTACTTGCTTGATTTTGGCATGACAGCCAATGTCATGCCGCTCTCCATTACTAAGAGGATCAATGCACAATGGAGCGAAACATCTGCGAGAATCATCCAACTTGATAGAACATTTGTACCAACCATTGGTGAACTACGTGACATGATCATCTGACTATCCCATGATTGTCGAGTCCACCAATGCATCAATATAGTGGTCGTGGACATTCTAGAAGCATATGGTCTATTACTCAGTAGGGATTGGTCCAACAAGTTGGATGGATATTTTTCTATAGACTAGTCCCACATGTGGCATCCATACAAGGGAAAGTGCAACCAAATCCAAGTAGAATCCGAGAGGTACATGAAGCATAATGTCACTCCCATCAGTGGTGAGAATGATCTATTGGCTCTTGCAGAACTCATGTTCGACAACTGCCTCCTTGAAACAACGTTGGGGTGTTATCCTGCATGGCCGACTCCAACCCCACTATACACACAGTTGGGACTCCTTCCTTGCCCAACTGATGGTAATGAAACTTGTAAAACACATTGTACCAATAGTAGTAGTAGTAGTAGTGACATCAGTAGCAACAGTACTAGCACATCAAGTGGTTCGTGTATAAATGAGTTGTGGACTTTGTACTTCGACGGATCAAAGACACAAGATGGCTCAGGAGCTGGGTGTGTTCTAATCGAACCTTGCAATAGGAAGCATATGGTGTCAACATTCTTGGACTTTGAGTGCACGAATAATGTAGAAAAATATGAAGCACTCATATTGGGCTTGCAGAAATCCATCAGCCTCAATGTGGTCGTGCTTAAAGTGGTAGGTGATTCATAGATAGTGGTGCGGTAGGTATGTGACACCATTCACTATTTATCACCACATCTAAAAAACTACCAAGAAGAGGTATGGCGACTAATCTCAAACTTCCAAGCATTTAATATCATTGTTGTGCCACGTACGCGTAATGCAGCTACCAATGCCTCCTCAAGAATGTCACCGATTAGGGATAGATTTACTATTGAAATTTTGTACAAGCCATCTATCCCGGATAACATTAATAACTTACACGTGTTTAATGATGATCAATAGATACTACATTTTATGGCCAACGTTGACATTTTCAAAGATGTAGCAATAGATGACGACAAGCACGAGTGCTCTCCACAAGCAGGAGCTGATGACATGAAATGCCACATCATCACAAAAGGTGTGGTATCACTAGAAAAGCTATACGACTTGCAAGAGTGGTTCCAAGGGACAAGGAACAACAAGACCCACATTTCCACCATGAGGCACAAACTAATAAACCTGGGAATAGAAAAGGATCTGAAATTTGTCAACCTTGGTACATGTTATACACAGAAAGAACGACAAGCCTTCATCCGCTTGTTAAAACAATATCGAGATGTGTTCTCATGGACATATGATGATTTGAAAATTTATGACACATGGATCATCCAACATATCATCCCAATCAGGGAAGGGGTCAAGCCATATCAACAAAAGCTGAGAAAAGTACAATCGCCGCTTGAACCCCTCATACAAAAAGAGCTTACTAAATTGTTTGATGCATGGATCATATACAAAGTTCGTCATTCCACTTGGGTCCCTAACCTTGTGCCTGTATGAAAGAAGTCTAGGGAATCCTCTTGTGTGTCAATTTTCAGAACATTAAGCGTGCCTCAGACAAAGATAACTACCCCGTGCCATCTATGGACCATATATTGGACACAATATTTGGGGCACACATGTTCTCTCTCCTTAACGGGTTTTCAGGATACAATCATGTTCTGGTAGTAGAACCTCACATACTCAAAACTACTTTCTGTACCAAGTGGGGTATGTTCGCTTATAGATGGATGCCATTTGGTCTTGTAAACATAGGCGCAACATTTCAGCATGCTATGGACATCTCCTTTCGCAGAATCATTGGGAAAAGCATAGTGGTCTACCTTGATGATGTGACTGTTTTGTCCCGAAGACGCGAAGACCACATACACCATCTTAAGAAAAATTTTGAGCGATGCCGAAGATATGAGGTTTCCTTGAACCCCAAAAAGAGCGTATTTTCCATGTCAGAGGGGAACCTCCTCTGACACATTATTTACAAGAGTCGTATCAAGGTGGATCCAGACCGGGTCCAAGCTATCACACACATTCCTCACCTGGTCAACAAGAAAGCCATGTAGTACTTCTTGGGAAAGATAAACTTCCTCTGGAAATTCATCTCTGATTATATGCAAATAGTCAAGCCCATGCGGGACATGATCACGAAAGATGCAGTGTACACCTAGGGCAAGAAATAAAAGCATGCATTCACCTATATTAAGCAAGCCATTGCTGAAATGCCATCACTGTACAACCCAGATTTCAAAAAGGATTTCCTCCTATACACCTTTGCTTCTAACAACTCACTAGCTCCAGTACTCACTTAGAAAGATGAAGCTAATGATGAATGTCCCATCTCTTTCATGAGTGTAAGCATGCAAGGACTAGAACTTAACTACCTCGCCATTGACAAACAAGCTTATGTAGTTTACAAGGTGGTGAAACACTTCAGGTCCTACTTGCTGAAAAAACATTGCATTGTCTTTGTTCCCCAACCAGCAGTGCGTACATTGATGGTACAACAAGAACTGAGAGAACGACGGGCGAACTGGATGACAGGCTTGCAAGAATATGATCTTGAAATCAAGCCAGTAAATGCAATCAAAGGACATGGGCTCTACAGACTTGCAGCTGAAGCAGTACACACCCACGAGAGTGAAGAAGAGCTCACCGGTTGGGAACAGGAGATTGAAATGTACAAATAAGGTGAGAAGCCCCCATGGAAAACAGAACCTCTTGGTATGCAGATATAGGCCAGTACCTTGAGCATGGCACCATACCCTCTCACTTTTCTATCAGACAAAAGAAGGCATTACGTTTGAAAGCCTTAGCATACCAGTTGGGGCATGGAGTGCTTTTACATAAAGCACAGTAATGGAGTTTTTCTCAGGTGCCTAGAGGAATAGGAATTAGAGAAGGTACTTCAAGATCTCCATGATGGACCTGCCGGGGGTCACTTTGTGGGGAATACCACAGCACACAAAATTATGCGAGCTAGTTTTTACTGGCCCACATTATTCAAGGATGTGCATGCCTATGCCCGCAAATGCCCGGTCTGTCAGTAGTGCGCCAACAGAACATGAAGATTAGCGGCCCAACTACACCCTATTGCAGTGACTAAACCTTTCCAAAAGTGGGGCCTAGACATTATTGGGGAAATTTTCCCTCATTCATTGAAGCAAAACTGCTATATCCTAACAAAAACTGACTACATTATGCGGTGGACAGAGGCAGTTCCACTCAAACAAGTGAACGACCAAGAGGTCATCAGCTTTCTCTAGCTGAATATCATCTCACGCTTCGGAATTTTGTTATCACTTGTTTTTGATAATGTAACTTATTTTTCGTCTTTGAAACTCTATTACTTTGCATTACAAAATGGTACCATTGAATTACTATCTGCAAGGAAATGATCTAGTAGAGTCTACAAATTAGAATCTCATCCATATAATCAAGAAGAATGTTTTCTCTGAACAACTTAACTAGCATACTCCCCCGATGAATGCACTATGGGCTGACTATGTAACACCTAAGCCCTCTCTGAATACCTTGCCGTACTAACTGGTCTACGATAAAGAAGCCATCCTCCCACCAAATATCTACTTTCCTGCTCTTCAACTTTCCTAAGAATCCCAAGGCAAGCCTTGCCAGCTGGTTCGATGTAGGATGGATTCCCTCCATAAGCTCTAGGAAGAAAGGATGAAAGAAAATGAAAAATTCATACTTCACCAGAACCGTATCAAGAGGTGGTTTGATAAGAAGTCCACAGGGAAAGCTAGTTTCAATGTGGATGACTTAGTTTTGAAATGGGATAAACCCCATGAAGACAAAGGAAAACAAAGGAAGTTCCAGTCCCTATGGATTGGCCCATACACAGTTCACGAGAAGCTTGGCCCATACATGTATCATTTGCGATCACTCTATGGGAAGATTGACAACCTTCCCATCAATGGACAAGATCTCAAGCATTATTTCTAATAGGCTAGGCCACACCCATGCCATGTACATAGTTTGCATGCTTCTTGTTGTTTCATTTGATTTGTTTTACTTATTGTCTTTTCTTTTGCTTTGTTTTATTTTGATGACTATTTTTGTTCACGTCCATTTTGTTTGTTTGATACATTACTATTTTTGTTTCCGGAAATAAGTGCTACCAATTACTATGTTTTGGATTTTGAATAGAGTATGTGGTTGGAATGTAAAGAGACTTGTGACACTGCAGCACTTGGCTAGTCTTGTGTCCATTTTCTCTGTTCTTGGTTACAACCTCTGGCCGATGAAGTTCTGATAGAAAATAAAAACCATATGTAAAGGAAGCTTTGGTCCAACCATGAACCTATGTCCACACTGGGAAGCCCCATGCCTATACTCAGCCTTCTGCTTTGTGTGTTGAAGATAATCCAATTAGTAGAAATGGAGAAGGGGAAAATCTAAGCGAGCAAACCTATGTCAGAGGTCTTACATGCTTCTATGAAGGAACAACCTCTTCTGCTCTCAATAAGTCGGGATCCCTCTTCCACCCCAAAAGTAAATAAGTTCCTATGCATAGTATATCTTATATATATATATATATATATATATATACATATACAAAAGTGAAATAAGAGAAAGGCTTCCTATGTAGAGAGGTGAAGCATGCAACTCCACTGGGGTACTGACCAGGCTCGCTGGCAATGAAGCAATGTGTGTGTTCCTACGTGACTCTGTTGAGGTGTTTTCCAAGCTTGCTAGCTGCGAAGCAACACCAGAGATGAAAACTTATACTTTGAAAATCTTCAACTCGCGAACTAAACGACCCTTCCCGGATTCAAAACACTGAGATCTAAGCTGAACTTTTAATTGTGTTTAATTGAGTTGGCAAAGGGTGAACCATGTATGTCCATGGGGTAAGTGGGGAAATTGAAATAACCTCCACAACAATTCAATACTTCCTAAAAGACCAAGGCCCTGTGCTAGCATGAACGAAAACATAGAAGATGGAGTTCTACCAGTGTGTCTCTAAGTGTTGTAGCGGCTACAACTAGCCTCCAAAATTTTGGCCTGCACCAATTTTGGACCCTCCCTTGGAAAGTTTCACTTGATGATTGCACACATTTGGGTTCACTCCGTGAGCTTGTGTGAGTCTTTACATTCACTTTGCTTGTTTATTGCACTTAAGTCTCTGCATGTTGATGTCTAAGTCATGCTTACGACTATTTTCTGGTTATGCTCAAAGTCTTTGCTTCGTGTGTGTTAGATGTGTTCGCCATGAAATCATCTGTCGCACTCACACACAAAGTCACATTCACTATCAAGCATCATATCAATCATGAATGATCAATCACGAGTGTTGCGCTTGTTTCTTGCATCGTCGGTTAGTCATGTTTAGCATATGTATCCAGATGGTTTGGTCGTTTCGTGGTCAAGTCATGCAAGTGTGTGTCCTTATGATCACTTATGCATCTTTGGACTATTCACACACTTAGTCATGTTGTTGAAGTTCTAATGAATAGACTCTTCACTGATAGCTAGATGATCACCCTACTTTCAACTTGATCGATTGTCAGCTAGAACATTCAGAAGCACTAAGATAGTTCTTTCAAGTTATTTTTCCTGCAAGCATTTTAATCAGCACTCATGCTGGCTACCCAGACAGTTGACCGACTGTTCATCTCAGAAATTGCGTAGTACTCATGAGCAGGCCTCCCGCTGGCCATGAGAGATGATCAGCAGGCTGACCTCCTGGCCTTAATGTATTTTTCCTAGCTAGCAGCTCCTAGCAGCAGACTGCCTATTCCCTCCAGGAATTGTACAGTTTCTTCTGCCAGTGACTGAGCATCCAACTGGAAGTTCCCTTTGGGAACTGGGCAAGTGTGGCTACTAGTGACCCTAGCAACCAACTAATATTTCCCTCTGGGAATTACAAAAATCTGGCTGCTAGTGACCCCAATATCCAACTGGTAGCTCCCTCTGGGAAATGCACAGATCTGGCTTCTAGTCTCTAAGGTAGTTCCTTAGAAAAATTGTGCAATCCTTACCTGCTGACCCCTCATGCAGCCCGATCTGCTCCTTTAGAAAATTGTGCAAATTTGGTTGTCTAGCCCCTACTGACTGTCCATTCTAAAAAATGCACAGAGCATGCATGCCTTGCCTTCCAGCAGCCCCGACTGTTCCTCCTAAAATTTGAGCAATTTTTCCTCCCAGTCGAGCTAGACCTTGCAGACAGTCACTTTCGACTCAGATCACCTATCTCCATCTCTTAGTGACTCTTGCGTAGTTTTCATCAACAATTGCCCCGAGCCATCATCCCATATCACAGCCCTGCTGCCTCTCCCGGTCACCCTCATCTTAATGATCATGTGTCATGGTAGACTAGGAGGTTTTGGATTTGATGTCGTCTCATCATGAGTGACTGCAAGTATAGGTACACCAACAAACATTTCAAGACGACGAACGAGATGAACAAAGGGAGCACATACAGATGGACAAATTCACCAATAGACGAATGAACGAAGCATGTGAAGCGGAGAAACTTAACGAACATGCACCTTCGTGAACAAGTGAGCATGTCAAGCCTTCCAGCATGAAAGCAAGGAGCAACATGCTAAAGCTTCATCAAGCGAACCAAGGACCATCAAAGACTCTGCGCACTTCGCCATGCACAGGTGAAGCTATGATACACCATGAAGGCATCCATCACTCAGTAGCACTCTTGCTCGACATGCACTCAAACAACAGCACAAATGTATCAGCATTGTCATGTCAAGTCATGTTGAGTCAAGTCATGAGTCATGTTGCCCACATCTCCACTATGGGCTTGTTGTCAATCAATGTGATGTAATGTGTAAGTCCAAGGGACCCACTTGTTGAACATAGAGTCATGTAAGTTGGAAAGTCATGGAAGTTGAATGGTCATGAGGTTAGTCGAATAGCCACAAGGGTCAGTTTCGCCCTTGGCTATAAATACTCCCCTCATTTGAACATGAAAGGACTTTTGACCTCAACTCCTACCACATAGCTAAGAGAGTCTGTAATATTTTCTTTGAGAAGTAAGTAGTGGCTCCAATGCCCCACTGACGGGGTTAGTAATGTATGGTGAAATGATGTGTCTTGGAACTTTCGCTTAATTCATAAGCCTGTTAACGGGCCACCACGTTTTCATACATGTAATGTATTTGTTGTAAGACTGATCTTTAACACTTGTAATGCATGTTGCTTTAACCATGTGTTCTACATCTGAACTAATTCATTTGTTGTAACGCATAATCTATTAATGGAAATGTGTTGTATATGATGTTAATGTTGTCTCGTCCTTGTTGATTGCTTTGCCGAACATCAGACAAATCTTTCACATGAACCTTGTTGTAACAACCATTGCACTCATCTCAAACTGATCTGTGAGTGTTGTATGTGTTATCTTACCTTTTATGTTGTGACAGCCGCATCCAAGTGGACTGCTCCACCGGAATCTGTGCATGTCCTTTTGTGTTGTGTGTTCCTAGCTGAGTTGGGACTGATCCCTTTCAACCTAGAACTCACCTTCACTCTCTTCCCCTCACAATGAAAGAACCATTGATACAAGTACACTTACACTCACTAGGCACACGAACCTCACTTCTCTAGAACAAAGCGGGCAATAAACATGTGTGGGCCATCTCACGGAGTATGTGTCCGGACAATCCAAAGTCTCGATAGTTGGCTCTAGGTCTTCCAGTCGAAGAACAACGTCGATGGAGACGTGTAGGTGCACTATTACGTGGTGAATATTGCAATTTTCTATGAATTTCCCATTTGTCATCCAATGATGACACTTTGCTTTTTTCCTCCAAAGATTGACGAATTAAATGATATTTCCATTCCAGTGCTTGTCTCTTCTTCTCTCTCTGAATGAGACTCTTTCTCGCCATAATAGTTCAGTTGGAACCACTCTCTTGTGCTAGCAAGCAAGAGTTGAGGCAAATCCTTAAGACAATGGCAACCGAGCCATCATACCAGATGGGACTCCCACACCAAACAGTGTGAGGTCTAGTTGGGACTTCATACTGGGGTGATCCCCTAAATGTTGGCAGGTCCAGCACCGTTAACACATACTCTCTTAGGATCTCACCTTGCACAAATGGATACGTTGTGAAATCTACTTTAAACTTCGTGCAGACCTCCAACTGCTCAAATAGTGTAGGTGATAGCCTCAACCTCTCGTTGTTCATCGTGCGGAGGTCCATCTCAACTAGCAACCATAATATATTTGTATCCATGACTCTCTTTGGATACTTTGTTTCCCATAGCGAAGTGAACTTCGCGACCTCTGGTAAATCAACATCCTATGGAGGGAACTGATTGTCTTCAAACAATCTCTATGCAACTAGGGCAATTAATAACAATAGCCAGCCATAATGGAATGCCTTGAAATTGTCCTATACTTTACGATAATTCAACAAAAACTCTTTGTAGAGATATCTTTCCCAGTTGTACTTCACCCCCTTTGTGCATTGTGCAGCCAATGAAATGACTGGCGTCAACACCTCATCCACGCGACACTTTCTCATGCTCTTGCAAGCCAAAATCTGAGTGGAAAATTGCACCACCTTATTTGTGATGGAACATTTAAAGTATCTGCATGACTTATTCACTAAGCCAATTTCATTCTTCATTCTATTGACGAGTTTTTTTTCTTTACTCTTGCCTCCAAACTCCTTGGCTGGATCCACCCCTTGGTAGGGAAACTTGGTGATACGATGGATCAACATATGATGGGGATGGGCTCTCCCAACCAAAGACAACCATCATAAACCAATGTAAGCAATTGGCGTATGCACACCGTGTTGATAGTGGTTCTTCTAAAATGCATTACGCATAGCATATTTAGCAACCTAGCCTTTTCAACCCCCATGACCCACTTCATGGGTTCCAGCCACGTGACTCCGGTCTCCTCATAGTATATCTTTGGAAAATATTTGTTTATCACCAAATGTGGGAATTTCTCATGATCAACTAGATCCCAACCCTCCATCTTGAGTGCGAGAATGCACCATAAGAGCGCACCTTCAAAGGGCACATTCTCCAGCAATAGCGGAGTCGAGACCATAAACTTGCCAGAATAAGGATCCTTGGGTACCTTCACTTTTCCCTTCCGCGGAGGGATATACTTTGGGAGCCTAGTGATAGGATCTCCTTCCTCATCATCCAACTCTTGAACCTCTTACGGAGCTCCTCCTCAACAAGATCTAGGGGTTCGTGTGGCTATTTCGACTTGTCCATCTTCCCTTTCTGCCGAACCTCTGCAGGGTTCTTCCTTGGTGACTACCTCACCAGTACAACCTGTGGTTTCTTTTGTCTCTCCTTAGTAGCAGATGGTTCAGGCCTAGGCGACCTCGGTGCCATAGGAACAGATGGTGTAGATTCCATTGTTGACACAATTTCAGTGGTTGCGGCTTCAGAGACAACAACTTCAAAGACAATGACTTCTATGGGATTAGTCATTTTCTAAAAGAGGATCTTACGACTCTAATCAGGCAAGCTTGCAAACTCGGGCAATGAAAGAAGTTGCTTCGAATATTCTCAGTTCATAGACTTATGGCAAGAAAATTCACAAGTGATTTTCAGAAGGAAAAGTGTTCTACTGTAGGTTAGCATGCCAGATTTATAGGCAATTTAAAATTCAAATCCGACTGTTCCCTCCAATTTCTAATCATAAATGCATCTTTGGCGGAAGATTGCCAAAGATTTGTGCCATAAATGTAGCCTACCGGCTCCTCCTAAAGGGATTTTCACCATCCAATCAGCTACAGTGCATCCAATGGCTATGTTTAGACCTATCTGTGCAGCACCATCCTCCATGGTGCACTTTTGGCTTCCCTCACGCAACCCCATTAATTTGTTTTCCTAGTCTTCAGGCAGTGTAGTTTATAGTCCCGTATTTCCTTGCAGCTGCCTGGAGTACTAAGACTGTGCTACAATCATGTAGTCATTGCGTAGGGCCATGATCCCCTTTATATAACTTCAATTTAATTCCATTGACTCTTCCCAGAAATAATTCCCCATTTAGCTTCGCGAGCTGAACCGCGCCACTATATGTAATTTCCTTGACTACATAGGGTTCCAACCAGTGCATTTGAAACTTCCCAGGGAACTTTGTGAACTTGCTATCATAAATTAAGACCAAATCATTCACCTTGAAGGTGTGCAACTTAATATGTCGATCATGCCATGGCTTTTCGCACTCCTTTTTCACCTGTTGGTGAAATCCTGCTAAAAACCTGTCGTCTTCTAACTCCAACAATTGTGTGATGTGCTCCTCCATAGTCTCAAGGTCTGCCATATCAGTCAATGTTGCAATTTTCAAACTTGCCAATATATATTCCATGGGAATTACAACCTCTATCCCATCGACCAACCTGAACGGGGCTTGTCCTGTCAACTTTTTACACGTCGTCCTATATGCCCATAGGACTGTTGGCATGCACACATCCCAATCATTCCTCTACACGTTTTAGGCCTTTTTCAATGCATTTTCCAGAATTTTATTGATTTCTTCAACTGTACCATTTGCTTGAGGATGAGAGGGCTTACTCTTTTGATGATAAACCTAAAATTCTTCGAGCGTTGTGGCAATAGTTTCATTTAGAAAGTGTGTACCCCTATCACTTGTTAGTATCTTAGGACACCCAAACCTTGTCAAGACATATTCAAATAGGAACTTCGTAGTTGTAGCAACACTACATTCCTTTATTGGTTGTGCTTCTTCCCATCATGTCAAATACTCCTTTGCAGTAATAATGTACTGCACACTTGTCTTTTTCCTTGGTGGCTATATTGGACCCACAAAGCCAATTTCCCATTTTTCAAATACCTGTAATGAAATTTGAGGATTTAAGGGAAATTCGTCCCTTCCTAATGGATTTCCTATCCTCTTACATGCATCACATGCCTGACAATATGCCTTGGACTCTTTATGTATCATCAGCCACCACAATTGTGCATGCAGAATATTTTACGCGGTTGCTCTGCTTGCATAGTGTACTCCCACCACTCCTCCATGTGCTTCGGCGAGGATGCTAGAACATTCGAACTCTGTAACATATTGACATAGTATTTCATCAGTGCCCATCTTATACAAGTGTCTCGCAATCACAGAAAAGTTACATACACAGACCACCAACTCCTTTTTTTGCTGTGTGGAGTATCCTTCTGGGGCTATTCCAGTAGTGAAAAGCTAGATTATATTAACAAAATGATCATTTGCGACATGTACAATGAAGAGCTGCACATCTGGAAACCCTTCCTCCAAATTAGTAGGTTCTTCGCCTGTCTCAATTCTGGATAGATGATCCGGTCCCGCATTCAATTGCCCAGGCTTCACAATCACCTCAAAGTCATATTCCTAAAACAAAAATAACCACCTACAGATCTTTCCCACCAACACAGGCTTGTTGACTAGGTTCTTGAGAGTGAAGTGATCTGTATACATTTTGAAATGCGTGCCTAACAGGTAATGTCGAAACTTCTGCAACGCATAGACCATCGCCAATCCTTCGCACTCTGTAGTTGAATAGTTATTTTCCACCTTTGATAATTTCATACTTATGAAGGCTATACGGTGATCTATCTCACCTTCTCTTTGCTGGGTCAATACCGCACCCAATGCAATACAGGAGGCATCCGCATGCACATGGAACGCTTTCTTCTAGTCTGGGAACACCAAAATGGGCACAGTCACCATATTTTCCTTTAACACATCTAGACTGCGTTGACATTCTTCATCCCAGTAGAAAGTCACATCCTTCTTTAGTAATTTCTCCATTGGCACAGTTATTTGTGCATAGGCATTGATAAACTTTCTAGAGTAATCGGTGTGGCCCAATGTTGTGCGTAACTGCTTTACATTCTTTGGAGCTTCTAAATTGACAATCACTACTATTTTCACAGGGTCTACCATTAGTCCTTTCTTACCTACCACATGGCCTATAAATATCCCAAAAGGCACGCAAAAAATACATTTCTTCAAATTTAGAGCAATTTGGTATCTACGACAAGTATCCAACATAAGGTGCAGAATTGCAACATGGTGCTTTACCAATCCAAACACAGTCCAGTCATCAAAATACACTTCTAAGAATTTATGGATGAATTCTTTGAATGCTGCAATTACAACCCTTGAAAAGATCATGGGCGCATTCTTCAGTTAGAATGGAATCACTATGTACTGGAATCATCTCCACTCCGTTGTGAAGGTCGTCTTGCTATGATCCTCCAACATGATCTTAGTCTGATGGTACCCTGAGAACCCTTTAGTGAACAAATAAGCTTCCTATTCTCCAACATTCTCCAAAACTTCATCTATAAATGGTGTTGGAAATGGGTCATGAACGCATGTGTCATTGAGCTTCCTTAGGTCTACGCATATTCTAATTTCACCCTATTGCTTCTTCTCTTGAACAACCATATGGCTCACCCAATCAGATTCTTCTACTAGCTCAATAATTCCATCTTCCAACATTTTATATAGCTCTTTGTGCACCTTCTCCTTATACTTCGAATTTAGGTGCTACAGTCTCTGTTTCACGGGCTTTGCATTGGGATTTAAAGTGATCTTCATCACCCCCAGATCCCCTACTATTTCTTTCAGGTCTGAGAACTTGGTGGGAAACTAGTCTTGGTACACCTGCAATAGCTCCACAACTTTATCAACTGTATCTTCATCCCAATAATCACCTATCTTTGCAAACTTAGGCTGTGCATCAGACCTAATGTTTACTTGCTTGGTCTTCAAAGGCTTTGATATATCAAGGTTATTTGCTTTAGGAAATTCAACCTTGCACTGTCCTTCAGTCTCCGGAATGTTGATTTTTTGCAGATCTTCTTCTTCTTCTTCCACAGCCACATTGTAGTATTCTATAGCATGGCATAGCTGGGTACTCCAGTCTGGTTAAACCCATTCTACTGACTCTTTAGGCATTATAAATATAGCAGCCTTAATTCCCTGGAGCACTTCATCAATGCACTCAAATCCATCCTTAAAGCTAAAGGTTAATAAGAAAATCTCCCTCAAGATGTCCCATTCAATTGTCCCATGGCGTAGCTCTATTTCCAAGTACCAATTCATTGGAATAGTATCTAAGGTGTGACAAAATATATGCACCCATTCTAGTTGTGGATCTTCTCCCCAAGCTTTAGTCCACCATGTCAAATTCTCATGCGATCATCCTTCCCACTGTATTTTTTAGTTATCCAGGTATTAGCGTACCCAAACCTCAGCTTCATCATTCACCTGTATTCCTTCCAATCAACGAAGCTATCCTTATGCATACCCCACCAACAGGCAGGTGTAGCATGCAGTGCCAACTCAAGAACCTGGAAATGATGCTCTTCAGAAACCTCCCTTTCAAACTGATCCACAAATAAATTAACATCATTTAAGCCATCATAATGTGGGAGATTCCTTACCTCTGTAGATACGCACCACAATGATTTTTCATCATATTGAAATGTAGCATAGAGACTTCATGCAACCTATTCTGCTAGCGTTTGAGCTCTTCATCTAAGTTTGAGGTATAGGAGCTGCCTCTATCCCACATGATCTGCCCATTTGCAGTAGGAGACATCCAATCTTCATCACACACAATAATCTTGTATGTTTGATCCAAGTCATTGTCCTCCACATAGTCATGGACTCATTTAGTGTAGCACACTCCCTCTGTAAGATCTAGTGGTACAATAACTCGCATTGGCTTCCTTTCAAATGTCATCCTTCACTTCTTCAAGTTAGTTACGAAATCAATGTCAAAGGCCCAATCAATCCCTAATAGCACAGGGTAGGGATTGTTGTCATCCACTATTTCAATTACTTCAAAATCGGCCGGAGCACTTGCTCCTTCAATATCTACTGTTACCCCATACAAGTGCCCCATAGGCTGATTGGCCATGCGTAGCTGTATAGGAGACCATTGTAGTGCATGCCTCCACATCCTCTCCCATGTCTGTTTAGGTAGTATGTTCACATCAGAACCAAATCTAGGATGACATGATCCATTTCATATACTCCAATTTGTGCGGTTAGCCTCATCTTGCACCTTGTTCGCTTCTTATCTTTACCCAGTTTTCTCATAGCACACTGTTATGAAGGAATCTTAATTTTTCCCATACAAATGTCGATTAGCTCCTTGATCTCTTCCATGACCTTCTTACCCCTCAATAGCTTCATACAAGTTTTCAAAAAAGTGGCTAATAGTGAGGGATCCACGTCCTGTACCTCATTGTTTCCAACTGATTTCTCTTGACTCCCTTACGTAGGAGCTTTAGAAAAATTCTTCTTGGCCTCCATAAAAGTTTCTTTAGCTTGGTTGAGGTCAAACCCGACGTCCTTTTTAGCAGCCTTGCACACCCATCCTTCGGTTTTTGGTTTCTTTCTCTTATCTTCTCCTATGGCCATATCACTATGTGTTACGATATTGATGCTATGATACTCTTCGTGAGGCTCTTCCCTCATCATCTATGAGTTTTGCATAGGTTGTTGTGTCTTTTTCTCCTGCATCTTGGTAATCAGTACTGGGCAATGTTCTATCACATGATCAAACTGTTTGCAATATTGACACGATGGATGCGTTGGGTTCTGATAGTTGCACACAAAATGTCTAGCTTCGCTATAGTTATAAAAAATAACTTGTCTGCGACTTGTGCCAGCCCCTCCTCCTCTTCCTCACCCACGAACTTGAAATCCTCCACATGTTGGACCCACACCTTGATCTTGAGGCTGATTTTCTTCTTGCATTTGATATGTAGGAGTCCACTCCATCATCAATTCATAGCTTCGAAGGTTCAACTCATCATGTCCAACTGATTTACAAAAAGTACAAAACAATTATTGTGGTGTCTGAACAAACTTTTTCAAGAGGTGAAAATTATCAGTCGCGTGCTTCCCAGCTATTTGGTAGATAGCGCACCATAATGGTACACTTGCGCTTGGTCCCGTAGTGTTATCAGGTTTCATAGGCACATGACCTCCTCCAATCAAGTAATTCTGATAAACAGGGTAGTGATCCTTATCATGTCCCTTGTCTTTGCATTTTATACACCAGACTTCAGCTCGCACCTCTAACTGAGCATCCTTCCCTATCTTCAAGCTGTGCAACTCCATGTGCAAGATTTCCATATGCGACTGAATATTTTGTACTCCAATGTTCGTATCCTGTACTGGTGATGCTTCCAACCTCATCGCGATCTCCATAGCCTCTGCTTGCATTCCTATTTTTTGTTGTGATAATGGTAATCTTAGGTGAGGCAACAACGAAGCAATGTACCAGTCTCTATGTTGATCATCCGTGATGTTCATATTAGCCTGCCGGATCAAGAATTTTAGCCTCTAATCGAAATCCCATGAGGACTCATTTAAATTTTACTGTATCCCCTTAAACTCTGTTATTTTTTGTGCTTGAGACTTAGGCTTCTTAAACTCATTGTTCAACGCTTGCTGAGTCTCTGCCAGTGTCGTGCCAGGTCTATCTCGACAGAACTTGATATACCATGTTAGCGACCTATCTTTCAATGTTATTACCAGTTGTGCTTTCTTTATATTATCACCAGTAATCTACTGTGTTGTCCACACAACATTCACAAAAAACTAGAATTGTTCGGGGTTTTCGCTTCCAACCCCCTTAAAGAACAACATCTTCATTGCATTCTCCATTTTGAATGGTTGATATGGAGGTGTAGGTGTATGCGATAGAGGTAGAGGTGGAGGTGGAGTGGATAGAAGAGGTATCCTCAAAATACCTTGACTTACTATCTTCAGCGTGCTTTGTGGTGTGCTCATAATATCCCCTTCATCGTTGATAGAAGAGGATCCTAAAAACGGATTGTAGTCAGAGCCCGATTCTTCATTTCTTATGAAGGGTTTTCCACTTCGCATATTCCCAAACAATAAGGTAATGGCATAACCCATTTTTCACATAACAACATCTTAATCCAAGTTTTTAGAGACTTTTAGTACTTACGTCGTGGTCCCTTGAAGAGCCTGCGTTTGACTTCACTATAGTTGATAGTCGTATCAATCGCAAGTTCAGTGACAAATCCTCCTAATATGCGATCAATCTAGTGATCAATGACCTACGCGATGTTATTTTCTGAAGCTCCTAGGTGCCTTACTAGCTTTGGAGTCCACAAAATAGGGTCATCGAGTCTCCATGTACCCTCACTATCTGCTAATCTAGATAGCCACTTGTGTAGTTTGCAGGGGAAGAAACATAAAAAGGCTTCAGTTTTGTCAGTGTAGATGTATCTATTCAACCACTGCTCCTTGGATAACTGTGGTTTTCAGTTCTCATGAGCTGCAAATGCGTGCAAATTTCGATCGAGCCACTTTTCAATTTCCTTCTTAGTAGGGAACCACTTATTCAACATCACACATTCCTCAGATAGATCCCAGTCCTGACAATGGAACCATTGTTGGCTTGATGGGGCCTGACATAGGTTCAACTTTAACTACACCAACCAACACAACCCTAACTGCTAGCCCTTTTGGCAACAACCTACAGAGTGCAGGCTGTAGTCTCACTCAAAGCAATATTGGGGGATGCTAGAATCAGGTTTTTTCATCCAGAGGCATGTGTGATGGTTTCCTGATATCCCTTCGGCTTAGATCTTCCTTCATGTAGTTGTAATCCTTCTGAACTGACAACTACTGCAAATCTATCTAACGACTTCCATATCTTCGTGAAGGTACTTAATTGTACTTATCATGCATAAATATTAAAAATCTTCTAGTGTCGCGCAACAAATAAGCATTAATTTAAATAAAACAAATCACAAAGAGGATACACATAAACCTTGCATAAGTAAATGATAAGACACAGATGCATCAATTTCGGCCTAAAATAGTCTTTATTAAGTGTAAATGTTTAATCGCAGACTTCTTCTCCCTACTCACTCAGCTACTGGGCCTCGCACACTCAGCCTGTGGACTTACCAAGGTCTCTACGCACTTAGCTGTAGGAGCCTTCCCCTTTCGCCTAAGTGCAGGAAACAAAGCTTTCCTGCCTTAACGCCTTGCCCTTACAATGATTCTTTTCTAAATTGATTGCTTTCTTAGAATCACTATGACTCATTTATTTATAACATCTTATTTACAGTACCATGGTCCATAGATCATGGGCGGGTCTCAAAACAACTCTATCACCTACCAAACTAAGGGACTAAAGACCCTTTGACTTCTACTAGCTTCGTGCTCCACTTCCACATTTCATGGAGACTTTACATTATTTACAAAAGGAAACTACAAAATTGACTCAATTGACCCCAGGGATCTCTTCCCAAATAATCCTTGGACGAGGAATTGAATTTTGCATCCAATGAGTGCTCTAGCTCGAAATTTGAGTAAATTTGTAGGGAGATATGTTGAAAATACGAGTTAAAAAAGTAGTTTTTTTCTTCTTTTTTTCCGTCTAAAATTTGATGATGTAATCTAATATTATTTTATTATTTCCACTTTTATTTTATAATATTCCTTAGGAGGCCCATTTTAGACCTCAAAGTTTCTCTAATGTCTCTAAGAGAAATGAGAGATAAGAGAAAATTCCTCATTGAATCTCCCATTGAACTCATCCTCGTTGATTGTAGCTAGAGAAACCATCTCAAACTTCTTCTCTTTCCCTCCTTTCTTATTATGAAAAAACTTGATCACATAATGACCAAACTCATCACATGAAAATGATTTCACTTTGCTCAATTCCTTCTTCTTGTTTCCATTGCTGAACTTTCCTTTGCCCTTTTTCCAGCTTTCTAGTGAAGGCAACAGTCTCGTCATTAGGACTCTTCAAATGAAGATCCTCATCCTAAATTTCCTCTTAGATGAAATCATCCTAAAAAATGTTCTAATATGGAAGTTTCTCTTGTGATATTAATCCTTTGATGAATGGATTCAACTACTTTGAGAAGCCCTTTAGTGGAGTCCTCACCAACTCTAATTCTTCCACTATATCCTATATAGATGCAAGCTCATCATGAACTTGTTAAATCCTGGAAAGATAGGAAATCATATTCTCTGAACATATCATCTTGATTTCCCTGAGCTTCTATCTCAATTCCAGCTTTTAGTTTTCTTTCTTGTTTTGAAACAATGGATTTAGAGCTTCCCATATCTCCCATGTAGCATGTTTTCTAGTAAGATGATGTATCAAATCACATCTACTTTGTTATATAAGGACAAATATGTCACATCAGTTGGTGCCTTGATATGGGTGTTGGCATAATCCCATAGATCATTCACCAATAGAATTAGCTTGATTATTTCCTTCCACAAACTATAGTTAGAAATGTCTTCCAACCAGTCTTATAACCTCAAGCCATAAGCCATTTTTTCTTTTGAATTCTTACCTAGAAATCCAAGAGACTAATTTTCCCTCCTTCAATAGCAAAGCAACTTATCTCTCTCTTAAAGCTGCCACTTGTGCACAATTATTACCCAAATTCTCTTCAAGATAGCTATGATTCCATGTAAGAATTCCATGCACCCCAGGCTTTGTCCTTATTTTAGAAGTTTCACAAAACAAAAAACATAAACACACTCAAAATGCCTAACTTTATTTTTTTTGCAAAATAGAGTATACCAACAATTAGATCAAACAATACATAATATTTATTTCCTAAAACTAATTTCTTATTAGTCCTTTAACAAGAATCCTTAGGGCTCTCGTACTGGGGATATTGAACCTGTTACAATCTAATGGAGGAGCATCCTTGCTTCCAAAGTCATCCAAGTTTTAGAAAGACTAAAATCAAGAGGGGTCTTTATGTTTGATTAGGAAATTCAAAATGACTTAATGTAAATAAGTATATTTTTTAATTTTTTACATAAGTTCTAGAAAGGTGAGTCATGAATCTATTATATAAGGTTGTTTGGCGAATCTTCCTTACTAGTGGGACTAGTAGATTTGAGAGATTTTAGGGATAACTCATGAAATTTTTTAGAATTAGCTAGCAAGTATTTTGGATATGAGTGAATTCTGGTTGTTTTCTAATTTGTATTTAGATATTGTAGCCTACAATAATTAGAGAGATATAGGAGAGAAAGGGCCACAGGCAGAGTACACCCATCTTGGATTAATCATGCCATTGATGTAATAGTTATATTGTTAATGAAAATTTTGTGTTAAATATGAAATATTAGTAAAATTATTGTAACGATAAATGAGTGAATGAAGTTTTATTATGTCTTGACAGTAGATTTGGTGTGTGCATTTTATGATTCTGGAATTTTTGTAGCTGCTACAACACCCTTCAACATTTTGTCTTCATTCAAATTTTGGAGCCCCCTAATGATCATGTCATGTTTTGTTTTATGTCATCAAAGTCATTCTTGGTCATGTTTTCTATAGTGTTCAAGTCTTCTCCTAGAATATCTAAGTGTCAAATCACCTTGCTTTTGCAAGCCTAATTCATTTTCCTTCACGACACACCACTCTTCTTTAGTCCTAGCACACCTTCCTAGATATAATCCTAGCATACTTTCTTGAGACAGGTTGAGCACACTTCTTGTTGACAAGGGAATAACACTTTCTCAAGGTAGTGCTATCATGCTCTCTATTGGTATTTATTGCATTCTTATCTCTTGATTTTATGATATGTGATAGGCACACTTACAAATCCTAATCTGACCATGCATATGCTCATATTATACAAAGGGCTCACCCAAGAGCTCATATACACTCTTATCTTTTGCTTTTCATATCTACACATTTTTGGAGCATAAGGGTCATCTTTCACTCTTTGTCACAAGTGTGCCCTTCTTTGAGATAACTTTCTCAACTGTTGCACTTTGAAATTTCACTCTTGCATGTGTTGCTTCAGTTCTTGCAAGATGTTTTTGGTGTCTCAAGACAATCAGGTTCATTTTCAAAAGGTCTCTAAGTAATGGCACACTTATATTTCAAGCACACCTTTATTAAACAATCCAAAGGAACTTTATAGTTATAGTCGACACTTATTTCATAAATAATTGTGGCCCAACTATCACACTTGTATATTAGTGTGGTTTTGTTGTGATTTCAATTCACACATGTTGGTTTTCAGTATTGTGCATATTGTTGTCATAGATTTGATTTCATATGTGTGTTTTCTCATGTTAAGGACCTATTATGCATTTTCCTACTCTCTTCTTTATTCCACTAATCTTACACTTAGTCATTTTTTGTTTTTCTTTATCTTCATATGTTGTGCGATCTCATGAACATACTTACCTTCTAGTCCAAGTGACAAGCGCATAATGTACTTCTAGGACCTCGACATCACCCTCTTACAGTTTACACCTATGTTGGAAATAATACTGAGAGGGGGGGGTGAATCAGTATTATCACATTAATAAAACTTTTTCATTTCCATAATCAGATTCATATATGCTACTTCCACAACTCCTTATGATTAAGTTAATTAATCTTCAATGAGTGCATTAGAACTTTATCAACCATATTATCAGTTAACAAATGCAGTAACATAGAATAGATCATCACACATAAGGCACACACATGAACACCATGATATAAGGTGGAAACCCAATGCGGGAGAAAACCACCTGCTGCAAGTCATCTCAATCTTCTTTAATAAGAAAAACTTTTTACAATATTTTGTACTGGTGCAGTCTTATACCAGCACGGGAGCTACAACCCCCTTTGCTCTTGTACTAGCCGATCCATTTACTAGTACGCAGGCTACTACCTGCTACAATGCTCCAAAGATTTCCTTTAGCTCTTGTACTAGCTTAGATACTAGTACGTAGGTGCTGACCTACAATCTTCTCTCCTCCAGGTACCACGTTTCATCAATTTTCAAACTGGATACACTGAAGCACAACACATAATCTGAAAGGCCACTTTTCATCCAATTTTCATACTGAACCCAACAACAACTTTGAAGCTCATAATCAAACAACCTTCTGAATCACCCAATCACCAGATCCATACATATACAATGATATTATGAGAGTTATCAACCAGATCTAGTACATCAGATCACATGAAGATAAGTCATTTTAAACCGATCCAAAACTGAAGTTAATCATAATCATTCACTCAATTACTGTTGTTATCTGAACATAATATCAGAATCAAACCTCACTTCAACAACCCAGATCATAAAAATGATAATCAAAGATTTTAAGAGAAGTAAGCAGCTTCACCCATGTACTGCCTGCTTACGTAAGCACCCTGCTCAACTGCTCGCCTGCTTACGTACGCACCCTGCTCAACTGCTCGCCTGCTTACGTACGCACCCTGCTCAACTGCTCACCTGCTTACTCCGCTCTGTGTCCATTGAACTGCCTATGGACCTCCGCACCTGCAACCCTTCTGTGCCTGCGTACCGGCGCACCTGAAACGCTTCGTTCCTGCGTATGTACGCACTTTTCTTTCATTGTACCTACGTACCTTCGGGCATAGATGATTTCAAGACTTCAAGAATAACCCAGACAGTCAGATCTACAGATCTGATCATGCGCCGAAGAGATCTCAATCCATCAGTAGATTCGCCTTATTTAGATCTAGACTTTACTCTCATATTTCAGATCTATCTCTCATAAGATGTTCAACCCAAGCACACTCCCAAGCCAAATGATCTCCTTTGCTTTATATAGGAAAGCTCTTCCTCAAATCATGGATCAATACCACGGGCCGACACCATAATAACACAATACCGTCGGCTAAATACCAAGAGTAAAACATAAGAAAACCCCACATGTGAATTTCTTTGCCTTGAAATGTGTGCACTGGGGGTACGCACCTCCTGAACGGGATAACTGCGGGTATGTACGCACTTTATGTAACATTGGCCTGCGTGTACGCACCTTCTGTAAGGTGTACCTGCGTACCCCTTATTTTCTTCAATATTTGATAGCTGATCATCAATCTCTGCTGCTGTGATCTATCACCTGAATGGGTTGCCATCAAGGACAACACTTTAGCCATAATGCCAACAATCTATGCTTTGTGCCCATAACAAAGCCTTCCTTTCCCTCATGAGCGCATAATATATTCCTAAGGCAAAGTCTGTTGGCATTATGACACAGGTTTGGAGCTATGGCACAAGTGTTGTCCTTGATGGCAACTCTCTTTGGTAACAGATCTCAGTTCAGGCTTTCAGAATGAAGGAAAAGACATATACGCAGGTTCATCTAGACGAAGACGCGTATACACGCTGGTTAGACATTTCAAAGGCGCGTATGCATATACACGCACTTTCATGCAAGGAAAAGTGCGTATATGTTGGAGAACTTACCCTTGGTCCGTGGTAGTTAGTCCTTGGTATTTGAACCTATGGTTTTGGACCATGGTACCTCGTCATAAGTGTTGATCTCAAGTATTGGGTCCATGGTATTGGTTTATTATGGTTTTGGACCGTGGTATTGTGGAAGGCCTAAAAATATAAAAGAGGAAGGAGATCATGTGGAAAAGTATTATCTGAATTATTATTGAATATCTGATAAAGTGTGAGATCTGAAATATTGGTGATTAGCGTTGTGGAGCAGATCTGGATCTGAATGAAGGAGGAACCTTAGTGCAAAGAAGGATAAGTTCTATTGATGGGTCATAATCTATTGGCTTGAATGATAATATCTTTGCATGATTTTGATCTGTTATATATGGCGCATGTGTGATCTATAAATCTAATGATCTGGGTTAATCAGTGTCTGAATATTTGAAAGAGTGAATTATCTTTTGTAGATCTGTATGTAGGTTCAATTCAGTGAAGGCGTGTATATACGCTGGTTCAGTGAAGGAAAACAGCGTATATGCAAGTTGTTCCATACGCAGAAGCGTATGCACGCAGGTTTTAGGCTATTAAAGTAGCATATATATTTTGAGTTGTGATCTTGCTGCTTCTATTTATTGCTGCAGTGTTTTAGGTTCAGATTTGGTGTGTGGTTACTGTTACTGTGATCTGGGTACAGTCGTCAGAGAAGTGTTTATTTTGATTCAGTTTTGATTGGTGAGAAGGTGATTGGTTAATGCAGAAATTCTTAATGTTTGATTGATGTTATTTGTGGATCCAGTCTGAAAATTTATGAAACGTGGTCCCTGGAAGAAAGAGAAGGTTGTAGCCTTCTGTAGGCCAGCACCTACGTACTAGTATCTTGGCTAGTGCAAGAGCTAAGGGGGTTGTAGCTCCCTTCCAGGAGAAGCTGGAGAACGAGAGAGGGTTGTAGCTCTCTGCAGGTTGCAGCCTGCACACTGGTAAAGGATTGCACCAGTACATTGTAAAAGGAAGTTTCTAATTAAAAGAAGATAGAGACGAATTCCAGCAGGTGGTTTTCACCCAGATTGGGTTTCCACCTTATATCTTGTGTTCTTGTGTGTGATTGTCTTCCGCTTTGTTTTTACTGTTCCTGGTTACTGGTTAATTGATTCTGATACACAGATTAACAATCAACATCTGATAGATAAAGTAAATTATAAGTTTGCATTGTATACGCGGTTTTATTTCGACATAGTTGCGTATATATGCATGTTTAATTAACTGAAGTAGCGTATATCATCTAAATTTGAAAAAGAGAATATTTTGCTTGATAATACTGATTCACCCCCCCTCTCAGTATTATTTCCAACAATTGGTATCAGAGCAGGTCCTTCAGAAGAAGCTTGATCGCTTGAAGGAAGATCATTCATCATGAGCAACTACGAGAGGGAAGCATCAATCAGGCCACCGATTTTTGATGGGACAAACTTCGTATATTGGAAGGTAAGAGTTACTGCCTATCTTCAATCTCTTGGTACAGAAGTCTGGGATATCATAGAAACAGGGTATACTTTTCCATCAGCAACTCCTACAGATCCGGCTGAGAAGA
Organism: Pinus tabuliformis; assembly: GCA_031772625.1. Classification (NCBI taxonomy): domain Eukaryota; kingdom Viridiplantae; phylum Streptophyta; class Pinopsida; order Pinales; family Pinaceae; genus Pinus; species Pinus tabuliformis. The sequence continues at coordinate 477,777,446 of CM062805.1, read as the reverse complement.
AGAAATATGAAACAAATGCAAAGGCGGTCAATACTCTATTAGGATGCCTATCTCAATCAAAATTTGTCAAGGTTATGTAGTTTAAATCCGCAAAAGAAATATGGGACAAGATTGTACTGAGCTATGAAGGAGATGATCAGGTAAAACGAGCAAAACTTCAAACCCTCAGAATTCAGTATGAAAATCTCAGAATGTACAATGATGAAAGTGTGGCTAACTATTTTCTTCGTGTAAATGAGATAGTTAATTGTATGAAAAACTTGGGTGATGAAATAAAAGATGTTGTTGTCGTTGAAAAAGTTCTAAGATCTTTGTCACCTAGGTTTGAATCTAAAGTTTCTGCAATAGAAGAAAAGGAGAATCTACAAAACCTCAAAATGTCACAGCTGCATGGAATTCTAACTGCATATGAAATGAGAAAAGGAGGTCCATCAGACAGGAGAGAAGTTGCCTTCAAGGCTTCCAGCAAAGGAGAGTACTATGAGTCAGGACACATGTCAGAAGAAGAAGAAGAATCAAATTTTGTCAAAAATCTTCAACGGGGTGTTGGACGATTCCGAGGTAAGTTACCTTTCAAATGCTTTGCTTGTGGAAGAGTTGGTCACTGTGCTGCCAAATGTCCTCATAAGGATAAGATTGACAAGGGGAAGGAACCTATTAGATGGAACAAGAAACAGAATGAAAATAAGAAAAGCTATTACACTCATGAAGATAGTGATGGACTTTCTGTTGGACACAGATTGTCATTGATGTCAATATGGCAATATATATTCAAGAGGAGGAGACGGAGCCACATTGGAGCAAAGAGGAGCCATAGGAGGAGCCACATATATATATATATATATGCCAAGAGGAGCAGAACTCATATAGATATGTTATCGGGCTTGTAAAACCCATGTATGCATATTACAAACACATTATTGGCGGAGAAGTTTATATATAAAGGGCCTTCAGCAGTGCAAAGTTCCGACCATCCGGAGCCAAAACAATATTAAAGGGAGTTTAATGAGCCATCGGGTCCGCACCTCGTCGGAGGTCATGCCCTGCCAAAAGGAGAAATCGCCGAAAAAGACCCGGACCCGAAATCATTATAGAAGGATTCGGAAAGGGCCATCGGGTCCGTCGGATCGGAAGAAAGGAGGGGAGACTATTGTTATAGGGCCGATATCCGGACCTGCCGAAATATATATATATCGCTGCATATAACCTTTCGGGTCCGAAAAGGAACCCTTGGCATGGAGAAGTGGCGAGCTCCGATATCCGAAGCCGAAATATTATATATATCAGCTGAAGGAGGCGTCGGGTCTGCATTACTAGAGCCATCCATATTACATCACCGATAATTGCAAAAGATTGAATAAATCAACGAACGAGAATGATGGAGCAGATCGGACGGCGGACAAGGATTTTGGGAGCCAGTTTGCTGCAGAGCTTTATGTCCCGAAATGCTCGAATGCAACTTCGAACAATCGACGGCGAAGATTGATGGGGCGGATCTGACGGTGAAGGAGAATATCGGGAGCCGTCACTTGACTGAACTTTACGTCCCGAGATATTACGTATGCTGACGTATGGGGTGGGACGCGTGCCCAAATTTTATTGCATCGGGTTCAATTAGCCGGAAAATGCCTTTGCCGGAAAGTGGTCCGAGAAATTTCAGGCGGGTTTGCTGAACGGTTTTGTGCTCCCGTCGTTGTGCTTGCTGAGTCGGCATCCGTCGCTGCCCACGTCCGCCTGCAGCCTGCAGTTGGAATTAACATTCCAACAATATTGATTAAAGCCCGTGTGATGGTTGATTAATGGCTCTGGTGGTGGCTTCCGATAGTACTAAAGCACCAATAAAATGTGTATTTTGATGGGTGATTAAAATGCTTGAGCGGTGGTCTTTGATAAACATAAAAGCAGCGCTGTTACAGTCTTATAAATATAGTCCTCTGCGTTGACTCAATACTTGCCATTGATACAACGCGTCCTACGAATATTGGAACACTTGTATAGACAGAAGAAGCAAAGAAATGGGAAGCCGAAGTGCCAAGCGATCAAGTGAGTCAGAGGAAACGATAGCGACTTAGGAGGAAGCCAAAGAGCCAGCGTGTAAGAGGAAACGAATGGACAAGGGCAGGGAACATATAAAAGTAGCAAAAACAGAGAACTGAGAAGTTGTTGGCAGAGGGGATAACCTGAGCATGAGATAGGTAAAACTAATCATCATATTTGCTTAGAAGACACCAAAGTCATTGCTAATGTTCAAATAAAAACAAATATAACAAGAAAAAATAATAAATATAAACAAAAAAGCATTAAATATTAAAATACTAATAAGAATAATACTAAATAATCTAAGAATTACAAAAAGAGATTTTAATAACAAATAAATTAATTTATAAGAAGACATAATAAACAAACTTACATAACAATACTAATAAAGTCTCATTTTAATCAATCATAAATATCAATAAGCATAAACCATAATTAATAAGCAAGAATTTAATTAGGCATAATGATAAAATAAGACAAAATATAAAATTGTAATATTAATATAAAAATTAAAAATAATTACAAGGTAGTTATTAAAATAATTAAATTGTATAATCAAAAAACTTAAATGACAATAATAAATTAAACAAAGAGTCGGCCATTGGTCTTCACATCCTGGGTTTTTCATATTTACACCTAACATTTCCTTCTTTTCTCCTCACATTTTGTCCTGATGATGAGTCTAGTTTCAGACTCGAAACGTCGACTACAAAACATGAACACTGTGGAAAATCCGAACTCCATTCAAAAATCTCACCACAGTAATCTGCAAACTAAAATAGTGGAAGCAACAGAAGCAAAGGAGGCATCAGAAGCAGTGGAAGCTGAAAAAAGTGCAGCAGCACACCAGTGTATACCAAAGAGGTTGGAGCCTCAGAATTGAACAAGATTGTAGTCCTTGGGAGTTGGTGCTCCTAAGTCCAAGATTGGTGTCTTGGCAAAGTAGAGTTGGTGCTCTGGAGGTTGGAGCCTCACCAAAGTCCAAGTTGGAGCTTGGCAACCAATTGTGACAATCTATTTATTGTATTTATTTTACTGCGTTATTCTATTAATAAAAGCATTTATTCCTGCTGTTCATTTTGTGTTTTCTGAACATATATGTTTTAACTAGTAAAACAATAGTGAGAAAAATAAATACTGATTCACCCCCCCCCCCTCTCAGTATTTCCAACAATTGGTATCAGAGAAGGCTTCTTCATTCTAGCCTAACAGCTTGAAGAAGGATCAGCAACCATGATGAGAAATCATGAAGCATCAGGAAAACCTCCTCTGTTCGATGGCACTAACTTTGGTTTTTGGAAGAAAAGAATGACTTACTATTTAATGTCCCTTGGACCTGAAGTCTGGCATTTTTGTCAAACTGAACACCAAGCGACTTCCACTCTTCCAACAGACCAAGACGAGAGGAAAGCCTACATTGCAAATGCAAAGGCCATGAACTCCACCACTAGTGGAATCACTGATTCCGAGTTTACAAAAATCATGCACTGTAACTCTGCCAAAGAAATGTGGGAGAAGCTAGTTAGTTTGTACGATGGAGACTCAAAAGTCAAAAAGGCAAAGCTTCAAACTCATAGAAGACAATTTGAAAGTTTGAAGATGGAAGAGGAAGAGGATATTGCAGCATACCTCCTCCAAGTAGCTGAAGTGGTAAATTCCCTGAAGGGATTGGACGAAAAGGTTGAAGAAAGTACTATTGTACAAAAGGTATTAAGGTCCCTTCCAGACATATTTGACTCCAAAATAAGTGCTATAGAAGAATCAAAGGATCTTGACACCCTCAAAATGGATGAACTCCATGGAATTCTCACTGCCTATGAAATGAGGAAAGGTGGACCTAGCTCCAAAGATGCAGCATTCAAGGCCTCAAAGTCAAAGAAAGGGAAAGAAAGGAATGACTGTAGTGATGAGTCAGATGTGGAATCCTAATTGGCTCAATATGTACGAAAGCTGAAGAGAGGATCTAAGCTTAAAGGCAAGTATCCTCTTATCTGTTTTAAATGTGGTAAAATAGGTCATTATGCAGCAAAATGTCCTCATAAACATGACAGTGATGATGAAATAAATTCAAAAAAAATGACATACAAAAAGAAAGGGTTCAATAAGAAAAACCTTCTCTCCAAGCAAGATGAGTCTGATGAGGATGAGTTTATGGTCATCAAAAAGAAATCAGATGAGGAAAGCGATCATGATGAAAGCCAAGAAACATTATTCATGGCACTCACAGATGACGATGAATCGGAGCAAGAAGGAAATGTAGATGAACTATTAGTAAGTGCCATTGAAGAGAACGAGAAACTACGAAACAAAATTATCTCTCTCAAAGTGGAAAACAAGGAAATAAGAAGGAGAGAAGATCTCTTGGAAACAAAGCTTAAGGAAAAAGAAGAGACTTGTGAAGAACGTGAGGCCAAAGTAGTATCTCTGAGAAAGGAGTTGGAGCAAATTAAAAAGGGCTGTAAAAGCTCTCAAATACTTGATACTATTCTGAAAAATCAAAAACTTCAACATGATAAGTCTGGAATAGGTTTCAAGGGAGATCTTCAAGCGCTAAGAATAGTGCGAAAAGCTATGTTGATGCACTTTCCTGCAACCCAAAAGATGAAAAAGTATCTTATCAAAAGTGCATCCCAGATTCCAAGAATCAAGAAAGAGTTATTCCAAAGAAGACTGTGGAGTCGAATCTTGGACACTACAGCAAATACAAACCCGTACTTCACCAAGGGCCCATCAAAAATCCAAAGGATGAGGGAGGAGTGATTCTCAGAAAGGAAGGTGAATTAAACCATGGTTGCTTCAAAACCATATTTCTTGGACACTGTTTTCATTGTAAAAACTTTGGTCACCAAGCTAGACACTGCATGGCTCGCAGAAGTGAAAAGACAACGCAAAAGGACCGAATAATCAACTCATATGCTCCCAAAAGACAGGGACAAATCAAAACCTTCAATTCATTTGATCCCTTGACTAAATTTTATCTGACTTGCTCTTTTTGCTACAATAATGGACACTATGAACAAAACTGCCCACTCAAAGGAAGAGAGACGAGTAGCAAGATTTCTGCAATGGACAAATGCGGCTTGGCTCTATTTGCACAAAATAATGGAAACCAGTGGTTTGTGGATAGTGGGTGCTCCAGACACATGACAGGAGACAGAAGGAAATTTATCTCACTGAGCAAAAAGGAAGGGAATGTGTCCTTTGGAAGCGGAACTGGCAAAATTGCAGGAAGAGGAACAGTTACTCTGATCAATGGAAAAGGAAAAGCTCAAAATGCTCTGCTGGTTGACGGACTCAAACACAACCTTCTGAGTGTCAGCCAAATTTGTGATCAAGGACATAAGGTTGTCTTCAGCACCAAAGACTGTGAAATAAGGAACTCTGTCTCTGGAAAACTTGTGGCAAAAGGAGTAAGAACACCAGACAATATTTACACTCTGAACAAGATTCAGGAGAACAAATGCTACTTGAGTCAGGCAGATGAGAGTTGGTTGTGGCACAAGAGACTTGGACATACCAGCTTCGAAAATCTGGTCAATATCAGCAAAATCAAAGCTGTACAAGACATCCCAAGGCTGTCCAAACCAAATCAAACAGTGTGTGGTCCATGTCAACATGGAAAACAGACCAGAACCAGCCATAAGACAAAGGAACACTATACATCAAAGCCCTTGGAAATCATACATGCTGATGTGTGTGGGCCAACTAGAAATCAAGCACTTCAAGGAGAAAGGTACTTTGTATTATTTGTTGATGATTATACTAGAATGATGTGGATATATTTCATAAAGTATAAATCTGAAACGTTTGAGTGTTTCAAGAATCTAAAAGCCCTTGAAGAAAATGAAAAAGATTCAAAAATTAAGTGTCTCAGAACAGACAGAGGAGGAGAATTCACGTCAAACGAGTTCAGAGAGTTCTGCAATATTCATGGAATTAAAAGGGAATACTCGGTTGCCAGAACACCTCAGCAAAATGGGGTAGTTGAAAGACGAAACCGAACTGTCCAAGAAATGGCAAGAACCATGTTGTTAGCAGCAGATCTACAACCTAAATTCTGGAGGGAAGCAGTAGGGACAGCTGTCTATACATTGAATCGGACTCAATTGAGACCAAATTGTGACAAAACTCCTTATGAGCTATGGAAAGGGAGACCTGCTTCGGTGAAGTATTTCAAAATATTTGGAAGCAAGTGCTTCATAAAAATAAATGATGGTTCACCTGGAAAATTTGATTCTCGGGTTGATGAGGGGATATTTCTTGGATATTCACCACAGAGCAAGGCTTACAAGTGCTACAATTTTCGACTGAAGAAAATAGTGGAAAGCATCGATGTAAAGGTTGATGAAGATCTTCCAGAAAAGGAAATTGAAGAACAAGAAGATGACTTTCTCATTGAAGAAGAAGAACCTAAAGAAGAAGAGATAGATGATGAAGAAGAAGAAGAGGAAAGAGAACCACCTCATACCCCTTCAAAGATGAAGTATGTAGAAAGATATCATCCAGAAGAACAAATCATTGGCGATAAAGATGAAGGTGTGCAGACCAGAAGAAGGATAACCACCTCACCCAAGAGAAAAGCCATTGCCCTTCTATCTATGATAGAACCAGAAACATTCACAGAAGCAAGTAAGGATCCTCATTGGGTAAAAGCAATGGAAGAAGAAATGTCCCAAATTGAGAAGAACAAGACATGGGAGCTGGTACCTCATCCAAAAGACAAAAACATAATAGGAACCAAATGGGTATTCAAAAATAAAATGAATGAGGAAGGACAGGTTATCAGAAACAAGGCAAGACTTGTCTGCAAAGGCTATTCACAAATTGAAGGAGTTGACTTTGAAGAGACATTTGCACCAGTGGCCCATATGGAAGCTATCAGGATGTTCTTAGCATTTTCTTGCTCAAAAGGATTCAAAATCTATCAAATGGACGTGAAATCAGCATTTCTAAATGGGGAACTCAAGGAGGAAGTCTACATGGAGCAGCCAGAAGGCTTTGATCTGACAGCAGGAAAGGACCTAGTCTGTAAGTTGAAAAAGGCTTTGTATGGGTTGAAACAAGCTCCTAGAGCTTGGTATGCAAGACTGGATAACTATCTCCAACAACAAGGCTTCAAAAAGGGAGTGGCTGGAAGCAATCTATACATAAAGACAGATCAAGGTAAGTTACTAGTTGCTCTTGTTTATGTTGATGATCTGATTTTTGCTAGTAATAATGATGAAATGAGCCATGAATTTTCTCAAAGCATGGCAAAAGAATTTGAGATGTCGATGATAGGAGAACTGTCCCACTTCCTTGGACTTCAAGTATCTCAAACTAGAGCAGGATTGTATCTATCTCAAGCCAAATATCTAAAAGACATGCTCAAAAAATATGGAATGGAGGACTATGCACCCATGAGCACCCCCATGACCACAAACTGCAAACTGAGCAAAGATGATGACTCCCCTCTAGTAGATGCAACTCATTACAGGTCAATGATTGGAGCCCTCCTATACTTAACAGCTACACGACCTGACATAATGCAAGCAGTAGGAATGGTGGGAAGATTTCAATCGGCTCCCAAACAATCTCATTTATTAGCTGTAAAAAGAATTCTCAGATATTTGAAGGGAACTTCTGATTTTGGTCTCTGGTACCCAAAGAGTTCAAAATTGACTGTAACTGCATACACTGATGCTAATTGGGCTGGAAATATAGATGATCGGAAAAGTACTAGTGGAAATGCATTCTTCCTAGGAGATTGTTTGGTATCCTGGCTCAGCAAAAAATAGTCATCCATATCATTATCCACAACCGAAGCCGAGTATATTGCTGCAGCAGACTGTTGTACTCAGATACTATGGATGAAGGAAGTGCTAAAGGATGTAAACATATGTACAGATCAACCAATTACTGTTTATTGTGACAACACTAGTGCTATCAGTCTCAGTAAAAATCCAGTGATGCACTCAAGAACCAAACATATACCAATCAAGTATCATTTCCTCCGTGAACAAGTAGCTGAACAAAACATCGCTCTGGAATATATAAGTACTAAGGAGCAGATAGCTAATATTTTCACTAAACCTCTTCCTTGGGAAGCATTCGAACACCTGCGACAAAAGATGGGGGTTATTTCTTTATCATCACTCAAGTCTAGTCATAAAGATGCAGCAGGACAGGGGGAGCAACTTGACAGGGGGAGTTCGTATGCATTCCTTTGCCATTGATGTCAAAGGGGGAGAGAGCAGAAGAATATTGCCATCAATAACAAAGGGGGAGATTGTTGGACACAGATTGTCATTGATGTCAATATGGCAATATATATTCAAGAGGAGGAGACGGAGCCACATTAGAGCAAAGAGGAGCCATAGGAGGAGCCACATATATATATATGCCATATATATGCCAAGAGGAGCAGAACTCATATAGGTATGTTATCGGGCTTGTAAAACCCATGTATGCATATTACAAACACATTATTGGCGGAGAAGTTTATATATAAAGGGCCTTCAGCAGTGCAAAGTTCCGACCATCCGGAGCCGAAACAATATTAAAGGGAGTTTAATGAGCCATCGGGTCCGCACCTCGTCGAAGGTCATTCCCTGCCAAAAGGAGAAATCGCCGAAAAAGACCCGGACCCGAAATCATTATAGAAGGATTCGGAAAGGGCCATCGGGTCCGTCGGATCGGAAGAAAGGAGGGGAGACTATTGTTATAGGGCCGATATCCGGACCCGCCGAAATATATATATATCGCTGCATATAACCTTTCGGGTCCGAAAAGGAACCCTTGGCATGGAGAAGTGGCGAGCTCCAATATCCGGAGCCGAAATATTATATATATCAGCTGAAGGAGGCGTCGGGTCCGCATTGCTAGAGCCATCCATATTACATCACCGATAATTGCAAAAGATTGAATAAATCAACGGACGAGAATGATGGAGCAGATCGGACGGCGGACAAGGATTTCGGGAGCTAGTTTGCTGCAGAGCTTTATGTCCTGAAATGCTCGAATGCAACTTCGAACAATCGACGGCGAAGATTGATGGGGCGGATCTGACGGTGGAGGAGAATATCGGGAGCCGTCACTTGACTGAACTTTACGTCCCGAGATATTACGTATGCTGACGTATAGGGTGGGACGCGTGCCCAAATTTTATTGCATCGGGTTCAATTAGCCGGTAAATGCCTTTGCCAGAAAGTGGTCCGAGAAATTTCAGGCGGGTTTGCTGAATGCTTTTGTGCTCCCGTCGTTGTGCTTGCTGAGTCGGCATCCATCGCTGCCCACGTCCGCCTGTAGCCTGCAGTTGGAATTAACATTCCAACAATATTGATTAAAGCCCGTGTGATGGTTGATTAATGGCTCTGGTGGTGGCTTCCGATAGTACTAAAGCACCAATAAAATGTGTATTTTGATGGGTGATTAAAATGCTTGAGCGGTGGTCTCTGATAAACATAAAAGCAGCGCTGTTACAGTCTTATAAATATAGTCCTCTGCGTTGACTCAATGCTTGCCATTGATACAACGCGTCCTACGAATATTGGAACACTTGTATAGACAGAAGAAGCAAAGAAATGGGAAGCCGAAGTGCCAAGCGATCAAGTGAGTCAGAGGAAATGATATCGACTTAGGAGGAAGCCAAAGAGCCAGCGTGTAAGAGGAAACGAATGGACAAGGGCAGGGAACATATAAAAGCAGCAAAAACAAAGAACTGAGAAGTTGTTGGCAGAGGGGATAACCTGAGCATGAGATAGTGGAAGCAGCAGAAGCAAAGGGGGCAGCAGAAGCAGTGGAAGCTGAAAAAAGTGCAGCAGCACACCAGTGTATACCAAAGAGGTTGGAGCCTCAAAATTGAACAGGATTGTAGTCCTTGGGAGTTGGTGCTCCTAAGTCCAAGATTGGTGTCTTGGCAAAGTAGAGTTGGTGCTCTGGAGGTTGGAGCCTCACCAAAGTCCAAGTTGGAGCTTGGTAACCAATTGTGACAATCTATTTATTGTATTTATTTTACTGCACTATTCTATTAATAAAAGCATTTATTCCTGCTGTTCATTTTGTGTTTTCTGAACATATATGTTTTAACTAGTAAAACAATAGTGAGAAAAAGAAATACTGATTCACCCCCCCCCCCCCCTCTCAGTATTTCCAACACTTTCAAATAGTGACGAAGATGAACAAGGTAATGATTATAAACTTTTAATGGCTTGTGAAGATGATGATTACATGGATGCTATAGATGAAGAAGGTTTTTATGAAGAGATTTCTAATCTCAAAATTTGCTTAGAAGAGAAAAATGTGATTACTGATTCTCTGCAATGTCAACTGGCTAAAAGGGAAAAACATCTTGAAAAATTGGAATGTGAAATTGTTGGTCTTAGAAAAGAGATTGAGAAAACAAAAACTCTTAATCTTAAATTTGTTAAAGGATCTGAAACTCTGGAAGAGATTATCAATGTGTAGCGTTCTCCACTAATCAAGACAGGTCTGGGTTATAATGGAGAAGCATCTCAAGCATCCACCTCCAAAATTTATCTTGATGTAGCAAGGAGGAGCGAGCAAAGGCCTAATAGAAATCATCAAGTAAATCAGGGACAATTTACCTCTAGAACGAACAAATATTATGAAGAAAATCGGGGCAAACTACCTTAAGGACAAACAGAAGCTACAACCAGCCATAGGTAAAATATTCCCAATTTGCCTCAAGAATGGATGTTGGTAGAAACTACAATCGGTTGGATGATAGATTTGATAATAGCAGAAGTTTCTTCAATGGGCAATGTTTCTCTTGCCATAACTTTGGTCACAAAGTAGCTCAATGTGTTGCCTATAAGACAATCATGACTAGAGAAGCTCAAAAACAAAGAAGTATGTCTGGAATCATGAAGAGGACCTATAACAATTTTTCCACCCTTGAAAATGAAATTGAATGTTCTATTTGTAATAACTTCGGTCATGAAGAGTCTGAATGCAGGAGCAGGTTTCGGAAGACAACTCAGAAGGAACAAACCCCGAATGCCAGAACATGGAAAATGAAGTAACCACAACCAGAAAGATGTGGGATAGATTTTTATGCAGAAGGATAGGAAAATCTATGGTACATCGACAGTGGATGTTCGAAGCATATGACAGGTGATAAAGAAAAACTTGAATCATATAGTGTTTTAGAAAAGGGAAAGAAAGTCTCTTTTGAAAATGATACCCCTGCAGTCATAAAAGGAAAAGGCACTGCTCATTTGAAAGAAAGGGTCAAAGCTGGAAACGTTTTGTATGTTGATGGCTTGAAGCATAATCTCCTAAGTGTCAGTCAGATGTGCGATCAAGGAACCGAGGTAATATTTCGATCAAATGGATGTAGTGTTCGTGATCTTGATACAGGAAAAACAGTGATCAAAGGTAGAAAAACTCCAAATAACTTATACATATTTGAAGGAGGACAAAAACAATGCTATTTGAGCAAGGATGATGAACACTGGTTATGGCACCGGAGGTTGGGGCATCTAAGATTTTCACAAATAAGGAAAGCAGGCAAATATCAAGTAGTTCGTGGTCTCTCAGATATCAAAATTCCAGACAACACCATATGCAAATCATGTCAGTTTGGTAAGCAAACCAGAACCAACTTCCCTGAGAAGGAAGGCTCAGCCAGCAGGCCTCTTGAACTAGTCCATACAGATGTATTTGGTGCATTTAGGAAAAGGTCACCTCAAGGAGAATAATACTTTATATTATTCATTGATGACTTCTCCAGGATGGTTTGGTTAGGACTTATGAAACACAAGGACGAAGCATTCGAAAAATTCAAATCTTTCAAAGACTTAGCTAAAAATGAATCAGATCACAAAATTAAGTGTCTCAGGTCTAACAGAGGTGGGGATTTTACCTCAAATGAAGTTTTCCATTTCTGTGAAGAACATGGAATAAGAAGGGAATTCTCTATAGATAGGACTCCTCAGCAAAATGGAGTGGAGGAAAGGATGAACAGAACGGTTCAACAAATGGCTCATGCTATGCTTGATGAGTCTGGAACTCCTGCAACTTTCTGGGGTGAAGCTGCATTTGCTGCGGTTGTTATTCTCAACAAAACAAATGTCCGAATGAACAACACTCAAACTCCTCATGAGCTTTGGTATGGTGAGACTCCTTCGGTAAAGCATTTCAAAATTTTTGGAAGCAAATGCTATATTAAGAATAATGATGAACAACTTGGCAAACTTGAACCTAGAGCAGATGAAGGCATTCTCCTTGGTTACGCTCCCCACAGCAAAGCATATAAGTGTTACAATAAAAGACTTGGAAGAATTGTTGACAGCATTGATGTAGTGGTTGATGAAAAAGGATACATTCCTAGGCAAGTAAATTATGAAAATATCGAAGAGGATGAAGACTACTCTCCAAATCAGACTGATGATGAAGAAGAACCTCAAGAGGCACTAGAGGAACAGATAAGGATAGAAGAGAAGACTCCATCCAAGTATGTTCAGAAGAATCATCCAGAATCTCAAATTTTGGGGTAGAAAGAGGCAGGCGTACAAACAAGAAGAACAATTGCAGAAGCTTCAAGCTATTTGGCATTACTCTCCTCCACTGAACCACAAAATGTAAGAGAGGCATGCAAAGATGAATGTTGGGTCAAGGCAATGGATGAAGAACTTGATCAGATCGAAAAGAACAACACTTGGGAGTTGGTTCCTAGACCAAAAGATAAGCATGTCATAGGGACAAAATGGGTCTTCAAAAATAAGTTGAATGAAAACAGGGAAGTAATTAGAAAAAAGGCCAAACTTGTTTGCAAAGGGTATGCTCAATGAGAAGGAATAGACTTTGAAGAAACGTTTGCTCCTGTTTCAAGACTTGAGGCCATCCGAATGTTCCTTGCTCTCTCAAGCTTTCAGAAGTTCAAAGTATTTCAAATGAATGTGAAATCAGCCTTTATGAATGGAGACTTAGAAGAAGAAGTATACATTGAGCAGCCAGATGGTTTCATTCTTGGGAATGATCCAAATCTTGTATGCAGACTGAAAAAGGCTCTCTATGGTCTTAAACAGGCTCCAAGGGCTTGGTACTACCGCTTGGACAAATATCTTCATCAACAAGGTTTTTCAAAAGGATCAGCAGATAGCAATCTTTATATAAAAATTGAAAATGACAAATTGCTAATACTTGTTGTGTATGTAGATGATATTATCTTTGGCAGCAATGAAGAAGCTATGAGTCAAAGCTTTGCCTTGGTGATGTAGAAAGAATTCGAAATGTCTTTTCTTGGAGAACTGCCATACTTTCTTGGATTGCAAATCCAACAAAATGAAGGCGGTATCTTCTTGTCTCAAACCAAGTACCTCAAGCAGATTCTGAAAAAGTATGGCATGGAAGATTCAAAACCAATATGTACTCCTATGGTTACAGGATCCAGTCTTAGTGCAAATGATGAATCAGCAACAGTACATCAACCAACCTATAGATCTATGATTGGAAGTCTACTTTATTTGACAGGTACCCGACCAGACATCATGCATGCAGTGGGAATAGTTGGAAGATTTCAGGAAAATCCAAAGGAAACTCATCTTCAGGCAATGAAGAGAATTTTCAAGTATCTTCAAGGAACTCAAAACTATGGCTTATGGTATCCTAGAGATACAGATCTCACTCTTCATGCTTATACAGATGCAGATTGGGTTGGAAGCGTGGATGACAGGAAGATCACAAGTGGTGGTGCATTCTTTATGGGTTCCAGATTAGTATCTTGGTTCAGCAAGAAACAGAGTTCGATTGCTTTATCTACAGCTGAAGCGGAATATGTGGCCGCTGCATCTTGTTGCACTCAACTTCTTTGGATGATGCAAACCTTGCAAGACTTTCAAATCACTTGTACACCACCTATCTCCATCTTGTGTGATTATACAAGTGTAATCAGCATTTCAAAGAACCCAGTCATGCATTCAAAAACCAAGCACATACCGATCAAGTATCACTTTCTCTGGGAACAAGTGTTGGAACAGAAGGTCAAATTGGAGTATGTTCCTTCTAAGGAACAAGTTGCTGATATTCTCACCAAACCACTGCCCAGGGAGACATTTGAATACCTCAGACAGAAGCTGGGAGTAGTTGATGTATCATCTTGTTGTTAAAGCTCGCCTGTTTCAGAGAAAAATGGGTGTACGCAAGTTGCCTGAGGAGGATCTGCGTACATACGCCTGTTTGTTCAGAGACAGTCGCATATATGGAGGTTTGATGGATATCAGTAGGGACAGGCTCTGGTTGAAGATATTCTAATATGGGTCTGACAGAGACCATCCGGCATAGGTTCAGGGGGAGCAGATAATCTTCTAATAATGCATTGTTGGCATTATCTTAGAAGCTTTTGGTTCTAGTTCATAGCTGTTGTTGGTTGCAGGTGGAACAAAGGCAGAAGGAGAACAGAAGGAAATCTTGGTTGATTGACAGATGTTGCTGCTATCAGTTATTGGTGACTTTCATAAGTCTTGTTCTAGATATTTTGTCTCTATGTCATGTATCTTTTTGTGGTATCTCTTTTATGGTGTCAAGGTCATGTAACGACCTATTTTTGGTTTCCCCACTATGCCTAGGATGAACATGTAATGAACTTGGTTGTCATATGTAAATTTCTGATGTATCCCCACTTGGTTGGGTGGATGATCCCCACTTGGTTTGGTGATGAATGTATGTATTGAGTATTTTGGTTATAGGAAGGTCTTTTATGATGTATAAGTCATGGTTCTTCTTAAAGAACATCTTTTGCAGATCTTGCCTACAGTCAAGGGGAGCATGGTCAGCACAGCAGGGCAGAAATTTCAGCATGCACTCAGGGGGAGCACAACCCTTTGCCCTTGATGACAAAGGGGGAGAATGACTTTGAGGATTTTGGGTTGCCATCAAGTCCAAAGGGGGAGATTGTTGGCATTATGACATAGGTTTGGAGCTATGGCACAGGTGTTGTCCTTGATAGCAACTCTCTTTGGTAACAAATCTCAATTCAGGCTTTCAGAATGAAGGAAAAGACATATACGCAGGTTCATCTAGACGAAGACGCGTATACACGCTGGTTAGACATTTCAAAGGCACGTATGCGTATACACGCACTTTCATGCAAGGAAAAGCACGTATATGTTGGAGAACTTACCCTTGGTCCATGGTAGTTAGTCCTTGGTATTTGAACCTATGGTTTTGGACCATGGTACCTCGTCAGAAGTGTTGATCTCAAGTATTGGGTCCATGGTATTGGTTTATTATGGTTTTGGACCGTGGTATTGTGGAAGGCCTAAAACTATAAAAGAGGAAGGAGATCATGTGGAAAAGTATTATCTGAATTATTATTGAATATCTGATAAAGTGTGAGATCTGAAATATTGGTGATTAGCGTTGTGGAGCAGATCTGGATCTGAATGAAGGAGGAACCTTAGTGCAAAGAAGGATAAGTTCTATTGATGGGTCATAATCTATTGGCTTGAATGATAATATCTTTGCATGATTTTGATCTGTTATATATGGCGCATGCTTATGATAATCTGGGTTAATCAGTGTCTGAATATTTGAAAGAGTGAATTATCTTTTGTAGATCTGTACGCAGGTTCAGTTCAGCGAAGGCACGTATATACGCTAGTTCAGTGAAGGAAAACAGCGTATACGCAAGTTGTTCCATACGCAGAAGCGTATGCACGCAGGTTTCAGGCTATTAAAGTAGCGTATATATTTTGAGTTGTGATATTGCTGCTTCTGTTTATTGCTGCAGTGTTCTGGGTTCAGATTTGGTGTGTGGTTACTGTTACTGTGATTTGGGTACAGTCGTCAGAGAAGTGTTTATTTTGATTCAGTTTTGATTGGTGAGAAGGTGATTGGTTAATGCAGAAATTCTTGATGTTTGATTGATGTTATTTGTGATCCAATCTTAAAATTTATGAAACGTGGTCCCTGGAAGAAAGAGAAGGTTGTAGCCTTCTGTAGGCCAGCACCTACGTACTAGTATCTTGGCTAGTGCAAGAGCTAAGGGGGTTGTAGCTCCCTTCCAGGAGAAGCTGGAGAATGAGAGAGGGTTGTAGCTCTCTGCATGTTGCAGCCTGCGTACTGGTAAAGGACTGCACCAGTACATTGTAAAAGGAAGTTTCTAATTAAAAGAAGATAGAGACGAATTGCAGCAGGTGGTTTTCACCCACATTGGGTTTCCACCTTATATCTTGTGTTCTTGTGTGTGATTGTCTTCTGCTCTATTTTTACTGTTCCTGGTTACTGGTTAATTGATTCTGATACACAGATTAACAATCAACATCTGACAGATAAAGTAAATTATAAGTTTGCATTGTATACACGGTTTTATTTCGACATAGTTTCGTATATACGAAGGTTTAATTAACTGAAGTAGTGTACATCATCTGAATTTGAAAAAGAGAATATTTGGCTTGATAATACTAATTCACCCCCCCTCTCAATATTATTTCCAACAAATTCCCTAGCCCATTGTCTCTTGAACCTATTCCCACGTGCCCAACTTGAAACCAAATCTCTTCATGAGTGTAGAGTGCATCTCCAGTTCACAGTCATCATCTCTCTATCTCCAGCAACTATGCCCTATGCTAGGCTTGGGAAACCTTGCCTTCATGAGTGAATAATTTTTTCCCAGTGGAAAACCTATCACCCTTTCCTATTGAATATGCGGCTTGTGCCTAGCTTGAAGACCCCTCCTCTCTGATGGTGCAATATGCACTTCCAATACCTAGACTTCTAATCCCTGCCAACCAAAACCTATGCCATGCATACAAGAAATATCCTCCCTTTCAAGCTAACACACTGTCCCTTCCTATAGTTGATTTGGTTTCCATAGATTATCGAAGGTTGAGTAGGTGATTTTAGGAATAATCTTGTCTTACCATCAGTGAATTTCTCTTTTCAGGGGTTGTCAATTTAGACCTCATCAATCCACCACCTCAGTATGATAACTGATATCTAAGGAGCTTTACAAAAAGTGGTTTCAAGAAGACACATGTAGAAGTAAAACACAAAGATACTATCATGCAGGAGTCAAATGAATTCTGGATCACATCTAATAGGTGGAAACCCAAGAGCTCCAATATCATATCAAGACACTTTGGAGGATAAATATGGAGTGTAATTTAAACCTATATAAAAAAATCAAATACATAGTAGCAGAAGATGGAGCTTGCCCACACTACAATGGATCCTCATGTCACAATCGCTAAATTGTGATTTTCCAAAGAATGAACATAAACATGTATTTTTCCATAATTTTGGTGGAATGTAATTTTGTAATTTCGAAAGTTAGAAAATGTAAAATTTGTGGAATCCCAACAGTCACACATGGAATGCGAAGAGTCACTAGGAAGTATAATGGTCTTAGGGAAGTTCAAGAGTCATGAGGGAACTCAAGTGTCATAAGGGGAGGTGAAAGGTCACCTCATTTATTATAATTAAACCCTCATAACTCAAGCAATGGAATTTTAGCCTTGGCTTCTCAAGCTTCGCATAGGAGAGAAGATCATTCTTTTGAGGAGAAAGTGATGACTTCATGTTCCACTATTGGGGCTAGTGTTGCATCATTATAATAGTGTATATTGGCACTTTCACTTAATATTTTGAAGCTCTCAGAGTTAGGTGTACTTTCATGCATGTATCATGAATGTCGTAAGGCTATTCTTTCATGTTTGCAATGCATGTTTGTGTTCATATGTACTAATGAAAATGAATGGTTTCAATGGATTTGGTATACATCCTAATTGAATTGTGTGTCCTTACTTTCTTTCATGATTGTTTCTATCTTTCATATTAATTAATGATTCTTACTATGTGTGTGCCTTATTAGAGTGGTATTATTACTTTTCTTCTAAAGGATCACTCTTTTTTTCTTGCTGTGAAAGTACTTTATACACATTGAATTTTTATGTTTTACAAAGCTAAATTACTTTCTTACCTAAAACATAAATGTATACCCTTTTATGTTTTTTATTGCAGCTAAGGTAAATCTTTAAGATCATTATAATGGAAACCAAGCTGATTTCCCGAATGGGGCTCCTATTCCAAATGGTGTGAGGTCTAATTGGGACTTCACACTGGCGAGGCACCCTTACATTGGTGGACTTCCAACACCATCAACATTTTAGCACTAGAAGGAGGGCCAAATGACAAGTTCAGCCCATGGGGCTTCATTTAAATCTTCCATCTAGACATGACTTCCTCCTAGATCTTATTCCTGAGATGTTTTTCCAAAAGAGTAAATATTTCAATCCCTGCGAACTTAATCCATAACTTGTCACATTTGAAGTTTGGTGGTGAGGGCCGAACAAATGTACTTGGAAATATGTTTGAATATCTTCAATTCTATAATTCTAATGGAATACATTGTAAATATGTTATTTTCAGGTTGTTTACCCTCACTTTTGAAGGTCGTGTCAAGCATTGGTGCTACATGTTACCAACTGTTTCTATCCATTCATTTGAGCAACTCGTCAAGGAGCTTCATGAAGATTTTGATAGGTACGATTATTAAGATGTATATAAAAGGATCAATCATCTTAGAATGAAACTTGATGAATCATTAGAAGATTTTTTTGATAGATTTATTCACCTTTTCTATGAATTTTCCAAAGAAGATGTGGATTGGGATTTCATGGGTGAAAAGTTTCAACATTTGGTTCAAATCTCTTTGAAACAATTTGAATCTGAATTCCCTATTGACAATTGGTCATCTTATAATGATAGTAATATCCAAATTACAAATCAAATGAATTTTATCCCATATTTCATTTTTTCAACCTCTCTCAGTCATGAGGCCCCTCAACTCTTAGAGGAGGAATCTGATACCTCTTCTATCCCTTCTCCTCCTCCATTTTCATTACCAAATAAATTGGTCTCTTGTAACGATGTTGGAGATAGAAAATATGGAAATAAAATTGGTGATTAACTTCTTCCACCTTCATTTGCTTTCCATGATCAAGATTTTTTCTAGGAGAACATTGAATGTTCCAATAAATTCATGGAGCCTGAGGTGAAGACTGATCCCTTGATTCCTCGAGATGACATTAATGAGCATAAGTTAAACTATGAATCTGAATTGATTGACAACACTGTTTCTTCAAGGGATACCTTTCCTCCTCAATAATTTTCACCTCATGGCTCCTCATACCTTGTTTCGTTTGATCAATCCACTCCACTAACAGTTACTTCAGATACTCTTGATTTTAAATTTGTTGGTTCAAGTGGTGATCAGGTACAAAATGGTTACACTTCGTAGGTAGAGGAGCATAAGGATGAAGACACATTCCATCTCTCTTTCATCTTTAAAATTCCTCTATGTCAAAATGATGTTTCTGCATTCTTGTTTGATCAAGGATATTTTGATCTTAGTAATCGATTGAATGAAACAAAAACTATTAACCAAGAAAAAGGCTTGAGAAAACATCATCCTATTGAAAATAACTCCATTACTATATATGGTGATGAATGCTCAAGTACATTAGTTGATCTCTCATTTTCTCAAGAAGACTTAGATATTCAAGGCTTAGATTTGGGATCTAATTTGATCAAAGAAGAATGTCTCATGGAGATTATTTCCTCAACCCATTACCCCTTATGTCCTACCACATGTAATGTAATAACTGTTGATGAAAATATTCCATGCTTTTTTATTTTACAGTCTGATGAGATGAGTTTTGAAGTGACACAAGGTGGTAAGGTCATCCATGACAAGGAAGAAAGCAATGTAATTATTGAGTTGGAATATCCAACTTTGGATGGAATTAATCCTTTAGTTCAGGCTATTAAAAAAATATTGATGATCTACACATCTAGAAGAATACTATGACTTGAGTAATCTATTTATTCAGGTTGAAAAATTTGATCAAACCAGTGATGTAGACAACTACCATCTGATTAATAGGGATGTTGTTGAAATAAATTATAGTAGTTTTCCACATATAATTCATGATATGACCTAACTTTAAAAATATAATTATTTAAAATTTGAATGTTTACGCACTTGTTAGGGAATCGAGGAAATTCAAATTTCATTGATGGTTATGTCAGGTTATTGCAAGCCCAATGAGATCATTGAACTAGGTTAGATATGGATTTTATCGCATAATTCCTTTCTCAGCATTGTCACACAAGACGTGAGCTCACTCTTGAAGTATTTTCAAAGTATTCAAGTCGGTTTTTTAGCTCTCAAAATTGGGTGATCAAGTGGAAGATTCTTGTTTGATTAATTCATCCTCATGCAAACCTCTTGTATCAAATCTAGGATTGAAATGCATATCTTTCATGGATGTAACTAGCTTTGAAACTGGTTATTCTGATTATTAAGATAGAGATCATCAATGGTTGACAAATTTCTTCATGTTAAACTCCTATGTGAATAATAAACTCCTTATCTCTCATGTGCATGTTTTGAATCTAATCATTTTGGTTCTGGCACATTCTATCCTTTTCAATGTTAGTAAATGTTTGAGTCATTTGGTGGATCTAAACCTTTATGTTGAAAAACTAATTTCTCAAGCTAACATGAATATTGAATTTGATTTGACACGTGATTTTAATCTTTTGTTAGCCTAATCCCATTATCCCTTGCATCCTAATTGGTTTTATGAATCTAATATATCAGAAATCGTCTTATATTATTTAGATCTTGTTGGTTTAGTTTGTTATTAGATACAAGGTAATGATTTCTTGCATTTGAGAAGAGGAACCTATGATTTTAAATCATCAACATGCAAGGACGAAGATCCTGTGATTCAAATCACTCACAAAATCTCTCAAGTCAATCCATCTCTATCATTGAAAAATAGAGAATCTTTTGTTTCAACACAACGATATGATCAAAATAATGGTTTTGACAACTATCATTGAATTAATCATTTTCCCACCAGCATATCTGATGATAGTTCTTTGCTTACACCTGTACATCTTATCAACCAAATAAGTATTTATGATTCATCGTCTCATCATTCGGATACTTGTCAAGAAGTTGAGGTGCTTTAGCTTTTACTGATGGTTATGTCAGTACATCACAACCTTGACAATATTTCTGGACAAGATCGGGTTAAATTTCCCTCACAAGATCCTCTTCATAATTTAAAAGTGTTGATTGAAAGCTCATCTTTGCAAGAATTTTAGGGTTTTCAAATTGATATTTTGAATATCATGACAGAATCTCTGATTAGATAGATGAATCTTATCTGATAGGCTCTATTGTTAATAATAAGTTCCAATATTACCTTATGTTTTCTAAGAATAGAAATGTGTGTGGATGTACTTGGGTGGTATTCTTTCAAGATTTATATACTCAGCGTCTTGCTCAATGAGGTAAAATTGTAGACAAGTTAAAGGAAACAATTATAACAAATCTTTATGCCTATAAGAAAGATCTTCAGCTTCTTGTGCAGGTTGTTTAGGTAAATATGTTAATTTTTGTACATTGTTTTTTCTTGGTATTAACTTCTTATCTTTTGGTATTTTCATGGCGCAAGAAACTTAAATGGCTACACTAGAAGTTTGATTTGAATTGATCCTAGCCTATTTTTTTATTAAACTAGGCTTTAGGTTTAGTCATGTTTCTTTCTTTATTAGAGTAGTTGTACTTTGTTGCATTGGATGCATAGGCATTTTGCATCTTTTATTTGCATTTATCTCTTCTTCTTGCATTGAAAGTCATTTCATAAATTTTTCTGCATTATTGTATCTTTGATTGGTATTTGTTTCTTTGTTACACTGCATTACCTACACTTATACCATATATGTTCCTTTCTCGATCATTGTACATAAATAAGGTTTTGTTTGTGTACAGTGTTTGTTTAGAATTGAGGCAATGTAGAGAAATTTTTAAAATAGGGAACCGTGACAACTGACAACACTTAGATTACTTTTGGTCTACTTCTTTGTTTGGACCTAAATAACTATAAAGGTTGATGATATGCATATGGAAGATATGAATCATTTTGAATGAAAGCCTTAGTAGATCTATGATGCCCATATCCATTTGTTGTGCCCTACAACAACCCCCCATTTCGTATCATCTCTATTCATAACAATCAATTATATGAAATGGGTCCCTTTTAAAAAATTAATTGGTATCAATGAATTTGTTCGAAAAAGGTATGATAATCAAATATCTTTGTGAATTAAAGCCTTTTTTCGAATAACAATGTTTCCAAAATAAAACAATCTTTGGTTATTGCGATAAAGCGATCGCAAGATCGCATATCGCAATACCAAAAGAGACGCATTTAAATGGCACTTTGGTCTTTGCCGATGCGATATCGCTATCGGCGATCGGCGGTATTCAATGCATACACAAAAAAGAGCACATATCTTATACCCCGATGCGACGCTATATCGGCGATCGGCTATCGGCACTGCCTCTTGTGGGAAAACGCTTTAAGTTTTAAACCCCGACCCGATGTGATATCGCTATCGGCCGTCGGCAGTATCCCATGCACTCCCATAAGGCACTCACGTCTTTCCCCGATGCGATGCGATATCGCAATCGGAAGTCGGCAAATCTCTTAATATGCATCTGGTAATGTATTCACACGCTAGCCCGATGCGATATCGCTATCGGCGTTCGCTGGGACTACTTTCAAACGATAATGTAACTCTTTCCCCGATGCGATGCGACATTGTTCATCGGTAATCGGCATTTTCAAAAAGTGATTGCTTTAAGCCTTAAAGTTATATTTAAATCCGGTTGATAAAGCGCAGATTTCAAAATGCCGTTAAAGCAGGGATAAGGTAATGCATGCGTATTTAATAACTTTGCCCCTTCGTTTAAACGAATACTTGCGTCTAAGGCATTATCATATCTGTTGCACGTGTTAGGAGGTCATTCAACCGAATAACAGTGTAATGGTCATTTAATGAGTAGCAGGCCTTAAAAACACCATTAATGCATATGCGATCTCTTACCAGTGATTGGATCCGCAGCCACTTCTTGAAAATTAATATCGCCACGCTTCAAGTGATATATATCTTTCACATTATGCTTTGTCTTCATTATTTCTCGTGTTACGATTTATCTTGCATTTGTGTAGAGTTCGTTTGTGGAGAAAAGCCTGAATATGATGGGGAAGAAAAATAAGAGGAGCTCTGGTTCCACTACAACACCTGTTGCAGGTCAAGCTGCTACAATTTCGAAGAAAGGCCTAATCTCGGACACTACGTGCGCTGGTCTTGCTAGGACCACATGGCAGGGCACATATAATCTGTTGGAGGCTGAGCAACCACAAGTGACAGTGAGAACGGCTAGTGTTGATGTACTAAGGAAGTCTGATGCAACGCTCAAAGACTTGGCCGACTCCTTTTTACACAGAATAGCGACCAGAGAGCAGGTGCTCCCTTACACAGATGTGGTGCGCTGGGCAATTGAAGAAATCCCCATCACTGATAGAACTTTTCATACAATGGATGGAAGGATTTTCGGGTCATTCAAGCCTGATGACCTGAGGCGAATGTATCATCTGCCTGAACCGGAGCTAGTCTATAACAGAGCCTTCGTGGAGAGATTCGCAAAAGAAAATGAATCACCATCTGAACCCCTCCGAGATTGGAGGCAGAACCCAACCAAACACAAGCATGAAAGTTCGGGTAAGTACTCCAACGTTTCTTTGGCTTCTCCCTATTGCTATGCGGGGATTATGATGTGTAGATTGTGGGGATTACATGACTCCGTTAATATTGAGATTGACATGGTTCCCTTAATGGAAGCGGCTATCAATAGTATAATTATGGATTGGGCCACTATACTTTCTGATAAGTTGGTCGTAGCTGTTCGTGAATTTAGACACAAAACTAAAGTCACCGAAAGGAAAATCCCGCCATTTTATTATACTACTTACATTATGGATACCCTGTGTTTTAATTCTGAGTTTCCTGTCCTCGGTTGGAGATGGACCACCCAAGATCCAACACCCATTCATTTATACCATCAGAAATTGTGGAAGTCCTATTACAAGGATCATTTGTACCAAATTTGTAATGGTTTCATGGTGCCCATTTACTATTCTATCTATGACAAACCCATTCCCAGAATTTCCTATGAAGCTTCTTTTGACTTACCAGCCATAGTGAGTTGGTTCGGGGAAGAGTATTTCACCTATATCAGAGTTTTTGGGAGTAAGGCTAGGCCACATGTCCTCCCTTTGTATATCCCAGACAAGCTGTTAGCCCGGGAAATCTGCTACCAGATTATGGCTGAGAGTGTCACACAAACTCTCAAAGAGGAGAAGAAGAAAGGTTGGCCCCCTTTTCCTTTAAGAATTGGGGTTTTTACTTTGCTTAATTACAAGCATGCGGAAAAAGAAGCGACAAAAATCCAAACTTTATCCCTGGCCACTATCCCAAACAGACTCTATGATCCAAAGCAAAATGCCTACTTTGCCCTTGAACAAGCAAAATTAACAAAAATTGATCATCAAGAGGATATGTTTGATGACCTGTTCGCAGGTACCGAGTCAATAAGCCAAGCCAAACAGCTTGCCAAAATGAAATACAATGATGAGGCGTTGACTGAGTTTAATAAACTTAGGGAGGAGAGGTTGCAAACTCTGCCTCTAGATTTATTATCTACAACTCCAGCGTCTTCCTCAAGCGAGCCTGGTCGGCAACAGATACATCCACCTCCTGTCACAACTAAAGAACAGGATAAACAACAAGAGGAATGGCAGAAGAAGCTGCAGGCTGAGAAGCAAAGAAAAGAGCAAGCAGAGAGGCAGAAAAAGGAGCAGATAGAAAGGCAGCAAAAGGCAAAGAAGGAAGAAGAGCAGAGGAAGAAGAAGGAAGAAGAAAAACTGAAGAAAGAACTAGCAGATAGGTAGAAAAAGGAATTGGAGGAGCAGCAGTGAAAAGCACTTGAAGAGCAGCAGAAGTTAGAACAAGAAAAAGAACGAAGCAAAGCCCATACAGAGCAACATAAGCAAACCTCCATCGATCCTGAATTGATTAAACAATGGAACCAATTCGATTCCATTATCAGTGGTAACGAAGGCTCCAAAGACAAAGGCTCCTCTAAAACAAGCGATGCGCCTGATACCACTTCTTCTCAGGTTCTAGGAGGAACCAGCGACCCACCCATTTCACAGGAAGTCGAGATAATCAATAAGGACCCTTCCGATCAAATTGTTCTCCAGGTGGAAGAAATTCCTCCCCTGGATGTTTTCTACAGCCCAAAGCATAGAGTCGTTATCAAGCGCTCTAAGAAAAGACGAAGGCTTGATCAACCTTCTATCTTTCCTGAGCAAACAGGCACGGGCAATATGGTCTGGAAGGAGGATTTGGATCCCTCCGATGATCTAACAAAGCTGTCGCAATTCGCGGGAGCTTATTCTGCAGCAACTATCGACAAAGCATCGGAGGTAAGTCTTCTGTTGAAGACTAAGGACCATGAAATATATGCATTACAGGCAGAGGTAATTGAAGCGAAAAACAAAGCAGCACAGGTGGAAGAGCAGTTGCTGGCGCAACAGCAAGAAAACAATTTGTTAACCCAGCAACTGCAAATTGAAAGACAAAGGATAGACCAAAGTGAAACTCAGAAGGCAAAAGAATTGTCGGAGGCATTGTCACAGTTGAAAGCATCAAATGAGCTGATGATGAAATCGAAAGATGAGCGAATAGCTCAACTATCAGCACAGCTCGAAGGTATCAAGAGCACACAGAATGTGAAAGTTTTCAGAGCAGAAGCAACCCAAATAAATGGCGCATTACTGTCTCAGATCAGACTTCTATGTCAACAACTTGCTAAGGCTGAGCCATTATGAGAAATATCTACAACAGTGTGTGAGCAAATAGAGAAGGCCAGGAATGAGCTAGATCAGGCCGAAGAAGCCATATCTGATTATACTGAGTGGCAAGACACTGACGAAGGGAAAGCGGCGAATTTGTCCCGAATCCATGAAGCGTACAAAGACATCCTCTTCACGGAATGGAACACTCAGGTAATGAAAGCAGAAAGGGCGGCTTCCAGGTGTAAAATAATTGCCAGCAATATGATCGACCTAGTCAATGATACACTTTATTTGGCAAACATGATCTCCAAGTGCACACCTGGAAGCATAACAACAGCAGGTATGCTTGAAGAATCAAGTTATCATGACTTGGAGGAACAGAGGAAGTTAATTACCGGAGTAAATACTTTAACCTCTGATGCATATTGGCTCTTTCTAATCAAGCCACATACTCAAAGGTCTGCTCTCAAGTGTTTAACAGATGCCCTCGGATACTTGATCCTCGACATTCAAGATGCTACATATGATGCCCAGCTAACTTCGCGTCTCAACACTCCACCAGAAGTAGAGCCAATGCTGGCGATATGTCAGCTAAGGAGTAAAGGCAAAGAACCCATCGAATGAAGCATTGCCGCCAACTGCCAGATTGCCAAGAAAGATGGAACAAACATTTATTGATGCCAATTTAATAGCTTTTCAGTTGTTTAGATATTTAGATTAGTATAGTATTTATAGACCCTTTCATTGTTTTGGAAAGGGTCGTAAAATTTTGTAACAGACTTAAAAGGCTGAAGTTTGCACTATTGTGCTTCAGTCTATATTCTTTTGTGAAACTCGACCAACGGTTCTGAATTTTGATTAGAAGGCTGTTTTACACAATTGCGCACGACTGTCTGTTGTTTGGAATGCTTTCTGATTTGAAGGAAGGACTGCGACATAGTGATTAATATACTGGATTGATCGAGCAGCTTACATGGTACTATTATCTGTATCTGTGTTCTTTCTTATTATATGAATTACTGTGTTATTATCTTTGCTATTGTTGAATGCATGTATGCGATATAACAGCAAATCTTCATTTCGTTTCACTATTGAATGTTTTGATGATTTGTTATCTCTTTCACCCATGTATGTATCAATGATATGAATGATTAAGTGTAGTAATTCGCTCTAATCGCTCTGCATAACTAATTATGCAGAGCAATGTTTAAATGGTTTTAAACATCTATGCTTAAAGTGTTAGAGTCATCTACATGCCTGCCTTAAAGCACAGATCATCCAACGCTACGCTTTGCGAAGTGATAAATCCCGGGATCCGATTATAGTTATTACATTTTGTTTATAGTTTAGCTGTCCGCTTATTACCATCTTATGTCATAAGTCACTCATCCATCCCGTTCACTTATAATTCTTGGGAAACTGGTCCCATTATCCCCAGTCGGAACCACTATTCCAAACGGAAAAGGAGCTGCACTAAGGTCCAGACCGGGTGGTTTCCCCTTTGTTGTGGCAGCGATTTTCGAGGCCTCAACAAAATTGGCGCTAGAAGGAGGGCTTAACTGTGAATGGCAAGCCGACCCAAATCGGCAAGTCATTCTAAGAGTAATTCTCCCTCCAAACCTCCTCGTTCTTCTCAATTACATGCTGGTTCGCCAGCCCATAACCAAGAAGAAGAGGAATCTACCACCACTGCTCAATCCCATCATATCCCAGAACAGCTAAGTCTTGAATCTCCTGAAGTCCAGTCTCTAATCCATAAACTTCAGAGCTTCTCGATCTCACCACAGAAATCTGAGATATCAGAAAGCAGTGCGACTTCGCAGTTCAACCTCACTCATCCTCTTACCAGACTTCAGAGCGAAAAACTTGGCATTGAACCCACTGAGTTTCCTTTACCCAAAAGGAAAAAGTCAAAGAAAAATACTGAAGGATCTGATACTGGGGATTTTTCTTCCACATCCTCCATTTCATCTCGTCATCTGCAAAGTCAACCACCCACTCCTCCATTACATATTGTTGTTCACCAGGGAACAGAAGCCTCAATATCCCAATCTATTCACTCCTCATCTTCAACCCTTTCCAACACATCCGGAATTCCAGCAGTAGTCCCAACCACTGTTGCCATTATAATGGCAGATCCATGGACTAGGCCAGGAGCAGTCAACATGCCTGGACCATTGCATGATCTACCCAATGACCCCGAAAAATGGCTGCCTAAATTCAATCCAGACGATGGGATCCAGGCTGAAGAACACATCAACAACTTCATGTTAGCAGTTAACCTAAAAGGAGTAACAGAGTAAGATGGCGTAGTAAGACTTTTCCCTTACACTTTACAAGGATCAGCAGGATCCTGGTATTTTTCCTTACCCTCTGGTTCGATTACCAATTGGAATACATGCCAGGAGCAGTTTCTCACCAAATATGGAGATGATAGGTCCTTAGCAACTTTAATAAATGACCTCTCCAATTTGAGAATAGAGCACAGGGAACCAATAAAGGAGTTTAATGCCAGATTTAATAAACTACTGAATAAAATCCCTACCGCTTCTAAACCAAGTGAACAAATCCGAAGCGAATGGTACATCACTGCCCTACCTGCCAACATAGCTATCTTTGTTGACAGGGCTGGCAAACCTACGTTAGCTGAAAATATGAAAGAAGCACTTGCCGTTGAAAAGCGCATCAATGCTCTTGAAAAGAAAGCTACTCTAGAAGATAGAAAAGCTAAAAAAGTCTCGTTTAAAGAAGATTCCAAGAAGAAAACCCCGAAGGACCCATATGACATGGAAGGTTTACAAAAGGTCCTTAAAACATTGTCCAATGAAATGGTTGAGATTAAAAAGCAGGTGGCCGAAACTTCAAGCAAAAGACCATTTAGGACTTTTAAGAAAACCGAATCAATGCCACCTAATGTTATATCTAACGCTGATTCGGACCAAGAAGAAGAGGAAGAGGAAACACCTTCACAGACCGATGATGAAGAAGAAGAAGCTGAATGCCACGGAATGTGGGATTTTATACTCCCAAACTCTGATATGGAGAATGAAGAAGAAGCCTTTCCGGTTACTACAAGAAGTAAAAGCACTCCTGAACCCCCCCAGGCAACTTCTAAGAAGAGGAGCGCAGGCGCTACTACAGCAAAGGAAAAAGTTCCCCCAAAAAAGTCACCTGTGGTAGTTCCTCAAAACCAGCCTTCAACTTCTAGTTCTCCTTCAACATCCAAGACTCTAGTGGTATCTGATTCAATGGAATATAACATTGTTGATGATATGAAGAAAACCAAGGCAAATATAACCATGTTTGAACTTAGTAAACTGAAACATCAGCAAAAGCTACTTCTCAAAGAATTAAATGCTGTTCCCTCTACTCCCCTTCCCAGTACAAGAGCTGCCAACGATCAAGGCCAGCCTCCCGCGGGTATGGTTGAAATTACCGATTCAGTCTTAATCGGAGATAAATCAAATTCTCACACTCCACCCTTCCTGCTCACTTATGAGATTTATAATAGAAACCTACACAATTGTTTAATAGATTCAGGGGCCTCATCTAATATAATGCCAGCTTCAGTTTGCTCTAAGCTGAACATTGAACCCCAGAAGTCTGCCATTCATATTGTACAGTTGGATAGAACTAAAGTGCAGGTTGTGGGAGAAATTAATTCTGTAACCATCAGGTTGTCAGCCGACCCCAGAATTGTTCAAAGGATTGACATCCTAATCGCTGACATACCTGAATTTTATGGTTTGATTTTAAGCAGAGATTGGTCCGAAAAACTACATGGGTATATTTCCACAGATTGGTCACATATGTGGCTTCCCTACAAGGGAAAGCCAAATCAAATAAGGATCGATCGTGAGAAGCATATGACCCACACAGTTACTGAATTCTAGCAAGAAAACCAACCTGTGGCATTCAACAACAACATTTTGGGGAACTATTCGGCAGAATCATTCTTTGGCAACTTTGTTGCCCAACCATCTCCTTTTTCAGTCAATCATTTTACATCTCAAATAGAAAATTTCTCACAAACTGATAGGTCCAGATGTTTTAATGATGCTGAGAAAAATGTAGATACTTTTGTTAATATTCCTTTATTTTGGTCTCTGTATTTTGATGGCTCTAAGTCCTCTGAAGGTTCAGGAGCTGGATGTGTATTGGTTAGTCCGCACGGAGAAAAGACAATGCTGTCTTGTAGGTTAGAGTTTGAGTGCACTAATAATACAGCCGAATATGAAGCTTTAATCCAAGGATTATACAAAGCAATCGGCCTGGAGGTACGATATCTAAAGGTATTCGGCGATTCGGAAATCATTGTCAAACAGGTTAGAAATGCAATTCATTGCCTTTCGACTCACCTTAAACATTACCAATCGCTCGTTCAAGAGCTTACCTCACACTTTTTGGCATTCAACATTTCTTCTATACCTCGATCTCAAAATTCACCCGCAGATTTACTAGCCAATGTAGCCTCAAAGCTTCTGCCTTCTGAAGACTACAGCCTTGATAGATTTTCTGTAGAATTACTTTTCAGACCCTCAATTCCTGACAATGTCACTAATTGGAGAGTATTTAATCATGATGATGATATTTTGCAATTTTTAACTTCTGAGAATTCTTATGATAAGCAAGTTATTGAGGAAGATGATCATGATTCCCAGATGAAAGAAGTGCTCAAAGAAAATTCGATCCCTAAGCCAGTAGTAAAACTAGAAGATCTTTATGATATCAAAGACAGGTTTAAACCTGTAATTAATACAAAGCTTCAGAGTTCTACCCTTAGGTTTGAATTGATAAATCTAGGAACAAATGAGTCTCCTCAAAACATCAATTTAGGAACAGGTCTATCTCACAAGGAAAGGAAGCATTTATTAAATTGTTAAGAAAGAACAAACAGGTTTTTGCATGGAAATATGATGACTTAAAGACATATGATACATCTATTATCCAGCATACCATTCCTATGCTGCCTGATCAGAAACCGATTCAGCAAAAATTAAGAAAAATACACCCAAATTTGGAGAGCCAGATTAAGTCGGAGCTTAATAAGCTCTTGAAAGCCAAAATTATTTTTCCGGTCCGACATTCAAACTGGGTCTCTAATATGGTGCCATTCAGAAAGAAAAATGGCGACATTCGAATTTGTATTGATTTCAGGAATTTAAACAAAGCGAGCTTAAAAGACAACTTCCCATTGCCTACTATGGAGCAAATTCTCCAATCGGTGGTAGGTTCTGAATTGATGTCTTTTCTAGACGGTTTTTCAGGGTACAATCAAGTTCTGGTACATCCTGATGACCAGCTTAAAACTACATTCAGAACAAAATGGGGAACCTATGCATATCAGAAAATGCCTTTTCGTCTTATAAATGCCGGAGCAACATTTCAGAGAGCTATGGACATGGCCTTCAGAGGGTTAATTAATCGATCAGTAGTCGTCTATCTAGACGATATTACTATGTATTCTAAGAAGAGAGATAATCATTTGCACGACTTAAATCAGATCTTTCAGCGATGCAAAAGATATGGTATTTCTCTAAACCCAAAAAAGTCCTTCTTTGCTCTAGACCAAGGAAAACTCTTAGGCTTTATAGTATCCAAAGATGGCATTTATATTGATCCTGATCGGATTAATGAAATTTCTGAAATCCCTTTCCCACATAACAAAAAATCAATGCAGTCATTTTTGGGTCAGATTAATTTTGTCAAACGATTTGTTCCAGATTTTTCGCAGATTGTATTACCACTTCAGACAATGATCAAGAAGAATTCAGTTTTCAAATAGGGATCAGAAGAAAAGCAAGCTTTTGATGTTATCAAACAGTCAATAATCAATGCCCCAGCCTTGAATACTCCAAATTTTTCTAATCATTTTACACTATATACTATTTCATCCAACACTTCATATGCCGCAGTACTCACACAACTGAATGATAACAACTTAGAAGCACCCATATCATTTTTCAGTTCAAATCTTCAAGGTGCCGAATTGAATTATTCTGATGTGGAGAAACAAGCCTTTGCTGTGTTCAAAGCAGTCAAACATTATAGACCCTTCCTTTTGAAAACCCACACGAAAGTTATAGTTCCTTTCCCAGCGGTAAGACAACTATTAATTCAGAAAGAATTGGGTGAAAAAAGAGCCAATTGGGTTACAGCGCTTCAAGAGTATGATTTAGAAATAAAGCCAGCAAAGATTGTTAGGGGCCAAGGTTTTTGCAGGATATTGGCAGAAGCATCAAACATTCACGAATCAAGCGATGAGGATCAGATTGAATCCATCAATCAGATAAGTGTCACTGATTCTGAATCTCAATATGCTGATTTGATATTTTATTTGAAAAACGGTTATGCTCCTCCAAATTTATCTTACAAAAATAAAAGGGCCATTAGGTTAAAAGCTAAGAATTTCACTCTCATTGATGATCTGTTGTTTAAACAAAATTATGATTCTATCCTGTTAAGATGTCTTGAGAAACCTGAAGCTCAAAAGGTTTTGCAGGAGCTACATGATGGACCAGCTGGGGGACATTTTGGAGCTGACACAACAGCTCATAAGACTATTCATGCTGGATATTATTGGCCTACTCTATTTAGAGATTGCCATGAGTACGTAAGAAAATGCCTTAATTGCCAAACATCTGGTGGAAGACAACGAAAATCAGCTTTCCCTCTCCAACCTGTCAATATTGAACAACCATTCGAACAATGGGGATTAGATATCATCGGGTAAATTACTCCACCATCTTCCAAACAACATAGGTATATCCTTACCGCTACTGATTATTTTACTAAATGGGTAGAGGCTATTCCTTTGAAGGCGGCAAACGCAGAGGCAATCATCGAGTTCATTGATCAGTTCATCATTACCAGGTTTGGTGTTCCAAACGCTCTTGTTTTTGATAATGCTTCCTATTTCTCAGGAAACGCTATGTATGATTTTGCTATTAAAAGGGGGTTTAAACTGAAATATTCTTCCAATTATTATCCCCAAGGAAACGGTTTAGCTGAATCTACTAATAAGAATCTCATCAAAATCATTAAGCGAACTGTTGAACAGAATCATAGAAACTGGCATAAATCTTTGGTCTTTGCATTATGGGCTGATAGAATAACACAAAAGGCTGCTATAGGGACCTCTCCTTTCAATCTGGTATATGGAAAGGAAGCCGTGTTGCCTACAAATCTTGTTCTTCCATCTTTAGCCCTAGTACAGTACATTGAAGAGACTCCTTCTTCTTCTATCCAACTTAGACATGACCAAATTCTCAAATTAGAAGAAGAGAGGGAAAAAGCCAGAATCACTCATGCCAAACATCAACAAATCATCAAAGCATCCTTCGACTCAGCATCATCCGGTTCTAAACAACTTCAAGTTGGTGACTTAGTTCTCAAATGGGACAAGGCCCATGAGGATAAAGGTAAGCATACCAAATTTCAGAAAATGTGGCTTGGACCATTTCAGATCTGTGAAAAGATAGGCCATTCAACTTTTATATTGCAAGACTTATCAGGGTTGAGAGATTCTCTCCCCGTCAATGGCCTGATCCTGAAGAAATTCTTTAATTGAGAAGGTAACCCCTTCTCCTTTTGTAGATTTGCGTAGTTTGTAGGATTGGTAAGAAATAAAATTGTAGAGTATCTCCATTGACCTTTTATTGTGTTTGACGAAGCTGTCTCACAAAAATAATATAAATATTTGTTTTTAGATAATAGAACCCTCAATCAAAAGAAATAGTTTCTAGGAAATTAGATATCCTTGTGTTCTGAAACTATAATCTAAATTTTGAAGACTCCTCTCAAAAGGTAAGAGTTCTGAATCATTTTCTGTTTCCAAAACTAGTCTCCAAAGGTTATCTATTAAAAGATAGAGGCTAACCCATTTTCAGTATCTTCAACTCTTCACCTGTCATCCACCTACTCTTAAGGAGAAAATTGTTCACCCCATTCACTAAAGGTTATGATTACTCAGAGTGTAATTCTAAAATATAAAAGATTAAAGATAAGAGGTCTTATCATAAGCCTGCTTACCATGTTCATAGGGAAATAGGTTAACTGACATTACCAATGCTGCCTACCAAAACAGGGTAATGGCTTGAAATTTCAAGACAAGGGGTCTCATCACGAGCCAGCTTGATCAGTTAAATTATTACCAGTGAATGGCATTGTCATAAACTGGCTACCAAACCATGACAATGGCTTTTTATCTTATTTATTACAAAGAAAAACAGATGAAAAATAAAACATGAAAACATTTTATGGATTCATTCTGTTAATCACACTCTTATGTGAATGGAAAAGTGGACAATACTATGGTTAAAAGGTATCCCTGTCGAGACTATAAACGTTTGCTGGCAACAGAGGCTCTACCTATGACAAAGGGGTTAATTATAAAAGCTGATGTGGGAAAGTTTTCTATTTTATCACTATGAACCAATAAAGACTTGTTTTTGAAACTTATTATGTATTTGGTTTCTTGAAACTAAATGGGACGAAGTTAAAAAAATGGAGTTCACTTTAGTCAGAGCACATGAATAGCTAGTTATATTAGAAATTTCTCCTTCTGATTGAGTTTCTATTTATGAAAAGCTTGAGTGTTTATGTTAATTTCAGAGATAACTGGTTCTACCAACGAATCGCCAATTGTTGTGCCCTACAACAACCCCCCATTTCGTATCATCTCTATTCATAACAATCAATTATATGAAATGGGTCCCTTTTAAAAAATTAATTGGTATCAATGAATTTGTTCGAAAAAGGTATGATAATCAAATGTCTTTGTGAATTAAAGCCTTTTTTCGAATAACAATGTTTCCAAAATAAAACAATCTTTGGTTATTGCGATAAAGCGATCGCAAGATCGCATATCGCAATACCAAAAGAGACGCATTTAAATGGCACTTTGGTCTTTGCCGATGCGATATCGCTATCGGCGATCGGCGGTATTCAATGCATACACAAAAAAGAGCACATATCTTATACCCCGATGCGACGCTATATCGGCGATCGGCTATCGGCACTGCCTCTTGTGGGAAAACGCTTTAAGTTTTAAACCCCGACCCGATGTGATATCGCTATCGGCCGTCGGCAGTATCCCATGCACTCCCATAAGGCACTCACGTCTTTCCCCGATGCGATGTGATATCGCAATCGGAAGTCGGCAAATCTCTTAATATGCATCTGGTAATGTGTTCACACGCTAGCCCGATGCGATATCGCTATCGGCGTTCGCTGGGACTACTTTCAAACGATAATGTAACTCTTTCCCCGATGCGATGCGACATTGTTCATCGGTAATCGTCATTTTCAAAAAGTGATTGCTTTAAGCCTTAAAGTTATATTTAAATCCGGTTGATAAAGCGCAGATTTCAAGATGCCGTTAAAGCAGGGATAAGGTAATGCATGCGTATTTAATAACTTTGCCCCTTCGTTTAAACGAATACTTGCGTCTAAGGCATTATCATATCTGTTGCACGCGTTAGGAGGTCATTCAACCGAATAACAGTGTAATGGTCATTTAATGAGTAGCAGGCCTTAAAAACACCATTAATGCATATGCGATCTCTTACCAGTGATTGGATCCGCAGCCACTTCTTGAAAATTAATATCACCACGCTTCAAGTGATACATATCTTTCACATTATGCTTTGTCTTCATTATTTCTCGTGTTACGATTTCTCTTGCATTTGTGTAGAGTTCGTTTGTGGAGAAAAGCCTGAATATGATGGGGAAGAAAAATAAGAGGAGCTCTGGTTCCACTACAACACCTGTTGCAGGTCAAGCTGCTACAATTTCGAAGAAAGGCCTAATCTCGGACACTACGTGCGCTGGTCTTGCTAGGACCACATGGCAGGGCACATATAATCTGTTGGAGGCTGAGCAACCACAAGTGACAGTGAGAACGGCTAGTGTTGATGTACTAAGGAAGTCTGATGCAACGCTCAAAGACTTGGCCGACTCCTTTTTACACAGAATAGCGGCCAGAGAGCAGGTGCTCCCTTACACAGATGTGGTGCGCTGGGCAATTGAAGAAATCCCCATCACTGATAGAACTTTTCATACAATGGATGGAAGGATTTTCGGGTCATTCAAGCCTGATGACCTGAGGCGAATGTATCATCTGCCTGAACCAGAGCTAGTCTATAATAGAGCCTTCGTGGAGAGATTCGCAAAAGAAAATGAATCACCATCTGAACCCCTCCGAGATTGGAGGCAGAACCCAGCCAAACACAAGCATGAAAGTTCGGGTAAGTACTCCAACGTTTCTTTGGCTTCTCCCTATTGCTATGCGGGGATTATGATGTGTAGATTGTGGGGATTACATGACTCCGTTAATATTGAGATTGACATGGTTCCCTTAATGGAAGCGGCTATCAATAGTATAATTATGGATTGGGCCACTATTATTTCTGATAAGTTGGTCGTAGCTGTTCGTGAATTTAGACACAAAACTAAAGTCACCGAAAGGAAAATCCCGCCATTTTATTATACTGCTTACATTATGGATACCCTGTGTTTTAATTCTGAGTTTCCTGTCCTCGGTTGGAGATGGACCACCCAAGATCCAACACCCATTCATTTATACCATCAGAAATTGTGGAAGTCCTATTACAAGGATCATTTGTACCAAATTTGTAATGGTTTCATGGTGCCCATTTACTATTCTATCTATGACAAACCCATTCCCAGAATTTCCTATGAAGCTTCTTTTGACTTACCAGCCATAGCGAGTTGGTTCGGGGAAGAGTATTTCACCTATATCAAAGTTTTTGGGAGTAAGGCTAGGCCACATGTCCTCCCTTTGTATATCCCAGACAAGCTGTTAGCCCGGGAAATCTGCTACCAGATTATGGCTGAGAGTGTCACACAAACTCTCAAAGAGGAGAAGAAGAAAGGTTGGCCCCCTTTTCCTTTAAGAATTGGGGTTTTTACTTTGCTTAATTACAAGCATGCGGAAAAAGAAGCGACAAAAATCCAAACTTTATCCCTGGCCACTATCCCAAACAGACTCTATGATCCAAAGCAAAATGCCTACTTTGCCCTTGAACAAGCAAAATTAACAAAAATTGATCATCAAGAGGATATGTTTGATGACCTGTTCGCAGGTACCGAGTCAATAAGCCAAGCCAAACAGCTTGCCAAAATGAAATACAATGATGAGGCGTTGACTGAGTTTAATAAACTTAGGGAGGAGAGGTTGCAAACTCTGCCTCTAGATTTATTATCTACAACTCCAGCGTCTTCCTCAAGCGAGCCTGGTCGGCAAAAGATACATCCACCTCCTGTCACAACTAAAGAACAAGATAAACAACAGGAGGAATGGCAGAAGAAGCTGCAGGCTGAGAAGCAAAGAAAAGAGCAAGCAGAGAGGCAGAAAAAGGAGCAGATAGAAAGGCAGCAAAAGGCAAAGAAGGAAGAAGAGCAGAGGAAGAATAAGGAAGAAGAAAAACTGAAGAAAGAACTAGCAGATAGGCAGAAAAAGGAATTGGAGGAGCAGCAGCGAAAAGCACTTGAAGAGCAGCAGAAGTTAGAACAAGAAAAAGAACGAAGCAAAGCCCATACAGAGCAACATAAGCAAACCTCCATTGATCCTGAATTGATTAAACAATGGAACCAATTCGATTCCATTATCAGTGGTAAGGAAGGCTCCAAAGACAAAGGCTCCTCTAAAACAAGCGATGCGCCTGATACCACTTCTTCTCAGGTTCTAGGAGGAACCAGCGACCCACCCATTTCACAGGAAGTCGAGATAATCAATAAGGACCCTTCCGATCAAATTGTTCTCCAGGTGGAAGAAATTCCTCCCCTGGATGTTTTCTACAGCCCAAAGCATAGAGCCGTTATCAAGCGCTCTAAGAAAAGACGAAGGCTTGATCAACCTTCTATCTTTCCTGAGCAAACAGTCACGGGCAATATGGTCTGGAAGGAGGATTTGGATCCCTCCGATGATCTAACAAAGTTGTCGCAATTCGCGGGAGCTTATTCTGCAGCAACTATCGACAAAGCATCAGAGGTAAGTCTTCTGTTGAAGACTAAGGACCATGAAATATATGCATTACAGGCAGAGGTAATTGAAGCGAAAAACAAAGCAGCACAGGTGGAAGAGCAGTTGCTGGCGCAACAGCAGGAAAACAATTTGTTAACCCAGCAACTGCAAATTGAAAGACAAAGGATAGACCAAAGTGAAACTCAGAAGGCAAAAGAATTGTCGGAGGCATTGTCACAGTTGAAAGCATCAAATGAGCTGATGATGAAATCGAAAGATGAGCGAATAGCTCAACTATCAGCACAGCTCGAAGGTATCAAGAGCACACAAAATGTGAAAGTTTTCAGAGCAGAAGCAACCCAAATAAATGGCGCATTACTGTCTCAGATCAGACTTCTATGTCAACAACTTGCTAAGGCTGAGCCATTATGCGAAATATCTACAACAGTGTGTGAGCAAATAGAGAAGGCCAGGAATGAGCTAGATCAGGCCGAAGAAGCCATATCCGATTATACTGAGTGGCAAGACACTGACGAAGGGAAAGCGGCGAATTTGTCCCGAATCCATGAAGCGTACAAAGACATCCTCTTCACAGAATGGAACACTCAGGTAATGAAAGCAGAAAGGGCGGCTTCCAGGTGTAAAATAATTGCCAGCAATATGATCGACCTAGTCAATGATACACTTTATTTGGCAAACATGATCTCCAAGTGCACACCTGGAAGCATAACAACAGCAGGTATGCTTGAAGAATCAAGTTATCATGACTTGGAGGAACAGAGGAAGTTAATTACCGGAGTAAATACTTTAACCTCTGATGCATATTGGCTCTTTCTAATCAAGCCACATACTCAAAGGTCTGCTCTCAAGTGTTTAACAGATGCCCTCGGATACTTGATCCTCGACATTCAAGATGCTACATATGATGCCCAGCTAACTTCGCGTCTCAACACTCCACCAGAAGTAGAGCCAATGCTGGCGATATGTCAGCTAAGGAGTAAAGGCAAAGAACCCATCGAATGAAGCATTGCCGCCAACTGCCAGATTGCCAAGAAAGATGGAACAAACATTTATTGATGCCAATTTAATAGCTTTTCAGTTGTTTAGATATTTAGATTAGTATAGTATTTATAGACCCTTTCATTGTTTTGGAAAGGGTCGTAAAATTTTGTAACAGACTTAAAAGGCTGAAGTTTGCACTATTGTGCTTCAGTCTATATTCTTTTGTGAAACTCGACCAACGGTTCTGAATTTTGATTAGAAGGCTGTTTTACACAATTGCGCACGACTGTCTGTTGTTTGGAATGCTTTCTGATTTGAAGGAAGGACTGCGACATAGTGATTAATATACTGGATTGATCGAGCAGCTTACATGGTACTATTATCTGTATCT
The DNA here is from genome assembly GCA_031772625.1 of Pinus tabuliformis. Taxonomy (NCBI): domain Eukaryota; kingdom Viridiplantae; phylum Streptophyta; class Pinopsida; order Pinales; family Pinaceae; genus Pinus; species Pinus tabuliformis. The sequence goes on along the minus strand of CM062805.1, from coordinate 477,738,307 downwards.
GTGTTCTTTCTTATTATATGAATTACTGTGTTATTATCTTTGCTATTGTTGAATGCATGTATGCGATATAACAGCAAATCTTCATTTCGTTTCACTATTGAATGTTTTGATGATTTGTTATCTCTTTCACCCATGTATGTATCAATGATATGAATGATTAAGTGTAGTAATTCGCTCTAATTGCTCTGCATTACTAATTATGCAGAGCAATGTTTAAATGGTTTTAAACATCTATGCTTAAAGTGTTAGAGTCATCTACATGCCTGCCTTAAAGCACAGATCATCCAACGCTACGCTTTGCGAAGTGATAAATCCCGGGATCCGATTATAGTTATTACATTTTGTTTATAGTTTAGCTGTCCGCTTATTACCATCTTATGTCATAAGTCACTCATCCATCCCGTTCACTTATAATTCTTGGGAAACTGGTCCCATTATCCCCAGTCGGAACCACTATTCCAAACGGAAAAGGAGCTGCACTAAGGTCCGGACCGGGTGGTCTCCCCTTTGTTGTGGCAGCGATTTTCGAGGCCTCAACACCATTATATGATCTTTGTTCCTTAAATTAACCATTTATATTGATTGATTTCTAACATGTTAACTTAGTTGAGTAGAGAAAGGAAAGGAGAAAACTTAAGTGAGCAAACTATATTTCAGAGGTACATATATAAGAGCCTCTGCAAAACAAGGAAAACCTCTCTTTCTCGTAAAATGAGTCGAGATCCCTCTTAGACCCTTAGCAAAACAAATGGCCATAAAATGCCAATGTGCTTAGTAAGATGAAATAAATAAAGGGTGAAAGAAGATAAAGGCTTCCTACACAGAGAGACAAGGAAAGCAAGTTTGTTTGGGTACAAAACAAGCCCATTGGCATTGAAGCAATGCTTTTGATTTATTGAAGTGACTCTGTCAGGGTACTAAAAATATTGTTGGCAATGGAGCGACACCAAAGATGACACTGAAGCACTGAATATCTTAAACTTGTGAAACTATATGATCCTTTTCCCTAATCTAAAAAAAATGAAATTTGACTAGCTTTACGAAGTGTGATAAGTCGACAAAGGGAACCAAAGAGACTACATCCATAACTGGGCTAAGAAGGGAAGCTAGGGTAATTTATAAGATGAGACAACACTTCCCAAAGGCTATACTTCGTCCATAAAGTTAGACCTAAACAAATAAGTTGGGTTTCTTCAAATGAATCGCTAAGTGTTGTAGCTGCTACAACACCCTCCAAAAATTTTCCTTCATTCAAATTTTATAGCCCCTAATGTTCATTTCATATTTCATTTTAAGTCATTAAGGTTATTCTTTCTCATGTTTTCTATATTGTTCAAGTATTCTCCTAGAATACATAAGTGTCGAAGCATCTTTCTTTCGCAAGTCTAAGTCATTTTTCTTCATGGTGTACCCCTCTTATTTAGGCCTAACACACCTTCCTATAGATAGTCCTAGTGCACTTTCTTGAGACATGTTGAGTGCACTTCTTCTTGAAATGGAAAACACACTTTCTCAGGGTAGTGCTATCACACTCTCTAATGATAGTTATTGCATTCTTATCTATTGTTGGAAACTAGATCACTACTGGGTGGGGGGGGTGGGTAGGTGGGGGGGTGAATCAATAATGATGGCCTTTATATCAATTTTAAATATTTTTACCACAATATCAAATAGCTATGCACATTCACAACATTATCTTACCTAAATATGAAAGAAAGAATAAACTTAAAGCATAATAACCTTGAGAAACATCAACATAAAAATGCACACATAAGAACACAAGTATTTCTAGTAGAAACCCTTTTGGGAGAAAACCACCCTGGTACTACTGCGCTGCTCAATTCTTATATTAATATGATTAAAAATATTTTATATGGATTAGCTTACAACCATAAGATGGAAGACTTGGCTTCCTTCATAGTATGCTGACATCTATCAGTTAGGAAATATATTTCTCTCATGGATCTTTGGACTACCATTTGCTGAAGGCCACCACAACCAACGATCCTCACCCAAATCCCATTGGACTATCCAAATCCTATTGGATGGAGAAATTTGTTCCTTCTACTGAATACATCAAATCATTGTCTACTATAAAGCCTCCACACCTTCACCTCCTCCATGTGAACCACATTTTACATATTTTCAAACTGGGTTCTCAATCTTCTCAACATGAGCAACCCAACAACACCATTGTTCTGCACATAAAATTGAATCAAAATCTGATCGGAAGGAGGGAAATTATTCTCTTATTCTCACACCAATATTTTCTCTTTAACAAATTGCAAGCTACGAATTCTTTGCCACAAACAACATATAAATTTTGAATCTTCTTCTCAACTCTATCTCTGATTTCTGCATACAATTCTCTAATATGATTCTACAAAACTATGTGAGAAGATGTTGCAATCTCTATTCACTCTCAATGCCCTCATAATGTCATGCTCTCACACTCTCCAACCAACCAACCAAATAGACTCAAAGCCTTACTCTATTTATTGTTTTTCTATGATTATTAACATAGTAAATGCTACGGGTTATGAAGCACTCAAAAATTCTTTTCACACATTTAAATTTTCTTGGATCTAGCTCCTTGAATTGATCAAGCCACTCTCTCCACTACATGATGGATATTCTCAAGTTTAAACAACTTCTAGAAGCTCCATTTCCTTTTCCGACCATATACTGAAAAATTCCAATCAATAAAATCACTACAATAAAAAAAATTAGTTGAAATGCATGAGTAATCCGGAGAAAAACTTGTTTTAAGCCTCAACTATAGGCACACCACTAGCTGATTTCGGCTAGAATCCCGTACAATCCTGCTTCCCAGTGATTGGAGCCTCTCAGTCACATGCACAAGCCTACATGGGAGCTACTGGGACAAAGGATGGAAGAAACTTAGTCAAATCAACCAATAATTTGTCCAAAGTTCTTCCATATATCTATCATCATTTGAAAGACCTCATGAATCTCTTATCACCTTTATAACACTTCATCAAGCCACTTCCATATCACTAACATCATCACAAGTCAAACTAGGTTGACTTGGAACCAACAAACAAATATACTCACACTTGGGCCATCAACCTGCTCGACAACAACTCTGCCATCAATAACAAGCTCTAGAACATGTCAAGCATCCTCCAACACCTATATAAATAAATCAAGAATCATTTGATACTTTTAGATCCTCTCCAAGCCCCATATATAACATCATCAACATGAGAGACCTAACTCGAGACATGGAGAGTTAATCAATAAGGCTCCTCACCACTAACTCCTGTAGCAACCACCAACACCTGTATACAACAACATGATTAGTCAACATGATCAGGAATATCATCACATCTCCAATATATATCCTCATCTACACAATTGATCATCATGGGAATGCCTCCAAACTAGTGCATTACACCACCATCCAACTCCATGCATCAATCATGACCATAACAACATGACCATGAGGACCATGACATCCTCTTGAGCCTCACATCACCATGATATTAGACATGCCAAAACCAATGCAATACAAAACCATGTACAATCCACCTGCAACGAAGCATGCAAGTGCTAACCAACTCTCTTGCAACCCATGCTACTAGGTTGACATCAATGCCAACCAAAAACACACCTGCAACACTTCAACACACATAAATGCCAACAATCTTCCCCGTTGGAATTGATGGAAACCAAAACTGAAACAACCATATGAAACTATCATATGAAAAGTGATCTTGATCCTCACATTCTCCACCTTTGACATTAATGATAAAGGGATAAATATTTCAGGGAAAAATTCTATATGCTCCTCTCCGTGCAATGGGCTTTGTCAGCAAAACTAAAAACTCCACTCAATATCACATGCAGGACTAAAATATGAGAAAAGCAACAGCACTCCTCCAATAACATAAAATGATGTGAAATAAAATCCCCCTGGACACAAGCTATGCCCAATCAACAATACACTACAGAAAAAACATACATCTCCTATCAATAACAACAATAAACTCTCTCACTGCCAAGGAAACATGACAATAAGCAGCAGTAGTAATAAGTGGAACACATGCTCTCTCTCATGAAAAAATAGCCACACAATCCATGCCATAATAGTAGTAATAAATACCAATCAAGTCACCAACATATAACAATAGTAGCATAATGTGAAAAACTAGCAACAAAAACTTTGATAAAATCCATAGCAACAACAATATATATCCAACCAACTCTAAAGAAACAACAATAAATACATCCTCTCCAAAATTTACTATCCAACCAAAAAAACTCATACATTAGCAACATCAATGATTATCTGGAAACAACATCTCTTACTCCTATGAGCAACTATAACATCCTCTGAGGAATAAGGTCAAAATAGCATGACCAACCATACTCCACTAAATGCAAAAATCTCCATGGATGAATTATATATATATATCTATATATATATATATATATATATATATATATATATATATATATATATATATATATATATATATATATATATATATATATATATATACATACATACATATATATGGCTGCCAATCCTTCCTTGCCATATGCAAGAGTCTACTCCACATGGACCAATGAATATGACCAAATGATATACAATAGAGTACAAGGATTCATAGACTTATTACATGGATATAACATATGATACATGATTATATAATGACATCAATAAGCTTATACATATGGCTGAAATATGACTCCCATGACTCTCTCTCAATAAATGCATGACTCCATAGATCTCTCCATGTATACTAGACCAATCAAGATAGGACAATGACAATACATGACTCTTACAATTACACTCAAGTGTGCATACTCCAATATAATGACGTAACATGAGTACATGGTGTCCATGCAAAACAATATATGCTTCATACAACAACATCAATGAAAATAAAATACATGGCATATGCATCAAATATCAGCCCTCCATAAGAAATGATATAACCTCCATATGTGGCAACAACAAATAGGAGTGCCATAGATATAATATGGTATTTCATGGCTAATCTCAATATCTTAGCCTCTCACCAGTAGCATGTGTGTAACATCAACAATAAAATTTGCAGCAACAACATAATAATCACCACCATGCTCAACATACAGATAACCATCTATAAGAAGAAACATTGCAACAACAATAACCATCATATGGAGCATGAATTTCTGCAATATAAACTAAACTAATAGCAACAAAAATCATATAACGATATAGTGACAACAACAATATCATATCAACAAAACATCATCATAAATATAATCATAATACACCATCATACTAATCTCCATAGCAACATCACATGCATAATATCATCACACCAAGATACATAATACATGCCAACTGCATGTCAACCCATACATGCAACATATAGTCCATGCACAACCAGATTACAAGCTCCTCCAATAACCTCATGTTAGATAAGAACATAGCATGGAACATATAGTAAGCTCCTCTAAGGAACCATGATGCCATCGAAACATCAAAATATTGGAAGCATATATAGTGCTCCCCCTAAATATGTGCCATCACATTTTTTAAACCTTCTTCCTGATCACAATAGCCTTAGCAAATACAAAATCAGTAGCAAAAATCTTTCATCAAAGAAATAAGAATCATTAACATCACATCCTAAATGTATGCATCAAAAACAACTCCTCAATAGAGAAATCTATTCACACACACTTCACTAGCCATGGCAACACCATCAATGATTCTACATGCAAAACAAGATGCACCATAGCTCCCCTTGAGGCTATGCGAGCCTCATCTTCTTCTTTCTGATCCTTGTTTCTCCTTCTTCCTCCAAACTTTGAGTGGCTAGTCTTTTCCATGCAAATCTCTTCCTGTCCTCACAGTTGGCCTATTTTACATATTCTTGATTCCTTGATTAGGTGGCCTCAAGTGTCTTGGAGTCTTGTAATCCTTGTCCATATGACTAAGATTATCACATATGTAGCATATAATATGACCAAGAAATAGAGAAAAAGATTTGAATCTTTTGATATTCGTTCTACTCCTCATTGCATGCAACCTGCATTCAATAGCCTTGTGGCCAAAATCATTGCATGAGTAGCAATAACCATAAAAGTGACCATTATACCTCATTTTGGCTAAACTCTGTGAAGTGGGCTATCTTCCTTGCTTGTTTTCTTAATGGGATATTCTATACCGCTGCATGGATCTACAATTTGTTGCAATATGTTCGAGCCTTTCAAAATTGTAGCATCTCACATCAACCAAGGGTTAAGATGACATTCTTGGTGTTCTTTTTGGCATGACCTTTGGCTTATCTTCCTTGTGCTCCATATTTGAATACCGGTTGTGTTGATGCCTCTCCTTCTTCCTGATTTTGATACTACTATCATCTGTTATACTTGTGGCTGTGGCTAAAGTATTTTCTCCTTTATGCATGTTGCAATATGATTTTCAAGATGAGGAGATTTGATTGCTCTTAAACTGAATGGTTTTCTTCTCCAAATCACTTCTTAGTGAAACCACCTATTTTTCCAATCTCTCAAATTCCTCCTCCTTTTCTCCATATTTATTCTTCATATCACCCTCTATCTTCTTTTAATCCTCTAGCTGAATTTTCGATCCACTAATTTCTTAATTTCTTTTCTTAGCCCATATTGCTTCTCATCATAAATCTGCAAAAGCCTTTTATGATCTTTACATGTAGTGGTTGATTTTTTAACTTTAGCATCTAATTATTTTATTACAAACATTTATAATTCATACATAGCCTTAGAAAGAGCTATATCCATCTCATCTCCATTGTGTATCTCAGTAGAATAATCAGAAACATAATTAAAAAATTCTTTCAAAATATTACCCCATGACGCAACTGTTTTGGTTGAGATTTCAGAATTTGCTGCTTCATTTGCAATGGAATAAATATTCCTTATCCAAAACATTTGTCTTTTGAGACATCCTCTTCTTGCTTCTAGCCATGATCCATGATCTACTCTCTAAGAGTTCAAACCTTACTGAAGAGCATCGACTCTTATACCAATTTTTGGAAACTAGACCACTATTGAGGGGGGCGGGGCAAATCAATAGTGATGGCCTTTATATCAAATTTAAATATTTTTACCACAATATCAAATAGCCATGCACATTCAAAACATTATTTTAACTGAATATAAAAGCAACAATAAACTCAAAGCATAATAACCATGAGAAACATCAACACAATCATGCACACATAAGAACACAAGTATTTCTAATGGAAACCCTTTCATGAGATAACCACCCTATTGCTGCTGCACTGCTCAATTGTTCTATTAAACTTTTGAACAATATTTTACATGTATTATCTTACAACCATAAGTCGGAATACTTCGCTTCCTTTACAGTATGCTAGCATCTATCAGTTAGGAAATATGTTTCTCTCATGGATCTAACAGACTACCATTCGATGAAGGCCACCACGATCAACGGTCCTTGCACAACCCCCATTGGAATATACAACTCCTATTGGATGGAGAAATTTTTCCTTCTACTGAATCTACCGAATCTCTATCTACTTTGAAGCCTCTACTCCTTCACTTCCTCCATGTGAACCATATGTCATATATTTTCAAACTGGGTTCTCAATCTGCTCAATATGAGCAACCCAACAACACCATTGTTCTACACATAAAATATGAATCAAAAGGGGGGAAATTATTCTCTTCTTCTCACACCAATCTCTGCTCTCTAACACACCACAAGCTACCAATTCTCCACCACAAACAACATATAAATTCTAAATCTTCTTCTCAACTCCTTTTGTAATTTTTGCATATAATTCTTTGATATAACTCTAAAAACCTATTTGAGTAGCAGCTGAAATATCTATTCACTCTCACTACCCTCAAAATGGCATACTCTCACACTCTTTATACAACCAACTAAATAGACTCAAATCCTTCCTCTCCTTATCATTTTTCTATGATGATTAACTCAGTAAATGCTAAATGTTATGAAGCACTCAACAATTATTTTCACACATATGAATTTTCTTAGATCTAGCTCCTTGACTTGATCAAGCCACTCTCTCCACTACTTGATGGATATTCTCATGTTTAACCAACTTCTAGAAGCTCCATTACCTTTTTTTTACCATATAATGAATAATTATGATTAAGAACATTGCCACAATACAAAAATTAGTTGAAATGCATGAGGAATATGGAGAAAAACTTGTTTTAAGCCTCAACCATAGGTACAACATCAACTAATTTCAACTGGTCGCATGCACATACCTGCTTCCCAGTAACTAGAGCCTCTCAATTGCATGCACAAGCCTACATAGGAGTGATTAGGGCAGAGGATAGAAGAGTCAGTCAAACCAACCCATAATTTGTCCAAACTTCTTCCATAACATTGTCATCACTAGAAAGAACTAAGGAAGCCCTTGTCACCTGTACGACACTTCACCAAGATACTTCCATATCACCAACATCATCACAAATAAAACTAGGTTGACTTGGATACCAACCAAAAAATATACTCACACCTGGGCTATCAACCTACTCCAAAACAACTCTGCCATCAATAAGAAACTCTAGAACATATCAGACATCATCCTGCACCTGTATAACCAAATCAAGAATCCTTTGATACTTGTAGATCCTCATCAACAAGAGAGACTTAATTCAGTTCATGGAGACCTAATCAACAGGGCTCCTTAACTCTAACTCCTGTAGAAGCCACCAACACGTGTATGCAACAACATGATCAGTCAAAATGATCAAGAAGATCATAACATATCCAATAAAAATCCTCCTCTACTCATATGATCAACATGGGAATGCCTCCAAACCAATGAAACAAACCACCATCCAACTCCATGCAACAATCATGACCATAACAGCATGACCATGAGGACCATGACATCCTCTCCAACCTCACATCACCATGCTAGAAGACATTCCAGAACCAATGAAATAGAAAAACATGTATAAGCCACCTACAACCAAGCATCGAAGTGCTAACCAACTCTTTTGCAGCCCATGCTACTAGGTTGACATCAATGTGAACCAACAACACACCTGTAACACTACAACGCATATCAATGGCAACATTTCTTGATTTTATGACATGCGATAGGTGCAATTCCAAACCATAACCTAACCATGCATGTGAACTTCTTATATAAAGGGCTCACCCAAGAGCTCATTCACACTCTTATCTATCACTTTTGATCTCTCCACATTTTTGGAGCATAAGGGTCATATTTCACTCTTTTTCACAATTGTGTCATCCTTCGGGGTAAGTTTGTCAACTACCGCACTTTTAGATTTCAGTCTTACATGTGTCTCTTTAGTTCTTGCATGATGTTTTTGGTGTCTTTAGATAGTCTGGTTCATTTTTTAAAGGTCTCTAAGTAATGGTGCACTTATCTTTGAAGAAAACCTTTGTTTGATAGTCTAAACACAATTTCTAATTATAGTCGACACTTCTGTCATAAAGGCTTGCGCCCTAGTTGTCGCACTTGGACATTAGTGTTTCTTTGTTGTCGTTTCAATTCATACATGTCAATTTTTGGTACTGTGCATATTCTTATCATAAATTTGATTGTACATGTGTGTGTGTGATAATGTTCAAGACCTGTTATGCATTCTCTTACTCTCTTATTTGTTCCATTGTTCTCACACTTAGTCAACTTTGGGTTTTTGTTTATCTTCATATCTTGCACCATGTCATGGATACACATACCTTTCAGCCCAAGTGATGAGTGCATAGTGCACTTCCAGGACCGAGACATCACCCTCTTGCAGCTTACACCAATGCCCTGTGCCTATCAAAAAGCCTCATTTCCCTCATGAGTGCATAGCACATTCGTAAGGTACAGTTCCTAGCCCCATATCTCTTGAACTTGTTCCCTACGCCCAACTTGAAACCAACTCTCTTCTAAGCATAGTGCGCATCTGCATGCCACAATCATCATCACCTTATCTTATGCAACTATGCCTTACACTAGGCTTGGGAGTCCTTGCCTTCATGAGTGCATAACACATTCCCAATGAGAAAGTCTGTCACCCTTTCCTCTTGAAGATGTGACCTATGCCTAGGTTGAAGACAACTCCTCTGTGATGGCATAGTGAACTTCACTACAAGAAAAATAACTTCTAGCAAAGGTTATAACATAGGTTTTTAGTGTCATAAAATTGGAAAAAATTGTCAAAAACACATCCATTAAAATATATGTTTGTGATAGTGGATGTATTAGCAGAGATTTTAATGAAACTTCATCACAACTGAAAAAATTTGGGTGACCGGAAGTTTAGCATATGTTTTTTGTGATGCACTTAATTGAGCAAGTAGCACCTATGTGCTACACATAAAAAAGCATTGGCCAGCATACATAACTAAAAGAACCAAGGCGTTGAATGCAAAGAACACTGGTGTGTAATATATACCATATCGGTGCTAATAGATTAAAAAATCCCCTGGGCGTTCTTGTAAGGAACGACACTAGGGCGCGCAAAAATAATTTCTCCGTCGGTGCTTTTTTTTAACTTGTAGCACTGATGCTATTGTTTATATAAACGCCTCAGTGCATTATTTATATAAAAGGACCAGTGTTTTTAGTTTCCATAATGCACTGGGGCTGGAAATAATATTTTGTAGGACTAGGTTGTTAGTTCTATGAAAGCATTGGTGCATTAAGAATTACAATGCATTGGGGTGTTAATTTCAAACAATAACGGTGCTTAAAGAAATGAATGACCCAGTGATGTCATTTTCTGAAAAGGTATCGGTCGTGCAAAAATATGTCGTCACGATGCTTTTATATAACATAATGCACTTGTGCGTTTTTATGTTATGGATGCACCAATTTTTTGTATGATATTTTCTCTTTTTTGAAACATCGACTTGTGATAGTGAAATTAGGGTAATTTTTAAAATCCGTTATTCATAGAAAAATTGACATATATCTTATAATAATATTGATATAAATCAAAATTTGATTAGTGCATTTGTATATGATGTTTGGATTAATTTGTTTTATTATCAAATTTCACATATCTTCATTATAATATTTAATCGTCCATATATTTAATTAGTTGTGTAACATTTCACAACAACATTAGATAACATAATAGAATAAATTCAAATGTATTTTATTTTATATCAATAAGAGGCTCTTTGTCATACAAAATGGGATTGTTATTGGTAACCCCTTGTCTTTCAATTGGGATGCTATGTCCATTACATTAAACAAAATGTCTAATTTTCATAGATATTTATTTCAAAAAATTCAAGTTGCATTGACATCAAAATAGATCATTATTATTCATTGGAATTGATGTCAATCCTTGGTCTACCTCCATGACTTGGGTTATTTGGAGGAATTTTTTGTTGATTGCATCGATTGTTTTCATCTTCTTGATCTTTTTCCACATGCAAGCATAAAAATAAAGTGTAGTGAAAGTATCTACATTGGTGAGAATAATGAAAAATGAAATAAATAATATACATAAATATAAATCGAATAACAATGTACCATAGCAAGAAGTGACTCAAAAACTGTGCAAATGGTTTCAAAATCAAGTCTTACGCCTTGTTGCAACAAGTCTTCTACTAGCGTAGTTCCATACTTTGTTTCCTGCATGTTTTAAACCCCATTATAAATCATAGATTTAATATAAAGGATATTTTTGTTTTATTAATTATAAACTCAAAGACGTAAAACAACATAGATACTTACAAATTCCACAATTAAGTTTTGATATGCCAACATATACTCATAACCCTTATCTAACCCAATGTCAATCAATTCTTTCGATGACTCTTCTTTGTATGTTAGCACCTATTTTATGTTAGGTCCCTATACTACTAATGTAACCCCTTATTGTTATTAGTAAAACCCCCTTATTATATTGTTGTACCCATGTAGTCCCCATATTGTTATTATTGTGCCCCATAGAAGCCCACTATTGTTATTATTGTGCCCTTACATTATTATTGTTATGTTGGATCTGATTATATTATGACCCCTTAGACTCCTATATATAGAAAGGAGGTCTTGTCATTTGTATCATCCAAGAATTGTTCATTTGTGTAATGTAAAGGAGGTTTTCCCCTCGAAGAGGTTGAATTCTAAGGCGTTGATCTATATTTTCTATCTTTTTGTGAGCCGGTTTCCTAACATTTGGTATCAAAGCTTTGGATTCTAGGGTTTCGCTACTCCAAACAAGTCATCGTTGAATTTTCGCTATAAATTTTTTTTGTGACATTTCAAAAGCTAAAAAAAACCATTTGAGATGAAATCTCACTGAACCTCGGGTCTGAATTTCAGATCTTGTCTCACTATACTTATGGAGATATGATCTAAGGAATTCAGGGTTTTTGCAAGCTCCGGAATTTCATCTAAAACAGGTCATCATGGAATTTTCACTATAACTCTTTCGCTACAAAGTTTCAGAAGCTAAAACAAAAACCCATTTGAGAACAAATCAGTCTGAACCTTGGGTCTGAATTTCAGATCTTGTCTCACTATATTTTCTGAGATATAATATGAGGAAGTTAGGGCTTTTGCAGACCCCCGAATTACATTCGAAATAGGTGACCTTTGGAAAATCATCATAACTTTCTCTTTGAGCATCAGATTGAGATGTCATAAGATGTTATAGAAAGAGGATGGACTGTAGTTTTATGGGTATAATTTGCATAACCTAAGGTTGAAACAGTGACCCACGGCACATCGTACAAGTTCGCTCTACTAAACCAATCGATAATTAGGTCATCGTAGGAGATTGAGAATAAATATTTCTTCAGAATCCAATTGCAATCAGACTTGTGGAGTTAGAAAGAGGACGTAGAGGGCTATTATAGGCTAAAATTTCAGAACTTAAAGATCTGAAATTACAGAGTTATAGTCATTTCAATATCGAGCTCCTAAAATCAAGAAAAAGCGAGATGAGGAAGTTTGATGGCAAGGATCCGGTAAATTGGATACTACAGATGGAGAAATATTTTGATCTACATGGTGTACCACTATTACAAAAGGTATGTATTGCATCTAATTATTTAGAAACAAATCAACTTTTATGGTATAAAGAGATTTGTTCTCATAAACCACTTGTCACGTGGTCAATTTTCATGGAGGAAATGATAGCACATTATGAGGATACAAAGAGAAGCACCTTCTTTAGCCAATTGATAAATCTCAAACAAAAGGGTTCAATGGTAGAGAAAATTGAGGACTTCCAAAAAATGAATATAAGGGTAAATGATATTCCAGAGAAGAAAATGGTTGATGTCTTCATAGGGACTTTAAAGGATAACATTCAACACGAGGTTCATCTTTGGGAACCTGATTCATTGGAGAAGGCATTTAGGTTGGCAAGAAAAATTGAAAGTGAAATTATGGAAACAAGGAATCCCACCACTCATGACTATAACTATGGAAGTGTTTTCTCTCCTAGCCTTCTACAACCTACAAGGTTTACAACACAACAATTGGAAGAAAAAAAAGAAAAAGGCCTTTCTTACAATTGTGATAGCAAATACACTAAAGGTCATAAGTGTGCTGAGAAGAAATTATTTTACATAGATTATGAAGAGGAGAAAGAAAAGGATAAAAAAACATCAAAAGAAGAGGATATACACTAGGAACCAACCCCAGAGAAAGAAAAAATGAATCCGACCATATCTTGTAAAGCATTGGCAAGAATTACCACTCCTCAAAATCGCAAGATAGAAAGACATATCAAGAAGTGAAATATCACATAGAGAAAGAAGAAATGAATCTGAAAATATATTGTAATTCATTGGACAGAATTACCACTCCTCAAACTATCAATATAGAAGGACATATCAAGATAAAAATGTTCAAGAAGTAAAAGATCACATTGAGCATCAAGAAATGAATCCAACCATATCTTGTAATTCATTGGAAGAAATTACGACCCCTCAAACTCTCAAGATAGAAGGAAATATCAAGAAGAAAAAGGTTCAAGCAGTGAAATATCACATTGAGCATCAACAATAATTTCTCCAACATTTAAAGGATAACGCCACTTTGGTGCAGAATCGAATGAAACAACAGGCAAATCAACATTGCAATGAAAGAAGTTTTGATGTGGGTGATTGGGTATTTTTACGGCTACATCTCAAGTAAGATATTTATGAGAAGGAAATGTTGGCAATACTACATGCACTTAAGAAATGGCAACCTTAACTAATGGGAAGACACTTCAAGGTAAAAATGGATCATAATAGTCTTAAATACCTTTTAGAACAAATATTATCTTTAGAAGAACAGAAAAAATGGGTCACAAATATGTTGGGTTATGACTTTGAAATCATCTACAAAAAAGGGAAGCAAAATGTTGTTGCAGATGCACACTCAAGAAAGGATGACGATGTGGAAGCATTGTTTTGTGCTATTTCTGTTAGCCAACTAGATTGGATAAACGAAGCAATTGATGAATGGAAGAAGGATGAAGAAGTGTGGCCACTCATTCAAAAGTTGCAGAAGATCCCAGTTCAAACAATATTGCCAAAACTTGACAAGGAATGAAAAATCATATTGGAGCCTGGAGTACTCACAGAAACAAGAACCCAATAGCTTCGAAATCGATCAATTTCAGAGTATCTCATCAAGTGGAAGAACTTACCCACTGAATATTCCACATGGGAAGACAAGAATTTTATACAGAAGCATCAAGAACTACTCAAGCGTTGAGGACAACACTTTTTCAAGGAGAGGGGCATGTTAGGTCCCTATACTACTAGTGTAATTCCTTATTGTTATTAGTAAAACCCCCTTATTATATTGTTGTGCCCATGTAGTCCCCATATTGTTATTATTGCACCCCATAGAAGCCCACTATTGTTATTATTGTGCCCTTACATTATTATTGTTATGTCGGCTCTAATTATATTATGACCCCTTAGACTCCTATATATATAAAGAGGTATTGTTATTTGTATCATCCAAGAATTGTTCATTTGTGTAATGTAAAGGAGCTTGTCCCCTCAAAAAAGCTGAATTCTAAGGCATTGATCTATCTTTTCTATCTTTTTGTGAGATGGTTTCCTAACATTTTAAGACATTCAAGGATGGTTGTTGTAAAACAACTTAAAATATACAAAAATGAAAACTTGAGTTGTTATAAGGAAATATTAACAATTACTCACAAACTTTAAAATTAACCGGTTTCTTCCTTGTCGTCCTCTTTTATGTGTTGAATTAGTTCCATATTGTTTTCTTTTATGCAAGAAAATACTTTAAAATTAATATTTAATGCTAAATATTTTTTTATATGTACAAATCCAATCATGGTTACATAAATTTGAAGCACGTTGTTGTTGAGATGACTCCTCTTGTGATGAAATTATGTCCATTTCTTTGACCATTTCCTTGTACACCTTTTTGGACATTCCTACTAACATATTTCACATATCAGCTCATTGATCATTTGGGATTTTCATAATATTCTTAAAAGAAATAATAAATTATTTTTATAATGATATATGAAAACTGAATATAACAAAATCGATATTAATAAATTATTGGTTTGTAGTAATATATAGATATAATTCTAGAAAATCATTTTAATTAGGAATATTACCTTTTGAATGATTCTTTTTTGTTGTTGTATGTTTTTTCTATTGCAAGTCTGACAAGTCTCATTGACCATTGCTCTGGAAACGCTTCCTTTACTTTAGATATAATTTGGTTCTTAGAATTATTGGATTGATTTTTGCTTTGTAAGTGGAAATTATGTATATATGTTCGTTCCATTAGATCCCTCATAGTTTTGTAGAAAAAATTATCCCTTTCATTAACCTCCAACACCACTCCAGATGAGTTAAGGACCAATTCATCGTCATTTACATGTTCTATAATTTTCCTTTTCTTAGAATGACATTGATATTTTTCTTTTTTTTTTCTCCATGTAGAAAATTAAACATATATGGATTAATATCTTGTTTGGAGCATGTTATATAATATTCTTAAGTATATTAATAATGAAAAAAAAAAAAAAACTCATATTGAATAATATTTTTTCATTCACTTGATTCATCCTTATGCATTTTTTCTATCAAGTTTTTATGCTCTTCTGCACTTAAATTAGAAATAATCTTATCGACCTTCTTAATTTTGTAGCTCTGCATGACACACACCAACAAATACATATTATTTAAACTTACATACAATTCAAACATATTAATTTTGTAAGGAATTACAAAGAACTCATCTTCTCTACTTTTTTTGATGTGCTATCGTTGTGTAGATCAATAATTTTGTTACTTGACACCTTTTTTGACATTTTTTTTTATCAATATACCACATGTACGATTTAATATAGAAGCCACTAAATATATTTTACAAATAAATCAAATAATTTTTAGCCAAAAAAACTTTGGTAACTAGTGTATTTATCACATTAAACACATCGGTTGTTTGATTATTTAGCACTGTCATGGAAAAATATTTTTTTTAAATAATTTTACATTATCACAGTTCGATTTGTAAGGTAAAACACACCGTAATGATTTAACAATGTGATTTGGAAGAGGTGCATTGGTGCATTATATTTTACCGGGAGCAACGATGAACAAACCAGGCAAAATTGACAGTGTTATAATATATGGGTACATTGTATTACATAGGGCGCATTGGTGTGTTATATTACAGAGAGAGCACATGGAACATATAGCCATTTAAAAAAAAAATGGAGAGGGCCAACAAGGTTTGGATTTAATTCAATAAGTGATATCCCTACGTTACATGTCAAACAACCTATATATAGTAAGTACACAAACCCATTAAATCTAAAATTCCTAAATTGAAAATCCTTAATTGTGAAGTGGTAAAGGAAGTTAAACCATAAGGTGAAATTTTGCATGAAGAAGCAAGGGTTTAAGGTGAGTATTGATTTTGTTTTTTTTTAATTGTGAATAAATCTAACAAAAATTGTAAAAGAAATTAATAGTAAAATTTTTTCTATCCAGGGTTTTGAGTGAATCACCATACCTTTCAAATTCTAATCTTTCTGTGGATCCAAAATATTTCGCAGCTCCACAATGCTCCTAGTATGTCTCTCTTGCAAATGATATCTCTTTTAATTAAACCCTAACATAAACTGTAAATTGTTTTATTAGTAAAATAGACAATAAAATTTAAAATTTTTACTATGCAAGGTTTTGAGTGAATCACCATATCTTTCAGCTTCTGATCTTTTGAATAGTTCTACTGCTCCAAAGTATTTTTCTAGTGTATAGTGCTCTTGGTATGTCTCTTTTGCAAATCAGTGCCTAAAATTTTGGGTAAAATAATGAAATAGTGAATAAATTTTTACTATTTAAAAGACTTTATGAAATTGGATTTTGAAAAATCAATTTCCATTCATATTTTAATTTTTAAAAAAGAAAAAAAAATGTTCTTTTTTTCATTTATCTACACATTTGTGCATTTGATAGTCAAGCACATCGGTTCATTTATAAGAAACAAGCACTGACATTGTTGGGGCACCAAATTTTTTCAACGCACTAACATGATACATTTTTTCCCTCAAAATCTCGAAATAGTGTGATTAATTTTTTTTAATGCAAAGGTGTAGTTTCTATTTAAAAGAATTCGTGCTCTAATTATCATAAGAGCATTGATTTGGTTGAATTCATTTTTATTTTCTAAAATCTGGGAACATGTGCATAGCGACGCTTTTTTTTTAAACGCATTGATGTGTTTTTGTAAAAGAGTGCTGATATGATAACAAATTTGTTTTCGAAATGTCAAAAACTAGTGTGGGTATTATCTGAACGCCCCGGTGCTAGTATTTTTCTTAAACACATCAGTGCACTTTGTTCTGATAAGCACACCAGTTTTGCTTAAAATCTATTTGAAATTTTATTTTCACATAAAATAGCATATTAATCTCAAATTATCCTTTAGGATGCATCCACATGAATTACAATAGTTCATAGTATACATTTTCCACTTAAAATCACCTTATTCTTGAGAAATTGTTTGAAAAATATATTGAAATTCAGATCGAGGTTATATGGTTCTCAAGATTAATTTTAGATATGCACATAAAATTTTATTTTTGATTTATCTCAAATGCAAGGACAAAATCTCAATAATATCAAACAACCAATTCTTCAAATTTCAGCTCGTTCCATATTGCTGATCAAAGTCCTTCACAAAGTTCTACCCTTCCATCTCTGGTAAGTTATAATTTTATTTATATTTCAATTATCTAATTGATTTTTTTTTTTTAATCCATGTCAATTTGAATAAAAATGTATCCAAATTTGCAGAATCTTGATTTAGAATTGAGTTCAGATGTAGAAAATATTCCTCCATTTTAAAAACATTGGAAACTCTTATAAGGAGAAGCATATCACAAGCAGTTGGTAGATGAAAATGGACAAACTATTCACCCTACTAATTGGAACATGGTATCTTCTAGCCACAATCTTGGATCAACGATGGTAATAATTATTTGGTATGTAATTTAAACAAACCAATTGCATTGACATGCTTACTAATATAATTGATATTGTACTAATTACGTCCAATACTTTTTGAAATTAGGATTATAGTGATGATAAGTGACCCACCTACCATCTTAAGATGCACCCCACTAGAATGTAAACTCAAGAGAAGGTTAAATTAAGAGCAAGACTCAGAGAGGAAGCATACAAAGAATGGTTGAATCAACCACCTATTCAATTCCCACTACGTCCAGATTCACCAATTAGGAATGAATACAGAAATAGTAGTTCTTCATTACAAGTTAGCAATGGAGACAATCAAATAGAGGTTGGTATGGATGATTACTTACAGGATACAAATTCCATAGAGGAAATGTTGTTATATGCATTCTAGAATGATGAGCTAGGGGATGATGCTAGTAACAATGATACCTTATTTGAAATTCTTAAATATGATTATACCTCTCCTTCTTTGGACCTAGAGGCAAGTCAAAGTCTACTCAGCTGGGGACGATGATGTTGTTGTACGACTTGAAAGAAAAGTTTGGCATGTTGAATGCATGTTTCTCGACAATATTGAGGTAATTGACCTACATCAAGTTCTTTATATTTTGTCACACAATCAAAATTAAAAATGTTTAATTTTATGAAAGTTAAATATTAACATTGTACAATTATTTTCCCCACCAACTACAACTTATTCAAAGATAAGGTTCTTTCGAGTGATAATGTCTTGTCGGGTAGCTGCGAAGAGGACAATCACTTGTTGAAAATGTTGGGTGTTGAGTACAGACCATATCATGCATGTTCAAATGATTGTATTCTATATAGAGGAGAATATGCAGACAAAGATACATGTCCAAAATGTGGGCATGACAGGTACCGTATTTAAAAAAAGAGGGTAAATCGCATGGTCTTCCTCATAAGATATTGAGGCACATGCCTATAATCCCAAGGATTCAAAGACTCTTTCATTGCAAATAATTAGCTATGTTTCAGGTAAGATATGCCTCACACAGAAATGAGTTAGGATGAAGTATGAAGTCTACAACTCAGCATAGCCATGGATGGCGTCAAATGATATTCCCTCCAAAACATAAAATAATATGTTTGGCCTATAGTAGTGATTAATAACAATATAACCCCATGCTTGTCCATGAAGATTGAATATCTTATGTGGGCTCTCATAGTCCCTAGTAGAAGACAAGTGAAAAATATGGGTGTCTACTTACAACCATTGGTAGATGAATTGAAGGAATTATGGGAAGGGATACATGTGTATGGTGTATCAAGACCCATCACAATAGAGAGAAGTTTTATGTTGTATGGCATATGTGCTTATACCATACATTATTATCTAGGCTTAGGAGTTTGCTCTGGTAAATTACATATTTATTGATTTGTTTATATACGTAACAATATTGTTTCACATATTAATTTAATTTGCTACAATTGTTAAGATCTTCATGGTCGCTAATGTGTCCTCCTACATAAAATAATTTCGCAGTTCTTGTAACAAAAGGGTATCATGGATGTAAATATTGTGGACCTTCTTTGAAGGCTAGGTGGTCCAACCACCTACAAAATCTAGTGTATGACTGCTCCAAGGTATTCCTCAAAAAGAACACCCTTACAAAAGAGAAACATCCACTTTCATTGGTAATCCAGAGAGAACCCAAAGGCCCGCAATAATGCCACTAGCTGAATGGATTAGAGCATATGAGAGAGAGAAGGATAATGAGTTTGCAGAAATGTTCGATTCAAATGGGGAGCATATGCTCAATGATCCATAATTCTTCTCCACCTATGTTGATAAATTTCCCATTGGGGTGAAAAGGAAATTTGACTTTTATGAGCTCTTATATTGGGAGCATCTTAAGGTTTCCCACTTACTAGATCCCATGAATATATTTAAAAATGTTCCATCTTCTTTATAGAGGTACATATCATCAAAATAAAGTGGAAGATTCGTTGTTAGGAGAGATCTTATTTCTTCAAAAACTAAAAAGAAACATTAGCCAAGACAAGAAACTAGAGGAGAGGCTAGTTCCTCTCGGTCTTTCAAAGAAGGTGATGTCCCATGGATTTTAAAGAACGATGATCTTTCTTTGGCAAAGGAATTTATAATGAGTGTAAGGGTGGCTTCTTTATATGGGTCTTCACTATGGCGCTAATTCATTGTGGAAGAACATTTGTCAGGGTTGAAATCACATGACCATTTTATCCTTCTAAGAGTATGTATGTCAAAAACATGATTTTATTATTATTATTATTATTATTTTATGTAATGGGATACTTTATAATTAATTTTTGTATAGTGTAGTATTTACTATGTAGTGTCATTATCCTTTTCTCATGTGTGTGTGTATGAACCATGACTTCCCCCAAGACCTTCAACGATCCATATCTAAATTATCTACATTTATACGTTGGATCACATAAAAGGAGATTCATATTGCTAACATTCCATGGTGGCATTAAGAGATAGATGAGATTGTTTGCATGTTTGAGAAGGAGTTGCCGACGAGTTTAATGGACTTACAAGTTCAGCTTGTAATTCACCTAGTAGATGAAGTTGAAATAGTTGGGGTGCTTTCTTATTGTTGGATGTTATTATTAGAGAAGTACATGAAGAAATTGAAAGGTTTTGTTTGACAAAGGGAAAAACTCGAGGGGTCTATGGTATAGGGGTATATATCGTATGAGTATTTCTATTATGCCATTGAGTACATTAAGCAGATCAAAAACACACTAGGTGTGGCGATTTGGGATGACGAAAGGGATGAAGACAAAAGAGAAGGGAAGCTTCTCGAAACAAATGGAAAGAGGTGCATGATAAAGAGTAAGTGCAATCTTATCATTTGTCAAATTACTACACAATAACTATTCACACTGAACTTCATATTAATGCATATTTTGATCTCATACATACTATATATATGTTGGTTTTATTTCATCATCGAATTCAAAAATTGAAGCCATAAAATAATTCATTCTTTACAAAATTGAAGCAACACAACCATGGGTCGCATTGTACAAATAGAAGAGGAGAAAATGGGACAGTGACAGGAAATAATTCTAATGGTTGAATGCTAGAAGTGTGCCTTATACTGAAATGCCCTAATAGTTGGGTTTCTTATCAAGTCAGAGAGAAATATGGTGCATCTAGTCATTACCTGCGTGCTGAAGAGGATGCACTAAAAATAGGGATTTGGTGTATCAACTCTATCAACTCTAGAAAGATGTGGCATGAAGCTAAGGAGCCTTATGTTTTCCAAAAACACTGCAACCGGGTGTTTTTTTTTACCTAGATATGTTG
Source organism: Pinus tabuliformis (assembly GCA_031772625.1). Lineage (NCBI taxonomy): Eukaryota > Viridiplantae > Streptophyta > Pinopsida > Pinales > Pinaceae > Pinus > Pinus tabuliformis. The sequence goes on along the minus strand of CM062805.1, from coordinate 477,716,528 downwards.
GATAAGGATTGGTGGTTCGTATTAAGACACGACCCTAGTTTTTTATTTTTATTTTAGAACAACATTGTTATCATGCCAAGCAAGGAATATAATCAGGGTGTTGACAATGGAGAGTGATATGTACTTGTGTTATTTCATCATTTATACTATTGTTGTATGTTTTGTTTTCTTTATTTCACTAACGATATTTTTTTTATTCGTCTTATTGGCATTTTATAATATAATTGGTAAGATTCGCAAACATTTTTACATGTTTTTTTGTAGCAAAACATTTTTACACTTAAAACTAAGTATTTCCAATTATGTACAATATCTATGATAATAAGGATTCAAGGTCACAACCTTTCTTAAATAGGAAAATGAGACCAAAATAGTGAATTTATAAATAACATGGAATATTTAGTCTCGATTTAGATACTTATTTTTTTATTAATCAGTTCACATTTTTTTCTTCTCATTTAGTTCAAAATCAATATAAATCATCATGTAGTGATAACTCTATGAGTACTTTAACAATGAAAAAATTGTGTATTAATATGTAATATTAAATTCTCGACATGAGATGTAAAGTCATGTTTACTATATTTAAATTATAGTTCTTGCATTATGTAAACTAAAAGGAGGTCTTATGCATGTATAAATGTTGATTACATCTTTTTATGGACCATAAGATAAACAAATGGGCTTACATGGGTGCATGAAAGGTTTTATTTTTTCTTCATGGATAATGGAGCAATTTTGACTTTTCTTTTCAATGGTAGTTATAAATAAAAGTTGAATTAATAAATATTTTATGGCTAAGAATTAAATGATAAATAATGTGATGGTGATTAAGAGGCATTTGTTTGACTTTCAAATAGACTTGGTGATGCATTTTTCTTTCCTATTTAAATTATTTAAAATAAATATATATTTTATGTATTTATAAGTAAATTATTTAAAGTAGGCATGTCTTTATAAGTTCGGGAATAATAAGTGATAAGTATACATAATAAGGTGTTGCACGTGAATGATAATTTAAGGTCACAAGCCCAATCCATATACATCATGTCATTGAAAGTCATGAGCCTAAGCCATATACATCACGTCGTCGGTTTGAAATCAAATGTATGATACGGTAGTGGCATGAAAGGCATTCTTGCAAGTTTTCACGGTGTTTTGTGTGTGACTGATAAGACTCATGGAACCCTAATCTGATATCTTTGTACCACTTCCTTCCCATTTCACTCTTATTTTACCATTTGAACCAGCAGCGTTCAACAAAGTATAAAATTTTCACAGTTCCATTTATGAAATCCGTGGCACCATGGTGATTTGTAGTAGGGACCTCTAAGATCTAGGTAAGAAACTTGGAGTGTATATTGTACGACAATAATTAGGTTTTCTACCTCTCTTTGGCCTCCCATGGTTGGACCATATTTTATGGGTCCATCATTTTCTCCTACTCCTGTTGCTACTCCCTCCGATAACGTCTCTGCTACATGATTGACATATAAAATACATCAACCTCATATATAAAATATAATTTTTTTTTTAAATGAAAAATGCATTTATTAATATGGAAACATAAATTTCAATAAAAAAATCATTGGTGCACCCAAAACAAAGTCATGCACTGGCTCCGATGCACTATCAAACACAACTGCATCGGTAATGGTGCATACATACATATGCCGCACCATTGTTGGTTCACAAATTTAAATTTTCATCGCAGTGTGTGACACTTATGCATTGATGTGCACTTTTAACATTTTCGCACTGGAACGGAACGTTAAGGTTATCAAACACACCAAGGTATAGCTGTAATTTTAAATATTATTTTTGCGATGCGTTTGGTAAATATGATCACATCGGTGCGAGTAAAACATATCAAGCGCACCACATTTGTGATGGTTATTAAGAGGCATTTGTTTAACTTTCAAAAAAACTTGGTGATGCATTTTTGTTTCCTATTTAGATTATGTAAAATAAATATCTATTTTTATGTATTTATAAGTAAATTATTTAAAGTAGACATGTTTTTATCATTGTGAATATGATGTAATATTAGCTAACAAAAATTCAAAAACATGAATTTTAGTGACTATCACATGATAACTATGTGGAAAAAATAATATTTTTTGAGTTCATTAAAAAATAATCAAATATATTATTTGTCAAAAGTTTAAAACTAATATAGTATTATTTTTGTATTATTTAACTCATATTTAGTATTAAAAAGAGTTAAATTTAAACCAGTACAATGGAAAATAAAGAACCAAAATAGCACCAAAATGTTATATCCTTATTACTAGAAAATTTTCACTTGCCTCTTTAAGGGAGAACTTCCTATAGAACAAATCCTTAACTACTTCACAAGCCTTATTTTACATTTCTTGACCCTCATCTTTAGAGAGAGAAATTTCTAATTTAAATTGGTAAGAGTTGCTATAAATATTAAATTTAAATAGGTAAGAGTTGCTATAAATATTAAATTTAAATTGCTTGAAAATCTCATAACTCTAGTAATAAATTAAATTGTATAAAAATATAATTTTTGTAAGTTATATTAAATCTAAATTAATTGCGCCTAGAGGCGCTCTATAACTTTAGAGAGGAGTTGTGAGGTAACATTAAATTTAAAAATAGTAATAACAAAAGAAATTAATGTCGACCATAATTATAATTCTTCCATTTACACCTTAATCTTATATAACTTTATATAGAGGTATAAAGTGGTCAAAAGTAAAAAAATAATAATAATTTAGCTTTTATTATGAGGAAGAAATGTAATGAGTAAAAAAATAGTATTATTGATATTATGACAAGAAATAGTATTATTGATATTACATTATGTGTAATTCATTCTATGTTCGATTTACATGTGGTATTTAAAACAAAAATATATTTATAACAGAAAAATATTTTATTGTCAACCATAAGTAAAATATTTATAATGTCCATATGACATAACATAATTTATATATAACTTATATAGAGAAAAATAAAGTAATTTAAATTGGAGATTTTCTTATAGTTTCACTTTAATGAGAAAAAATGATAGAATTCTTATTCCATTAATAGTTGCTTTCTAATTCAATGTATGAGGTATATTCGTAATTTTTTCAATGTTTAATATAGATTTGATATGTAATATTTTAGAAAATATTAATAATAAAAATAATTAAATGTATACATACAGGAAAAAAAACGAGAGGGCATATTTTAACATTTTAATGTGGAGAACGTGAATTATAAATAAAATATAAAATATTTTAGTGTCAACTACATATATATCATACCAGCTTAGATCCATTTTAACTCTGGATCTACCAAGCTTCTAAAAGGATCAAATATATTTTCACTCTAAAAGATGGTCGCATCTCAAGCGATTTGATCCCCCTCCACGCTTGGTAGATCCACAGTTAAGATGGATCTAGGTTGGTTATAAAAAATTATGACTTAAGTTTTTTAAATTTAACAATAGGTTGAATTTTATAAACCAATATTGACTTAGTTAAATTGTATTTTTGAATAATTTATTATTAATAATAATTTATATTAAAAATTGAATGAGTTACACATTTTCGTCTTAATTAATTATTTACCTTTAATTATTTTTCCTTGTGAGTATTGAAATATTTTACTAATTAAGTTATATTGAATATCAATGAACTATATAATCAATAGAAAAATATTTTTCGTAATTTTAAAATAATATTTTCAACCATAATAAACTTTGTAATTTATAAAAACATCTTTGCATTTTTTTAAAGTAAGTCGTTTTGCATGTAATTCCATAAATAAAAGTTTGGTATAAATTTGATAATACATAATCTATAATAAATATTATTTCATAAAAATAAACATCACGATGATAACCATCTAAGAAACATAAACATCATCTAGATACACATTCGAATTCACTACCATCATCTAATTATATACACCTCTAGTGCATATAAATGTCATTAGCTAGCACACAAAATATAATAATCTAACAGGGCATCATCATCATGATCTCATCTAACACAACACAAACATTGTAATCTAACATAATCACCACACACATCCTCAACTTAATAAAAATCTCATGTCAAATAACTGCTATCACATACACATCTATCTGCAAGCACACTAAATGAACATATCTAACATGGCCTAACAATATACACATCAACACCAACATATAAATTATGTACATAAACATGAACAAAAAAAAATGCACCATATATATACATACAAATAAGTCAAATAACTACAATCAAATATCTGATACAACAAACATAGTAGTGTTAGCCTGGTTTGTAATAGAAGACGATGGATGGTCAACTATTGCCTCAACATCTGTCAAACTTAGCTGAGGTGGAGGAGGAGGTGGCTAGTATGCAGTAGAAGACTATGGATGGTCAACTACTACCTCAACCTAGTCTGTCGGACTCTGAGGTGTAGGAGGTGGTGGTTGGTCTGCTCTACCAGGAGAAACATAAGGCACATCCTCTAGATCTAGAATCTCATCGTCAGGTGACCGATGAGGAGGTATACTACCAGAAGGATAACTGAGACCCTAATGCCCATGATCCAATGGGGTGGTATTGTAGCCCTCCTCCTCCCACATTTACCTGCTTTCACCGGATTTCCCAAGGTAAACATGAGCTGAGGGTCACTATGATAAGACTCAACCTCCTATATGACCTTAAACAAATGGAGTCAACAACTTGAGACCTTACTGACTTCCCTTAGATGCTATAGAACCTCTAGGAGCAACCCAACCCCTCCAGGTGTCCAACCCCTAAGATAACTCTCTTTTTCTCTACCTTAGAGCCTTAGTTGCTCCCTTACCAAGGCATGTAAGTGACTGTAAGCCTCCAGTAGCTCCCATAGGCCTTATTACTGACTGTGGACTTTTCCAATCAGGTTATGCCATCGACCTCGACTTCTAAGCCACTTTTGAGGGTCAGGACTTAGGCCTCTGCCAAAAACCCAGTGAAACCTCTAGAAATGATAAATGACATAAAAAGAAATCTTATAAACTAAAAATTGAATGGGACTTGACCTGTCCCCTCCCAACTGAGACTGACATTCCATCAAACACATGGTAAATATGCAACCTATGGTTCATGAGTGCAAATTTGAACATAGGGATCTGAAACTTATTCGGATTAAAAACAAAGGACCAATTCCTTCTCACAATAGCTATCATAACACCAATTATGTCATGCATTCAATAACCAAACATTCATTAATAGAAATGTGATAAGAGACATACTTAGATCTATCAATTAACCATGCTTATAACTAGCGTATAAATAGATAAATAACAATGATAGAACAACCATTAAATCCAAATAATAATAAGTACATGTACTCCTCAAAAGCAAGAGGAACTTAGCTCTTATTAACTATATGCAAAAGCCAACCAAGTCGGGGACTTCCATGTAGCACCTGACCATAGATTGGGTTGAACCAAATATTTCATTCAACCAGTCACCCTTGTGCCATATTCCAAGCATGAATGTGGTATCTCATGGGATAAACCAATCCATAAAAAACTAAGGGAATCTAGAGGTTAAACCACCTCCACCATCACCATATCGTTATCTCACCTAAACCGGCCCCAATATCACAAAACCAAACCGAGCTTGGATGCCTCATAATTCCTTCACTGTCCCTTGGGGAATTTTCCTATCTCCACCCACCTATTGAGGGCTTCACGGAGAAAACCATCTCCACCCCCAACCCTTGGGATTTTCCCGAGACCACCTCACCTAGATCCAAAACCTTTTGACAATCCAAAGCTCAACTGAGAAAGAATCCCATCGCACCATGGCTATATGGAAATGACAAGGCAAGGCTAAAACCACTATCAAAATCTGACAAAATCCATGCCATTGACAACAAAGAAACCAAAATACATACATGTGTATTCCATGCATGCACAAACTAGCTAGGAAATCATACATGCAATTTGTTACCTACATGTATTCCTGCTAAAGCTATCTGATCCAACATTTCCTTGCTTGATACTTGTTTTCCTTTGATTTTCTTTGATTTATTTCTTTCCTTTTCCACTTGGTGCTCTTCTCCTCTATGAGACTAACTCCAAAACTAAACTGAAAAAAAAGCTAAACCAACAAAAGATACCGATTGATGCTTTGATGTCTTTTTATTCTTAATGCCTCTAATTTCTCCATTTTTCCATTAATTTCCTTCATTTTCTTCCTCACATGAAACCTGTGACCTTTCACCTTCTTTTTCTCCCAATTTCCTTTATTTTCATAAAAAAATGTTAATTAATAACTTTTTTCCTTTTTCAAATCCTTTTCCATTGCCTTTGCCAATTTCCCCTTAGCCATAAACGCAAAAAGTAATGCCCACTAGGATACTTTTCCCAAAATTTAGCTTGGAATAAGTGTCCCATGAGCTTGGTCTAATTTTTCCTCTATTAACTTTTATTACATGAACTTTTAACCCAATGATGTTACAGATCCTTCCCCCCTTAGGGGAAGACCATCCTCGGTGTTCTATGACACCTACAACCAGAAAAACCATTGAAAAGCATAACAGATTGCCCATGGAATTTTATAAATTAGCTCATTGTAGTATTCAAAATAAACAACTTACTCATAAGAAAAAACTATTATGACCAACATGACAACCATACTGCTTATTGGAGCTTTATAACACATCTCATTGGGATATCTACAATAACAACTATACATAAATATGTACAAATATAAAAAACTCATTTTCCTCTGCCAGCAAATAATGAAGGATACATAGCCCACATCTGCTCAACCATATTCCATGTAGCTTCATCGGGCCCAAAGTGCTTCCACTATACTTTAACTTTCTCGATTGCTTTGTTCTGGAGCATGAGTTGTTTACGCTGCAATATGCATTGAGGTTTCAGGTGGAATTATCCTTCTAGCTCCACCTGTAATACATACCAATCAATAACATGATCAACATCCTTTAAATATATTTTAAGTGATGAAACATGGAAAAAAATCATGGAATTTCACTATTGTAGGAAGTGCAAGTCTGTAGGCCACTGGTCTAATCCTATCAAGGATCTCAAAAGCACCGCAATACTGTGGTGCCAACTTGGAACATGATCCAATCCTCAAGGAGCTCTTCTTAGGCTTGATGCACAAAAACACATGCTCCCCATCTTGAAACTCCTTAATTTCCCTGTACTAGTCTGCATAACTCTTCTTCATGTCCCATGTTGCCTTTAGATTCTTCTTTATAACCTACCTTTCCTATTCCATGTCTTGCAACATGTCTGGTCCTATCAATACCCTATTCACTGGATCATTCCAGCTGATGGGAGTATTACAACTCTGTCCATACAGTGCCTCAAAGATAATCACCCTTAGTGACTCCTGATAACCATTGTTGTAAGAAAACTCGACCAATGGAAGGTACTCCTCCCATCTCCTTTGCTGGCACATCACATATGTCCTCAACATATCCTCTAGAATCCTGTTGACCCTCTTTGTCTGTCAATACTTATGCGGATGATAGGTTGTACTGAAGTCAAACTCTATCCCCAAACCTACAAACAACTCCTTCCAAAACTTGGAAGTTAAATTAGCATCCATGTCCAACACATTCTTCTTCGGGACACCATGCAATCTCACGATCTCCCCGATGAAGACCTATGCCACCTCAATAGTTTAATAAGTAGTCTTCACTGGAATGAAGTGAACTACCTTTCTCAACCTGTCGACCACAACCATAATAGAATCATGCTGCCTCGATTTCCTTAGAATACATGTAATGAAGTCCATGGAAATGACCTCCCATTTCCATTCTGGAATTAGAATAGGCTGAAGCAATCTACCCAAATCCTTACACTCTACTTTGACCTCCTGACAGTCCAATCATCTAGCCACTAACTCTGCCACTTCCTTCTTCAGATTCGTCCAATAGTAACTTCTTCACTACTATCAATGTCTTCTGGTATCCTGGGTGACCTGAACATGGGTTGACATGAAACTCCCTAAAGATAATTTTCTTGAGCCCACTGTCATCCGGTACATAAATCATGTCCCTGAATCTCACCAAACCAGCTACTATGAGATGATAGTCCACATCATGATCACCTCTACCTTATTGTAACCTATGGTTAAGATCCTTGTATCTGTCATCCTATTGTCCTACTTGTAAGATTTGATCCTCTAAATCTGTGACATACGAGATCACTGTTGCAACATGATTCATATGCACTCTACTACTAAGAGAATCTGCAACCCTGTCGTCCTTACCCTTGATGTATCTTATGTCAAAATCAAATTCACTAAGGGTGGAAAGCCATATAGATTTCCTAACATTCATATTCAGTTGGTCAAATAGATACCTCAATCCATTGTGGTTGCTCATTAATACAAACCTCTTGCCAAGAAGATAGTGTCGCCACATCATCAATGCATGAATAATAGCTTCCAACTCAAGATCATGAGTCACATAGTTCCGCTTGTGCTTATTTAGTTTCTTAGACATATAGCATACCACATGTACCTCCTGCAGCAAGACTCCACCAAGTCCTCTCTTGTAGGAATATATACACATCGCGAACTCTTTATCTGGATTTGCAATCTTAAGAACTGTAGCATTTGTCAATAATTTTTTCAGATACTCAAATTCATGAAAATTTTCTGAAAAAAATCACATTGAAAATATTTGGTCGACATGTTTCGAACCAGCCGGTGTGGTTCATCTTCAAGATAAGATGAAGAGACAGAGGAGAAGGCTAAATAAGAAGACAGGTCAACCTAACAACTAGAGGAAAACGACTATATTTGACTAGGAAAGGAAAATTATATTGTTTATTTCTATATTTATTTACTTATTACGGCTATATTTAACTAGGGGAGGGAATTATTTAATTTGTTTAACTAATTGATAAATAATAATTTATTTATTTATTTTATTTATTAATTTATTCATTCCTTTATTTATTTACTTATTAATATTATTTATTTATTTATTTGATTATCTCACTTGGAAAAAAAACAAGGATTATAAATTATTATTAAAATAATAATAATAATAATAAATAAATAAACAATGATAATGAATAAATGAATAATAGAAAAAAAAAAAAAAAAATCAAAAGGAGAGGGTAATATATATATATATATATATATATATATATATATATATATATATATATATATATATATATATATATATATATACACTAAAATAAAAATATGTAAAAATAAAAATAAATAAATATTAAAAGGGATAAATAAATAATAACACCAATAAAAAATAGTTTTAAAAATATATAAAAGTAAAAAGAGAGGGTGTTCTTCTTAACAATAATAATAATAATAATAAATAAATAATAATAGTGATAATAATAATAGTAATGCCCATGGGGCTTTGGATTGACGGTGAACGGGTGTATTGTTAAGGCACTCTGTGTGATAGGTCACTAGTTGAAATCCACCATGGGTCTTACCTACCAAAAACAAAAGACAATAATAATAGTAATAAATATTTACTAATCATAAATACATAATATTACTAGAAATTAATCAAATAAATAAAAAGAGAGGGTAAAAAATTAATAAAAGGAAGAATAAAAAGGGATAGAATAAGAAAAAAAACGAGAAAGGGGATAAAAAGCTCAGATAGAGAGGAGAAAAACTAAGAAGAGAGGGTGGGAATCCAACAACTACTAATTTTCCAACTGTCATCCCTATTAATATTATGGAAGACCGCTCAATTTCAATGGCTTCCCTAAATTTTCGGTGATGAAAATGAGAAATTTTTGCGACAACCTTAGCCTCCTTAATGCATATATGATGCCTGGTCTTCACTGCAGTTCCGCTAAAGCAGAAGATTTGGTCCTCCCATGTTTGATATCAGCTATAGGGATAAATATTATTTATTTACCCCTTTTAATATATATATATATATATATATATATATATATATATATATATATATATATATATATATATATATATATATATATATATCCTATTGATTTATTTTTAATTTCTATTATTCATTTATTCATTATCATTGTTTATTTATTATTTATTTATTTTAATAATAATTTATAATCCTTGTTATTTTTTCCAAGTTAGATAATCAAATAAATATATAAATAATATTAATAAGTAAATAAATAAAGGAATTAATTAATTAATTAATTAAATTAATTAATTACTATTTATCAATTAGTTAAACAAATTAAATAATTCCCTCCCCTAGTCAAATATAGTTGTAATAAGTAGATAAATATAGAAATAAACAATATAATTTTCCTTCCCTAATCAAATATAGTTGTTTTCCTCTAGTCATTAGGTTGACCTATCTTCTTATTTAGCCTTCTCCTGAGATCTGTCTCTTCATCTTGTCTGAAAATGAACCACACTGGCTGGTTTGAAACACGTTGACCAAATATTTTCAATGTGGTTTTTTCCCGAAAATTTTCATGAATTAACAAGTTATGGATCACAGAAGCTTGAATTCAAATGCTCAAAACTTGCTGCACATTCCTCTGTCCATTCAAATTTATTCCCTTTTCTATGCAAATATGTAATGGGATATGCAATGCATGATAAGTTCATGATGAACCTCTTGTAGTAACCTGCTAACCCCAAGAATGATCTGACTTCATCCCCATTCTTGGGAGTTGCACACTCCATGATATCCCTTATCTTTCTTGGATCTACTGCTATGCCTTCCTTGGAAACATGTCCCAAGAAATGCACCTCTATCTGAAAGAAACTAAACTTGCTAAGCTTGGCATACAACTGATGCTGCTCTCTTAGCAATCTCAACACTTCTACTAAATGCTTAGAATGTTCTTTCTCATTCTTAGAATATATCAAGATGTCATCAATGAATATAATAACAAACTTGTCTAGACAAGGACACAACATACTATTCATCAGACACATAAAATTAGCTAGAGAATTAGTCAAACTGAATGGAACTACAACAAACTCATAATGCCCATACCTGGTCCTAAAAGTAGTCTTGTAGATGTCCTCTTCTTTGATGTGTACCTGATGGTATCCCGATCTCAAATCAATCTTTGAGAACATTGTTGCTCCCTTCAATTGATAAAACAAATCGTCAATCCTTGGCAATGGGTATTTTTTCTTGATCGTCACCTTGTTCAACTACCTATAATCAATGTACATCCTAAGAGTACCATCCTTCTTATTCACGAACAATACTAGTGCACCCCAAGGCAATATACTTGGCCTAATACATCCTTTGTCAATCATTTCCTTCAACTGCAACTTCAACTCTACCAACTCTAGAGTGCTCATCATGTAAGGTTATTTTGATGTTGGTGTTGCCCCTAGTACCAACTCAATAGAAAAGTACACTTCCATGTGGGGAGGAAACTATGGAATCTTTGTCGGAAACGCATCCTGAAACTACTGTAATATAAGGCACCTCGAAGATTTCTGCATCCTCAACATCCTTACCTTTATCACTAGAAATATGCACTGCAAATAACACACACCATTTCCTACAACTACACCTAGCTTGCATAGCAGTGACCATCCTCACTAATGTAGGCTTCTTCTTTCCTTGCAGAATTATCATTTCCCCATTATCATCCAGGCACTCAATAGCATTTTCATAACAATCTACTTTGGTCCTATGAAGATACAACCAATCCATACCCAAAAGTATACTATGATCCTTGTGGAAGTACATTCATATGTGTTGTTATAGAAGTATGATTTAGCTTGAATGCACAAGCTCTTACCCAATGATGAACCCTCTTCTTAGTACCTGTAGCCAACTGCACCAACCAAGACTCTGCATGCACTTCTTTTCTCAAGCCACAGTTATCCACCAGGTCAAGATTAACATAACTATAATTAGATCCCGAGTCAATCAAAATAGAAATAACTCAATCAAAGAGCTTACCTTCCATCTCAATAATGGATGCTTAGTGATCTTCCTGCTTGTTGCCCACAACTACATAAATCTGAGGAATGTTATGGCCAACATCCCCAACTGTCTGCACCTCTTGAGAACTATATATATGAGGCCTACCACTCCGATACAATGGAAAATATTTCTTGTGATGATATTTGCCACATATCCAACACTGCAACGGTCCCCTACCATCACCTATGTTTTGCTTCTCTCCAGGATGTGACCCATTTTCCTTCTCCATTGCATTTTACTTCTTGTAAGGAACCACATTTTCTTTCTCAACTGTATCCTAAGGTCTTCCCTGCTTTGGTGGCCACTTCCCTTTAACTTTCACATTTCCCTTCAAATCACGCTTAGGCTCAGCTTTACACTTTGATTGCTCATAAAAATTCTTTAGCTCCTTGATGGATTCCTTTAATGATATAGGCTCAACAAACTCAATCTGGTCTCTATATGATGTTAGCATCCAACTGATGAATCTATGGATCTTATCCTTCTCATCCTTGAGATAAGGCACATACCTCAACAACTCGAGGAACCTACTAGTATAGTCATCATCTATCATAGAACCCATTTGTAAACTCATAAAACTCCTTAGCTATGTCATCATAGTACCTCTTAGATAAGTACTTCTTCTTGAAGAGTCTCTCAAACTCATCCCAAATCAACTCTTCTTCCCGAATTCCCTTGACATTCTTCACATCTTCCCAATAAATATCTTCTTTCCCTTTGAGACTAAAGGCAGTTATCTTAGCTTTCATGTTTTCTGAATAGATATGAAATATGAAGAATTTATTCATCCCAAGCAACGATGCCTCTGCATATTTTGACTTTTTCATCTCTCCATCGAATGTAGGTGGCTTGACTTTCTTGAACTACTCAGGAAAGTACTCACCCCTCCTACAAGGATGATGATGGTGATGATTGTGATGATGTATCCTGGATGAGAAACTAGAATGATGCCCATACATAACAATCCTCCTGTCTGGTGTATCCAATGATCTACCATCTCTGGCTATATCCCCTTTATCCAACCTGTATTCATATCGAGACTTGCTACCATAGGCTCCATTAGTTTTCTCTTCCTACTCTTGACTGATCCTCAACTATCCCTGTCTCTACAACTCTAACAAGCACTGAAGAATCACTGCATTGAACTCTACTTTCTTCTCCTAAGCCCTTGAAAGTCTTCTTGAGCCTCAACCAACCTATCATTGTCCACTTTTCAATTTTTGATCTCTACCCTCAAACTCCTCAATGTATCTTCTATACCAAGAGAATGCTCTCCTCTTTACTGCCTAGCTGATATGTAGGGAGATTCACAGGAACTATAGTCTACCATTTTTCTCGTTGTATTTGATTCTCTTACTCCTGCAAGTGTACCATGTTACATAAACCAAATAGATACCAAAATTAAATCCATACCTCGTTGATGTTCAGGGGAGGTTTATCTCATCTGCAAGATCAGTCCACATTAGCATGATACACGTATAATCATAATCATATCAATATAACAACATCATGCATGAACATACCAACTATACACCATTACCCCATGCATGACAAATATAACCATGAAAACATCAAACTTTACCCAAAGACAGTGTAACCTCGCTCTGATACAACCGTGTAACCTGCCTCCTCCCACATTTACCCACTTTCATCGATTTTCCTAGGGTAAACATGAGCTAAGGGTCACTATGGAAATACTCAACCTCCTATGTGACCTTAAGGAAATGGAGTTGATAACTTGAGACCTAACTGACTTCCCTTAAGTGCTACAAGACCATCAGGAGCAGCCCGACCCCTCCAGGTGTCCAACCCCTAAGACAACTCTCTTTTTCACTGAACTAGAGCATTAGTCACTCCCTTGCTAAGGAACGAAAGAGACCGTAAACCTTTGGTCGCTCCCACAGGCCTTCCTCTGTTGAGAAATGGCAATAAGAAGTTCTAGTTTAATTTGTCCTTGAATTAAACTATGAATTAAAATAGAAAGCTTTTCTCATAACAATTCGAAATAAATAATTAAATTTAATTACATAATTATTTTAGGAAATTCGAATTGGAAGTCTTTTAGAAGACATGTATATGTTCTCCCTAACTTATAGGAGTTAAGGATGAGTTATGAATGAGTTGTAATTAGTTAACTTATTTTATTGAGTTAATTCAAGTTAAATTAGTTCCAATAAGTTTCAAGAACTAATAGTGAGTAAATATTCAGTTGGGACACTAGTGACCTAATTAGTGCTACTCTAGTTAACTGAAGATTCCCTCATCAGTAACTCATGCATGTAAATTATGAGAAAGACCTAGTTGAGACTAGAGTGCAGGGACAATGTATTATTTGTTTTAGATTTTTTTGAGTTGCACTGATAGTGCATGCATTCAGGAACTGATCCTTGAGGGATTGTGCTATTTTTAGAGGCTTTATTTCCATTTAAATACAAGCTATCCTTCATAGGAATTACACATTGGAATAGATACTTAGATAGCTTGTGAATTGGCTACCTTTGGCCTTGAGCTTGCTTATGAGTTGGAGATTGAATTTGCTGAGTGCTGGGATTGTTCTAGAGAGAACAAGCATTGTAATTTCATCTTGATTTTATGGATTAATACAAAACAAATAGTGGGGTTTTGAGTTGTGGCTTTCCCTGGATATTTATTGTGTTATGTGCCTTTGATTCTCTTCCTCTATTGATTATTGTTTGCTTGATGTTTATGGGCTTCCACTGTAAAGAGTAGAAGTAGATTCTTGTCTCTTGCTTTAAGTAGAAAATTGCATTTTCTTGTGAATCTATAGGTTTTTCTACATGGTATCAAAGAAAGATTATTTTTTTGGGCCAAGAGTTTGCAGAGGATTTTTTAGCATTTTTGTGCAAAATTTTCAAATAAAAAATTGCATATTTTTATTCCTTGGGAAAACATACCCAAATTCAAAAAACAAATTAGTTGAATCAGAGTTCAGATGAGGGAGATATCACTGATTTAAAATCAACTCTCTAGAGGAGATTTTGAAGTTTTGAGTTTCTGGGTTACAGGTGAAAGTCAAATTTGCATACATACCTTAGGATCAGCAGATGGAGTTCCATGGGTTGAGGCTTGAGTATGCCTTGGAAGGAAGCTTGAATTTTATAGCCTGGAGGGATAGGATGGAGGTTGTGCTAGAAGATAATGGCTTCAAGGAATTCATTAATCAAGAAGTCCCCAAGCCAGCAACTACGGATGCACAGAACTTGGAAAAATGGAAGAAGTGTGTGGTGAAGGAAAGGTGGATAATCCTTGAGACAGTTTGAGACCAAATTGTCTCGAGTCTCCATGGCAAGGGAACTCCGCATGCCATGTGGAAAACATTGATGGACTTGTATCAGAATAGCAGTGATCAAAGAAAGTTGCCAATGAAGGATAAACTTCATAAAATCAAGATGGAGAAAGGCGAGATGATTCAAAAGTAATTAACAAAGTTCACCCAATGTCGGGATTAACTTGGAAGTGTTGGAATCATAGTTTCCGAGGAGGATATGGTGAGCCTTGCTCTTCTTGGAATCCCAAAGAGTATAGTTATCAGGGTTCTATCAATGGTCAAGAGAAGCTACCAGATTGGGAACAATATGGTCAGATTTGATACAGGATGAGATCAGGAGGAACACCAGGGATGGCTCTTCATCAAAGACTGATGATGAAGAGAACTATGCCTTAGCGATTAAGCCAAGGAAGGGGAAAGGTAAAATTTCTCGTTCCAAATCAGAGTCTTATCATGGAGGTAAGAAGAAGGACATGACAAAAGTTAAATTCTTTCATTGTCACAAGATGGGTCACTTTGCTACAAATTGTCCATTGAAGAAGTCCAAGGAGAAGTCCTCAAGAAGAGCGACAGGTGAGGCTTTGGCCTCCCAATTCGAATTGGACTTTTCCGTCATTGCATGCATGGTGTCTTCAATGATGGGAATGTCTGGTGCTTAGATAGTGGAGCTTCTTTCCACATGACTGGTGACAAAGAGTTATTTAGTGAACTGGAGGAGAAAGATCTCAAGATGCATATGGAGATTGGTGATGACATTTAGTATAGTGTTATTGGTGTGGGAACTATTACTTTTTAGAGGGAGCATGAGGCTCCACCCACTTTGAAGAATGTTATGCATGTACCCGAACTAAAGAAGAACTTGGTATCTGTTGCCATGCTTGAGGATAGAGGCTATGATGTGATCTTTTCGAAAGGAAAGGCGTTCCTTCAACACATAGTCACAGGTCAAGTAAAGAAGATAGGGATTCAAGTTCAGAATCTCTATAAGATAGAGGTAGAGGATTGTGCTGATTTAAGTTCAAAAGTGGAAAAGATGTTGAGTCGATACGTCGACAAGTTGTGGCATAGGCAATTGGGCCACTTGCATCGTGGGGCTTTGAAGATATTGCAGCAAATATATATCGGTCTTCCCAAAGGTACGCTTGAGAAAGTTGATACATGCAAGGGTTTTAATTTGGGAAGATACACCAAGTCTTCCTTTGGAGATAGAGACAGTTGAGCAGAGTCTATTCTGGAGAGAGTCCATTCAGATGTGTGTGGACCATTCTCGACAGTATCCACTACCAAACATAGGTATTATGTTATATTTGTAGATGATTATTCTCGTAAATGCTGGATATTTTTCATGCAGAGAAAGGATCAGACATTCACAAAGTTTTGTGAATTCAAAGCATTGGTCGAGAAAGAGTTAGGCAAGAAGGTTAAATCTCTATAGAGTGATAATGGTGGAGAATATGTCTCCAATTAGTTTAAGAACTGCAATGCAGTAGAAGGGATTAAACAAGAATTGACGGAACCTCATAACCCTCAACAGAATGGGGTTGCCAAGAGGAAGAATAGGAGCATAGTAGGGGCATCAAGGGCGATGTGGCATGATCAGGGCCTACCACTACACTTGTGGGTTTAGGCATGCAACACAATGGTTTATGTTCGATACAATAGCCCACATCGAATACTTGAGAGTAAAACACCAGAGGAAGCTTATTCCGGTAAGAGGTCAGATGTTGGTCACTTCAGGATTTTTGGGTCATCAGTTTATTGCCATGTGACCAAAGATGCATGGAAGAAGCTTGAGCCAACAACAGAGTTTGGGATCTTTGTGGGGTACACTGATACTCCCCACAACTATCAGGTGTACATGCAAACTAGTCAGATGACAGTGGTTCGCAGGGATGTCAAGTTTGATGAGGAGAAGGCCATGTGAGTATCCCTTGAGAGGGAGCTTGAGATACATGTGAAGGAGGAACTTTTAGTTCCTAAGGTTGAGGAGCCTCAGATTGATGTGGAGTAGCCAAATGCAAAGGTTCCGGGAGTGGAGACATCCACTCAGGTAGAGTCTTCCAGAGAGGGAAGAAAGTGCACTAGAGAGGATGACAGATTGTTGGATTATGCATGGGAGAATGTGGGAGCACCCTCTTCTCAACGCAGATAGAGGAGGTCACCAGAGAGGTACACTGGATACATGGCCCTTATGGGTGCATGTGTTGTGACAGAGCCATTTTCCTTCCAGGAAGCAGTGCAACAACTAGTTTGGGTTAATGCGATGGTGGAGGAGAATGACTCCATAGTTCAAAACAACGTTTGGGATGTGGTCCTGAGACTGGAGGACAAGTTAGTTGTGAGCTTTCGTTGGTTTTACAAGGTAAAGCAAAATGCAGATGGTAGTGTGGAGAAGCATAAGGCCATATTTGTGGCTTGTGGCTTTTCATAGGTAGAGGAGATTAACTATGATGAGACCATTGCTCCTGTTGTAAGGTACTCATCAATTATATCTATTTTGGCACTATCAACACAGATGGGTTGGAATATCCATCAAATGGATGTGAAGATTTCATTCCTCAATGGCATGATTGAGGACGAGGTGTACATAGAGCAACTTGAAGGTTTTGAAACCTTGGACCATGAGTCGCATGTGTGCCGACTCAACAGAGCATTGTATGGGTTGAAGCAAGCACGTTGTGCTTGGTATACCAGGATAGATAGATACTTCATTGGGTTGGGCTTCTCGAAGAGTGAAGCAGATGTGAACCTGTATCACATAGTTGTGGAAAATAAGATTTTGATCATTTTACTTTATGTAGATGATCTCATACTGAGAGGTGATGAGAATCTCATCAAATCTTGCAAGGAGAACCTTGCAAGAGAGTTTGAGATGAAGGACATGGGGCTCGTGAATTACTTTCTTGGCATGGAGGTATGGCGGGAGATAGGGAGTTATTTGTTTCTCAAGGCAAGTATGCCAATGAGATACTCAAGAGATTCTACATGGAGAAAAGTAAACCCATGGAGACTCCTCTAGCTGGTAATTGGAGGAAGGAGGATGATACTTCAGGAGAAGTAGCGGAAGCTACTGTTTACAGGCAGCTTGTGGGTTCACTAATGTATTTGGTGAATACACAACAAGATATGTGTTATGCAGTTAACCAACTTAGCCAAGGAACAATGTAAACTTTGAAATGGGAACTATAAACTCAAAACGGGAACTCTGGCCAAAAAACCTCGAAAAAACATCAAAAACAGTGCTAAAAACGAAAAGTGTTGATGCTGGAATAACACCTTTTTTTCTTGGGTAAATTTTCAAAATGTTTTAAAAATGGCAGTGAAAACCAATTTTTTGTGCAAAAATTATCCAGAAAACACTCTCAAAAGGAAAAGTGTTGATTCTGGGAGAACGTTTTTTTTCAAAAGTAAAATTTCAACATTTCGAAATAATGGCATAAAATATTTTATCATGACCTCGAAAAACATTAAATTTAAAAAAAATAATGAAAATATAAAATAAAATAAAATTAGAACAATGAATAAACACAAAACAAAACAAAAAAGTTAAAAAAAAATAACAAAACATAAATTAAAATATATACTAAAAACAAAACATAAAATAAAAATATAAAACTAATATATATATATATATATATATATATATATATATATATATATATATATCAATCATAAAAATGTAAAAAAAAGATTAATGGTAAAAATTAAAAAACTAAAAAAAATAAAAATTATAAACAAATAAATAGTAAAAAAAATTATCTTGTAAACCATAAAAAAAATTGGCAAAAGAAAAAAAATAAAAAAAAAAAAAAAAAAAAAAAAAAAAATAAACTAAAAATTAAGCAGTTAAAAATAGAAAAAAATAAAAAAAAAATTAAGAAAAAACAAAAAACATGAAAAACAAACTAGATTTAAAAAAAACAGAAAATTAACCAAAAACAAAAAATAAAAAATACTAAAATTGAGATTAGAATGTTGATTACTTAAAAAAACAAATATAAAAATATATATAAAAGACAAAAATAAAAAATAAAAAATGTTAAATTTTTTTTATCTCACAACTCATAAAAGAATTTGGAAAAAAAACAAAATTACAATATATATATATATATATATAAACAAAGAAATTAAAAAAAAAAACATTAGCAAAAACCGGGGGAAAAAAAATTAAAAACAAACTAGTTAAAAAAAAAAAATTTAAAAACTAGTAAAATTAATATTAAAAAAAACAAGAATAAATTCAAATTATAAAAAAAAAAAAAAAACCAAAAAAATGCATATTTTTTATTAAAAAAAATGTAATTATTTTTTATTAAACCTACAATTTTTATTTAAAAAAAAAATTAAAATTAAAATTATTTTTTTTAAAACAAATTTATTTATTTATTTATTTATTTAGTTTATACAAATAATTAAAGATATTTTAATGTTTTTTTAAAATAAATTTTATTTTTTAATTTAAAATTTAAAAAATTATTTAAAAAAAATTAGAATTCAAAATTTATTTTTTAACGGTTTTTTTTTAATTAAAAAAATAAAATAAAATAAAATTTTGTGCCCTCCGCCCCCTGGCTGCCCATGGTGGCGCAGTCGTGGGCGGAGGGGTCTGCGTGCATGCCCCTCCGCCCACGGCCGTGCCACCACGGGTGGCCGGCTCGGCCGCCCGTGGTGGCGCGGCCATGGGCGAAGGGGCCTGTGTGTAGGCCCTCCGCCCACTGAATTATTTCCAGGTCCCTTGAACATTTAAGAGATGCATTACCACAACCTACTTCTCCACCTCATTATAGAGAAGTAGATCTTTCAAGTTCAAAATTAAAGTTTTCTTCCAGTTCAGATGAACCAAAAGATGGTCTTAGAAGTATTTTGTTCAAAAGCATTGATAACATAGATATTGCTAAGATTGAGAAAGTACAAAAAGGAATAATGTTAGCCAGAGAAAAAACAGATTTGATGAGAGATAGGCTAACCACTTTTCCTACTGTTGAAAGCTTGAGATTACCAAAAGGTTATGTCAGTCTTAAAACCCTTGTAGAAAATGGCCAACCATCTGCTCCACAAATTTTGGCCATGTCTGGTGTTACCTCTTATACTACCAGAACTCCTAGAGAACCCACTCAAGGATATACTAGCTCTAAAAGAGATAGGGGTGATACATTTACATTCACACATAAAGGAATGAAAGGTGACAAGGATACTTTTGCACATGAAGCATCTGCAGATAGTCCTTTTTCTAGATATAGAGACAATTTGGAAAGTGTCCCTACCAAATTTCAAAATCCATCAGCTAAAGGATTTGGCAATACACTTTTGATAAATATTGATTGCATGGAAAGTGAAGAAGTTATAACAGTCTTGCATAATATCCATGCTTGGGCACTACAGCGAAAATTAGAAACTAAAGCATCATGGTCTGATATAGTCACACAAATTGTTTGGTCTTTTACTGGTGTATTAAAACAATGGTGGGATAAGTTGTCTGAAGAAGAAATGCACAATATCATTGAACATCCAACAGATCCCCTGAAAGCTATTTTTGATGCCTTAAAACATGAATTTGTGGGGGTAGTACCAAAAGATTCAGTATATCATGGTCAACTCTTTTTATCTCAAAGATTGGGTAACATAGATTATCTGCATGATTATTATTGTGTTATGCAAAAACTTCTTTATCAAGCAGCAGATCCTCACAATGTTGCTTATTTAAGGTATTACATAGCTTCAACACCAGGAAAAATTCCAGATTTGATTAATCAGTACATTGAGACAAACAAAGTAAAAATGAGAATTCTTCATTTGTTGCAGTACATCAGATGATAGTTTCTGTTCTACAAAGAGAATGTGCATCAGAAAAAGCTAAAAAGAATCTTAACAAGCAGATGCATTTCAGTACAAAGTTGTGTAATAATTTTGCAGAAACTTATGATTTTGTATGTAGTAGCAAATCTAAAAAGAAAGTGTCAAAAGTTTCATGCTCATGCAGAGACAGTATAAAAGCAGTAATACCTCCTCCAGTAATACTTTCTCCAACTCCTTTATGAATTCCAGTTCCACCAACATATTCTATTCCCAAAAGAAACCAAAAGAAACCTCTGTTCCATAAATCTAATGATTGTCAATTCTGTGTATCGGGTCCATCTTCCACTTTCCAACTAGAAGAACAAAAGCATGAAACAGTCTTGCCTGATATCAAAAGCTTTAGTCTTCCCAAAGCTCAATATGATCTGACAGCAAAGATTAATGAAAGATATTTAGAGCCTGCAAACTCTAGAAGAACTTTCAAGAATGGTACTCTAAAGTCAGATTTCCAATGGATACAAATGAAAGACATGTGAGATGTAGATCAGAGTGAGACAGAGAAAATGCACAATTATATAAACTATCAGAGTGTTTATATGTTGCAAAACATAGATGACATAGCCAAAGATGTGCTAGAAATTAAAGAACATATAAAGAAAATACACAGTGGTTATAATGAATGTTTGGGAATACAGAATGAGCATACACAGAAATTGAATGATGTCAATTCCAACATGGGATTATTTTCAGGTCCCTTGAACATTTAAGAGATGCATTACGACAACCTACTTCTCCACCTCATTATAGAGAAGTAGATCTTTCAAGTTCAAAATTAAAGTTTTCTTCCAGTTCATATGAACCAAAAGATGGTCTTAGAAGTATTTTGTTCAAACTAATTGATAACATAGTTACTGCTAAGATTGAGAAAGTACAAAAAGGAATAATGTTAGCCAGAGAAAAAAACAGATTCGATGAGAGATAGGCTAACCACTTTTCCTACTGTTGAAAGCTTGAGATTACCAAAAAGTAATGTCAGTCTTAAAACCCTTGTAGAAAATGGCCAACCATCTGTTTCGCAAATTTTGGCCATGTCTAGTGTTACCTCTCATACTACCAGAACTCCTGGAGAACCCACTCAAGGTGATACTAACTCGAAAAGAGATAGGGGTGATACATTTACATTCACACATAAAGGAATGAAAGGTGACAAGGATACTTTTGCACATGAAGCATCTGCAGATAGTCCTTTTTCTAGATATAGAGACAATTTGGAAAGTGTCCTTGCCAAATTTGAAAATCCATCAGCTAAAGGATTTGGAAATACACTTTTGGTAAATATTGATTGCATGGAAAGTGAAGAAGTTATAACAGTCTTGCATAATGTCCATGCTTGGGCACTACAGGGAAAAGCTGAAACTAAAGCATCATGGTCTGATATAGTCACACAAATTGTTTGGTCTTTTACTGGTATTTTAAAACAATGGTGGGATAAGTTGTCTGAAGAAGAAATGCACAATATCATTGAACATCCAACAGATCCCCTGAAAGCTATTTTTGATAATTTAAAACATGAATTTGTGGGGGTAGTACCAGAAGATTCAGTACATCATGGTCAACTCTTTTTATCTCAAAGATTGTGTAACATATATTATCTGCATGATTATTATTATGTTATGAAAAAACTTCTTTATCAAGCAGCAGATCCTCACAATGTTGCTTATTTAAGGTATTACATAGCTTCAATGCCAGGAAAAATTCCAGATTTGATTAATCAGTACATTGAGACCAACAAAGTAAAAATTGAGAATTATTCATTTTCTATAGTACATCATATGATAGTTTCTGTTCTACAAAGAGAATGTGCATTAGAAAAAGCTGAAATGAATTTTAAGAAGCAGTTGCATTTCAGTACAAAGTTGTGTAATAATTTTGCAGAAACTTATGATTTTGGATGTAGTAGCAAATCTAAAAAGAAAGTGTCAAAAGTTTCATGCTCATGCAAGACAGATAAGTATACTCCTAGGAGAAAATATTATCCTTCTAAGTTTTCCAAAAAGAAGAGGATAGTATTCAGAAAAAGAGCAAAGCCTTCTAAAAAGGTAACATGTTTTATATGTGGAAAAGAAGGCCATTATGCTAATACTTGCAAAGAGAAAAAGAACAAGAAACAGTTGAAGATCATGGATGTTTTTACTACAGTCCATAATCCAGAAGATTGGGATCTCATTTCCCACTCAGATGGCGAATATTTTGAAATTTCCAGTGATTCTTCTGCTTCAGATAATGATGATTTACCTAATATCAGAAGAATAAGTTTGGAATCTGATTCTTCTGACTCTGATGAAACTTTTATTGCTGATATTAAAATGTTTTACTTCAACAAAACAGAGAATTTACAGAATCAGAATGATCAGGTCAAGACACAGCTAGCACAACATGAACCGTCCCAGTTAACAGCTATAAGAAGATTGAAAGAAAAGCTGGAAAGTTTGGAAAAACAATTACCTTCCAAAAGAATAATTGATGATGAGGATTTTATTGAAATATAGTTTGATTCAATGTTCAAACAATTGCATATTACAGAAGCTTCTCAAGTTACAGGTATGGATGAAATTAATACTCTCAAGAAGAAAATTAGCAGTTTGGAATCATCTATTAAACTAACAAGGTCAGAAATATTGCAATTATCATCTAAACTTCAAAATCTAATTTCTGATTATGATGATGCTAATTCCAAATTGACAAAACTTCTGATGAAGGATATTCCAGAAGAAATGCCCATGAAATCTAAGGAAGTAGATTTCGTAAATATCATGGAAATAGGAGATAAAGTGGTAATTCCTTTGAAAATAAAATTGCCAAATTTAAAGGAATACACTTTAGATGCACAAATTGATTCTGGAGCTATATGTAGTTACTGCAGATTTGGTGCAATTCCTTCTGTCCTTCAGAGCTGTGAATAAAGAATTAATGGAGATCAACCATATATCTCCTGATTTTCCAGTTTATTTGAATCATGTACATATATATGTTACTTTGTACAGTTTTGATACAAGATCAGATGTTCTATTGGGACAAGATTTTTTGAAGAGATTCCTTCCAGTCACCTTTGGCAAAGACTCGGTCACATTTACTACTGTTGAAGGACAGGTTATGATTCCTGCAAAGAATGATTACCAGCTTTAGTTCAAGCCCAGTGAAGAAGAAAATCTGAAGGATACCATGCAAGATCTTACCAAAATTCAAAACATTGTCAAGCATGCAGAAATACATGGCAAAAAGACATTGCAAGCAATCTCAGATAAGCTACACCACGATTGCACAGCAAGTAGGCCAGACGCTTTCTGGACCAGAGAGAAATACTTTGTAGCATTACCTTATAAAGAAGGGTATGTTCCTAAACCACATAAAGCAAGTGTTAATCATATGTCACCTACTGAACAGGCTTTGTGCAAACAGGAGATTCAGCAGTTGCTTGGACAAAACTTCATTGAGCCTTGCAAAAGCCCATGGGCATGTCCGGCCTTTTAGGTCAACAAACATAGTGAGCAGAAATGAGGAAAGAAGAGGTTGGTAATTAATGAGGCTCTAATGCTTATCAGGTATCCTCTTCCCAATAAAGAATTGTTGCTTGCTAAAATCACCAATTCAAATGTTTTCAGCAAATTTGATCTTAAAAGTGGTTTCTAGCAAATTGGTATTATTCCAGATGATAGATATAAAACAGCCTTCACAGTTCCAGATGGCCAATACCAATGGACAGTAATGCCATTTGGTTTGAAGAATGCTCCTTCTGAGTTCCAAAAGTGGATGGAAGATATTTTTGGAGGGGTAGAGTATGTGATTGTATATATTGATGACCTTCTTGCATTTAGTAAGGATGTGAATACTCATAAGCTGCATTTAGAAAAATTCTATGAAATGGTGTACAAGCATGGTTTAGTTCTATCTGACTCAAAATAAAAGTTTCAAATTGGAAAAGTCAGAATAGACTATTTAGGATTACATATTGAACAGGGTCACATAGAGCTTCAACCTCATATCCTTCTTCATCTTCTGAAATTTCCTGATATTTTCCTTGATGTAAAGATGCTTCAAAGATTTTTTAGGTTGCTTGAATTACATCCGTCAGTTCTATGAAAATCAACCTGAAGATACTAATATTTTGCAGAAAAGGATGAAGAAAGAAAAAGTTGAATGGTCTAATGAGATGACTATGGTAGTAAGGAACATAAAAAGCAAAATCAGAGGACTTCCCAAGTTAAGACTACTTGACACTGATCTCCCATTTATTCTTGAAACAAATGCATCTGATCATACTTGGGCTACAGTGTTATTACAGAAACATGGAAGGAAAGAACTTGTTTGTGCATATGCCTCTGGTACTTTTGATGACACAGAAGTTAAGTATCCATCTTCCCACAAAGAGATACTTGTTGTCAAAAGAGGAATTCAAAGATTCAGATTGTTTTTAAAAAGTGTCAGATTTTTAGTTAGAACTGATCTGAAACATATAAAAGGTATTTTTTCCAACAAGAAATTGTTAGAACAAGGAAATACCAGGGTTCTAAGATGGGCTCTCTGGCTAGAAGGTTTGATTTCGATTCTGTCTATAAATCAGGTGCAGAAAATTATTTAGCAGACATGTTGACAAGGGAAGGAGCTCCAGAAATGAAATACATCAAGATGTTCAGACCCCTATACAAAGGAGAAAGTTCTTCAAGTAAAATCCAGTCCAGTCTAGTGTCTGTCAGTCCAAAATTTGTTCAGTCTTGGTCTGTAGTCAGTGTAAATATGAATTCTGTTGGGATTGTTTTATTTTAAGAGTCAAGTCATTACTAGTAGAAGTCATCCAAATGATTTTGCAGATTTGGTTTGATTCAGAGTCTGGTATGACAGCCTATAATAGTGAGTTACCTTATAGAGATAGGCCTTGGCATGTCTATTATTCACTGTTTGGAGAACCAGTTCCCATCTATTTTGGTTTTGTCCAACATACTGATTGGACATGGCAAGATTATTTCTCTATCCACCAGAGGGCCAGGATACATGGTTATGTAAAAGTCATTGCATATGCGACATTGTTAGATAGTGCTAATAGTTGGTGGAGTCCTTGGTTTAAGTTGTTCATGTTTAAGTATATGCCTAGAGGTGAGCAGATTTGTCATTTTAATTTCTAAGAAACCATTATCACTTTAATTTGGGAAATCCATATTGTTGCACAAAACGAATACACTGTAGAGTTTGAATTTCTTCATGCTGATACAAAAGTAGTCTTACAGGATAGACAGCAAGATGAACCATCATTCAGTTTGAAAGTCAGCTTCCATGGAGAGATTTCTACATATCCCAGGCAGAGACCAGTAAATGTATTCCATTTTCCATTTTATTGTTGTTTCTTGGAAGAAGCACCTCCATGGCTTGATGATGCCTTGCCTCATGATATATTTGCTCCCAAAATAGAACAATTATTAGAGATGGATGAAGCTGACAGAGAATATGCTGCTACAGAAGAATGGCAATATAATAGTGATTGATGTATATGATCACTCATTTGATATCATGTACATTTTAGTTTTCATGGGTTTTCTTTAAAATATCCACTTTGTAATTATTATGAGCCGATGTCCTAGATTCCGGCCGTCTTGTCTATAGATCATATAATCTTGCTTTTTAGGTAGTGTCAGATTCGGTCCCCATATGGCTTTGCCTTTAAGGGACGAGATAACAATTGGTAGTACCCACTTGCCCGAATCTTTTAAGTACGCATTACTGATAGTCCTTCGGATATGATTTCCTGCATGATATTCATGCCGAAAGTAGATTCCATCTGTTAAAGGTTTCCAGTAAAAGTTTTAACCGGTTAACTTGCTAGGATATTATAAATACTAGCATTGTAAGATGGAGGGGCATTCGGAATTCTTGAGTCATTTGTGTGTTTGGGTCTCATTTGTGTGTTTGAGTCTAGTCTGGGTCTAAGCTCCCTGCTCTGCATCTGTGAGAAATTTCTCGATTTCCTTGCATCACGGAGGTCTAACTCCCAGTTCTTAGGAAAATGTCACTGCAGTCAATCTCTGGAATGTAATATCATTTTGAAATCTTAATATATCGCCTTCCCGCAAAAACCGTTAAAAAACAAATTCTAAATTCTAACTTTTTTTTAATAATTTTTTAAATTTTAAATTAAAAAATTAAATTTATTTAAAAAAAAAAAAAAATATTTTTAATTATTTGTATTTAAAATAATATATATATTTTTAATTATTTGTATTTAAAAAAAAATTGTTTAAAAAAAAATATTTAATAAAAACAAAGATTGTTTAAAAAAAATTAATTTTAATTTTTTTTAAATAAAAAATTTAGGTTTAATAAAAATAATTATTATTATTACTTTTTTTAAAATCAAAAATACGCATTTTTTTTTTATTTTGAATTTTTTTTTGTATATTTTTTTTTTTAATTTGAATTATTATTTTTTTTAAATAAAAAATAGGCATTTTTTTATAAATTGTAAATGTTTATTTATTTATTTATTTCATTTGAAAAGACATGTATTTTACGCCATTTTCTTCTTTTTTTTTGGTTTTTTTTTTTTGTTTTTTTTAATATTAGTTTTACTAGTTTTTTTATTTTTTCGTTAATTTTCTATTTTTTTTTTTTAAACTAGTTTGTTTTTAAATTTTTTTTCCTAGTTTTTGCTAATGTTTTTTCCTAATTTCTCTATTTTTACTTATATATATATATATATATATATATCCAAATTCTTTTATGGTTTATGAGATAATTTCTTTTTAACATTTTTTATTTTTTATTTTTGTTTTTTTTATATATTTTTATATATTACCCGAATGCGAGTGAATTAATTTTTCATTAATGGAGTTAATTAATGGTGCCGGCGCTCAGCCCTGCCAGCTGCTGGACAGCGCAATTCTCCAAGCTCAAACTTGGCTCATGCTGGCTCACATAAGGCGAAAGCAGGTCTGCCTGCAAATCGACTTAAGTGCTCATACCGGCTGAGAAAAGGCTGTTGATGTTTTCTTCATTGCGCATTTGGCCTTCCATTCCATTATTTTCTCCCCGTCCTCTTGCCTTTGCCTGCTCCATGCAGAAAATCTCTGCGGCAGAATGGTTTCAGCCATTAGCGGGTGGCTCCTGGTGGCTCTCGATGTTGGAATTGGGCTTCCCTTTTCCCAATCTCCATCCTACTCTCTGAACCTTGCTCGAAATCCCTTTGTGCTGTCTCGTCTTCCCTCCAAAGATAACTATTCTACTGAGCTCCCCCTTCGCCACTTAACCATGGTCCGTCACCGCATGAGAAGTCGACATGGAGGGAGCCGTGGTGGTCACGCGCATCCTCAAACTGCCCACTCTGTTGATCAGCCTCCGCCCCCTGCTTCTCCGCCTTCATCTCAAGCGAATTCGCCTCCTCCTAGCCCTTCCCGCAGACCTTTCCCGCACAATGCTTTCCAGACGACTCATTTTAAGTTTCAGAGCAGCCTAAACATGCCCATTATCACGGCCAATATTACCATCATTTTCTCTGAAGAAGAGGCTCCGCCTCAAGCTCTAGCGCACACTTCGGCTGAGCACTCTCAGGGCGGTCACAGAATTGCGAGCAGCCATGGCATTGAGCAGAATTTGGTCGAACAAGGCAAGGTGGACAGGCGTGGTGAACAGCATATCAAGGGTGGTGCTCCTAGCGACACTCGGCCACCAGGTGGTAGCTCTCTTGGGGCCTTTATCTCGAGGGCCATTGCAGGCAGTTCTAACGGCACCCGTCCAACGTCGGATCCTCCTAGTGGCAGCAGGGCTGGTGAAGTGGCAAGGGATGGAGAAATCTGGTATGGCAATGCATGCCCTATCCTTGAGGAGCAACCGAACTAGGACGTGGTCATGTGATGCCACCTGGACCCTTTCGTGTCCTCCCAGAGTTATCTTATGGCTCACTTAGTTAAGTTCAGATGGTTTTTGGTTTTGTGGTTCTGGTTTTGTCTCGGTGGCTCGATAGTCTAGTTCTTTGTTTTTGTGGTTTGTTAGTTTGTGAATCTATGGTTGAAATGGACAGGATCTCTATCTTTTGTTGTTGGTCTCGACAGCCTCATAGGGGGTTATCCCAAATCCTCTTTTTGGTTTTCTCGTTGTATTTGGGTTCCTATGTATGGTTTTCTGCATAACTGTAATTGGTCCTCCCAATCATGGGACAATTTTGATGAGCTGAAGGCACTCAGATGCTCTAGACTGAGGCTTCGACCTCCTTGTAATATTATTCTTATTTCCCTTTAATAGAACTAGTCTTTACAAAGAAAAATATATATATACATATATATTTTTATATATTTGTTTTTTAGAGACAATTATTTCATTTGGATTGAAAATTTAATTAACGATGTATAAATATGTAGAATATCGAAAATGCAAAATATCGACCTTCTTCTTTAAATATGCAAAACAATAAAAACCTCACTACAAAAAAAAAAAAAAAAAAAAAAAAAAACAAGAAAATATGAAGAAGAAGACCACTTCCAAAATTATTAAATTTACAAAATAATTATTTACATTTCATACAATAAAAAAATTTAAAGTCAAAAAATAGGTCTTTTAAAAAAAGGGTCTAATGCAGAATAACCACTTTTTAAAATCAGCATGAAAATCACTACCATTCTGAAACGCAATGTACATAAAAAAATTAAAGTGCCAAAAACTATGCTCTAAAAAAAACATGTGTGTTCTGCATCACCCCTTTTCAAAATCAGGTCACTTTTTTGCTATCTCTACAAAATGAGTAATAGTATCAGTTCCCGTTTCAAAGTTTACATTGTTAAGCGATGGTTAGGCCTACCAAGCTATATTGGAAAGTGATAGAGCATGTATTGAGATACCTCAGAGGCACTACTCAGTTTGGGTTGTGGTAAAGATGGATAGAGGAAGTGAAGCTTCAAGGCTTCATTAATGTAGATTGGGCGGGGAGTCCATCTGAAAGGAAGAGCACATCAGGAGGGATCTTTAGTATTGGGTCAACAAAGTTTCTTGGTACAACAGGAAACAGAGATCGGTTGCACTCAGTTCAGCAGAGGCAGAGTACATGGCTGCAAGTCAAGAAACATGTGAGGCTATCTAGATGAGAAAGATCCTGGTTGGTTTGTTTGGTCAACAGATGGATCTGGCAGTGATTTATTGTGATAATCAAAGTTGTATCAAACTCTCTGAAAATCTAGTTTTTCATGATCGGTCCAAGCATATAGATATTCGGTATCATAATCTCAAAGATTGTGTATTGAGGCGGATCATGTTGTTATATTACATTCCCATGGAGGAGAAAGATGCTAACATCTTGACAAAGGCATTGCCAAGATGTAAATTCGAGTTTCATAGAGACAGGATAGGGGTAGTGGATAATCCCTTTCTTGTTGAGAGGGAGTGTTGAGAAATGACAATAAGAAATTCTAGTTTAATTTGTCCTTGAATTAAACTGTGAATTAAAATGGAATTCTTTTCTCATAGTAATTTGAAAATAAATAACTAAGTTTAATTAACATAATTAATCTAGGAAATTTGAATTGGAAGTCTTTTAGAAGAATGTATATGTTCTCCCTAACTTATAGAAGTTAAGGATGAGTTATGAATGAGTTGTAATTAGTTAACTCAGTTTATTGAGTTAATTCCAGTTAAATTAGCTCCAATCAGTTTCAAGAACTAATAGTGAGTAAATATTTAGTTGGGACACTAGTGACCTTATTAGTGCTACTCTAGTTAACTGAAGATTCCCTCATCAGTAACTCATGCATGTCGATTATGAGAGAGACCTAGTTGAGACTAGAGTGCAGGGATAGTGTACTATTTGTTTTAGCTTTTTCTAGGTTGCACTGATAGTTCATACATTCAGGCATTGATCCTTGAGGGATTGCACTATTTTTAGAGGCTTTATTTCCATTTAAATACAAGCTATCCTTCATAGGAATTACATATTGGAATAGACACTTGGATAGCTTGCGAATTGACTAAGCTTTGGCCTTGAGCTTGCTTATGAGTTGGAGATTGAATTTACTGAGTGCTGGGATTGTTCTAGAGAGAACAAGCATTGTAATTTCATCTTGATTTTCTGGATTAATACAAAACAAATAGTGGGGTTTTGAGATGTGGCTTTCCCCAGATATTTATTGTGTTATGTGCCTTTGATTCTCTTCCTCTATTGATTATTGTTTGCTTGATGTTTATGGGATTCTGCTGTAAAGAGTAGAAGTAGATTCTTGTCTCTTACTTTAGCAAATTGCATTATCTTGTGAATCTATAGGATTTTCTACATACTCCCAACGATTGTGGACTTTCCTAGTTAGTTCTATGCCAGGGACCCCGAATTCTGAGCCACTTTTTAGGGCCACGACTCAAGCTTCTGTCCAAAACTCAGTGAAACTTCTAGAAATGATAAATGACATATAAACAAAGCTTATAAACAAAAACTTGAATTGGGACTTGACCTGAACCGAGGGAAAATTTTAAGGATGGAAAATTATATTGAATTTTAAAAATGTTGGTGAATCTCACTAGTCCCTAATATGCAAGCCATAAAAATGTTATTGATGTATTTGTAAACTTATCCAAATTTATAATGATTTTAGATATCCTCTCTATATAATGTTGGCAATTTTTAAGGTAAAATAATTTTATATTGTAAAATTTGAGCGAATCATTTTTATAAAAAATGGAAATTGGCGAATCTTTTTTTGGAAAAATCATGGAAAATTAGCCCACCTCCAAATATTAACCCCTAAAATTTTCCATGCCTGACCCCTCCCAACCGCGGTTGATATTCCGTCAACCTATAGATCATGAATGAAAATATGAACAAAGGGATCTAAAACATATATGACGTTAAACAAGAAGGACCAAGTACATCTCACAATAGATGTCATAACACCAATTAGTTCATGTATTCATTAACCATAAATTCATTAATGGAAATGTGATAAGAGCCATACTTAGATCTGTCAATTAATTATTGTTATAACCAACATATAACCAGATAAATAACAATGATAGAATAGCCATTAAAGCCACATAATAACAAGTACATTTTCTCCTCAAAATGAAGAGGAACTTAGCTCTTATTAACCATATGCAAAAGTCAACCAATTTAGGAACTTCCATGAATCACCCGACCATATATTGGGTTGAACCAAATATTTCATTCAGCGAGTCACCCCCGTGCCATATTCCAAGCATGAATGTGGGATCTCATGGGATAAACCAAGCCATAAAAAACTAAGGGAATCCAGAGGTTAAACCATCTCCACCCTCACTAAATGGTGATCTCACCTAAATTGGTCCCAAGATCACGAAACCAAACCGAGCTTGTATGCCTTAGAATTCCTTCACCATCCATTGAGGGATTTTCTTGTGTCCACCCACCTATTGAGGGCTTCTTGTAGAAAACCATCTCCACCCCCAACCCTTGGGATTTTCCTAAGACCACCTCACTTGGATCCAAAACCTTCTGGAAATCCAAAGCTCAATTGAGAAAGAATACCATCACACCATGGCTATCCGGAAATGGAAAGGCAAGGTTAAAACCACTATCAAAACCTGGCAAAATGAATGCCACCAACAACAAAGAAGACAAAATACAAACATGAATATGTCATGCATGCCAAAACCAATTAGGAAATCATACATGCAATCTCTTACCTGTAAGTATTCCTACTGAAGCTACTTGATCCAACCTTTCCTTGCTTAATCCCTATTTTCCTTTGCTTTCCTTGTCCTTGGCTTGCTTGATTTCCTTCTCCTCTTGGTTCTCTTCTCCTCTTTGAGACTAACTCCAAAACTGAAATGACAAAAAGCTAAACCAGTAAGAGCTACCAATTTATGCTATGATCTTTTTTTATTCTTGATGGCTCCAATTCTTCATTTTTCCATTATTTTCCTCCTCACATGCAACCTGTAACCTTTCACCACCTTTTTCTCCTAATTTACTTTATTTTCATTAAAAATGCCAATTAAGACCTTTTTTCCTTTTCAAAGCCTTTTCCATTGCCTTTTCCAATTTCTCCTTAGTGATAAACGCAACAAGTGATGCCCACTAGGATATTTTACCCAACATTCAACATGGAATAAGTGTCCCATGACCTTGGTATTATTTTTCCTTTATTAACTTTTATTACATGAACTTTTGAACTAGGGATGTTACAGGTACTACCAGAAGTATCATCATGACCAATCTCATCATCATGATCATGATCACCACTCTCATCATCATGATCACGATCACCACCCTCATCATCATCATCACCACCCTCATCTGATGTATCTACCACTACATGGCCTGCATCCTTCATCATTTCCAGTAGACTACTAGCTCCGATGATATGACACATAAGAGACATCATCTCACACAAATAGTCTCTGTACAGACCCACGACCCTAGTATCTATGTTGATATCTCGAGCCTACACATGCCAATCTTTCCAATCTAACATAGTAGTCCATATGAAATAGCATACCATGTAGATTTTTATTTGTAGATTCAACAACTTACGTGATATGCTAAAACATAGGACAAGAATCTACTCTACTCATCAACAGAAACAAAAATTGATCGATGAAAACACTAAGCATAAAATGAAGAATTTCAATCACACATAACACAATATTTTTTTGGTGAAAAAAACTACTCAAAACCCCGACTATCTATATTGCATTAACCAAAATATCTTGGAAGTAAATATAAAGCTTGTTCAACCTAAACAATTCCTACACAAATACAATCTATCTTTGTGCTTCCTTGGCAAGCCTCAGATGAATATAATATGCTCTGCTCAACCTGCACAAATATTTTCTATCCTCTGCCTGATTGACTACCTTTGGCCAACAATTAGCCAAATTCCTAGCCTTCCAAGCCCCTACTTCCTTGCGCAATCCATAATAAGGGAATTAGCCCATATTTAATTAGGAAAATCCATCACCACAACTGTGCAATCCACCATAGGTCTTCTATAGATTGCATGCACCATATGTACAACTTAGAAAATTATATAATTGATAGTACATTGTCCCTAAACTCTAATCTCAACTAGGTCTTCCTATGAACTATCATGCATTAGTTATTTTTGAGTGAATTATCAGTTATCTGATTGATCACTACATGTGAATTAAATCCAATTTAATTCACTTGAGCACTCACTAGTTCCTCCAATAGTTAGAACTAGTTTAACTTAATTTAACTCAGTTAAACCGAATAAATTTTTTGAACTCAATAATAACTCAGCCTAGGCCCCTAAAATTTAGGGATCACTCTACATGACTCTAGATAGACTCCCAACTCAAATTTACTAAGCCAACTAAGTCAACTTAATTGTTACAAGTTACTATGAGAATAGAATTACAATTTAATTCCTAATTTAATTCAAGGACAAATTAAATTAGGATTTTCCTTGATGCTACTTTTAACATTTCTTGTTGTTATTTTCAACACTTCCTCTCAACAAGAAAGGACTTCAACTCTATCACGATCTGGCACCTTTTGAATGTTCTACATGCAACACTTCTCTCTAGTGTTGTTGCTACTACAACTTCTGAAACTGAAGAAACATCTAAACTAAATCATTATGATGCATCTATCACCAGAGTCTCTAACTTATACTAGCTACTGCACTGTCTACTGAAAACTCTACACTGCTGCAGACCCTGAATTGTGACATCTTCATTGTTTCCAACTCTTATCTGCACTCCCAAGTATCTGACTATTGCTAGTCTCTGCCTCTGTCACTCTGATATATGACTGCATCAACTGCTACTAATCCATGTACTATGGGCTCCCGTAGTGAGGTAATGATCCATGAGACAAAACATCTCAATGGACCCTACTCAAATTTCTACACTCTTGGGGCTATTGCTTCACATCGCCCCACCTCTCACATGGAGGTATGGCTACATGTGCTCCCTTTGCCCACTTGGCTCAAAATTTTCCCCTACTAGAGGTCTCTACTTGAGTGGATGTCTCCACTCAATCTCCTCATTGCTTCTCCAATTATGGCTTCTCCACAGCTTGCTGAGGCTACTTCTGGGACTACATCTGAGGCTGCATGTTGAGAGGTAATTCAATCTCCCTCTCAACCACCAAGTATTTAACCTTGGCC
Source organism: Pinus tabuliformis (assembly GCA_031772625.1). Taxonomy (NCBI): domain Eukaryota; kingdom Viridiplantae; phylum Streptophyta; class Pinopsida; order Pinales; family Pinaceae; genus Pinus; species Pinus tabuliformis. The sequence continues at coordinate 477,681,389 of CM062805.1, read as the reverse complement.
TTGGTCCTCAAAGCTTTGCATACATCTTTTACCTCAAGTGCATACAGATTCTTGACTCCCACACTGATTTGTTTCACTTGTCTTGTGGTGATGTGTCTAAGGAAAACTTTTCCTTTCCTAAAAATCACATTATAGCTACAGTCTTTCAATACCGTGACAGAAACAAGATTATTCTTCAGTATTGGAACATACATCACATCTATGATTTTGAGAGGGGAGCTAGAATCCCTCTGAAAGATAATTGTACTGATTTCAGCCACACTATATCTCCCATCATATCCAAAATCTATGTTATGCTTGAGTTATTTCTCCTCAAAGTCACTGAAGAGCTCTCTATTCCTCATCATATGGAATGAGGCACCATTGTCGAGATACCACATGCTTCCCATTACATTGATGGCCATGCATGTAATGAGAGTGAAATCAAGTTCGAATTGTGAAGCTAGAGCTTCACCTACTGCTGCTATCACATATTCCTTCTTTCTTTCTTTCTTCCGTGGGAAATTCGTGCATAGTGAACATACTCGTGATAGTGAAAACACTTTATTTTCGACATGTCATTCTTCTTTTCGCCCTCCTCACATTAGGACTTCTTTCCCTTGGATTTATTTTCTTTGTGGCCTGATAGAAAGTCCTCTTCCAGTTCTTTGGAAGAGGTCCCGTCTTTGGTGTTTTACCGAAACTCTTCTTGTACCAAGTCGGACCACAATCACTCCCACTTTGGTAGCTTCTCCCTCGCATTAACTGAGTCCTGGTAAATGTTCCAGCTCTTGGGAATTATTAAAAGTTCTAGACTCACCAAATCATCTTCAGCAACAGTAATCCTAACACTTCCAAGCTCATCCTGACACTGGGTGAACTTGGTCAAGTACTTCAGAATAGAGTGGCCCTTCTCTATCGTCATATTTTTGAGTTTTTCCTTTAGTGCTAGCTTCTTGTGGTCACTGCTATTTTGAAATAGGCTCGTAAATGGATTCCACATTGCAAATGGAGTTTCCTTACTGTGGATATTCAAGACAATATGATCTTGAACTCCATCTAGGATAATCCTTTTCGCTTTTTCCACACACTTTCTCCATTCAGCCAAATCTGTAACATCAATTGTTGGAGGCTTTGGAATGTCATGATCTATGAATTCCTTCAGCCCGATTTCTTCCAACACTTCCTCCATCCTATCCTTCCAAGCTATGTAATTCGAAATTCCCTCCAAGGCATACTCAAGTCTCAAACTGTAGAATGACATACTGCTGATTCTGAAGTATGAACCTGCAAATTCGATTTCACCAGCACAACAAAATCGAATTCTCCTCATTTATAACATTGTCTTCAACTCTGGTACCATGTATATTTTTACTTGTAGATTCAACATATTATGTGATATGATAAAACATAAGACAAGAATCTACTCCACTCATCAGCAGAAACAAAAATTGATTGATGAAAACACTAAGAAAAAAAGGAAGAATTTCAATCACACATAACACAATATTTTTCTGGGGAAAACAACTACTCAAAACCTTGACTATCTATATTGCAATAAATAGAATATCTAAGAATAAAATACAATGCTTGCTCAAACCGAACAATTCTTGCACAAGTACAATCTATATCTCTACTTCCTAGGCAAGCCTTGGATGAATACAATATGCTTTGCTCAACCTTGAGCTCAACCTGCACAAGTATTTTCTATCCTCTACCTGATTGACTGCCTTTGGCCAACACTTAGCCAAATTCCTAGCCTTCCAAGCCCCTAATTCCTTGCGCAATCCCTAAGGGAATTAACGCATATTTAATTGGGAAAATCCCTCACCACAACTGCACAATTCATCATAGGCCTTATGATCGCATGCACCATATGTACAACTTGGAAAATTGTACATCTGATAGTATATTATCCCTAAACTCTAATCTCAACTGGGTCTTCATCTGAAATGACATGCATGAGTTATTTTTGAGTGAATTATCAATTATCTTATTGATCACTATGTGTGAATTAAATCCAATTTAATTCACATGATCTTTCACTAGTTCCTCCAACAATTAGAACTAGTTTAACTAAATTTAACTCAGTTAAACTGAATTAAATAATTAAAACTCAATAATAAATCAACCCAGGCCCCTAAAATTTAGGGATCACTCTACATGATTCTAAATAGACTCCCAACTCAAATTTACTAAACCTACTAAGTCAAATTAACTTATTTAACTGTTACAAGTTGCTATGAGAATATAATTACAATTTAATTCAAGGACAAATTAAATTAGGATTTTTCTTGATGCTATTTTTAACATTTCTTGTTGCTATTTTCAACAAACCAACCCTACAGCTCGGGATGCCCACCCCCGCCTAAGGATGTGCCTCACCCTCTTGGGCCTTGCCCATCTCCTCATATCTTCCATCCAGTGGGGAAGGAGGCATGCCCCCATCGAATGTGCTGATGTATACAAAATAAATAGTATGAAATAATAATCAGAAAGTTTCATTAAGCAATTTAATAAAACAAGTTAAAGAACGTAATGGAATAAATTTTATTATAATTAATTAAAACGATAAAATGAAACTAGATTAATTTAAAGAAAACACTAATAATACCTTTATCATTTGGAGGCTCAGCCATTGTGAAGAGGGTATTGGGACACTATCTCCAACCAATCCCCGTGTACGAAAATGCCAACATGATAAAAACATGGTCATCCTCACTAGCCAGTAGTGCCAGTGCCTCAGCAGAAATCCTGGCTGGATACTCCGGTAGGCCCCTCTTGGGAATCATCTGCCCCCATATGTGCATATGGACCTTTGTGATCGGCCTAGGAGGAAGGTCAAATGTAGGTCCCATCTCTAGGAACCTCTAAAAAAATAAAATAAAAAGATCTGAAGCGAAAGGGAAGGTCGCCCTCCCATGTCTCAATACATGTCATCTATCTAAAGCCATACAAAAATACCTCAAAAAAAGGGCAGACCATCTGATAGAACGTGGCACCTGAATCAAATAATCGACATAATACAAAAGAGGGAAACTAATGTGCTTCCCATCACTACTAGTGTGAAATGGTGGAGACTAATAACGAGAGGAACCTAACCTCCTATGTAACAAAAAAATAAATTCGTAATTTTCCACTACACACCTAAAAATCTGTTGGACGTACTGCATGAGGCCCAACATATCTCTAGATGTAGGCAAGTTGATTCTTAGTTGCAACCCCGTGGGGGAATCAGGGAACTTAGGAAAATCCTCCCTTCACCTGGATATGCCAGTGATAAAGTATATGTCCTCCTCAGAAGGCCTATACCATGCCCCAGGACCGACATCGAAAGCCTTCTCCTATGCACTCCATTGTCGGATCAGATGTGCCAATAAGATAGAGCGTGCCTTCAGGGATGTACATTGTAGCCTCCTCATACTACCTGAGGAGGCCTACATTCCTTTAGAGCACTCAAGTCATTACAGTAATATGGTGAGGGTATAAATCCATCTCTCTCTCTCTCTCTAGCCTCCCATGGTCAGACCATATTGTATGGGTTTTCCTGCTGCTCCTACTCCTACTAATTCTCCTTTTGTTGATGTCTCTGCTACATGATTGACATATAAAAATCATAAACCTCATACATAAAATACATTTTTTTTATTAAATGAAACATGTATTTATAAATATGGAAACATGACTTTCAATTAAAAAAAATCATCGGTGCATTCAAAACACAATCATGCACCATCTCTCGTGTGTTATCGAACATAACCACATTGATATCAGTGCAAACCTAAGTATGACGCACTGATGTTGATTCAAAAATTTAATTTTTCATCACGGTGCATCACACTTATGCACCAGTCCACTCTTATAACGTTTTCGCACTGTTACGAAATGTTCAAGTTATCAAATGCACCAGACGATAGCTATATTTTTAAATATTATTTTTATGGTGTGTTTGGTAAATATAAATGCACTGGGAGTAAGACACCGCTGTACAACTTATCACTTTCCCAGTATGTTTTCATTTACAAAACACACCGCAAAAATCGTGGTGCATTATATTTAGGCACCTAAATGTGGTGCACCCTGTAAATTTATAGGGTGCACCACTATTGGTGTGAGTCGGACATATCAAGTGCACCGCACAGGGATTTTTTATTTTATTTTCAAAAACAATGGAAAATTTAAGCTAATTTTCAATTCTAATCCATTAAAAAAATAAATTAAAGAGAAACATAGACACTACCTAGATATTTGGTCATCGGGGAGGCATTGTTGACACGTAATGGAGAAAAACAAATTTTTCCACGGTTTGAAAAAATTGTAAAGTCAGGCAGTAAGCACCGTACAAATTGATGGTGAGAAAGAGAAACACTGATCTTAGGGTGATTATGTGAGGCAATAGTGGCATTGGTGCTTTAGAGCTCTCCAACACTATAGATGGTAAAAATGAAAATTATGGCCAGGAAATTTTTCTTTGTATTTAACCCTCCTCTGGTGCATTACTCTAACCGCACCAGTGAGGAATAGATCTTAGAGCACCATATTTTTTTAATTTAAAAATATATAGTGACACTTTTCTTAAGATTCCCTGGGCATTATAATATAGGTACCACACTAATACTTTGTTTGAATATAGCACCACTCTATTTAAAAAAATTAAAAACCTCTTAGTAGTGCTCTTTAGTAGATGCCCCGAGGCATTTTAATAAATTTACCGCACTAGTGCATCATTGGAAAATAGCACCATATTTTTTTGAAATTTAAAAACTATAGCAGTGTTCCTTTGTGGTATGCACCAGGGCATTTTAGTACATGACCGATGCTAGTGATATCGATTATTAAAGCATCGATGCATTGTGTTATTTAGCGCACCATGATTTTTTATTTAATAAAAAAAAAATTTCCATGGTCCACCACGTTCTATGTGGCACTTCTGCTTGTATAGATAGTTAGAACATGTTCATTTGTATATTGTAGATGCACAATTTAAAAAACATTTGCTAAAACATCTCTCTTCCCACCTCTGCTACAAATGAAATTTTGGGCTATTTTTATAGGGGATTTTGCAAAAACCTCCGTTAGAAGGTATATTCCTTGTAGTGCTTCCAACCATTGCCTCCAACACCTGTGCCCCACACCTAAGAAATCTCCTCCCTTTTAATCTAACACATTGTACCTTCCTACAATTGATTTTGTTTGCATAGATTATTGAACGTTTAGTAGGTAATTTTGGGACTAATCTTGTCCTTCCATGAGGGAATTTCACTTTTCAGGTGTTGTCAATTCAGAGCTCATCAATCCATCACCTCAGTATGGAAATTGATATCTGAGGAGCTTGCCAAGAAGGGGTCTCAATAAGACACATGTAGAAGTGAAACACAAAGATACTATCATGCATGAGTTAAAGGAATTTTGGATCACATTTGATAGATGGGAACCCAAGGGCTCCAATATCATATCCAAATACTTTGGAAGACAAATATCGAATTCAATCTAGACCTATCAAAAAGAATCAAAGACATAGCAATAGAATATGGATCTTGCTATTAACACATTACAATTGAGCCTCATGTCACAATTGCCAAATTATGGTTTTCCAAACATTCAACATAAACATGTATTTTTCCACAATTTTGGTGGAATGTAATTTTGTACTTTGAAAAAATAGAAAATGTAAATTGTGTGGAAGCCCAAGGGTCACACATGGAATGTGAAGAGTCACTAGGAAGTCTAAAGGTCTTAGGGAAGTTCAAGAGTCATGAGGGAACTCAAGATTCATATGAGAGGTGAAAGGCCGCCTCATTTATTGTAAATAAATCCTCATAACTCAAGCAATGGACTTTTAGCCTTGGCTTCTCAAGCTTGCATATGAGAGAAGATCATTATTTTGAGGAGAAATTGGTGGCTACATGTTCCACTATTGGTGTTAGTGATGCATCATTGTAATAATGTATCTTGTCACTTTCACTTGATATTTAGAATCTCTCAAAGCCGGGCATGCTTTCTTGCATGTATCATGAATGTCATAAGACTATTATTTCATGTTTGCGATCTATGTTTGTGTTCATATGTACTAAAGAAAATGAACTATTTCAATGGATTTGGTATAAATCTTAATTTAATTGTCTGTCCTTACTTGATTTCATGATCGTTTTTATTTTGAAAACTATTTTTCATATTAATTATCTTTCTATGTGTGCCTTTATTAGAGTGGTACTACTACTTTTCTTCTAAAGGATCACTCTTTCATTTCCCATCCATGAAAGTAATTTATACACATTACATTTGTATGTTTCAAAAAGATGACTTACTTCTTATCTCAAAGTATATGAATGCCCTCTTATATTATTTATTGCAGCTAAGGAAAATTTTTAAGATCATTTTAATGGTAGTTGAGCTGATTTCCCGGATGGATATCCTATTCCAAACCATATGAGGTATAATTGGGACTTCATACTGGGGAGTCCACTTATGTTTGTGTACTTCTAGCTATTGGAAATACTGAGAGGGGGGATGAATCAGCATTCCTTTTGAATCGTTACTTATACCAATTAAATCAATTATATTTAGAATACAAAATAAGCAATAGGAAAAAATGATTTTATTAATATAATATTTATAATGAATCAAGTACAATATATAGGGTTCCAACCCTTGATGAAGACATCGATCTTCAATTCCCCAGGCTCCAACCTGTTGCCAAGCAGCAACTTGGTCTTTTATGAGGATCCAACCTCTAGGGCTCTGACACTATCTTGTCAAGGCACCAACCTTGGATTTAGGAGCATCAACTCCAAGGACACCAATCCTTCCAATTCTAAAGCACCAACCCCAAGGGCTCTGACCCTATCTTGTCAAGGCACCTAGGAGCACCAACTCCAAGGACACCGATCCTTCCAATTTTGAGCCACCAACCCCAAGGGCTCTAATCCTCCGCTATATATTGCCTAGATATGCTTGGTATTAATTCTCTTCTCGCAAAATCTTCTTCACTAAATTTTGTCTATCTACAGCTTCACTGCTACATCAAGGTCTTCACAAGTCTTCATATTTCCCAAACAAAGTTTGCAAAGTTACCTCATGATGATTTCAAATAGGCATTGTGATCTCCAATAATGTTTCCAAGATTTGTTGAAGCTTTCCAACAAGATATCTGTGTTAAGTCTCAATGTATGCACAAAATGAATTCTCTGTTTTCAAGCCTCTGTTCTTATTGTCGCAGTAACTCCTTTAGGAGTGATTGTCATGGTATCTTACTTCCAAGGAACAAACTCACAAATACTTCAACATTGGTGTTGTCTACTGCTCCCTTCAACTGATGACTGATGAAATCTTACTTCGTTGGTTCGAGGTCAAACAGATATTCACAAAAAAACTACTCTTTACGTTGAGGTCTGTACTTCTTCTAATTCATCACAGGTTCGAGTCATTCAAATATTAACCCAATCAATAGAATTTATCAACCTTCAGCTTCCTTCTTTCTTGTTGGACCTTTAGCTTCCTTCCTTCTCGCTCGACCTTCGGCTTTCTCTGTTTCTTCAAGTTCATGAGTTGTGAACTGTTACTTCTTCTTTGTGTTAGATGCACAAAATTCGTTGCCTGAAGTGGAGCGTTTCAACTTGTATATATATGAGTTTTTCCAATAACCAAAAGACACGTTCATTGGGAGGAGAGGTCGACTTATGAGTTTGCACATTAAAATATTTTATCGGAGAGGCCCTTTTTTTAATATTCATCCAAGGCTATACCCACATGGAGGTGCCACATTAATCGCAATTGCAACCGCAACATTATCACATTAATCACAATCACAACATTCATGAAAATAGTAGTTATTCCTTTAATCCTACAATCGCAATTTTTAGAGGTCTTCACATTACATAGCGATTCCCCTACTGTAGACAAAGCGGATGCGATATGATCTTAAGTAGCTGTTAATAAAGTTTTCGGGTCAAAAACCTTATCGCAATCAACGGTTTGACATCCCTTAGAAACTAGAGATATTGTAGATGCGATATTGTATAAAGTCATGTTATAGTGGTGCAGTGGGTCACAATATTATATCGCAATCAGAGGTTTTACCATTACCTTTATGACTTGCAATATGAAATTTCATACAACGGATGCGATATAGTATTAAGGTGTATTATAATGGAACCATTAGGTCCGCAGTACATATCACAATCGATGTTTTACCATGACATCCCGTTAAGACTTTTGATATGAAAGTTTCGATGAGGTGGACGTGATATAACATAATGGTGTATTCTAATGGAGTGGGTGGGTCCGCATATCAAATCACAATCAGGGGTTTTGTACGGTGGCGTATAATAGAACCCATCGATGTGATATGTTAACTCCTCTGGTTTATGGGCTATGAAGTTTTAAAAGTTTTCCATGGTTTATTCCTTCCTCCGATATTTCTCTTACTCTTGGAATATGTGATAGATATGCTTTGTCTTGACTTGTCGCTCCTGTGGCTTCTCTTCACTCCTATGACTTCCGATACACTATGCCGATAGCTCTTCTTCCGATAACTCTTCTATGATATCTTCTGATATCTTTCCTCCTCAGTTCCATTATTTTTATTACATCTGTATTCAATCATTGGATCTTCCATGATCATTATCATGATCAATGGGCATCAATGGGCAACCTCACATGTCACAATAATTTTCCATCACAAACAATGTCATATTGACATCAACGAAAACCTAGATTAACAATATCCCCATTTGTCATTAATGGAAATATTCTTTTCCTTTCAACATTCTCTGCCCCTTTGACATCAATGGAAAACGGGGTGCTTAGGGACTCCCCCTATCAAACTACTTCTATTCTTTATGAATAATAGATCTTCATGGGTATGTTACTGCCCTTGTTGTGGTGCTCTTCTTTTTAATCAAGATAGAAGGATTGTTGCCTCATCATTAGCTAGCACATTATCCCTTCTTTGTGTATCAAAAACTACTTTATCATGGCTTCAACAATGCTTAAAGATGCTCCATTTCAATGATTCCAAATAGACTCCAAATAGCTATACACCAAATGTTCAAGTCCAAGTTTTTATGCTTTTGCAATCTAAATTCTGTTGTCCTCACAATTAGAAATAACAAATCTTTATATTCTGAATCAAGAGAAGATGCCACTGAAATTTCTATCTTTCTTCAGATCCAAGTTCCTTTGTATATCTGTGCTTCTCCTTAAGTTACTGAGCTATATTCGACTGCACAAGATTCTCCTTTGTATAGTCCTTTTGATGAGCCATCTTTTCCTTGTGTTATTGTAAAAGTCTCTGCAAGTTATCTCCACTAGCAAATTTTGATATCCAATCTGTGATTGTCTCTTAAATTCTTTTTACTGATTGGAAGCTTTTTGCAATGCGTCAGTTTTGTTGGATGCTTCCAACTGCTCTTGCTTCAAGCTCCATTCCTATATGTATCTGTTTGTTTAAAAGTTGCCTCTATTTGTGTCCATAATCTAACTATTCTCACATCAAATCCCTGAGTCGAGACATTTAACTTCTATAATAACAACAACATAGTTATTTTCCTTATTAGCATTAGATGGTCTTCTCTGCTACTCCAATTTTTGCTTAGTGATCAAGTGGAAAACATCTTCAATATCAGTCCATTGGATAGTTAGGAGATCATGTTTTTCAATGGAGTGTTCATGAGAAATGATCTTATCAAAGAATGATTATCAATATAGCTCATCAAGGATTTCATAAGGATCCATTCATGAATAACTTTTGCAAGAAAGCCTAATCAACATAAGCTCCCCCTAATTGTATGCATTTGGAAGAAACCTATCATCAACCACTTGGAATATCAAGGATATCTTCATCAAGTCAACGACATGTGTTGTTCGTTGGAAAGTTCAAGAGATTTTTGGATTGTATTTTCTTTCTTCTCCATAACTGTGTAACTTTCTTCTCTGGCATGGTTCTATCTTGTATAGGTGCCCAAGTCAAGTTACAGTCATGTACCATATGTCCAATGTTACGACACTTGAAGCACTTTGTATTGTTCATGAATAAGAATCCATGACTTCTTCTTGCAAAATTGCTTCTCGGAGATTGTTGGGGACCATAATATTTATCTGTGTGATATTCCCTACAATCTTTTGCCATGTGTCCAAAGTTTGTATAAGCATAATAATAACCAAGAAATAAATTTGGTACTTGGGAGATGGAGATTTCCTTGATTTACTTCTGAAGTCTTTCTACCTTGAGATCCTTTGATGATAATTATTGCTTCTCGCATCCTTGACATCATATGCATTTCTTCTTGGAACAAGACTTTCTTCATTATCGCCTTGACTCTTATCTTTACCTTTGCTGAAACTGGGAGCATCAACATTTCTTTCTGACTTCCTCATATCCTTGTTGTTTGAAGCATTATCATTCTTGCTTGAGGATTCACCTGCATACCCGAGACCTGATTTATCAAATGGAGATATTTGATGGCTAAGCATGACATCCAAGGCTTGAGAGCTCTTCAAAAATTTGTCCATCCCTTCAACCTTTTTCTTGAGGGAGACAATTTCTTCTTGCAATATTTCACAGTATTTATTCTTCTTAGCAAGTTGTTTCTCAATCTCTTCCTTGATACAAGTTGCTTCATTTTTTTCTATTTTAAGAGGGATGATATTTGATTTCATTCTGAAATATTTCTTCATTTTCCTTAGCTAGGTTTTTCTCCATTTCTTCCATGATGCTTGTAGTTTTACATGTTTCAGCCTTGAGAAGGTTGAGGTTGGATTTTAGTTTGAATATTTCTTCATCCTTTTCTTTTAGTTGGCATATCATGGTGTTTTCTACTTCATCAACCTGTCCTTCTATGATTACCAATGCTTCCATTGTCTTTTGATTTCCTTGTGCTTGTTTCCTTGCTTCTTCTAGTTGAGATCTAAGGGAGGAGACCTCTTCCTTGTATTGACCAATCTCTTCTTCAAGTTTTTTCAAGCTCTTGTGCCTTTGTTAAAGGTGGCTTGAAAAGTTATCTTCCTATTTGTTTGCCTTATCCAATTGATTTTTCATGGATATGACTTCTTCATAATTCTTTCTTTTGTTTTGATGAAATTCCTCCTTAAGCTTGGCAAGCTCTTCATCCCTTTCTTGTACTTGAAGCTTGACAAGGTCAACTTCCTTCCTTGTTTGGTCTTGGTCACCAACTTTTCCTTTCTTCGTAAGTTCCTCATTTTCCCTTTTCAAACTGATAATGTCTTCCATGGCAGCCATAAGTTTAGTGATGATATCTTCTTAAAAATATTTTTCATTCTCTTCATCTTCTAGGTCTTCTTTAGCCTTGATGTCATGATTCTTATTTTCAGCTTCCATGATGGGTTCTAGATTTCCTTCTTGCTTTCCATCATCTTCTTGAATAGTGGTCATGGTCAATGCTCCTTTTGAGTGAAGGTCATGAAGTTTGTCCCATATGCCTTTTGTTGACGAACAATTCTAAAAATTGGCCTTCATAGAATCAGGTAGCCCATTCAAGATTGCCTTCATTGCTTTTTCATTATACTCCTTGGATTCTCCATTCATCATGCTATTAGTATTCACCGATTTCTAGACTTCAATGCATTGAGTTTTTAAGAAATTCCTCATTCTTGCTTCCCATATATCAAATTTTCCATTGAGTAATGGAGCCTTCACAAATTGATTGATTTCAACTTTAGTGGTTGAGGGAGACACATATTTAGGAGGATTGGACACTTTCTCCCTTGGCTTCACCATTTGTTTTCTAATTGATCAACCTTCAAGCTATTAGGCTTTGTGTGAAGGTATTGGCTCTGATACCAATTGTTGGAAATACTGAGAGGGGGGTGAATCAATATTCCTTTTCAATTGTTACTTATACTAGTTAAATCAATTATATTTAGAACAAAAAATAAGAAATAGGAATCAATTATTATATTAATATAATCTTTATAATAAATCAAGTACAATATATAGGGCTCCAACCCTTGATGAAGACATTGATCTTCAATTCCCCAGGCTCCAACTTGTTACCAAGCACCAGCTTGGTCTTTTGTGGGGCTCCAACCTCTAGGGCTCCAACCCTATCTTGTCAAGGCACCAACCTTGGATTTAAAAGCATCAAATCCAAGGACACCAATCCTTCCAATTCTGAGGCACCAACCCCAAGGGCTTCGATCCTATCTTGTCAAGGAACCAACCTTGGATTTAGGGGCATGAACTCCAAGGACACCAATCCTTGCAATTCTGAGGCACCAACCCCAAAGGCTCTGACCCTTTGCTATATATTGTCTAGATATGTTTGGTAGTAATTCTTTGCACCCAAAATCTTCTTCACTAAATTTTTTCTATCTACAGCTTCACTACTACATCAATGACAACCTATCTTCATATGAAGGAGTCTTCACAACTCTTCATATTTCCCAAACATAGTCTTCAAGGTTACCTCATGATGATTCCAAATAGGCATCATGATCTCCAATAATGTTTCCAAGGTTTGTTGAAGCTTTCCAACAAGATATTTGTGCTAAGCCTCAATTTATGCACAAAAGAAATTCTCTGTTTTCAAGCCTCTGTCCTTATTGTCGCAATAACTGCTTTAGGAGCGATTGTCGCGGTATCCTACTTCCAAGGAACTGTTAGTTCCCTATAATACTAGTGATTCCCCCATTAATATTGTCATTGTATCCCTTGTTGTTATTGTTGTGCCCCTATTGTCCCCATATTGTTATTATTGTGCCCTATAGAAGCCCACTATTATTATTGTTGTACCCTTATATTATTATTGTTATGTCAGCTTTGATTATATTGTGACCCCTTAGACTCCTATATATGGAAAGGAGGTTTTTCATTTGTATCATCCAAGAATTGTTCATTTGTGTAATGTAAAGGAGGTTTCCCGCTTGAAGAGACTGATTTTGAAGGCATTGATCTATCTTTTCTTCTATTTTGTGCGCTGGTTGCATAACATTTGGTATCAGAGGCTTTGGATTCGTAGTTTTTTGTGTATCGGTTTCAGGTCCTAAGGTCGAAATAGTGAAACGTTGCACTTCGTACAAGTTCACTCTATTGAACCAGTCTATAATCAGGTCACTGTGGGAGATTTGGCATAACTCTTCCTTGGAGAATCCAATCTTGATCAGAATTGTGGGGTTGGAAAGAGGACTCAGAGGGCTACTATAGGACATATTTTATACCTTGGAGATCCAAAATTACAGAGATACAACAAATTCAATATCAATATCTTACAAAGTGAAAAATGGTGTGTAGTTTTTTTAAACATTTTTCATAAGTTGGTTTGAAAAAATAGTTTGAAGGAATTAAAAGGGCATAGTGAAGCACTATTATCATTAATCGATGCCCCATAGAAAGAAAATGGAAATACCTAGTAAGCAACCCAAAAGCTCGAGCATGACTCATGAAGAAGAGGAATAAATGCAACATGATATATCAAAATTACGAGACCAAGTGCATCAAAATTCACTCTCACAAAATGTAACAGAAGCTAAGATGGATAGTTTAAAGAAAGGCGTGGAAGCTAAGATGGATGGTCTAAAGAAAGGCATGGAAGCTAAGATGCATGGTATATAAGAAAAACTTAAAGGAAACATGGAAGATTTGAAGATAGGAATGGAAGATAAGATGGATGGTATAGAAGAAAAAATTAAAGGCAACATGGAAGATTTGAAGATAGATTTGAAAATTTTGCTACAAAAATGCTTACTAATGGCGAAAGGGTAGTAAAGGAAACTCATGAGGAGAACAAAAGAAATGTTAATCATGATTTCATAGACTCTAATGTTGGATTGAAGAGCCACCATGTTCCAAAGATCGATATGAGGAAGTTTGATGACAAGGATCCCGTAACATGGATACTATAGATGGAGCAATATTTTGATCTCCATAATGTGAAAAACACACAAAAGGTACGAATTACAACTTTCTATTTGGAATCAAATCAGTTTGTATGGTATCGATGGCCTTGCTCTCGTAAACAAATTGTCACTTTGGCAATTTTTATGGAAGAAATGATAGCACATTATGAGGATACAAAGATAAACACATCTTTTAGCCAATTGGTAAATCTCAAACAAAAGGGTTCAATGATGAAGCACATTGAGGACTTCCAAAAATTGAATATAAGGGTAAGAGATATTCCAGAGGAGCATAGGATTGATGTGTTCATAGGGACTTTAAAGGACAACATCCAGCATGAGGTTCACCTTTGGGAACCTGATTCATTGGAGAAGGCATTCAGGTTGGAAAGAAAATGGAAAGCAAAATTATGGCCACAGGGAAGCCTACCACTCACAACTATAAAGATGGAAGGGTTGTTGCCCCTAGCCTTCCACAACCTACAAGGTTGATACCACAACAATTGGAAGAAAAAAGAGAAAAAGGGCTTTGTTACAGTTGTGATAGAAAATATGATAAAGGTCATAAGTGTGTTGAGAAGAAATTATTTTACATAGATTGTGAAGAGGAGGAAGAAAATGAACAAGAAACATCAAAAGAATAGGATATACACCATGAAAAAGACCCATAGAAAGAAGAAATGAATCCGACCATATCTTGTAATGCATTGGCCAGAATTACTACTCCTCAAACTATCAAGATAGAAGGACATATCAAGAAGAAAAAGTTAATAGTGTTGATTGATTAGGGAAGTATCCATAATTTTATTCATTGTAAGATAGCCAAGGAATTAAATTGCTTCCTATATCTAGCACCAGAGTGTCAAGTAATGATTGAAAATGGAGGAACCATAAATTTCTCTAGAAAGTGCCATAATATCGAGCTATCCATGGGATAACATGTCTTGAATAGTTCAATGTTTTCCATTCCAATGGGTGGTGCAGATGTTGTACTATGAATCCAATGGCTACAATCTTTTGGTACAATAGCTTTTAATTTTCAAGAAATTTTCATGAATTTTTCTTTGGAAGAAAAGGAAGTTGAATTAATGGGTATCACAGGGAAACCAAGAAAGATAATCAGCTCTAACGAAATGAAAAATCTTCTAAAGAAAGAACAACAAGGCGTAATTTCACAATTATGTTCACTATAGGTTCCCACATCGAAATCATATATTTCTCCAGATCTCCAAAAATTCTTGGACAATCATTCCAAGGTATTTGAAACTCCCAAAGTCCTCCCACCTATTCGTGATCATGATCATGCTATTCATTTGATTCCAGGAAGTGTTCCTCCAAAAATCAAACCTATCAGATATCCTTATGCCCAAAAGAGTGAAATTGAACGTATGACTGCATAAATGCTAGAGGCTAGTATAATTCAACCTAGTCAAAGTTCTTTCTCTACTCGAGTAATATTGGTGCACAAGAAGGATGAGTCATGGTGCATGTGTCCAGATTATAGGGAGATCAACAAGCTCACTATTAAAGATAAATTTCCCATTCATATCATTGCTGAATTATTGGTGAATTGCATGGATCAATTAACTTCACCAAGTCTCTTCATTCAAGATATCATCAAATCAGAATGAAGACTAAAGACATTCCAAAAAAAATATTTAGAACTCATGAGGGTCACCATGAATTTTTGGTCATGCCATTTGGCCTTACCAATGCACCTTCTACATTTCAAGCTTTGATGAATTCCATTTTCAAACCCTTAGAAAATTTTTATTAGTACTTTTTAGTGATATATTAATTTATATCAGGTCGTGGAAGGATCATGTTCAACATGTTGACAGGGTGCTCAAACTATTGGAGGAGAAACAATTATATGCAAAAAGCTTCAAATGTTTCTTTAGAGTACAAGAGGTGGAATATTTGGGTCATATTGTATCTCATGAAGGTGTGAAGGTAGACCCTAGCAAAATTAAAGCCATTAAGGACTAGAAAATCCCCACATCCATAAAGCATCTACGATGCTTTCTCGAGTTGATAGGGTATTATCACAAGTTTGCTTAGAATTATGGGCAAATATGTTAAAATTGGCAACCAGGGAAAAACTTCATGTGGGTCATCTTATTCATGGCTAATAATATTTTTATTAGATTCCTCTCGTCGAGAGGTGTAGGATTGATATAAAGATCATCCAATTCCGATAAGTATTCATGGAGATATGAGTTTATTTTGATTATGGAATTATTATCAAGCCGACCTACAACTCATGTAGGCTCAGAAGCCCAACAGTCGCATCTATTCACCCACCAACGTTGTGTGTAAATATAAGAGGACTTTTCCTCATTTAGACTCACCCATCTCATCACATCTCTCTCTCTCTCTACTGCGCAGATATGAGTCTCTTCTCTACTGCGCTGAAATGGGTCTCTCTCTCTCACACATGTGAAGCCGGAAGCTGTTGAATTTGAAGCTACAACTGCAGAAGTAAAGATTGACTTGAGTGGCCTAGAAGATCTCTTCTTTGGAACTGCGCTATAGGTTCATCTAACCTCCTTCGAAAGCCGCAACTTTTGGTGGTGGAATGAAGTCAATCCGACGAACGGTTTGCAAGATATCGACTGCCCTAGTTTGAAGCCGGAAACTGCTGAAACTAAAGCTGCAACTGCAGAAGTAAAGATTGACTTGCGTGGCCTAGAAGATCTCCTCATCTGAAATGCGCTATAGGTTCATCTGAACCTCCTTTATAAGCCACAACTTTTGGTGGTGGAATGAAGTCAATCCGACGAATGGTTTGCAAGATATCGTCTGCCCTAGTTTGAAGCCGAAAACTGCTGAAACTGAAGCTGCAACTGCAGAAGTACAGATTGACTTGCGTGGCCTAGAAGATCTCCTCATCTGAACTGCGCTGTAGGTTCATCTGAACCTCCTCTGGAAGTCGAAACTTTTGGTGGTGGAATGAAGTCAATCCGATTGTCGGTTTGTGAGATATGGTCTGCCCTAGTTTGATAATGAAGACATTAATGCTGATGCTATTGATCTAGGGTTTGCTACTGCTGATATGAATCAGATTTATTGTACTATTTCTCTCTGCTGAATTATTGAAGATAAAAGAAGATTTGATCAAAGGGTTTCCCCACACATTGTGGGATTTGTCCCTGGCTAGCCGCCACATCTTGTGTCTCTTGTCTTGGCTTGTTTTCTGTCGATCGTTTAATGTTCTATCTGCACTTTACTTTATGTACATGTGATTGCTAATCGGTGGAATATTATAAGAAAAAGAAGTAAACTGTTATAAGCATAGAACATACCATAACTTAACATGGTATCAGAGCTGAGGTGAAGACAAAGCCCGAGCAAGAGCAAGAGCAATCATTGAAGAGAAGATTGGCAAGGCTATCCTAAAAAGAACTATGGGGTCCTCAACACTCTTTCCTGTCGAAGACAAGCTCCGTGAGAAAGCTGACTATCATGGATGAAAGATGTCTATCGATCTAACCCTTGAAGATCAAGGAGTGCTGGACCATGTAAGAGTCAATATTGTTGAGCCTTCATCAAATGCATCTGCTGCTGCCTGGAACAAATGGAAAAATGGAGAAGTCAAAACAAAGAAGATCATCCGGGACTCTATCGATAAGCGCTTGGTGGCCTACATATCTGATCTAGACACCTCCAAGGAAATCTACGACAGACTGGTGAGTTTATTTAAAGTTAATGATGCAAATCAAGTTTTGTTTCTTAGAAATAAGCTGAGGGAAATCAAGAAGGGTAAAGATGAAAGTATGCAAGCATACTTCTTAAGAATCACCGAGATCAAGAACGATCTCCTATCTATTGGGGAAACTATTACTGACAGAGAAATGGCACTCACAACTCTTGAAGGATTACCATCTGAATGGTATGTGTTTAGGACTACTCTTCTGAACTATAATGTAATTCTTGGTTTCGAGGAATTAATGGCTAGATGCATTCAAGAAGAAACAAGGGAAGAAGTGTAAGAAATGCCCATGCCTAAAGGTCCTCCTGCTACCTTTTCTTTTCATGCAAAGAAAAGAAATAATTCCGGGACTAAATCAAAAGGAACGGCTGGACCTAAGGCTAGAAGAAAATGACGATGTTACATTTGCGATAAAGCAAGTCACTATGCAAGGGAGTGCCCTGATAGAAAGGACTCACTCTAGGACGATGGTCAAAGTCCCTCTGATGGCAATCAAAGGAATGACAAATTCAATAGCAAAGGTAAGAGGAGAGCTGGGAATCAAGGAAGAGGACAAGCATTCAAGAAGGCCAGAAATTCCAGGATGTATTAAATGCACCTGACCTCAAAAAGAACCTAGTTTCCATCTCGGGAACGGAATACAAAGTCTACAAGGTAACCTTCAGCGATGGCAAGGTATGTATAAGGAAAAATAATGTTAAAGATGCCTTTACTCTTGGGTTTAGTGTTGATTCATTATATCAGGTCGATGGAAGTCTGCTAGGTGTCATGTCTTATGACACATCTCTTCAGTCCGAACTTTGGAATTAGAGGTTTTCCCCCTTTCATTATAAAGCTATACTCGGTGTAAGACAAATGGTGATAGGGATGCTCGAATTCTGAATAGAGAATGAAGGTGTATGTCTAGGATGTGCTGAAGGAAAGCTCAAAAGGGGACCATTCCCCTCAAGCCAATGCAAGACCTCTGATATATTACAATTGGTTCACTCAGGCATACCTGAGGTTGGCATTAAGAGGGAGACTAATACACCACATACCCCTGAGTAGAATGGTGTGGTGGGAAGGAAGAACCGCACGATGATGGAAGCTGTCTGGGCCATGCTACATGATCAAAGACTTCTGATGTTTCTATGGGATGAAACTACATTCACCGTCGTATATGTACAAAATTGATGCCCTCATCAAGCATTGGGTTCCAAGACTCCTAAAGAAAAGTTCACCGCAAGGTGAACAATCTTTCGACTTTGAGGAGCTCTCAAGAAGCCAACACCAGGGAACTGAAAGAAAAGGATGATGAATCAATGCCTGATGTAGAAGAACCCATGGATCTGATAGATTCTCATCCACATGAGCCTTCCTCTTCTAGGAAGAGGCCTTCATGGCTTAGGGGGATACTTGATGATGCTAAAGGACATGCTGCACCCTGAGGAATCTTCTGTCAAAGTAAGAAACTTAATAGGTATCAAGGATACCTGACCATCATGAGCACGATCATTCAAAATGAGCCTTCGTCATTCTCAGATGCCGTCAAGCATCAAATATGGAAGGATGCTATGACCGTAGAATATGAGTCTATTATGGAGAATGATGTCTGGGAAGTAGTTCCCAGACCCTGGACAAGACAATTGTTACTTCAAAATGGCTTTACAAGATAAAGCATGCATCAGATGGAAGCACAGAAAAGTATAAGGCTCGTTTTGTTGCTCGAGGTTTCTCCCAAAAGGAAGGTATAGACTATGATGAGATATTTGCACCTGTTTCCAGATATACGACCATCCGCTCGATCATAGCCCTTGCCGCTTCACAAGGATGGAACCTACATCAGATGGATGTCAAGACTGCGTTCCTGCATGGCTCGATCAAAGAAGAGGTCTACATGGAGCAACCCGAAGGATTTGAGATTTATGATCGAAAATCTCATGTATACAGGTTGAAGAAAGCTCTCTATGGGCTGAAGCAAGCACCCTGAGCATGGTATGAGAGGATCGATAGCTACTTGATGAAGCTGGGATTCACTAGGAGTGAAGCCGATCCTAACCTTTACTTAAGGTTGAAGATGAAAAGCCTCTCATACGGGTATTGTATGTGGATGACCTCTTTCTAACATGTGCAGACCCTCTCATTCACAAATGTAAGAGGGAGCTGGCATCTGAATTTGAAATGAAATACCTAGGACTGATGCACTACTTCCTAGGACTTGAAGTATGGCAGAAGCCAAGGAAAATTTTCCTATCTCAAGGGAAATATGTGGTAAAGATATTGAAAATATTTGGTATGATGGACTGCAAGCCTGTGACTACCTCGAGGATCTTAACTTTTAGAAGTTATATGGTAGTGATGTCGGACCAGATTTGGGAAATGCCTCTGAGTTTCATAAACTCATTCGCATGGATGTTCTTGGTGAACCTCCGTCCGAACATGTTTTTTTCAGTTAGCATTGTGAGCTCATATTTGGTTGAGCCTCACTCGATTGATGCCAGGAATCTTCTGAGATGTCTTCAGGACACAATCTCTCATGGATTAAGATACACTTCCGAAGATGTGAGACTACTTGGATATACTGATGTTGATTGGGCAGGCAGTGTGGTGGACCGTAAGAGCACTTCCGGGTGCTGTTTCACCTTGGGATCTGCTTCGATATCCTGGATGAGCAAGAAGCAGAAGTCGGTGGCTTTGAGCACCGCTGAAGCAGGATATATTGTTGCTAGCATAACCTCATGTGAGGTAGTCTGGTTGCGAAAGCTCTTCAGTGAGCTGTTTGGATTTACATTGGATACCACTGTGATTCTCTATAACAACCAGAGGTGGGATTCGATTATTGAGGAATCCCGTATTCGTCGATTGCTCCAGCAGATAGACATCATCTTGGATATGGTAAGTTGATGAGCAAGGAGGCTCCATCGCATTAAGATGATGTACAGGTTGATACACCTTGTCAAAGCCCCAAGGAAAGATCTAATTTGTGATTTTCCCAAACGACTTGGAGTCGGTAAGAAACCCTTGTACAAGGGTCCTGCATGTTGCATACATTGAGCTCTGGGAGCTCTGAGGACTTGCGGTTATTACTGGAGCAACATTTGACCACAGGGTGACTCACCCTCCCCTGGTGGTGCACACTGGAACAAGATGATTCACTCTCTTGTGGGACAAGATGATTCGCTCTCTTGTGGAATAGGATGATTCGCTCTCTTGTGTAGCAGGATGATTAGTTCTCCTGTGAGGCCTGGATTGATGTGTTCTCCATGGCGATTGTAGCAGGATTGATGTGTTCTCCTGTGAGGACAGGATTGATTAGTTCTCCTGTCAAGGCATCCTATCCATGCAATCTGGGACTCATGGGAAGTACCTCTCATCTGATCAATGAGCAGAGAAATGAAGTTAGGGACCATAGTAGTACCGATGGACGCATCGCTGTAACTACTGTACTCCCTACGCTAGGATGACCTCCATTGATCTAGGATCAATGATACTGGTCTGGGACCAGTGGTAGGAGTTGTACCATACTATGACGCTGACTTCGGGTCGGTTGAGACTGGTCTGGGACCAGTGGTACATACTCTGAGACTGACTTTGAGTCAGTGGAGGATGATATTGGTCTGGGACCGTTGGAGTTGTACTCACTATGACGCTGACTTTGGGTTGGTTGAGACTGGTCTGGGACCAGTGGTACATACTCTGAGACTAACTTTGAGTAAGTATGATACATCCTCGATCATTTCTTCTTCTTCATAATTCGGACAAAAGCAGAGTAGAACAGAACAATGTAAGAGCAGAGCAAAACAGAACAAAACAGTGCAGTTCGGTGCAGGGCAGAACAAGACAAAGCAGAACAAGAAAAATAGAGCAGAGCAAGGCAAGGGTCAGGCTATACAAGGCAGTGCATTTGATGGATGAATAGTAACGATCGATAGACAGATTGCAGATGAAGTTCTCCATGGTTGAGAGGGAGTGTTAAAATTGGCAACCAGGGCAAAACTTCATGTGGGTCATCTTATTCGTGGCTAATAATATTTTTATTAGATTCCTCTCATCGAGAGGTGTAGGATTGATATAAAGATCATCTAATTCCGATAAGTATTCATGGAGATATGAATTTATTTTGATTATGGAATTATTATCAAGCCGACCTACAACTCATGTAGGCTCAGAAGCCCAACAGTCGCATCTATTCACCCACCAACGTTTTGTATAAATATAAGAGGACTTTTCCTCATTTAGACTCACTCATCTCATCACTTCTCTCTCTCTCTACTGCGCAGATATGAGTCTCTTCTCTACTGTGCTGAAATGGGTCTCTCTCTCTCACACATGTGAAGCTGGAAGCTGTTGAATTTGAAGCTGTAACTGCAGAAGTAAAGATTGACTTGAGTGGCCTAGAAGATCTCCTCTTTGGAACTGCACTGTAGGTTCATCTGAACCTCCTTTGAAAGCCGCAACTTTTGGTGGTGGAATGAAGTCAATCCGATGAACGGTTTGCAAGATATCGACTGCCCTAGTTTGAAGCCGGAAACTGCTGAAACTGAAGCTGCAACTACAGAAGTAAAGATTGACTTTCGTGGCCTAGAATATCTCCTCATCTGAACTACGTTGTAGGTTCATCTGAACCTCCTTTGGAAGCCGCAACTTTTGGTGGTGGAATGAAGTCAATCCGACGAACGGTTTGCAAGATATCGACCGCCCTAGTTTGAAGCCGGAAACTGCTGAAACTGAAGCTGCAACTGCAGAAGTAAAGATTGACTTGCGTGGCCTAGAAGATATCCTCATCTAAACTGCGCTGTAGGTTCATCTGAACCTCCTCTGAAAGCCGAAACTTTTGGTGGTGGAATGAAGTCAATCCGATTATCGGTTTGTGAGATATGGTCTGCCCTAGTTTGATAATGAAGCCGTTAATGCTGATGCTACTGATCTAGGGTTTGCTACTGCTGATATGAATCAGATTTATTGTACTATTTCTCTCTGCTAAATTATTGAAGATAAAAGAAGATTTGATCAAAGGGTTTCCCCACACATTGTGGGGTTTGTCCCTGGCTAGCCGTCACATCTTGTGTCTCTTGTCTTGGCTTGTTTTCTGTCGATCGTTTAATGTTCTATCTGCACTTTAGTTTATGTACATGTGATTGCTAATCGATGGAATATTATAAGAAAAAGAAGTAAACTGTTATAAGCATAGAACATACCATAACTTAACAGAATAGCAGCACCTCTAACAACATTATTGAAGAAAGATGAATTTTCATGGACTCCAGAAGCAACGAAGGCCTTTGAACATATTAAAGAGGCAATGTGCCAAGAACGGGTCTTAGCTACGTTGGACTTCACAAAAACCTTTATTGTGGAATGTGATGCCTCAGGAAATGGAATTGGTGTTGTTTTAATGCAAGAAGAAAGAACCATTGCTTTCGAAAGTCGTCCAATCAAAGGAAAATATTTACACAAAGCTATTTATGAGAAGGAAATGTTGGCAATACTACATGCACTTAAGAAATGGCGACCCTACCTAATGGGAAGACACTTCAAGGTAAAAACGGATCATGATAGTCTTAAATAAATTTTAGAAAAAATATTATCTTGAGAAGATCAACAAAAATGGGTCACAAAGATGTTGGATTATGAATTTGAAATCATCTACAAAAAAGGGAAGCAAAATGTTGCAGTAGATGCACTCTCAAGAAAGGATGAGGATGTGGAAGCATTGCTTTGCGCCATTTCTATTATCCAACCAGATTGGATAAATGAAGCAAGGGGTGAATGGAAGAATGACAAAGAAGTGTCGGCACTCATTCAAAAGTTACAACAAGATCCTAGTACATATGATACATTTAGCTGGAAAAATGATTTGTTATGGTACAAAGGTCACTTATACCTATGTAAGAATTCCCAACTCAAAAAAAAAATATTATGGAATTGCACACCTCTCCCTTAGGAGGGCACTCAGGATTTTTAAAAACTTACCACATGGTTAAGAAAGAATTTTTTTGGGATGGCCTTAAATCGGATATTCAAAAGTTTGTGGTAGAATGTTTGGTTTGCCAACAAAATAAAGTTGAAACAATTAAGACCCCATGTCTATTACGACCTTTATCCATTCCAAGCCAACTTTGGGAGGAGGTTTCAATGGATTTTATCACAGGCTTACCCAAGTCCAAAGGAAAGAGTGTCATCATGGTGGTAATTGACAGACTTACCAAGTATGCACACTTTTGTGCACTATCGCATCCATTTAAAACCAGTACAATTTCTACTACATTTATGGAAGAAATTCAAAAGCTACATGGAAACCCAAAGAAATTTTTGGACAAAATTATTTTCTTGTCTTGGTACTCAGTTAGCTCATAGCTCATCTTATCATCCTCAATCTGATGGGCAAACTGAGATAATAAACAAATATTTTGAAGGATATCTTCATTTATTTGTATCTGATAAACAAACACAATGGGCCAAATGGTTACCTCTGGCTGAATGGCGGTATAACACTTCCTTCCATACTGCAGCAAAAATGACCCCATTTATGGCACTTTATGGATATCATCCATCGTCCATCACATCATATTTAAGAGAAAATTACAAGTTTCAATCAATGGAAGATCATATTGATCATCAAAAACAAGCTCCAACTCTTAAAGGATAACCTCACTTTGGCGCAGAATAGAATGAAACAACAGGCAGATCAACATCGCAGTGAAAAAAGTTTTGATGTAGGTGACTGGGTTTTCCTACGGCTACAACCATATAAACAAATTTCCCTCAAGAAAGCTAAGAAGGATAATAAATTATCACCAAAGTATTATGTTCCGTACAAGGTGTTGCAAAATATTGGTATTATGGCATACAAATTGGAGCTTTGTGCAGCTTCCCGAGTGCACCCAGTTTTCCATGTTTCATGCTTAAAGAAGGTTATAGGTGAAAAACTACCAGTTCAAACAATACTTCTAGAACTTGAAGAGGAAGGAAAAATCATATTGGAACCTGAAGCAGTCACAGAAACAAGAACTCGGTAGCTATGAAATCGATCAATTTCAGAGTATCTCATCAAGTGGAAGAACTTACCTGCTAAATATTCCTCATGGGAGGGTGAGAATTTTATACAGAAGCATATAAAACTAATCAAGCGTTGAGGACAACATTTTTTTTAAGGAGAGGGGCATGTTAGGTCCCTATAATACTAGTGATTCCCCCATTACTATTGTCATTGTAGCCCTTATTGTTATTGTTGTGCCCCTATTGTCCACATATTGTTACTATTGTGCCCCATAGAAGCCCACTATTGTTATTGTTGTGCCCTTATATTATTATTGTTATGTCAACCTTGATTATATTGTGACCCCTTAGACTCCTATATATAGAAAGGAGGTTTTGTCATTTGTATCATCCAAGAATTGTTCATTTGTGTAATGTAAATGAGGTTCCCCCTCGAAGAGGCTAATTTTGAAGGCATTGATCTATCTTTTCTTCTATTTTGTGAGTTGGTTGCATAACATTTGGTATTAGAGGCTTTGGATTCTAGGGTTTCACTGCTCCGAACAGGTCATTGTGGAATTTTCGTTATAAATTTTTTGCTACAACATTTCAGAAGCTAAAAAAAACCCATTTCATACGAAATGTCTTTGAACCTCAAGTTCGAAATTCAGATCTTGTCTCGCTATATTTTCGGAGAGATGATCCAAGGAAGTTAGGGATTTTGTAGGATCCCAAATTATATCTCAAATAGGCGACCTAGGGAAAATAATCATAACTTTCTTTCTAAGCATCATATTGAAATTTCGTAAGAAGTTATAGAAAGAGGACAACCTGTAGTTTTCTGTGTATCGATTTTAGGTCCTAAGGTCAAACCAGTGACACGTCGCACTTTGTACAAGTTTGTTCTATTAAACTAGTCTATAATAAGGTCATCATGGGATATTTGGCATAACTCTTCCTTGGAGAATCCAATATTGATCAAACTTACGGGGTTGGAAGAGGACTCAGAGGGCTACCATAGGATGCAATTTCAGACCTTGAAGATTCGAAGTTGTAGAGATAGAATAGCTTCAATATCGAGCTCCTACAAAGTGAAAAATTGTGTGTAGTTTTTTTTTTTTTTTTTTTGCATAAGTTGGTTTGAAAAATTAGTTTGAAGCAATTCAAAGGGCATAGTGAAGCATTATTATCATTAATTGATGCCCCAAAGAAAGAAAATGGAAACACCAAGTAAGCAACCTGAAATCTCTAGCATGACTCATGAAGAAGAGGAAGAAATGCAACATGATATATCAAAATTACGAGACCAAGTGCAACAAAATTCACTCTCACAAAAAGTAACAGAAGCTAAGATGGATAGTTTAAAGAAAGGCGTGGAAGCTAAGATGGACGACATGAAATCTAAGATGGATGTTTTAAAGAAAGTTGTGGATGGAAGATTTGAAGATAGGCATGGAAGATAAGATGGATGGTATAGAAGAAAAGCTTAAAAGCAACATAGAAGATTTGAAAACAGATTTGAAAATTTTGCTACAAGAAATTCTTACTAATGGTGAAAGGGTAGTAAAGGAAACTCATGAGGAGAACAAAAGAAATGTTAATCATGATTTCATAGACTCTAATGGTGGATTGAAGACCCACCATGTTCCAAAGATCAATATGAGGAAGCTTGATGGCAAGGATCCTGTACCATGGATACTACAGATGGAACAATATTTTGATCTCCATAATGTGAAAAACACACAAAAGGTACGCATTGCAACTTTATATTTGGAACTAAATCATTTTGTATGGTATTGATGGCTTTGATCTCATAAAAAAATTGTCATTTTGGCAATTTTTACGGAAGAAATGATAGCACATTATGAGGATACAAAAAGCAACACTTTTTTTTAGCCAATTGATAAATCTCAAACAAAAGGGTTCAATGATGGAGCACATTGAGGACTTCCAAAAATTGAATATAAGGGTAAAAGTTATTCCAGAGGATCATAGGATTGATGTGTTCATAGAGACTTTAAAGGATAACATCCAACATGAGGTTTGCCTTTGGGAACCTGATTCATTGGAGAAGGCATTCAGGTTGGCGAGAAAAATTATTGCCGCAAGGAAGCCTACCACTCACAACTATAAAGATGGAAGTGTTGTTGCCCCTAGCCTTCCACAACCTATAAGGTTGACACCACAACAATTGGAAAAAAAAAGAGCAAAAGGGCTTTGTTACAGTTGTGATAGTAAATAAACTAAAGGTCATAAGTTTGTTGAGAAGAAATTATTTACATAGATTGTGAAGAGGAGGAAGATAATGAACAAGAAACATCAAAGGAAGAGGATATACACCAGGAACAAACCCTAGAGAAAGAAGAAATGAATCTGACCATATCTTGTAATGCATTGGCCGGAATTACCACTCCTCAAACTATCAAGATAGAAGGACATATCAAGAAGAAAAAGGTAATACTGTTGATTGTTTCCGGAAATACCCATAATTTTATTCATTGTAAGATAGCTAAGGAATTGAATTTCTTCCTATATCCAACACCAGAGTGTCAAGTGATGGTTGCAAGTGGAGGAACCATAAATTTCTCATAGGAACAAACTCACATTTACTTCAATGCTGGTGTTGTCTACTACTCCCTTCAACTGATGACTGATGAAATCTTACTTCGTTGGTTTGAGGTCAAACGGATCTTCACAAAAAAATTGTTCTTCAAGTTAAGGTCTGTACTTCTTCTAATTCATCACAAGTCCAAGCCTTTCAAAGATTAACCCAATCAACAGAATTTATCGACCTTCATCTTCCTTCTTTCCTGGTGGACCTTCGACTTCCTTCCTTCCCGCTCGACCTTCGACTTTCTTTGTTTCTTCAAGTTCAGGAGTTGTGAACTATTACTTCTTCTCTGTGTTAGATGCACGAAATCTGTTTCCTAAAGTGAAGTGTTTCAACTTGTATATATATATATATATATCATTTTTTCCAATAACCAAAAGACACGTTCATTGGGAGGAGAGGCCAACTTATGAGTTTGCACGTTAAAAGATTTTATCGGAGAGGCCCTGTTTTTAATATTCATCCAAGGCTATACCCACATGGAGGTCCCACATGAATCGCAAACGAAACCACAACATTATCACATTAACCGCAATCACAACATTCATGAAAATCAGATTTATTCCTTTAATCCCGCAATCGCAATTTTTGGAAGTTTGCACATAACATAGCAATTCCCCTACTACCGATGGAGTGGATGTGATATGATCTTAAGTAGTTGTTAATAAATCTGTTGGGTCCACAAACTTATTGCAATCGACGGTTTGACATCCCTTAGAAACTAGCGATACTACCGATGCGATATTGTATAAAGTCATGTTATAGTGGTGCAGCGGGTCTGCAATATTATATTGCAATCGAAGGTTTTACCATGACCTTTATGGCCTGCAATATGAAAGTTCATACGGTGGATGCGATATAGTATTAAGGTATATTATAATGGAACTATCAAGTCCGCAGTACATATTGCAATCGACGTTTTACCATGACATCCCGTTAAGAATTGTGATATGAAAGTTCCAATGAGGCAGACACGATATAACATAACAGTGTATTCTAATGGAGCAGTAGGGTCTGCATATCAAATCGTAATTTGTGGTTTTGTGCGGTGGCATATAATAGAACTCGTCGATATGATATGTTAACTTCTCTGGTTTATGTGCTATGAACTTTTAAATGGTTTCCACGATTTATTCCTTCCTCTGATATTGCTCTTATTCTTGGCATATGCAATAGATCTACTTTGTCTTGGCTTGTCGCTCTTGTGGCTTCTCTTCCCTCCTATGACTTTCGATTCACTGCTCTGATAGCTCTTCTTTCGATAGCTCTTTTATGATGGCTTCTGATATCTTTCCTCCTCGGTTCCACTGTTTATATTATGTCTGTATTAAACCCTTGGATCCTCCATGAGCAGTATCATGATCAATGGGCACCAACGGGCAACCTCACATGTCACAAGAATTTTCCATCACAAACACTACCATATTGACATCAATGAAAACCTAGATTAACACTAGCATCATCAATAGGACTATGAGAAAATCACTCGATTTAAAGAATAAATTACAAAGGTTGGTTGTGGTTCTAGTAGGTAATGGTTATAGGAACACCAAAATTTCCTTTAGAAGGGTTTGCATCTCCTTTGAAAGTGGGAATTGATGTATTTGGTTTAGGTTTTCTTCTGAACTGAATATCTCTATGTTATATTTGTTTATCTGCAGTTGAAGAATGTGAAAGTGGCGTCTCTGTTTACTGTTGAATGGATTGATTTTTCTTAGGGAAACAATATAGTGGTTATTACTTGAAATTATGTCTCTACATTGCTCTCTATTTAAGCCTTTGCCATTGTCTACCTCTTCATGTGGTCCTGATGATGAACCACACTTGTTGGTTTGAAGCGCGTCGGCCAAAATTTTTTCTTATATAATTTCTACCAAAAGACTTTGCTTAATACTATATATTTTTAAATAATTATATTTAAAACAATATTCAGTTTAATTTTAAAAAAATCAAAAAACTTTTATTTTATAATTTTAACATTACAAAATCATCCGTATAAAACATAATTTAAATTTAAATATATATATATATATATATATATATATTCCATATTTTTACCTAATCAAACTATTAATATATGTCATTTATGATGACACATTCCCAAAGAAATATATATATATATATAACTTACACATTTATAACTAACGTACATCTTAACACATACATCATCTTGCACATTAATATGCTACGTAACAATTACCATAATCTCTCACAGCTCTCAAAACTTTAGAACGGCCTTCTTGATTAAAAAAAGGAAAAATCACAAGTTAATTTAGAGTTAGAGACCATGAAAAATGGAATTTGACATTCGCATCGTTTCCAAAGATATTATAAAATTGTTTACGACTGAGTTGTATAAAGGAGATGAGAGAAGGTTAATATAAATCATATGTCATTGTTTAGGGAAAAAAATTCCTTCTCAATAATTTACGGTTATTAAGATGTATTTTTTAATAATTAATAGTATTATGAGTGGATGATAAATTTAAATTTATTAAAGTGAAGTTATTTTTATTTTTGATGATGATGCTGATTAATGTTTATTTAGATTAATATAGTCTATCAAGATCAACTTGATCTATTAGATTTTTAAGAAAATAAAAAAAATTATAATTCTTCAAAATCTTATTTTTATATAAAAAAAAACAATCCACATTTGAAATTATTAACATCTACTTTTTGAGTCAACAATTTTAAAATGTGAAAATGTGTTTATAAATTAATGAAGAAATTGATATTCAAATAGTTTTTATGTTGGGTTAAACTAGAGTAATAGTTGTTTGGTATTTTAGATATTTTTGTATTAAATAGTTGTTTGGTATTTTAGATATTTTTGTATTAAAAAACTTGTGTGAAGTAGATAAGTTATATTTTGGATTTTTTTTTAATAAGTTATTTTATAGTTAATAGTAGTTTTGGTATTTTGGGTATTTTTTTTATTCAAAAATTTGTGTGAACTCGATAAGTTATATTTTGGAATTTTTTTTTACTAAAAAAATTGTGTAAACTAAATAAATTATTTTATAGTTAATAGTGGTTTTATGTAAATGTTGTTTTGTTTTTTTAATTGAGAAGTATGTGTATGTTGGATTTTTTTAATTTTTTAATTTTTTTTTTTATATGATTGTAGTTGTATCTTTTTTAATTAATAAAAAACTTATATGAGTAAGGAAAGTTTATTTCATAGTTTTTTTTTATATATATATTTTTTAAATAAATAAAAATAATGTTTAAAGTTTATAAATAAATAAGTGAATGAAGTAATGAATATTTATATCAATTATTACTTTTAATAAAATTTTATTTAATTTAATTTAATTTTTTTTAATAAAAATAAAATATAAAATATAAAATTAAAAAAGCATATATTCAAAAAAGAGATAATAAATGACAATTACCATCTAAATTGTTACTTAAACAAAATCCATTTCAATGAACTTATACATTTAAATTTTATCACATTAGCATCAACTATATCTCAAAGTTATCAAAAGTGACAGCAACAACCGTCAACTTGGTCTATCTCTTAATACATAGCCAAAAATAAAATAAAGAAAACAAGCATTCACGTTTTCGAAAAAGTTGAAAAAAAAATACCTTCCTTTATCTCTAAAACCTCTCACATAGGAAAAACGTAAATTATTGGATATGTCCTTGCCTCCTTTGTGTCCTGTATTTGGCACAAGTTTTACCCATGTCTTTCACACTACATGAGTTTGACTCGTGTTAGACACTGGTCACACTAGTCCTACTCATGTCTACCAAGTTTTTACGTCATTCTTTGCACTTTAGTCACAACTTTGGAGCTCTTGTATATTTTGGACTGCAGTGAAGGGTGTGTCCTCAAATTTATATACCTATTAGTGAAAAATTGGGCAACAATTTACCTTATTAGTGAGATCTTTGGAGTTTTTTGAGATTTTTGGATTGCAGACATGGTTATTAAGAAGTGTTAGAAGAGATTCCAAGTGCTAAAAATTAGCTTTGTCAATGCTTTACTAATGCTATGTAATTAATGGTAATATTAAATTCTTAAAGTAAAAAATGATATTCTCTTTTATCTTTTATTTTTTTTATTTTTTATTTTATTTTTTTTTACCATTAAATGTTTTAGGATATTTGAGAGCTATTCCAACCTAATTGTGTTTTACATGGAGAAATTTTAAATAGCACTTAAAATCTAACTAACTTAACAATTTTTAGGATTTTAGGATTTTCCCAATTGCAATGTTTCCATTTAATTCTATCATGTATGAGGGTTTGGAACTAGTTTAATTCTATCATGTACGAGGATATGGAACTGTTGTGATCATTTCCAAATGTATATCATTCAATAATGTGATCCATCACTTGTGTATCATTTTCCTTATAGTTCTAAAAAATAATTCTATTGCGCCATCTCCATATTTCCCAAAAAAATGATAATGGGATTGTCCTCCATGGAGATTTTTGTTTGCTCCACCAACACAAACAATCAGTGATGTTATCATATTGGTTGTATGGAAAACCAATGTATCAAGCAATATAACTCCAGATTTGAATAGTTACGGGGCACCTCAAAAATATATGGACAGTATACTCTGCTGCATTCCTGCACAGTGCACATACCCCCGACCCCTACCAGTTCCTCTTTTATAGGTTTTCCCATGTTAAATTCTTGTTTTCCCAAACAAGCCAAAGAAATAAAATGATATTAATAGGAATTATAGTTTTCCAAAACTTATAAAACCAACATACCTCTAAATTGTGTACCTCCTTATTGCAAAGAGTATTATAGATGTCTGTCACTACTACGCCTCATTCCTTCATCTTGCCAACCCAGGAATCTGACCTCTATCTGCCTCCTAATTGACACCAACCAATTTCATCTTTGTCCTGATCTTCTCCCATTCCAGAACCATCTGGCTCTCCAGGCCTATCGCCCACAATCTTTTCTTGATAGGAATATAACCATGCCATTCTCTAATGACCTGGTTCCAAAAGAAGATACCTCTACTGTTAATACATTGGATAAGGCCATCCGATAGACTTAGGTCCCTTCCCATGCCAAGAATATGGTCTTGTCTAATCAATATCTTATGCCCAGATCCAAATATCCAACACAGGTTTTGCAAAAAACTTTGTCTGATTTTGTTTAAACTGAGCCATATGGCCGATCCCGAGGTAGTCCTAATGGACTCCTTACGCATCCAAATAGTAAAATCTTTGTCTTTAAGGTATTTATGTTTAATTATATTACCCCATATTCCGTCCCCAAATATACCTCTCCACAATGTCTTTTGCAACAATGCCCATCTAAAACGCCTCAAATTCAAGATCCCCCAACCACCCAGTGTTTTTGGAATGGTAATGTAGTCCAACTTAACCAGATGGTATATTTTAGTGGTAGTCACTCTAGAACAAATATATTTTTCCATAATCTAATTCAGATACTTAATAATTATACATGGAAGATAGTATAAATGGGCCTAGTACACTCCCAACTGTGTGATCACCGATTGGGTGAGAGTGATGCGTCCACCTAGTGATAGACATCTGTATTCCCACCCAGTGATCTTTTTATAAAATCTATCCACTAGCCACATCCAATCATTTATCTGGTATCTTTTGGGTTTGATATGATAACCCAGGTATTTCATGCCCCCCCGCCAATATTTCAGTCCCCACCCGAAATAGTCTATGGATGTATGCAATCTCCTCCAAGTCACAAGTGCCATATAAAATGATAGACTTTTGTAGATTCATGATAAGTCTCGTGGCATTTCAAAATTTGGCAAAGATGTGAAATAAATCCAGCCATGCAAACCTATTGATCATCCCCATAATCAACACATCATCTACAAAGAAACTATGTGAAATCCTGATATCTCATCCCATGACCAGTGCACAAAAATTACCCTCCTCCACAACTTTTTTGATATGTAAGTTGAGACCATCCATTGCCAATATAAATAATAATGGTGAAAGGGAGAAACCTTGTTTGAGCCCCCATCTAGCCCCAAAAAAACATGTGGGGTATCCATTTATAACAACAACATATCTAACATTTGTGATGCAAGCCATGATCCACTCAACATTCCTGACCTGTACTCCAATTTTAAGTAATACCATCCTCAGATATCCCCAATCAAGGCAGTCATATGCCTTCTGTAGGTCGACCTTCATAACAACAACATTTAATTTTCTAGTATGGATCGAATGTATGCATTCTTGGGCAATAGCCACAACATCGTGGATTTGTCTGTTCTGTAAGAAGATGAACTACGAGATATATATTTTGATAGGGTGTGCTTAATCTTGCCCGCAATAGTCTTAGATATAATCTTATATATAAGATTACAAAGTGAAATGGGTCGATAATCCGAGAATGTTTCAGAGGATGCCCTTTTTGGGATGAGAGCAATGTAGGTTGAATTTATATGAGGATGAATATATCCCCTGATTCTTGATTCTTCCACCATATCAAGAAGATCCCTCTAAAATATGTCAAAGAAATGTGTGAACAGTTTGACCGTCCATCCATCAAGTCTCAGGCTCTTGTCTCCTTTAAAAGATTTAAGCACCCCCAAAATTTCCTCCTCCGTGACCGCCTTATATAAGTTTGTGTTTGCTTCATCATCAAACATGGTGGGATATACATCCACCCGTGAAATCTGATCCTCGGCATAGTCCATCTCCTTGTGATAATAAGCCTGTTCAAAATGTTGGACAACTGCTCTACAAATATCATGTTGTGTCTGTACCCAGTTCCCTTATGAGTCAGTAATCTCCCATATGGAATTTATCTTTCTTCTATGATTGGAAAATCTATGAAATTTTTTTATGTTTCTATCCCCTTCCTAAATCCATATGGCCCTACTCTTTAGGCACCATGTAGTCTCCCGAATTTGAAGGATATGTTTTCTTTTTTGTTCCAGAGAATGAATTTTATCCCTAAGTGTTGCCGGGGGATTATGCATTAACAATTGTGGGCTCAGAGTATCCAAGGCCACGAATATATCTTTTAGATCTTTTTTCATTTGGGCTCTCTTCCTCCTATCCCATGCTTTAACCGCCACCTTAAGGGCCCGTAATTTTTCCAGGATATTCACCATGGGGGAGATATCCCATGCCTTGTCCATATTCCAGACATCCTGCACCAGAGCATCAAATTCTGGGTCCTCCAACCACATGCGGTTAAACTTAAATGGCATCCCATGTCTAAGATCCCCTTGCCTCCATTTGAGAATAATGGGTCTATGGTCAGAAATAAAATTATTCATAATGCCCGATTGGACAGACTCGAGCCTCTCAACTATTTGTTCATGTAGAAGGAATCGATCCAACCTTTTTGCCACATATCCATCACCCATCCTTCCATTGTCCCAAGTAGGAACAATCTTAGAGGGACATATATCCACGAAATTATAGTTGACGATTATATCTTTAATCAGGTCAGCCATGGCATCTACTTTTCTGGACCTCCCCCAAACCTCATCCAAACCAATGGTACAATTCAGATCCCCGACCATGATAAGGGATTCTAGTCCCAACACCTCCGATGCAACCAGTTTTCTCCAGAATGAGTCTCGATCCCTGTATGGGGCATATATATTCAGTATATGAATGTGACCTGGTAATCCTATGATATTTCCAGCAAGTAATATGCCTGCAAAACATGAAAAAGCCTTCATATTGACCCATCTTGGGTCCCACGAAGCAACTAGACCCCCCAAGAGTCCTGCAGCATCCGTAGTCACCATATGCCAATCAGGAAGAATCTTCCTGAAATATATAATCACCTGTTGAGTCGAATGCATAGTTTCCTGAAGAAGGATGATATAGGGACAAGTCGAAAGGAAGAGTTCTTTGAGGGCCAAGTATTTAGGAGTAGCCCCCAGACCTGGATATTCATAAAAAGGATGAAATTCATGACAGCCCAGAGTGGGCATATTTGCTCTAATGGCCTGAGGAGAGATGGACGAAGCGATGAGAATGTCAATCAATGCAAGTTGGTCAGACATACTAAAAGGTAGAGGCTGAGTGCACCCTCTGAAATGTCTACTATCCCGATTTTGTTTCCGACGGATAGTGATGTTACCCGCCAAGGTGGGATTGATATGGGGTGACGATGAGCCAAGTGGTTTGTGAATCATGAGAGGACAGAGATCCAAGGTCTTCTTATGGAGTAGGAAGTCTATATCGCTATCCACTGAATTGATAGGGGAATATATGGGCAAAATAGGTGAATTAGGTCGAGTCCTAATCACTGAAGATGGGTGGTGAAGGATGGGGCGAAGGTGCAGGGATGCACGTAATGTGTGAAGGGGAGGTGGTGTCATATGTCATCAGAAGAGGTGGTAATATAACCTTATGTGGCAGGTCAACAC
This sequence comes from Pinus tabuliformis, assembly GCA_031772625.1. Taxonomy (NCBI): domain Eukaryota; kingdom Viridiplantae; phylum Streptophyta; class Pinopsida; order Pinales; family Pinaceae; genus Pinus; species Pinus tabuliformis. The sequence continues at coordinate 477,645,907 of CM062805.1, read as the reverse complement.
AGGGATGAAGGGGAATCTTATCCGACAGGGACAGTAAGGTGTCATCAGCCGGAGGTGTACTAGAACCATCGAAAGTCCAGGGAGAAGAAGGAACCATAATAGGAGTGGAATCAATACAATTCATAGGTTGTATTTCAGAGGATGGGAAAGGAATAGAATAAGACCATGTACCTGATGAGTGATGTGCGCCACCCAGATGATTTGTCACCCCATGGCGGGAATAGTAATGTACTTATTTGCATGAGCCTATGATTTCGTGACAAAAGTTTTTATTCTTCTGTAATATGATCTATAGTTTTAATTTTCAAACTTTTCCCATGTGCTTTTATGATAGAAGTTTTTATTTTTCCATAGTTTGATTTACAATTTTAATTTCCAAATTTTTTGGCATGATTTTAAATCTAGTAGAAATTTTGGGAAAAAAAATTAATTTTCAAATTTTGTCATGATTTTTAAATCGAGTAAAATTTTTGAGAAAAATCTTGATTACAGCGGTTAAGTTATAGATTTTAAGATCTAATTTTTGATGGTGATAAATCCATTTCTAGTGTCACCATCATGATTAAAACACTAAAATTATTTTATAACCAAAAGGCAATCAAATAAAGAGTACATCGAAAACAATTATATAGATTTGAGTCCACGATTTGAGAAAAATCTTGATTACAATTGTCAAGTTATAAAATTTGAGATCCAATTTTTAATGAAAATAAATCCATTTCTAGCGTCACCATCATGATTAAAACACTAAAATTGTTTTACAACCCCAAAACAATCAAATAAAGAGTATAGTGAAAACAATTATATAGATTTGAGTCTATGATCTCACAAAAATCTTGATTACAACTGTCAAGTTATAAAATTTGAGATGCAATTTTTGATGGTGATAAATCCATTTCTAGCGTCACCATCATGATTAAAACACTAAAATTATTTTACAACCCAAAAACAATCAAATAAAGAGAAGAGTGAAACAAGTTATATAGATTTGAGTCCATAATGACAAAAATCTTGATTACAGTTTTCAAGTTATAAAATTTGAGATCCAATTTTTGATGCCAATAAATCCATTTCTAGGGTTACCATCATGATTAAAACACTAAAATTATTTTACAATCCAAAAACAATCAAATAAAAAGTACAGTGAAAACAATTATATAGATTCGAGTCCATGATCTAAGAAAAATCTTGATTACAACTATCAAGTTATAGATTTTGAGATCAATTTTTGATGGAAATAAATCCATTTCTAGCATCACCATCATGATTAAAAGAACAAAACAATCAAATAAAGAAAACAATCAAATAAATAGTACAGTGAAAACAATTATATAGATTTGAGTCCATGATCTGAGAAAAATCTTGATTACAACTATCAAGTTATAAAATTTGAGATCCAATTTTTGATGCCTATAAATCCATTTCTAACATCACCATCATGATTAAAACACTAAAATTATTTTACAACCGAAAAACAATCAAATAAAGAGTACAGTGAAAACAATTATATAGATTTGAGTCCATGATCTGAGAAAAATCTTGATTACAAGTGTCAAGTTATAAAATTTGAGATCCAATTTTTGATGGCAATAAATCCATTTCTAGCGTCACCATTATGATTAAAACACTAAAATTATTTTACAATCCAAAAACAATCAAATAAAGAGTACAATGAAAACAATTATATAGATTTGAGTCCAAGATATGAGAAAAATCTTGATTACAACTATCAAGTTAGAAAATTTGAGATCCAATTTTTTATGGCAATAAATCCATTTCTAGCATCACCATCATGATTTAAACACTAAAATTATTTTACAACCCAAAAACAATCAAATAAAGATTACAGTGATAACAATTATATAGATTTGAGTCCATGATCGGAGAAAAATCTTGATTACAACTGTCAAGTTATAAAATTTGAGATCCAATTTTTGATGGCCATAAATCCATTTCTAGCATCACCATCATGATTAAAACACTAAAATTATTTTACAACCCAAAAACAATCAAATAAAGAGTACAAGGAAAACAATTATATAGATTTGAGATCCAATTTTTGATGACAATAAATCCATTTCTAGCGTCACCATCATGATTAAAACACTAAAATTATTTTACAACCCAAAAAAAATCAAATAAAGAGTACAGTGAAAACAATTATATAGATTCCAGTCCTGACAAAAATCTTGGTTACAATTGTCGAGTTATAAAATTTGAGAACCAATTTTTGATGGAAATAAATCCATTTCTAGTGTCACCATCATAATTAAAACACTAAAATTATTTTACAACCCAAAAACAATTAAATAAAGAGTACAGTGAAAACAATTATATAGATTTGAGTCCAGGATCTGAAAAAAATCTTGATTACAACTGTCAAGTTTTAAAATTTGAGATCCAATTTTTTATGACAATAAATCCATTTCTAACTCACAAACCTGACTAAAACACTAAAATTATTTTACAACCCAAAAAGAATAAAATAAAAGGTACAATAAAAGCAATTATATAGATTTCCATGAAAAAAAACCAAACATAGATTTCCAATATCTTGAATACATGGACATACACACACAGCCACTTCATCTTGTACCATAAAGTGAAGCAACCCTCCGCTTATCCCTCAATGACCATCCCTTGAACCATTCCCTGATGAGCTGTCCTGAGAGATTTAGATTTACCAGAATATTTGTTGTAAAGGTTTTGCCACTTTATTGACTACTCTCGTGCTCCTCAATAATGAGAGGAGACGAGTGCAAAAATCATCTAGAACTGTGACAGTATATCCACATGATACCCCACAAGTAACTTAAAAATTCAGAAGTTTCCAAGGAAGACTACTGTCAAAAAAACAAAGAGGATAAGATTATAAAGGAAGAACTAACCCAACAGTCAACACATTAAGTATATCAAATTTCAAAGACCAGTGGCATTTGGAACGAAACGAAAAACTAACCTAATCGTCAACACCATGTCAGAACGGGGGACCTCGTTGCACTAGTCACATATTTTCCTTTTTCTTTTTTTCAAAATTTTGGTCTGTATATTTGTAAAGTTTTGAATACTTTGTTACTTTCAGTTGATGTCCAAAGGTCTTTTTGATAAGCACCTTACCTGTTTGAAATTTTCAATGACCATTTTGTAAAGCTGTAATTTAAAAAGTTCGATCAGAAATTCACAAGGCTCTCCACATTTACAAGGTTTCAAACCAAGAAACTGTCATTTCAATATTTCGATTGACAAATGTATAAAGCTGTCATTTCAATATTTCGATTGCAAATACATAAGGCTTTTTGAAAAAACAATACGACAACGTGACAAATGTATAAAGCTGTCATTTCAATATTTCAATCACAAATACATAAGGCATTTTGAAAAAACAATACAACAACGTCTTATGCATTGAGGAAATGGTCATTCAAAAATTCCACTTCCAAATAATTTCATGGGATTTGTTCGTAGGATTTGTTGCTTATGCTAGATTCTTATTTGGATGGAGTGTTTTTTTGGAAAGAAATGGTCATTCAAAAATTCCACTTCCAAATAATTCCATAGGATATGAGATTTTTATTTAGATGAAGATTTTTCGACAGACCAGAATACTTTGCTTATGTTAGATTCTTATTTGGATGGAATGCTTTTTGGAAAGGATTGGTCATTCAAAAATTCCATTTCCAATAATTCTATAGGATATGCTAGATTCTTATTTGGATGGAGTTTTTTGGACAGACCAAAATCCTTTGCCTATGCTAGATTCTTATTTGAATGGAGTGTTTTTTGGAAAGAAATGGTCATTCAAAAATTCCACTTCCAAATAATTCCATAGGATATACTAGATTCTTATTTGGATGGATTTTTTTTTGGACAGACCAATATCTTAATTGACATCTTTATTGATTGGATTAATATCTATTAATAGGGTTAGAGATGTGACTGATTAATTTTTCTCAAAAAGTTATAGGTATGTTAAGGAAATCTAGGCTTCTTTTTGGTAGTTTGATGGTTGTTAGGTGGTTCTCATAATTAATTAGCTTTAGTAAGTTGAGGAAATCCAAATTGTTAGTAGTTTTAATTTGTTTTTTCAGAAAGTTGCTTCATTAAATTTATTTTAAAAAATAGATAAATATATTGTTTACGGTTTTTCATTTTCATTTAGTATGTTTGTATGGAATTTGTTAAATTACTTAAAATTAAAAATATATATTTAACCGAACAACTACTTTAAATTAACATATTTATTTCACAATTTAATATTAAAAGAGATATGAATTTTATAAAGTTGGATTTACTTTCCACTTAGATAATCAATGTGCAAGATAAAGTAAATACCATTTACACCTCTTGACATATTTTCAGTGATTGGAGTAACCTTGGGATCTTGAATAATACAAACGAAATATGGTTTCAATAAATACAAGTTCAAAAATCATGCCCTAGTAAAAACATACTATTGTTTTAATAAGCATAAGTTCAATAATCATGGCATAGTATAAAATTGATTTACTAACAAAAATATAGAAGTTTAAAATGAAATATTACACTTATTATCGGACAAAAGTGTAAGAATTCAAAATTGTCATTCTTTAGTTTAGAAGTAACAGAAACAAAAAATATGAATTTTAGGATGAGCTATATATTATGTCCCTACCAATCCAATATGACCCATTTTAACTAATCGTTGTTTTAGTTCAACCATGATTGACAAAAATGACAATCTTGTAACATTCTCAATGCTAAGAGAAACTCATAAGACCTTGAAAATAAGTTTTTGTAAAACAAGAAGCTTGTTTTGTAGTAACCTTTGATAGAAACTTTCTACTTTTATCTCCATTCTACCATCCTTGGTTACATCATTGGTCGTGAGTGTTTCGTTAATCCATTTAAGAGAATTACAAATCCTATATTTTAAATGACTTTATTATTCTAAATAAATTAATAAACTTCAAAGTGCAGGGAGTAAAGATACTTAAAGGGCATGAATATTTTTAGAATAGCAATCCTTGCACGTATAACTTGATTTTCTTTGTCAATAACTAACAATAATTTTGAAAGAATTAATGTTGGTAAATTAAAATAAATAGGTTTCATTACATACTATATGAAATCGAAAGAATAAACACATTAATTAGTTATTCACTTTGACTAAAAGAGGTAAAGATCATATAATGTACAACACCCATGATCTACATCCCTAAATATCTTAGTGGCCTTCTCTCCAAAAGCATCCCAACAATTATTTGACACTTTGTTTTGGGTTTCTTAGTCTTCTTCTTTAGCTCCAAGCTTGATAATGTTTATTTCGAAGCCCCTTAGGATCCCCATCACAATTTTTTCTAAAGTTTGTCCCTCACAATCCATACTCTCTTTAATATATATTAACGAATGAATATGTAATGCTAAGAAGTTTCTCTACGTCCAAACTTTTCTCTTGAATAAGCACCAATGCAAACCCAACTCATCTTTTTTTTTTCTTTCAGAATTGCACAACACAACAATTTTAGAGAGGTGCAAATATACTTGTCACTATATATTGCATTGAAGCAAAAATTAAGAGCTACTAATTTTTATTTTACAAACTATCCTTAACAATGGCTATTATACAAGTCATGTGCTAAATGTAGTAGGTTTTCAATGTATCAAAGAGGCATTCAAAATAGAGGTTTGAAAATCCAAAATAGTCTTAGAAAAAGTTATTATTGTAGTATAGATATGCTAGTATAAGCTAATAAGACAATGTTGAAGGAACTAAGATGTCAAATTAATACTATTAACGTGTCTTGTACATTTCCTATTCATCTTGGTAAATGTAGGTTGTCAATGCCCATTACAATTAGATGATCATATTCTTCTCAACATAGTATAGGAGTATAGAATGTTGAAATGACAAGTGATTCGAAACTAATATTTGTTATAGATGTTCAATTATGATTTGGATTTAGTATTTTTCCCATATACACATTGACAATTATTACATCAATTATTGGATAAATATATGCATATTTTTTTGAAAAATAAAATTGCATTTATTATTCAAAGTATAATTAAAAACACTTATATTAGGTGTTTTAAATACAATACATGTAAGTAGGATTTGAGAATTTTGTTTTTCAAGCCTAGTTACTCCAAGAAATTTCACCATACTTGTTTCCTAGGTTAATATTTTCTATGACAATGATGTAAAAAAAAAAAATTACTCTTATGATTGTTTTACGTTGGGTATATATCAAATTTCAAAATGAAACCTATAGTAGATCACCAATAACTAAAATTTATATAGTTCTTCTCATATCTAAAATAATTCCAAAAAAAAAATTAAGACAAAAAGTTATAATTTGTTATAGAGTCTTTTTAAATTTTATCTTGTAATTCTAGAACTGATAACCATGTCATGTAACTCACCATAACATGGCATAGTGGATAAAACTAAGCCCAATAAAAAATAAATAAATACACCCACCCCACATACATTAATTCACCATAGCATGACATAGTAGAAAGAACTCAGAGAAATAAACACACAATTCTAAGCCTAAATTACAATATACAACCATAGATAGTGAAGGGATGTAGCCCTTCACGAGTTGGTGTTCTACATATATTTTTGTATTTGCAACTAATTTTTAACTTATTATTTTTGGTATATTAGAAGTCATCCCTTCCTAAAATTCAAAAGTAACTTAAAAATTCACAAGTTTCCGAGGAAGACTACTGTCACAAAAAACAAAGAGGATAATATTATCCTAACCCAACAGTCAACACATTAATTATATCAAATTTCAAAGACCATTTGGAACGAAAAGCAAAACTAACCTAATCGTCAGCACCATGTCAGAACGGGGGAGCTCGTTGCACTAGCAGGAAGGGTAATCTCTTCGAATTTCTGAAGTCACATATTTTTTTTTTTCAAAATTTTGGTCTGTATATTTGTAAAGTTTTGAATACTTTGTTACTTTATGTTGATGTCCAAAGCACTTTTTTATAAGCACCATACCTGTTTGAAATTTTGAAACGACCGTTTTGTAAAGCTGTCATTTAAAAATTTCGATCAGAAATTCACAAGGCTCTCCATATTTACAAGGTTTCAAACCAAAAAACTGTCATTTCAATATTTCGATTGACAAATGTATAAAGCTGTTACTTCAATGTTTCGATCACAAATGCATCAGGCTTTTAGAAAATAGGAAATGTTCTCAAAAATTCCACTTCCAAATAATTCCATAGGATATGTTAGATTTTTATGTGGAGGGAGTGTTTTTTTGGAAAGAAATGGTCATTCAAAAATTTCACTTCCAAATAATTCCATAAGATACGCTATATTTTGGAGTTTTTTTGGACAAGCCAGAATCCTAATTGACATCTTTATTGATTAGATCAATATCTATTAAAAGGGTTAGAGATGTGATTGGTTGTTTTTTCTCAAAAAGGTTATAGGCATGTTAAGGAAATCTAGGTTTCTCTTTAGTAGTTTGATGGTTGTTGGTTGGTTCTCGTAATTAATTAGCTGTAGTAAGTTGAGGAAATCCAAATTGTTAGTAGTTTTAATTTTTATTTTATTTTTTTTTCAGATAGTTGTTTCATTAAATTTAATTTAAAATTAGATAAATATATTGTTTAGAGTTTTCCATTTTCATCTAGTATGTTTCTATGGAATTTGTTAAACAACTTGAAATTAAAAATATGTATTTAACCAAACAACTATTTTAAATTAATATACTTATTTCACAATTGAATATAAAAAGAGATATGAATTTTATAAAGTTGGATTTACTTTCCTCTTAGATAATCAATGTGCAAGATAAAGTACATACCATTTATACCTCTTGACATATTTTCAGTGATTGGAGTAACCTTGGGATCTTGAATAATACAAGTGGAATATGGTTTCAATAAATACAAGTTCAACAATCATGCCCTAGTACAAACATACTATTGTTTTAATAAACATAAGTTCAATAATCATGGCATAGTATAAAACTGAGTTACTAACAAAATATGGAAGTTTAAAATGAAACAATGCACTTGTCATTGGACAAGAGTGTATAAATTCAAAATTGTCATTCTTTAATTTATAATTAACAAAAACAAAAAATATGAATTTTAGGATGAGCTATATGGTATGTCCCTAACAATCCATTGTGACCCATTTTAACTAATTGTTATTTTAGTTCAACCATGATTGACAAAAATGATAATCTAGTAACATTCTCAATGGTGAGAGAAATTCATAAGACCTTGAAGATAAGTTTTTGTAAAACAAGAAGCTTGTTTTGTAGTAAGCTCTGATAGAAAATTTCTACTTTTATCTCCATTCTACGATCCTTGGTTACATCATTGGTTGTTAGTGTTTGACTAATCCATTTAAGAGCATTACAAATCCTATGTTTTAAAGGACTTTATTATGCAAAATAAATTAAGAAACTTCAAAGTGTACAAAGTAAAGATACTTAAAGGGGGTGAATATTTTTAGAATAGCAATCCTTGCATGTATAACTTGATATTCTTTGGCCATAACTAGCACCAATATTAAAGGAATTAATGTTGGCAAATTAAAATAAATAGGTTTCATACATACTATACGAAATTGGAAGAATAAATACATCAATTAGTTATTCACTTTGACTATGTTGCGCAGCGGATCCCCCCATAGCAGGTTTCTAGGGCTTAAAGCCGAGTTTTGGTCAATGTAATGTAAAGACCCCGCAAAATGTGGGCGCAGAGCGTGAGAGTCTAGGGTTGTCTGCCATAAAATATTGTAATTTAATATAGAATGTTCAACCTACCCATAGTCTGCGAACCATGGGAATGTATAAATAGAGTGAGGCTCTAAGTGTAGAAAAAGGGTTTTGTTCTAGTCTGGATCTTAACTATTATGGGTTTTTGAATAAGGAATTCGCTCTGAGTCTGTAAGTCTGAGTCTTGGGTTGTAGGAATAGGAAGAGGCTCTGCAGTTGTGTGCGTAGAGGCCTGGTAGAGTCCGCAGCTGTGTGCGCGGACCCCTGCAGTTGAGTGCGCAGAGCGGAGTTGGAATTGTACTGAACAGAGGAATAATAAAAGATAAGTTGATACTGAAATATTGTGCATCTACTCATAGATTTGTATGTTTATGCTTCTGTTATATCTTTGCATCTCTTTACATTTTATGATTGCATGCACTCGTTATAAATGTTGAATGGTTAATGAGGATATTGTGCCCGCATAATTAAGTTAAGATCTATAATAATAACACAGTAAGGATCAAGGATCTAGACAGTGTCTCTTCACACTCTTTATAGAGCTACACGAAGATCAGCCAGCTGCGCGGAGCAGCGGAAGCACGCGAGATCGGTTCGCGAACATCCCAGACCTCATCAAGACATCCCTAGGGTGCGGAAACCTAGTTCCAGCACCCTCCCATACTACCTTGGGTGAGACCTTAGTCTGCACTTCGTGGACTGTTGTCGAAAGGGCCTGTAGTTTCGGGATTTGTTTGGCTGAATCACTTCTGAACCTGGGTCAGGCCCCAACAAGCCAACAAATGGTTTCGTTGCTGGGACCGTGATCTACCTAAGGGATGTCTGATGTTGGAACATTGGAATCCTACGAAGAAAAAAATTGAAGAGTGGTTGGAAAAGAAACTTCACGAGTTCATGACACAGGAAAACGGAACTCCACAGATTTCCAAGAAGAGGTGGTTGGATCGCTATGTATATACAGAAGTCCATGAGATCTTCTTCACGTCCTTCTCTTCTAAACTGTATGATTGGATCGCGAGGTTAGCCGACAGCCAGGGAAGGTACAAGCTCGATCAACTAATAGTGTGGGCTTCGAAGTTAGTGTGTAGATTAGAGGCATCAGAAGATAAGATCACATGAGCTGTGGACCATTGGCTTGACCGGATTATAGGAGGATTTATCACTGAGTTCACGATAGACACGACCGTGAGCTATAGCGAAGTAGAACGGCTTTTTCTTAAGGGACCGCGAGGTAGGTACATTAAATCCCTGAATACCTGGATTAAGATGTTGTTATGTGAAAAGCGGGTTATGTGAATACATTAATGTTTAGAACGACGCGAAGCAGAAAGACCTACAAAGGTATCGAAGGACTAAGAAACAGTCCCTTAATTTCACCTTCGCGAGAGAGCGAGGAAGAGCACGCTCGGATTTCTCCAAGAAGTGCGGTCAATTTGATAAGGAAGCGCATTCCGCAGTTATCACCTCCACTTACACCATCATCCGCTTCACCTACTTCACCTCCATCTTCACCCACGCCACCTCCACCACCCCCACGGTTCAGCATGGCGAGCGCGATCAAGCTACCCATATTCAGAGGAGTAGGGAATGAGGATCCGGATCAATTCTAGTTCATGGTGAGAGCAGTGTGGGAAGCACAAGGGGTCACAGATGACAACATTAAGAAGGCCACATTGGTGAGCGCGCTACAGGATCGCGTGCTGACATGGTATATCAAGCACTCGAATGATCACCCAAATTCAGGAATAGCGGAGATCCAGAATGCGTTGAACAGAGAATTTAGTCGGTTGAAATCATAGACATAGTCAATCATCGAATTTAAAGAGATCGCGATGCTTCCAGGCGAGAACCCCTGGGATCTGGATCAGAGGTTGAAGAGTACGATCCACGAGGCCAATATGACGCTAACGGATGTGCAGCACCACGTGTGGTTTGTGGCATATTTGACACCACACCTAAGGACGATGTTGTCATATCAGAAGCTTTCAATCCAAGTCGAAGCATTGAAAATGGTGATGAGGTTGCATGAAACACCGATACAGGATTTGGGATTGGGAGTCCAACAAATCCATGTGCAACTATAGAATCTATGCTTAGAGATGCAGAGTTTGAAGCAGGATAGGGCGCCACGGCCAGAGGCACACAAAGAAGTGTGGTGCATAAAATGCAAAGGCTAGGGCCATGACAAAGACCACTATCCAGTATTCGCGAACTACTTGGCAGGAGGGGGACCAATTTCGTTGAGACCAGAAGCGCGGGTAGGGCCAAGTGCGGCACCCATGATCTGGTGCGCGATTTGTCAGATAGGAGGAAAGCACATGACGGATAACTATCATTTGTTGCAGAAGTATACACAGATCCCCCAACAACTGTTTTGTAATTTTTGTAGATCGGTGGGCCACGACGAGCGTACTTGTCGCAGCGAAGAGTTAATGATGGAGCAAACCCCAACATATAGAATGCAGACAGAAACGTGAGGCCTCGGCCTAGCCATGGGGATGGCGTGCACTGGATTTTAATGGTGAGGTCGAGGACGAGGAGGAATGGGGCTAGGAAGGGGCCACAGACAGTTAATTTGTTACAATTGTGGATGACCAGGGCACTACGCTCGCAATTGTACCAACCCGATGAGACTATCTTATTCATACTATGCCCAATTCGATCATGAAGCAGTAGATTGTCCTACATTGATTGCACAGATGTGCGAGAAAGGGGTACTTCGTCCTACTCCGACACAGAATATTTAAATGATGAGGTCTAAACCATGAGAAGAGGACCCAAATGTGAATATGGTGCTCAGAAGTGGTGTGACTACAGGGGAAGATAAGGGGAAGCAGCTTGAGGGAGATACATGGGTTCACAAGGTGCCTACAAAGGAGCCTGAGTTTGACTTGGAACGTGCAAAGGAGATGTTTATGGAAGCTAAGAAGAGCTTCATGGAGGCTTCTACTTCGGGTAGTAAGGATCAACCAGAGCCAGGAATGGATCCTTCTATGCTTACTACCTTTTTAGAAACATGCATGAAACTGTAGCGTGATAATAAGGCAGTTAAAGGACTATAGGAGTTGATAGCTAGGTGTGCAGGTTCAGGTGAACCGCGCATAGTCCAGAAACTAGGAAAGCATACATTGCGCACCAGGAGGGAAATGAGATTAACGACGCAGATTGGCGAATATGAAATGGATCAGGTAATACTAAACCTAGGTTCAGGCGTGAATGTGTTACCAAAGCAGACATGGGAACGCATGGGAAAGCCCGCGTTATAGCGGTCCCCTATTCAATTACGGATAGCGAACCAACAAAAGATCTTACCCATGGGGAGGTTGCAAGGGGTAACAGTTGATATCGAAGGCGCGAGCATGTAGATGGACTTCGAGGTGATAGAGATTGTTGTTGACAGCAACCCTTACCCTGCGTTGCTAGGAATAGATTGGGCCACTGACATGAATGGAGTCATTAACCTGAAGAAGTAGAAGATGATTTTCGAGAAAAGGTCTCTATGTGTAGTAGTTCCGCTAGATCCAGTTGAAGGAGCACGCTACACTGAACCTGTGTGCGATGATGACAGCGATGATGAGCTGGATTTCATTTACCAGATAACAACGTAAGACTAGGATCGGGTGAACCTGAATGTAGATTGAAGACTCTCATGGGAGCACGACAGTTCATGTACTTATGATTCAGATGAAGAAATATAGTGCTAGCAGAATTGGTTGCACGAAGTAACAACGCTAAATTGCAACATGATGATTAGATCACTGCGGTGCGTGACGACCGAAGCAAGGGAACTGCCAACATATGATGGGGTAACAGGAGTGGATGAATTCTTAGACAAATTTGAAAGTGTAGTACCAGAACAACAGTGGTACGGTGCGCTGGAATGGGCATTGCGCGTGACACTTGCACGATGGTGGAATACACACTAGAATAATATTGGAAACTGGTGCGAGTGTAGAAGATGGATGCACTTACGATTTAGAAGTCCCCAGTGACAAATGCAAGCTGAGCAGCTAGGACGAAGCAGTATGCACGCCCACTTGTGTCAATGGGTGCAGAAGCATGTTGTGCAAGCACCTCCCAAACTATGGATCGAAAATCAGAACTCGACGTGACAGCAGGGAAGGCGACGCACTCCACAAATATTCTACGACGAAACACTCAAAAAGCTATGCAGATTCATGAACAGAGTTCACCAGGTGAGACGAACTGACTAGGACCTGCATGTACTAGCGGTTCGATGGGTCTATAGGACCATAAGCAAAAACCGGAGCTCGAAAATGACACCAACACTGACAAGAAGAGATGAAACCAAGAGAGCAGATAAGAATCCCCAGACCACAGCTCCTGCAGTTGGGACAGGACACGAGGACCTGGGCAAAGGAATTAGGCAGTTACAGGAAGCCATTCGGCAAGGGAGCTTGAAACTTCATGAACTGACGAAGATTGGGCACAGTTGAGGAAGAAACACGTGACATTGGACGAAGAAATTAGTGAATTGGAAACCGAAGTCACGCAAGTAGGCTGCGAGGAACTAAGCATGATGGGACCAAGTCTAGCTAGCCCTACTACTGCATTAGAAGGAGTTGTGACCCTGCTATCATGGTTGCGTCCGCACCTTACTAAACAAGGGAGCGTACCATACAAAGAAGAATGCAACGTAATAACGGATGCAAGGGTATCTGAAGGATGCCTGCAGCCTGGGCTAGCAAGAAAATTGAAGCCTTGCACCGGGGGTACGACCACCTGACTATCTGTAGGAAGCATAGTCTCAGCATTCCAAGCAGTTGAAAGAGGGTGCGGGATTATAAATGAGTCTTTAGGAGAGTCGCGCGAGAAGGAGGTTAGGCACAAGGCCAGTATGTCACAGGGGTCACAATCACATGTAAGGGGATGTGTTGTTGCGCGGGTAGGCTGGGAGGTGACCATTGGTGTCATTGTTCATGACAAGATGTCCAATTTAAGGCATAAAGGAGTGGGCGACGAGCCATTAAGACAGGAATTAAGAGCTAGATTCGGGACGACCTGCCGCCAAGAAGGTATTAGTGACTCAGAAATGGAGGGAATGGTCGAATTCAAATTCACACGTTATTATAAAATCCCATGGGTAGCCTCGAGGCAACACTTGGTTGTTTAAGATTTGAGCCAGTATAGAGCATTGAGCATCAAGCTATCTTGCCACCCATGAGTACACGAATGAATGGATCCAGTGTAGAAACGATGACGGCTACGAGAACCAGAGTGCGACTCGCAAAAGTTACCCCAGAGCCCCATGTGACCTAGGAGTAGCTTGGGGAGGCGGTAGCTGCACTAGAGGTTCTAAAGTCCCCCTGCACGTTGTGACCATAGAAAGACAAGTAGATAATAGGGTCAGTCCGGGTATCACCACAGAACCTACAGTTTAGTAAATTATCAATGGCAGAGAAGGGAAAAGTTGTCACCTTTGAAACAGAGGAGGAGGAGGAAGATTTGCAAGCCCTGATTGCCCAAATAGAAGCATAGGACGATGAGGCGGAGAATGTCTCCCAAGTACGTTCGGCGATAAAGTTACCCCCTACATCCCCCCGTGGAAGGGGACAACCAATATACCAAAGGACCTAGAGGCCACGAAGAATGTGCTCCAGACCCCGCTTCTTCCGGATGAAATAAGGTTTGAAGGTCCACTGTTGGGACGAGTACCTAATATAAAGTTCAAAGACTGGGACCTCTTGGACAGTGAGAAGTTCCCACAGTTGGCCATGCAGAAATTACTGCAGCAGAAATGGTTATGTGGTGTGGAGAAGGTTGGGTTACTCCATCTGCGGTGGATATGCCACTACCACCACGCGCCCATCACAATTTTTATCATCCGGTCGCTACTGTGCCTAGTACATGATGGTTATCTCTCGCTGGAGGAGTCGATTCCCATCACGGCCGATTTATTTCACCAGATTTCTTGGCTACCCATCAAAGGAAACAACCCCGCAGCCATAGCAGGAAAGAGCAGTGACTTGGCCCTCGCAAAAGCTATGAAGGCCAAATATAAGCTGGAGAAGAGGAAGCAAGGCTATGTAATAGCGAGCATCAAGGACCAAGGGGTGCGCGTAGCTGCCTAGCTGCTCGCTAGCAATCTAATGAGGAAATGATGCGTAGACGGGGTGCCAGCATCTGTAATTGCGTTAGCAGAGAAGTGCGCAAAGGGGCTCCAGTTCAAGTAGGTGCAGTTTCTCTGCAATGAGTTTTTGACAAATTGTAGGGAGGCCCAAGAGCAGGGTAAGACCTTCCACTACATTTGGTTTCTCTTATCCATCTTTTTGGTTGCAGGGGAGTTGCTGGAGGACAACCAATTTCCTACCATTGAGAGGAACCTACCTGAGGCCGCGAGGTACACCTCGCTCTCGGAAACAAAAGACACAATGAGGATTCGCGAGATAAAAGTGTTTTGGGCATTCGTAGAGGCAAGCTTATGAACATGGATCAACCGTAGGCTGTGCTTGTCCCATACCATATATAACAGCTTTCAAAGTGTGGCAGAGTTTAAGGCGGATATGCATAACCTGTATATCTGAGCGCGTAAGGATCCAACCCAAACGCGGATGAAGCTCCCATTCATTACAATGGATGATGCAATATTCGATGTGATGGTGGCATGGTCTCTAGAGTGGCGGACCCCGGACTTGGCAGAACTGGAAAAGATCGCAGCACAGCAGCGGAAGAAGGAAACCAAGTTGTGCATTGTGAAGTTGGCGGAGAGAAAGTGTTAGGAACAGGAAGCAGCCACGTAGCGGAAGGTGGTTGAGGTAGCAACAACAGTGCAGATGGTAGAAACCACAACTGCGCCCATCAAAGGGACCAAGGGAGGCAGAGAAATGTCCATGGAGCGAGACATACAGGGGGACGTTGAGATAGAGGAACACACAGACCCTACACCAAAATCGGCCCAACTCAAGAGGCCACGCGTCCAGGAGAAGCCAACCGCATGGAAAAAGACAAAGGCAACGAAGACCTCTGAGGAAGACCTTCTCGATAGTGGTGAACCAGTTCGTGATGTCACTAAGGATGCTCTTGAAGAATTAATGATGGAGCAGAAAACTGTGTTTGGGGCACTCAGAGCGCAGTTGTAGGCATTACAGGCTCGACCTCTAGGAATGATGACATCGTACCTTGCGGAAGGTGCATCTGAAGCTAAGCAGACGTTGCATGCCCACACAACGAACACTTTGGTGTTACTAGAAGGCATAGTCTTAGTAGAATCCGAGTGTGACTTGAGGGGCTAGGGTTTGAATTTGGCCGCCCTTCCCAGAGAAACCCTATACCAGCTGCAGGATGGGGTAACTACCAAGCTTCATTCCAGGGAGGGTCGCGCCCTCCAAGTCTTGAGCGAGTAGAAGTTAAACTTAGAACAGCTCAGCCTGTAGTGCGACAACCTGGTCGCACAAAACTAGGGATTAGAATAGGCCATGGAGGAGGCTTGTAGTAGCATATCGGAGTTGGTCATGTCGGCGGCACTCCCCATCATGAAAAAGATTCACCACCTAGCAGTTGGAGTCTGGAAGACCCAAGAGGAAGCTGCAAAGGTTCAGTTCGATCTGAACTTGCAGATCGTGAAGCTGTGACTGATGGCACAACCCTCTACACCCCCAAAAGTCAGAGAGAAGTGCCATTATGCCATTCAATTGGGGTTGGAAGTAATAGAGCACGCTGTATAGGACTGCATGGGATTGTTGGATCAATCCCTCTTCACGCTCACTTCACTACAGGAAGACCCAATTCTACAGCAGTTAGAGACAGAAGTGCAGGAGTTGTAGCAGGCCTATGACAATGTTTGGGGGACCATGTAGATGGTCGCCCTGACTCAGCGATTGGCTAAGATGAGGGAGGCCCAAGCTCTGAAGGAACAGGTGGATGCCGCATGCCAGAAAGAAGTAGGGCTTAAAGCACGCATCCAACCTTGGCTCGAGGAAGCATTCATGGTCACCGCCACGATTGAGGCAAAGCTCGCCCAGATGCAAGATACATATGTGCTAAGGAAAGAAGGTGCCTCTGACAATGATGCATCGGAGAGTCATGCACAATTGATACAATGGACAATAAAGGAATGTGTGTGAGACATCAGCGAAGCGCAAAAGTTGCTAGCTAGACTCCATTCGAAGATCACTGCACTAGCCGAGTGACTCGGGATGAGTCACCATGATTGTGTTGGGGGCCTGTTGGGTAGCGGATCCCCCCATAGCGGGTTTTTGGGGCTTAAATCCAAGTTTTGGTCAATGTAATGTAAAGACGTTGCAAAATATAGGCGCGGAGCGTGAGAGTCTAGGTTTGTCTGCCATAAAATATTGTAATTTAATATAGAATGTGTCGGCCTACCCATGGTTCGCGGACCATGGGAATGTATAAATAGAGTGAGGCTCTAAGTGTAGAAAAAGGGTTTTGTTCTAGTCTGGATTTTAAGTGTTATGGGTTTTTGAATAAGGAATTTGCTCTAGGTATGTAAGTCCGAGTCTTGAGTTGTAGGAATAGGAAGAGGCCCTGCAGCTATGTGCATAGAGGCCTGGTAGAGTCCGCAACTATGTGTGCAGACCTTTGCAGCTGAGTGTGCAGGGCGGAGTTGGGATTGTACTGAACAGAGGACTAATAAAAGATAAGTTGATTCTGAAATATTATGCATCTACTCATAGATCTGTATGTTTATGCTTTTATTATATATTTGCATCTCTTTATAGTTTATGATTGCACGCATTGGTTATAAATGTTGAATGGTTAATGAGGATATTGGGCCTGCATAATTAAGTTAATATATATAATAATAACATAGTAAGGATCAAGGATCTAGATAGTGTCTCTTCACGCTCTTTATAGAGCTACGCGAAGATCAGTCGGCTGCACGGAGCAACGCAAGCATGCAGGATCAATTCTTGAACATCCAAACCTCATCAAGACATCCCTAGGGTGCGGAAACCTGGTTCCAACACCCTCCCATACTACCTCGGGCGAGACCTCACTCTCGCTCCGCGGACTATTGCCGAAAGGGCCGGTAGTTTCGAGATTTGTTTGGCTCAATCACTTATAAAACTGTGTCAGGCCCCAATAAGCCAACGGACTAGAAGGGGTAAAGTATCATATAATGTACAACACCCATGCCTTCTCTCCAAGAGCATGCCAACAAATATTTGACACTTTGTCTTGGGTTGCTTAATCTTCTTCTTTAGCTCCAAGCTTGATAATGTTTATTTCAAAGCCCCTTAGGATCCCCATCAACATTTTTTTGAAGTTTTCCCCTCACCTTACCCTCTTTAAGATATATCAACGAATGAATATTTAATGCCAAGAATTTTCTCTACATCCAAAATTTTCTCCTGAATAAGCACCAACACAAACCCAACCCATTTTTTTGTTGCAAAATTGCATGAAACAACAATTTTAGAGCAAATATACTTCTCACTATATATTGCGTTGAAGAAAAAATATAGAGTTACTAGTTTTTATTTTATCAACTATCCTTAACAATGGCTATAATACAAGTCATGTGCTAAATGTAGTAGTTTTTCAAGGTACCAAGGAGGCATTCAAAATATAAGTTTCAAAAACCCAGATAGTTTTAGAAAAAGTTATTATTGTAGTAGAGATCTACTAGTATAAGCTAATAAGACAAGGTTGAAGGAACTAAGATGTCAAATTAATACTATTAATGTGTCTTATAAATGTTCTATTCACATGACATCTTGGTAAATTTAGGTGTTGTAACTACTGCAACACCCTCCAAAATTTTGGCTTACACTCAATTTCGGAGCCTTCCTTGGTCTTATATTGTTTTTGCAAATAGTATAGCTCATTTCATGAGCTTTCTTGCAGTACTTTGGTCCCTTTTGCATGATGGGTTAACTATTGTCTTTTGGCATGTTTGGTTGTCGTGCAATGTTTGCAAGCCTATTCTAATGGTTTTGAAGGTTGTTCTTAGTGTGTATGAGTTTTCCCAACCATGTAAACATCTATCGCATCCATACACAAAGCCTTGAGCATTGTTGCACAAGTGTCGTCATAGTCATCCTAAAGCCTATCTTAAGTGTCGCACTTGTCGTATCTTTCCATGAGGAAGTTACACAGAGGGAAATGTTTTGTTCATGTATGTTGTCATGTCGTCAAACTATGCTAAGTATGTGATCATAGTCAAGGTTCATCACAATTCGTCACCTATCCCACACTTGGCCATTTTCTAAAAATCTTCCCGACCGAGCAACTTAGCTTCATTGGGCCCCAATTGAACTGCACACTGCATAGTCTTAGGCCTCTAAGTTGTGACATTGCTACTTATAACTGTGCAATGTGCAATCCTTGTCTCTCTAGGGCTACTGCTCTGCGCAATTCATTTTCCCAGCTCTCGACCTTGACCCCCAAAATTGCACAGTTATGTCTCCCAACCTGCCTTGAAATGCACACTTCATATCTTTAACCCTCAATATTTTCCCTTGGTTGCTTGAACTGCAGAATGCACAGAAGCCCAACCTCCCTTGACATCCAAAACTTCACAGTTGTCTTTCCTAATGTCCTTTCCCTCAACTAAACCCTGCTACCTCTAAAAACTACGTAGTCCTCCCCTTCAAGCCTCCCTAAGTTGTGCATTGCACAGTCTCAGAGCCCAAGCTCTCCCCCTAGCAACTGGTACTTCTCAATGCACAACCACTGGGCCCCTCTTCCCAGCTTGTCACTTATCCCTGGCTCAGTTGATGGATCAGAATGCATAATCTTAGACTAGGGGGTTTCAAATTGATGTCGTCTCATCATGAGTGAATTGCATGAACAGGTACACTATCATGTCATGAAAAAATGATGGAGAAGGAGAAGAAGGATGGAAGCACAAATAAAGACTCTCTTGTATCTGAACTCACAAGTGGATCAACCAAGAGAAAGCGAAGGGACACACAAATTTGCAACAACCTTTCGTACAGGGGCATAAATAATTAGATCTAGGTAGAATCAGAGATGTATATGAAACATACTGTCACTCCCTTGAATGGACGTAGTGAACCGATGACTTTCGCAGAATTACTTTTCGGCAATTTCTTCCTTGAAACTCAACTAGGGTGTTATCTTTCACAACCATCCCTAGTTCCACCAGATACATAGTCAGATCTCCTTCCTTGTCCAAATGGTGATAATGAACTTTGGATAGTGAGCAGTAGTTGTAGCAGTACTAGTGTAGTTCCCATTCCCTGTACATATGATATTTGGACTATGTACTTTGATGGTTCCAAAATGTAGTAGGGCTCTGGAGCTAGTTGTGTTTTAATAGACCTACTACAAAGAAAGCATTTGATCTCTAGCCACATGAACAACATTGCAGAGTATGAAGCACTCATCTTAGGCTTACAAAAGGACATTGACCTTAATGTTTCCATCCTGAAAGTGGTAGGTGACTTAGAAATTGTGGTGCGACAAGTATGTAAGACCAGACATTGTGTGTCACCTCATCTTAGAGGCTATCAACAAGAGGTATGGCGTCTTATTTCACATTTACAAGATTTCAATATTATTTTTGTTCCAAGAATTCATAACGCAACTATGGATGCATTATGAAATGTCATTGTTAGGTTGTCACCACTGGGGGATGGTTTTTCTATTGAAATTATTTATAAGCCTTCCGTCCCCGACAATATCACTAATTTACACATTTTTTATGATGACCAGTAGATACTATGCTTCATGGAGAACAATGACATATTTAAAGACACATCAATCAATGAGAACGAGCATGAAAAGGAATTGTAGGATCCAACCAGTGTAATCAAAGGAAACCTCAGCCCCAAGGGTGTGGTATCATTGGAAAAACTGTATGACCTGCAGAATCACTTATGGGGAGTGGTCAATGCTAAGACCCATAGTTCCACACTCTCGCACGAGCAAATTAACTTGGGAACTGATAAGGATCTGAAATATGTCAATCTTGGTACTTCTTGCAAACCATAAGAGCAACAAGCCTTTATCTGCTTATTCAAGCAGTACCGTGATGCCTTTGCATGGATGTACGATGAACTTAAGACATATGACACACAAATTATCTAATATGTCATACCAATCACGGAAGGGGCCAAGACTTTCCAATAAAATATAAGGAAAGTACATACAAATCTTGAGCCTCTTATTCAGAAATAATTGAGAATATTGTTGGATGCCTGGATCATATACAGAGTGCGACACTCAACGTGGGTGTCAAATTTGGTTTCAGTGAGTTAGAAGTCCATGGAGATCTACCCATGTGTAGATTTTCGAAATCTCAATCATGCCTCAGATAAGGAAAACTACCCCATGCCATCCATGGAAAAAATATTACAAATAGTATCAAGGTCTGAAATGTTTTCTTTGTTAGATGGTTATTCCTCTTTATCTAAAGATTATATGAGGTTGTCATTGATGTCAATCAAAGAAGCACCAAGGATGACCATGAACTTCCATGGCACATTAGGCATCATCATTCATGGTTTCTCGTCTCATAACAATTATAGGAATACTCTACTCAAAAATATATTTCTATCGGTATATAGCTCTCCTCGTAATTCCTCACGGTTTGTAAGTTATTCAAGATTGAAGTTAGTAACACCAATTAGTGGGCTAAAACCCCATGGGTGTTGGGTGCAGGAATTGCGCTTGAGTAAACTCCTCAACACTTGATTTTCAACCCAAGGGTTTCATAAACTTAGAGATGAAGCACAAGTAATGCTAGAATGGTATGAACTTTTCCTACTCCTAATCCTACTTCTTAAAGGAAATGCTTTGAAAAATCAGATAGAAGACAATCGGAAAGGTAATTGACATCAAAGAAACTCTAGTGCTGGAATGTGAAAGTCAATTTGCATGTAAATCAAGTAAAGAAATTCCACACAATAGAAACAATCTTAAATGCTGGAAAGAAATGCTCTGTTCATCTTCAGATGGATGGCAAACAGTCTAACAACTTGCAGAATTATGTCTTCCTTCCACACAAACAACCTGTCCTTACACTGTTGCAATTTGCTTGCACTAGTGTAGGTACAGTATCTCTGTGCAAAAGTATATGTGACCTTCCTTACTGAAGACTTATGTCTTAGTGAAGGTGCTCTAAGCCTCAGGGCTTAGAGCACTCTGTTTTTGTGACAAGAGACCAGCTCTTGCACTGAGGCAGAGCTTCCTTCACCCAGTTTCCAAATTACTTTCGAAAGGACTGAAAGATGTGCTGAAAAAGAATTGCAACTGTAAATGAAATTCTGAAGTAAATTATCTATGAAAAAGGAAATGCTTCAATTCATTAAACCTTGCAAAGGAAATAAACTTCATGAAATAAAAGCACTTCAAAAGAATCAAACAGTAGTCTAAGTGTTTTGCATGTGTTAACTAACTTTAATAATCCATTCAAAATGCTTATGTTCTTTGCAAGTATAATATGTTTATGGTAATTTTATGCAACTACTTCCAAATCCTCTAAAGATGTACTTTTAATACTGAAGATAGTTACTAAGTTAATGATTCATTCACTTGCGAAATAACTGGAAATAATATGCAGGTAAGTGATTCACTGTTCGCTGCAAACGAATGATTAAACCAAAGTGCAGGCAACCGCATGCACTGGTGCAAGAAAGAGTTCCTTGCATGATCCGATCGAAAACGAGTTAAAACATAGATTGAGAGTAAAGGAAATGCAAGAAAGGTATTTCATAGATAAAGTAAACATATCTAACTCTCAAACCATGGATTCATTTCACACGTTCGCTACAAAAGATATTTTAAATCAGAACTTGAAAAATAATGATGAAAACTATAACATTACACAGCTGCAAAAGAAATATCCACACCATCTTTCTGAATAACGAAAGTGAGAGGGGTAAATGAGCTAGGTTGGCTGGGCCCTAGCCAAACTAGCTCGTTCCACTTCTAAGGAACGAAAAAGCTCAGCACTTCAAATATACATCAAAGATAAATTAGATGTTGTGTATGCAAATCATGGTAGTTCTCTTGTCTTACTCAATTCTGTAAATATACATAACAGAGCAGTCCAGCCACAGAGCTGAGGCGATAACCAGATTACATAAAAAAAAATTACAATCGATGGTTCGCTAGCTTACTTCTACCTATGATCTCTATCTTATATATCCTTTCGGCTCTAGTCGTTTTCACTAATTATAGACATTTCTTGTTCAGGCCTTTTGGCCGAACAAACTTAGAAACTGAAATTACAAACTTGGCTAGTAGTTATAATACACATGAATTTCGCTTGGCGGTAACCTAAATTTGGAAAATATTCCCTGATTACATGCCACCTATTATCCTACTTCAGTTCATCAACAGCTAGACTCGGAGTCAAGCACCGAGACCCATCCTCATGGAAGATTTGGCTTCTCAGAAATCTCAGACAGTCTTCGTGGCGGTGTAGGAATCTACCTGCACTAGTCACACTCATTCATAATTAATACTAAGTTCTATCATTACTCTAGGAAATTAATATGAGTTACAAGAAGTATGTAAATAGGCATTAAATCCATATAAAATGATTAATAAAGTCTTGTAATAAATATTAATATAAAACATGAGCATGTGCAGGAATGGGTAACTATCTTGTACTAGTGTACGAAAGAAGGGTCTTTTATTAAGGTAAAACAAAGGTTGATTTTGATGGAAATGGGGTAGAAAATAGGGCAATTTAGGATACCAACATCCTCCCATCCCTAAGCTGTTGTGTGTCCTCACACAACGTTTTACCTCTGCAAAAAGCCTTAAAAAATGAATGGTCAACTCCTCAGTCCTGAACTTCAATGTTTATTCCTACCTTTACTACCTTTGGCTTCTTGTCTTGGGCTTTTCACAACTGCTTAGTCACCTTCTTGAGGTGTCTATAGAATTTGGAAGCCCAATACTTCCATACCTTTACTTGTTGCTTCTGCCTCTTTACTTTTGCAAGTAACTCCACCTCACTCTGTTTCTCCCAACTCTACTGTTTCATGACCTGGTTCAAAGCCTCTAGGTCATGGACTTGTTGCTCCAGATCTACTATTCTTCTATTGAGGAACAGAGTGGAGGGTGTTGTGCTGAGATCTTCGGGTGTGAAAGCCTTCTTTGCCACGGACTCAAAACAAGTCCCATCATCATCAAGGTCAAGGTTGTTGAATGTTTGCCTTATGACGTCGCCGAGGGTTTCTATACTTGGGGTTTTCTCGTCACTGAGGGTTTTGATTCCCTCACTAATATTCGTACCAAGGGTTTCAGTACCTTGTGCACTCAATTCTTCAGGGCTCTTAACACCTTGTTCTTCCAGTTTTTCAGGGGGTTTAGCACCCTATCTTCTTAAATCAGTAGGGGTTTCAGTTCCCCATTCTTCTACAACTGTAGGGGCTTCAGTACCCTATCCTTCCAAAACCGCAGGGTCTTCAATACCCTAAACTTCTAACACTACAGGGTCTTCAATACCCTATCCTTCTAAAACTGTAGGCTCTTCAATACCCCACTCCTTGAAATCATTAAGGGTCTCTACATCTGGTTCCATGAAATTATCAAGACCCTTTGCATGATGTTCCTCTTCATCCTCCTCTACTTGGACTTCACCAGTATGCAGTGTCGACATCATATTTCTACTCCTTAGCCTGCTGAAAAATGTTGACAACAAGACGCTGTCTTTTGGATTCTCCTCATCTTCCACAATGTGTGCCACTACATCTGCAAGCACCGAGAGATTATGAACTGTGGGGGAAACCTAGGGTGATTCGTTGATTATGATTGGAGAACTCGATTGGTTCGTCCCTTGGGAGATAGTCTTCCTCCTCACCGAGGTTTTGGTTTTCCTCCTCTTTGCCACGGGTGGAGTGTTCTCAACGGCCCTCTTCTCTACTTGCACTGGTGAACTTTTACCTCTCCGCTTGGAAGGAGACAATGTCTCTACCTTTCTCTTCTTACTTGTACTCATGCTAGCAGACTCTTCTGCACCCCTTGCTCGAAATTCTTTCAGAAACGCTCCCCATGTTATCCCCTTTTCTTCTAACTTCTTCTTGACCAGAATCGTAATAAGCTCATGATGGTAGAGCTTGTTTGCAACTTGGCTTGCACTTCCAGTCTGCACATTTTTCGCCATCTTCTCAAGGCTCATGAGCAAGAAGTGAGGAAAATTAATCAATTTTCCTGCCTTGAAATGCAACAGTAATCGAAGGTGATATACAAACGCCAAGGTATAGCATCCTTCCCCAGTTACAAACTTCTGCAATATAAACAGTAGGTCTTGCCACTTCCCGACCATGGCAATCTGTGGAAGTCCCTTTCTCCAATCGACCTTAATTTTCTTGTCAACCATGAACCAGTTCCAACGCTTTTTCGCAAGCCACTCCTTTTTAAACTAGTGCTCCTCTGTAAGTGGCAAGCTTGTGGCTTGTGCAATGAACTCCTCCGTAATTTTGAATTTTAAGGACCTGACCCTGACTTGGCCTTCTTTTAACGTCCTTGAAAACTCTAATACCACTGCCATGTCGAATCCATCAAACTTATGTAGGAATGGCAGGAACCCAGATTCTTGCAATAGTGTAAGACTATTCTTGTACTCGACGGTTTGTTCAATTTCCTCCAAAGACAGTGGTTCACTCCTCATAGGTGCATTTCAAACCACACTCCACTTCTCTGATCACACCCTCGAAAGAATTTCTAAGTGACTCCAACGTTCACTGAGAGTTTTATGTCATAGGTTCATCACCCTCCGTATTTTCAGACCCACTCACCCGGCTATGATGGAACAATGGCTACAATGATTGGATTACTGGTAAGCTAATAATGGCCAGGCAATGTGGAATTATTTCAAGGAGGGTGAATGCAAGTTATTAGACAGTAGTACCATCCCACAGTCAGCATCATAATTCAATCAGACATACTTCAACACTTATTAAAAAGATTAGATTTCAAACCTTACACATCTTGCACTTTAAATATTTGTTCCTAGATTAGTAAATAATGAAACAAATCATCAATTAAAACATGGAATGAGATAACATATTAACACATGTGCAAGAAATTAGAGGCCCATAAATATCCTTGATAAACCACTCCAGGACTGTGTAAATTGCTTTCACAGTCAACCGTGTTTCTGCACCAAACCTGATTGCGATGTTGTGCTTGCACCAAAGACTTTTACCAAATAGAGAATCTGATAGGACATACTTCTGTAGTTGGAGTTAAATTTTTTTGCCTCATTCTACAAGAAAAAATTATTCGCCATCCTTTGATGTTTCTCGAACATGCCTTTTGGATTGACTGCATCAAATTCTACAATAAATTTATGAGGAAATAAAGAAGTGGGAAAGGGGTAAAAATTTTAGAATGAGAAGGAATATTACAACAGGGATTTCAAAAACAATATCACCAAGAGGGTTAAAAGAAATGGGATGTGGAAAAAATTCAAGGGAAAAGAGGGATTTTATGAAATTGGGTAAGTGTAGTTTCTCTGAAGAAAGAGGAAGGTAATTCATTAGGGAATTTAGAAAAGAAACTAGTGGGAAATTTCAAAATGGGAAATAGAAGAAAGACAACATTTGTACCTTGAAATTTTCCTGTACTAGTGCAGGAAAAAAATAACTGCAACAGGAAGTAAGTGTTTACTTGGATAAAAATGTCCATGCTAGTTACCCCAAACTTGGGTAAGTGCTCGGTTTCGTGAATTTGATTCTTCTTTGTGGCAACGAGCATATCTAAAAATCAAGTAACATTCCCTTTCTATTAAAATATTGATCTTCCTACCATCATGCTGGTTTTCAGGTTGATCCTTCTGCAATCATGTCAGTCAACTGATTTTCATAATTACGAGAATTTTTTTCTTTTTATACTTTTTCTTTTTGTCATTTTTTCTTTTTATTTTTCTTTGATTTCTTCTTTAATAAGGACAAGAAGGAATCAATTATTCAATAGGTTGGTGTTACCACCTACCAACTCATTTTCAAATGGTTGTTGGACTTGCTTCATAAAATCTCCTTTAGTAAGGGGTTGAAAATATACCTTCAATCTATGCCCATTTACCAGGAACACAGAATTCCATCCATTAATAGTTTGATTTCTAATACTCCATTTTCAAACACTTTGACCACCTCATAGGGTCCCATCTAGCGTGTATGGAATTTTCCTTTAAAATGTTTGAATCTCGAATCGTAAAGGAGTACCCAATCACCTGGTTGGAATTTCTCCTTCTGAATGGACTTGTCATGCCACTTCTTGCACTATTGTTGAACCAAGATGTTCTGTTGAACAACATCCTTTCGGATTTCATCTAACTCATTTAATTATAGAAGGCACTCCTGTTGTGCTTTAGAGAGATCTAGTCCCAATTGGACTGCAGCCCTGAAAGTCTTGATCTGGAATTCTATCGGTAAGAGGACTTGTTTCCCGTACACTATCTCATATGGTGTGTGTCCTGTGTTGTTTCTCCAAGTCATTCAGTAGGCCAATAATGCTTCCGGTAATTTGTCAGCCCAATCCTTTCTGTGCATGTTTACCATCTTTGTGAGGATGGACTCAATCACCTTATTCGTGGACTCCACCTAACCATTTTCTTGCAGGTGATATGGTGTAGATTTCCTATGTCGTATTTTGTACTGCTCCATCACACCCTGTACCAAATTAGAAATAAACTACAATCCATTGTTAGAAACAATTTCTCTAGGCACACCAAATCTAGTAAAAATATCAGTAAAAAGAAAATCAACAACAACTCTTTCAGTAGCAAAAGAAACAACTTTAGCTTCTACCCATTTTGTAACAAAATCTGTACAAACCAAAATACGCTTTTTATTTGATGATGCAGGATTTATTGGTCCTACAAAATCAATGGTCCATTTTTCAAAAGGCTCAATCTTAACCTAAGGACATAAAAGCATTTCATTGGTCTAATTAGGCTAGCCTATTCACTGATAGCTATCACACCGCTTGACATATTGTTTGGCATCCTTGAACAAGGAAGGCCAAAAATATCCATCTCGTAACACTTTGTATGCAGACCGCTTATCGGTGAGGTGACCTCCAGAAGATTCATCATGGGCAGATTTTAAGATATCAAACACCTCTTCCTCTCTTACACATCTACGGATAATGAGATCTGCTCTGGTGTAAAAGAGGTATCCTTGGATCCAGGAATATGCAACACTTTTCTAAATGATATTCCGCTTTTCACGAGTGGATAAGTGAGGTGGTAATTTTCCAGTGACTAAATAGTTAGCTATGTCAGCAAACCATGGAGATTTTGTTGACATAGCAAAATGATGTTCATCAGGAAAATCATCATCAATAGGAATTGCCTCACAAGGATTATTTAATCTTGAAAGATAATATGCTACTACATTTGATTTTCTCGGTCTATCAACAATAGTAATATTAAATTCTTGCAATAATAGAAACCACCTAGTCACTCTACCACTAGTTAATGGTTTATTCGAAATATCTTATAGCGGAATGGTTAGTATGTACAAAAACTTCATATCCTGTAATATAATGACTGAATTTATTAGCGGAAAAAATTATAACAAAAAACTCTTTCTCAGTAACCATATAATTGAGTTCAGCAGGTGACAAGTTTTTCCTAATTAAATAAATAGCATAAGATTGTTTGTCTTCTTCTTGTCCTAAAGCTGCACCTATAGCAATATCTAAGGCATCATAGGAAATATAAAATGGTAGGGACCAGTTTGGTACTCTCAATACTAGTGCCTGAACTAATTTTTCCTTCAATGTCGCAAAAGATTGTTGGCAAGTTGTGGACCAAGAAAACTCACTATCCTTAGCCAAAAGTTAGAAAAGGGGGGTAGCTATCCTTGAGAAATTCTCAATGAATCTCTTATAGTATCCCACATGTCCTAGAAAACCTCTCACTTCTCCTTGAGTTTTAGGTATAGGAAGACTCAAAATGACTTCTATTTTTGCACGGTCAACCTGGATACCTTTGTCGAAAATAATATGGCCAAGAACCACTCCTGCTTTGCACATTAATCTGCATTTCTTGTCACTCAAGGTGAGATGAGCCTCTTGGCAATGAAGAAGCACTTTTTCTAGATTCTTGAGGGCTTCCTAAAATGAATCACCAAACACAGAGAAATTATCCATATAGATTTCTACGCATCCAAGGTCAGCAAAAATAGCCAAGACTACCCTTTGAAAGGTAGCCAAGGCATTACATAGCCCAAAGGGAAGCACTTGATAAGAAAATGTACCCCATGGACATGTAAAAGTGGTTTTGTCTTGATCCTCAGGTGCTATTTGTATCTGGTTATATCCGTTAAAGCTGTCTAGAAAAGAAAAGTACTTCTTACTAGCAAGGGTATCGAGTACTTGATTGATGAAAGGAAGGGGGAGTAATCTTTGAGAGTGGTTTAATTCAATTCTATGTAGTCAATACAAATGCGCCATCTCCCATCTTTTTTTGGGACTAATACTAATGGAGAGACCCACTGGCTATCATAAATGGGATAGATAAAATCAGCATCTAAGAGCTTTACAACATCTCTTAGAGATGGGTTCATTCGCCTTTGGGGTTGTCAGACAGGTCGGGCTCCATCCTAAATATAGATATGGTGTGTACAATTTTAAGGAGGGATGCCATTCATATCCTCATTTTCTCTTCATTTTCTCCCAAGAAGATATAGTGTTTCCTCCTAGTCCCATGAACCAGCGGAGTGCTGCATCCTTGAGAGTTGTAGGAAACAAATTTAACTTCTGGGCATCAGATGAATAATCATAACTTCTATACAAAATATCAAACTCAAATAAGAAAGTGTCTGGCTCTTCATGTACCTTACCATAAAAATGAGGAAGAGCTGATGGTGAAATGTTTTTCATTTGTACTTATGTATCAGGATCCACAATCGGGAATCTAAAAGTGGATTGTTCCTCATTTACTTGATTTTCACCACTTCCTTCTGCATGGTCTTCCATATATGCCATTGTTGTTCTTCCACCCGAACCACTCTCAATGGACTGAGAAGGCTTACTGTGGATTCCAACAGTCCCCTTCTTCCCCTTTATGGGCTGTGTCACACTTGAACCACTGCTACCAGGGCCTAGGTGGATTGTTCCTGCATGATGAGTCTGAGTTTGTTTGGACTTTCTACCTACAAAAGAAGGCCCAATATGAGTTTTAGTTTCACATTTTTCAGTGTTTTGTTGGCCCCTAGTGGGCTTCAGACCCCTACCTCTTTTAGGCATTCATTTCAAAAAATGACAAAACGAAATTCAAATAAAAGCTACAAGTTTCAAAAAATAAATTGGCACCTATAAATTCCTTCATACAATAGAAGCACACTGCAAGAAAAAATAATAACTGACTTACCCCTATTGCAAAAATGGAAAATTATTACCAATTCAAATCACGTCCCCAACAACGACACCAAAATGTTGGGTGTAGGAATTGTGCTTGAGCAAACTCCTCAACACTTAATTGTCAACTCGAGGGTTTTGTAACCTTAGAGATGAAGCAAAAACAATGCCAGAAATGGTATGAACTTTTCCTACTCCTAATCCTACTTCTTAAAGAAAATGCTTTATAGAATCAGATAGAATGCAATCGGAAAGGTAATTGACACAAAAGCAACTCTAGTGCTAGAATGTAAAAGACAATTTGGATGCAAATCAAGTAAAGAAATTCCACACAACGAAAACAATATTAAATGCGGGAAAGAAATGCTATGTTCATATTCAGATGGATGGCTAACAATCTTACAAGTGCACCCTTGCAGAATTTTGTCTTCCTTCTAATCTTCCTTCCACACAAACAACCTGTCCTTGCACTGTTGCAATCTGCTTGCACTAGTGCAGGTACTGTATCTCTGTGAAAAAGTATATGTGACTTTCCTTACTGAAGACTTATGTCTTAGTGAAGGTGCTCTAAGCCTCAGGGCTTAGAGCACTCTGTTTCTATGACAAGAGACTAGCTCTTGCACTGAGGTAGAGCTTCCTTCACCCAGTTTCCAAATTACTTTCGAAAGGACTGAAAGATGTGCTGAAAAAGAATTGCAATTGTAAATTAAATTCTGAAGTAAATTATTTGTGAAAAAGGAAATGCTTCAATTCATTAAACCTTGCAAAAGAAATAAACTTCATGAAATAAAAGCATTTCAAAAGAATCAAACAGTAGTCTAATTGTTTTGCATGTGTTAACTAACTTTAATAATCCATTCAAAATGCTTATGTTCTTTGCAATTATAATATGTTTATGGTAATTTTATGCAACTACTTCCAGATCCTCAAAAGATGTACTTTTAATACTAGAGACAATTCCTGAGTTAATGATTCATTCACTTGCGAAATAACTGGAAATAATATGCAGGTAAGTGATTCATTGTTCGCAACCACATGAACTAGTGCGAGAAAGAGTTCCTTGCACAATCCGATTGAAAACGAGTTAAAACATATATTGAGAGTAAAGGAAATGTAAGAAAGATATTTCATAAACAAAGCAAACACAGCTAAATCTCAAACCACGAATCTATTTCACATGTTAGCTACAAAATATATTTTAAATAAGAACTTGAAAAATAATGATTAAAACTATAACATTACACAACTGCAAAAAAACTATCCACACTGTCTTTCTTAATAACAAAAGCGAGAGGGGTAAAAGAGCTAGGTTGGCTGGGCCCTATCCAAACCAGCTCGTTCCCCTTCTAAGGAAAAAAAAAGCTTAACACTTCATATATACATCAAATATAAATTAGAAGATGTGTATGCAAATCATGGTAGTTCTCTTGTATTACTCGATTCATCAAATATACATAACAGAGCAGTCCAGCCCCAAAGCTGAGGTGATAACTAGATTACATAAAACAAAATTACAATCGATGGTTTGCTAGCTTACTCCTACCTATGATCTATATCTTATATATCCTTTTGGCTCTAGCCATTTTCACTAATTACAAACATTTCTTGTTCGGGCCTTTTGGATGAACAGACTTAGAAACTGAAATTACAACCTTGACCAACAGTTATATTACACATGAATTTTGCTTGGCTGTAACCTAACTTTGGAAAATATTCCTTGATTGCGCACCACCTATTATCCTGCTTCAGTTCATCAGTAGCTAGACTTAGAGTCAAGGATTGAGACCCGTCCTCATGGAAGATTTGGCTTCTTAGAAATCTCGGACAGTCTTCGCGGTGTTGCATGAATCTACTTGCACTAGTCACACTCATTCATTAATTAATATTAAGTTCCATGATTACTCTAGGAAATTAGTATGAGTTACAAGAAGTATGTAAATAGGCATGAAATTCATATAAAATGATTAATAAAGTGTTGTAATAAATCTTAATACAAAATGTGAGCATGTGCAGGAATGGGTAACTATCTTGTACTTGTGCAGGAAAGAAGGGTTTTTTATTGAGATAAAACAGAGGTTGGTTTTGATGGAAATGGGGTGGAAAATAGGGAAATTTAGGATACCAACAGTGGGGTTGTGGCATGGCATTGTTCATTGATTTTGGTCATTGAATAGTCAATAATTAATAATTTTTTAAGCTTTTAAAATCCCTCCAATATTCTTTATAGAAGCCCCTCTCAACTCTATAAAAAGAAATCTCATATATCCTATAAGAGTAGTGATCGTGGAATTTTCGCTATAACGTTATTTATGAGAAGTCTTAGATGCTAAAATTAAAACCCATTTGAACTAAAAGCTTGATGCACGTGGTGACCGAATTTGAGATCTTGGTTTGCTATATTTTAGGAGATACGATATGTGGAAGTTAGGTTTTTTGCAGGCTCCCGAATTTCATCTCAAAGAGGTGACCTTGGGAAAATTGTCATAACTCTCTCTCTGAAAAGTAGACTGGTGGATAGTGCATGGATTGTAGTTTTCTGTGTATGAATTTCAGAGCCGAAGGAGGAAACAGTGACACGTGGTAGGCCGTACAAGTTTACTCTACTGAACTAGTCAATAATTAGGCCATTGTGAGAGATTGGGGATAACTTTGTCTTGAAGAATCCAAATCAGGTTAAACCTGTGGCATTGGAAAGAAGACTTGGAGGGCTACTACAAGACCGAGTATCACATATTGGAGATCTGAAATCACAGAGATACATTAGATTCAATATCGTGCTCCTAGAAGGCAAGAATAAAACTAGATCAAGTGTTGTCAAGGGGTGAAAAGGAACATACTTTCTAGGGAAGCAAAGAGCAAGGTGCAGCAAAATGATGCAATAGAGGTAAACTACAGGTAAGTATCTTCTGTATGTGCATGTTCATCACTTAATTGCATTAGTTTATTTGTATTCTAATTTGTTGCTTTTATTTAGCATTGACATATGCTCTGCAGGATGAGGTACATTTTTCTATTATCATGTCATGGGTATTTCCTTGAAGACTTTTTGCAGGTATTATATATTCATCAGGAGAAGACTCAATGCATAATCTAATGTTGTGAAGAGTGAGAAAGGGTAGCATGACAAGAGCAACAATCAAGGTGCAGAACAATAAGAAAAAGTTCACCACATGAAGTCTTCAAGTGGGTATCACTGCATACAGTCATTGTAAAAGTATCATTGTATAAAGTCATTGTAGAAGTTGTACAAGTGTCTATTTTCCAAGAGCTGAATAAGTAGTGTTGGGAGGTCTAGGATCATCATTAGGTGGTTGTGTCATAGTTGGGGTTATGGTCTAGTGTGTTTTCTTCTTCTACATCATTCTATATCATTGTAAAGTGGACCATTTTCCGTGGTACGGGAGTCCATTCTTCTTTTATTCTTCTATAGGGTGGTAGGGTGGTGCTACACTGGTGCATGAAGTCACCAACAGGTTCAAGCTTGTGAAAACTCTAGGGTGGTAGGGTGGTGCTAGGGTGAATTGTATCTCAATGGGTGTTGGGGCATCTGTTCAGTTGGCTACTGAAGAATCTCGGGCGTTGGAGTGTCCATCTAGTGGGAGCTAGAGAAGAATGCTTTTCTAGATTCTAGAAAGTTGGAGTTTTCTTTTCAATTGGAGATGAAGATTAAAGAATTATTAGAAAAGTGTTCAGGTGGTTTTCTGGAGGGGGTTTCCACCTTAAAAACTGTGTGCATTTGTGTTCCTCTTATTTACTGCTATCATTGTACAAACAATGATAATAATTGAAGATTAACTAATTCTCAGAAATATTAACAATAATACTAATTTAAAGGAATACTGATTCAACCCCCCCCCCGGCGGCCCCCCCCCCCCCCACCAAGTATCTCCAACAATTGGTATCAGAGCTTGGTTCCTTCAATAGCAGTTTAACAAATGGAAGGAGATCATGGAGCATACCAAAAATGGTGTACCTCTGTTCAATGAAAATAATTATGCACTTTGGAAAGGAATAATGGTGTTTTGGAGAATTTGGTATCTACGGATAAATATTAATTCCCTAGATATGTAGTTGTATCTAGAACAACATTTTAAAGTGTTTTAGACTTTTCCTATAAGCAATAAATAAGATGAGAAGATAAGAAGACCTACTTGTAGTTCCAGTTTCCTCTCGTCTCCCTTGTATCGATCATGTCGCTCCTTCCCATACTTAATATGCTTGAGAAGTACCCTATAAACACAACAGAAAACAAAGAATCGATCAAAGCACATGATCTATTGTATATAAGTGAAAGGAATCAAATGCAATTTACACATATAAGCATTATGAAACAATACAAATATATGGGAAAAAGGTTCAAACACTTTATTAGATAGAAGAAGGAATTAGAACCATTAACGTCTGATTCAAAGCCATTCCTCCAGCTTGGATCCCATCCACATCACATCAAAAGCATGAAAAACTTGTAGCATTACAATACTTTCTTCAAAGCCAAATATCATAGCAGCATTATCTCCTTACAATTCAACATAATCCAGCCTCTGATCACTTAGATGAGTGGTCAATTTATAGGAAGATGAAGGAGTTTTTGCCATAAATGGTGGCATTGAATGGCCTTCCATACTTAGAATTAGTTCCATGGAGGAAGGATGAGAGGATAGGATGCACCTTAACTCAGTCCTCATCCATTTTCGAGCTCATAGGAGTTGATAAGTGAGGGAACCTTCTAGATGACTCCAAAAGATAAGAATATTCCCCGAACCCTATGTGAATTTTGCTCATTCTCGCCTAGTGCAGGGGAAAGGAAGCCTAAGTGCTCTACAGAGCACCTTGGCAGTGGACTCAACTACTCTACAACGCACCTTTACAAGGGCTTACCTACGCTGGTCCCTCTAGAGGCTATTTCTGGATGTCTTCAAGTCATGAAACTCTCTGGGAAGGAAGCATTCAAATGGGCGACTTATTTAGGGCATGAAGCAACTGAAATTAGAGTTTGATGAGCCCTAAAACACTGATCTGGATGTTGGGAATTGATGTGCCCAAATGGATTTGTAACAGCTGTCCCCTAAAGCATGAAGTTGGAAAAATGCCAATGTCAAATGAAATGCTTTACGATGTGATGAGGAGGTATCGAAGTGGAAGGTGACTTGCATCAATTACAAGACATATATAATGATATTTGATTTTACATGAATCACTGAGGGAAGGCATACCCATGCTCAGATTATAAACTTTCATTACATGTACATAAATAATCGTCTACAGATATAGACCCATGATGGGAATGACCATCAATGTAAAGCCATTGTACATATGATTTAGTACTCCCGAAATTGTAGCCTGGATGGATGAAACTAGATTCGTGGTCTTCTATCTCATTCAATCATTCGCTCAAGTATGAGTCTAACCATGTGAATATGTGATCTGAAGTCGAACATGGGAAGACACCATCTGATTACCAGCCAATGATGTAAACTGATAACAGACGTGAGAGAAATCACTGATAATGATAATGATCCTCAAGGTACTGCAGTACATTCTGCATGGTGTGAATGGATGATTTGATGTCGAACACCATACAAGGTCTTTCGATTGAAGGCCATTGATGTATGCCTATCGCCGGAAGCGAGAAACCTGCCATTGATGCATGCAAGCTTCAAGGTACTAGAAGGGTGTTTCTAAGTCAACTTGGATAATATGTTGATGTTGACAAGAAGCGACTCGTCACAGGAGGGCCTTGATGTATCCCACATCAATGACACGAAACAAGTGTAGTGATTTTTGAGATGGAATTTGACTGACGACACAAGGTTCAAGAATGGCGGTAATGAAAATGAAGGTTTATGGTATTGCAAAGGATGAATTTTGACTGAATAACTTCTCTTAAACATGTCGGCAACACTGAAATGAATTGGTAGCATTGACCCAAAACAAAGTGATGGATGATATGATAGACTAATGGTGTGATAACCATCAAACTAATAACCCAACCCAGATAGTCACGGTGATGGAGTGAAAGTGTCATGTTCAAGAGTGACCTGCTACCATAAAGTGGTTTTTCCCCTTTTTCCCATTTTCCCCAGTCATTGCTGACTAGTACCTCTTTATTTTTATCAATCTTGAGGAGGATAACATATACTTGTCGTATAATTTCACCCTTCGGGCAAATCCATCACTATTTGATGTTTTAACGAGTCTAGCAAACGTGAAACTCGGTCTTGTCTAGATGGACAAGTTTGTCTCTATTTGATGTTTTAATGAGTTTAACGACAAATATAACTCGGTCTTCTTCATGTTTAAACTGTTTGAAAATGGACAAAAAAAAAACTCCACAAGTACTTTTTCATAAATTAATCTCTCAAGCCCAAAAAAGCGTAAAATAATACAAGAGAGATATCGTTTCCAATCCGTTAACGAGCTGGAAAGGACAAGTGCTCGACAATATTTTCATGTTTAGAGATTTTGAAAAGAGATTAAAGAGGACTCTAAGGGGGTTCCTTTTTTGTTTTTAACAGAGCTCGAAAAAGAGATAAAAGTGTGCTCTGTGGTCAAAGGTACAATTTATAATCGAGCACGTTGAATTCTGTAAGTCAGTTGTAAAACCTGCTCAAAACACCACCAAATGGATTAAAAATATATGTTTCATAGACAAAAAATAGATAAATACTAATGTTTAATCGATTAATGAACATGAAATAAACATAAAACAAGTTTTTACCATGACATTTTACCATTTGGAACTTACCATTTAGTTTTGTGCTCTGCGCTAGTTTTTACCTCGATCTTCACCAGCTGATTGCGAGAGATTCTGCGGACCATTTCTCGAGCTGTCTGGACTAGGTAGGGACTAAACCTCTATACTTTATTTTCAAGTCATTCTTTTGTCACTTCATGCAAGTTTAGGTTTTTTTAGGGCCCCTGCGGTTTCATTTTTCTGCCATGGGATCAACGCAGGCTTTCACATTGAAAATTGTGCTAAAGAGCACCCAGATATAAGGTTGCATGCTCTACAACACACTGTCTCTGTGCATGAGCTACGCTGGGCGAGTTTCCCAAGTTTGATTTATTTTTTTCCTCCAAAATCTGTCCTATTTTTTGCATGTAAAGAATCCTAATTAAGCTTATGATTATGTTTCAGGCTTTCATCGGATCAGAATGTCGATTACAAGGCGAGAAAGAGAGCATGAAGAACAAGACATGGTTGCCCTAAACAATCCAGGTATAGTTGAGGCCCTCAAAAACTGTGGATTACTTAAATGCTTTAAGTTGTCTAGAATGAGGCAACAAATAGAACCACGGTAGTTCCTTGTTTGTGCATGGGATCCGACAAATTAGACCTTTCACATTAGGGACAAGATGGTCCCTATTACTATTGATGATATTTACTTTCTTACCAGACTTTTGAGGCAAGGTGCCCCCATCTCACTTTCCCGTGGAGGTGAATCAGTGAGAGATTATATTAAACAATTTTGTCGAATACGTACACAAACTAGCAAGGATGGGAAAATAAACATCAGGGATGTAGGTGATTTTCCTTTAAGAACAATCCTCTTCACAATCACAAAATTAGCTGGCAGTGTGACAATACATCTGGCGAACAGATCTTATATGCAGTATGCACTGGAGTGTCTAGAGCCAAAAGTTTTCAACTGGTGTGAGGCTGTGCTTTCTTCATTGAAAGAACAACTGACTAAGGTAAAAAGTGGTAAGATGAAGAATTTCTACTATGGTTCGATCTTAATCACTTTTACCTTAGAGAGAATCCCATTGATGCAACCACAACATGTATCACTGGGTGTAGCTAGTCCTAGAGATCCACGTATGCAGAGGTGGGTTGAATTGATGGCTCGACATGTGGGCCAGTCAATAGTCATTTTTTCCATTGCATTCTTCAGTTGGCTCAAGCGACAACATATTTTCATCAAGGAGCATCCATACTCAGGGATGGATTTTTGTGGAGATCTAGATTTGATTCTACCAGTTGGAGCACAATGGGGTGCTATGGGTAAGTTGTTTGACCAAAGTGTTTTTTGATTTTTCAAGTTTCTACATGTTTTTTGTGTTTTTAATGTTTCCAAGACTAAACTAAAATTACTCTTATGCATGCAGATGTGGGTATTGTTCGACTTGTGGGACACCAACAGGTTGCAGGTGGGCTAGCGCGGAGAAACATTGGGAGAGCAGTTCTCCAGGACTTGGATTTGGCCAAGACCTTAGCAGAGTTGCAGGATCACATAGAGGGATTAACCCTTGGTATTCCAGATGTCCGGATCGAGGGGTTACCAAAGAGGCTGTAGTGCCACACTATTGGTGTTCCTAGCCACTAGGTGAGGCTTTTGTGCATGATAGCACAGGCTATGACCTGTTACCATGAGCACCACTAGATCTACTTAGGATGTTTTGCATGAATTTTGAGTTTTTGGCTCAAAAGACCAAATGTATCTTGGACACAAATTTTGTAAAAACTTTTAAAACACCTATCTATTTTACTTTCATAGTTTTCTACAACTATATGCAATCCTATTCAACTGATGATGTGAATTGAAAATATTACTTTTACATGTGTCACAAATGTCTATTTAACACATAATTTTCTAGAGAATCAGTTTATGTGTTAAGATTTCTGGAAATATGTTGATATTGAATGTGTTCAAAAAAAATTTCCAAAATACAAACTCTAAGGAACATATGAAAAATTGTTGGATTTCGGATAGTATAAATGTTTATTAGTTGTAGTACAACGAGTTGCGAGTCCAACCTAACAATGATTCAGTGAATGCCAAGTGAAATGGCATCAGAGAGTAGTTCAATCAATGTGCCATACTCAACGATGTTGTTCGTCGATCGACCGATACAAATACCTTGGAAACTTACTAACTCGCCACTTGGAGTGAAAATAGCCCATGTTGCAGAAGACAAGTTTTGTGTACTACGACTAGCACCATTGGCGTAACCAACAAAAGGTTCTGAAGACTCCGAAATCTGCAACAAATGCAAAGTGGATTACTAACCAGATAAAAATATCTAAAAGATACACACACACACATGCAATGAAAGCATATATACAGTGATTTTTACTACACTTAATCAAGCATAGTAATGTTTTAGGTACAACCTGTTTCAGGGTTGCGACAATGGAATCCCATCATAATATACTAACTCATAGGCACCTTTTGCCAGAACACGCTTGACAATGTAAGGACCCATCCACATTGGTTCAAATTTCCCTGCTCCAAGTTTATCAGCTTCCTAATCGTAAAGCAAGACCAGGTCTCCTTCTGAGAAGATACGAGGCTTGACATTTTTATCATATTGCGCCTTAATACATTTCTTATACGCTTCATTAGCCAATGCAACATCACGATGGGTTTCATCTAGATGGATTAATTCCAAGAAACACGCTGTCCTTCTTACTATAATGAATGTGCAAGAAAATCAACAAAACAAAATAAATTGGTCAAACTGCATATTTGGCTCCAAGTCCAATGCATGCATCTTTAGAGGAACTAGGAAATTCCCCACATCACTCTCGTCCATTTCCTAACCATTCAAAACTTCATCGATCATTCCCAAGCCTTTCCCATTCATTTTTCTCACTTTCTTGAGTTGCTACAAGAAAGTTCTATGATGTTATAGGATTGCTAAAATACATAGGGGGTAAATTGTTTTGATGGTATCTCAAAAATCGTACATCCATTGGCCAAGATGTTTTATGGGGAGATTCATAAGGATGACGGAAACATGCTTAAAAAATTCAACAGATTCCAGTGCATGCTTTTCAAGAAATTAGCCACCATCACCTGCAACCATTTTCCATTTTTTAGAATATTCATGTCCATTGGCCAATATGTCCCATTGGGATATGCATAAGGATGATGGAAACATTCTGAAATTTTTTCAAGGGAATCAAATCTACCATTTGAGAGATATGAATTAAATAATTCTACTACATGATTGTCCCAAAACTGTTACAGGATTGATCTAGATTTGCTACAGGATTGTGATGGATACAAAAATAAGGTATAGATATTACGTTTTTCACCTAGGAACAAGGGGAGGGATCCATCTTAACCTCATCATCCATTTTCCATGCCACTTGGCCTCTATTCCACCCAAATTTACACTTTTGTCGATAAAAATACTCATTTTCACCCCTTATTCCATCATTTCCATCACAACAAAGACCTTTGACCCTTGACCATAGATTGATAATGAATTATCATTGTTTTTGGAAGCATTACCTTAAGGATATTGTGATCATAGATGGTTCTGTGTGACTACTATAGGAAGACACACAGTATTGTAGTAGTTTGCACAAACACTACAAGGCCACACTTGTGAGCACCAAAATAAAACCAACCATCATGAAGGGATTAGAGAGTCATTTCTTTGATTTTGGTCATCTACAGTACCTCTGAAAATATGCTACAAAATCATTCCTCACCTTCAACTACAGCATGTGATACACCTCTTGAAGAACCTATATTGACAAGCTTCGATCAGTCAAGCAAATTTAAAGAGAAAAAAATAAAAATTTCATAGGAAAGTCAATGCATGGAGCAATGAGCATAAGAATATGACACATCAAGAATCCTGCATATCGGGCACTACCTTAGTTCATAAATAGCATGAAAACATCAAGTGATCAACACATCAACTTAAGAACCACCAAAGGCATATTAAACGGTCATATCAACAACCTCAATATCACCTGCAAAAACACATCAATGGCAAATCCCAGGTATGCAATCCTCAAAACCTCTCCTATAGACTTATTTTAGCCCAAAAAAATGTTGTAAGTGTATGAAGGAAAAGGTTTTTTATAACCAAAATTAGTAGTAAAGCAACCTTGGCTTTATCTAGTAATTAACTTCACTTTTCCACCAAGACACCCACATGTGTGGGAGAGGAACACGAAAAAAGTGAAAAAGACTTAAGAAAGTGGGTTGTAATCATTTAGTCATGATAGAGGACAAAGAGTGTGAAGGGGTAGGTGGGGGCTAGCTCAGTTAACTCAAAGCAGTCCAAGTTTATTTTGCATGTAATATTGTTTATATGAAAAATAATAATAATAATAATAATAATCAAAATAAAATTAAAATTAAAAATAGAAAGGTGGACTCACCACCTCTTGGCATGCAAACAGGTTGTTACAGAAACCTACAAGTGTTTCTACATTATACAAATATGTTTCTACAATATACAGACAAGTTTCTACATGATCTTAAAGGCTGCTACAGGAAGTTCACAGAGTGCTACAGGAAGTTGAATTTTTTCCCAAAATAGCCACAAAAGATTCAAATGACTTAAAAGGCAAGGGGATATTCAAAATAAATGTAAGTCATAGTACTTCCCACTCACATTTGGAAAAAGTTTTGAAATTATCTCAGTTTCCAAGAGAACTTTCTATGTTAGAAAATTTAAATTAAACGGAAAATAAGCTAAGTAATTTGATTGTTTTCAAGAGATATAAAGTGGAAAAATGAAGAGGAGTAATCAATGACCAATATTTTACTTTCCTACCTTTAAAAGGATGAACATTTATTCTCTGTTATAAGATCATAACTTGACTACTATTCCCTTATACTTTCTTGCCTAAATTTGTGAAAAAATATTTCAAAACATGAAAGGATGAGAATCAAATATACTTCGGGAATACTAAAACTAAGAGGAAGAATCAAAGTAATTATAGGAAATTGAGATAAACCGTAAGATCTTATCTAGCAAGGGAAGCTACATCAGCATGGATACATGAACAAAAGCATGGTAGAGAAGATGAGTGGGTTTCTCAGAGGGTGAACAACAATTTTAGTAGGGGGGTATGAAGAGCCTCCAAATTAGATACAAAGGCCCATATAACATTTATTAGGAACATAAAGGCTATATTAAATCTCTATTTCTACCATTAACAATGTTTCTTTAGCTTTAATATGTTCTTAGGAAGGTTTAGAGGTAATTTCATATTATGTGCCTAATATTATTTATTTTTATGTAATATTGTGAGAATATTTGGCAGATTATGAAGATTTTGAAGATGAGATGATCTAGGAACTTGATCCCTGCTACAAGATGGATCGATATTGGATAATAAATGAACATGATAATATGAATCATTAAACATATTCTCCATATCCAATGATTGATAAAATCTAGGAATGTGTTCCCTGTCATTTAATGAAGATTCCTACTATTGCGAACCAGATCCACTTGGGGCATATATTTCTTAGTCTTTTTGGGAAGAAAACTTGTTACTTAGCAATTCTACTTTCATTTCTAGCATGGATGTACTTGGATTAACTCTAATAATAAATTTTGGAGTCATTTTAAGATTCTAAGGCTTGGTTTCCTTAATAGGACTTTGAGTATCCTTGGGCTTGGTCATCCCAAGAGCCTTAGAACCCTGTTGTACAATTTCTATTTTCATCTTCTTTGCACTTCTTATTTACTTACATCTCTTATTCTTATTTTTCCTATTTCTGCATTTAGTATTCATGATTAAACTATTGTAGGTTAGATTAGTTAAATGACTGAAGTAAGTTTTTTGGTAGGTAACTTATATATGTATAACCATGATTCATCTTTAGAAGAAATTTGAAAATCAATATTCATCATTGAGCTAATTGGATTGGTTTTCTAGTTCACAATTTTGGAATTTTTGGAAGTATCTTGTAGCAATATAGTAATAAATTTATGTTGAATTTTAGCACTTGTTAATGAGCTTATTTTGAATTTATTCCAAATGTATTTAAGCCTAAAAACATCCAAATTAATAACAAATTTTACCCATAGAATTTTCACTTGATCAAGTTAGGCATTTTCTAGGTTAACTAGCTCACTCATTCTTGAATTTTTGGTTTATAGAGTAGTAATTTTCTGCTAGTTTTTAGCGCATGTTAACAAGGGTATTTTTGAGTGATTCCTCCTGGATTGGATTCTTAGGACATCTTAATTAATAAAAAAATTCCCTATCTCATTTGCATTTTATTTTCTTGGTCATTCTGTGAGATAACTCAAAGGACAACCTAGCTGGCAAATTAGGTATTTTAGTCTTTTCAAGTATAAAAATTATAATATTTCTTGTGTGCATGTGAGTCAAGTATAAAAATAATAATATTTAGGGATGATCATTTTAATTTTCATTTATCATCAGAACCTTCCCTCCTTCATCAAAAACTCCTCCAAAACATTGTTCATTGAGAGTACATTTATGGGATGTTGAAGGCCACCAAGTGCATTGGTCCTTGTGTAAGATGCGTCCCTCAAGGGTATTAACATTAGAAAGGGCCTCATACAAAATTCATATATCATCCATTATTCTCTCCTACCATCATATTTACTTTTTCACCCTCAGAATGCTCAAAAATTCAATCTTGTAGAAAAACAAGGCAATCTTGTAGCATCCTGTAGCAATCATGTAGCACCATGTAAAATCCCTCCAAAATTGACTAGAATTGTCCTTGAAGCTTGATTTTTTCCTCATAGCCCTGAATAATGTCCCTTGGACTCTAAAAAAATGATTGAGGAAGACAAAATACCACTTACGAATTGCCTTTTTACCACTGTAATGCATTTCAACAATTAGGGTTAGCAGACAAGTTCATGAATTAAATGACATAGTGATGATTTTCATGATAAATTTATGAAGCACTTAATGAACATTGTTACTAGCATGTGGTCTCTTTGAATTCAGTGATTTAGAGTTTGTCCATACTCTTTACTTTATGTAATTAGAATATTTTTTCTTTCCTTGTCTTTTGTTTCCTGCAATAAGTTAAGGATTACATTTCAAGCATTTCCATTTTGCAATTAGTTTAGGATTGATTTCATGATATTCACTTCATTGCATCAAATCAATGAAGGAAGGAAACATTGGATGCTGCACATTTAGTGTTGACACCTCTTAATTTTTTACAAACCTCGAGTTGATAATTTAAGTTGGTAGTCTTGGGAGTTGCGGCATTCTTGTTGTAATACCATGACTCATCACCTAGCTTGGAAGGTGGGGAATGGAGAAAAAATTTGAATAGGTATTGATATGTGGCCAAGAAGTGGTGCCAACCACTTCTTTCCCCAACACTTAATTATCTCCCTTTGGGATAGAGTATGTTATACGTTTGCCTGTATCGTCAATATGGAAAACACCACAATATGGAGACAAGGCTAGAAAAATACATAGGAGCTTGGAATTGAGGAGCAATATTTTGAGATATGGAATGGTTACCTACTTGCTTTGACCAAAATCCACATTATGATTACTTA
This sequence comes from Pinus tabuliformis, assembly GCA_031772625.1. NCBI lineage: Eukaryota > Viridiplantae > Streptophyta > Pinopsida > Pinales > Pinaceae > Pinus > Pinus tabuliformis. The sequence continues at coordinate 477,601,643 of CM062805.1, read as the reverse complement.
TTGAGAGGGTGAGCTTCTAATATGGAGTATTTCATCTGTTGGTTTCTACACCCCCAAGCTTGAATATATTGTTTTAAGTGTAGACAGAGTGCCTATAGATAAAAAATGGTGGAGAGCACTTTGGAAATACAATTTCCCTTCAAAAGAAAAAAAATTCATGTGGTGCATAATGGAAAATAAGGTTCCCACATGGGAAATTCTACAGAAACGTTATGGTACGAGGCCAAGGTGGCGTGCTCTATCCAAAGGAGAAGGAGAACATATTAAGCACATGTTTATCTCATGCCCTTTCTCCAAACAAGTCTGGGAGGTATGTAAATAATGACAAGATCAAATTAAATATGGGAAGGGGAAGATTTGGAGATAGCTTGGAAGAATTGATACTAAAACCATTCTACTCGTCCTTACAAATCCCTCCCACTCATTCTATGTTGGGAAATTTGGCTAAATCATAATAAAAGCATTTTTCAGGATAAAATATCAATGCCATAGCAAATTGTTGTCAAAGCCCTGGAAATACTATCTTGTTTTCCATAGGAAAAAGGCATTCTTCCACCCATATTATTAGTGAATGGATCCCCAGACACCTCAAAACAATGGGCATTTTTCGAAGGGGACTTAAGTGACTCCACAACTTGGAGTGGTGGGAGTTATGTCCTCTTCCCATCCCCAACACATTCCTTTTGATCTGAATTGGATCATTATGTTTTTTGTCATCCATCTCGATGGATTTAGAGTGGAAAAAGTGGAGGAATCATCTCATGGGACCGTTTTTATAGGCAAGGCCGATTTTGGAAAAAAGAGGTCTGAAACCTTCTAGGAGTGTTTTGAGGCATCAAATGACTTTCTTTGGGGTAATGTTTACTAGCAAGACCCAGTTTGGCAAAATAGGGTTTGAAACCTTCCAGAAGCATTTTGCGGCATCAAACGACACTTTTTGGGGATAAAACTTTACCTCTTTAGCCCCATACCATCTCATGATATTCTAAACACATATATCTTTCCAAAGGTGCAAAAAATGTGTCAATCAAACTTTTTATGCAAAAGTTATGCCACTCAGAAGTTGACCTTCCAGTTTTCACCACCATGGTCCAAGAGGATACTGCATCAACTCCCATTATTCATGGAGAAGGGGCCAGCCACATGTTTTTGATGTAAAAAAATCTAGAAGAGTTTATATTTCAACTCTAGTTAAGAGTTGATGTAGTCAAACTTAACCACTGGTAGGCTATCGGGATGTGTTATAACTGGGCCACTGGGAGCAAGAGGCATTCTGTTCTTTGGAGAGAATTTTGTTCCATAGTTGAGAAAAGATAGCCAGGAGAGATAGGAGGTAGAGCACACAAAGAGGATATGTGCTTTGTAGTATCCCACATACCATGGGCATTACTTCTTCCTACCTGCAGCCTTATTTTCCATATAGAGAAAAAGAGTGAAACGGCCTCACCTTCCAACTGGGTTTTCTCTCGAAAGGGTTTCCCAGAAAATATCTTGTGTCTTATGTGTGTGTGTGAGATTATTTTGTCATTCTCTACTTTTCTGTATAATTTCCATTCGCATGCATGCACTAAATACAATTAAATTTACAAATCTAGAGATTTAATAAAACTGTAATAACGTAGAAATTCAAAATTTTTAATATAATATTATCATAAATGTTGTGAATAACTATCCAGTGGAATATCCACTGTAGTTTACAGATAATTTGGTATCACAAAAGGTTTATTTGGGTATTTTGTGGAGATTACAAGGATCTAGATCAGTGAGGCTGAAAATCGTAAAACCCTAATCATGGGCGATGAATCTGTAAATGACCCTCGTGATCCTCTAGAGGTGAGGTTTACGCGACTGGAACAATAGGTCGCAGATATCAATCGCAATGTAAACCTACTCGTGGTGGAATTGAATAACAAGCTAGGGATATTTGGAGAAGATGGAGTTTCTAATGTAGAGGATAAATACGAATGAGGATCAAAAGATTGGGGAGAAATGGAGAACTAGTAGAAGAAAGAACCCGAAAAACATCAACCTAGTTCGAGTGTCGTGAACCAATCATAGTCCCTGTTTAAAATGGAATTAAATGTCGATATCAAGTCATACCATGGCAATATCGACACTCTAAAGCTCAACCATTGGTTGCAATAGCTGGAAGTTTATTTCGACATCCATCAAATCGAAGAAGGGCAAAAATATCATTTGCACAACTAAAATTGGAGGGCCATGCACTGACTTGGTGGAAAAGCCATACGGAAGCCCTGAGGTATGAGGGAGAACCTCTAATGAATAAGCGGCAATATTTCAAAACCTTCATTAAGTCACATTTTTATTCCATTTTGTACATGGAGGACCAGTGGATCCGGTGGCATTACTTCCGGCAAAATTCGGTCCAAAGCGTGCAGGAGTACACCATAGAATTCAAAAAGATGGCTATAATGTTGGGTATCTCTCCAAAGAACCTAGATGTACTCCTCAAGCATTTGGGGGATCTACATCACCATCTCCACAAGAAAGTGATGGTGTTCAATCCCAAATCGGTGGAAAAATACTGTGTACAGGCGCAATACCTGGAAAACATAGGCCTAAAGAGAGCACAATCAAGTAGATTGAAACAGAAGGAGAAACGGGATGCTTCTAAGGAGGGGAAGAAGAAGAAAAAAGGGGGGAAAGATAAAAATATGGTATCCACAGTGCACCAATGTAAATATCCTAGTAGCCATTGCAACATTGATGGCCATACATAGGAGAAGTGTTGGAAGTTGCATCCAAAGCTAAACTCAAAAACAAGAAGAAAGAAAATAAGAAGAAGAATCACATGGCCATAGATTTGAGCAACAAACTTGAAAGAAGATCAGATATGGATGAGAAGATCGTCTGTATGTCAGTGCGAAAGGAGGTGAATCTGAGTAGCCTTCGGCAACAAGAAGAGAAAGAAATGACCAAACTCTTATGTATAAAGATACAGATCAAGAAGACAAATACTGATGCTCTGTTTGACTCAAGATTGCAATTGAATCTCATTACAGTAGAGATGGTCAAGGATTTGGGGCTAGAAGTTCATGATCATCCACACCCATATCCATTGGGATGGGTAAATAAGGATGTAGAGTTGAAGCTAACAAAACAGTGCAAAATTAAATTTGCTATCAATGTTGATTATATTAATGAATTAGATCTAGATGTGGTTCCTCTTGATGTATGTGGAATCATGTTTAGGAGTCCATACATGTACTTGCGAGATGCAATATTCATTAGGAGATCCAATCAGTACCAGATCATCAAGGATGGAAAATCATTCATCATCAACGTGTACAAAGACAAGTTGAAAATATTGGTAAGTGCCAACCAAGCCAAGAAATTTATCAGTTCCAGCAAGAAGTATGCTTTATTTTTTTTAAGAGAAATTCAATCTGTAGAGGAGTCAATAAGAGGCGAGGCATCCCTGGAGGGGTGTACTAAGAAATATAAAAATAAATTGGAGGATTTGTAATAGGCATACAGGGATTTTTCTGAGATCCTAAAGGGTTTCCACCTAAGAGTGAAGTGGAGCACAAGATCCAGCTATTTTCGAACTCCCCATTGTCAAATATTGGGTTGTACATGCAGTCTGTTATAGAAGCAAGTGAGGTGAAGAAATAGTTGCAGAAGTTGTTGGAACAGGGTGTCTTTCGACCTATTACATCACCATGTGGGTCACCCATCATCACTGTGCCAAAGAAGGATCGAACTTGGTAGATGTGTATAGATTATATGGTGTTGAACAAAATCACGCTCAAGAATAGATACCCCCTGCCCTAGATAGATGATATGTTGGATCAGTTCTAGCATGAAAAATAATTCACCAAGATAGACTTGAAGTCTAGATATCACTGGGTTTGAGTCAAAGAAGAAGATACCTGAAAGACCGCCTTCAAAACCTAGAAAGGTTTGTATGAGTGGTTAGTTATGCCATCTGGCCTATGTAATGCACCAACTACGTTTATGAGATTAATGAATGATGCACTGCACCCTTTTATAGATTCATTTGTTATTGTCTATTTGGATGATATACTGGTACATAGTGCTACTTGGGAGGATCATATTTCACATTTAACACAGGTGCTGGAAATGCTGAAGAAGCACTAGCTTCTAGAAAATGTCAAGAAGTGTGAGTTTGCACAACAATATTTGGTGTATTTGGGGTATGTGATCATGAAGGAGAACTAAAAATATATCCTTCCAAGATGGAGGCCATCATGAAATGGTTGGTGCCTACTAATGTTTCTGAGGTCAGGAGTTTCATTGGGGTAGCATAGTACTTGAGGAAATTCATAACCTCATTTTCAATGGTAGCAGCACCACTCTGTGCCATAACAGTAAGTGGCAAGATTTTCTAGTGGTGAAAAGGTCAGTAGAACATTCTTACAACATTAGAGTTTCCAGTTTCTGGTATATATATAACATTCTTACAACATAGCATTATAGACTTCTATAGCAAAGTTCCCATTTGAAACTTGTTTTGGATTTTTTCCACCTTCACCTTTGGATATTGCATATGGGCAGTAAGGAGGAGTGAGGAAAGAACTTATCGAAGATGCTTTAAGGGATGAAAAACTTATAAATAAGATCAGGCATATCCATCTACAGGTACAAGAAACAATGCAGAAGTCACAAGAGAAGTATAAGGCCATGCATGATCAACACAGAACAGAGAAATCATTCAAGATGGGAAACAGAGTATGGCTATAGTTGAACAAGGAAAGGTTACAGGCCTGGTAAGAAAATCCAGGCTCTGAGGTACGATCCCTTTGAGATACTGGAAAAGGTGGGTGATAATTCCTATCGACTTATTTTACCACCATATATGTGCATTTACTCAATTGTGAATGTAAAGAATTTGAAACTCTATGAGCCTTCCATGTTAGATCAAGAAGAGGAACAAGTCCTACCTTCTATGGAGGATTTGGCACTAGATTCTCACGCAGAGTTGACAGAACACATTTTTTCAGAAGAGGTCCAGAACTACAAGACATGGACAACATGACCTTTGGATAATTGGGTTGAAGGGACAACTTCCAGGCAAAGCTAAATGGTACATCAGAGAGAATGTGGAGGAAAAATTTCCTCACCTCATTCAGTAGAAGATTTAGGAGACCAAAATCCTCCCAAAATGGGGAGGTGTGATCTGAATTGGATCATTATATTGTTTTCCATCCATCTCAATGCATTCAAAGTGGAAAAAGTGGAGGAATCAGCTCATGGGAATGTTTTTACCGAAGGGACCCGATTTGGTAAAACGGGGTCTGAAACCTTCTAGGAGTGTTTTGAGGCATCAAACGACATTTTTTGGGGGTAAAAAATTTTCATCTTTATCGTGCACCTTTTCATGTTATTCTACACACAAATATATTTCTAACGGTGCAAGAAGCACGTTAATCAAAGTTGGTATGCAAAAGTTGTGTCACTAAGAAGTTGACCTTCCATATTTCACCACCATGGTTCAAGAGGATGTTGCGTCAGCTCCTATTATTCATTGAAAAGGGGCTAGCCACATGTTTGTGGTGTAAAAGACTCTAGAAGAGTCTATATTACATCTCTAGTTAAGAGTTGATGTAATCGAACTTAACCACTAGTAGGCTATTGGGTTATGTTATAACTAGACCACTAGGAGGAAGAGGCATTCCATCCTTTCGAGAGAATTTTGTTCCATAGTTGAGCAAAGATAGCTAGGAGAGATATGAGGTAGAGCACACATAGATGATCTGTGCACTATAGCATCCCACGAACCACAGAAATTACTTGTTTGTACTTGTAGCCTTATTTTCGAGACAGAGAAAGAGAGTGAAGCAGCGTCACCTTCTAGTTGGGTTTTCTCCCGAAAGGATTTCCCAGAGCATATCTTGTGTCTTATGTGTGTGTGTGTGAGCTTAGTTTTTCATTCTCTACTTTTCTACGTAATTTCCATTTGCATGCATGCACTAATTATAGTTAAATTTATAGATCTAGAGGTTTAATAAAAAATTTAAGTGTAGAAATAAATAATTTTTAATATAATATTATCATATCTATTGTGATGAATTGTCCAGTGGAATATCCATGGCAATTTACACATCACCTTTCATGCCAAAATGGGTTTTGGCTCGAGAACAAATAATAAGGCTAAATTAATGGCATGCAAAAACTTAATGGTCTTTGCTAGGGAAAAAGGATACTTTCAATTACAAGTATATGGAGATTCTATGTTGGTTGCAAATTGGCTTAACAAAACTCATATGTATAGGAATCTTCTCTTATGTCCTATATTAGAAGATATTTGAAGGCTCAAAGACTCATTTACCTTTTTTACATGTTCTCATATATATACAAGAAGCACAATGTTATGTCAGATAGACTTTCCAAAGATGGATTAGACATGGATCAAGACCTATGGCATATTCGTGAGCAGTAAGGGTACTCTTCATATGAATTTTATCACTGGCATTTCACTGAACATGGACACAATTAATATGATCTATGTACCTTTTATGCTCTACACGATATATTCTTTGCTACAGATCGAGCATATTTTATCATGGGCGAAACATCTATGATGCATATACTCTACATACCAGTTTTTCTAACATAAAAATGACAAAATAATTGATGAAATAAAATCTATTAAGTAATGTGACTTTGTCACAATTTGTTAGGTTTTGAATCTAGAAATAAATTAACTTTGATTAACTAATATCTTTATCTGTGAGAATTATCAATTTATATAGTTTGACCATTAGTAAGAAGACTAGTGAGCTATATCAACTTAGTGTTGCATAAGTAAGGATGTCAAATTCCCATGCATGCACAATAATTTATGCAGAACAAGTGTGGTTTACCATGTGGTACATATTATTGGTGTAAGTATGATTCATATGGAAGTTGAGGTGTAATTATTGTTATATATGGCCCAATGGTTCAAGTTTGGTCTATGTGACATATATGAAGTATGATTTATACATTGTATGTGGTAAAATTGTTGGTATATATGGTTTATGAAGCAAACCAAGGGTTTATGGGGGACATGTAGAAAAGTTGTTGTCTTATAAAGTTTAATTGTTTTTATAAGAGAATATATTTGATTTGACATGAACTAATGTAGATTAGCATCTCTGCGCAAGAATTTTGAGGATATTGAACCACCATTGGTCCCAAATTTAAATTTCAATGGATATTCTATATGCATTAATCCTATATTAAGTAAGGAATGTCTTCAAAGAGAATGTGTGACTCCTATACTTACCTTGCCACTTCTAGGGGTGTGTGCATTTAATGAGGGGAAGGGTTTCTTCCTTGGTAAGGTACGCTGGATGGTTGGCTTTTTTTATCGAGAATACTAGAGGAGACTAACCAAAAGCAAGAAAGGGGCTTCCCAAATTCGAGACTTCCATTGATATTCTATACGCATGAATCCCATATTAAGGAATGTCTTATGAGGGAATATGTGACTCCTATACTAACCATGCCATGCCATTTCTAGGGGTGTGTGTGTTTAATGAGAGGAGGGGTTTCTTCCTTGGAAAAGGTAAGCTAAATAGTTGGCCTTTTTGTCAAGAAAATAAGAGAATCCCAACCAAAAGTGAGAGGACTACTCTTTTTTTAGTTTAATGGAAATTTGTAAAGTAATTTAATGTTTGTACCTTTAATTTTAATACTATCAACTTAAAAACTAACCACGAAACATTGTGATGAACATCATGCCTAAATAACACTTTTAGTTGACCTCAAAATGAAGAAAATGTTATTAAGAAAAAAAAAAAGGACACTTGTCAAGCATGAAGAAAGGTGAATTATTGAGGACAATTATGAGGCATGTAAAATAATTGATTTGAAAAGGACTCTTGTTAAAAGGAGATCATGTAAAAAAATTGGCACTTATGAGTGAAGAAAAGTAAATGTTTAAAAGGAATTTATGAATCATGCCAATAAATCAATTTGAAATATATTTATTATTAAAATGAAATAATATAAAAATTGATACCATGCAAAAAGATGAATTTGAAATGACACTTGTTAAAAAGAGAGATGTTAAAAAGAGATAATGTAAACCGTGACACTTGTATATCATGTAAAAAATATGGACAATATCATGTAAATATATGGACAATGGTCAAAAAGATGAATTTGAATTGACATTTATTAGAAAGAGCTAAAAGGTGACCCTAGTAAGCCATGTAATGAAATGAATGTAGTAAAGGGAGACAAATGTGTTTTATTCGAAAAAATGTACTAAAGGGAGACAAATGTGTTTTATTCGAAAAAATCGGAATATTAAATAAAAAAAAAATGTTTTTCCCATCACTTATAAAAGCAATGCTAGTACACATGGGGTCACTCAAGACATAGTAAAATACTATGTGAATGCACACAAAGGTTATGTAATTTTCTCTACGTATTGTTTGGTATGATGGTAAAGGGAGGTGAGGGACTTTAAATTATATGGAATCATGAAATTTAAATTATTGATATGAATTTTTTAAAGTAAAAAAAGTTTGTCCAATGTATTATTAAATTATAAATAAGGTTAAATAAATAAGAATACAATATGAGAATATCTAAAAATAGAGATAATATTATGTATTTTATCTTCCAAAAAATATTTGTCAAGCCTTTTCTAATACATCTTTTCAAGTGTACATAGTTTTGTGTTTCATTTTTCATATATTTAATGGTGTATGTTATTGTATGTTGGTCTTAATATAGTGTCTATTTTTTACTCAACAATTCTTACTGTGATTTTTCTTTACTCTACCTACACAAGTCATATTAGACTCACTCAAGTTTCTTTCTCACTCCATCTTCTAAAATCCCTATAAATCCAAATACACCCTCCACTCCAATATCTATATCCAAGATATATTATAATATCATTCACATTCCCTTTATTACCAAAAGATGTATCTTTCAAGTTTCAAATAATTTTAAATCCTCAATATGAATGAACATGGTAAGATTCTTCCTAACTAAAACATCCCCATGTAATTTTTGTTAGTTCATGAATGTAATATTTTAAATTTCTCACTAAGAAACTTTTTATGCTAATAAAACATAAGGAGGCTAATAACAAGGGAGGATAAGAGTACTTGCATATTAAGGTTAAATGATATGATGATATTTATGGTATATTTATGATATTATGAAATTTATTTGCATACTAAATTAAGGTTAAATGATATTTATGATGCAGAGATGTTATCATAATCATTTCATTGGAAGAGGAAGTGCAAAATTAGTTGTTATTGCATCGAGAGGTGTTCTCTAACCCAGTATGGAAGAGATGTTGTTATGTTATGAAATATTATGTAAAAAAATTAACTGAGTAAAATTATACACACACACACACCTATATATTGATACAAATGATAAGTATTTTCTATTAACTCTATGCCTAGTCACAATAAGATACTTGGGAGATTTACATTTTTTCCAAAGATACAAAAACATCAATATGGTCTAAGAGGAGAATCACAAAATTTTCTTCCCAAAATTTGCTACATTTCTTCTTGGAGTGATAATATAAACTACTGCTACTATAAACTCTATCAAATTGACCAACTAGCAAAATACATTTGCATGGAGCAATCATGGCTTAATATGAAGGGTCTATGAACATCTTTTCCATGAGACTATCCAGGGTGCTATTGGTTGTGATTCTATTGTCCTCGTTGTTACGTTGGTCATGTAGATATGTGAATTGGAAGTGCACCCAATCCATCTCATCTTTGAGTTGTCATATTTGAGCTTGTCGAATTTGGATCATTTCTGTTAAGGACATAATTGAGGTTGACTACTGATTTATTTGCTGACGGAGATCATCAATTTCCTTTTCTTTATTCACTGGGAGGTGTGGACAAAGATTGCATGGAGGAGGATTGTCAAAGTCCATTGTGAATTTAAGGCACTGGCAATGAAGAGGTCCCTGAATGCCCAAAAAAAGAGCCTAGGTATGACTTGTTGACCAACTAACTTTGAAGAAACATCACTCTCTCGAAGAGAACTAGAGAGTTGATAGAAAATCCATGAACCTCGAAGCTAAGAAAAAGCCTCCAATTGATAATGCTTGAAATACCTTGCCTTAAAACTGCTTGTATTTCTAGAACTGGTGTGATTGATGTATATGATGGAGGATAGTACCTATGGCCTAGATTAGAAGCTACTAAAATTGTTATACAAATTGGCTAGAGTTCCAACTTAGAAAAGGAGAAACCCACTAATGTGGTCTGAGTTGAGATAAGCCTGCAATTTGAGAAATTGGAGAACAAACTCAAGTTGATGATAAAAGAGAAAGACCCAAGCTTGATTTGAGGGAGAAATATTGACCAGAGAAGCTTCCAACTGGCTGAAAAGTTGAGCCCATCACTAGAGCAGAAGAAACTGTTTAACTAGCTCTCATATTTATGGCCACAAAGGTTCCTATGTGAGAAATTACAATCCAACTTCTATGCCTTGATGCTGAGGTCAGTTGACATGAACGTTGATAGAATTTATAGGGGTTCCCACGCTCCAGGGGGTGGTACTAGCTTCGAATTCTTGCACCTATACCATATGTTGTCTCTCCTTCTTGGTACGATGGGGTATCCAGGAAATAAATGTAATCCACATTGAACATATGGGGCATGTATCAAACTAATGCAACCCTTGCCTCCATTCAGGAGGACTGCCACCTCATGGAGAATGACTTGTGGGTGACACCACTTGGAGAGCACTAAGGTTTTATATGGAAGAGCCTACCTCAAAGGTATGATGAAGAGGAATTTGCCTCTATCTTTTCGCTTTTGATTGCTCCCTACCTTATCCCATCCTTCATTTCTAATGCTTTGGGGGGTAGGGAGTTGAAGAACGTAGTTTGAGATTTCATGGAATAATCTTCCATCCTAAGGCATTATTGACCTCATATTGACCCTCATCTAATTGACAGACGATGTTGGCTTGGTCATCAACTTCTTGGTTTTGATTACGGAGGATATGGTAGAAGCACTTATTTGTGAAGGAGTCGAGAGTGATGTTGATTCTTCTAAGGAGCAAAGAGAGAGGTTTCTTCTTAGGGAGAGAGCTTGACTAGAGGAGTTGAATGATAATGAGAGAGTCCCCTAAAATTACAATCGAAAAGATTCCACGTTCTCTAGCTAGTTGGAGGCCTAGGAAGAGACCATATATCTCAACGAGATTGTTCGATCTTTGACCTGGTCCCCACGCGAACTTTATTTCTTGTTCTCCATTGGGTTTGAATAGAATCCCTCCCCCTTCTGCCAACCCTATATAGATATATCTATAATTAAAAATATAAAATTAATAATTATTAGAATTATAGCTAATCGTTTCGAGAGGTGTTCTACAACCCAGTATGGGGGAGATTTGTAGGCATTAGATGTTAGAAGTGTAAGCTTTAAATATGGAAATATTTTTTAAATGTGGGCTCATAAGCATACATATGTTATGTTATGTAAGACTTGGTCAAATTATATTAAAAAATAAAAATAATAATTAATAATTAAAATAAAATTGAGATAAAATAGTAAATTTATTGATGGAAGTTTTTGGGCTCCACGTTTTCACAACCCATGGGCATGGTTTTTTCCCATGGTATTCTTCTCTAATGGTCAAATAAAATAAAATAAATAAATAAATAAAAATTAATAATAAATAAAAAAACAAAAATCTTAAAAATTAAAATAAAATTGAGATAAAATAGTAAAATTAAGGATTAAGATTTTTGGGCTCAAGGTTTTACAACCCATGGTTTTTTCATGGTATTCTTCCGTTATGGTCAAATTACAATAAAAAAAATGAAATTTAAATAAAATTTAAAAAATAATAAATAATAAATAAAATAAAATTGAGATAAAATAGTAAATTTATGGATGGAGGTTTTTTGGCTCCAGGTTTTCACAAGCCATGGTTTTTCCCATGGTATCCTTCTCTAATGTAGCTCATTTAAAGGTATTCTTTGCTAAAATGAGGCCTTCATTACAACAAAAGGCTTTAGCTAGATCAAAGTAAATCCAAATTTCCACTACAAATATTAAACCTTGAGCAATTTTCATATCCTATTTGGCAAAGAAAACCACTTAATAAGGCACACTCAATTTTCATGTCTTCTAGGTAAAACTTGGGAAAAATAACCCTGCTCACTTTGTTAGATAGCCTTCAAAGATTATATTTTTCTTGCTTTTTTTGTATATTATTCATTTTATTTTATATGTTTGAAATTTTACTCTTGAGTGTGAAGAGAAATGTCAGCTTGAAAAAAAAAATATGGTGCATGTAGTCCTACATGTTATTATAATTTTTTGTTCGCATTAAAGTTTATTGGAGTTGCTCAGTTTAGACTATGTCAACCATTGGTTTTAACCTCCCCATGAAAATTCATTGGAAAATGTCACTCAAATGTTTATAACTACTTAGTTTAGATACAATTGTTATTGAGTTTTATTTAGGTGATCCAATGATAACATTAAAAATAAAATTAAACTAGGGATAGCTTATATCTTCGACTCCTGCAAAGACCAAGGTATATATTCTTATTAGTTTTACAGTATAACAGAGGAGGTTATTGCATTTTACATTCTAACAAGAGCTTCAAGTAAACTATCTTAACTATCGATCTTATATATGTTAAACCAACCTAGATCCATCTTAACTCCTGATCTACGAAGTGCCAAAAGGGATCAAATATCTTGAGATGCAAACCTTTTTTAAAGTGAAAAAAAATTGATCCCTCTTTGTGCTTGGTAGATCCAGAGTTAAGATGGATCTAAGTTGGATATATATACTTTATGGAAATAGATATTTAAATATATAAAAGAGGAAATTCAATGCACCTTTAAAAAAATAAAGTATTCATAGATATAAACATTGTAAAAGTGAAAATTACATTAACAATATTAAAACCATAATGATGATGATGATGATGATTAACGTCAACTAAGACCAATGCGCTCTATCAGAGCTTACGAAAATAAGAATTTAATTTTGGTTCTTCAAAATCTTATTTCTATGATAAAAAAGAAGGGAAAAAAAATGCTCCAAGATCACTATAGTTGGCCTGCTTAACAAGTCAATAATATTGGAAGTGTGGCAAATGTTAGGGAAATGAGAATGAATGTGAGTAAGAGTTGGGCAGTCTAAGAATAAGTGTTTTTCATATTCCAACCTCTTATTATCACAAAGGTGATATATTCTTTCAACCCAAGGATTTTTGGGAGTAGACCACCACCCAATTTCATTTCAGAGCTCATGAGAATTAGTTCTTATCCTAACGACGTTCATTTTTTTCTTAGTACTGTTCAAGACAAAGAGATAATTTTGGTTAGAAAGGGTGGGATTGATCACCTCCTTATAATACCTTAGCTTCCTTTTCCACTCCAGCTCCTTATCATCCCACATTTTATCCTTAAATTTGGAGGTAATAGTATTTTTTACACTATATTTGTTTCCCAGGATAATCTCCTTCTTATCACTGAATGGTCGAGCCAAGACTATGCATCATTATGCCACCCACGCTTAAGGCAAAGGTGGGGGTTTTTACTAGAGTTAGAAACAATTTTGGGAAGCCTCTTAGATTCCATGTTGTAAAGCTTCTTCGTATACATCAGATACCTAAACATAGCCATGCTTTCAATGGGGGAAAGGCCAACTTCAATCAGGAGGATATGATAGGGAATATTTCCCTTGATCTTGAGGTTGTAGGTTATAAATTGCTTTTGAATCATCTCAATCTTTCTCCATGACTCTCCGGATATAATAAAAACCCAAACTTCACATCTGTATAAAATAACAGGGGTGACAAGAGTCTTAAAAAGGAACCTTTTTTTCCTCCAAATACAAATATCATTCGACTTACAATTGTTTTCAAGCCCATAATAAGCTTTCCAGCCTCCAATAATCCTTTTCTTGATGCTATAATTCTAGTTGAATTTGTAGAAATTCCCACTGTATGTCAACAGATTATGCAATATACTAAAACACAATATAAGATCTACTTCTACAACACTTTGCGGAAGCTTAATCGAATTGAGCAAGATCAAGAGAACACATATAACTGAGAATGAGAAATCAATCACACATAACACAGAAGAAATAACCTAGGGAAAGCCTCGGCCTAAAACTCCAACTCTATATTATCATACAAGTGGAAATATAGTCTAGATTACAAAAAGAATCAGCTCACAAGCTATCCTGTTCTCTCTACAATCCCTTTGCTACTCATAGATAGTCAAAGGCCTCTCTCAAACCTTCTCCTCTCCCCTCCAAGCCTCCTATTTCTTTGCGCAATTTTCCTTGGGGTCCTGTGCAACCACTTGTGTGAATTGGCCTCTTCACACACTCACTAACCTCTAATCTAACTGCGCAATCCTGAAGTAGATAAATCCTTCTCCATGGATGAGTTTCCTTTAGAGCAAAAATCCATCCAACTGACAGTACATTGTCCCTCCTCTGATCTCAACTGGGTCTCTATCTGAACTACCATGCATGAGTTATTCATGAGAGAATATTCAATTATCTAAAGTGCAGCAGTTATATGCAAGCATGCATTAACTAACTGAACTCACATTAATTTAAGCAAAGTGTTTAAATCTATCTAACTAGACTTGACTCAGTTAACTAAGCCAACTAATTACAACTCAAATTAGAACTCATCCTTATCTCTTTAACTGATGGATAAATTCCTCAATTAATGGAGAAACTATTGCATGTCCTTACATAAACTTCATGTTTGATTTTTCACAACTAATTAACTCATGGTGAATTAATTAATTTATTTTCAAACAGTTGTTAAGTTCAAATTCGAATTTTACTTCACTATTTTAGTTTAGGGACTGACTAAAATAGGAATCCATCTCGAACTGCTAAAAATAGAATGTTATTTTTAGCACTTCCATTTTTCATTCCCTATTGCTAAATCCAGCACTGGTACCCAAACTGCTATTTATAGCAGTGCTATTTTTAGCATTTCTTGTTGCCATTTTCAACACTCTCTCTCAACAAGAAAGGCTTCAACATGAACCCGATACTGTACCTTTGGAATGTTCTGCATGTAACACTTCTACCAAGTGTGGTTTCTCCAGCAACTCTAGAAACAAAAAACTCCCCACTGACCTCTCTGTTGGGCTAAAAACATACTCTGATGCTGAAGCTCTACCTGCTGCGGACAAGTGCTCCCTCTCTGACCTCTGAGCTGCTGCAACACTACATGCATCTCGCACCGTTGCACACCTCTTTGTGCCATCCTACACTGGTGCAACACTCCTGTGCCTCTCGCATTGTTGCAGCCTGCTAGCTTTACACTGTCTTGGGACTCCTGTATTGTAGCTCTCTCTGTCGCTCCATTCGCATCTGTCTCTACCCACTCAGCCAGTCCTGCTACTCCTCATCGGGGCTCCTGTAGCAAAGTCGAATCAAATAGGTTGCGTACCTCAAGGATCCTGCCCCTATTCCAACCTTCTTGGGATGATCACTCCCCATCGCCCCACCTCCTACCTAGAGGTATGGATGTATGTGATCCCTTTGCCCACCTGGCTCGAAATTTCTCCCTACTGGAGGTCTTTGCATGAGTAGATGTCTCTACTCGGTCTCCTCTCAACTTCTCTAGTTGTGGCTGCTCCACAACCTCCTGAAGATGCGTCACCAATCGTGGCTCCTCCACAATCGTCTAAGACTTCTTCTAGCGCTGCATGTTAAAAGGTAATGTACTCTCCCTCTCAACCACCAACTCTCCATCAATTACCTTGCTCCTCAAGGCTTTGCATGCATCTTGAACCTCAAGAGCATACAGGTTCTTGACCCGTGAACCGATCTGCTTCACTTGTCTAGTGATGATGTGTCTAAGGAAAACCTTTCCCTTACTGAAGACTACATCATAGCCTCTGTCTTCCAGCATTGTGATTGACACCAAATTTCTCTTCAGTCCTGGTACATACTTGACATCGGTCAAGGTAATGCGAGCTCCATGCTCCCTCTGAAAAACAATTGTGCCTACACCTGAGACACTATACTTTTGATCATTACCCATTGCTATGAGTATCTGGAGATATTTATCCTCCAAAGTACTGAACAAACTCTTGTCGCCGGTCATGTGGAAAGAAGCTCCACTGTCAAGAAACCAACCACTTCCCACCATGGATGAAACCATGCATGCGAACAATGTGAAATCCAACTCGAACTATGAGGCCAGTGCCTCACCTTCTAATCCTTCCATGGATCCCTTCTTGGATTTCCTAAGTGGATAATTTGTAGCAAAATGGCCCACCTCATGACAACGAAAGCATCGCACTTTTGATTTGTCAAACTTCTTCCCACCTTGGGAAGAAATGGATTGGGAAAGAGAATCCTTCTCCTTCCCCTTCTTCGCCTTACTTGCTAATGCGCATTTTTCTTCATCCTCCAAGGATGAAGAGCCATCTCTGGTGCTTCTTCTTATCTCCTCCTGCATCAAATCCGACCAAAGTCATTCCCAATCTGACAGTTTCTCTCTTCCATTAACCGAGTCCTGGTAGCTATGCCAGCTCTTAGGAAGACCGAGGAGTGCAAGACTCACCATGTCATCATCAGCTGTCGCAATCCCTACACTTCCAAACTCATCCCTTCATGTGGTGAGCTTGTTCAGATATGTAGAGATCGTGTCACCCTTTTCACACTTGATCTTCCGAAGCTTGTCCTTCAATGCCAGCTTCCTCTGATCCCTGCTATTTTGATATAGATCTTTCAATGTTTTCCACATTGAAAATGATGTCTCCTTCCCATGGAGGCTCGAGACAATGTGGTCTCGAACTCCAGGAGGACTCTCCTTGCTCTAGCCACACATTTCTTCCATTCCGCCATTTGAGTAGCATCAGTCGACTTGGTGACTTCTTGATGAATGAAGTCCTTTATACTGTTATCCACTAATACCGCTTCCATGTGATCCTTCCAAGCTACATAGTTTGAGCTGCCATCAAGAACATACTCAAGCCTCAAACCATTGAACGCCATTGGTGGAAATGAGATGTGATAAGAACTCGATTTCTATATTCAGGAACCTAACTTCAAACTTATCCTTCTTGTATACTATTCTTCGCCTTGATCACCTTTGCTCCAATACCATGTAGAAATTCCCACTGTAGATCAACAGATTATGCAATATACTAAAACACAATACAAGATCTACTTCTACAAAACTTTGCGGAAGGTTAATCGAATTGAGCAAGATCAAGAGAACACATATAACTAAGAATGAGAAATCAATCACACATAACACAGAAGAAATAACCAGGGGAAAGCCTCAACCTAAAACCCCAACTCTGTATTATCATACAAGTGGAAATATAGTCTGGATTACAAAAAGAATCAACTCACAAGCTATCATGTTCTCTCTGCAATCCCTCTGTCGCTCATAGACAGTCAAATTCCTCTCTCAAACCTTCTCATCTGCCCTCCAAGCCTCCTATTTCTTTGCACAATTTTCCTTAGGGTCCAGTGCAGAAACTTGTGTGAATTGGCCTCTTCACACACTCACTAACCTTTGATCTAACTGTGCAATCCTGAAGGAGATAAATCCTTCTCCATGGATGAGTTTCATTTATAGGAAAAATCCATCCAACTGATAGTACATTGTCCCTCCTCTAATCTCAACTAGGTCTCTGTCTGAACTGACATGCATGAGTTATTCATGAGAGAATATTCAGTTATCTGAAGTGCAACAGTTATATGCAAGCATGCATTAACTAACTGAACTCACATTAATTCAAACAAACTGTTTAAATCAATCTAACTGGACTTGACTCAGTTAACTGAGCCAACTAATTACAACTCAAATTAGAACTCATCCTTATCTCTTTAACTGATGGATAAATTCCTCAATTAATGGAGAAACTGTTGCATGTCCTCACATAGACTTCATGTTTGATTTTTCACAACTAATTAACTCATGGTGAATTAATTAATTTATTTTCAAACAGCTGTTAAGTTAAAATTCGAATTTTACTTCACTAGTTTAGTTTAGGGACTGACTAAAATAGGAATCCATCCCAAAACTGCTAAAAATATAATGCTATTTTTAGCACTTGCATTTTTCATTCCCTATTGCTCAATCTAGCACTGGTACCCAAACTGTTATTTATAGCAATGCTATTTTTAGCACTTCTTGTTGCCATTTTCAATAGAATTGATGATGAATGTCAATGCCTAAATATTTATAAGAAGAAACTTGTTTTAAGTAATTTTTATCATAGACATAATTACCATGGTTGATCTTTTTGGATTGAATTATCACGACTTTAGTCTTTTCGGTATTAAATGTCATATCCATCTTGGAGTAGTAATCATGAAGAGTCTTAAGCTGCTTGTTTAGGTCATCATGGCTTCTGGAAAGAAGAGTGATATTGTCGGCATAAAGGAAAAGAGTAATTCTTATACCAACAAGCTCAGTTCCATTGCAACCTGCAGTTTCCAAACACTCCTCTAGCTTATCGATGTAAATGCCAAAAAGGGTATGGGATAGGGGACATCCTTGCTTAATCCTAATATTTCATTTAATATGTTTGGACCACCCTTTGTTGGTCTTAAGCTTGACAACAACAGTCTCGTAAAGACGAATCACAACAATCCTCAATTCAGGAGGAACCACTAACTCTTCAAGTATTTTCCATAACTTAGCTCAAGGAATAGTGTTGAAAGATTTTCTAAAGTCAACAAAACAACAAAAGAGATATGTTTTACAATAGTGACATTCCTCAGCAATGATCCTAAGAATGACAAGATGGTCGATAGTCGAGTGATTTCAACTAAAACTGGCTTACCCTTTAGCTCTTTTACCATGGATTTCAAGCCAAAGGCTAATCTTCTTTTCCAAAATGAGCCCATATAATTTGGCTAAGATGTGGTATATAAAAGGTATATAAAAAATACAAAATCACTATAAGAAGATATATATATGTGTGTGTGTGTGTGTGTGTGTGTGTGTGTGTGTGTGTGCGCGTGTGTGTGTGTATTTTATGAAAACCAGCTTAGATCCATCTTAACTCTGAATCTACCAAGCGTCGAGAGGGGTCAAATTTCTTTTCACTCTAAAGAAGGTTTGCATCTCGAGATATTTGATCCCTCTCAGCTATTGGTAGATCCAGAGTTAAGATGGATCTAGGTTGGTAATTAAACCATCCTAAATCCATCTTAAATCTGAATCTACCGAATGCTAAGAGGGATCAAATCTCGTGAGATGCAAACCTCTTTTAGAGTGAAAATTTTGATCCCTCTAGACTCTTGGTAGATCTGGAGTTAAATTGAATCTAAACTGGTAGATCTAGAGTTAAATTGAATCTAAACTAGTTTAGAATTAGATGTCTAGAATTACATGAATGAGAGTTAATCATGAAACGTTTTTTGGGACCATACAACACACTACATGGATGGTGATTATGTTACGTACATTTTCATTAAAAATGGATAGAAAAAGGTAAAAGTCAAACTAATCATAATTAAAGAAGAAGAAGAATTTATATATTTAATTTTTAGTCTTTTTTTATGAATATAAATAAAATCAAAATATTTGTTAATATTTGAAACTATACTAATTTAATGATTAATTTAAAATATTTATTAATATTGAATTTTTTTCCAAATTTGAGATTTTATTTTCAACCATTAAATAAATATATTGGCAATTCCCAAATAGCACATGTTATTATTAATTATGAACCTTCTAAGACTAGCCTAGATCCATATTAACTACATATCTATCAAGCTTTAAAAGAGGTTTGTATCTCAAGAATTCCCAAGAGACTCGACAACTAGCCTAGCAATACCCCTTTTTAAAAGTGGAGACATTAATAATCCTTCCAAATATAGAACCATTATCATCAATCCTTTATTTGCAAAGCTTTTCGGAAACATGGTAGAAAATAGAATCAGTAGGTGGGCAAAAGTAAAAGAAAAGAGGGCAAAATGATAAGCAGGTTTTAGGCCAAAGCATTCTATAGCGGATCATGGTATCACATTGAGACACATTATTGAAAAGGTTTGGGGGGAGAAAGAAGAAGTATGTTGCTACTTTGTTGACTTCAAAAAGGCATTTTACATAGTCCCTACAGATAAGTTGTGATGTAGAATGGAAGAACTTGAAATTCCCTTACATTATAGAGTCATTGTCCATAGACTTTACGAAGAGGTGAAAGTCAAAATTAGAACCTCGGCAGGTATTTCATAAAGCTTTAGAAGTGACATTGGAGTCAAGAAAGGTTTCCCTCCATCCCCTACTCATTTTGGTTTATATATTGATAAACTGGAAGAGTGGCTAAATCCGCAAGGTGGAGATGGTGTTCGGTTGGGGGATTTTGTGATAAAGCTTCTTTTATATGTTGATGATATTGTATTGATTGCTAAATTGGCCCATGGATTGAAGATGCACCTATATGCCCTTGAGCATTTTTGTAGAGCAATGGGGATGCAAGTCAATACTAGCAAGACCAAAATAATGATTTTCTCTAATAAAAGGAAGCAGAGCTAGCATACATTCTTCTTTAAAGGCAACATTCTTGAAGAAGTAAATGAGTACAAGTACCTCGGGATTGATTTCAACAACAAACTTAATTGGGAGGACTGCATAAAGAAGAAACTTTTAGGAGGGTGCGGATCATAAGATATCTAAAAAGAATTGAGCAAATTGGAGTAGGTAGATGGCCTAATGTTATCTTCAATGAAGGCATGAGCGAAAGCAAGAAAACATGGATGATATAAAAACACACATGGATGAAAAGATGGAATATCCATCTCAATGCATGTCCCACAAATAGCAAGGAGCTAAAGAATTTTGTTATGGAGAAGTTTCGTAAACGAGAATGGGGAAAAGAGTTTGGTAGAAAGAATAAGTTCTACATTGAGGAATTCAACCCTATGTGTGATCTCCAACAAAAAGAGTACATTGGAGCTAGCATTCCGTGGATGGAAAAGGTTCTTATTGCTCAATTAAGAACCAAATTGCATCAACTTCGGTGTGAAACAAGACAATGGAAAAGGACTAAAGAAGCTTGGGAAGAATGGGTGTGTACATTTTGCACGTTTGGGGCAGTGGAATCAGAAAAACATTTCATTTTGGAATGTGATGCATTCAAAGACATCAAAGAAAGTTATGGGAATATGTTAGCATCGGTTTCTTGGCATTGTCTTTTCAACGAGGGGATTGTTGGAAGGTTGGATTAGCTCATCATCAATTTGAATAAGAAAATGATTGAATTGCAAAAGGTGAAAAGCAGGGAACTGATGGTCCCATAGAATATTTTTAGTCTTGTGGAAGTTAAAATATCATTTTCATTTTCATTTTCATTTCCCCCACGCTCAATGGATCCAAAGTTAAGATGGATTTAGGTTGGTTTAATTATTAATTTTATGTTTTTAAATTTTTATTTTTTTAATGTAAGTTACCAAGTTAAAGTGTTTACATAACATAACATGATGTATTTGAAGATATTTGAGCCCTTTAGGCGCTTGGTATATCCGGATGTTTAATTATTAATTAATAATAATTATAACTATAATTTTTTTATTTAATTTTTTTTTGACCCAGTCAAAATGCTATATTCGTAATTTTGTTTTGTTTGCTAGACAATGTGAGTAGTGAGATGACTTGCACACTATGCTATGGCTCGAGTAGTAGTGATCTAGTGTCATCTAAGCCATCAAAATAACCTAGGGATCGAACTCGATTTGGGCCACACCAACGCTTAGCATGGTTGGTTTTTTGCCCGATTTTGAGCAAGTGACCTTTTCACCATGGAGTGCCTTAACAAAGCATCCCGTCGTCATTTATT
Organism: Pinus tabuliformis; assembly: GCA_031772625.1. NCBI lineage: Eukaryota > Viridiplantae > Streptophyta > Pinopsida > Pinales > Pinaceae > Pinus > Pinus tabuliformis. Next base: position 477,579,855 of record CM062805.1, on the reverse strand, counting down.
CTAACTTATGTTTTATTGATAATTATAATTATTTTATTTTATTTTATCCTAGAACAAAGCATCCTGTCATCATTTATTCTAACTTATGTTTTATTGATAATTATAATTATTTTATTTTATTTTATCCTAGTTAAAATATTTACACAACATTACGTTACAACATCTCTACCATATTGGGATGGAGAGTCTCTCAGAAACTCAATCAAAAGTGCTACCAACACCTTAAAAACTTGTTCCATGCTAAACAAGAATACTTCATACTTTATATCAATCTTATCACAATCTAACTCTAATCAATATATATTAATGATACAAGTTATACCAAATTGTACTAATTAGTCTTCCTCTCTTTTTTCAAGTATTAACTTGGTTCAGTTTGGACTTTTCTTTAAATAATTTTGCATTTCTATTTCTATTGTTAACTTTACCATCAATTACTTCATAAAATTTGAAAATAAAATTTAAACCCCACACAAATCAACTCATGTATACCAACCTCTCTTCATAAATTAACAATGATAACTAACTTATATGTCTTTTACTTAATATATAAATTAATAATATCTTCTTCTTAATGTATAAATTAATAGTAAGTGTATTATTCATGCTCTAGCCCTTACCAATACCTTGAATTTTACTCAAATCCTTCTCTCAAGGTAGTCTACTACACAACTCCTTCCCTCGAGTCAATCCAATAAGGGCTTCATGGCGGTCACAACGCAGCATAGCAATATAAATTAATATTGAAGTTCTGAAAAATATTTGGTCGTATTTGATTGTAATTACTCTCCCGTTTCAATTACAATATAAAAAAAGGGAACAAATTTTATAATGTGATGTGAAGTTCCTATAGTTTGATTCTTTAACGTTTTTCATACTTGGCACAATTTTTAAAGAGCGAGCACCTTCGGTTTAGATCTTAGCTGCTCGTATTAATTTTATATGATTAACTTTTGGTATGAGCATCGATCCTTCATAGTAAAGCTATCTTTAAATTTTGAAGTTAGTTGTCAGCTATCAAGTCAGATTGCCTTCGTGTTTTGGAATTCAAGCTTTTATCGAGGTTTTTTGTACTTTAGTCATTATGAACGAATTTTGTACAGGTGTATAAGGAGACAATAAAATAACAAACCTAAAGATTCTCAAAAGAACAGTCCGGCAACAAACGCATAAAACCATAATATAAGTGCCTCTTATCGATAGCAGGAAATTAGGCAACCTGTATACACAACGTGATAAGTCTGGTGGGCACTTTCTCCAAAAAAGTGGGGATCGGTCCCACCGTACTAAGGATGTGCAACAGCTTACAGCGAAAAAAGTTGACCACGATTTGAACTTCATATTTCAAATTATAAATCAAACTCAGAATATGATGGATTGAACTTCTTGCACAGCAAATCACGGGTCATAGTAAAAATTATTATGCATTACAATATTACAATATTTTGACCAGATAATCTAGGGACATTGAAAGCCAACTTGCAATCCTTTACATATTTTAAAGGGAACGTCCACTTATGTACTGTTCGTGTTACAACATTACAATATTTTGACCAGATAATCTAGGGACATTGAAAGCCAACTTAAAGGGAACGTCCACTTATGTACTGTTCGTGGATACGTAGGCGATTTTCTTCCCACCACAGTCTCGCTTGCATCTCACTGAATTTCTCACGGCTGAAAGGATGAAACATAATCGCAATCGAATTATATGTAAAGATAAGGCAAAGTGAAAATTTAGAAGGAAAGAAATAGTGTTGAGATTAATAGCTATCTTGTTTTGCAAGATTAAATATTATGTGAAGTTAATTAAAGTGAGGCTGTTTATTCATATACATTATTTTATATAACATTTAATACCATGTAATGAGGTATTAAATATTATATAATTGCAGATGTATATATTTTTATATAGCTACATAAACATTATTCCATTAGAGCAATTAACATTGTGCAACAGGGTAGTAATTGGATAACAGTGAGTGATTTAAAAAAAAAAAGCGGGGTGGGTTGGGGGAGCAATTACCTGAATCTGACGCGCCTGATTTCCCTTGAGCCAGCAGGAGAACAGCGAATGGTAACGTAGACGCCAGGTTCGTCTTCTTCGACCCACTCTTGTTCTTGATCTTGCTCCTGTTCGCTTGAATTGCCACTACTCTGGAAGTCGTCGGATCGATCCGCATAGCGAGAAGAACTCGTTCTTGATGCGTACAAACCTCTTGGAAGAAGGCTCATGTTCTGTAACGGCGGCGTCACGGGACTGTCAGCTCCGGATTCCTGCCTCTTCGAATCTCTCTACAATACATATTTTATTATTATAACATGGTGATATTGTTAGTCCACACAAGCTGGTTGGGTTGGTTTCCACATAAATATATATGTTATAATGGTCGCAATTGGTTATTTAACGTTACCTCGTCGTCGGACCTTGGAGGAGTGGGAACGGCGACAGCAGATTCCTCCTTGGCATGCGCATGGACATTGTAAAGCTCCATAACTTTATCGTAATTTTCCGCCCACCAACGCTGTGCTTGCCATTTGTTGAATAGTTCACGGCTGAAAGACAAAAATGTGTTTTGAAAAGTTAGTAGAGAACGGAAATTTCTCAAGAAATGGAAACTTTCGGAATGGCGGGGCACGGCTTCCATGATACATCCAAATATATACCAAATTTTCGGCCGGGGCACGGACCATAGCGGGGAAAACTGTGACATAAATTAGACACTATGCCATGATGCATGACAAAATTTGCTTAAAACACACGAAAAATGATTTTATATTAGCAAATTACTAATCTATGTTCAAATTCCTGATAAAGACAAAAATGAAGCCCCGTGTACTGGACTATTTGAAGAGTCTCGACCAAAGCACGCGTTGCAGCCGCAACAGAAAAGAACGGAAAAAAAAAATAAAAATCTTATAAACTTCGAACGGGAAATAAAGGAATATAGACAGCTAAAGCAAAGCTTTGAGATTTTATTCACCAATTCTGATCTGCGAACCGTTTCAAGATAAAGCAAAATATGCTTGAATTTTTGAGTTATAGATATCAAAATGATTTCATTACCTGAATCTGATACGTTTAAGCTCATTTCCTCCTCCCTTGACAGAAACTAAAGTGATGAGGACGCCTGGTTCGACCTGTGATATCCACTCTTTGGACTCCTCTTCCACTTCCATCGTTGTTTCGACAGGTCCTGAGGAAGTATGCAACATCGGAGTACCAATTCTTGAGGTACTTGCACACAGCCTATCGCCAAGAACGTGTCCTTTACTGGAAGAATTGACAATACTCCAGGCCGGTGTGGAGCTGGAACTTCCTCCACGCGGCGTTCCGCTTTCGGATCCTGCTTCTGATGCTGTGCATCGTTGGAGCTGTCCCTCGCGGCCAAGGTTGGATACCGTGAAAGGCCTGCAATGTTTATGTGCTCCGGATAACTTTAATGCCATATCCTTTATCTACAACCGGTAAATTGTAAAACCATAAGAATCTTTCTTAAAATTCATTTAACTTGCCAGGAAAAGCAATCTTAAAAGAGAAAATTAGTGTTTGAAAAAGAAGAGAAGGAATTAGAATTGGATCGCCTTACAGTACAACCCATTGAAGCGTCCAGACAGGACAGACAGATAAATTTTAGCAGTAATTTACAGGGAAAGCCATCTTAAAAGAAAGTGCTGGAAAATGACCAATCTAATCCCTAACTTTTACGACTAAACAAATTCATCTCCGGCCAAAACTTAAAAAGATTATCTATACCTGAGAAGTGAGATTCTTGATGGCCTCCCTGGAGGCAGGTGATCTTGGAGTACCGGAGCCATCCTCGTCTGCGGCATCCAAAGAACCATCATTTAGCCGCTTCGAACACGCGATGCAGGCCAGCATGATTCGTACCGTGCGGATCACACTCTACCAGCAGTTTTTCCAAATGATCGGCGACTCCTTCAATCGATTTTTTCTTCAACGCACTTGGAACAAATCTTTTCGGGGAGTCTCTCTGCAAAGCACCAAAGAAAAGAAAAAAACCGCACTGAAACTCCAAGAAAATACAATCTCGTCTCTTAAAAACGACAAAACACACCACAACGCAAATGAGCCTAATACGATCGGCGCCATCTACCAGTCGTGACGATTTCGCCACTTTCTTTTATTTTTCGATCTTGAATTCCAAATCTTCATCAAGCCTCAAAAAGATCGATTCATCCGAGAAATATTTCACTCGATTTTCATCCAGACAACATTCAAACAGCAGATTTGACGATCTTCATGAAATTAACCTTAATCTATGTAAAGCTGCACGAATTTACCTCAGATTTCTAGCGGCCGCAAAACACGGCCCAGACGCCCTTTCGGCGAGTCTGAAACGGAAGCTCCTTCAAATAGACCTTTAAGCTGTGGAATAATTGATTTGTGTGCAAGATAAAGCCCGCTATATCGACATCGACGGTGAAGCGACTGGGCTTCAGGCAAACCTGTCCTTATTTTTCGAATTCGGACGACGGCCCCTCGCACGTGCTTCTGACAACCGGCGAAAGGAAAATAAATCTCGTTCAAAATTTGAATTTAATATTAAATACATTATTCTTACTGGCCCCGTGGCGGCATCATTTCCTCAGGTTGGAAAGCGCCTATGGAGGTTGGTCTATGGCAGCTGAAGCGTCGAGGCCTCTTCTGTCTCCTCTTTTCCCCGTATTTAGTATTTCATTCCACTCATGACAGGCATCTTTGGAGAAGATCTGAACAGTGTTAGCTGAGGTTCTTCCATAACAAATTGTTCAAGGGGAGACACAATAATGAGCTCTTTTACATTGAAAGAAACGGTTACCAATGAAAATCCAAGGTCATTTCCACTGTCGTGCATTGTGATTCTTTAAATATTTAAAGAATCCAATGTCCCCCAATTTCGCTTCACAAGGATGCAATCCATATGAAGTCTTAGCTTTACAAGAGCATTTTATGAAGTGTGGATTTTAAATTCTAGTCTTTTTCGAAATTCATGATGAAAAATTTAAGTAGGTCGCTCGCTAAGGAGATTCGCACATTTACTTTTATTTTTTCATTTCTTAAAAAAGGAACAGGTTTAAGTGTGGTTTCGAGACATTATTGCTATTGATTAAGATAATGTTCGTTACTCAAACGTTGGTCACATTTCTTTAGACGTAGTGAAGCAAGTGGAGGTGTACAAATTTTATATTTGTTTAAGTATGATTTTTTCGAAAGTTTTTTGGTTTATTTTCTAATTTAATTTGTCTAAAATCATGTTCCGATTTATTGAAATCACAAGTTTGATAGATAAACTTTTCACAAATAGATAAACTTTTCACAATGGAAATGTCTCATGGATTTTTGAGGGTGTTGAATCCATATATATAGTAAAAAAAACTAGTTTAAATAACACAAATCAATATTTGACCACAAATTCCTTCATCTAACCTTGGGAAGAAGTCCACTCAAAGTGTTTGAGAGTGTTGCATCCATATATGTAGTAAAAAAAATAGTTTAAACAACACAAATCAAGATTTGATCACAAATTCCTTCATCATCAGATTCTCGACAAAAATCCACTGGAAATTCCAAAAAATAAAATCCACTGGAAATTCCAAAAAATAACACTTAACGACTACTCCGTGGCAATTCTATCATTATCTTCATTTTTAATTTAATGATTTTTTATATCAATTCTCTATAAAAGAGTTAAGGAAATGTCACTCATTTCTCATTTTTTTAGTTGAGAATTAAGGAAATGTCACTCTTACCTTTTTGTGAAGGATGGAAAGACTAATCAAAGAGTTTGTAACTTGCATTTGCATATTGCTAAATAATAAAGAATTTGGATGAAGCCAATTAAATGTTAGTTGTTTAATTTAGGTTTCCTTGATAAATAATGTTTTTATGTGTATTAATTTATTTGTGTATTTTTTATTTTGTTATGTTAATTTACATTTATATGGTAATGAAGTTATTATGTATTTTTAATGGTTATTATGTTTAGTTGTTTACATGAGATATCATTTTGTTAAGGGGTATAGAATAGACGGTGATGGGGTATATTGTTAAGTCACTATGTGATGTGAAGGTCACTAAATTCTCTAGGCAAAATTTCACTCATCTTAAAGGTTGATGTGGCCCAAACCAAATGCAATCTCCAGGTGATTTTGACCCCGTGAGTCATGGTTTCTCATGGTAAAAGTTAGACATTAACCATCTTTAAAAGACAAACAATTTAACAAACAAAAAAATATGAAATATCATTCCTACTTATAGTATTCAAAGTTTCCTTCGTATTTTTAATGGCAAATGGCTTATGAGTAGACGCATAACCTAATAACTCTCTATCCTCCATTGTTAGTTTATTTGCGATATTACACATTGGTTAGTTTTACGATATTACACATTTGTTAGATATAATTCTCACCATCTGCATGTTATACATTGTCATATGGGATTATACAAGCTGCACACTTTGATGTGAGTCGTTTTTGCTTGGGAAAGTGATCTTGGATGTTTAATAGGAATAAAAAAATGTTTCCCCAACACTCCCTTTTTAATCCTTGTTTTATTTTTTTCCATCTCATAAATTTTGATGTGTTTTCAAAATTTTGATTTCACCTCCTTTTAAATCCTTATCGTATTATGTTTCCTTTCATAAATTTTGATGTGTTTTTGAGATCTTGACTTAATCTTTTGTATGGTGTTGAGTGGTAGTGAAAATAAATTAAAGTGGGTTATACATAGGGAGAACATAGGAGTGTCCAAGCTAATAAGTGGATACTAAGTTGAGTTACTCTAATATTCAAACCTTTCATTGGAGAACTATTTGAGAATAAATAATTTTTGGTAGTTCATGATTATATAGTGCATCTTAGTTTTGACATGATGTATAAGAGTTGTAATAAAAGATTGTAAATTGTTTTAGAATCTATATGTGTGAAATACATATTTTATAAACTTAATTGTTTATAGATCATATAGTATCAAATCTAAAGTTTGAATATACTTGGTGGGCCTTATATTGTAATCACCCATAGTAGAAGAAATAGACAGGAATTGTTGCCAGGGCTACAAAGAAGCAAAATACGAATAAGCACTAGGGGTCATCACGAAGCAGATAAAGAAGAAGAAAGTCAGGTTAGATTGACTAGAGCAACATATTGTTATGTTGATTTTAATGCTAACATAGTTGTTGATGGTGAGAGGGATAGAAAGATCCTCACGAAAGACTTATCATAAAGACTCCAAGAAGGGAAAACAAAGATAGAGTGCAAGACTGAGATAGAGATGGAAGAATGTAGCAATATAAAAATGTAGGTACCTTCCCATGTTAAGGAGAAGGTGGAAATCAAGCCATATGTTAGGGAAATTGATTCCATCAAACTGACCCAATGGCTACAATAGATAGAGGTGTACTTCAATGTACATGAAGCCAGTAGGAAGTAAAGGATTGCATTTTCCTATTTGAAGCTTGAAGAGTATGCTTTCCCATGGTGAGAGAATGATGCAACAAGAAAATCACTACAAAATGAGACACCAATTATTGATTGGGAGGTGTTCAAGGGCATGATAAAAGTTTAGTTTTAACCAATCAAATATTATGAGCACCAATAGACTGTGTGGAATTACTTCAAGTAGAGGTAAGAACATTCAGCACAAGATTTCACCATAGAGTTCATGAAGAGAGCTATCCATGTGGGTATCTCTCTTAAAAGCCCAAATATGTTTTTCAAGTACTTGGAAGCATTGCTACCATGGATTCAAGTTGAATTAGTGTTGTTCAAACCTAAGATGATTGATGAAGTCAATAATCAAGCATAGTACCTTGAAGGAGACAAGTGGAAGTAGCATTCAAAGGTGCATAAGTAAATAGAACCACAAGAGTAGTAAGAAAAAAAGAAAAACAAGAAGAAGTGGAATGAAAAAAAGATTGTGGCATTGACATAGGAAGCAATACCTTTTATCAAGCGATGTGAGGATTGCAATAAAAGGGATAGGAGGATTTCTAGAAACTATACCTTGAGAAGCACCAGAGAATTTCCAAAATAAAAAGAATAAGTAAACATTGATAAAAGTGGATGTTGAGGAAATGGTGGTCAACCCATACTAAGAAGGGAAAATTGGTTGCACAACACTTCATAAGGAAATGACACTATTTTGTTGTAGTCACAAAGAGGAAAATTGAAAATTGAGTTGTTTTGCTTCAATATCCATATGAAAAATAACAAGGTAGATTAATTGTTTGATCTATTGAATTTTGTAGTTATGGTCGGTCTTCATAATTGATATTTTAGCTCTTGAAATGTACATAATGAAAAATGTAAGACATGTTCTTTGTGCCATTTTCAAAAAGAGAATCTAAATGGTCAAATTTAATTTTTTGATCCAAAAGTTGTCCAGTCGGCCCTCCTCCTCGTCAAGTCGGCCCCAGTCAAAGAGGCACCCATTCAGCAAGCCATACTTCTATATATAAGGTATTCGACCTCCTCCTTTGAGCACAAAAAATTGAATCACACACAAGAAAGTGTCTTTTTGTTCATCAAGCGAAGAAGAGGAATAAGAAGAAGTTTGAAGTCCTCTAGTAGTTGACCAAGTTTCTCTCTTGTCTGACCTTGCATGTGTGGCATCCTTATGTGGTTTTGGACGTGTAGAGTTTCTAGGCACTTATAGTAGCATGGCTGAATCTTTTTGGGTGAAGAAGAAGGTTGAAATTCAGCCCTGGTAGATCAAATCTAACAAAGTTTGTTGGGAAACATTATGACTTGATAAGAGGGAATTTTGACCAGGGTTGTATTGTTGGTCAGTTTTAATTTGTATTTGACTTAAATGCATCTCTTATTGAACTAATGAATTTCCCTAAGGAAAAAGGTTATTGGTGTTTCCCCCAAGTGGGTTTTCCTAGGGTAAAATGCTTTGTGTTTCTTATTTAGATGTCTCTTTATGATCCTACTCTCATTCTTGTTCTACTATTGAATATCTTCTATATAATTTCTTAATGAAAATAAAAGAGGACTTAAAGTAAAAATAATTATAAGTAATTATCAGCTAGAATACCTATGAAAAATCAACATGTTATCAGAGCCTTGGGTGAAAGAGAAGCCTCAATGAGTCATCCTATTTTGAAGGAAAAAAATCCTCAGCCATCTAATATTTATGTTAAAGGAGTATGTCAAGTTACTTCTCTCAGTCCAAGCATCAAGTCTTAGTTCGAATCTCTGTAAGAAGAAAAAGGCTTGAAGCCCCAGTTTAAGGTTGAACTTTCATTTTTTACTGCTGAAAGAGAAAACCGTGACCCACTCTTGCATTTGTGAGAGGGTCTAAGTCCTTAAATTATGTTGAAGGTAGGTCAAAAGGCCTCAGTTTGTTTTAGTAGGCTGAGGGAGCCTCATAGTTTGTGACAGAGGGTTGAGAAAGCCTCAGGGTCTATTGCAGGGAGATGAAAAACCTCAGATGAAAGATACAAAGGCTGGAGAAGCTTAGAAGGTAATAGATTTGACTGATGTACTACCTAAGACCATTTTATCATGTCAATAGGAAGGCATATTACAATCCTGAAGCATACCATGTTTGTCTGATAACATCAACTCATCAACAAGGAGAAGCCATGTTAATAGAAGCATGAACTTGTGATGGAAGATGCTTTGTCTTGTACTGATGTGATGGTACGAGAGATCTAAGCCTCTATGACTAAGCCTAAGGAGTCTCAGGAAGCAACGAAATGAAGTTTGAAATTATCTATGTCTAAGACATTGTACATAGAAGAAGGGTCGATGCTTTAATGGCAAGGTTGAAGTACTTTATGTACCTCATTCTTAATTATTCTTGAAGATTTATTCTGACTACCATATATGATAAAAGATAAAAATAAAACACATTGTTTCCATGCAAGCACATTACAATGATGAGATGTTCAAAGAAGAGTATGAGGCGTGGGAATAAATACCTATAAAGAGACCAACAAAGTTATAACTTTGTGGTTTGATGCTTGGAATAAAAGGTATGTATTATCGCTCATAGTGATTTAGATTGAGATCAAAGGTTTTACTTTGGCAACATTCTTGTAAACCTCAACTAGAGGAAATGATCACCAAATAGCTTTGTCAATAAATATGCTTGTTTGAAAAGACTTGTGCTGGGCCTCGTAATTGTCATATTTTCCTTGTCTTATTTCTTAATTTTCATATTATTTTCCTAATATTTCTTGTGATTATGCTATGCTAATTCATGTAGTATGGATTTTACTAGTATTTTATATGCATTTATTATTTCATTATTTTATGAACAGATTCGATCATCAAAGTATTATTTCCTAACGAACGGATCTTCATTATTGGACATGAATCTATTGATACATTGATACTTGATGTTGCTTCCTAGAATGATCATGGGAGATCATATAAGCCTCAGGTTGTTACACTCTGTTTGGAGTGAATTAGTTAAAAGAAACCTTTCGACCTGGTCATCCAGATGCATTAAGATCTTTGTAGCCTAATAGATTCTTTAATGATTCTTTGATCTTTATCTTTTATGATACAATATAAAGACTGACATTTTGCCTCGAAAGGGGGTTGTTCAAAGTTGTAAGTTCATTTTTAACACAAGCTCATACCTGCAAATAAATTAATTGTAATTTGTTCTCTAGAATCTAATGAAAGTGTTTATTACTCAGATTTAGTATGTTGTGTTGATTCCTTCATAAGGACGTTCAATTCTAGATTTGGGCCCGATCTTGGAAACAACGTTGTCTTCTCTTGTATCATTAAATTAATGCTTTATTATACTATTCCAACTATTTCTATTTGAGTAATGGTTCTTAATTTCTTGTTGTCTGCTTGTTATATTGCATGCCCTATTTTGAATTAGGTTTATTGAAATATCTATAGAATAGGTCTGTTGTAGTTAATATGTTAATAGTAATGTTCTTTCTTTCCATTTCCTACAGATTATCATAGATTTCTATTCTATTTGCTTAATCACTTTCAATAGTATGATTCTATAGTGTTGTATTTCTATTATGTAGTTGTTGTTCCCTAAGAAACAACCTGATATTCAAAATGTTTCCTTTTCTTGTTTCCTTCTTAAGCGAGTAGAAGTTAATGTTTCGATTAGTTTGCAATAATTAGAGATAGCATCTTGAGTTGATTCCTTTGTTATTGTAGCTTTGATTTTCAATATGATCATATTAACTAGTCATAAATTTTGCATCTCTTTCCTAAACTGTGTCAATAACCTTGAAATAGAAAAATGAAACCTCGGATTGATAAATTAATATGTAGTAGTTAGTTGGTCCTTTTAGGAACAATTAATTGGCTCAACATTTTGGCGTCTTTGTTGGGGAGGTTTTCAAAGAGAGTGCTAGTTGTACCCTTGGGGATGGGTATTAAAGACGAAATGCAAGAACTTGCGCATGCACTTTAGTAAAAATATTGTGCCAGTGCCTTCCCTTAGCTGATACGTTTAGATGATTTAGTGTGTATGACTAGAAAGAAGCCTAGGACTAGGAACCAGATAGACATAGATCATAAATCCACTCCTAAAATTAGTAAAACCCAAGGTCAATTTGGCCTTCGAAGAACAAATTTTATAGATGAAATAATTCACAAATCATAATCTCAAGCATCGGTAGGTCCCCAAGCAGTGTCTGGGAAGGGTTCTAATGCTATTTCCCCTTGAGTAGCAAGGTCATCTACTGCAACTAACACTGAGATTCATGAAAAAACTTTATGATCTGAGAAGAGATTCTAAGACATATCTATTAGGTATATTAGTCCTTCTAAGAGTGAGGGGAACTCTTGCAATTTAAGAGAAAGGGGAGGTGAGACAAGCCAACCGTACCCACAACCTTCTAAGAAGGAATTCCCTGTAACACCCATTATGAGGCAAGAAACTGAAGTTCCTGACTTAAGTAGTGCTATGAGACCTAGTCAAGCTCCAGAACCTCGTCAACATATTATTTTTCAGATAGTACCTCCTGATTACGGGATCCCTGAAGATTACTGGCATATCTTTGACCAAATGGAAAATGTAGTAACATGAACACTAACTTCAACCATAGAATATCTTATTGTTGACCCGCAAGCTAATGCACCAATTAAGGCTATATCATTGCAAAATATTCCAAACTTTCATGCAATGGACTCTGAAGACCCTGATGCATTTTTGTTTGAGTTTGATGTCTTATGTCGAGGATATGATTATACTACTGACCCTCGAAAATTAAACTTGTTTCCTTCTACCCTAGAGGGAGAAACACTACGATGGTTCATGGGATTGGGGGATAGTACTATAACTTCATGGGGCCAAATGAAAGAATCCTTCCTTACTAAGTATCATGATTATTGCCAATCTAGGGATCTAAGGGAAGAAATATTTAAGATGATGTCAAAAGAAGATGAAACTTTGGAAGAATATGTTGAAATATTTCAATATAATTTACAAAGATCACCATACACTACTTTACCCAAGGATGTGTTGAAAACTACTTTGATTAGAGGTATGAAAGATGAATGGATAGAAATGCTTAATTTAATGGGGCAGGGTGACATTTGCAAAGAAGAATATGATGACATTGTAAAATTGTGTATCAGGTGTTCATGAGGGAGTACATGAACCAAACCTGGGACTCGCGATCCTCTCGGCACATCCAACTTAATTGCAGGGGGAGGAGTTACACGAGCAGAAATTGGTAATCTTTTAGAATATTTTAAAACTGATATTTTAAGTACATTGACAAAACAGTTGGATGTTTTATAGGTAAAACAGAAATAGGTTGAAAATGAATAGGTATTGGCTATTTTTTGTCCTCGTTGTCGAAAGAAGCACAGTCACAAAGAATTTCCATTGGATATAGTTGGGATATGTACTATTTGCACCAAAGATAATTCGACTGATCGATATCCTTCACTTCCTGGGTTGAAAGCTATATTTAAGGAAGCTAAAGAAGAGTCAGAACTAGTGTATTTTGTGGCACAGTGACAATAATGGCAAAATCACCCATCAGGTATGTTGCATGACTCTTCTATGTTTTTTTTAGGACAATTTTCTCAGCAACAATTTCCTAGATTAAATTGACAAGGCCAACAACATTCTCTTAATACTTGGCAGCCGAAGTCATAAAGTGTATCACCTTAGACAAAGCAATAATTCCCTGGTCCTTCTTGGTAGAATCAACAACATCCTGTAACTTCATGGAAGAATAAACCAAACAATTCATACCCTCTGCAATGAGAAAATAAATCTACTCAAGGGCCAATGTGGTCCCAGAATTGGAAACGCCCCACTGGGCCAATTAATCAAACAATGAGAGCGATGCCTTAGCCACAAAATCAACCACCAGTAAAACCTCCACTTGATACATTAGATGACACCTGCTCGCGCTGCGTGACCTAGCTCCCCTGAGCTCCCGCGCCGCGCCTGTGCTGCGCTCGCCTGCTCCGTGCTGCTGCGGCCCTCCTGGCAGCCATGCCCAGCGATGTGGATCCGGATCCCCCCCCTCTCCCTCCTGAAGTCATCGAATTTCGAAAAATGATTGATGCATGCAGCAGACGCCCTCCATCTGCTCAACAACAGAAATTTGTCAAGAAAAAAGACTGCATCCCCACGGTGGCCCTCCCTGAGGAAGAAACCTGTCGCTCTGCACTGAATCTAGCCGATAGAGGGCTCATTGGGCAGTTCACCGGCCTCTGGCCATCGCCCAAATCTGTTGAAGACTGGATCAAGAGAAACTGGTCCCCTCTGATCAAGGAAGGGATCAAATCATATTTTGTAGGTAAAGGCTTCTTTGTATTCGTCTTCGAATCAGCAGAAGACCGGAGTCTCATCTTCAGGAACGGGCCATATTTCATGGGGCCACAGGGATTATATTTAAATAAATGGTCTCCAGATTTTGACCCGACCCAGGATGTTCCTTCTGCGGTTCCAGTGTGGGTGCGGCTTCCCCACCTTCCCCTGCATTGCTGGAGTCAGAAATCTCTCCAAATCATCGGCAACTCCCTTGGTAAATACATTGATCAGGCCGTAAGGAAAGATCAGTACTCCTGTGCCCGAATATGCGTGGAAGTAGATCTGGAAGAAGGACTACCCGAAGCAATAAAACTCACAGTGGTTGGATGGTCCCATATTCAAGAGCTGGATTACGAGCAGATCCCCTTTAAATGCAGACACTGCCATGGCTATGGACATTTTGCAAAATACTGTAAGAAAAAAACAGAAGAGCAGAGTCACATCCCCAAGGGAGATCAATGGACCTCAGTCCAGAAAATGGGCCATGCAAAAGCACCTGGGAAAGGAGCTACAAAGGGGAATAACCAGGAAAAACCCAGCAATGAAAATGGAACCCCTCAGAACCTAGAAGAGATCCCAATCCCCAAAGGAACCTCTCCACCAGACCCCCCAGAAACGGATCTGACTATTCCAGCTCAGGTCGAAGATCCTCAGGCAAATAAAGATGGAGGCGGAGATGCATCGTCTGGTTCTCCTCAGGGCAGCCCCTCCATGCCTTCGTATGCAAATATAACAAAGAAGAAAAAAGTGCCAGAACCTTCAGACTCCTCAGAGGAAGAGACCTATGAGAGACCCTCGAAGAAAACAGGTAGGAAGACCCACAAAGCAGTCAAGGAGGAGGAGGCAGAGCGCCTTAAAATGCAAGGCAGCCAGTCCACAATAGAGATGACTATAGGAAGAAATACTAGAGGAAGATCCATCAAGGGAGGAATCCCAAATCCCTCGCCAGGTAAATAATGCGTATAGTCTCTTGGAACTGCAGAGGCCTGGGGACCCAACCAAAAATTGAAGCGGTCAAAGATCTGATGAAAATAGAGCCCTCAGACATCCTCTTGCTCCAAGAGACCAAAATTGAAGGGCAAGCCCTTATGGATATCAACAAATCTAAATGGAAGAAGAACGAAGGCATAGCAGTCAGCTCAAGGGGAACTTCGGGAGGCGTTGCAACTCTCTGGTCGGAAGATCAGTTCCACCTGTTGAACTCCCATGAGACCCAACACTGGATCTTCACCGAGCTCAAGCACCTTGAAAGTAAGTTAACTATAGCCTTATTTAATCTCTATGTTCCTGTTATTTATGCAGAAAAAAGAGAATGCTGGAATACTCTCTCGGTTTTCTTAGATCACCACTCCCTAAATAACATCATCCTGGGAGGAGATCTTAACTTAGTCATGAAGCCAAAGGAAAAAAGGGGGGGAAACAGCAGCAGAGATCAGCTGCTGCCTTTGGTAGAGGAATTAATGCAGCAGAGGGACCTCCTAGATTTTGCCCCGGTGAGAGGCAAATATACTTGGACCAATAACAGAACTGGGCCTGACCACATTGCTGCCCGGCTGGATAGATTTCTAATCCAAAGCTCCCTGTTGCTGGAAAACCTCCTCATCTCATCAAAAATTCTCCCCAAACTCTCCTCGGATCATAAGCCAATTCAACTCCTTTTGGCCCCTGAGGAATACCTTGGCCTTATCCCCTTTAAATTCAGTTCACTTTGGATTGAAAAAGCAGGCTTTCTGGACACTATCCAATCGGCTTGGGATATCCCCATCAACGGATCCCCAAGCTTTGTGTGGGAGCAAAAATTAAAAGCCACCAAAAAAGCCTTAAAAGAGTGGCTAAGGAAACTCCCCAACCCCTCTACCCAGCAGAGAAAAGAAGAAGTACAGCAGCTGGAAACTTTGCAAATTGGAATGGAAGGGCTTCACATTACCCCTGAAATTTTAAACAAAGAAGCAGCCTATCAAAGAAATATCCATCAATCTTTCAGAAGGGAAGAAGAGCACTGGAGACTCAAATCTCGCAGTCTATGGTTAAAGGCAGGAGATCGAAACACCTCTTTCTTCCACCGACAATATAAAGCCCGCCTATCTCGGAATCACATCACTGAGATCAAGAATGATGAAGGTCAGATTTGCAACAAATTTGACCAAATAAAAATTGCAGCTGAAAACCATTTTAAAAATCTCTACGGCACAAGGTATGAAGGCAGCATAGAAGACACTGAAGATCTCCTCTCCCATATTCCCCACCTCATCACCCATGAGGACAACCAGGCTTTACTGAAACCCTTATCTGAAGAAGAAATCATCAAGGTCATATGGGCGATGGAATCAGATAAGGCCCCTGGGCCAGACAGATTTACAATACACTTCTACAAAGTCTGCTGGGACATCATCAAAACAGATCTGCTAAAAATGATACAAGGTTTCTTTGGAAAAGCCAAGGTTGGGGGAGGCATCAACTCCACCTTTCTTGCTCTAATTCCAAAAGAGGCTAATCCGGAAACTTTCGGCAGGTTTAGGCCCATCTCTCTTTGCAACGCCTCCTATAAAATCTTGTCCAAAATTATTGCAAACAGAATCAAACCCCTTCTTGACAAACTAATATCCAGCGCCCAAGGGGGGTTCGTCAAAGGCAGACACATTTTGGACAACATCATTCAAGTGCAGGAAGCTATCCACTCTAGCAAACAGAGGAAAGAGAAGGGGATGTTGATCAAGCTTGACATGGCTAATGCATTCGACAGAGTCAACCATTCTTTTCTTCTCCAAGTCCTCTGATCCTTCGGCTTCCCTACTCAGTTTATCAATCTCATCAAAGCATGCATCTCAAACCCTTGGATAGCCCCCATGGTCAATGGCCGCCCAACATCCTTCTTCCAAGCCCATCGTGGTCTAAGGCAAGGCTGTCCACTCTCGCCTTTTTTGTATATTCTCATGGCAGATTCTCTTAGCAGGAAGCTGGCTGCAGAAATGAACTCCGATGATCTCCCAGGAATCTGAACTGCAAATGCTCTCAAGCCTATAAACCATGCTCTCTTTGCAGATGACTCCCTTCTCCTAGGCGGAGCCTCTACTAGAATAGCAGCTAACTTCGATTCTGTGCTAAAAAGTTATTGCAGAGCTTCAGGAGCTGTGATAAATGACAGAAAGAGTTCGATCTATGGATGGAATGTAAGCCAACACAATCTCAATATCATAGCCCAGACCCTTGGTTTTGAGTGCTTCGCCCATTGGGACAGCATCAAATACCTCGGCTTACCCCTCACATCTGGAGTCAACAACAGATCTCTGTGGCATGGCATCATTAGTAAAATTAAAGACAAGATCACCTCCTTGGGAGGTTATTGGCTAACCAAGGGAGGGAAAATTATCTTACTCAAATCCATCTTATCTGCTCTCCCCATATATCAAGCCTCTTTCCTTCTGGCCCCGAAACACATTATGGAACAGATCTCTTGTCTCCTGAGAGACTTTCTCTGGAAAGGAGGCAGAGGCAATCACAATAAAATGCATTTGGCAAACTGGGAACTTGTCAAGCGGCCAATATTGGATGGAGGTCTACAGATTAGAGACCCCGCTTTATCTAATCTGTCACTTGGATGCAAGCTCCTATGGAAAATATATTCAGATCCCTCACACCCGGTTAGTGAAACGCTCACCTCCAAATACGCACAGGGGATTTCTCTCAGGCACCTGTCAGCAAACAATACTCTCGCAGGCACTCACACCTAGAATCTCTGTAGGAAAAGCATCAGCAGTTTCAGGAAACATTTGTACCGCATACCTGGCAACGGGGAGAAGATCCTTCTCTGGAAAGACTGCATCATGAATAGCCCCCCTCTTAACTCCCACGAAGAAATCCGGGATCTTAGAGATTGGCTCCACGGAGCAGGTATAAGAAAGTTGAATGAAATCTCAGCATGGGATAGTAAAGGGAATTGGATCGACTAGGCACTCCCGCCCGTGCCGGCGCAGTTCCACTACCAACTCGCAATCCTCAAATCGTTGCTCTCAAACGCAGTGTCGATCCACCGCAATAGCGCAGACAGATGGGGGTGGGGTGATATGGGTTCTTATACGTCAGCTTTGGGTTATACTGCCCTGCAGACCAAAAAAGATAGATTGAGAACTCCAGCGTTATGGAAACAGGTTTGGAGCACCAATGGGCTACCCAAAGTTAACTTCTTTTTTTGGATTCTCATGCAGAATAAACAGCTCACAGGGGATAACCTGTCAAAACGTAATATTGTTGGGCCTCATAGATGTGCAATGTGCAGAAACTCTGGAGAAACAGCCTCCCATCTGTTCATTGATTGCGATTTTGCCAAAGAAGTTTGGAAACTAACTCTTCTTGGACTGCCCGCCTCCCCTCCCCAGCACAGCTCCGTGGCAGATCTCTTTACTGAATGGTTTCAATGTTACCCTCATAATATCCCCAATAAATCCCTTTGGTTTCACATTTGGCTCTCCATCCCCAAATTTGTATGCTGGGAAATCTGGCTTGCCCGGAATGACTTAATCTTCAACAATTCCACATGCTCTCCTGCTAAATCTGCCTCAATTGCAAAAGCTCTTCTTCTCGAAACTGTCCTCCTGCATTCCCAAAAATCTGACTCCTCCCTCCTCCCCTCAAAAAAGGCTTGGCTGAACCTTCATAGCCCTCATCCCATAAGCAAAGCCCGTTCCCTCCCCACTCCCCTCCCCACTCCATCTTGGAAAATTAGAGAACCTGAAGCTGCCTTTCAAACTTGGTGGAAGATCTAAAACACAACTTCAATCTTTTTCGACGGTGCCTCCAAAGGAAATTTGGGGACTGCGGGAGCTGGAGGAGTCATCTACTTCTCAGACAATCCCAGAAAAGTCCACTTTTGCTGGGGGCTTGGTATTCGCACAAACAATCAGGCAGAGCTCCTTGCTCTCACAAAAGCCTGCCAAATAGTCCGGGATAAAGGCATCAAAGAATTCCAAGCATTCGGAGATTCCTAAATCCTCATTAAGAAGATCATCTCGAACGACCAGTTCAACAATGCTATTCTCAACAAGTCTCTGAAAAGGTTAAAGATAATTCTGCAAGATTTCACTTCCTTCAAAATATACCATATCCTCAGAAGTTTGAATAGTGAGGCGGATGAAATGGCAAACAAAGGCTGTCTCTTAGCACCGGGAACTCTCAACAACAATGACAACAGCGCTACCTCATATTGTATTCCTTAACTCAAGCGCAGAATTGAACAAGAAGCAAGAAGCAAGGATTACAACATTTTGAACAATTTTGAGAGGATTATGACTGACATTTTCGGCACATCTCTTGCATTAGTGTATAGCACGATGTGCACAGATAAACCTGGGGGCCTTTTTCCATCTTTAAAACAACCAGACTGTGTGGTGGCTGCTTCCATCTAGATAAAGGCGGCTACCCTGCAATTGCATTGTTAAGGACATCATAAATAGAGGATTCATTCATTATTACTGCCAAGCCTTACTTCCTCTGATTCTGAAGGTGTTATATGCATTTCAATTAATACCATGGCAACCATATGGACACTGTTGGTTTCTACTCTGTCGATGCTTCTGCACTCAGATTGGGCATGGATGGAGAACTTCAGCTTTGACATCACCAGATGGTAACAGCCTGAATCTGAAAACAAAAGCCTACAATGGAAAGTATGTCTTCACGTGCCAGAACCTCCAGTGGATTCCCGCTAAAGCCACTGCAACTCTTGTCAACATTTCGGATAATGAGCAGAGTTTTGGGAGGTACTCTCTAGTGTATCGTCCAGGCAATCCAGACTTCTTAGGCATGTGGTTTCTTTATAATGGCAGTAAAGATGCAAGGAAAAGCTGTGTAAAGATGGTTGATTAGGCTTAGGCCCAACCATACCTCATTAATAAATTATACCCGTTACAGTTAAAAAAAAAAAAAAAAAAACCTCCACTTCAATTACCTCCAAATGTTCCACCTCCACTCCAACCTCAGTTACTTGCACAGCCAAATCCGAATCCAAATAAGAGACCTGTGCAATTTTTTGAAATTTGGGAACTTCAGATTGCCCCCCTTCTTCTTTGGAATGCAATGAACTACATCTGAGATGTGGGAGAACCATCGTTTTAGAAGATCACTCAAAAAACGAGAGCAACTAGAAAATGATAACCCCGCTAAGGAGCAGTCTTTGACAAAACATTCTCATCTTGATGTAATCATTACTGAAGCAGAGTGTTAAGTTATGGTATGTTCTATGCTTATAACAGTTTACTTCTTTTTCTTATTATATTCCACATATTAGCAATCACATGTACATAAAGTAAAGTGCAGATAGAACATTAAACGATCAACAGAAAACAAGCCAAGACAAGAGACACAAGATGTGGCGGCTGGCCAGGGACAAACCCCACAATGTGTGGGGAAACCCTTTGATCAAATCTTCTTTTATCTTCAATAATTCAGCAGAGAGAAATAGTATAATAAATCTGATTCATATCAGCAGTAGCAAACCCTAGATCAGCAGCATCAGCATTAGCGGCTTCATTATCAAACTACTGCAGGCGATATCTCACAAATCGATCGTCAGATTGACTTCATTCCACCACCAAAAGTTGCGGCTTCCAGAGGAGGTTCATATGAACCTACAGTGTAGTTTAGATGAGGAGATCTTCTAGGCCACGCAGGTCAATCTTTACTTCTGCAGTTGCAGCTTTAGTTTCAGCAGTTTCCGGCGTCAAACTAGGGTAGTCGATATCTTGCAAACTGTTCATCGGATTGACTTCATTCCACCACCAAAAGTTGCAGCTTTCAGAGGAGATTCAGATGAACCTACAACACAGTTTAGATGAGGAGATATTCTAGGCCATGCAGGTCATTCTTTGCTTCTGCAGTTGCAGCTTCAGGTTCAACAACTTCCGGCTTCACATGTGTGAGAGAGAGACCCATTTCTGTGCAGTAGAGAAGAGACTCATTTCTGCGCAGTAGAGAGAGAGAGAGATGTGATGAGAAGAGTGAGTGCAAATGAGGAAAAGTCCTCTTATATTTATACACAACGTTGGTGTTTGAATAGATGCAACTGTTGGGCTTCTAAGCCTACATGAGTTGTAGGTCAGCTTGATAATAATTCCATAATCAAAATAAATTCATATCTCCATGAATACTTATCGGAATCGGATGATCTTTATATCAATTCTACACCTCTCGACGAGAGGAATCTAATAAAAATATTATCAGCCATGAATAATATGACCCACATGAAGTTTTGCCCTGGTTGCCAATTTTAACACTCCCTCTCAACCAGGGAGAACTTCATTTGCAATCTGTCTATCGGTCGTTACTATTCATCCATCAAATGCACTGCCCTGTATAGCTTGACCCTTGCCCTGCTCTGCTCTATTCTACCTGTTCTGCTTTGTCTTGTTCTGCCCTATAATGATCAGTACTGTTTTGCTCTGTTCTGCTATGCTCTTGCATTGTTCTGTTCTGCTCTGCTTTTGTCTGAATTATGAAGAAGAAGAAATGATCGAGGATGTATCATACTGAATCAAAGTTAGTCTCAAAGTATGTACCACTGGTCCCAGACCAGTCTCAACCAACCCGAAGTCAGCGTCATAGTGAGTACAACTCCACTGGTCCTAGACCAGTATCATCCTCCACTGACTCAAAGTTAGTCTGAAAGTGTGTACCACTGGTCCCAGACCAGTCTCAACCGACCCGAAGTCAGCTTCATAGTAAGTACCACTCCTACCACTGGTCCCAGACCAGTATCACAGTCTCAGAGAGTGTACCACTGGTCCCAGACCAGTCTCAACCGACCCGAAGTCAGCGTCATAGTATGTACCACTCTCACTGGTCCTAGACCAGTACTGCACTGACACGAAGTCAGTCTCGGAGTATGTACCACTGGTCCCAGACCAGTATCAACCGACCCAAGTCAGCGTCATAGTATGGTACAACTCCTACCACTGGTCCCAGACTAGTATCACAGTCTCACAGAGTGTACCACTGGTCCCAAACCAGTGTCAACCGACCCGAAGTCAGCGTCATAGTATGTACCACTCTCACTGGTCCCAGACTAGTACTACACTGACACGAAGTCAGTCTCGGAGTATGTACCACTGGTCCCAGACCAGTCTCAACCGACCTGAAGTCAGTGTCATAGTATGGTACAACTCCTACCACTGGTCCCAGACCAGTATCATTGATCCCAGATCAATGGAGGTCATCCTAGCGTAGGGAGTACGGTAGATACAACGATGTGTCCATCAGTACTACTATGGTCCCTAACTTCATTTCCCTGCTCATTAATCAGATGAGAGGTACTTCCCATGAGTCCCAGACTGCATGGGTAGGATGCCTCGACAAGATAACTAATCAATCCTGTCCTCACAGGAGAACACATCAATCCTGCTACAATCGCCATGGAGAACTCATCAATCCAGGCTGCCATGGAGAACACATCAATCCAGGCCTCACAGGAGAACACATCAATCCTGCTACACAGGAGAGCGAATCATCCTGTTCCACAAGAGAGCGAATCATCTTGTCCCACAAGAGAGCGAGTCATCTTGTTCCAGTGTGCACCACCAAGGGAGGGTGAGTCACCCTGTGGTTGTATGTTGCTCCAGTAAGAACCGCAAGCCCTCAGAGCTCCCAGAGCTCAATGTATGCAACATGCAGGACCCTTGTACAAGGGTTTCTTGACGACTCCAAGTCGTTTTGGAAAATCACAAATTAGATCTTTCCTCGGGGCTTTGACAAGGTGTATCAACCTGTACATCATCTTAATGCGATGGAGCCTCCTTGCTCATCGTCTTACCATATCCCAGATGATGTCTATCTGCTAGAGCAATCGACGAATATAGGATTCCTTAATAATCGAATCCCACCTCTGGTTGTTACAGAGAATCACAGTGGTATGTGTTCAAACGGCTCACTGAAGAGCTTCCCCAACCAGGCAGCTTCATATGAGATCATACTCGTAGATATGTATATGGTCTCGGCGGTGCTTATGGCAACTGACTTCTGCTTCCTGCTCATCCATTATATCAAAGAAGAATCCAAAGAGAAACAACACTAAAAAGTGCTCCAGTGATCCTCCACACTACCTGCCTAATCAGCATTCGAATAATCATGCAGTTTCATATTTCCGGTAGTGTATCTCAATCCATTAGTAATTGTGCCATGAAGATATCTTAGAAGATTCTTGGCATCAATGTAGCGAGGCTCAACCAAATATGAGCTCATAGTGCTAACTGCAAAACATATGTTCGGGCGGAGGTTCACCAAGAACATCAACGCAAATGAGTTTTTGAAACTCAGAGGCGTTTCCCAAATCTGGTCCGACATCACTACCATATAACTTCTAAAAGTTGAGATCCTCGAGGTAGTCACATGCTTGCAGTCCATCATACCAAATCTTTCCAATATCTTTACCTCATATTTTCCTTGAGATAGGAAAATTTCCCTTGGCTTCTGCCATACTTCAAGTCCTTGGTCCTTCATTTCAAATTCAGAAGCCAACTCCCTCTTACATTTGTGAATGAGAGGGTCTACACCTGTTAGAAAGAGGTCATCCACATACAGCACCAATATGAGAGGCTTGTCATCTTCAACCTTAAAGTAAAGGATAGGATCGACTTCACTCCTAGTGAATCCCAACTTCATCAAGTAGCTATCGATCCTCTCATACCATGCTCGAGGTGCTTGCTTCAGCCCATAGAGAGCCTTCTTCAACCTGCATACATGAGATTTTCGATCATAAATTTCAAATCCTTTGGGTTGCTCCACGTAGACCTCTTCTTTGATCGAGCCATGTAAGAACGTAGTCTTGACATCCATCTGATGTAGGTTCCATCCTTGTGAAGTGACAAGGGCTATGATTGAGTGGATGGTCGTATATCGGGCAACAAGTGCAAATATCACATCATAGTCTATACCTTCCTTCTGGGAGAAACCACGAGCAACAAAATGAGCCTTATACTTTTCCGCACTTCCATCTTCTGCATGCTTTATCTTGTAAATCCATTTGGAAGTAACAACTGTCTTGTCCTGGGGTCTAGGAACTACTTCCCAGACATCATTCTTCATGATAAACTCATATTCTTCGGTCATAGCATCCTTCCATACTTGATGCTTGACGGTGTCTAAGAATGATGAAGGCTTATTTTGTATGATCGTGCTCATGATGGTCAAGTATCCCTGATACCTATTAGGTTTCTTACTTTCACGAAAGGTTCCTCGGGGTGCGGCATGTTCTTCAGCATCATCAAGTAGCCTCCTAAGCCATGAAGACCTCTTCCTAGAAGAGGAAGGCTCATGTGGAGGAGGATCAATCGGATCCATGGGTTCTTCTACATCAGGCATTGATTCCTCATCCTTTTCTTTCGGTTCCCTGGTGTCAGCTTCTTGAGAGCTCCTCAAAGTCGAAAGATTGTTCACCTTGCTGAGAGCCATATCTTCGTCAAAGGTGACATCATGACTAATTACGACTTCCCTTTGACTGGCTACATAGATTCTATAGCCTTTAGTATTTTCACCATAGCTCACGAAAATTCCCTTCTTTCCAGATGCACCAAATCTATTTCTTTTCTCTTTTAGCACATGAAAATATACAGGGCTTCCAAAAATTCTAAAATGAGAAACATCAGGTTTCTTATCGGTGAACTTTTCTTCAGGAGTCTTGGAACCCAATGCTATACGACAGTGTTTGTAGTTTCAGCCCATAGAAACTTCAGAAGTCTTTGATCATGTAGCATGGCCTGGACAGCTTCCACAATCGTGTGGTTCTTCCTTCCCGCCACACCATTCTTCTCAGGAGTACGTGGTGTAGTAGTCTCCCTCTTAATGCCAGCCTCAGATATGCCTGAGTGAACCAACTGTAATATATCGGAGGTCTTGCTTTGGCTTGAGGGGAATGGTCCCCTTTTGAGCTTTCCTTCGGCACATCCTGGACATACACCTTCTTTCTCTACTTGGAATTCGGGCATCCCTGTTACCATCTATCTTACATCAGGTAGAGCTTTGTAATGAAGGTGGGCAAACCTCTAATGCCAAAGTTTGGACTGAAGAGTTGTGTCACAAGACATGACACCTAGTGGACTTCCATCGACCTGATATAATGAATCAACACTAAACCCAAGAGTAAAGGCATCTTTAACATTATTTTTCCACATACATAACTTGCCATTGCTGAAGGTTACCTTGTAGCCTTTGTCTTCCATTACCGAGAGGGACACTAGGTTCTTTTTGAGGTCAGGTGCATTTAATACATCCTGGACTTTCTAGCCTTCTTGAATGGTTGTCCTCTTCCTCGATCCCCAGCTCTCCTCTTACCTTTGCTGTTGAATTTGTCATTCCTTTGATTTTCCATCAGAGGGATTTTGATCATCGTCCTGGTGTGAGTCCTTTCTATCAAGGCACTCCCTTACATAGTTACCTGCTTTATCGCAGATGTAACATCATCCTTTTCTTCCACCCTTAGGTCCAGCCTTTCCTTTTGATTTAGTCCCAGAATTATTTCTTTTCTTAGCATGAGAAGAGAAGGCAGCAGGAGGACCTTTAGGCATGGGCATTTCTTGCTCTTCTTCCCTTATTTCTTCTTGAATGCATCTAGCCATTAATTCCTCAAAACCAAGAATTACATTATAGTTCAGAAGAGTAGTCTTGAACACGTACCATTTGGATGGTAATCCTCCAAGAGTCGTGAGTGTCATTTCCCAGTCTATCGTAGATTTCCTTGGAGGTGTCCAGTTCATAGATGTAGACCACCAAGTGCTTGTCGATAGAGTCACAGATGATCTTATATTTTGACTTCTTCGGTTTTCCATTTGTTCCATGCAGCAGCAGATGCATTTGATGGAGGCTCAACAATATTGCTTCTTACATGGTCCAACACTCCTGGATCTTCTAGGGTTAGATCGATAGACATCTTCCATGCGTGATAGTCATCTTTCTCACGAAGCTTGTCTTCGGCAAGAAAGAGTGTTGAGGACCCCATAGTTCTTTTAGGATAGCCTTGCCAATCTTCTCTTCGGTGATTGCTCTTGCTCTTGCTCGGGCTTTGTCTTCACCTCAGCTCTGATACCATGTTAAGTTATGGTATGTTCTATGCTTATAACAGTTTACTTCTTTTTCTTATTATATTCCATAGATTAGCAATCACATGTACATAAAGTAAAGTGCAGATAGAACATTAAACGATCGACAAAAAACAAGCCAAGACAAGAGACACAAGATGTGGTGGCTAGCCAGGGACAAACCCCACAATGTGTGGGGAAACCCTTTGATCAAATATTCTTTTATCTTCAATAATTCAGTAAGGAGAAATAGTACAATAAATCTGTTTCATATCAGCAGTAGCAAACCCTAGATCAGCAGCATTAGCATTAGCGGCTTCATTATCAAACTAGGGCAGACGATATCTCACAAACCGACCATCGGATTGACTTAATTCCACCACCAAAAGTTGAGGCTTCCAGAGGAGGTTCAGATGAACCTACAGCATAGTTTAGATGAGGAGATCTTCTAGGCCACGCAGGTCAATCTTTACTTCTGCAGTTGCAACTTCAGTTTTAGCAGTTTCTGGCTTCAAACTAGGGCAGTCGATATCTTGCAAACCATTCATCGGATTGACTTCATTCCACCACCAAAAGTTGCGGCTTTCAGAGGAGATTCAAATGAACCTACAACACAATTCAGATGAGGAGATCTTCTAGGCCACGCAGGTCATTCTTTGCTTCTGCAGCTGCAGCTTCAGGTTCAACAGCTTCCGGCTTCACATGTGTGAGAGAGAGACCCATTTCTATGCAGTAGAGAAGAGACTCATTTATGCGCAGTAGAGAGAGAGAGAGAGATGTGATGAGAAGAGTGAGTGAAAATGAGGAAAAGTCCCCTTATGTTTATACACAACATTGGTTTTTGAATAGATGCGACTGTTGGGCTTCTAAGCCTACATGAGTTGTAGGTCGGCTTGATAATAATTCCATAATCAAAGTAAATTCATATCTCCATGAATACTTATCGGAATCGGATGATCTTTATATCAATCCTACACCTCTCGACGAGAGGAATCTAATAAAAATATTATCAGCCATGAATAAGATGACCCACATGAAGTTTTTCCCTGGTTTCCAATTTTAACACAGAGTCATCTAGTAAACCAACTAAAAAATAGGAACCCATTGATATTACGAATACTGCTCCTCCATTCCCTGAGAGTAGCCATAGTAACATCATCAGTACACCCTGATTTTGATCCCTTAGGGGAATTACAAAATTTATATATCAAAATTCCTCTTCTATAGGCTATTAGAGAAATACCCATTTATGCCAAAACCATCAAAGAATTATGTGTTAAGAAGCCTGTTAAGAAGCCAAAAGACTCTCCTATAGTCCATGTTTTGGGAAACTCTTCGATCTTATCCCGAGAAAATAAATACCTATTAAATATGATGACCCTAGAAACCCTGTAGTTACTATCTTGATTCAGGGATATACTTTCTCAAACACTTTAGTGGACTTGGGAGCAGCGATAAATATTATAACACTTGAAACTTGTGGACTCCTTGGAATAAATAGATTTAAACCGACTCCAACCATGTTGGAACTAGCTGACAGATCCATAGTAAAACTGGAAGGGACATTAGACGATATCGTTATCTCTATAGATTCCTTGGAAAATCTAGTGGATTTTCTAGTCCTCAATCCTAAAAACAAACTAGAAGGACACTCTTTGACATTAGGAAGACCATGGATTTCCATTGCAGATGCATGCATAGGGTGTCGAACTGGAAGTATGACCATTGCTAAAGGACCAACTATCAAGAATCTTATCTTATACCCCCTGCTAAACCCAGCATGTCAACTGATGATTTTAGATGTTCCCCACCTAAATATCAGGAAGGTAATTTACGCTCTCCTCTCACTATTGACAAAGCCCTTATCTTTAAAAGATAGACCGAGGATGATGTAATTAATGGATTCATTAATCAACCTTCCATTATCGAGAACCCGACTTGTCAAATGTTGAAAGTTGTGCTTGGTAAGCCCAAGGAGATCCACTAGAGGACTTGAACATTGAACATATACCCATGACTACAGTTCACAATAGCATTCCGCTCGAAATCGAGCCTGGCAAGACCCTGAATATTAATGCCAATTTTAACGAACTTCGGCGTGAAAGGCTGATTCAAATTCTTCAAAAATATAAACAAACATTTTCTTGAGAATATTTGGATATGAAGGGTATCGATCCACAACTATGCACACATCATATTTATATTGAGAAAGATACCCGATCCATTCACCAGCCTCAAAGAAGACTAAATCCACACATCAGAGATATAGTAAAACAAGAACTTCAAAAACTTCTTGATGTTAATTTCATATATCATATTTCTGATAGTCAATGAGTTTCACCACTGGTGGTAGTCCCTAAAAATAATGGAAAATGGATAATTTATGTCGACTATAGAGAATTGAATAAAGCCACACAAAAGGATCATTTTCCCCTTCCATTTGTGGATCAAGTTCTCGACACTCTTGCTGGAAAGAAATAGTTTTTTTTCCTAGATGGGTTTGGTGGATATAATCAAATTCATATTTCCCCTGAAGACCAAGATAAAACCACGTTCACCTATTTTTGGGGAACATTTTCATATAGAGTCTTACCATTCAGGCCATGAAATGCACCATCCACCTTTCAAAGGGAAATTCTTAGTATTTTTTCTCATTTGATTAATGAGGGACTTGAACAATATATGGATGATTTTACCCCTTATGGTAATGATTTTGACCAAGCCTTGCATAATCTTGAGAAGGTTCTTGCACGATGTATAGCTACCAGGTTGTGCTTCAGTCATGAAAATTTTCATATAATGATGACATAGGGCATAGTTATGGGACATTTTATTTATGTTGTAGGCATTCAGGTGGACCCAACTAAGATCGAGGTAATTCTTAAACTTCTTATTCCTTAAACATAGAAATAGGTACGTAGTTTCCTCAGTTATGCTAGTTATTATCGTCATTTTATAGAAAAATTTTCAAAAATTGCAGCACCTCTATATGTATTGACCGGAAATGTGGAATTTGAGTGGACTAATAGATGTGACACTTCTTTTACAAATCTGAAAAGGTTGGTCTCAACAGCTCATATGTTACGAGGACCAAACTGGAATCTATCATTCCATATATCCTTAGAGGCATCAAATATGATGATAGAAGAATTCCTTGGACAAGAAGAGGATTAAAAGTTGTATGACATTTATTACATCAGCAAAAGCCTTGCACCGACTGATTTGAGTTATACTATGACAGTGTAACAACCCATAAAATTCCATGTAATAAAAGTTAAAAGACAATAACCACGGTTGATGGGACACTTATTCCAAGCTGAATGTTGGGAAAGACATCCTAGGGGGTGTTCATTTGGTTGTTTATGGCTAATGAAATTGGCAAAGGCAATGGCTAACGCTTTGGAAATCCAAAATGGCATTTTTGGCACATTTATTTATGAAAGTAATGGAAATTAGGAGAAAAGGAAGGTGAAAGGTCATAGGTTGTATGTGAGGAGGAAAATGAAGGGAAATAATGGAAAATGAAGAAAATAGAGGCCTCATTCATAAAAAGGATTCTGAGGATTAGTTGGTAACCTTTTTTTAGTTGTGTTTTAGAGCTTTCTAATTATTTTCTCTCTCTCTCTCATACTCTTGGACACTTAGAGTTTCTTGGAGAAATTTTGGCATTGGATCAAGAAAGGCAAAGAAGGAAAGAGGAAGCAAAGATCAAGCAGTGAAAGGCAGGATCAAGCAACTATATCAAGCTTCATTGCAGGTATCAACTTGCATGTGTATTTTCCTTGCTATATTTTTCATGCATGGCATTGCATGTGGTTACTTTCTATCATGGCATGGGTTTTTCCAGGTGTAACTGTGCTTTTAGCCTAGCCTTGCCATTTCTGGATAGCCATGGCGTAATGGGGTTCTCATGTCTTGGTTGAGCTAAATTTCCATATGGATTCAAAGCTTAGCGGGGTGGATCTCTGAATGATATAGCACATGGCCTAGTGGTCCCTGAACTAGACTTTGGATCATGGTAAAGCCACTGGCCTTGTGACCCTTGAGCCAGAATGTGGGTTGCAGTAAATCTAGGGTTGTGTTGCCTCAGTGGGCCTAGGAATCCTTACTGGTGAATAGAAAGATATACGATAAAGAGAAGAGGTGGATTGCTCTCCATTGGGCCTAGTAATCCTGAGTTTGGGATATGCGATAAATCCTAGAGAGTATGTCTCGATTTAGGGCCTAGTGATCGGGATTAGATTGTGGTAAAGCCCGAGAGACTAGGAGGCAGGAAAATTCCTCACAGTGCAAGTGGAGAAATCCAATGGAATCCATGCTTGTTTGGCCTAGTGATCAGGTGGAGATCATGGTAAAGCCTATTATGATGCGTTCATTGTGTTGGCCTAGTGATCTGGGATGGATTACGGTAAAGCCCAATTTTGGTTGATGAGGGTGAGGTGGTTTAGCCTCGGTATGCCCTAGTTAGTTATTTTGGTTGGAGTCCCACATTCATGCTTGGAATATGGCATGGGGGTGGATGGATGAAGAGAGACTTCGCTCAGCCATCTTATGGTCCGGTGGAATGTGGTAGTCCCATCTCCGGTTGGTTTATTACATTCATTAATGAGAAATTCATTCCATTGATTTCCATGTGCAAATGTATTGATGTATATGTGGATTTTGATGGCTGATATGTTTATGATAATTATGTTCCTATTATGTTGGTTATATGTATATTTTATGACAACAACTATGTATGGCTCTCAGCATGTTTTTACTTGTAAATGAATGGATAGTGTATCTATGGCCTAATAGATGATAATACATCAAATGACATGACATAACAATGGTTCATAGCCATTCTCAGATAAGTATGAAATCCCTACACTTAATTCTATTGTTTACACATGTAGGTTACATGATGATATGTTTGATGAAATGCCTGACATGGCTAGTAAGAGTCTGGTTATGGTCTTTTTCAGCTTATTGCTTTTGCATCATTGTTTCCTTGTAATTTTACTGATTTCAAGCTATCACTCCATTGTGGGCAGTGGCTTGGGCTCTAGGCTTGAAAATGTGTCTTAAATCCCAGGGTCACTGGCACAGACCTAGTAATTTTGGTTGCTGGTCGTTGGCAGGCAAGCCTGTGAGAGTGACTTTAGGTTGCTTGTTTCTCCCTTGCCCATAGCATGAGAACGACTATGGCCTAGGAGATCCATAACAGTAGTGGGACCCAGGGACAGGTTGTTTGAGTGGCTGACATGTCTCCTAAGGGTTCTATTGCTGACGTTGGATGATTGTGTGTGATGTTTTCGTCAATTCCACTTCCTCAAGGTCACATAGGAGGTCGAATCTGATCATAGTATCTGTTGGGCCTCCAAAATGTCTTCAAAATGACATCCACTTTCACCTTTATCGCCACCATTTCACTCACATGTCGCAACTCCATAACCATATAACCTTTCGTTAGCCACCATTTTCATAAATATATGGGTTAGGATCCTTATTTACCAAAGTTATTTATTTTATGTGTTTGAAGTGAATTTATGATTAAAAACTAGGAAATTAACATGGTTTCATGTATCTATAAATGTGGCTTGAGTTTCATGACAGGTGTAGGATATTTGGAAGCTTCCAAGGCACCCTTATGTGGCCTCCAATGCTCAAATTCGAATTCCCTTCAAAGGAGATTTGGATAAAGGTCAAATAAGGATATGTGTCCTATTTGGATTGTAACTCTATGAGGTGTCTCATCATTTCTTATTTGGATTAGAACTCTATAAGACACTTAGGGGATATGTGTCTCATTATGAGCTATTTGGTTGTAACTATATGAGATTTTAGTGGATCCTCATTAAATAGGGAGCTTCTTATGTTTTTGTATAAATAGGAGAGTCTTCTCTTTTGAAATGCATGTGTAAAGTTGGAGAAATGCTCATGTTTTTAATAGAGAATTTGGAGCTTATACTTGGAGATTTGAAGATTTAGTTTTTCTTGCATATGGAGCTTCTTCACTTGCCATCCTCATACACCATTGGAATGGCCATCTAATGATTGTGAGATTTAATTGCTTTTATAGATTAAAGTTCATTTGCTTTCTTAGTATTAGTTTTAGAATGACTGTGTAATCTTTGCTTTTCTAAAAACATTTCAATAGGGAAGATTTATGTATTTTCTAATTGGATTAAGTTTGAGGCAAGGGCTCATAGTTATTTAGTTTCCTTTCATGTTCTGTTATTTACTTTCTTATATCAAACTATCAATTCATTGTATAATTGAATAAAGGATCAGGCCAAGAAGGTGACTTCAAATTGGGTGATTGAATGTTCAACCTATGCAATCATTGAGCTTTACTTTTTCATGCTTTTATATTTTCTTTTAAAATCCTCATTTAATTTCATTAACTGATATTCCTAAATATCATTCTAAGAAATTGATTTAATCATATTTCAAGATTGAATGGTTGAATATTTGATACATGCAATTACTAAGTTATTTTCTGCACACTTTACTTGCTTTTCTAGGACATTAGAAGTTAAAGTATAAATAGTTGCTTACACATCATCTCAAGAAGGTAACACTTCATAATTGAATGCTAGAGTAACTAAGCATACATTAGTTGTTTTTTATTTCACAGGTTAGTTGAATTTCATTTTCATTATTTGATTTCATAGATTAGATGAACTAGTTTTCATTATTTTGTAGTTAGATTGATATAAACTGAAAGATAATTTCTAGCACATACAGTGCACGCATGCTTCACAAGTTTACGAAACCCCCGGGTTGACAAATTAAATGACAGACAATCACTTTGCCCCAACATTTTGGCGTCGTTGCCGAGGAAGTGTGCATAGGAACTAACTTCCAGTTTAGAGTGTATTTTATTTGTTTTTGTTTTTACTAACCATTTATGGACAAAGGATCTAGAATGCAGCCCAAAGACTACATTAAGGAATGGTATCAAGAAGTGGTTACGCCACAATATTCATCAATTTTTCAAGAAATCCTTGCGGCAAATCTAAAGGTTAAAACAATTTCTCATGTCCTCATACACAATTAGGTACATTTCACAAATTTGGATATGAACATTTTAGAAAGTTTAATCTGTAGATGACTCCATTGGAAACATTCATATACTTAAAAAAAAAAAAAAAAAAAAAATCTTTCAAGTAGGATGAAATAGCAAATAAAATCAAGCTTGAATGCATTTTTTTTAAGTTTTTAGACTTTAAAATCTTCTAGACTTTTATTTATTTTCTTGCATTTCTTCATTAACCTCACAAAAATATTTTCAATAAAAAAAATCATGTTTTGATAATTAAAAAATCATGTTGGATATTCAATTAAAAAAAAAAAAAAAAAATCTTCATGTTTTTGAATAAGGAAAATGTAGATTTTTAAATAAAAAAATATCAATTCTTTTTTCCAAAAGAGATTGATAGTTTAGGTTCTCATGTGACCTACATGGAAAAATATTTTGGCATTAGCTTGGAATCCAAATCCAAAATTCCTCATTTAAAAAATAAATAAATAAATAAAAAGAAATAAAATTAGATCTTGCTTTAAAAACGTTGCATATCTGGCATAGCAAAGGTTCAAATGATTCCATTCTGATTCGATATAGATCAATTATCTTTTGCAAATCTCCTTCCAGAGTCATTTTCAAGTAATGGCATGACTGAACAACTTGCATTGATATGGAAGCAGATTTCGAGTCCCCTAGAATTGCCCATAGGACGATTGATATAGTTAGATCTTCCCTTTTCCTTTGCTGGAAGACATCCATGCAGCCACAAGCCCAACCTTCAAAACCTGCAAATCAAAACCCCCAAAAATTGATTTTGGTTGCCGGAATAATTCCAGAAAACGTAATTATTTTGACAGACTATTTTAAAACGCGTTTTCTGAATAAACCAAGGCGAATTAGAAAAATCTAAGACATGGGTTTTTTCTGGAACAGGGGCAATTAGGTAACCCAGAAACCATTTTCTATATTTTTCAACCAATTGAGAGAATTTTGCAGTTCTTCAGAGCCCTATTTTGTTGTTTGCGTGAAGAAAAAAAACGACTTTTATATATACACAGTGAACGGTTTCAGCCAGGAGAAAGAATGCTCGAAAAAGCCTTCTTATCCATTCACCACCAACAAAATTAATAAAAAGGTTCTGATAAGCTGATTGCTCAACCTCACATCAAAACCTGCAAATCCAACCACAGCAAATGATTTTAGTTGCCAGAGCATCACAAAAAACGTAACTGTTTTGACACATGATTTTAAAATGAGTTTTCTGAGAAAATGAAGGAAATGTTTGAAAAATTGAGACATGATTTTTTCTTAGAATAGGTCGAATTAAATAACCCAGAAACAATTTTCTCAATTTCGCAACTGTTTGAGAGAAATATGAGATTCTTCGGGACCCTATTTTGTTGACTACGTGAGGAAAAACAATTTCTAATTAATACATTGTGAACTATTTGAACATGACACGTTGAAGAGGGAAGAATTCAAATTAAAAACAAAATTTGTTGTAGCATTCGATCCACATGGCACGTAGAATCCAATTTAATTCATGTCCACTACGCAGTTAATAGATCCCACCGAAGCCACGGATGTTCAAAACGTGCACACATTTATCACTAATTTCCTCCTCTCTCTTTAGTGCAGAAGCTGCCACTAGAGCTGATATCAATTTCATAGACCACCAGAGGAGGTAGATCCGCCACTCTCGCCTACTCAATCACGTGGCAATTGCATCAACGCTGGCCATTTCTTCCTCCATCAACACTACTGCAAGCAAACCTCAAAGAAAAACCTCACACGCTGTTTGATTTTTATAATTCGATTTTTTTTCATGGTGGTGTCATTATTACAAATGGTTTTGTAAATATCTTTTTTTCTTTTTCATGTTGTTTTATAGCATCATCTTTTATATATAGTTTTAATTGTAAATATTTTAAATATTTTTGCCATGAGGAAAATAGTTTTGGCACCAAAAAAATAAAAAACTGATAGGGTGCTTCATCTATAGGATTGCGGATACCCACAATGCCTTAACAAGAATCCTGTAGATGGCAAGATCGAATCTTGTGGACGTGCAACTTTTTTTTTCATAAAGTATTTTTATATGATCATGAGCCTTGCAGATACAGAAGCCAACGACATCACAAAATGAAAAATCTTATGCCATGGCACAACCAAAGAAGATCGACAAGATTTTAGCTACAGAAACTATGCACATTCTGCAACTATGCATTTAACTCAATGATTTATTTGTCAAACAATGCATTCTAACCAGAAATTCATGATTAACATGCCATTTCATCTGCTTACATAATCTTTCACTGTAGCATCATGTTCCCATGCCACATTTTACATGACAATTTTCATTGTTTCATAAAAAATTAAAAACAATCTAACTTTCTCATATGACATCGGAATTCGATGATTCAAGCATCATTGGAAAGATATCGACGAGATATACAAAATGAGGAAGTTATTATCAAATTTTGAAATAGTAAAGAATGAAGAAATTTCTGAAAAGAAACAACAGGTAACTTGAGGCATTACTTTCGACACAGGTATAAACTCTTTTGGTTTTCTTTCATGAACTTGTTTAATAGTACCAATTCTTATTTTTTTTTTTATGTAAATGTCATTAACAGAGAGATTGATCACCTCTCTGTTTTGATAACCTTACAATCCATTGGAGAAGAAGTACTAGTTTTTACATGTTCCAGGAGGAAGAACAGATGACCATAAGCAAATAGTGTCTCTCAAAGACCACATTTATTTCACAAGAAAATGATCAGAGCAGCAACAGAGATGAAACATCAATGCATGAGCACATGCTAATGCATATCAGATCCAACAGTTGCAAGCCTTTCAGATGCCAATGTTTCCATTGCATCCATACTCCTTCAGTGAATAAAACCTTAATCTCATTTCCTTTGCAGTCACATTGCATTTCACTTAGTCAGTCAATAAAATTCTCATCTCATTTTCCTTCACTGCACATTTTTCATAGAAACTATATTTTCCTGCCTTGCTTTCACTAACTCATAACCCATTTTCATAAAGGCATTCAGCTCGCTTAAATGCTTATTTGTCCTTTTACTTTCCATTCACTTGTCATTTTCCTTTCTGTTAAATAAACTTTAATCCACTGCAAAATTTTCCATTCATAGTCCTTCAAAATCATTGTTTCATGCTAGCGTTAGATGATGGAGGATTCCTTAAGGCCTTCCTTCTAACAAGCCTTGGCCTATTGACATCGACACATTATCTAGGTCCAAGACTAGAGTCCTCATTAGTACCTTGAGGCTTGTATTCCTTAATGATAGGCTCTCTCGCCAACAATCATGAGAATACATCAATGTCCCTTGATTGTTGGATCTTGCAAGTGGCTCGACATTGGCTCATTTATTCACCCTTCGCAATATGTACTTAGGTACCTTGGCACTCGTTGACATTAATGGCGAGTTTGCCTCACATTAGTTAACGACATTCATCAATGGTCGGTAATCCAATGACCTCTCTTCATGCTCGACACCGACACATTTATTCACATGACTAGAGTTGTACCATCAGTTTTAT
This sequence comes from Pinus tabuliformis, assembly GCA_031772625.1. Lineage (NCBI taxonomy): Eukaryota > Viridiplantae > Streptophyta > Pinopsida > Pinales > Pinaceae > Pinus > Pinus tabuliformis. Next base: position 477,543,449 of record CM062805.1, on the reverse strand, counting down.
AGTGATTGAAGACTATATCATTTTATAATTTTGCAGCAGATACAATAGATTTAGCAGCAGAAATAAAGAATCCACTTCACAACCTCATCCACCATTTATGCAACCAAGAAGCAAATGAATTCTACATTTCATTCCATGATCTAGAAGCAGTCACACTCTTCAATTTCCATAACTCATGCACATTGAAGGTAAGTGAAGGTACGTGGTTTTCTAATTTTTAGTCATGCAATTCCTTAAAATACTAAAATTGTAACTTTGGGAAATTCCTCACTTCCTCTTTCACATTGTCATATCTTTAGTTGGGGGGAAGGGACATCATTTCATATTCATATATCATACACCATCACACTTTTTCATTTCATCCTAACATGCTTATCCTAATCAATTATGATTGCATTATGGTTCAAAAAGTTATATGATTTGAAAATAATTCCTAAATTATGAGCACATTATATGGCTGGTTTTAAAGATGCATTCTTAAATATGTTCATTGAATCTTGTTGCAACAAAAAGAAACAAGGTATTGAAATACAAGAACCAATACTAATTAGAATTTGGTTGAAACACAAGAACCAACCAAACATGTTGCAATTCAATGTATGACAAGGAATACTTTGCAAAATAAATAAAATTGTCAAATGCAAAGTTTAAGGACATATGATATAAGCTAAGCTCATTCAAAAGCAAAGACGTTGCGAGCAAATCAAAGGAATTAATGCAATATTTGCATGAGGACATGCAATTACTCTAGTTGGGGGGTATGTTGGGCCTCCAAAATGTCTTTAAAATGACATCCACTTTCACCTTTATCACCACCATTTCACTCACATATCGCAACTCCATAACCATATAACCTTTCATCAGCCACCATTTTCATAAATATATAGGTTAGGATCCTTATTTACCAAAGTTATTTATTTTATGTGTTTAAAGTGAATATATGATTAAAAACTAGGAAATTAACATGGTTTCATGTATCTATAAATGTGGCTTGAGTTTAATGACATGTGTAGGATACTTGGAAACTTCCAAGGCACCCTTATGTGGCCTCCAATGCTCAAATTCGAATTCCCTTCAAAGGAGATTTGGATAAAGGTCAAAGAAGGATATGTGTCCTACTTCGATTGTAACTCTATTAGGTGTCTCATCATTTCTTATTTGGATTAAAACTCTATGAGACACTTAGGGGATATGTGTCTCATTATGAGCTATTTGGTTGTAACTATATGAGATTTTAGTGGATCCTCATTAAATAGGGTAGCTTCTTATGTTTTTGTATAAATAGGAGAGCCTTCTCCTTTGAAAGGCATGTGTAAAGTTGGAGAAATGCTCATGTTTTTAATAGAGAATTTTGAGTTTATACTTGGAGATTTGAAGATTTAGTTTTGCTTGCATATGGAGCTTCTTCACTTGCCATCCTCATACACCATTGGAATGGCCATCTAATGATTGTGAGATTTAATTGCTTTTATAGATTAAAGTTCATTTGCTTTCTTAGTATTAGTTTTAGAATGACTGTGTAATCTTTGCTTTTCTAAAAACATTTCAATAGGGAAGATTTATGTATTTTCTAATTGGATTAAGTTTGAGGCAAGGGCTCATAGTTATTTAGTTTCCTTTCATGTTCTGTTATTTACTTTATTAGATCAAACTATCAATTCATTGTATAATTGAATAAAGGATCAGGCCAAGAAGGTGACTTCAAATTGGGTGATTGAATGTTCAACCTATGCAATCATTGAGCTTTACTTTTTCATGCTTTTATATTTGCTTTTAAGATCCTCATTTAATTGCATTAACTAATATTCCTAAATATCATTCTAAGAAATTGATTTAATCATATTTCAAGATTGAATGGTTGAATATTTGATACATGCAATTACTGAGTTATTTTTTGCACACTTTACTTGCTTTTCTAGGACATTAGAAGTTAAAGTATAAATAGTTGCTTACACATCATCTCAAGAAGGTAACACTTCATAATTGAATGTTGGAGTAACTAAGCATGCATTAGTTGTTTTTTATTTCACAGGTTAGTTGAATTTCATTTTCATTATTTGATTTCATAGATTAGACAAACTGGTTTTCATTATTTTGTATTTAGATTGATCTAAATTGAAAGGCAATTTCTAGCACATACAGTGCATGCATGCTTCACAAGTTTAGGAAACCCCTGGGTTGACAAATTAAATGACAAGAAATCACTTTTCCCCAACAGTAGCCTCTCATCTCATGTTTACCTCGGTTGGATGGTTACTTGGGTTCATGTGGGAGGAGGGTGTTACAAACAGGAAATTATTTTTTGGTCGTTGTTTATGCCATAAATAAATTTCTCCATTACATAACAAGAAATCCAATTTTTCCTGTACATTGATCATTCTGCCATTAGTTATTTAGCTAATAAACCTGTTACCAATGGTATAATAACTCACTGATTATTTTTGATGTAGGAATTCGACATTATTATAAAATATCGGCTAGGAAAATAAAATCTTGTTGCAGTAATTTTATTGAGTTCCAGTTGTAATCGATTCTTACCCAGTTGAGGACCAATTCTTGGATGAACACTTATTTTCTATAACCATTAAAACACCTTGGTATTCTGATGTAGCAAATTATCTGGCAGCCAGGAAATTACCATCACATATGTCATCCCAGGAAAAGAAGCTTATTATCCAATGCAACGCACAATTTTCATGGATGGACGGTTACCTTTTTATTATAGGGGTTGATCTTCAAATTCGAAGATGTGTCAGAGAAGATGAAATTTATGATATCCTCTGGGCTTGTCATGATGATCCCTGTGGAGTTCATTTTGTTGATCGAAGAACTGGACACAAGGTATTACAAATGGGCTATTTTTGACCCACAATATTTAAATATTCGATGAAATATGTCCAAAGTTGTGATAGTTGCCAAAGGATGGGTCATCTTATTCAGTTTGATGAAATTCCCCTCCAACCGAAAATTTTGTTGGAACCATTCAAAAGATGGGCAATGGACTTTGTAGGCCCCTTTAATCCACCTTCAAATAAGAAAGCATACATTATAGTCTGCACATATTATGTTACTAAATGGGTGGAAGAAGTATCACTCCCAAGGGCCACGAAAGAAGAAGTCATCAATTTTATGTTCAAACTGTTTGTTCAATATGGGTTGTCTTGGGAGCTTGTGACAGACAAGGGATCACATTTCACTGCTCATAAAATTTTATCCACGCTGTAAAATTCTCATATCAAACATAGAATTACTTCTCCTTATCATCAACAAGAAAATGGGCAGGTGGAAAGCACTCGTAAATTCTTAGAGGAAACTTTAACTAAAACAGTATTTATAAATCATTGAGATTGGGATGCCAAGGTTTCAGAAGCCATATGGGCCTATCAGAAAACCTGGCACAATACTACTGGCTATTCAACTTATCAACTCTTTTTCGGTAAGGAACCCATTCTTCTGATTGAATTCGACATTAAGACTCTCAGAACCGCCAAGGAAGTTGGATTGGATCTCACAGAAGCACGAAAACAAAACTTACAACAACTCAACGAACTGGATGAAAGACGTCTTCTTACTCTACAATGTACTGGCATAATTCAACAACAAAGAGCTAGATGGCATGATAGGCTGATCAAAAATAAAAACTTTCACAAAGGAGATTGGGCGCTGCTATATGACTCTAGATTCCAAGACTTTCTAGGTAAACTTCAAACAAGATGGCTTGGCCCTTAAGAAATTACTGAAGTTTATGACAATGGGACGATATGCCTTACCGCAATTAACAATACTATCATTTTGTTCCTTGCCAATGGGCATCGGCTTTATCTGTACCATTGACCACTCACTCGAGAATCTGTTCTTCACGAAATTGATAATGATGCCAATTTGCAAGTTGTAGCTAATAGGGAAATTTCCCCATGATCACAACCAAGTAAATTTTTCTGAGAAATATGCTTTATGATTTTTCTAAGAAATATAATAATAATAATAAATAAATAAATCGCTAATATTTTTCCCGCAGTTGTTATTTCCTTAGTTATAGTTGTTGTTTCCTTAGTTACAGTTGTTGTTTCCTATACCATAGTTGTTATTTCCTTAGTTATAGTTGTTGTTTCCTTAGTTACATTTGTTTCTTCCTTTATCACAATTGTTGTTTCCTTAGTCATAGTTGTTGTTTCCTTAGTTACAGTTGTTGTTTCCTTAGTCTCAGTCATTGTTTCCTCAATTACAGTTGTTGTTTCTTCAGTCGCATCCGTTGTTTCCTTTACCACAACTGTTGTTTCCTTAGTCACAACCGTCATTTCCTTAGTTATAGTTGTTGTTTCCTCAGTCACAGCTATTGTTTCCTTTATCACGCTTATTGTTTCCTTAGTCATAGTGTTGTCTCCTTTAACTACAGCCGTTGATTTTTGACATTCGATTATCATTTCCTAGCTTAGTAATGTCTTTATTTCCTTAGGGAAAGGAATACTTTCTTAGTCTTCCCTTCATATGATGGTGGAAAACTAACTTGTTTAATGGTTATCATTGGAGAATATTTTATGAGAAATCATTATTAGAATTATGAAATTTCCATGATTCTTGATCCTTTTTAGTATTGTATGAAAAATTACAAAAGTTCTCATAATGCATTCCTCTCATCACCACTTAAGGAGCATCTTTTCACTCCAATCTTTAAATATTAAATGATCATAATTTTTTAGGAAAAAATTAGCAAGCTAGAAAAGTAATTATTATAATACTTTTTACACCATCCCTAACTCTTAAGGAATTGACATGCCACCCCATTTACTGAGTAATCCACTAAGATTAATAAAAATTACAATCTAGAAGACGATAAGAGGTCTCGTCATGATCCAATCTACCATGATCATAGGATCTAGTGAAGATACATTACCATTTCTAGTTACCAAGCCAGGGTAATGGATTTTGGCCTTTAAGTCAAAGGAATAAAGGTCTCATCAGGAGTAGACTTGTTCACCTCACTAGCTCTAGTGAATGGCATTGTTGTTAACTAGTTACCACGCCATAATAATGGCCTTCTGTAAATTCTTATATATGGAAAAAAAATTTGAAATTTCCTTGGTAAATGGGATAATGGCATCTCAAAGGGTTAAAAAGTCAACCATGCCAAGGCTATGGATGCATGCTTGCAGTAGAGGACATGCCTGTGGTTTTGAAGTAAAATTGAAAATTACAATAGAGCTTGGCTATTTTGTTCCTTCAAAACTAATAAAGGAAATATCATTAAACTTATAATGGACATTTATAAAACCCTCCTAGAAAGTGGTGATGCTTGGTTGTCTATGAGTATTTCATTATCATTATAAATACTAGAAATATTTTTTTTGTAAATTTAGCATTCTAAATTAATCTTTCTTATTTTCTCTAATGATGTACTTGATGCAATTATTATTTCCATCCATTTAATCCTTTGTATAAATCTCTGCGTGTTTTTATTTTTTTTTCTCCGTGTAACACCCTCCTCCCATATCTACCCAAGTAACTAGCTAACCGAGGTAAACATGTGACAAGAGGCTACTGTGATATGATTCAACCTCCTAGGTGTCCTTAATGAAGTGGAATCGACAGAAACACGTCAAACATACCTTCCATATGAACAACAACACTCCCAGGATCCATCCTAACCACATAGGTATCATGCCCCTGGGTCCCACTAAGTTTTTAAGCTATTAAACCTTTGGACGCTTCCATGCTATGGGCATGCCAACTCCCAAAAACCTGCATGCCTATGTCTAGGGAATATTTCTAGCAGAATGTGCTAGAGTCTACGAGATTTAAGGCATTTTTCAAGCCCAGAATTCTGGCCACTGCCCAAAACTTGTTGTAACTTCTGGAAGCCATTAAACACATGATGACAAGACTAATAAACCAAAAACTAACTCCAGGACTAGGCCTAACCATCCCCGACCGAGACTGACATTATTTCAAACACTTGCCATCAATACAATCTACAGGTATAGGATACAAGACAGAGCGTGAATGCCTGAAAAATCTTACGAGACATGACAAGAATGATCACCACCTTCTCCCTTGAACTGTTATTACATCAATTAGTTATTTCATCCATTATCCTTTTAGTTACAAGTAAATACATGAAATAACCATGACAATAACCAGTCATATAACCAACATTAAACCATGAAAATAACAATGAGATATCAACCATTAAATCCACATATTAATAAGTACAAAAGCAAGAGAACTTAAATTTTATTAAACATAGGAAAATCTGACCAGGTTTGGGACTTCCATGTAGCACCCGACTGTACACATGGCTGAACCAAATATTTCATTTAGCCAGTCACCCCTATGCCATATTCCAAGCATGAATGTGGGATATCATGGATAAATCAATCCAAAAACAATCAAGGGAATCCAGAGGTTAAACCACCTCCACCCTCACCAAACCGTGATCACACCAAAATCGGTGCTTCGATCACAAAACTGAACCGAACTTGGAATTCCATCTGAAATCCATCACTATCCTTGAGGAATTTTTCATCTCCTTATCTCTCAGGCTTTACCGCAATCCAATCCCAGATCACTAGGCCCTAAACCAAGACACCTCCCTCAGGATTTACCATGTATCCCGCCAAAATTGGTCAAGGGATTCTTAGGCCTTTCGAAATTAACATTGAGACCATCTCCACCCCAGAGTCTGAAATTCATCCGGCAATTCCAAATCTCAAAAATGAGATCAACATCCCAACACACCATGACATCTGGAAAGAGGCAAGGCTACGCTGAAAAACACTATCATAACCTGAAAAAACCATGCCACTGAAAACAAGAGAACCATACAACAACATGCAAAGTCATGCATGTCAAAACCAACCAAGAAATCACGCATGTAATATGTTACCTACAAGTATTCATGCTGAAGTTGCTTGATCCTGCTCTTCCTTTTTTTATCCTTGCTTTCCTTCCTTTCCCTTTGCATTCTTTTCCTTCCTTACTCCAAAGCTAGAGTGCTCCAAGAAAACTCTAAGTGTCCAAGAGTGAGAGAGAGAGAGAATAATGAGAGAGCTCCAAAACTGAACTGACCAAGCCTGCCAACTAATCCTCATAAGCCTTTTTATCAATGAGGCCTCTATTTTCTTTAATTTCCTCCTCACATGCAACCTGTGACCTTTCACTTACCTTTTGCCCTATTTTCCTTTATTTTCATAAATAAGTGAGCCAAAAATTCCTTTGCCTTTGCTAATTTCCTTTAGACATAAACGCATCCAGTGATGCCCACTAGGATATATTTGCCCAACATTCAGCTCAGAATACATGTCCCTTACCTGTGGTCTTATTTTTCATTTATTTACTTTTATTACATGGAATTTTCACCATGGTTGTTATAAAACCCTCCCCCTTGGGGAACACCATCCTCGGTGTTAAACCACACCAAGACCTAAACAAAACTGTTGAAAATAAAACAAACTACCTATGGAGCTTTATCATTATCTCGTTGCAGTATTTACAATGAATGACCTGCTCAAAAGAAAAACATCATGACAACATACAACTGGAGCTTTATAATATAGATCATTATGGTATTTACAATAACCACATATACACCTATGCACATTTGCTAAACCAATAAATAGAAGGATACGATATCCATATCAAACAACAAGGGAGTCGAGAGGCTCACACCTCCACCCTCAAAAGTAGTACCAGGATTCACCTCCTTCCCAGGAAGTACAAAATCCATTGCCACAGTCAAAGCTACATTCAATGTCTATTGCTATAATCCTATGCTACTTTTCCTCTCAGTGAACAATTACCAACTCATTGTTCCAGCACACACTCCCAATGTGCATCTGGTTTCATATGGAAATGCTAATGACCAAAACAAATATATACCCGGCCTTCCTTTCTCTGCTACACAGTTCCTCAGGAAATCTGGTCCATCTGCTATTTTACCTACTGCCCATGGGTAGATATTCAACCTGTTTGATTAACTTCCCCAGGTAATACTCATGTTGGTTGCACCTTACGAACATACACAAACTGTTCTAATCACGCCCAGTAGCAACAGACCTAAGTTCTCTATTCAAACAATTGTGCCCAAATAATCTATGTTATGCTCATAGGTCGTTATTCAACCAACTCTCTCACCCCCTTCCGTGCAGTCACTCAACTTCCAAGTTCCCCGGCATCCCCTATCTCGAGTGATCCATCCCTTGGCAAGACTTCCTCGCATCGAAAGGTCAACAACCAAGGCATATACCTGCCTCAAAACCATCATAACATGCTCATGGAAATCAATGGACACTATTGGGTACCAGTGTCCCACAATGGCCCTGCTCCTGAAGTGATTTACCAACATACTGCTCCTTGTTCCAATTCCTTCCATTGCTGCTGCTAATTCTTGCAGTCGATTTCAACAACCCAACTAGGTATTTCTATGCTTCGTGTACCAAGCACATAAGTTCCATTAGATTAAAATAAATTCAAATGATACCTCATTGGTAGCTCGTCAATAAGGTACACTTGTAATCCTGTTTACTTCCTGTCACAACAAGTCAAATTAGCATCTTTGACCAAATAATCATGTATAAATATATCACATGAGATTAGCTCAAAACACAACCATCATAGATCAAAATCATAAATCACATGTAACCATCATAAACCAGAATCATAATTCACACACATAATAAAACTGAAATAAAATACTTATACTTATCCTTTAATCAATCCTTAGCTTCTACCTTTGTCTTTATTTTGTACGCACTCCAAATCGGTTTCCACACTTGATAAACACCCAATGCATTCTCCTCAATCATGTGCACATACACATAATGTGCATCACACACATACAACCACACACGACATACAACGCCATGCAATACATGCACCTATACCTGACATACAACACATACACCTACACCTAGTGTACAACACAAGACAATACATACACCTAAATTTGGTGTACACCACAACAAAATGCATACAACTACACTTGATGTACAACACAATACATATATAAACACAGAGTACAACACAACAAATACATGTGTCATGATATCACGACTACACCATGCACATACATAATACCACATGTACACAACACAACATATATGACATGCACATAATACTGCATGTACATAGTATCTGCTATACACAACACCACCTATGTAACGTGTACATAGCATCACATGTACATGACACAACTTGTACAACATGTACATAATGCCACATGTACATTGTACCACCTGTACAACGTGTACACAATGTTAGACGTACACAACACCACATGCACGCCATGTACACGAAACCACATGTACACAGTACCATATGCACGACATGTACACAACACCACCTACACACATCACCATATCTACAAAATGTACACAACACCACTTGTACAATCATGCAGATAACACCATATGTACATAGCACCACATGTACATAGAACTGCATATCCAACATGTACATAGCATCATTAGTACACAACACTGCATATCCAACATGTGCAAAGCATTATATGCACACAACACCACATATCCAACATGTACATAGCACCATCTATACCCAACATTGCATATGAAATATTCACACAACACTATATGTACCACCCTATACATAACATTGCATAACAACATGTACACACACTATATATACACAACACCACATGCACACAACATCTCAGATGAAAAATGTACAACATATACAATATATGCACAACAGTTGTACCACACATCCAAAACCGCACTATCTCTACCAAGCAACCTTGCTTCTAGTGTCCCTCCACCATCCATGCTTATCCTAGCATGTCGCGCATCACGTTGTTTTCATTTCATTCATGTATCTCTCAGCATTAGCCTGTCCATAACATAAACATAGACATAGTATAATCACATAATATCAATTCATATCCACATGATACTAACCTTAGAGATCTGTTAGGCTACTCTTCCCACTTGATTCCTCATGAACCAAGAATCTCTTCATGCCATTCACCTGCATAAGCAATCATTCCTCCACAAGAATGATTCTTGATGACCATGTCAGATAGTGACATAGATACATACATATATAAAAAATTAGCACAAAACAATCTTGATATCACCAGAAAATGACATATTTACATACATACATGTATACATACATACATATATACATACATACATACATACATACATACATACATACATACATACATACATACATACATATATATATATATATATATATATATATATATATATATTGACACAATCATGATCACAACATAATTACCAGATATCATAAGGTCAAGGTTAAGAGAACTTCCTTTATCCGTGCAACACATGTACAACATCGAGAACAACAATTCCCAACGTAGATAAGGCATCTAACGCCTCAAATATATTTACTTTACCTTTCCTCATTACTTTTCTCATGATTATCCCGCCATCGTCCATTTACACCAATGGACCCAACCAATCCAACTAGTTGTTATACGCTTGCCTTTAGCTTCCCTTATACATGTGTTGAGCTTCATTCAGGCCTTACATCACCTGTTGGGGTTCATTCAGCTCTCCCTAGGCTCCATTAACTTTCTTCTTTCCAAACCAATTCCCCACGCCTCAAACATAAAAGGAAAGACAAGAAACAAACAAGAATAAAACCATGGCAAACCAACAACAATACGACACCGCAACCAAAGTGGAATGGCCATGCACAATCCGCAAAAAAAACTGTAATCAAGCACAACAAATCACCAAAAGACCAAAAGCAAAAGACTAACAATAGACACCATGACTCAATCCCCATGGTTCTCAGTGCTTCCAAGGGAAAGCTCAACATGAGCCTTCTTCAAAATTTCATGGAAGCCTCTTTTCCATGCAATCCCTTGCATCATACTGCCATCAACACATAACTGTCAATGCATAAATAAACATAACAATACACTAGTTACCTTACCTTGTTGTGCCAAACATGTTTCTTGCAACTGAACACATACATGCCATCTCTCAAGGGATTCCAATTCCCTTGAAAGATCCACCTGTAACTAGAGACTAGCTAATATACCTGTCAAATACAAGTTCATGAATCTAGCACATATCCACATAATGTCAGACAAGATTAAGGTTAAGAAGACTTCTTGTATGCAAAGAACTCATTCGTTTGGAATTAGGGTTTCCAAACATAGCCAAAATAATTCTTGCCCAATTCCTTTCTTTGACCTTTTCCTTGTTGCAATTGAGTGTTAATATGCACTGTCACATCACCCAATTGTTAGTTATATAAACACATCAACTATTACCTTGTCATGCTAATACCAAGCATGTTTCTTGCACTGTTTACACATGTCAAACACATGTTCCAAATATCAAGACAATCATATCTATCAATTTGAAATCAACCTTTACCAAGACTAGCAATCATGTCATAATTCATAGTCAACTCATAGTCATTAGACATAATACTACAACTGTCACCTATTACACTCAAGTACATGTCAACTATCTCAACACATATGTGTTAGTACAATCATCTTAAAACAAGATTGTTCATTCAGGAAATCTTACAGACACATACTCATATCATGCAAGAAATCAAACATTCAACAACAGATAGATGATATAATAGACACCAACACTCAAACACCAAATAAATGACATAATCAAACATTCAAGCACAAAGTAGATGACATAAGCAACCTCATACCTTAATGTATCTCAGGGGAGTCTATATTGTCTACATAATCAATCTAGTCAGCATGATATAACTTCACAACACATAAGCTCAAACACAAATAATATCATGATATCCATAATAGTAACTAACTAACATGTTCACATCATAAGCTCATAAACATTTGTTGTTCATGCATAACAATCGCTTATATCACAATTATATTAGCCCATACCTGAATTCCATAACCCTAACCATTTGCATAGACCAATCCAACTTAGTACGATACATATAACATCAAGATCTTAATGTAATAACCTTAGTCATCAAGTTACTAGCATATAACAACAAGAGAAATGCATACAACTATAGGTTACTACCACTCATGACCATCTAACACATGTGCATATGACTACACTTATCAACTATCATCTATCATGTATGTAACCATAACATCAATAGACATGTACATAAAGCTAATGTATATAACCCTAACGAATATAACAATCCATTACCTAACATACCTGCATGCCAAACATACAATACTTGTATGATGATCTACTCTTACCTAAAAGTCCATTGTTCCAACTTCACTTTAATGATCTGCATCTCTTGCCCTATCTCAGTCAATGCATTAGCATCATAACATACTAATATCATCATGATGACCTAATTTCATACAACGATGTTGGGTAAGGGTCCCCCAGGTCTAAGTTTTTTCTGATTCATGTAAAGACTTCGTATTTTTAGGGGTGGAGAGCGATTAGCGCAAGGTTATAAGAGTCAAAGGGGCTTTAGGGTGGGTTAAGGCCCCTTCTTTTGTAAAGGGATGAGATTATCTAGAGTATTTTGAGCTCCGCCCATGGTTTGCGGACCATGGTATTGTAAGGGTAGAATAATATATAAAGGGATGTCTTAGCAAGTCTAGGGGAGTCATCTAAGTTTAATGCAATGTTTTTGAGTCCGTGATTAGGAGATATTTTTGTATTCAGGCAAAGGGGAAGGCTCCTACAGCTGTGTGCGTGGAGACCTTGGTATGTCTGCAACTGTGTGCGCAAGGTCAGAAATATTGTATTTGTGAAGACTTAAGCTAATACAGAAGAATTTGAGAACGATTTGTGTATTTTCTTATGTTCACATAGTTTATGTGTTTTATCCTGTTTATGGTTCATTTTTGTACATTTCTTCTGCAAGCGCATCACAAAGATTCAAATACTATGTTAGACTAGTTACGCATAGCTCACAAATCTGTTAAGTATGAAACACTCTATCACTGTAACAATAAGATTGATGGTTCACGAAGGTCAGATTAAGCACTAAACTGGAGAAACCTTATAACCACACTGCATAGCCCCTTTGGATGAAGAAACTTGGTTCTAGCAGCCCCCAATATTGCCTTGGGTGAGACTGTGGTCTGCGCTATGCAGATCATTGCTAAAAGGTCCTATAGTATAGGGTTTTTTTGGTTAGCACAACTAACTTTGAACTTGGGTTTAAGCCCTTCAAGGCGACAAATGGTTATGTTGTCGGGATCAGGATCTATCTTAGGGATGTGTGATGTGGCGATCGATTATAAAAGAGATCCAAATTTGGGTAGATCAAAAGTTGCATGAATTTGCAGCACAAGAAATAAGAAATCCACGCTAGTCGACAGAAAGGTGGGTACAGAGGTATATCTATATGGAACAACACAAGATATTTTTCACATCGTTCGCTAACGAGCTACAAAAGTGGCTTTCAAGTCTAGCTACAAACGAGCCTTGTTGGAAACATGACGATCCTATTGTGTGGACCCCAGAGCTAATTAAGCGACTTAAGGAGTCTGAAAATAAGGTCACAAGAGTTGTTGATTGCTATATTGATAGTATCCTCCGGAGGATTCATTACTGAATTTACAATTGACATAACAATATCCTATAGTGAAGCTGAGTGCCGATTTTTCAATTGTCCACGAGGTAAGTATCTGAATTCCTTAAAGCTATAGATTAAGATGTTGTTATGTGAAAAGGGTGTTATGCATATAGATTTATGTTTAAAATAAGCCAGATTGGATATACGTGAAGTGAAAAAAGATTCAGAGTAGATCGTGACAAATTTATTGAGTGTGAGTACAGTCCATTATTGGGTGAATCAGAAAGTGAAGAGGAAAGGAGCAACCCTAGTATACCTAAAGGTGCAATGCATTTAGAAACTCAAGACACTTATGGGATTCCTCATCCATCCACTCCACCTCCACTTTTGCCTCCACCTCATACACCTACACCTCCACTTCCACCTCCACCTCCACCACCACTATTCGACATGGCTAACGCAATAAATATTTCTATCTTTAAGGGTTAGGGATCAGAGGATCCTGATTAATTTTGGTTTGTCGCAGAAGCTATGTGGAAAGTGCAGCAGATCAATTACGATGATATGAAGAAAGTACAGCTTGTCATAATGCTGAAGGACAGAATTTTGTCGTGGTATATCAAGTACAGTATGACAAATCCAATTGCTTCACTAGCTACAATGAAGAACGCACTAAATGTAGAGTTTAAGAAGCCCAAGTCGCAGTCACAGTGAATTACAGAAATAAAAGAAATAAAGCAAGCTGTCAATGAGACTGCCTGGGATGTAAATCAAAGGTTAAAATCTTTTCTAGGACAAGTCAACTTCCAGATCTTTGACGAACAACATAAAGAGTGTTATATAGTTGCGTTATTGCCACACCTCAGATTACCACTATCGTAGCAAAAGATTTGGATGCAGGCCGAAGCTTTGGAAATCATGACGAAGTTAGAAGCTTCGCCGGTACAAGACACTCACATAGGGGTTCAACATATACAATCCCAATTGGCAAGCTTGCATATGGAGTCGCAAGACATGAAGAAAGGAAAGGAAGTTCAGTCTGAGTTGCAATCAGAAGTATGGTGTCTAAAGTGTAGAAAGGAAGGTCACTAAAAGGATCAATGTCATGTTTACCCAAATTATTTAGCTGGCAGAGGTCCCAATCCTTTGAAGCTAGAGTCTAGTGCTAGACCAAGTATCGGACTGAGCATATGGTGTAATATATTCTGAGTTGCAGGCCAGTACCCGACCGATCACTGCTATTTGCTATATAAATATGTGCAGAAACCGCAACAATTATTTTGTAAGTTTTGTCGATCAGTAGGACATGATGAGAGCCATTGTCGCATATATGACTTGATGGTAGATCGAACCCCAGCATATAGGATGCAAGCTAAAGGTCGCGCACATGAAGATAATGGTTCACCTATGATCCGCGGATGATTCCAAGGTCGAGGACGTGGTCAAGGAGGAGGCGATGGACGTAGACGGGGTCAAATCATATGCTATAATTGTGGCGAAGTTGGAAATTATGCATGAGATTGTCAGAATCCCACTCACCCTTCATGTCAATATTGTAGACAATTTTACCATGTGATAGAAGATTGCCCTATTTTAATGGCTAAGTTGTAGGAAAACAAGAATTAGCAGCCTGCACAGAATATACAAATGATGTGATCCGAGCCACATGAAGATAGCCTAAGAATTAATATTGTGACACGACATGGTGCAACTATAGGTGAAGATAAAGAAGGGGGTAAAAATCTTGTGGTAGATACATGGGTTAGGAAGGTAGGAGAGAAGAATATTAGGTTCAGTCAGCAGAAGTAAAAGGAAAATTTCTTGGAGGCGAAGAAGAGTTTCAAATACTTAGGAGCTTTGACATCAAGGATGAAGACGCAACTAGTACCTCGAAAGAACAACCCTGATTCCACTATTCTGAAGTCATTTCTGTAGACATGTATGAAGTTGCTAAGGGACCAAAAAGCAGTGGAAGGCTTACAAGAACTGATTGAAAACTGTGCTAGTAAAGAGAAGCCACTGTCTGAACAATGTGTAGTAAATAAGTTCAACAAAAATAAGAAAAGAATTGGTTGGTAAATGTGATTAACTACGCATATTGGCAAATTTGAAATTGATCAAGTAATTCTGGACTTAGGATCAGATGCAAATGTGTTGCCGAAGCAGACTTGGGAGTGGATGGGGCAACCAAAGTTGCAATCATCACCAATTCAGTTGTGCATAGCCAACCAGCAAAATATTATCTCCAGGGAAAATTTTAAGAACCCCCCCTAAATTTATAAATATAATAAATGGGCGAATCTCCATGGTATATAGGAAAAATGGAAGGCGATTTTATCAATAATATAATATGTATATATAATTTTTTGGCGAATCTCTCACCAGGCATGGTGAATATTTTACTCAATTATAAAATCTTGTAAGATCTTGGCGAGTCTTTCACTAAATAATAAAACTTTGTAAAGTCCTAGTGAATCTTAGCATAGGCTACATGCTGGTTTAATTCCCCCATTTAAATACGCTACATTCCAGGTGAATACCATGGGTCAATACCATGTGCCATTTTGGTGAATACGATGGGTCAATACCATGTGCCATTTTTATTTTTATTAATTCTAATATTAGGGTTAATAATGGTTTTTTGCATGGTATTAATAACAATCTAGTCCATGGTATTTGTCCCATAGTATTTTGGCCATAGGTTTCACCTAAATATAACCAATTTTTTGAGTGTTCGTAAATATAAGGTGACTTATGGAGTAAATATAAAAAAAAAAAAAAATTATTTGTTCACCATACCTCTCGTTTATTTAAATTTTTATTAATTTACCATACCTCTTTTACAAATATGGTATTTGGCCCATAGGATTCACTTAAACAAAACTTCTTTCTTGAGCCTTTATAAATAGAACAAGGGTTATGGACTAAATATAAAAAGAGGTTTTATTTATTTACGATACGTCTAGTTTATTTATATTTTTATTTATTTACCATACCTTTTGAGTAAGTATAAAAAGACGTTTTATTTATTTACCATACCTCCACTTTACTTATATTTTTATTTGTTTACACCCTTACATGTATATAAGGTGACTTATGGAGTAAATATAAAAAATGTTTTATTTATTTACCATACCTCTCATTTATTTATATTTTTATTAATTTACCATACCTCTTTTATAAATATGGTATTTTGCCCATAAGATTCACTTAAATAAAACCTATTCTTGAAAATGGGCGAATGGATTCACTTAAATAAAACGTATTCTTGAAAATGGGCGAATGGAAGGTTGTAAGTCCTAATTTGAAGGGCTAAATTTACCTTTTTTACCCTCTCCCTTAAAATAAGGTGGGCTATTTGAGGTGATTTGTAAAAATGTACTATGATACAAAATATTCGCCCACTAAAAATTTAAAACCCCTTAATTTCGCCAAAGGGCGAACATTCGCCCCTAAAATTATCCTTGAAATTTATCTCGATGGGTTGGTTGCGGGGAATTATGGTTGATATTGAAGGAGCAAGTGTGATGGTGGATTTTAAAGTCATTGAGATTGTGGATGACAGTAATCCGTATCCAGCTTTACTCAAAATCAATTGGGCTTTTGATATGGATGCCATAAGCAATCTAAAAAGGAGAAGTATGGTATTTGAAAAGAATGGTACCAGGGTCATCGTTCCTTTAGATCCCTATGAAGGAGCAAGTTACACAAAACCCTTCCATGAAGAATACAGGGATGAAGATATTGACCACATCTACAAGTTAACTACGCGCGATGAAAATTGGATCAACCCCACCGCAGATGAATGGATAAGCTGGAAGAAGGATAGTTCATGTCATTTAGACTCGGATGAAAAATTGGAGAACTGGCAGAACCGGTTGCATGAAGTTTCTACTCTGTGGTGTAATAGAATGACAAAAACTCTTCGCTGCATATAAATTGAGGTACATAATTTACCATATTATGATGGAATAGATGACGTCAATTTATTTCTAAATGAATTTGAAAGGAATGTATGGGAAGAACAACGATTCCAGACAATGGATATAGCCTTGCAGGCTACGCCTACGCGATGGTGGGGCACACATAAGGATAATATAGGAGATTGGAGGGAGTACCGAAGGTTGATGAGGCTCAGGTTTGGTCATGCAAACACAAGGATCACTAAAAATTAAAATGGAAAGGATGATCCCCGAGATCATTTATCTCGTTGGACTAATGCATGGGGTGAAGAACCTCAACCAGAATGGGTACATGTATTTGTGCACACTTTGGATGTGACACTGATGAATTGGTATATTGAAACATAGTTTTGCCATGGTACCACCGATTGGAATGATATGAAGGAAAGTTTTAAATTGACCTTTAGCTTTGAGGATGGTTTTCAGTGTATAGATGATTCCCTTCAAGAAATTAGAGCAGCAATTTTCCAGACACCTAATGAGTCAACAATTTGGGTACAAACCGACTGGAACGCACAGTTGCAACACGCAATGGAATGCTATAATATGACTATTGAGGAGGGCGAGGAAGATCTTAGTAGAATTAATATTCCTGAGTCAGAAGGACAACGTGAAGTGGCAGGACTTGATGTTGAAATACCCGATGTAACGCAACCTGTTAAGATGAGGCAGGCCAACATAGGCTCAGAGGCGGAGCACAAGTTCCTACGCATAGGAGATTACTAGGATAAAGATACAGTAGGAAAGGTCGCCGAGTTATTGCATGAGTACCAAGAGTTGTTCCCAATGAAGTTCACAAAGTTAAAAGGCATCATGGGAGACCTGGGCATCATGAAAATCACTTTGAAGCCAGATGTAAAGCCTGTAAAATAGCGACCGTATAGGCTCAACCCAAAATACAAGGAGAAGGTGAAGGAGGAACTTGAGAAGATGGTCACAACTGGCATAATTGAACCTGTGGAAGAATCTGACTGGGTGAGTCCAATGGTAGTACAGGAGAAAAAGACCAAGGGAGAAATAAGGATCTGTGTCAATTTAAGGAAGTTGAATGACGCATGCATACATGATTTGTTCCCAACACCATTCATGGATGAAGTTTTGGAAAATGTAGGAGGACAGGAGGCCTACTCCTTTACAGATGGGTTTTCTAGATACCATCAGATTAAGATAGCATTGGAAGATAGGAGTAAGACCACCTTCGCTACTAAATGGGGTTCCTTTCAATATACAGTCATGCCATTTGGGTTGAAGAATGCACCGATGATATTTTCCAGAGTTGTCATCGCAACATTTAAAGAATTCATTCACAAGTTTCTAGAGGTTTACTTTGATGACTGGATAGTATTTGGACTGCTGAAAAAGCATGTCTCGAGCTTGTGCTTACTGTTAGATATCTGCAAAAAGTATCAAATCTCATTGAACCTGAAGAAGTGTATTTTTTATGTACCTTATGGAATTTTATTGGGGCATGTCGTTTGTAAGAAAGGGCTAATGGTGGACCCTACAAAAATTGTTGTTATTATCAATTTGGAACCGCTGAAGAATGTGAAGAATCTACGCACAACTCTTGGACACACTGATATTATCAAAAATTCATTAAGGCGTACATGCATATCACTCCGCCAATGGAGAAATTACTAAAGAAATTTGACACCTTTTGTTGGGACGATGAGTGTTAGAAGAGCCTTGACATCTTAAAGGAGAAAATGGTCATTGCACCGATCCTGGTGTTTCCAAATTCGAAGGAGTTCCATGTTGATGTGGATGCATCATGTATAGCTTTGGGAGTTGTCTTAACACAAACAAGGGAGGGGAATATTGATCAACTCATTGCATTTGCGAGTCACAAATTGTCTAAGGTGGAGAGGAATTATTCCATGACAGAGTGAGAAAGCTTGGCTATGGTGTACACGCTATAGAAGTTCAGGGATTACTTGTTGGGTGCACACTTCAAGATGTTCACAGACCATTCCGGGCTGAAATAATTGGTGAACAAGTCTGTGTTGGGGGAGAATATTTGCAAATGGATATTTTTGTTCCAAGTATATGATTTTGAAGTAATAGTAAATCCAGGACAAGTGAACACTGGGTTGGATCATCTGTCTATAATTGAGACAAGCGAAGAACTGACCAACATTGAAGAATGATTGCCTGATGCATAGCTCTTCACAGTAAGGGTTGCTGATGAACATTTTGCAGATATTATTTACTTTTTGACTACTGGAGTAGCCCCTACAGAGCATACAATGTGTTATCACTCTGCAAATTAATAAGGCTGGGAAATAATTGCAGAGGTAACCATAAAACCACTTTGGGAGTTTGGAATATGGCCCTGTAGAGTATGAAGATTGTCCTACCATGACATCCTTTTTGCCTAAAGATCCTATCTTTTTCATATATATTTACCACTTAAATAAAGCCATATCTACCAGGTTTTGATGAAGGCATGCATTAGTGTTAAAATAGGCAACCAGGGAAAAACTTCATGTGGGTCATCTTATTCATGGCTAATAATATTTTTATTAGATTCCTCTCATCGAGAGGTGTAGGATTGATATAAAGATCATCCAATTCCGATAAGTATTCATGGAGATATGAATTTATTTTGATTATGGAATTATTATCAAGCCGACCTACAACTCATGTAGGCTCAGAAGCCCAACAGTCGCATCTATTCACCCACCAACATTGTGTATAAATATAAGAGGAATTTTCCTCATTTGGACTCACTCATCTCATCACATCTCTCTCTCTCTACTGCGCAGATATGAGTCTCTTCTCTACTGCGCTGAAATGGGTCTCTTTCTCTCACACATGTGAAGCCGGAAGCTGTTGAATTTGAAGCTGCAACTGCAAAAGTAAAGATTGACTTGCGTGGCCTAGAAGATCTCCTCTTTGGAACTGTGTTGTAGGTTCATCTGAACCTCCTTTGAAAGCCGCAACTTTTGGTGGTGGAATGAAGTCAATCCAACGAACGGTTTGCAAGATATCGACTGCCCTAGTTTGAGGCCTAAAACTGCTGAAACCGAAGCTGCAACTGCAGAAGTAAAGATTGACTTGCGTGGCCTAGAAGATCTCCTCTTTGGAACTGCACTGTAGGTTCATCTGAACCTCCTTTTAAAGCCGCAACTTTTGGTGGTGGAATGAAGTCAATTCGACGAACGGTTTGCAAGATATCGACTGCCCTAGTTTGAAGCCGGAAACTGCTGAAACTGAAGCTGCAACTGCAGAAGTAAAGATTGACTTGCGTGGCCTAGAAGATATCCTCATCTGAACTACGCTGTAGGTTCATCTGAACCTCCTCTGGAAGCCGAAACTTTTGGTGGTGGAATGAAGTCAATCTGACTGTCGGTTTGTGAGATATGGTCTGCCCTAGTTTGATAATGAAGCCGCTAATGCTGATGCTACTGATCTAGGGTTTGCTACTGCTGATATGAATCAGATTTATTGTACTATTTCTCTCTACTGAATTATTGAAGATAAAAGAAGATTTGATCAAAGGGTTTCCCCACCCATTGTGGGGTTTGTCCCTGGCTAGCCGCCACATCTTGTGTCTCTTGTCTTGGCTTGTTTTCTGTCGATCGTTTAATGTTCTATTTGCACTTTACTTTATGTACATGTGATTGCTAATCGGTGGAATATAATAAGAAAAGGAAGTAAACTGTTATAAGCATAGAACATACCATAACTTAACATGGTATCAGAGCTGAGGTGAAGACAAAGCCCGAGCAAGAGCAAGAGCAATCATTGAAGCGAAGATTGGCAAGGCTATCCTAAAAGAACTATGGGGTCCTCAACACTCTTTCCTGACGAAGATAAGCTCCGTGAGAAAGCTGACTGTCACGGATGGAAGATGTCTATCGATCTAACCCTTGAAGATCAAGGAGTGTTGGACCATGTAAGAGGCAATATTGTTGAGCCTTCATCAAATGCATCTGCTGCTGCCTGGAACAAATGGAAAAATGGAGAAGTCAAAACAAAGAAGATCATCCGGGACTCTATCGACAAGCGCTTGGTGGCCTACATCCCTGATCTAGACACCTCCAAGGAAATCTACGACAGACTGGTGAGTTTATTTAAAGTTAATGATGCAAATCAAGTTTTGTTTCTTAGAAATAAGTTGAGGGAAATCAAGAAGGGTAAAGATGAAAGTATGCAAGCATACTTCTTAAGAATCACCGAGATCAAGAACAATCTCCTATCTATTGGGGAAACCATTACTGACAGAGAAATGGCACTCACAACTCTCGGAGGATTACCATCTGAATGGTATGTGTTCAGGACTACTCTTCTGAACAATAATGTAATTCCTAGTTTCGAGGAATTAATGGCTAGATGCATTCAAGAACAAACAAGGGTAGAAGAGCAGGAAATGCCCTTGCCCAAAGGTCCTCCTGCTGCTTTTTCTTCTCATGCTAAGAAAAGAAATAATTCTGGGTCTAAATCGAAAAGAAAGGCTGGATTTAAGGGTGGAAGAAAAGGACGATGTTTCATTTGCAATAAAGCAGGTCACTATGCAAGGGAATTGCCTGATAGAAAGGACTCTCATTGTGACGATGATCAAAATCCCTCTCATGGTAATCGAAGGAATGACAAATTCAACAGCAAAGGTAAGAGGAGAGCTGGAGATCGAGGAAGAGGACAACCATTCAAGAAGGCTAGAAAGTCCACGATGTATTAAATGCACCTGACCTCAAAAGGAACCTAGTGTCCATCTTGGCAATGGAAGACAGAGGCTACAAGGTAACCTTCAGCAATGGCAAGGTATGTATATGGAAAAATAATGTTAAAGATGCCTTTACTCTTGGGTTTAGTGTTGATTCATTATATCAGGTTGATGGAAGTCCGCTAGGTGTCATGTCTTGTGACACAACTCTTTAGTCCGAACTTTGGCATCGGAGGTTTTCCCACCTTCATTACAAAGCTCTACCCGATGTAAGACAGATGGTAACAGGGATGCCTGAATTCCAAGTAGAGAAAGAAGGTGTATGTCCGGGATGTGCCGAAGGAAAGCTCAAAAGGGGACCATTCCCTTCAAGTCAAAGCAAGACCTCCGATATATTACAACTAGTTCACTCAGACATATCAGGTATGATGCCTGTGAACTCCTTGGGAGGATACTCATATTATCTTACTTTTACAGATGACCATTCTCGAAAGACCTGGATATACTTCTTGAAAAAGAAGGATGAAGTGTTCCCTTGGTTCCGACACTTCAAAGCCCTAATCGAGAATCAAACCGAAAAGAAGATCAAGATCTTAAGAACTGATGATGGGACTGAATATGAATCTAATGAGTTCCATGATTTTTGTAAAGAGGCTGGCATCAAGAGGGAGACTACTACACCATATACTCCTGAACAAAATGGTGTGGCAGAAAGGAAGAACCGCACAATTATGGAAGTTGTCCGGGCCATGCTACATGATCAAAGTCTTCCTAAGTTTCTATGGGCTGAAGCTGCAAACACTGCCGTATATGTACAAAATCGATGCCCTCATCAAGCATTGGGTTCCAAGACTCCTGAAGAAAAATTCACCGGTAAGAAACCTGATGTTTCTCATTTTAAAATTTTTGGAAGCCCTGTATACTTTCATGTGCCAAAAGAGAAAAGAAATAAATTGGGAGCATCTGGAAAGAAGGGAATTTTCGTGGGCTATGGTGAAAATACTAAAGGCTATAGAATCTATGTAGCCGGTCAAAGGGAAGTCATAATTAGTCATGATGTCACCTTTGACGAAGATATGGATCTCAGCAAGGTGGACAATCTACTGACTTTGAGTAGCTCTCAAGAAGCCGATACCAGGGAACCGAAAGAAAAGAATGATGAATCAATGCCTGATGTAGAAGAACCCATGGATCTGATTGATCCTCCTCCATATGAGCCTTCCTCTTCTAGGAAGAGGCCTTCATGGCTTAAGGGGTTACTTGATGATGCTGAAGGACATGTTGCACCCCGAGGAACCTTTCGTGAAAGTAAGAAACCTAATAGGTATCAAGGATACCTGACCATCATGAGCACGATCATACAAAATGAGCCTTCGTCATTCTCAGATGCCGTCAAGCATCAAGTATGGAAGGATGCTATGACCGAAGAATATGAGTCTATCATAAAGAATGATGTTTGGGAAGTAGTTCCCAGACCCCAGGACAAGATTGTTGTTACTTCTAAATGGCTTTACAAGATAAAGCATGCAGCAGATGGAAGCACGGAAAAGTATAAGGCTCGTTTTGTTGCTCGAGGTTTCTCCCAAAAGGAAGGTATAGACTATGATGAGATATTTGCACCTGTTGCCAGATATACGACCATCCGCTCGATCATAGCCCTTGCCGCTTCACAAGGATGGAACCTACATCAGATGGATGTTAAGACCGCGTTCTTGCATGGTTCTATCAAAGAAGAGGTCTATGTGGAGCAACCTGAAGGATTTGAGATTTATGATTGAAAATATCATGTATGCAGGTTGAAGAAGGCTCTCTATGGGCTGAAGCAAGCACCCCGAGCATGGTATGAGAGGATCGATAGCTACTTGATGAAGCTGAGATTCACTAGGAGTGAAGCTGATCCTAACCTTTACTTTAAGGTTGAAGATGACAAGCCTCTCATACTGGTGTTCTATGTGGATGACCTCTTTCTAACAGGTGCAAACCCTCTCATTCACAAATGTAAGAGGGAGATGGCTTCTGAATTTGAAATGAAGGAGCAAGGACTTGAAGTGTGGCAGAAGCCAAGGGAAATTTTCCTATCTCAAGGAAAATATGTGGTAAATATATTGGAAAGATTCGGTATGATGGACTGCAAGCCTGTGACTATCTCGAGGATCTTAACTTTTAGAAGTTATATGGTAGTGACGTCGGACCAGACTTGGGAAATGCCTCTGAGTTTCAAAAACTCATTCGCATTGATGTTCTTGGTGAACCTCCGTCCGAACATATGTTTTGCAGTTAGCATTGTGAGCTCATATTTGGTTGAGCCTCACTGGATTGATGCCAGGAATCTTCTGAGATGTCTTCAGGACACAATCTCTCATGGATTAAGATACACTGCCGGAGATGTGAGACTACTTGGATATACTGATGTTGATTGGGCAAGCAGTGTGGTGGACTGTAAGAGCACTTCCGGGTACTGTCTCACCTTGAGATCTGCTTCGATATCCTGGATGAGCAGGAAGCAGAAGTCGATGGCTTTGAGCACCGCCGAAGCAGGATATATTGTTGCTAGCATAACCTCGTGTGAGGCAGTCTGGTTGCGAAAGATCTTCAGTGAGCTGTTTGGATTTACATTGGATACCACTGTGATTCTCTGTAACAACCAGAGGTGGGATTCGATTATTGAGGAATCCCGTATTCGTCAATTGCTCCAATAGATAGACATCATCTGGGATATGGTAAGACAATGAGCAAGGAAGCTCCATCACATTAAGATGATGTACAGGTTGATAGACCTTGTCAAAGCCCCGAGGAAAGATCTAATCTGTGATTTTCCCAAACGACTTGGAGTCGGCAAGAAACCCTTGTACAAGGGTCCTGCATGTTGCATACATTGAGCTCTGGGAGCTCTGAGGGCTTGCGGTTCCTATTGGAACAACATATGCCCACAGGGTGACTCACCCTCCCCTGGTGGTGCACACTGGAACAAGATGATTCGCTCTCTTGTGGGACAAGATGATTCGCTCTCTTGTGGAACAGGATGATTCGCTCTCCTGTGTAGCAGGATGATTAGTTCTCCTGTGAGGCCTGGATTGATGTGTTCTCCATGGCAATTGTAGCAGGATTGATGTGTTCTCTTGTGAGGCCTGGATTGATTTGTTCTCCATGGCAATTGTAGCAGGATTGATGTGTTCTCCTGTGAGGCCTGGATTGATGTGTTCTCCATGGAAATTGTAGCAGGATTGATGTGTTCTCCTGTGAGGCCTGGATTGATGTGTTCTCCATGGCAATTGTAGCAGGATTGATGTGTTCTCCTGTGAGGACAGGATTGATTAGTTCTCCTGTCGAGGCATCCTACCCATGCAGTCTGGGACTCATGGGAAGTACCTCTCATCTGATCAATGAGCAGGGAAATGAAGTTAGGGACCATAGTAGTACCGATGGACGCATCGTTGTAACTACCGTACTCCCTACGCTAGGATGACCTCCATTGATCTGGGATCAATGATACTGGTCTGGGACCAGTGGTAGGAGTTGTACCATACTATGACGCTGACTTCGGGTCGGTTGAGACTGGTCTGGGATCAGTGGTACATACTCTGAGACTGACTTTGAGTCAGTGGAGGATGATATTGGTCTGGGACCATTGGAGTTGTACTCACTATGACGCTGACTTTGGGTTGGTTGAGACTGGTCTGGGACCAGTGGTACATACTCTGAGACTGACTTTGAGTCAGTATGATACATCCTTGATCATTTCTTCTTCTTCATAATTCGGACAAAAGCAGAGTAGAACAGAACAATGCAAGAGCAGAGCAGAACAGAACAAAACAGTACAGATCAGTGCAGGGCAGAACAAGACAAAGCAAAATAGGCAAAATAGAGCAGATCAGGGCAAGGGTCAGGCTGTACAAGGCAGTGCATTTGATGGATGAATAGTAACGACCGATAGACAGATTGCAGATGAAGTTCTCCATGGTTGAGAGGGAGTGTTAAAATTGGCAACCAGGGCAAAACTTCATGTGGGTCATCTTATTCATGGTTAATAATATTTTTATTAGATTCCTCTCGTCGAGAGGTGTAGGATTGATATAAAGATCATCTGATTCCGATAAGTATTCATGGAGATATGAATTTATTTTGATTATGGAATTATTATCAAGCCGACCTACAACTCATGTAGGCTCAGAAGCCCAACAGTCGCATCTATTCACCCACCAACGTTGTGTATAAATATAAGAGGACTTTTCCTCATTTGGACTCACTCATCTCATCACATCTCTCTCTCTCTACTGCGCAAATATGAGTCTCTTCTCTACTGCGCTGAAATGGGTTTCTCTCTCTCACACATGTGAAGCCGGAAGCTGTTGAATTTGAAGCTGCAACTGCAGAAGTAAAGATTGAATTGCGTGGCCTAGAATATCTCCTCTTTGGAACTGCGCTATAGGTTCATCTGAACCTCCTTTGAAAGCCGCAACTTTTGGTGGTGGAATGAAGTCAATCCGACGAACGGTTTGCATGATATCGACTGCCCTAGTTTGAAGCCGGAAACTGCTGAAACTGAAGCTGCAACTGCAGAAGTAAAGATTGACTTGCGTGGCCTAGAAGATCTCCTCTTTGGAACTGCGATGTAGGTTCATCTGAACCTCCTTTGAAAGCCGCAACTTTTGGTGGTGGAATGAAGTCAATTCGACGAACGGTTCGCAAGATATCGACTGCCCTAGTTTGAAGCCAGAAACTGCTGAAACTGAAGCTGCAACTGCAGAAGTAAAGATTGACTTGCGTGGCCTAGAAGATCTCCTCATCTGAACTGTGTTGTAGGTTCATCTAAACCTCCTCTGGAAGCCGAAACTTTTGGTGGTGGAATGAAGTCAATCTGACTGTCAGTTTGTGAGATATGGTCTGCCCTAGTTTGATAATGAAGCCGCTAATGCTGATGCTACTGATCTAGGGTTTGCTACTGTTGATATGAATCAGATTTATTGTACTATTTCTCTCTGCTGAATTATTGAAGATAAAAGAAGATTTGATCAAAGGGTTTCCCCACCCATTGTGGGGTTTGTCCCTGGCTAGCCGCCACATCTTGTGTCTCTTGTCTTGGCTTGTTTTCTGTCGATCGTTTAATGTTCTATCTGCACTTTACTTTATGTACATGTGATTGCTAATCGGTGGAATATAATAAGAAAAAGAAGTAAACTGTTATAAGCATAGAACATACCATAACTTAACAATTAGTATGTTTTCTTGTTCATATTCAACTATATACCCTAATGTTTTAATTGAAGTTACAATTGGCTACCGAATCAGTCTGTTTCCGCAGCTAGTCCAGGATTCTGTAATTGTCTTCATTGTTCGCGAGGTTCCAGAGCTCTAGGTCAGCAGTGGAAGGTGCGAATGGATAGAATATGACTCCCTCATGAATACCTTCCTATCCACTCGAAACAGTTTTCCAAAAGAAGCATAGGAGATCGCAGTCAAACTCCAAGTCAACTGTTGGATTAACGCAGAACAAAACCCGAGATCAGCTGAAACCTTATCATTTTGCTTTCGGAATAGAAAAACGATGGTTTAACGATATAAGTTTAGATAGGATTAAGAGATATTAGGCTTAAAATCTTCATACAGTTATGCCAAGAAACCTGCTATAAAACTAATGGCCGCACTGTTATTTGGGTGCACGCCAAATGATATGTTTATCAACAGTTTGTGAATTTCGTGTGAATGAAACTGGTTTTTGTGTGCAAGCGTTGTATTGATTTGAAGCTCTAAATTGATATGTGGAGGGCCCCTACAAACACTGGCAGTTTTTAATCAAATGCAATCTGATTTCCTTTAATTATTCAATTGCTCTGTTTTGTGTGATAATGTTGTATAATGATCTCAAGTTGCTATCTGCATAAGAACTTTAATTTGCTTTATACCTAGCTTAGACTGTTATTTAATTTTCTTTATACCTGGTACTACACAGTTATTTCCTTTGCTTATTATCCAGCATAGTTGAAGTGTGTTCAATTCATAGATGTTTCTTGGATTATTTGTTTGAGCAGAAATTGAACAAGCGAGAAGACCTCTCCTAAAAAAATTGAGTTAAACAGTATTCCTTCATAGCTGATAGAATAGGTTTCTTTTTACACTTAGAGAATTAGGAGCTGCAACAAAGAGATTTAAAATCAAAAATCCCAACAATCTAACATAAGTAAAATCACCCTCACATCATCTACAAACTAATTGGATAGAGATTAATTCCTAGGAAGCTTAATCAACATCCCTAAGAATTACAACACTAATACAGTCGACAAACACTGCCCCCATCTTGAGTTTAGATCTTAACAAATACATAACGACCTAATGAATAACTTCTAAGCACATATTGTGCACCTATACTTCATTAGTCTACGCACCCTAGTTGACAATTTATGATTGTCAATTTAAGGACATTGAATTGACCAAACATTTTGGTGCCATTGCTGGGGAAGTACAATTAGAAGTAAAAAAAAAAACAAAACCATCATTAATTTAAAACATGACATGCATAGGGATAGAGACTCTAGGGGTAGATTTTTAGGATGAGGAAGAAGTTTAATTCCCACAAATCCACTCACTCCACCACGATTTCGAGATTCCACACCACCTACTCAAACCTGAATTCCATTTAGAGGTCGACAAAGATTTCCTGAAGTCTCAAGATTAGAAATTCAATCAAAAACTTCACCTACTTATTCTACTGAAGATGTAATTGAAGAAAATCCTACATCCCCAACCACGGGAGTAATCTTTATGTCCCCCACTGGTGAACAAATTATGGGAGAAGAATTAGAAATTCCTAGTGAAGAGGAGGAATTAGAAACTTATTATGAACAACCATTGATAGAGGAACTAGAAAGATTAGAAGAATACTATCTTAGCTCTGAAGAATCTATCATGGTTGAAGAAGAAGGAGAAGTACACAATGTCCATGGGGAAGAAGATAGGATTGGAGGTAGAGGTAGAGGTAGAGGAGGGGGTAGAGGCAGAGGAAATCAAGATCCTTCGGAATTCCCTATTCTTGATGAAGATACAACCCTCACAATGAAAAATATATCACCCTCGATTCTTCCTAATTTCCATGGTAAAAGAAACGAAGATCCAGAGACATTTATCTTTGAATTCGAAGTATTATGCAGATCATATGACTATTTGTATGATGCTCAAAAGTTGAAATTGTTCCCCCACACTTTAAAAGACTCAGCATTAAAATGGCTCATGAGTCTAGGAGTGCATTCCATAACAACATGGGCACAAATGAAAGAGGCTTTCTTAGGCAAGTATAGAGATTATTGTATGCCTAGTAACCTTAAAGATGAAGTCTTCAAAATGACACAAAAAGAAGATGAGAATCTTGAAGACTTGGTAGAAAGGTTTGTTATTATGTTAAAAGAGAAAAAATGGATAATTTGGATGAAGAAACCTTAAAACCTCTTTTACTCAGAGCCATTAAAGATGAGTGGATCGATCTCCTTAACCCAACTGGAAAAGGAGATATTTCCCAACTACCGTTTGTAGATATTTGTGATTTATGTGTACATATCTCAAGGGGCAAAGTAAGAGTTGGAAAGAGTCATAGGGACCCTTTCTTATCAAGAATAAACAAGTCTGCAGTTGGGACAGTTAGTAGGGCAGAAATAGGAATCTGATTGACACCTTTAAAACATATATTTTAGGGAGCCTAAGTTAGCAAATAGACACCCTTAAAATACAAAACAAGCAAAATTCTGAAAATGCTGCATTATCCATCTTCTATCCCAAATGTTAGAAGAAACATGCTCTGAGAGAGTGTCCCTTAGATTCAAAATGCAGATAATCATGATACAAAGGAATGTCCATCCTTACCAGGTCTTAAGGTTGTATTCAATGAGGAAGGAATCTCAGAACCAGTAGACCCTCTCTACTTTATAGCCAAAAGACCATGGCAAAACCCCCAACCAAATCAATCACAAGGATTTAGACCACAACAATTTTCCCAGTCTTCACAAAGTAATTGGAATTCAGCCTGGCAACCTTGGGCTCTGCCACAATCACAACCTTGGAATCAAGGATGGAAAAATCCTTATGGAGCCTATGCTCAATATCAACAATACTCACCATCCTACCTTCCACCACAATTTTTAACCCCGTCCAATCAAATTCCTCAAGCTAATCAATTGCCACAAGTCCCAGTACAGAATCAAAACCCACAACTTTCCCTACCATTTCCACAAAAATCAAATCAATTACCCGCTCAACCACTTCCAAATCCTAATAATAAGATACCACAACAACCAGTATACAACATGGAGGGTCAGAATCCTCAAACTTATGTGATAACCCCTCTAGACCTAAACAATGTCCAATTAAGGTTTGGAAGAGTACTACCAAAAAAATCACCTGTTGTCATTCAAAAAACAAAATCTGATTTTCAAAAACATAAGAATCAATTAGAAGAAGGGGAGACTTCTCTACCTCAAAAAGAAACTGAACAAATAGAAGAAATTCCAATAAATGCTTCTATCATAGAGGAACCTTCAATATCAGTTAAACCACCTTTCCTAGAAAGGCTGAAAATCGATGAAGGAGTAGAGAAACAAATTATCTTGCCAGATTACAATATGATGGATGAATTGAGAAATGTTTTTATTAAGATTCCTTTATTGAAAGCCATAAAAGAAACACCAATTTTTGCAAAAACAAATAGGGAATTAAGTACACAATGATCAGGGAGAAAAAGAAAATATATAAAAATAATTCAGTTAGTCGGAAAAATTGCAGACATTATGATGGGGAAGACAAAAATTCAAAAATATTTAGACCCAGGAAGCCCCATTTTAAAAATTCACATCAATGGAACTAAAATACCAAACACACTGATTGACCTAGGAGCAGCCATAAACATAATGAGAAAACAAGTTATGGACACACTTAGGCTTCCTGACCTTCAATACACACCAACCTTGTGGCAATTAACAGATAGATCTGTTATTAAGCCAGATGGTGTGTTAGAATATGTTTGTGTATCTTTAGATTCTTGGGAATATCTTGTTGATTTCATGGTCTTAACACCCAAGAACAATCTAGGAGGACATCCATTAATTATAGGAAGATCTTGGTTGGCTACATCAGACGCTTTTACCGGCTGTAGGTTAGGTGATATGTTTATCTCAGATGGAAATTATACAAAGAAATTTACATTATACCCCCCTGCAAGAACAACAATAGATACAGAAACTGAAGAATGGATATAAGATGGAGAAGATATACAACCTATTTTTGTCACCGAACAAGTAATAGAGGAAGACAAACTTTTGAATTTACTAGAAAATAATGAATCTTCCTCACATTATGAGCGTAGTCGAAATGAATATCTCTCCTCTAAACAAGTATCATTTTTTTCCATGAAAAAAATTGGGAATTCCTCAATAGAAATATTTCCAGGAAAAACCTTAAATGTTAATGAAAATTTGGAAGACACGCAAAAGAAACAATTGATAGAAATTTTACAGAAACATTCTTTTGCTTTTGCATGGGAATACACTGAAATGAGGGGGATTGATCCTAAAACTTGCATACATCATATCTTCATTGAAAAAAATTCAAGACCAGTTAGACAACCTCAATGAAGAATGAACCCAAATCGAAAAGAAATTGTTAAGGAAGAATTGCAGAAATTATTAAATGTAAATTTCATCTATCCAATATCTGACAGCCAGTGGGTTTCACCCCTAGTAATCGTCCCTAAAAAGAATGGAAAATGGAGAGTATGCATCAATTACGGGGAGTTGAATAAAGCAACATTAAAAGACCACTATCTGTTACCTTTCATAGACCAGGTTTTAGATACTTTAGTAGGGAAAAAATATTTCTCCTTCTTGGATGGGTTTAATGGATAGAACCAGATTCAGGTGGCCCATGAAGATCAGGATAAAACCACATTCACTTGTCCATGGGGAACTTATGCTTACCAGGTACTACCCTTTGGGTTATGTAATGCTCCAGCAACATTCCAAAGGACAGTCCTTGGCATTTTCTCTGACCTTATCCATGATTGTGTGGAAGTGTATATGGATGATTTCATAGTCTATGGGGATTATTTCAATGAAGCACTAGAAAACCTGGAGAAAGTCTTAATAAGATGTTAAGAAACAAACCTCTCATTAAACCATGAAAAATGTTTTATGATGTTTAACGAGGGAATTCTTCTAGGTCACCATATTTCCGAAGATGGAATTAAGGTAGACTCATCTAAGGTGGAAGTCATTTCCAAGTTATCAGTGCCAAGTTGTTAAAAGGATGTTAGAATTTTTCTCGGTTTTACCGGATACTATAGAAGATTTATAGAAAACTTCACAAAAATTGTATCCCTGCTCTTTAAATTACTCACCAAAGACTATGAATTCAGTTGGGATTCCGAATGTCAAGATGCCTTTGAAACATTGAAAAAGAGAATTTCTGAAGCACCCATCTTAAAAGGACCTAACTGGAAATTGCCTTTCCATATCTCAACAAATGCTTCAGATTCAGCCTTAGGAGTTGTTCTAGGACAAAAAGACCTCACTCCTTATGTCATTTATTATACTAGTAAAAATTTAACCCCTGCAGAGTTAAATTATACTGTAACCGAAAAGGAGTTATTAGTTGTAATTCATGCCATTAATAAATTCAGACATTATATAACTGGCTATGAAACCTTTTTCCACACAGACCATTCTTCCATTAGATACCTAATGAATAAACCAATCACTAATGGAAGAATAACTAGATGGCTCCTACTTTTACAAGAATTCAACATAAACATTCTAGATAGACTAGGAAAACAGAACACAATTGCCGATTTTCTACTTAGAATACAAAATGAAAACAATGATCGACCTGTAGAAGATAAATTTCCTGATGAATATCTCTTTGCAGTATCTACTAAATTGTCTTGGAATGCAGATATTGCTAACTAGCCACAGGAAAAACGCCATTTCATTTATCTCGTAGAGAAAAAAGAAGAATATCCCACAATAACACATCCTACTCATGGATAACTGAGGAATTATATAAGACAGGACCAGACCTCATCATCAGAAGATGTGTTTGGGAGGACGAAATACCAAAGATACTAAAGGCTTGTCACGATGAGCCATGTGGAGGACATTTTTCTGACAAGAGAACTGCTTACAAAATCCTGCTTTTAGGATGTTATTGGCCTTCCATTTTTAGGGACACCAAGGAATATGTTAAGAGATGCGACAGTTGTCAGAGAATGGGAAAACCAAATCTTTCAAATGAGATGCCACTACAACAACAGGTACTTATTGAACCATTTGAAAAATGGGCATTGGATTTTGTTGGACCAATCAACCCACCTTCAAAGCAAAAGAAGTATATTCTAGTATGTACGGATTATGTCACTAAATGGGTAGAAGCTAAAGCACTTCCTTTTGTTACTGAAAATAATGTAGTTTCATTTCTTTTTGAGGATATTTTTACTCGTTTTGGTGTTCCAAGAGAAATTGTAATAGATCAAGGGACACATTCACATCCAGACTAGTGCAGAAGCTTGTGGACCAATACAAGGTAAAACATCGGAAGTCAACTCCATACCATCCACAAGTCAATGGACAAGTTGAGTTCACAAATAATGTGATCGAGGCTATCCTTACAAAGATTGTACATCTACACAGGAAAGACTGGGTGGAAAAGCTTCCAGAAGCCTTATGGGCCTATAGGACTACATGGAGGAATACTATAGGACATACTCCCTATGAACTTGTTTATGGGAAGCAAGTCTTACTTCCAATAGAATTCCAGATCTAGACCTATAAGATAGTAGTCCAGTTAGATCTTGACTTGTCAGAAGCCTAGAACCAAAGGATGACATAATTAAATGAGCTCAATGAAATCAAACAGGAGGCCTTCCAGGGGACTAGCTTAGTGCAACAATAGAGGTCAAGATGGCATGATAAGTACATTAAAGAAAGGAAGTTTCATTCGAGAGATTGGGCATTGCTCTTTGATTCAAAATTCAAAAATTTTCAAGGAAAATTCCAAACCCATTGGCTTGGACCTTATGAGGTTGAGAATATCTTTGACAGTGGTGCAGTTAGAATCAGGACTATTGACGAAGAAAGAACTCCTCTATTAGTAAATGGACATCGACTCAAGCTTTATCAGAAACCATTAACAAGAGAGGAATTTGTTAAAATATTTTATGATAATTCAAAACTAAACATGGTCAAGAAGAATTCCTCTTCTTTTCCACCTTAGAAATTTCCATTCAGTTTTTTTTTCAAATAAATAAATATATATATCTATATCTATATATATATATATAATAAATTATATGTCTATATATGCATATATATATATATATATATATATATATATATATATATATATATATATATATATATATATATATATATATATATATATATATAATATAATAATATGAAAAAAAACAATAATAATAAATTTGTATAAACATGAAAACCAACATGTGTTGACATGTTTATATAGGAAATTTAAAGTGAAAACCAACTTGTTGGCACTTCAAATTTTCTTTCCAAATGAAAAAAAAAAAAAAACAATAAAATTCATCTACTAAAGCTTTCTTTCTCTTAAGCTGCAGAAACAACAACTTTCCGCAGCTTGGACAACTTTCCGCAACCTAAAAATTTTAAAGTCTAAAAGAATACTTAGTGATCTGGATTAAAGGACAATTGAGAACAAGGCACCTGCAGGAGATTAAAGGACAACAGATGAGGTTAGCAACAAAAAATCAAAAGGTACGTGCTACTTTAATTTAACAATAGGGAAGGTTATATAACATGTATGAGTAAGAAAATATAGTACTAAAGTGCAATCATCATAACCTAAGGGTAATGGCCGCCTAACGAAATATCATATGCCACAACTCTAAAAGTCATATCACGACCTTATGAAAAATCTTCCAAATTAAATATCAAATCATAAGTTTGAATGCGCCTAACGGTCGAATTCATTTCCATAATCCTTTTGATAATCCAATCGTTCTTCTCTATTCTTACACTCCTTTGTTATTTCACAGTCATTCCATCTTTCTGCCAGCTAGCAAACCTTACCAGTCCCATTTTCCTGTCAAGGTAGCCAATCATCAAGGCAAAGCATCCTTCGGCATGGGGGTAATTATGTGAACTGAGCCAGCAGGGAAGAAATTCCTAGAGGAGTACCCACAAACTAGGGAGCTTCTGCAAAGAAGACAATGGCTTCAGTTCATTGAGAAATTTAACGGCTTCCACAAACAGGTAACCAAAACATTTGCGCACTCATTCGATGGAATGGAGGCCGAAATTTGGGACATAAAACTCACAGTAATGGAGTCTATGATCGTTGAAGCCACTGAGTTGCCAAGACATGGAGAAAAATGGTTTAAAAACAAAGGGATTGATAGCAAAGACTGGAAGGTTTTCCTCAAGAATCCGAACATTGACACCACGGTCTACAAAAAAGGTATTCCAAGCTCTTCTCTTAAAAACAAATGGAGAAACTTATTACTTGTGCTTCAAAAGTTTATCACTTGTGAGGGTAGGTTCGGGCAGATGTATTTTTATCATGTTAGAATGATGATGCACTTTCTCGAGGATCATCAAATGAACCTCCCCTATTTCCTCTTGAATAGCCTCAGGAAAATGGCTACAAATGTTTAGAAGAAAATTCAATGCATAGAAAACACCATGTATCATCATGGTTTGGTAAAAATATTGGTTGAATTTCATCTCCAAAGTATAGGGGATGACTGGGAGAGTTTCCTAATAAGAAACCATTTTGAGGAAAAATCCCCAGAAAAACCAAGTAGCAGTAGGACCCTCAAGGGGAGAAAGAGAACCATAGAAATGATAAAGGAACAAGCACCTCACACTCAGACAAAGGTAATAGAAGAAGATCTGCCTGTAGTAAAAATTTTGCATAGAATGAAGAGGGGAAACCCTAGAATAAAGAAAGCTAGCCTAGGTAAAGAAGAATTCTCACAAACTAAAACCTCTCACCTACAAGAAAAATTAGAGAATAAGAGGAGGAAAGTGCAGAAAACACAAACCCCAAGGTTGAGAAGGAGCACGAGGTTGAGCACGATTCCACAAACAACCTCAAAGACTACAAACTACATTAACCTGGAGGAAAATGAGCCAAATGGAAAGGATCCAATTGAGGAAGAGCCAATAGAGAACAGTCCAACAAAGATTGAGCCAATAGAGGATGAGTCAATTGAAAGCCCTGGGAATTCTCCAAAAGGGTCACTAAGATCATCAACACAACCTTACAACTCACCTCTAGCTAGCCCAATACATAGTCCAGGAATTGACCCCGCACAACAGGAAATCTATGACTACATAGATTCATTGGAAAGGAAGGTGACAACAACAAAGGAAACAATACAGAACCCTGGAGAAGGAAGCAACCAGGTGAATGAACAACCGGCCTCAAACATATTGAAGCAGGAAATCTTTGAACTAGAAACAATGAATCGGTATCTTAAAAATGAAAATCAAGCCCTACAGAAACAAAGTGAGATACAGATTTCCAAGAGTGACAATCTAATCCTACATCTAAGCTTGTGGTATAAGACAAACAAGAAGCTGAAGAAAGAGAACACAATTATGCAGAGAGAGATAATCAGTTTAAAGTACAAAATTCTAATGAGGAAGCCTAGAATGCCAATCTCTCCCAAAAAGAAGAAAGAAATGAAGCAGAGAGATGACAAACAAGACGTACAAGCAAAAGAAAAGGAAGAAACGTATGAGGACATACAACATCTCTAATCCGGGGGAATGTAGAGTCTGAAGATTGTCCTACCATGACATCCTTTTTACCTAAAGAACCTCTCTTTTTCATATATATTTACCACTTAAATAAAACCATATCTACCAGGTTTTGATGAAGGTATGCATTAGTATGTTTTCTGGTTCATATTCAACTTCTTTTTTTTTGGCTGTGGTTCATGGACACCCTGGTCAATAGGTGGCGCTACGTCCACGGAAAAATATGGGCTGATCAACCCCAAAGGGAATCTAGCCCCACGGCCCACTAGCTAAGCCTAACCCCAAGGGCTTCAAGGAGAATGGACCCTGTGACCTCCCAATGGCGAGGCACTAATTTTGACCAACTGAGCTAACCCTTGGGGCTTTCTTGTTCATATTCAACTGTATACCCTATTGTTTTAATTAAAGTTACAATTGGCTACTGAATCAGTCTATTTCCGCATCTAGTCCAGGATTCTGTAGCTGTCTTCATTGTTCGCGAGGTTCCAGAGCTCCAAGTCAGCAGCGGAAGGTGCGAATGGATAGAAGATGACTCCCTCATGAATAACTTCCTATCCACTCGAAACTATTTTCCAGAAGAAGCACAGGAGATCGCGGTCAAACTCCAAGTCAACTGCTAGATTAACGCAAAACAAAACCCGAGATCAGCTGAAACCTTATCGTTTTTCTTTTGGAATAGCAAAAAAATGGTTTAATGATATAAGTTTAGATAGGATTAAGAGATATTAGGCTTAAAATATTCATACAGTTATGCCAAGAAAACTGCTATAAAACTAATGGCTGCACTGTTATTTGGGTGCGCGCCAAATGATATGTTTATCAACAGTTTGTGAATTTCGTGTGAATGAAACTGGTTTTTGTGTGCAAGTGTTGTATGGATTTGAAGCTCTGAACTGCTATGTGGAGGGCCCCTACAAACAGTGGCAGGTTTTAATCAAATGCAATATGATTTCCTTTAATTATTCAATTGTTATGTTTTGTGTGATAATGTTGTATAATGATTTCAAATTGTTATCTGCATAAGAAATTTAATTTGCTTTATACCTAGCTTAGATTGTCATTGAATTTGGTTTATACATGTTACTACACAGTTATTTCCTTTGCTTATTATCTAGCATAATTGAAGTGTGTTCAATTCATAATTGTTGCTTGGATTACTTTGTTTGAGCAGAAATTGAACAAGCGAGAAGACCTCTCCTAAAACAATTGAGTTCAACAGTATTCCTTCATAGTTGATAGAATAGGTTTCTTTTTTCACTTAGAGAATTAGGAGTTGCAGCAAAGAGATTTAAAATAAAAAATCCCAAGAATCTAACATAAGTAAAATCACCCTCACATCATCTACAAACTAATTGGATAGAGATTAATTCCTAAGAAGCTTAATCAACATCCCTAAGAATTAAAACACTAATACAGTTGACAAACACTGCCCCCATCTTGAGTTTAGATCCTAAAAAATACATAATGACCTAGTGAATAACTTTTAAGCACATATTGTGCACCCGTACTTTATCAATCTACGCACCCTGGTTGACAATTTATGACTGCCAATTCAAGGACATTGAATTGACCAAACAGGCCCTTCCAACCCTAGAGAGGGATCTCTTTGTATAATTTAGCTATGTTATTCTGAATAATATTAGGCTAGCTATTAATCACTTTACATAGTCAACCACGATGAGAGCTTGGAACTATGAAATCACCCTCCTTTCTTTGTTGTGATGGAACTACTTGCTTTCTCCTTGGGAAATGAGGGATATGGAGAGAAATAGGGAAAGAAAATGATGGGGAAAATGATCCAAGTGGATGTTGGTG
Organism: Pinus tabuliformis; assembly: GCA_031772625.1. Taxonomy (NCBI): domain Eukaryota; kingdom Viridiplantae; phylum Streptophyta; class Pinopsida; order Pinales; family Pinaceae; genus Pinus; species Pinus tabuliformis. The sequence goes on along the minus strand of CM062805.1, from coordinate 477,504,741 downwards.
GCCACCCACCTATCCCATTTGGACCCCCACAACTGTCTCTTTCAGTTTTTCAGTTTCCATAATTGTAGCACAATTTACTATTTTTAGCATTTTTTCGGGTCCTGAACTTCCGGAGCCATTTTGAGGCCCTAAACGACGTTTTTTTGGGAAATATGGCAGTAACATGTGTCCATGGACCAATGTTGCTCTTCCCAAAGTTGCAGTGCTTGGATAGATCTTTCTAATGACCTATTGTATCATCAAACAAAGATCGGGTGCCAAAGTTATGACCCCGGGAAATTGATGTACCAAATTACCCAAAACGGGGCCCACAATTTGGTGTTTCATCTTCTAGGGTTAGGTTTTGGGATGTTAAGGGTTTTCCATTGTTTCTGAACAATAAATAGGCCTTCGAGCCTCATTGTAACACAGTTCAGAGGCATGTAGCTGCCACATCTCTTCTCAGAGATAAGCTACCATCGCCCTAACTAGTTTATTTCCATTGTTGTTTGTAAGCATATTTTAGTATTTTACATTAATGAAATGAGGTATTATTTACACTACATCTCTATGTTTATGGTTATCTCTGTAATTTTTTGCATTCCTGTTTAAATCCGGATCAGTGGTATTAGAGCAATCTGCTTTTTCTCTGTTTTTCTTTGCATGTCCCCGACTAGGTCGGGATATAAGGAGTTAGGGCTTGAACTGGTCAAACCTTTGCAAGACCAGCGTCGCAAATCCCGACGACCTCCCATGGCGGATGACAAGAAAGATGAGGGGGTAGGAGATCCTATCAAAATCTTGCTCGAAGAATCCTTCGAGCAACAAAGAACATGATTATGGATAGCTTTGCACAGATCCTTCAGCGGCTACCCAGGGGCGACGCATCAACTTCCAATAGCTACTCTGGAAATGCCACACCCTTTAAGGTACAAGTTAATTTTGAAATCCCATCTTCGAGGGTCAGATAGATGCAGATGTCGTAGATAAATGGTTAAATATGCTAGAAGGGTATTTTTCTGTTCATGAATTTTCGAGTCAGGAAAAGATTGTTTTCACTCTTCTCAAAGTAGCCCCCCACGTCAAGGACTGGTGGGAAACCTACTATGAGCAGCGAGATGAAAGTACGGGCTCACTATTTTCAATCGCACCCACTTGGAATTCATTTCAAGATACCATCAAGGAGCAGTACTACCCTATCAAAAGCTATGAGGACAAATACATAAAGTGGACCACGTTGCAGCAGGGATGGGAGCAAGATGTGCTGGAGTTCACAAACATTTTTCATACCCTTCGCACACAGTTGGGTATCAAAGATTCTAAGCTACATCTAGTACTCAAATACCATGGTTGCCTACACAGATACATCCAGGAAGAGATGGAGTTCCTGAACATCTCCTCGCTCGGCACGGCGTACCGATATGCTGTCAAAATCGAGCAAAAGTTCAAACAGAAGAAGCGAGACTTTGGATCTGCGAATCCAAAGACCAAAGTACAAAGCCAAGGCGGGGTGACCCAAGACAACCCGTCGAAGCCGCAAGAAAGGAACAACACCACGAAGTCAAAGAAGGACAAAGGAAAGTGGTGTGAGTTCCACAAGAGTCCCACTCATAACACAAGTGCGTGTTGGACCAAGCATTCGTTGGTGGCCAAGTTGAAGGCTTCATAATCAGATGCATGTTCTGACCACGAGTTAGAACCCGACAAGGGGAATGGCAAAGGGAAGCAGATCATTGATGTGGAGTCCAGTGTCACTGTTGCCACCGCCAAGATCCAGAAGAATGAGCCCAAAGACCCAGAGGAGGGGGAGCATCTTTTCCACTCATAAATGTGGGTGAAGGGTTCGCCGCTGCAATTCATTGTCGACAGTGGCAGCCAAAAGAACCTCATTTCAGCAGAGGTCATGAAGCAGTTAGGCCTACCGACTACACCACACCCGCAGCCGTACAATATCGGGTGGCTTCATGAAGGACGAGATCTCAAAATTCGCCACCAGTGCTGCCTTCCCTACAGCATCAAGCCCTTGACAGACGAGGTATTGTGTGATGTTACACCTCTGGATGTTTGTGATGTACTATTAGGACAACCATACTTGTGGAGGCGACATGCTATGTATGAGTCAAGGCCTCACACTATCATTATTTCTTTGGATAATTCATTATACAGGATACCAAAGGTAGCCCCACCTACCACCACCTCTTTGATCACTACTAAGAAAGGCAACAAGCTCATCTCACAGACTAGGAAATTTATTTTCTGTCTGGTTCGCACCCAAAGCAAGGGGAATATCGTCACCACATCCATGACCCCCGCGAAGGGTTCCTCCACGTAGTAGCAGTAGCAGAGGGATACGGTCATGAAAGAATAGAAGAACAACTTCTCCTCACCCACAGGGGTACCACACAAGCTTCAGGTGGGCAACAAAGTCTGGTTGCATCTACAGAAAGAACGCCTTACAAGAGCCCATCAAAAGCTCCAACCATGGCGACATGGTCCTTACACCATTACCAAGGCGGTGGGAAATAATGCTTTGGAGCACAGCATTCCTCCATTCCTTCACCTGCACCAAGTTTTCAATGTGTACCACCCTTGACCATGCTTCCCACCATTACTAGACACATCTGAGATTGCAGAACAGCTCACCAAGGACCAAGTTCAGCAGATGGAGGAACTCAACGCAATGGGGACCATTGCTTCCTAAGGGGGGAGGAATGATCCAGGTGGATGTTGGTGGCCACCCACCTATCCCATTTAGACCCCCACAACTGTCTCTTTCAATTTTTTAGTTTCTGTAATTATAGCACAATTTACTATTTTTAGCAGTTTTTCGGGTCTTGAACTTCCAAAGCTGTTTTGAGGCCCTAAACGACGTTTTTTGGGAAATCTGGGAGCAACATGGGCAATGTTGCACGAAGCGCCCCCCCCCCCCCGGTTCCAGGCCCCGAAGCGCGTCCCGTACGGAAGCGCCTAGGAAGCTTGGCCGGAAGCGCGCTTCCGAATTTTTTGCCGCTTCCTGGAAATTCGGAAGCGTTGTATGCAAGCGCCGAAGCGTGCTTCGTATGGCGCTTCAGGCGTCGGAAGCATGGCGCTTCGGAGGAGGAAGCGTGTGCTTCCCGTACGCTTCCGGAAAAGCGTTTAGAAAATCGTTTTTTTTTTTTTCTTTTTTTTTTTTTTTTTTTTTTACTTTAGGTGAGTTTGCTTGTTGGGGGTGGGTCCACCTTGGGTTAGAGTGACGAATGAAGGCAAAAAAAAATATAAATATAGCAGATGCTCCCTCATGGTAATGTTAAATTCTTAAAGTAAAAGTGACATTCTCCTTTATTTTTCATTTTCATCCTTTTACTTAAATTTTTAACATTACCATGAAATGACTCAGGATGTTTGAGAGTGGTTCCAGCCTCATTGGACTTCATATGGAGAAAATAGAATTTCATATCCTATTCAAAATTCAGCAGACTTAACAGTTTTCAGGAATTTAGGATCAATGGGATTGTGGCATTTCATTAGATTATATCAAGTATGAAGGTATGCGATTAGCATTTAATCAAGAGCACCAAGCCCTATATGTACCCTAGTGTTGGTGGTGTTAATTGTTGAACTCCTTTGTCACGCGGCACGCCCTTAGCAAAAAATTACCTTTCAATCAAGTCAAAATCATCGATCAAGCATGTTAAGCTTTTTCTACCATATTTTAAGTCTTGAATTAGGTAGTTTGATCAAAATTGGGCAATGTTGACTAATATCCCTAAACAATCGAGGTAGAGGCAAAGGCTAGACAAGAGGAGAAGAATCTAGATTCTAGATGGTTGATGCATCTAAATGGTTGATGCTCGAATAATTAATCATTAATGTACAATGGATGTTATATCTATCTTGATTTATGCAAAAATATGCATGTCTTCATGTCTTATACAATTAATTTGCTATTTGGGATGTTTGTTTAGAGTATAAATGCAAATATATATATATAGCAGACGCTTCGCTTCCTAGATTTTTGGAAAATGACGCTTCCGCGTCCCCGCTTCCAAAAAATGCTTCCGCTTCGCCCCCGCTTCGTGAAACATTGAACATGGGTCCATGAATTGATGTTGCTCTTCCCAAAGTTGTAGTTCTTGGATAGATCTTTCTAACAAGCTATTGTACCTGTCAAACGAAGATCGGGTGCCAAAGTTACGACCTCGGGAAGTTGATGTACCAACTTACCCAAAACGAGGCCCACAATTTGGCGTTTCATCTTCTAGGGTTAGGTTTTTGGATGTTAAGGGTTTTCCATTGTTTCTCAACAATAAATAGGCATTAGAGCCTCATTGTAACACAGTTTAGAGGCATGTAGCCGCCACATCTCTTCTCATAGATAAGCTACCATCGCCCTAGCTGGTTTATTTCCATTGTTGTTTGTAAGAATATTTCAGTATTTTACATTAATGAAATGAAGTATTATTTCCACTACATCTCTGTGTTTATGGTTATCTTTGTAATTTGTTGTGTTCCTATTTAAATCTGGATCAGAAAGTATTTAGAAGAGTGATTTATGGACAATGATGAGGGGAAATGGAATGAGTGGATGGGATGAGTGAAGTGAAAGGGGAGGGAAATCTTTGATGAGGGGATAGTACAGGTGATTAGGTTTCTCTTTCAGTAGTTGTATCTTGAGATGACATTACTGATGATGACTAGCCAAGATATTTAGGATCCAAATGTTATGATCAACCTTTTCATGGAAATATTTTAAAAAATGAATCATTATTTACATCTTTCAAACTTAAATAAGTAGGTACAACAACAACTCATCCTATAAAATTTATAGGACCCTAACAGTGGTTCCAATGGGGATGGCATCCTCCTTGTGAGGTGCCAAGAACATCGTAGACTAGTAGACTAATCCATTGGGCCAATCCAAAATCTACAACCTGTTCTGCCATAAAATCTCTACAGCTAAACAACTCTCAAACTAAAATCAAAACCGTTATGCAAACTGAAATCTGAATACACACTGAACTGAAATATGTACTACTATGTGAAACTGAAACGGACAAAACTTCTTGAAAAAGATGCTCAGAGTACTGAGCTTATTTGCACACAATTACCTATCCTACACTGCTAAAAATCATGCCGAATAAAATAATACAAAAATTCCAATGAATCCAGTGAAGTAGCTGTTGAAATAAGTGGACTTCTTGACTTCTTGTTAGCAAAATCAAAAGGACAACTTTACTATTGGTCCACAAAATCAAAGCTGTAATGTGTAATGGCAATTACTGATGGATCCAGTCCTTATATTAAAAAAATGGTTGAACACATAAGCTGAAAATAACCTCCATGTTGTTTTCCACGAGATCAATAAAGGCATGATCAATTAGTTTACGTTTCAAGCCTTCAATGACCAGTTGAACATGAATGATTTTTCTAGTTGTATCCTTAAGGTTAAACCCTGATTCCAACTCTGTGGTTTCAGTCTTGTGCTCAAAAACAAAACTCTCATCAATGTGCAAATCAAAAGGCAATACAATCTTCTCTTGTTTTGGAGAAGGAAGTTTTTCTAAGAACTGTTTAGGATCTTGGAAACTATATCACTGAATATGAAAATCCAAAATTTCGATGCCCTTCTCAAATCTTTCAGCAATTAACTCAAGAAAACAAATTTGACCTTCAAGAGAAAATTTGCTCGTTTTCAAACAATGAAACACAGTCGTTCAAAAAACTTCATCAATTTGAAAATCTACTAACGTATCCCTGAATTCTTTTAAAACTTCACCATATATAGGGTTTGTCACATACCCTGTCATGTTGCTTAGCAAGAAATCTGATCAATATGCAATAGAGTCACCATGAGTTTTCTGCAAATCTGGATTCTTTAACAATGTAGTCACCCTGAAAACTTTGAAGCTCTAGATACTTGAAACATGGAGTCGCTAGGTGAAAAATTCAACTTTCTTGTGTTTGATAAATGTCCACCAAGAGTAATCAGATATGGAACTTGATACTCTTTCCTGAGGAACATGAAATGTTTGTTCCCTAGTATGGTCACCACTATGTTATCACTCCGTAATTTAATAAGTCTAGCAAATAATTGCAGAGGTAACCACAAAACCACTTTGGGAGTTGGGAATCTTGCCCTTCCAACCCAAGAGAGGGATCTCTCTGTATAGTTTAGCTATGTTCTTCTGAATAATATTAGGCTAGCTATTAGGTTCAGGTTTTGGATTTTATAATTGAGTTGGGTTGAAACAAGGAAGATAAGCCATTGAGAAATGGAGTCACAGGTTGAGTTTCAATCAAGACAAGTTCTACATGCAACCTTATAAGGCAATGTAGGCACCTTTTCTGGATTCTTAAAGTTGAGATAATTTGGAGGAAAAGGTGAGGGGATCAGACTATACTAGGGAAACTAAGAATCCTGGAATTAATCAAGTTGAAAACATTTAGATTATCCTAAGCTAGAAGCTGAGTGTATTTTTCAACAAATTTTGTCCATTTACTTCTTAGAATAATCCAGAATCAATGAATAACATATGAAAAACACTGAACACAAAGATACAAATGTAAATTCACTTCACTAGCATGAGCGACATGAGAATCATGTAATTGTAGAAACTTTATTACTGAATTTTGATCAAATGAGGCTCTGTGAGCTACTTTACATCAATGATTCTTTCTTCTCCACAAGTTCCAACCCATAATACTCCAAAATTTGAAGTATTAATAGGTGAATACTTTTAAAATATATTGAGAAAATAAAATATCTAATAACTAATTACATTTTTTTCTCATCATTACATAAAATAGGAATTTTAATTTATCACTAAGTGACCAAATTCCTCCTTTACAAAGTCAAAAGACCAAGTTCAATGCACCTAGAAACCAATTGCAGAAAAACAGAGGTTGCATTTAGTGAATGTAAACTGATTTGAAACAACTTGATAGATGTTATTCAATGTTGATCCATCCATATATTTCATTTTTTCATTAGTATTCATCTTTAAACTCCTTCATATCTGATCAAATATTTCCCAAAATTCGAAATCATGCCCAAAAATAGGTTGACTATCATGTGAATTTTCCCTGTAAAACTGTAAAATTTGGTCTCAAATTTACCTTCATAAATTTCAACCTATATGACCTGTATTAAAATTGAAAGAGGTTATTGTATATGAATATATTTATAATATAAACCTCCTTCAGTTTTTCAAAATTCCCCTTCAGTTGTTCATACTCTGTTCTGGAAAATCCTGTCTAAAATAAACTTTTGCGCAGTCAGAAAAATAGGCTGAAATGATGAGAGTGGATCTCCCAATTCTTGATACTTTTGTGAAATGTGAGATATTTTTTTGTATTTTGTCATATTAGGAGAAAAAACCTCCTCCAGTTTCCCAAGATTCATCTTTGTTTGGCCACAAAACATATTTCAAAAAGATGACTAAAACAACAAAAACTCTGAAAGTTTACATACTCACAGTGCATTTGGGTGTCAAAATTTGGTGTTTTAAGGGGCATGTTGATTTTTTATGTAGATGCATGGATGAATTGCAGTATGGGTGTTAAATTGGCAACTAGGGCCAAACTCCATGTGGGTCAGCTTATTTATGGCAGCTGATATTTTTATTGGATCCCTCTTGTCGAGAGGTGTAGGATTGATCCAAAGGTCAACCGATTTCGATAAGTATTTATGGAGATATGAATTTATTTTGATTATGGATTTATTATCAAGCCAACCACATCTTATGTAGGCTCTAGAAGCCCAAACGTCATGTCTATTCAACCTCTTCATTTTAGTATAAATATAAGAGGATTTGATGTCATTTACACACACTCTTTAGGTGATCTCCTCTCCACGTCTTGGGTTTTTGGAGAAGGAGAGATCCCAAAGAGATGATGCCCTAGCTGAAAAATGATGCTCTAATCCTGCGCAGGTCAAGAAGACATCTATCCAAATGATGAATCTCTATATGCTGTTCAAGGAGACCAAATACATTGCTCATCTCTATATGCTGATACATGGGAAACCTTATACATTATACGTTGTTCATGGCTATAAATAATATACGCAGTCATGATCTGTTCATGGTTACGCAGGTCATAATCCAATGCAGTTATGGATCCGCTGAGATGTATTCATCTACGAATTGAACCCTAACACGCTGATAGGCTGCATACACTGATACGCTGATATATTTATGGTACGCTGATGCTATAAACCCTAACACGCATATGAACGCAGTTCAGTAATGAAGGCTGTACATATGAAGGCAGTCATGCATTTATGAACACAGTCAAGGTAATGAAGGCAGTATACATGGAACGCAGTCACATGATGGAATGCTGCCTAGGCAGAAGGAACACATTGTAATGTGAACGCAGTCACATTTATATATGGAACGCAGCCACATTTATATATGGATCATATATAACTCTCAGTTATATCTGGAACAGGAACGCAGTCATATATAACCCTCATTTATATATGGAACAGGAACGCAATCATATATAACTCGCATTTATATATGGAATGCAGCCACATTTATATCTGGATCGCAGTCATATATGAAATTGGAACGCAGTCACATATGGTCTCATACACTGTCCAGACACTCCTTCCATAGCAATAGATACATATATGTAGGCACACAATCACTCAGGTATATATGTATTCAACGCAACTCAGGGATATATATATCCCAGGCATTATATATATACTCGCAGTCAATATATATATACACGCACAACTTCATTCAGGAAATATATATATATACGCAATAATGAAAACAGATTACTGTAGACGATAACATGATTGTGTAGTTTGAGACTGCATGGAGGATTTCGGAACTACAGCCCAGCTGCTTTGCTAGGCTGCAAGCCATAGCAAGCAGCTAAGGCTGATAACAGTATTATAGTGCTGCAGCATGATGATGCACAGGCAGCATGATGACTATGATTCATACTAGCAGGGGCAGCATATACACAGGTAGCATGATAACGATGATGCATGAGCAGCATGAAGCATGAAGATGCATGATGCAGCATGATGGTGCTACACGGTAAGGTGCAGCAGATAGGTGAAGTCGTCACCTAAGAGATTCAGTTGAAGTAGAATATCTTCAACTCATCTCATCATTATAGGAAATGATCTATTCTCAGATCCAGATAAGTCAAAGTGTTGACTTTTGTTGTAAATGTACTCTCTCTCTCTCTCTTTCTCTGCTAAACTTTGAAGATAAAAGAAGATTTTATCAAAGGGTTTCCCCACACATTGTGGGGTTTGTCCCTGGCTCGTGCCATATCTTGTGTCCTCTTGTCTTGGCTTGTCTTCTACGTTTTATATTTATGTTCTATCTGCAGTTTATCTTAAAGCTGATGTGATTGCTAACTGTGAAAATTTAAATAAATTGTTCTAGCATAGAACATACCTAAACTTAACATGGTATCAGAGCTGAGGTGAAGACAATGCCCAAGCAAGAGTGAAAGAGCAATCACCGAAAATAGTTGGGACAAGACAAAAGGATCAATGGGATCATTATCCCGCTTCTCATTCACTAAGGGAGAAGTCGAAGCAGAGAATGTTATCAGAATGGCACAGCGGAAGTTTCTAATGGCCCATATAAAGATCACTTCATTGGGAAGTTCGAATCTAAGGAAGGAAAGGCGGATGCCTTGTTGAAATAAGTTCGGTCGTTATGCGAAGGAGTGTCCGAATGGCAAAGACACATCTCTTGATGAAGATAAAAATCATTCCTAGGACATCTTCAATGATCAAAGGAATGACTGGTAATGCAGGTCATCAAGGAAATGGTCGATTCTTCCACGAAAGCAAGGAACCCCTGAATCTCTTTTATGTACCTGATTGCAAGAAGAACCTGGTGTCCATCTCGGAAATGGAAGTCAAAGGTTATAGGGTGGCACTTATCGATGGAAAGGTACGTGTTTGAAAATAGATCTTTCAAAGATGTTTTTGAGTTCAGGTTTGTATCAAGTTGCAGGAACTCCACTGGGAACCATGTCCATTGACTCAGCACCGGAGATCTGTGAGTCAGATGGTGACTAGGATGCCTGAATTCAGAAAGGAGCATGAAGGTACATGTCTGAAATGTACCGAAGGAAAATATTATAAGGGGACCATTCCCCTCATGCAGCAGGTCCACAGGCTTGGAACAACCTCAGGAGTTTGAGACTCATGATCGGGAATCTCATGTATACAGGTGGAAGAAAGCCCTCTATGGCTTGAAGCAAAACACCTCGGGCGTAGTATGAGAGGATTGATAGCTGTCTAATGCAGCTGAGATTCACTAGGAGTGAAACCGATCCAAACCATTACTCGAAGGTTGTGGATGATAAACCTCTCGTACCAGCACCTATTTCTGACAGGTGCAGACCCTCTCATTTATAGGAGACAAAGGGAGTTGGATTCTGAATGTGGAAAGATAAGTTGCAAGCCTATGACTACCTCGAGGATCTTAACTTTCAAGAAGTTATATGGCAGTGATGTCGGACCTGATTTGGGAAATGCCTCTGAGTTTCATAAACTCATTCGCATTGATGTTCTTGGAGAACCTCCGTTCGGACATATGTGTTGCAGTTAGCATGGTGAGCTCATATTTGGTTGAGCCTCATTGGATTGGTGCCAAGAATCTTCTGAGATATCTTCAGGGCACAATCTCTCATGGATTGAGATACACTGCCAAAAATATGAAACCACATGATATGATGAGTGGGCAGGCAGTGTGGAGGATCACTAGAGCACTTCTCAGTGTTGTTTCTCTTTGGAATCTGCCTCGATATCCTAGATGAGCAGGAAGCAAAAGTCAGTGACTCTAAGTACCACCAAGGCAAAATACATTGCTACTAGTATGGCCTTCTGTGAGGTAGTCTGGTTGCTGAAGCTCTTTAGTGAGTTGTTTTGAATACCACTGTGATTCTTTGTGACAACCAGAGGGGGGATTCGATTATTGAGAAATCCTGTATTCGACGATTGCTCCAGCAGGTAGAAATCAGATACTACCTTATCTAGGATATGGTAAGTCGATGAGCAACGAGGCTCCATCGCATTAAGATGATGTACAGGTCGATACACTTTGTCAAAGCCCCATGGAAAGATCAAATTTATGATTTTCCCAAATGACTTGGAGTCGTCAAGAAACCCTTGTAGAAGGGTCCTGCATGTTGCTACATTGAGCTCTGGGAGCTCTGGGAGCTTGCGGTTCTTACTGGAGCAACATACGACCACAGGGTGACTCACCCTCCCCTGGTGGTGCGCACTGGAACAAGATGATTCGCTCTCTTGTGGGACAACATGATTCGCTCTCTTGTGAAACAGGATGATTCGCTCTCCTGTGTAGCAGGATGATTAGTTCTCCTGTGAGGCCTGGATTGATGTGTTCTCCATGGCAATTGTGGCAGGATTGATTTGTTCTCCTGTGAGGCCTAGATTGATGTGTTCTCCATGGCGGCCTGGATTGATGTGTTCTCCATGGTGATTGTAGCAGGATTGATGTGTTCTCCTATGAGGACAGGATTGATTATGTTCTCCTGTCGAGGCATCATACCCATGTAGTCTGGGACTCATGGGAAGTACCTCTCATCTGATCAATGAGTAGGGAAATGAAGTTAGGGACCGTAGTAGTACCGATGGATGCATCGTTGTATCTACCGTACTCCCTACGCTAGGATGACCTCAATTGATCTAGGATCAATGATACTGGTCTGGGACCAGTGGTAGGAGTTGTACATACTATGACGTTGACTTCAGGTCAGCTGAGACTGGTCTGGGATCAATGGTACATACTCCGAGACTGACTTTGTGTCAGTGTAGGACTAGTCTGGGACCAGTGAGAGTCATACATACTATGACGCTGACTTCGGGTCGGTTGAGACTAGTCTGGGACCAGTAGTACACTCTCTGAGCTTGCGATACTAGTCTGGGACCAGTGGTAGGAGTTGTACATACTATGACACTGACTTCGGGTCAGCTGAGACTAGTCTGGGATCAGTGGTACGTACTCCGAGACTGACTTCATGTCAGTGCAGGACTGGTCTGGGACTAGTGAGAGTCGTACATACTATGACGCTAACTTCGGGTCAGTTGAGACTGGTTTGGGACAATAGTACACTCTCTGAGCCTGCGATACTGGTCTGGGACCAGTGGTAGGAGTTGTACCTACTATGACACTGAATTTGGGTTGGTTGAGACTGGTCTGGGACTAGTGGTACATACTCTGAGACTGACTTCGTGTCAGTGCAGTACTGGTCTGGGACCAGTGAGAGTGGTACATACTATGACGCTGACTTCGGGTCGGTTGAGACTGGTCTGGGACCAGTGGCACACTCTCTTAGACTGCGATACTGGTCTAGGACCAGTGGTAGGAGTGGTACTCTCTATGACGCTGACTTTGGGTCAGTTGAGACTAGTCTAAGACCAGTGGTACACACTCTGAGACTAACTTCAGGTCAGTGGAGAATGGTATGAGACATTCTCGATCAATTCTTCTTTTTCATAGTTCAGCAGAGCTGAGTAGAGCCAGCAGAGCTTAGCAGAGCAGAGTAGAGCCAATAAAGCTGAGCAGAGTTGAGCAGAGCTAGCAGAGCCAGCAGAGCTTAGTAGAGCTTAGTAGAGCAGAGTAGAGCCAGCAGAGTAGAGCAGAGCCAGCAGAGCTGAGCAGAGCAGTACAGTCGGACTTATGGATCAATAGATGGAGTTCTCCCTAGTTGAGAAGGAGTGTTAAATTGGCAACTAGGGCCAAACTCCATGTGGGTCAACTTATTTATGGTAGCTGATATTTTTATTGGATCCCTCTCGTCGAGAGGTGTAGGATTGAACCAAAGATCATCCGATTCTGATAAGTATTTATGGAGATATGAATTTATTTTGATTATGGATTTATTATCAAGCTGACCACATCTTATGTAGGCTCTAGAAGCCCAAACGTCATGTCTATTCAACCTCTTCATTTTAGTATAAATATAAGAGGATTTGATGTCATTTACACACACTCTTTAGGTGATCTCCTCTCCACGTCTTGGGTTTTTGGAGAAGGAGAGATCCCAAAGAGATGATGCCCTAGCTGCAAAATGATGCTCTAATCCTACGCCGGTCAAGAAGGCATCTATCCAAATGATGAATCTCTATATGTTGTTCAAGGAGACCAGATACGTTTCTCATCTCTATACGTTGATACATGGGAAACCTTATACAGTATACGCTGTTCATGGCTATAAATAATATACGCAGTCATGATCTGTTCATGATTACGTAGGTCATAATCCAATGCAGTCATGGATCCACTGAGATGTATTCATATACGAACTGAACCCTAACACGCTGATATGCTGTATACACAAATACGCTGATATATTTATGCTACTCTAATGCTATAAACCCTAACACGCATATGAACGTAGTTTAGTAATGAAGGATGTACATACGAAGGCAGTCATGCATTTATGAACGCAGTCAAGGTAATGAAGGCAGTATACATGGAACACAGTCACATGATGGAATGTTGTCTAGGCAGAAGGAACGTGTTGTAATGTGAACGCAGTCACATTTATATATGGAATGCAGCCACATTTATATATGGATCATATATAACTCTCAGTTATATCTAGAACAGGAACACAGTCATATATAACCCTCATTTATATATGGAACAGGAATGCAATCATATATAACTCGCATTTATATATGGAATGCAACCGCATTTATATATGGATCACAGTCATATATGAAATTGGAATGCAGTCACATATGGTCTCATACGCTGTCCAGAGACTCCTTCCACAGCAATAGATACATATACGTAGGCACGCAGTCACTCAGGTATATATGTATTCAACGCAACTCAGGCATATATATATCTCAGGCAGTATATATATACTCGCAGTCAATATATATATACACGCACAACTTCATTCAGGCAATATATATATATACGCAGTAATGAAAACGGATTACTGTAGACGATAACATGATTGTGTAGTTTGAGACTGCATGGAGGATTTCGGAACTATAGCCTAGCTGCTTTGCTAGGCTGCAAGCCATAGCAAGCAACTAAGGTTGATAACAGTATTATAGTGCTGCAGCATGATGATGCACAGGCAGCATGATGACTATGATTCATACTAGCAGGGGCAGCATATGCACAGGCAGCATGATAACGATGATGCATGAGCAGCATGAAGCATGAAGATGCATGATGCAGCATGATGGTGCTACACGGTAAGGTGCAGCAGATAGGTGAAGTCGTCACCTAAGAGATTCAGTTGAAGCAGAATATCTTCAACTGATCTCATCATTATAGGAAATGATCTGTGCTCAGATCCAGATAAGTCAAAGTGTTGACTTCTGTTGTAAATGTACTCTCTCTCTCTCTCTTTCTCTGCTGAACTTTGAAGATAAAAGAATATTTGATCAAAGGGTTTCCCCACACATTGTGGGGTTTGTCCTTGGCTCGCGCCATATCTTGTGTCCTCTTGTCTTGGCTTGTCTTCTGCGTTTTATATTTATGTTCTATCTGCAGTTTATCTTAAAGTTGATGTGATTGCTAACTGTGAAAATTTAAATAAATTGCTCTAGCATAGAAGATACCTAAACTTAACAATGGGACATGCTGATGAAGCTCTAAAACTCTTTCTCCAATTGATACTCTGTGAAAACCCCTCTTTGAACTTTGCGTAGTCGAGGGCAGTCATGGTCATTTGTTCTTGTAAAAATGTAAATATGGGTCTCCAAGTTACCCTCATAACTTTGAAACGGTATGACCTGTGTAAAATGTGAAGGAGGTTATTTTATATGAATATTATTTTGAAATAAACCTCCCTCAATTTCGAGAAATTCTACACAAGTGCTTCATAATATGCTCTTCGAAAAGATGTCTAAAACAAAACTTTGTGCAGTCATAAAAATAGGTTGTGAAGATGTGAATGGGTCTCGCACTATGTAATACCTGTGTAAAATATGAAGTAGGTTATTGTATTTTAGTATCTTAGGAAACACAAGCCTCCTCCATTTTCCCAAGATTCATGTCGAGTTGATCATAAAAGAATTTTCAAAAAGATGACCAAAACAGGAAATAATCTATCTTTGCATAGGCATTTCAATTTTTTTTAATGCTTTTCATACTTGGAGGTTGATCTAGGAAAAACTAAGACATGGGTTTTGCAGAGGAAGACTTGTGGATGGTGAGGTGTTCAATACACTGGAGAAATTCTTATCGATAAAATGCCGATATGAGGGGGAAACTTTGCACAGACATTTTAAGTAGTCAGCCACGATGAGAACTTGAAACTGTGAAATCATTGTCCTTTCTTTGTTGTGACGGAACTACTCGCTTTCTCCTTGGGAAATGAGGGCTATGGAGTTAAATAAAGAAAGAAAATGATGGGGAAAATTATTTATAAGAGTCATTTATGGATAATG
Organism: Pinus tabuliformis; assembly: GCA_031772625.1. Classification (NCBI taxonomy): domain Eukaryota; kingdom Viridiplantae; phylum Streptophyta; class Pinopsida; order Pinales; family Pinaceae; genus Pinus; species Pinus tabuliformis. Next base: position 477,489,356 of record CM062805.1, on the reverse strand, counting down.
ATGAGGGGAAATGGAATGAGTGGATGGGATGAGTGAAGTGAAAGGGGAGGGAAATCTTTGATGAGGGGATAGTACAAGTGATTAAGTGTCTCTTTCAATACTTGTATCTTGAGATGACATTACTGATGATGACTAGCCAAAATATTTAGGATCCAAATGTTATGATCAACCTTTTCATGGAAATAATTTCAGAAATGAATCATTATTTACATCTCTCAAACTTAAATAATCAGGTACAACAAAAAATCCTATAAAATTTATAGGACCCTAACACAATGCAACAAAAAAAGAACTAATAGTCAAAGCGACAAATTTTTCTTTGATTTCTGGGCATCTGTATAAAATGGGCCCTAATGAAATATTTCGCAGATATGTCCCTGAGCATGAAAGACACAATATTTTGGTAGAAGCGCATGGTGGTGTCACGAGAGGGCACTACACAAGAAAAGCAACCACGTAGAAAATTTTGAGGGCATGACTATAGTGGCCCGCGGTGCACAATGATTCTATGGACTATTGTAGTGCTTGCCATATTTTCCAGACGACTGGAAGACCATCGCAGAGAGATGAATTTCTGTTGAATCCACAAATTAATTTGCATGCTTTTGATAAATGGGTGATCGATTTTGTGGGGCTGATCAATCTACCAAGCAAGAAGACCGGTGCGTGATATATTATTACTTCGACAAATTATCTAATCAGGTGGACTGAGGCACAACCGGTAAAGGATTGCAATGCAGACATTGTTGTGCACTTCATCTTTGAGTATATATTGTCGAGGTTTGGATGCCCAAAGATCATGATAAGCGATAGAGGAATGCACTTCCTTAACATCACTATTGAAGCATTAACAATAGAGTTTTAGGTACATATCAAAAGAGCACACTTTATCATCCTCAGGAAAATGGCATGGTTGAGGCTTTTAATAAAATTTTGGAGAATGCTCTGATGAAGGTGTGCAACGTTAACATAAATGATTTTGATGTTCACATACCCGCAATATTATGGGCATACACGACTACTTGCAAGAAATTAATAGGGCAGACTTCATTTAGACTAGTGTATGGATAGGAAGTTATAATTCCGATGGAATATATTGTACCAAGTCTTAGAATTGCAGCAGTCACGAATATGGAAGACAAAGATATTATGGAAGAAAGATTGGAACAACTGCTCGCACTAAAACAAGATCGATTTCTTATAGGATTTCACCAACAAGTACAAAAATATCGGGAAAAGGCATGGCACGATCGACATATTAAGCAATGAAATTTTAAGAATGGAGACTTGGTTTTTCTGTACGATAGTAAATTCACGCAGTTCCATCGTAAGTTCAAGATTCATTGATTAGGCCCGTATATTATCAGGGATATCTTAGGTGGTGGCACAATTTAGCTCAAGAAGCTTAATGGAGAATTATTTGTTGGGTGAGTAAACAGGAGTAGGTTGAAACTCTATAGGGATGATTATGTCCCTGAGGTTATGCAATGACTATATGAATGTAGGACAGTCTTAGTGCTATAGGCAGTTGGAAGGAAGTACGGGACTATAAAGTACTCTTCCAAAGAAGAACCTTATCAAAGAAGGAGGGTTGCGCGACATTTAGGAGGATGGTGCAAGTGGAGGAAGCTGCGATGAAGAAGGGGTAACTATGCTGCAGGGAAGGGTCTTCCGTGGTTCCTTCATAATATGATTGTTGGGGTTTCTACAGTTGATTTGACAGGGAAATTTTTGTTAAAAGGAGTGGGGGAAACGCATTTAAGGAGCATATCTGGGAAAATATGCCTCCAAATTCGCATTTATGAGGAGGATCTTGAGGAGATTGAGTGGTTTGAATTTGAAAAAAGTTATAAATATGGCACCCTGCTCCAAATTTGGACACTCTGTTTGTTGTGAATTCGTTGTGTCATTTTACACCTAAGTGTGAGTTGAGCATTCTGCTGCATGTTTGGTTAGACTTGGAAGGAGCTTGAACAAGAGTTTCTGAGTCGAGGGCTAGAATCCGTGATGACCACTTCATAGCCAACGCATACTACTTCACCAAGGTCGCCAAGAACAAATCCTACTGCCACAACACTAGTAGCCAAGAAGCAGAAGAAGCCCCAAAAGACCCCAGTTAGGCAATCACCGAGGAAAATCCCCCTAGAGAAGTGGATTAAGGAGAGAATGGATAAAGAGAAGAAACTAATGGAGCCCCAAGATCTAGATGAGGAAGAAATAGCCGATGGAATTGAGGATATAAACAAAGATGAGGTGGAACCAATCTCCAGGTTTCCACCCTATATGCCACCGAGGAAGCCAACTTCAAAGGTGACAAAGGACTAAGATTCTATCAAATAGGAGATATTTACACCTCTATTACTAGAGGAATTTTCGATTGAGGAAGAGTTGTTGGCCAGGGTGCCACAACTACGCATGGAGGATTGGGATTTCAATGATCGCAACAAGTATCCTAATTTGAGGCTTCCAAGTACCTCAAATCTATTCATAACGAAGAAGCTGGAGTGACAAGGGTTGAGCTAATGAAGTGGGCAGCAGGGATTTAGCACGCTGGGTTGTTGAATATACTTTATGTTCCACACTTTGGGCGCAACAAAAAAACAATTTGTGTGCGCCAATTATTGGCATTAGTACATGATGGGTGTCTGTGGCTCAGGACGCCAATCCCAATTGGTTATATTTCAAACCAAAGGATTACTGCACTGCCTTACCAAGGAGAAAACCTTGACGACAAATTTTTCGAGAAGTCTCAAGAGAAAACGTTGGCCGATCAAATGAAGAATGACTTCAGCTTAGTCAAGAAGTCCCGGGGCCATGTTATTAGTTCTATTGAGGCTGTGCATTTTTCCGCATCCATTTTGGTCGGTAAGATCATGAGGAAGTGTCAGGCAGATGAAGTACTAGCCCCTTTTGTATCCTTGGCTACGCAGTGCAGCAAGGGGGTCCAATTTAACTGGGTTGGATATCTATGTTAGGAGTTTTTGGATTAATGCTAAGAAGTGTAGGAAGAAGGGAAGCCATTCCACTATGCATGGCTATTGCTCTTAATCGCATTGCTAGCATGCAGAATGCCAGAGGAGTCGCAGTTCCCCACTGTAACCCCTGATGTGTGTGAGGTTGCAAAGTTTGCCTTGTTGTGGGAATCTAAAGAGCTGACCCAGGTTACAGAGAACAAAATTTTCTAGGTTCTACTTGAGATGGATCTGCGCACAGTCATCAACCAAAGGTTGCGGCTATCACCCACATTATTTCAACAATATAGAGACATTTCCAACTTTAAAATGGATTTTCATAGTGTCTTTATCTGTGCCAATAAATATTTGGAGAAGGTATGGTATGAGATACCATACTTAGTTTCTTAAGAGAACATCCTGATGATCATCAACAAGTGGTCGAGTAATTGGCTCACCCTAGCTAGGACAGAGATAGAGAAGGTGGGCACAAGTAAGACACGGCAAGCCAATGGAGGTGCACATACCGAAACGCTAGTGGGAAAGGAGAAGGTGCCTTAGAAGGTCACAATTTACCTTGAGAAAAACACCGCGCAAGACACAAAGTGTGAAGTTGAGCAGGAGACTGACGAGGGTGATCAGGGTGGTGACGACCCTTTTGTGGACATGGAGGATGTTGATTCCCCATTTATAGTGAAAAGGCAGAAGAAGCAAAGTATTGGAGGAGCACAGAAGAAGAAGAAGTCTGACTGATCCGCTGGTGCAAAGCCGATGGTCCTCACTGAGGGGGACATCGATGAGATAGGAGACATAGTCAGGGTTGTGACAGAGGAATTCTAGGGAAACATTGAACACCAATACAAAGTGATGTTAACAGAGGTCCAATAGGGCCTCAAGAAGCTGGATGTTTAGGCGAGTGCGGTTCAAGAAAACGTGACTCAGGCGAGCGTGGGTCAAGCGAGCGTGTCAAAGTTTGGTACTACTACCAAAATCACATCCAAGCATCAAAAAATGCAACTACTAGGGGGCTCTCTCCATTTTGAGACAACAAAAGAATAGGAGAGTGCGCAATACTGGAAAAATCTTAGTCTCAACCTTGCGGCATTCCCCATTGAGGCATTGCACGATTTACACCAGGGAGCCTCCGACGAATTGAAGATCCGGGAGCAGTGAGCTTTGTTGGTCATCAAAGAAGAGAAAAACGATAACCAACAGATGTTCGAAGAAAATAATAAAGTGGTGCAAGATCGCGATGAGGTAGTTGCGCGTAGCGAGCAAATGGAAGAGGCCATAATCAAAGTATGCATTGAGCTTCCAAAACTCCAGATCCTAGCCAAGGCAACTTCAGCAGAAAAACTTCAGAAACTAGTAGCAACAGTTAAAGAATTGAAGGCAGAGGTGGGCAAGGTTAGATTTGAACTACAGATGCAAATTAAAAAATTCCAGATGAAGCTGCAGCCTACAATGCCACCAGAAGTTCGAGAGCAGCACCAAGCTTCCATAAAAGTTGATATGGAACAAATTGCAACTGCAATCAAGGATTCTAGTCAAATTTTTGAAGATATAATGGAAGTGTGGGCCTCGCTGCAGGAGGACACACATGTGCATAAGAACGAAGTGGAAATTAGAGACAAGCAACTGCAGTTCGATGAGCTTAAAGAAACGTCACAGACCTTTACACCTTTGCAACGGTTCGTCCATCTTCAGGAAGGAACACTTCTATAGGGACAGATTGATGAGCTCTGGAGGAAGGCACAAATCATCTCTATGTAGACACAACCTTGGGCAAATGAGGTCTGCCATCTCTCATGGGTAATAGAGGGAAAATTGAAGATCATGCAACAAACACAAAGGATAATTGGCCTCACAGCAAAAGGAACGACAATAGAGAAGCTCATGGACGAAGTTCGACAGGCCACAGAGAAATGCACAACAACATAGAGGCTTGAAAGAAAAGATTGAGGGCGTCCCAGCTGAGTGACTCAAGGACGAGTCACATATTTGTGTTGGGAGCCCGTTGGGTAGGGGTCCCCCAGGTCTAAGTTTTGTCTGAGTCATGTAAAGACTTCATATTTTGAGGAGCGGAGCACGATTAGCACAAGGTTATAAAAGTTAAAGGGGATTAGGGTGGGTCAAATCCCTTTCTTTTGGAAGGGGATGGGAGTATCTAGAGTATTTTGAGCTCCACCCATGGTTTGCGTACCATGGTACTGTAAGGGTAAAAGAATATATAAAGGGATGTCTTAGCAATTCTAGGGGAGTCAGCTAACTTGAATGCAATGTTTTTGATTCTGTGATTAGGAGATATTTCTATATTCGAGTGAAGGGGAAGGCTCCTGCAGTTGTGTGTGCGGAGACTTTGGTAAGTATGCAGTTGTGTCCGCAGGCCCCTGCAACTATGTGCACAGGGTAAGAAATATTATATCTGTGAAGATTTAAGCTAATAAAGAAGAATTTGAGACAGATCTGTGTATTTTTTTATTTTCGCGTAGTTTCTGTGTTTTAGCCTATTTATGGTTCATTTTTGTACATTTCTTTTGCAAGCGCATCGTGTAGATTCAAATATTGTGTTAGACTAATTACACACAACTCACAAATATATTGAGTAGGAAAATACTCTACGACTATAACAATAATATTGATGGTTCGTGAAGGTCAGATTAAGCCCTAAACTGAAGAAACCTTATAGCCACAATGCATAACCCCTATGGATGCAAAAACTTGGTTCTGGCATCCCCTAATATTGCCTCGGGTGAGATTGAGGTCTGTGCTACGCAGATCATTGCCAAAAGGGCTGGTGGTATAGGGTTTTGTTGGTTAGCACAGCTAACTCTAAACCTGGTTCTAAGCCCCTCAAGCCAACAAACGGCCTGAAAATGCATGTCCAACCTACCATACATGCATGAACATAACCATGAAAATGCATGCATAACAACATATAGAAATTGACATGCATAACAAATGCCTATACAACCATACACTCATGATGACACATTCCACAACAACATCATCAACCTTCACATGGCGAGATCACTACAACCATGGTCAATACCATGTAAATGAAACACGCACATGGACTACAAGGATAAGCAACACATATGCAACTGACATGAATGCATGACGAACACACCGCCCATCTAGTCCGAGGGTTGAACCATGCTCTAATACCACTCTGTGGTATTAGATATGACCCAAAGAGAGCGCAAACCACTCTGATACCACTCTGTAACACCCTCCTCCCATATCTACCCAGGTAACCAACCAACCAGGGTAAACATGTGATGAGAGGATACTATGATATGATTCAACCTCCTAGGTGTCCTTAAGGAAGTGGAATCGACAGAAACACATCAAACATACCTTCCACATCAACAAGAACAATCTTAGAATTCATCCCAACCATAAAGGTATCATGCCCCTGGGTCCCGCTGAGTTTTTAAGCTATTAAACCTTTGGACACTCCCATGCTATGGGCATGCCAGCGTCCAGAGTGCTCTGGACGCTCCCACAAACCTGCATGTCGATGTCTAGGGACTATTTCTAGTAGACCTCCGCTAGAGTCCATGAGATTTAAGGCACTTTTCAAGCCCAGAATTCTGATCACTACCAAGAACTTGGTGTAACATCTGGAATCCATTAAACACATGATGACAAGACTAATAAACCAAAAGATAATTGCATGACTAGGCCTGACCATCCCCGACCAGGATTGACATTCTCTCAAACACTTGGCATCAATACAATCCACAGATCTAGGATATAAGAAAAATCATGAATGACTAAAAACTCTTACGAGACATGACAAAAAGGATCACCACCTTCTCCCTTGAACTGTTATGACATCAATTAGGCATTGCATCCATTATCCTTTTAGTTACAAGTAAATACATGAAATAAACAAGACAATAACCATTCATATAACCAATATTAAACCATAAAAATAATAGTGAGATATCAGCCATTAAATCCACATATTAATAAGTACAAAAGCAAGAGAACTTAGATTTTATTAAACATAGGCAAATCCGACCAGGTTTAGGACTTCCACATACCAGTCGACCGTAGACATGGTTGAACAAAATATTTATTTCAGCTAGTCACCCCCGTGTTATATTCCAAGAATTAATGTGGGTTCTCATGGATAAACCAATCCAAAAACAACCAAGGGAATCTATAAGTTAAACCACCTCCACCCTCACCAAACCATGATCACACCAAAACAGTGCTCTGATCACAAAACCAAACTGAACTTGGAATGTCATCCAAAATCCATCACTATACTTGAGGAATTTTCCTTCTCCTTGTCTCTCGGGCTTTACCTCAATCTAATCCCGGATCACTAGGCCCTAAATCGAGACACCTCCCTCAGGCTTTACCATGTATCCTGCCAAAACTGGTCAAGGGATTCCTAGGCCTTTGGGACTGAATCTTGAGACCACCTCTGCCCCTAGATTCCAAAATCTATCCAGCAATTCCAAATCTCAAAACCAACATCAACATCCCAAAACACCACGGAATCTGGAAAAAGGTAAGGCTAGGTTGAAAACTACTGTCATAACCCAACAAAGCCAAGCCACTGACAACAAGAGAACCATACACAAACATGAAAACACATGCATGTCAAAACCAACCAAGAAATTGTTGTGGCCAGCAACAACCCCCCTTCTTATTTAGTTTTCTCACTAATACTAAATAAGTGGGGACCCTTATCCATAAAATTTAAAAAAATAAATTAGGACTTGTATTCCCTTTTTGAATAAATCTTACTATCATAAACTTAGGAGAATACCCGAAAATCTGAAAAGACTTAAGTTTTATGATAAGTTCGAACAAAATCGTTCTTTCAATAAAGAGCGTCGCATCGCAAAAAGGTAATAGATGCCTTCCTATAAACAAAATCCTAAGATTGAGAAATCACGATGCGAGATCACATACTAAAGAAATTCATCGCATCACAGTTTTCATGTGCTTCAAGTATCACTTAAAGTGAAATACCTCAAACCGCCGATATGTGATGGTGCATCTCGCAAATCACATTTCGCAGAAAACATATGGTAATGGATGATTGCCACACGTAACGGATCAGCGATATTGCGATCTGCGATATTGTGAAGCAAATCACAAAATCGCCTTATCGCAGATCTGCAAGGCTCGTCGTTCAAAAAAGCTTTTCCATAAACCGATGCCCAGTTATGCACGTTAATGTTAATTTAATGAGTTAGTTGGTAATCATTAATGAAATATGGTTTTGATCTAATCGAAGAGCCATTTCACGTAAGGTGATATATTTTATATGATTTTGGCATTTAAAGCTTTCCCATCACCTTTTTCTTATCATTACTCTTTCCTCATTTGCAAATTGCAGGAGCGAAAAGCAGAGAGGTATACATAGCAGTGTTCAGAATATTATGGGAAAGAAAGGAAAGGCTCCGAGTTCTGAAGACAAAGAAATGACACCCTTATATACAGACACCACCTGTAACAGAGATGTCGGCATTACTACTTGGGAAGGCATGCACAGTCTACTTGAGGAAGAAAATCCCAGAATAATGGGGGTTACAACTACTGCAGACTCATGCGGATCATCTGAGGTGTCAATTATAGAACTAGCATGCTCGTTCTTGCACCGGATAGCGGCGAGGCCCAAGATTCTTCCATACAAAGACATGGTTAAATGGGTAATGGATAATGCTGAGATAACAGACTGATAGTTTAAGACTCAGAGCTAAGAACTCATGGAGTCATTCTTTCCACAAAATTTAAGTTTTACATCCTCTAACAAAAAGCGCGCAAGAGGAAAAAAATAGCACCAGGGAAGCCCGGATCAAGAAACGGAGGCAGTTTCCAGGAAAAAGTGCTAAAGGAAAAAGACAAAACCTGAGCTCTAAAAACCAGTGGTATTTATGAGGGATATCTTCAAGTGGTATGTAAATTTCTACCAAATGTGCAGCATCTACAGACAAGCTAGAGACAAAAGGCTCAGAGAAAATTCCATCAAAAGGTTAACCAAGTTAAATTGGGATTCTTACTGGCAGTACTTGGTTAAACCACACAATCAGTGCATGACTCTCAAATGTCTTTCTAACTCTGCCGAGAAGATGGTGCCAGCACTTGTCGATTCCGTTTTCACAGGACAGCTAAAGTCGGAGGTCGGCCAGCCAACTCTCCTCAAGCCAATGCTGGATGCTTGCAATTGCAAGGAACAAATACGTAGATAGTTAATTGCCAGTTTTACTTTTAGATTCAGTTTTAGTTTTAGTTTTGCTTTATTTTTGCATGAAATGAGGACGGTCATTTAAACCGCCTCCCATATTTTTGTAATAAACTATTTTTAGATTTAGCTATTAGTATTTAAACCCTTCTCATGCATTTAGAGAAGGGCCCTGAAATTTATCAAAATCTTGTCCTCAGTACATGCACTTCTGCACCCTCTGAGGAGGTTTTGATGAATGAATGGAACAAGATTTATTAACATCTGTGTTTAATATCTGATACTTAAATTGCACTTTTGTACTCTTAGTAGATGTTGAATTAAGAAGAGATAAATCATTATTATTGGAGCTCATGAGTAGAACTCGTTATAAATGGTACTTTTATCTCTTAACAATTTATGCTTATGTGTTAAGGTGATATTCATGTTCAGTTATTTATGTATGAATGCTTGAATGCTTGAGTTATCATTTGGCACTTCTGTACGGTGATAGCCATTTATTTATGCTTAATATATGAGTGACTTATTATGCGATATGTTTTTCACAATTGTTTCATCTAACTTTTTATACGAAATAATTTATCTTTATTGAATTCTTTTCTCATAGCAATTGAATGATCTTTATTACCAATTGCCATTAGAAATTATTTTAGATCGCATAACTGAAAGATTAAATCCCGGGTTAGTTTTAGAATTAGATATTTCTATTCATTAGAATACAATTGCATGTTGTTAAATTAGACTTAGAATAAAAGCATTTTACTTAGAAATTATTAGGAAGGAAATATCAATTCTCAACACACACACACATAAATTGGGAAACTGGTCCCATATCCCCAGTCGGACCCACTATACCAAATGGAAAAGGAGCTGCTAACCAAGGTCCGGACCAGGTGGGTATCCCCCTTGTTGTAGACCTGATTTTCGGGGCTTCAACATATTTGGCGCTAGAAGGAGGGCCCCGAACTATGAATGGCAAGTAAATCTAAATCTAAATACCATTCTAAGAGTAAATCGCCCTCACCATCTCCCCCGACTTCTCCATCGCATTTAGAATCTTTAAATATTGAGCGAGAAGTTGATAAAACAACAACCACTACCACAAACCCGAACATTTCAGAGAAATCTACTAATGAAACTCTTGAAGTTGACTCTTTGATCCATAAACTTCAGCGATTTTCTATATCACCCCAAAAATCTAAAAAATCTCAAGGTAGTGTGACTTCGCAATATAACCCTTCTCATCCCCTTACCAGATTGTAGAGTGAAAAGTTTGGTATCGAACCAACTGAATTACCTCTACCTACAAGGAAGAGAGCAAGGAAATCACCTAAAGGGTCTGATAGCGAGACTCATTCGTCATCATCATCCATCTCAACCTCTCCACCGTGAAGTCAACCATCCACTCCTCCACTTCAAATTATCATCTACCAGACCACTGGAACTTCAACATCTGCTTCTCAATCATCTGGAACTGTAATATCCTCATCTTCACAACCACAAGGATCATCTTCTGTGCTTTCCTCTGTTAGTAGTTCAATGATGGCCCAAACTCCGTGGAATAACCCAGGGGCAATCTTAATGCCTGCGCCCTTGAGTCAATTACCGACCCATCCTGAAAAATGGCTACCTAAGTTTAATCTTGAAGCAGGCATGCTAGCAGAAGAACACATAAACAACTTTATGTTATCTATAAATCTCAATGGGGTTACTAATGAAGACGCTGTCGTCCGGCTCTTTCCTTACACTTTGCAAGGAGCAGCCGGATCATGGTATTTCTCATTACCATCCGGATCTATCACTAGTTGGGATATTTTCCAAGAACAATTCTTGACTAAGTTCGGTGATGACAGGTCTACTGCGACACTGATCAATGACCTGTCTAACCTTAGGGCTAAATCAAGGGAACCTGTCAAAGATTTTAACTCGTGTTTCAATAAACTTTTGAACAAAATTCCTACCACCTCCAAGCCTAGCGAAGAAGTTCGAAGTGAATGGTACATATCTTCTCTACCATCAAACATAGCAATCTTCGTTGATAGAGCTAACAAAACAACTTTAGCTAACAATATGAAGGAAGCAATAGCAGTAGAGAAACGTATCATAGCCTTAGAAAAGAAAAATGTTGTTGACGAACGAAAATCTAAGAAGGTTACTTTTAAAGAAGATCCCAAGAAAAAACAATCGAAAGACCCATTTGATTTAGAAGGATTGCAGAAAGTTTTGAAAACCATGTCTAATGAAATGGTTGACATAAAGAAACAAGTAGCAGAGACTTCTTCTAAAAATCCTTACAAGCCTTATAGAAGAAATCCTTCAAATGATTCAAAGCCTCCCAATGCTATCAAAAATGCTGAATCAGAAGAAGAAGAGGAAATTTCCAACGAGGAACCTACTGATGAAGAAGAAGTTGTAGAAGTACAGGGAATGTGGGATTTCATCCTCCCAGATGAAGAGGATCAAGAGGCATCACCAGTCAATACTAGAAGTAGAAATCAACTCGATCCTCCTCAACTTACTCCTAAGCCAAAGAGAAAAAGCTCAGTGTCTAGGGATAAAGTCGCGGGAAAGAAAACGTCACCCAAAGTGACTCAAACAAGCCCAGTCCAAACAGATTCACCAACTCCATCTAAAACATTGATTGTTTCTGATGAGATGGAGTATAATATCGTAGAAGACATGAAGAAGACTAGGGCTAACATTACTTTTTATGAATTGAGCAAGTTAAAACATCAACAAAAGCTACTTTTGAAAGAGTTACACGCAATACCAGTTGCACCTCTGCATGCCATTGTAATCTCGCAAGCTTCTCATGAGATGGGAAGACCTCCAACTAATGTGACTAGTAAAGTTGATCCAAACGATATCGCTCTAATTTGAGGTAGGTAAAGATCTCATACTCCCCATTTCTTCTTACTGTTGATTCAGGAGCTTCATCTAATATCTTACCTAAATCAATATGTGCAAAGCTAAACGTTCAATCTCAAAAATCTACAGTACGCATAGTTCAGCTGGACCAGTTGCAGGTTGAAGTGATCTGTGAACTAAATCAGGTTACCATAAGGTTGTCATCTAATTCAAAGGTATGTCAAGTTATTGATATTTTAGTTGCAGACATTCCAGAATTTTATGGCTTAATTCTTAGCAAGGATTGGTCTGAAAAGCTTCATGGATATTTTGCAACCAACTAGTCGCATATGTGGCTCCCTTACAATGGTAAACCAAATCAAATAAAGGTTGAGCGAGAAAGGCATCAAAAATACATAGTAACAGAATTGGAAGGAGAAAATGAACCTGTAGCATACAGCAACAATATAATTGGCAACTATTTTGTTGACTCTTTCTTAGGAAATTTCAATGCTCATACTTCGCCTTACTTAGAACATTTTGTTTTATCTCAAGTAGAAAACTTTTCTCAAACAGATAGTTCTAAATGTGTTAATTTCATAGATAGTCCTGTAAATAAATCTTTATTTTGGAAGTTATTTTTTGATGGTTCTAAGTCTAACGATGGAGCAGGAGTAGGATGCGTATTAGTTAGCCCAGAGTGAAATAAAACTATGCTAACTTGTAGACTCAAGTTCGATTGAACCAATAATACTGTTGAATACGAGGCTTTAATCCAAGGATTATACAAAGCAATCAGACTAGATATCAAGTATCTACAAGTTTTTGGAGATTCTGAAATTGTAATTAGACAGGTACGAAATACTATACATTGTCTATCAGGTCATTTAAAGCATTATCAATCTTTAGTGCAAGATCTGACTGAACATTTTATAGCATTCAATATTTCATCAATTCCCAGACTCCAAAATGCTAGTGCTGACCTCTTGGCAAACGTAGCTTCCAAGCTCATTCCCTCAGAAGACTATAGCCCAGATAGATTCTCAATTGAATTGATCTTTAGACCCTCGATTCCTGATAACATTACCAATTGGAGAATTTTCAATGATGATCCTGATATTGTAAGCTTCCTCACATCAGAGGGATCTTACACTAATCAGATAATAGATGAAGACCAACATGACAAACAGTTGCAACAAGATAGCACTAATAATGCTATGCCAAAATCAGTAGTCAAATTGGAAGACCTATATGATTTGAAAAACCGATTCAAAAGATCTACCAATTCAAAACTTCAAAGTTCAACTCTGAACTATGAATTAGTAAATCTAGGAACTGATACCAAGCCGCAGAATATCAATCTAGGTCTTGGCCTAGCCCTTGAAGAAAGATTAGCGTACGTTCGTCTCCTAAAACAATACAAAAGTGTCTTTGCCTGGAACTATGATGAACTTAAGACTTATGACAATTCTATCATTTAGCATACTATCCCAATGATAAACGATGAAAAACTTGTCCAGCAAAAGCTGAGAAGGATTCATCCTAATTTGGAAAATCAAATTAAGTCTGAGCTCAATAAATTATTGAAAGCCAAATCATTTTTCCCGTTAGACATTCTAAATGGGTTTCCAATATGGTTCCCATTAGAAAGAAAAATGGAGACATTAGAATTTTCATTGACTTTCGAAATCTTAACAAAGCCTGCCAAAAAGATAATTTTCCTTTGCCTCCCATGGAGCAAATATTACAAGTGTTAGCTCTGCTACTAGCTTCAACAGGTGAAGGTCAAATTCGGGTCTGTCTGTATGGTTTGTGCTTAAAAAGGGACTGGCGTCAGCTATATTTCTCATTTTCCTTCACTCTGCTTACACTCGCATAACCCCTGCTACCTCCGTTTTACCTCTAAATCCCCGGATAAACCCGCTTTCCCTTAGATTTCCCCCAAGTCCAACAAAGTCCTTTTCAGCCCCTTTTCCTTAGCCTCAGGTGCTTAACCTATGAAGCTGCGCCCATATAACCATCCGCCTGAATCCCCACCGTCGATAGCACATCCCGATCCAACGGTCTCTGTGCTTATCCCGCTCGTTAACCTGGTAGCTCGTTCCACCGTCCGATCATCACTACCACACGATCCAACGGTAGTCGCACCTCCCGCTAACGAAACTTGCCCACGCGTTAACTCACGATATCAGCGGTGTTCAAATAGTCCCATCCGCCACGTGTCGAGCACTGATTGTGATCGCGCCCCCCGCATACATTTACCGCCCTCCTTCATAAGCGGTGTGGGGAAACCACTTATCGCCATCCCGCCCATTCCCCCGCTCATTATCATCCGCGCAGCTCCCGCCCTCGATCACCATTGCATCTGCCCACCCGCAATCCAACGGCCCTCATCTGTTCGCCTCTCGTTCATGTCCGATACCTCCCACTGAAAGATCTCCACCGCTCATTTGTTATATCTAACAGCTGACATTGATTCCCGTCGTGCCCATGCATCCGCCATGCAGTCTTTGTGCCCCCGACCTCTACCATGTTTCCGAAGGAAGAAGGAGGCAAGAATCTGGTACCCTACGCCATTACTCCTCAGCAACCGCGTTCAAAGAGCAGCATGGCTGAGAAAGAAAAGGACAACCTCGAGCAGTTAAAGGCATTTATCAGTTATGGAGTTTCTTTCTGTACAACACTCCACCTGTTCAGGAAGGACAACAGAGCAACAGAGAATGTCAAATTAATTTATTGAAGCAACAGATTGTATCAGAGAGTTAAGGTGGTTGGTGGTCCATTATGACCCCTCCATGCATAGGATAGCAGATATTTTTGTAATCAACCTCTATATATACCCAGAAACAAGATGTAATGAGGTTGATGATTGTTGTTTTGATGTAAGGTTCAACTTCTGGAGACTGTAACTACTGTGATACCTGCAGCGTCTGGTCTTCATTTTCAGCTAGTACAAACTTCTTTTGCTGTTAATTGCTCACTTTCCACTTCTTCTTTGTTCTAGGCTGTGCCTGTTATGCATTTTTCATGTGCTCTTGATGTTTTAGCATTAGAGGGGTTGTCATCCCACCTCTATGTTAGAATCTATTATGTATCATTGAATGTGTATGCAGGTTTCTGTTATTTTAATGCCAGATAACTATCATCCTATCTGTGCATTAGGAAATAGATTTGCAGACCTCTTTACTGGTTGCAACCGGCCATCACAGGGTCCTGTGCATCTGTTGGTGTGGTCAGTATTCTCCATCTTCACCTATTCCTTAAACTGTGAGCGATTGGTGGTCTAAAGCCTTGTAGTCTGGGGGTGTTCACCCATGTCTGGGGTTAAGCATAGTAGAAGTGGTTATCTGGCTTGAATATGCATCATTCCTTCCACTCATCCACCCATTTCCAACATTTTTGTTGAGTTTGTAATGTTCCCGAGCATCTATGAGATACAACCTAGGAGAGTTTCTTGGGGTGATAACATTAATTGGCGTCGTTGCCGGGGAGAGGAGATTGAAGCTCAGCTTCCCTGGGAGAACGACACAGTTCCATATTTTGATGATAGACAAGGTCTGGGCACATTTCTGGTTTTAATTATCTATCTGGCGACTCTACTGGAGGAAGACCAACCTTTGGCGACTCCACAATATAGTCCTGGCTCAGTTTGTGAGGCATACTCGAAGAAATCCTCAAAAATCACCAGCTGAATCAGTGCCTGACACTGAGAAGATTGTCAAGTCGAAGAAAACATCACAAAAAGGAGCATCAGGATCAGGTAAGCCCAAGAAATCTTATCTGTCTTTGCATGAGGAGTTTTTAGTTGGGAATACACAATTTGAAGACTTAGAGCCTAGTGTTGCTAGTGAACAAACACCTGCAGAGATTCATAAAGCTCCTTGTCCATCTAGTTCCCCTTTGAATCTCAGTCCAAAGAAAATTTCCCATACAGTCCAGAACATCCCGTTGTCTCTGTCATCCATTTCATTGTTTCAAACTACTCAATCTGCCAGTGTCCTTCCACATATCCCAGTCATGGCAGGCCAACAAGTACCTACGAAGATAGAAAGAATTGTAGCTGCCAGGTATGGACCTCTGGTCTTGCCCGTTCCTTTGAATCCCATGCCTGTGGGAGAATATCAGAAGTATATGCCCAAGTTCACTGGTACAGAGGGAGTAACAGCAGAAGAACACCTTGAGGCTTTCTATAGTTATGCTGATAACTTCGATATAAGTGAAAATGATGTTTGGATGAGAGTTTTTGTCCAAAGCCTTGATGGAGAGTCTAGAAAGTGGTTCAGGGAACTAGCCCCTAGATCTATTGCTGATATTGAAGCCTTAGATGAAGCATTTTTTAAGCACTAGGGAGATAAAAAGGACTTGTTATATTACCATACTAAGTTTGGTAACCTAAAGAGAGAAAATGGGGAATCTTTGCCCGATTTTAATAAAAGATTCAATCGTATGTATAGTAAGATACCAACTGAGGTAAAGCCCACCCTCACCTCTGCCAAACTCACTTATGCCAATGCTTTTGACTCTGATTTCTGCCTATTTTTGAGGGAAAGGAGATGTGCTACTCTGGCAGACATGCAGGATGCCACCCTAGAGGTGGAATCTAATATTATGGCTGCGGAAAAGCTCAAAACACATGCTGATAGAAGAAGGCAGAGAGGTGAGGATTCTTCTTCCTCTGCCTCATCTTCAGAGCCTAAATTAGATAAAATGACTAAGATGATAGAGTCATTGGCTGCTGAAATTTCTAAGCTAAAGGTTGAGCAGAATTCAGCAAAGACAAGGCAACATAACACATTTGCTCCAAGAAATCCAAATCCATTCAGAAGAGAAACTGAACAATTACAAATAATTCAGAGGGGTAAAGAAACAAATGAAGAACAAAAGGTTAAAGCTCCTTTCCAGAAGGTAGTCATGGAGGAGGAACAATCTGAAGATGAGGATGAAATTCATTGCATGGAAGATAAAGGTAGTGCTACCTTTTTTACATTGGCTGAATATGAAGAATCATTGCTGCAGGAACAAGATAGTCAGGAGTGGGACAGAGAAGCTATTCTGCAGACTGACGAATAACAAAGATATAATCTGAGATCAAATGCAAAAAATGTCAAGGAGAATCCTGCCCAAAGAGCTGTTGTCAAAATAGAGTCACAGAATATCAGGCAGAGAAGACCAGCAGTTGATCCAGTCACCCTCAAAGCACCAGTTCAAGAGGTAAGAGGTTCTAATAAGTTACCTTCCTCTTTTAGCTTAGAGTCAAAAGTCCAGAAGCTAAAAATATCTATGCCTCTAGTAGAGTTGGTGAAGAGTGAAATATTTAGGAAACCTATCCTTGAAGCTCTTGAGCTGGAAACCACACAAACCTCCACTGACTCTGTCAATTTGCAAGATGACAAGCCTGCCATTGTGCTTAGCCCCATGATTGAACCTGTTGATAATAATTCTCCATCTTTTTATGTCTCCTTGACTATTCATGACAAAATCCTCCACAATTGCCTGCTAGACACAGGGGCCAGCCACAATTTGATGCCTAAAGCTGTCATGGTAGAGTTAGGCCTTGATATCACCAGACCATACCATGATTTATTCTCTTTTGATTCAAGGAAAGTGAAATGTCTAGGATGGATTAAAGATCTGGCCATTACCCTAACTCAGCTACCCATGAAGAGTATGATGATGGATATTGTGGTAGCAGATGTCCCTCCCAAGTTTGGCATTCTACTGTCTAGAGGATGGATTAAGAGATTGGATGGGACATTACAAAATGATTTATCTTATGCCACTGTCCCAGTTTTTGGAGGAGAAAGCAGGAGATTGTACAGAGAAGCACAGTTGGCATACATCATCAGTGATGAGAAGAATCCTATTAATCATCCCATATATGTTGTGGACACTGATTTTGGAGCATGTATTCTACAAATAGAGGAATCCCAGAAGGCCACAATACAGATCAAGAAACCAACAGTTCAGGCCAAGGAAGAGCAAGGAAGTCGAGTTTGGGAGATGTTCTTTGATGGAGCATGTTCTAGGGAGACTGCAGGAGCAGGGGTGGTGCTCGTATCTCCAGAGCAAGAAAGCACGCATCTGTCTTTCAAGTTGGCTTTTCAAGTCACCAACAATATAGCAGAGTACGAGGCTCTGCTATTGGGCCTTAACGCAACAAAAGATAGAGGAATCAGGAACATAAAGGTGTTTGGAGATGTTGATCTGATCATTCAGCAAGTAAATAAAACATTTCAGGCAAAGCACCCAAGGCTGAAAGCGTACAGAGATGAGGTATGGAGACTCAAAGGTTCCTTTGATTATTTTTGTATTTCTTATATCCCTAGAGCCAAAAATCAACTTGTTGATTCCCTTGCTATATCTGCTAGCCTGTTTATCCCTCCCATGCCTCCCAAACTAGTTTATGAAGTGCAAATGAAATACAGACCATCCTTGCCTGATAATGTCCAGCATTGGAAAGTTTTTGAAGATGATGATGAGATAAATAGGTTTCTGCAAGTCATTGATGAGTTTTCCGAAATGCAAATTGACCAAGAAAATGAAGCCTTGGAAGAAAACCCCAAATTCCAGCTTAGAAATAAAATTGGCAAAGATAGCATTGTCCAGCTTCCCAGCAATTATATTCCTAAGGGTTTAATTCCTTTAGAAACACTGTTTGACTAGAATGATGTGCCTTACAAGGCTACCCAAAAAGAAGATCAATCTGCAGTCTGTAAGCATGATATAGGAAGTCCAGGTCAGCCTAGATACGTAAATTTGTCCACTCATCTGTCTGCTGACCAAAGTTCTGAATACTACAAATTAATGACGCAATTTGCTGATGTGTTTGCTTGGGAATATAGTGACCTGAAAACCTATGATAAAAAGATTATTCGGCACAAAATCCCTCTAGAAAAAGACACCATACCTTTTAAACAGAAGCTGAGACCAATAAATCCTATGCTTCTTCCTCTGATTGAAAAAGAAATTAAAAAATCGTTGGCTGCCAAGATCATAGTCCCTCTCAGATATTCAAAATGGGTAGCCAACTTGGTGGTAGTAAGGAAGAAAAGCGGAGAAATCAGACTATGTGTTGATTTCAGAAACTTGAACAAGTGCTCTAAAAAAGACAACTATCCTCTACCCAAGATGGAGCATTTGTTGCAAAAGGTCTCAAGAGCCAAAGTAATGTCTTTCCTGGACGGATTTTCAGGCTTTAATCAGATTGTTGTGCATCCAGATGACCAAGAGAAGACTGCATTCACCACTCCTTGGGGCACTTTTATGTATGCCAAGATGCCTTTTGGGTTGATGAATGCTGGAGCTACCTTTCAGAGAGCTATGGATATAGCATTTGTGGGAGAGAAGGATAAGTTTGTCCTTATCTACCTAGATGATATAACAGTATACTCCAGCAACCATCAAGATCATTTGCAGCATTTAAAGAAAGTGTTTCTGAAGTGCAGAAGGTTTGGAATTTCAATCAATCCTAAAAAATCACAATTTGCTTTAGAGGAAGGCAAGTTGTTAGGACATGTTGTTTCTACTGCAGGTGTTCAAATTGACCCAGAAAGAGTAAAAGCAATACAGACTTTGTCTGTCCTGAGATCGAAGAAGGATATCCAATCCTTTCTGGGCAAAATAAATTTTGTGAGGAGGTTTATACCAAATTTTGCAAAATTGGTAAAGCATGTTACCTCCATGTTGAAGAAAGGGTCAGAGTTCAGATGGACTAATGCAGCAAGAATATCATTTGAGTCTATTAAAAAAGCCATTATGGAAGCTCCCACTCTAAGCAGCCCAGATTACAGCAAGGAGTTCCATATATTTTCATTTGCCTCTGAAGACACCATTGCAACAGTTTTATTGCAAGCAGATGAAGAAGGTTCAGAGCATCCAGTGGCATTTTTCAGCAAAAACTTAAGGGATGTTGAACTGAGGTATGACATTATTGAAAAACAAGCATATGCTCTTATCAAATCCTTGAAAGCTTTCAGAGTTTACATTCTGCATTCCAAGATAATTGCATATGTACCCTCTGCTGCAATAAAAGATGTCTTGACACAACCTGATGTTGATGGAAGAAGGGCTAAATGGATTGCAAAGTTGATTGAATTTAATATAGAACTGAAGCCCACCAAGCTGGTCAGAGGTCAGGGTCTTGCCAAGTTATTGGCTGAAGAAAATTGCAGAGCATTGGATATTGATTTCCTGTGTACAGTTGCAGAAATTGGTCAGACAGATGAAGAAGAGGAAACAATTGAACCAGAAAAGAATCAGACACTGGCCGAAAATCTAGCTTCTTGTGATTGGTATTCTGCAATAGTTAAATTCTTGCTGAAGCTAGAAATCCCTCCAGGCCTTACTTAGAGTCAAGCCAAAACTATTAAGCTTAGGGCAGTAAAATATTGTATCCATGAGAATCTACTCTACTAGAGGGATCCATCTAGAGTGCTTTTGAGGTGTCTGGACAAAGAACAATCAATGGAAGTCATGCAGCAGTTTCATTCCAGCATGTGTGGAGGGCACCATTATTGGAAAACTACTGCCCAAAAAATTCTCAGAGCTGGGTATTACTGGCCCTCCTTATTTTATGATGTATTTTCATTTGTTAAATCTTGTGACAGGTGCCAAAGAGTTGAAGGAAAACAGCAGTTGAAGTCCCTGCCCTTAAAACCAATACATGCAAAAGGACCTTTTCAGCAGTGGGGCTTGGATTTTATTGGAGAAATCAATCCACATTCCAGTGGCTAGCACAGATGGATATAAGTAGCCACTGATTATTTTACTAAATGGATTGAAGCAATCCCTACCAGGAAGGCTGATCATAATGTGGTCATGAAGTTTTTGATTGAAAATATCTTTACCAGATTTGGTTGTCCACACAAATTAGTCACAGACAATGCAGCAACCTTCAAAGCAAAAGAATTGGTGGAAATGTGTGATTCAATGGGCATTAAACTAGTTCATTCCACCTCATATTATCCTCAAGGAAATGGTCTAGCAGAATCCTCTAATAAAAGCCTGATAAGGATAATTAAGAAGCTGTTGGAGAACAGTAAAAGGAATTGGGATTCTAAGCTCAAATATGCGTTGTGGGCTGATAGAGTAACCATTAAAAGATCCACAGGGAATTCTCCTTTCAGGCTGGTATATGGCACTGAAGTTGTATTCCCAATTCAGTTAACTCTCCCTGTGGAAAAATTCCTTCAAACAGAATAGAATGAAGAAGAAGACATGGAAAAAAGGATCACTGATTTGGCAGAGGTACATCAGATTAGAGAACAGCTGGTTGAAAAGGTTGCAGCACATCAGAAAAAGATCAAGGATGCTTTTGACAGGAAGACAAAGACAGATAATTTTCAGGTTGGAGACTTGGTGCTGAAGTGGGATGCACTAAGGGAAAAGAAAGGCAATCATGGGAAGTTTGATGCTTTCTAGACAGGGACTTTAATCATTTCTCATATTCAAGGGAACAACGCCTTCATACTGAAAAGTATGGGGGGAGAAGCAGTTTTTGATGGTCCAGTTAATGGGCGCTTTCTGAAAATTTATGTGATTTAAGGTCTTTTGGCCTTAAAATTGTAAATATTTGATTTTATCAGTTTTAGTATAGGATCAGTCAGACTCCATGCCCAATGGAACACTAAGAATTTTGCTAAATTGTTTTCATCGGAAAGGCATTGATCTACAGGTTCTTGAGACCTCACAGGGAGGATCTCATCCCCAGAAGGAGCCAGTGTTAGCTCTGCTACTAGCTTCAACAGGTGAAGGTCAAATTCGGGTCTGTCTGCATGGTTCGTGCTTAAAAAGGGACTGGCGTCATCTATCTTTCTCATTTTTCTTCACTCTGCTTACACTCACATAACACCCGCTACCTCCGTTTTACCTCTAAAGCCTCAGATAAACCCGCTTTCCCTTAGATTTCCCCCAAGTCCAACAAAGTGCTTTTCAACCCCTTTTCCTTAACCCCGAGTGCTTAACCTATGAAGCCGCGCCCATATAACCCTCTGCCTTAATCCCCACCATCGATCGTGCATCCTGATCTAACGGTCTCTGTGCTTTTCCCGCTCATTAACCTGGTAGCTCGTTCCACCGTCCGATCATTCCTGCCGCACGATCCAAGGGCAGTTGCACCTCCCGCTAATGAAACTTGCCCACGCATTAACTTGTGATATCAGTGGTGTTCGACGCGTCCCATCCGCCACGTGTCGGGCGCTAATTGTGATCGCGCCCCCCGCGTACGTTTACCGCCCTCCTTCATAAGCGGTGCGGGGAAACCACTTACCGCCGTCCCGCCCATTCCCCCGCTCGTTATCATCCGCGCAGCTCCCACCCCCGATCATCGTTGGATCTGCCCACCCGTGATCCAACGACCCTCATCTGTTCGCCTCTCGTTTCTGTCCGATACCTCCCGCTAAAAGATCTTCGCCACTCGTTTGTTTGATCTAATGGCTGACATTGATTCCCGTCGTGCCCATGCATCTGCCATGTAGTCTTTGTGCCCCCGACCTCTACCATGTTTCCAAAGGAAGAAGGAGGCAAGAATCTGGTACCCTACGCCATTACTCCTCAGCAACTGCGTTCAAAGAGGAGCATGGCCGAGAAAGAAAAGGACAACCTCGAGCAGTTAAAGGCATTTATCAGTTATGGAGTTTCTTTCTGTACAACACTCCACCTGTTTAGGAAGGACAACAGAGCAACAGAGAATGTCAAATTAATTTATTGAAGCAACAAATTGTATCAGAGAGTTAAGGTGGTTGGTGGTCCATTATGACCCCTCCACACATAGGATAGCAGATATTTTTGTAATCAACCTCTATATATACCCAGAAACAAGATGTAATGAGGTTGATGGTTGTTGTTTTGATGTAAGGTTCAACTTCTGGAGACTGTAACTACTGTGATACCTGCAGCGTCTGGTCTTCATTTTCAGCTAATACAAGCTTCTTTTGCTGTTAATTGCTCACTTTCCACTTCTTCTTTGTTCCAGGTTGTGCCTGTTATGCATTTTTCATGTGCTCTTGATGTTTAGCATTAGAGGGGCTGTCATCCCACCTCTATGTTAGAATCTAGTATGTATCATTGAATGTGTATGCAGGTTTTTGTTATTTTAATGCCAGAGAGCTATCATCCTATCTGTGCATTAGGAAATAGATTTGCAGACCTCTTTACTGGTTGCAACCAGCCATCACAGGGTCCTGTGCATCTACTGGTGTGGTCAGTATTCTCCATCTTCACCTATTCCTTAAACTGTGAGTGATTGGTGGTCTAAAGCCTTGTAGTCTAGGGGTGTTCACCCACGTCTAGGGTTAAGCACAGTAGAAGTGGTTATCTGGCTTGAATATGCATCATTCCTTCCACTCATCCACCCATTTCCAACATTTTTGTTGAGTTTGTAATGTTCCCGAGCATCTCTGAGATACGACCTAGGAGAGTTTCTTGGGGTCATAACAACAAGCAGTCACAGGATCAAAATTAATGTCCTTTTTGGATGGTTTCTCTGGCTACAACCAAGTTTTGGTCCACCCTGATGATCAATTAAAGACCACGTTCAGAACCAAATGGGGTACTTATGCATATCAAAAGATGCCTTTTGGTCTGATTAACGCTGGTGACACATTTCAAAGGGCCATGGACATCGCATTTAAGGGATTAGTAAACAAATCAGTAGTAATTTACTTGGATGATATAACTGTATATTCCAAGAAACGAAGTAATCATCTCAGAGATTTGAAACAGATCTTCCAACGTTGCCAAAGGTATGGAATTTCACTTAATACGAAAGTCCTTTTTTGCATTAAGTGAAGGAAAATTTCTTGGATTTATAGTGTCAAAATCTGGAATCCATATTGATCCCGACAGAATCAAGGAGATTTCTGAAATACCCTTGCCTCACAACAAGAAAGCTATGCAATCCTTCCTTGGCCAGATTAATTTTGTAAAGAGATTTCTTCTAGACTTTTCAAGGATTGTATCTCCCTTACAAGCAATGATTAAAGTTAATTCAATCTTTAAATGGGGCCAAGAAGAATATGAAGCATTCAATCTGATTAAACAAGTGATTGTAAATGCCCCATCTTTAGCCACTCCAAATTTCTCCAATCCTTTCATTTTGTATACATTTGCCTCTGATAGATCATATGTTGCGATACTCACTCAAGCAAATCAAGATAAGGCGAAAGCCCCAATTGCCATTTTCAGTTCAAATCTACAAGGGGCCGAATTAAATTATTCTAACGTCGAGAAGCAAGCTTATGTTGTTTTCAAAGCAATCAAACATTTCAGACCCTTCCTACTTAAAACCCAGACAAAAATCATAGTGTCGTTTCCAGCGGTAAGAAATCTCTTAATACAGAAAGATGTGGGTGAAACGAGAGCAAATTGGGTTACGGCCTTACAAGAATATGACGCTGAAATTAAACCAGCAAATATTATAAAAGGTCAAGGCTTTTGTAAAATGCTGGCTGGAGCATCACTTATTTCCGAAATACCGTCCCCAGAAATACAAATGTATGAGGTAAGCCTAAACGATATTGAATCATTATATGCTGATATCATATTTTATCTAAAGAACGGATATGCTCCTTCAAACCTAGATTATACAAAGAAAAGAGCCCTAAGGTTGAAAGCTAAGCAATATCAACTCGTAAACGATGTACTTTTTAAGATGAATTATGATTATGTTCTCCTTCGATGTCTTGAGAAAACTGAAGCTGAAAAGGTGTTGCAGGAACTCCATGATGGACCAGCAGGTGGACATTATGCTAGAGATACTACAACACATAAAATCTTGCGCGCGGGGTACTATTGGCCTACACTTTTCAAAGATGTGCATAGCTACGTAAGGAAATGTCAAGTTTGTCAAACTGCTGCTAGGAGACAAAAAAAACCATCATTTCCTTTGCAACCAATCAATATCAATCAACCTTTTGATCAATGGGGATTGGATATAATAGGTGAGATCATTCCTCATTCTTCTAAACAGCATGGGTATATCCTTACAGCTACAGATTATTTTACTAAATTGGTAGAAGAAATTCCTCTCCAGACAGCTAATGCCAAACACATCATTGATTTCATAAATCAGTTCATAATCACCAGTTTTGGTTTACCCTCCGCTTTAATGTTTGATAATGCATCGTATTTTTTTGGCAATGCTATGACTGAATTTGCACTCAAAATAGGTTTTAAGCTTAAATAATCTACCAATTATTACCCACAGGGGAATGGGTTAGCTGAATCAACAAATAAAAACTTAATCAGAATCATTAAGCGAACCATCGATCAAACTCATAAGAATTGGCACAAATCCTTAACATATGCTCTATGGGAAAACCAAATAACGCAGAAAGCCTCCTATTATCACTTAAGAAATGATTTCTAAATTTGGAGCATTAGTTCTATTCCAAAGGATTGGTGTTAGTCTTGGTCTAGTCTTTCCATGGTTGCTTTAGTGTCTAAGATCTAGAAAAGAGTCTTGTTGGTATGGTCAAATAGGGTCAACACTCCGTTCTTGCCCATCATTGGTCCCACATCACACATTATTTCCATGTGTCAAGCTTGTGTCAAGGTTTACATTTTACATTTTTTCCTAAGTCATAATGTTAGATGGTGGTTAAGTTGCTTTTATGGTTTTTAGAGTCTAAGTCATAGGGTTAGAGTTTCATTTCCATCATCAAATAAAGCTCAACAACCTTGTTTTACACTTTATGGATCTCATATCATGTTTTGAAAGTCATGTGTTTAGCCATTTTGAAAAAATTTTGAAACTTGCTACGAATCCACATTTTCGTAGCGCAGACAGTGTAAAAAACCAGTTTTGCGCTACGAAATCACTGAAGCAGCCTTTTTTTAGCAGAAAAATTATTTTAAGTAGTCAATTTCCAAAAGGTCTCTTGAGCAACTGAAAGAAGATTTTGGAAAACGGAAAGAGGTTTTTCTTCCTAACATACTAAAATACAAAAACCTCTTTCATTTTCTTCAAATTCGTTCTGAGGTGGGAGGAATTTATGGTTGAACTTGTGCTACGAAACTGCTGTAGGTGCAGTTTTTCACAAACAGACTTTTCTTGTTTAACACCTTTTTTTCAAAGACATATTCTGGGCAGTAGGAAAGGTATTTCAAACAACCAAGAGAGGTTGCTTTTCAGCACGGATTGGTTCACAAAATTCTCATTCATTTTTTCAAAATACATTTTTTATGAGAAGATACGAGCTCTGTCCCAACACCTATTTTTCAGCCAAAACAGAGCAAGGAACAGTCTCCTAGTTTCCAGGAACAATAAGAGGATGAGGCATCAAGGGCCAGCCAGAGGGTTATGAGCACCATCAAATTCAAATTCATGGAGTTATAGGTGTCAAAAGGAATGTTTAATTCCTAGATAAGGTTGTTGTAATCATAATGAGGAGTTACACTCCTAATAGTATTAGGACTCTAAGACTGCTAGTTAGCTGTCATTTGTATTTAATAGTTTGTTTTATGGTTAGAATAGGTGTCACTCATAGAAAATTTGAATTATCTTGATGAGGGATGAGGGAATCCATATTGTAAATGCTATATAGGAAGCAAGAGGTGGAATGAGAGAGTGGTTGAAGACTTTTTGGCCCAGCTGCTGCTTTATGCTATGAACTATAATCAGTAATGCAGAGAGGTTTTCCTGAACAGATCTGAGTTCTCATGGGATTAATCCTTTCTTGATCTATATGTTATTTTAATTACTTGCAGTAGATATCATTTTTAATACTTAGAATTCATGATCTAATGCTTTGACTTCCTTTAACAATAAGATGACTGTGTTTTATATTTGAACCACCAGCACTAGATTACATTGCTATTATTCAAAATTCACAACCATGTGCTCTATTTTCTTTAGGAATGGAATGATTGTGTTGAGTAGTAGATCTCATTACTATTACTCAAAATTCATAATCTTATGCTTTGACTTTCTTTAGTAATGAGATGACTGTGTTTTTTCAGAATCTTGTGAGTAAACCACCTTTGAACCATCAGCAGTAGATTTCATTACTATTACTCATAATTCATAACCCTATGCTCTGACTTCCTTTAGTAATGGAATGACTATTTTGATCTATGTTATTGAGTGAATTATCTTTGTTTTAAAACCCCATTTGTCTCAGCTTTCATGTCAAGAAACCTTGCCACTGAATTTATTGACTTGTTGACTCCATAGCCCAATGGTAGCAAGCCTTCATCTTTTCAACCTACAAACACACAAAACCAAGATAGAGTTAGCCATCTATATTATCATTAATCAATATCATTAACCTTTGAGAGAGCCCTCTCAGGCTGAGGAGGCTAAGCCTCAGCTAAAAGTTGGTTTGAAATAGTTACACCGAGGTAGTCTGATCAGCAGCCTATCAGGGTCCTATTTTGGTGATAACACCTCCATTGGAACTTCTCCCTTTAATTTGGTTTATGGGAAAGAATTGGTCCTTCCAACTCCCTCGTTGGCCTTAGTTCAATTTATTGATGAGACACCAACTTCTTCCTTACAACTAAGGCAGTTGCAAATCCTTAAGCTAGAAGAGCAACGAGAACGGGCTAAAATAACTCATGCACATCACCAAGCATTAGTAAAAGCTTCTTTTGATTCAAACATGATATCCAGAAAGGACTTTCAGATTGGATATCTAGTTTTAAAATGGGATAAGGCTCACAAGGAGAAGGGCAAACATACGAAATTTCAACGAATGTGGCTTAGCCCTTTCCAAATAGCAGAAATCATAGGTCCATCTACTTTTATCTTACCAGATTTAACAGGAAAAAGAGAGTCTTTACCTGTTAACGGTCAGATCCTCAAAAAATACTTTCCATAGGAGATCATTCTTCTATTTTTTGTAAATTAGCTTTTCCTTTATTTTGATAATAAGACCAGTTGTAAATGGTTACATTTGGAATTCATGAAAAAGACTAGAATTTCTTTTAAATTTTGTTTTTTTGCTTGTATAAATAGGACTGATTTAGAAAATTGGACATTATTATTGAAAGATACAGACAAAGGCTATCAGCTTGAAAATGATACTAGTTTCAACCTTGTAAATTTTGATAAAAAATGACCTTTAGTGGGAATTTGTTTTATATTAGTCAAATGAAAAGTATCAATAACAAAAACGAAGATTCTCTGTAGAAAATCTCTTTCCAAAAACTCTACCATTGTCATCTAGATCTATTCTTAAGGAAACAATGACTTCCTCCCCACCTAGGGAATTACGAACTTCAAGGAATAATCAACCGATACACTTTAACTTAAAGAATAAGAGGTCTCATCACGAGCCGACTTACCATGATCATAGATATTATAGCTTGCTGACTTTGCCAAAACTGCATATCACAATAGGGCAATGACTCGAGATTATTGCAATCAAAATACAAGGGGTTTCATCACGAGCTAGCTTGTTCAACAAAGTTATAAATCAAGTGAGTGGCACTGTCATAATTTGGCTACCAAACCAAGGCATTGTTCTTTAAGGATTAAAAGAAAATAAAAGCAATAAGTGTGGATATGGATTTCCCTTTGAAAATCGTATATTTCTCCAAGTAGGATATAGGATCATTGCTGGGTAACAGGTAACCCTATCAAGGCTATAAACGCCTGCTGGCAGCAGAGGCTCTACCTACGACAAATGAGCATATTTAAAACTGATTTACAGAGAAGACTTTGTTTTTATCTTTATAAACCAAGTAGTGGTTGATGTAAATATAATGACTAGCTCTAGGAAGTAAATAACCAAAGTTAACATAGAAGAAACAAACTATCCTTAACAGCTGAAAGCATGGTGTACTTTATCTTTCTATAATAAAGTTTGATTCTCTAAAAAACCTTCTGTTTTGGAAGTTTAGAAAATTCAAAAGAAAAGCAGAGATAACTGGTTCTTCCAAGTGAATCGCCAATTGTTGTGGCCAGCAACAACCACCCTTCTTATTTAGTTTTCTCACTAATACTAAATAAGTGGGGACCCTTGTGTGGTCTAAAATGCGGATGCAAATTAGAGTTTAATTTAATGTCAACCCCGGAAGGTAAACTTAGAAGTGCTTATCTAAAATATATAGATCTAGAAAGATTCCTAATTTGTCCAAGATCTTAAAGTCCCCTTACAGGAACATATTCATTAAGATCTCTTTCAATAACTAATCAAGCCTAGATCTAACAACTGTTTGAGATCTATGATTCTCTTACAAGAACATATTCTACAAGATCTCTTCCAAAATTAGATCATCTAATTAGAACTTAAAAGCGGAAATGAAGTAAACCTAGATCTAATCATTATGTGAGATCTTATGGTTCTTTTACAAAAACACTTTCAAATAAGATCCTTCCAATATTAGAACATTTAATAAAACTTGAAAGCTGAAATCAAACAAAAACATAAAGTAAATTATAAACAAATAAGCAGGCAAGTGAGGCCATGGGGTCCCTCCACAACTCCACAAGCATACCACTTCAATGGAGACTCAGATGTAGAAGCAAAATTGAAGTATGATCCTTTATTTCAAAATCTCCATTACAAACCAACTCTAAGATTACATACTCCAAAATTCTAAGATTACAAAAACTTCCAAATTACAAACGGAGGAGATTGTACTCCTATTTATACAATGGGATGAGTAACAAACTCATAATGATCATCCACTAATCTCTCTTTAGTTCCATAAATCTCGCAACCATTTTTAACTACTTTCCCATTATTACAAAATATGATCCCACAAATCTCTCAAGCATTTTTAACTACTTTCCCATTATTACAAAATATGATCCCTTTGAATCCTCCATAAATCTCTCACATATCTTGGATAAGATATGCCAACCAAATCCTCCATGATCTTCTCCTTAGGAATTGGATAAGATATGCCAACCAAATCCTCCATGATTTTCTCCTTAGGAATAGGATAAGATATGCCAACCAAATCCTCCATGATTTGCTCCTTAGGAATAGGATAAGATATGCCAACCAAATTCTCCATGATTTTTTCCTTAGGAATAGGCTTGCATAATTATCTCCTTAATATGGTGGAGGAGATATTAATTCTTCACATATTTCCTACACATCACAAAACTCACATATTCTTGAGATATATATAAAAATATGTATATTTTCTAATATTTAATCATAAATTCACTTGTAATACAAAAATGAATAAAATGGAAAATAAGAAGATGAAACCCAAATGTATTTATGAAAATGATATGATAAAAGGTTAATGGGATGATGAAATGTAAGGAATAGTGAAGAAAAAGGTGGATGAAAATATGACATTTCTGAGTCCCAACATCCTCCCCAACTGAACTTGTTGCATGTCCTCATGCAACCATGCATGGGTCTCTTTAGAACATTTGGCATCTTGAACAACTTTGGCTTTACATGATGATGTCTTTAATAATGAATGTTTCCAGGATATGTGAAAGACATGAGTAACAACTTACATTTTCTTATGGTTGGTTCTTGTGTGACAACCATGAATACAAAGAATGTTGGTTCTTGTGTTAACAACATTCATTTCGTTTTCTTTTCTCTTTTCTTCAATAATAATGTAAACACTCACTGGAAATCATAAGCTATCAATGTGCATAAGAAAGCCCTTTTGTAATATTAATGAAGCATGCCAATATTACGTATGAAGCAAAGTGCAACAAAGTATCATTGGAAAATAAATGTTGGTGAATGGTAAATGAGAAAAAATGGAGTGATTGGGTGAAGAAATGGAATCATGTTAGTGAATATGTAGTGTGGTGAAGAAATGGAATCATGGAAGTGAATATAGTTCCCCCCCCCCCCCCCCCCCCCAACTGAATTGGTTTCATGTCCTCATGCAACTTGACATGGCTCATGAAAGGAAATGTAGCATGGTGAGGGAATTTTCCAAAATATTCAAGTTAGCATATAAGGAAATGCATGACTAAAGATTAGAAAACAACATATCTCTACTTACCCAAGAATGATGAACTATGCAAGAGGAATGTAGCTACTGCTGCTGCTACTGGATCAGGAAAATGTGACTGATGTTGTTGTTACTGGATCCTGGGAAATGAAGGAATCTGAACTACTAATGCTGAATCATGGAAAAGATAAATGCTGAAAGTGGAACTGTGGTACTCTCATAGATCAGAATTCATGCTGCTGTAAGTGCTGAGGGAGTCGTGAAAAAGTGTATAGTCTTCACCTGCTACTAAACTTCTTGGTACAATTCTAATCATGCGAAAGAATGTGTCGATGTCGAGCATGAATATAAATCATTGGATTACCGGCCATTGATGTATGTCGTTAACCAATGCGAGGCAACTCACCATTGATGTCAATGAGTGCCAAGGTACCCGAGTACATCTTGCGAAGTGCGAATGGATGTGTTGAGGTCGAGCCACTTGCAAGATCTGAAGATCAAGGGACATTGATGTATTCCCATGATCGTCAACGAGAGAACTTGCCATTAAGGCATGCAAGCCTCTAGGTACTCAAAAGGAACTCTAGTCTATTTCCCAGATAAGGTGCTGATGTCGATGGGGCAAGACTTGTTGAAAGGTGGGCCTTAAGGAATCCCACATCAGTCAACGTGAGTTTGTACAAAAAGATTTGGTAGGACTATAAATGGAAAGAACTCACGGACAAGCAGTGTGGATCAGCATGGTGAGGAAAACAAGGCAATGTAATCATGGAAAGGGAATGAGTTTTATTCAAAAGGAAAACTAGAAGGAAAAAATAAACTGAAAAGGATAAAGGAATGTATGCGATTCAGAAAAATAGGCGTGCATGAAGTCGTGAAAGATAAGGTAATGGAAGATGGCTGCAACATAGGGATGGTCTAGGCGTTTGGAAGGAAAAAGGGAGTAATCATGATGCAAAAGGATTGTTGTGTAGTGGAAAATGTCATGATATGTGCAGTGAAGAATTAGCTCCTTCAAGCATCCAAAAATGGATGTAAGGAAATGCATGGTGTATGAAGATGAACTCTTGCTGTGAAAAATGGATATGGAAATGTCATGCTTTATGGATTTATAATTGGTGGAATTCAAAATTTGCTTCAAAAAGGGAGGTGTAAGGTAGTGGTTGTGGAGTTGGATTTGTCTTTATAATTTTTCATGAATTGAGTCTTTGGAAGACCAATTGTCGTCACAATGTAATCTCCTTATGATCACTTGATTATCCTGTAACCTGCGAAAAAAACTTGGCAGAAAGAAAACATAAGTGTGTTCATGAAGAAATGGCCATTTCCTTCATGATTCTTATGCAAAAATTTCATACCAAATAAAACATATTAAGGACAATCAAAGTGTTGAAATTGACTTAATCATGATATTAAAATCAATCCATGATTCTTAAAATAACCATGAAAAGTAATACTCCCTGTTTGGGTCAGATGAAATATGCTCGGCAAAAAGATTGGCATTAGAAAGATCTGTTGTGGTCTGCATATTAGTATGTGATATAAAAGCATTCATCATGAATATTTAATGCCAACTTGAAGCTATTGAAACAAGATAATCATCAGTTATAGAATCCTCCAAATGTTTCATAAATCGATCCTCAAAATTTGTTTCCAAGTGTTCCATTTTTTTATTTTCAAACCTGCATGAATTTTGTGAATTTTTTTTTTTTTTTATTTTTATTTTTATTTTATTTTTTTTATTTATTTTTTTTTTTTATTTTTAAAAAACTAAAATTCAAAAAGACTAAGTTTTATCTAAAAAAAAATTTAAGATGATTTTTCACTCATTCACAAAATTCTTTATTGTCGCATTGCAGATTAGTTCTCCAGCAAGAGTATTTTTATTTGAAATAAATCAATAGATTTTCTGATCTTCCAGATCGCACGAAGCGCGGGAAGAGAGCATACTAATCTCTTGATTTTTTTTATTTATGCAGGTTAGCATGGATGGATAAAACACTATTAAAATCTGCGACAAAAAAAAACACAATTAAGATCTGCGACAAAACCTTGCATTATCTACACTCTTTCTGCAATGTCGCGGGGGCATTTAGACTCTCGGAAGACAAATCTTTCTGATAATCAGGCTCCTGGCTCACCCGTGATACAGAAACAAGACATAGAAATGCAAAGATGAAGCAGTTATTTTTATTCATGATGATTTATTTTTGGAAAACAAAACTAAAAACTTCTAATGATAACGACTTCTAATGACTTCTAATGAGATCTCATTTTTATTTTTCTAATCTATTCTATATTAACTTAAAAGATGTTTTATTTTCTAAGTAAAAGAATGCTTCCAATGAAGCCATCTACGGACTAAAAATTCGAACATGCTCACATCAAGATTTAAAAATTTTACATTATGTTTTGCAAGTATGTGAGAATCCTGTCTTAGAGTTGGCTCAAGGTTATTGTCCTTGCTCTCCAAGAAGTACCTGTTCAACATTGTCAAAGCCCTCATCCGTAGATGGATTAGTGAGAAATGGGGGGTTTAAAATAAAAACTGAATTTAAATTATCTATGTGCGAAAATGAAAAAAAAGAATGCTCCAAACTTTGAACTCCTTTATGAACCTGTTGTCACCAAGTTCCACAAATTAGCCCATTAAAACAAATGCATGAAATAATTACTAAATCCTTCTAGTTGCACTTCCCCGGCAACGGCGCCAAAATGTGTGGTCTAAAATGCGGATGCAAATTAGAGTTTAATTTAATGTCAACCCGGGAAGGTAAACTTAGAAGTGCTTATCTAAAATATATAGATCTAGAAAGATTCCTAATTTGTCCAAGATCTTAAAGTCCCCTTACAGGAACATATTCATTAAGATCTCTTTCAATAACTAATCAAGCCTAGATCTAACAATTGTTTGAGATCTATGATTCTCTTACAAGAACATATTCTACAAGATATCTTCCAAAATTAGATCATCTAATTAGAACTTAAAAGCGGAAATGAAGTAAACCTAGATCTAATCATTATGTGAGATCTTATGGTTCTTTTACAAAAACACTTTCAAATAAGATCCTTCCAATATTAGAACATTTAATAAAACTTGAAAGCTGAAATCAAACAAAAACATAAAGTAAATTATAAACAAATAAGCAGGCAAGTGAGGCCATGGGGTCCCTCCACAACTCCATAAGCACACCACTTCAATGGAGACTCATATGTAGAAGCAAAATTGAAGTATGATCCTTTATTTCAAAATCTCCATTACAAACCAACTCTAAGATTACAACTCTAAGCTTCTAAGATTACATACTCCAAAATTCTAAGATTACAAAAACTCCCAGATTACAAATGGAGGAGATTGTACTCCTATTTATACAATGGGATGAGTAGCAAACTCATAATGATCATCCACTAATCTCTCTTTAGTTCCATAAATCTCGCAACCATTTTTAACTACTTTCCCATTATTACAAAATATGATCCCACAAATCTCTCAAGCATTTTTAACTACTTTCCCATTATTACAAAATATGATCCCTTTGAATCCTCCATAAATCTCTCACATATCTTGGATAAGATATGCCAACCAAATCCTCCATGATCTTCTCCTTAGGAATTGGATAAGATATTCCAACCAAATCCTCCATGACTTTCTCCTTAGGAATAGGATAAGATATGCCAACCAAATCCTCCATGATTTGCTCCTTAGGAATAGGATAAGATATGCCAACCAAATTCTCCATGATTTTGTCCTTAGGAATAGGCTTGCATAATTATCTCCTTAATATGGTGGAGGAGATATTAATTCTTCACATATTTCCTACACATCACAAAACTCACATATTCTTGAGATATATATAAAAATATGTATATTTTCTAATATTTAATCATAAATTCACTTGTAATACAAAAATGAATAAAATGGAAAATAAGAAGGTGAAACCCAAATGTATTTATGAAAATGATATGATAAAAGGTTAATGGGATGATGAAATGTAAATAATAGTGAAGAAAAAGGTGGATGAAAATATGACATTTCTGAGTCCCAACAACCCTTATCCATAAAATTTAAAAAAATAAATTAGGACTTGTATTCCCTTTTTGAATAAATCTTACTATCATAAACTTAGGAGAATACCCGAAAATCTAAAAAGACTTAAGTTTTATGATAAGTTCGAACAAAACCGTTCTTTCAATAAAAAGCGTCGCATCGAAAAAAGGTAATAGATGCTTTCCTACAAACAGAATCCTAAGATTGTGAAATCACGATGCGAGATCACATACTAAAGAAATTCATTGCATCGCAGTTTTCATGTGCTTCAAGTATCACTTAAAGTGAAATACCTCAAACCGCCGATATGCGATGGCGCGTCTCGCAAATCGCATTTCACAGAAAACATATGATAATGGATGATTTCCACACGTAACGGATCAGCGATATTGCGAAGCAAATCACAAAATCGCCTTATCGCAGATCTACAGGGCTCGTCATTTGACAAGGCTTTTCCATAAACCGATGCCCAGTTATGTGCGTTAATGTTAATTTAATGAGTTAGTTGGTAATCATTAATGAAATATGGTTTTGATCTAATCGAAGAGCCATTTCACGTAAGGTGATATATTTTATATGATTTCGGCATTTAAAGCTTTCCCGTCACCTTTTTCTTATCATTACTCTTTCCTCATTTGCAAATTGCAGGAGCAAAAAGCAGAGAGGTATACATAGCAGTATTCAGAATATTATGGGAAAGAAAGGAAAGGCTCCGAGTTCTGAAGACAAAGAAATGATGCCCTTATATACAGACACCACCTATAACAGAGATGCTGACGTTATTACGTGGGAAGGCATGCACAGTCTACTCGAGGAAGAAAATCCCAGAATAATGGGGGTTACAGCTACTGCAGACTCATGTGGATCATCTGAGGCATCAATTACAGAACTAGCATGCTCGTTCTTGCACCAGATAGTGGCGAGGCCCAAGATTCTTCCATACACAGACATGGTCAAATGGGTACTGGATAGTGCTGAGATAACAGACTGATAGTTTAAGACTCAGAGCTAAGAACTCATGGAGTCATTCTTTCCACAAAATTTAAGGTTTACATCCTCTAACAAAAAGTGCACAAGAGGCGAAAAATAGCACCAGGGAAGCCCGGATCAAGAAACGGAGGCAGTTTCCGATGCGCGATTAATCGCGCATCGCCAGGCAAAACCTCTTGAAAAGGAAAGCCTCTAATCACTTAGTCGCCTGTAAGCCCGGAAAATTGTAGGAAAAAGTGCTAAAGGCGAAAGGCAAAACCCGAGCTCTAAAAACTAGTGGTATTTATCAGGGATATCTTCAAGTGGTATGTAAATTTCTACCAAATGTGCAGCATCTACAAACAAGCTGGAGACAAAAGGCTCAAGAAAGAGCAGAGTCCATCAAAAGGTTAACCAAGTTAAATTGGGATTCTTACTGGCAGTACTTGGTTAAACCACATAGTCAGTGCATGACTCTCAAATGTCTCACTAACTCTGCCGAGAAGATGGCGCCAGCACTTGTCGATTCCATTTTCACAGGACAGCTAAAGTTAGAGGTCAGCCAGCCAACTCTCCTCAAGCCAATGCTGGATGCTTGCGACTACAAGGAACAGATACATAGATAGTTAATTGCCAGTTTTACTTTTAGATTCAGTTTTAGTTTTAGTTTTGCTTTATTTTTGCCTGAAATGAGGACGGTCATTTAAACCGCCTCCTATATTTTTGTAATAAACTATTTTTAGATTTAGCTAGTAGTATTTAAACCCTTCTCATGCATTTAGAGAAGGGTCCTAAAATTTATCAAAAACTTGTCCTCAGAACATGCACTTCTGCACCCTCTGAGGAGGTTTTGATGAATGAATGGAACAAGATTTATTGACATCTGTGTTTAATATCTGCTACTGAAATTGCACTTTTGTACTCTTAGTAGATGTTGAATTAAGAAGAGATAAATCATTATTGTTGGAGCTCATGAGTAGAACTCGTTATAAATGGTACTTTTATCTCTTAACGATTTCTGCTTATGTGTTAAGGTGATATTCATGTTTAGTTATTTATGTATGAATGCTTGAATGCTTGAGTTATCATTTGGCACTTCTGTACGGTGATAGCCATTTATTTATGCTTAATATATGAGTGACTTATTATGTGATATGTTTTTCACAATTGTTTCGTCTAACTTTTTATACGAAATAATTTATCTTTATTGAATTCTTTTCTCATAGAAATTGAATGATCTTTATTACCAATTGCCATTACAAATTATTTTAGATCGCATAACTGAAAGATTAAATCTTGGGTTAGTTTTAGAATTAGATATTTCTGTTCATTAGAATACAATTGCATGTTGTTAAATTACACTTAGAATAAAAGCATTTTACTTAGAAATTATTAGGAAGGAAATATCAATTCTCAACACACACACACATAAATTGGGAAACTGGTCCCATATCCCCAGTCGGACCCACTATACCAAACGGAAAAGGAGCTGCTAACCAAGGTCCGGACTGGGTGGGTATCCCCCTTGTTGTAGACCCGATTTTCAGGGCTTCAACAGAAATCATGCATGAAATATGTTACCTACAAGTATTCTCATTGAAGCTGCTTGATCCTGCTCTTTCTTGCTTGTTCCTTGCTTTCCTTCCTTTCCCTTTGCTTGCTTTTCCTTCCCTGCTCCAAAGCTAGAGTGCTCCAAGAAAACTCTAAGTGTTTAAGAGTGAGAGAGAGAGAGAATAATGAGAGAGCTCCAAAACTAAACTAACCAAGCTTAACACTGACCAAGCCCGCCAATTGATCCTCATAAGCCTTTTTATCAATGAGGCCTCTATTTTCTTCAATTTCCATTATTTTCCTTCATTTGCCTCCTCACATGCAACCTGTGACCTTTCATCTCCCTTTTCTCCTATTTTCCTTTATTTTCATAAATAAGTGTGCCAAAAATGCCTTTGCCTTTGCCTTTTCCAATTTCCTTTAGCCATAAACACATCCAATGATGCCCACTAGGATATCTTTGCCCAACATTTAGCTTGTAATACATGTCCCTTACCTGTGGTCTTATTTTTCCTTTATTTACTTTTATTACATGTAATTTTCACCAGGGCTATTATAGTCTGCATCCTCCATGGGTCATAAGAAATCGAGTTATCATTATAGCGCACGAGTCATGAAAATCCTAATGGGTTCCTCATACCTCACAAATATACTTTGCTTCATATTTTTCCTTTTGACGGTTACTTTACATTAATACATCGTTATCCTTCAAATGTGCCAAACCTACCATCCTATTTAAACTTGATTAATGACTACAAACAACCTTTACTCTTATTGGCGGGGGTGAGTTGGCACTAATAGATGATTGTTATTTGCATTTTCGAATACCATTGCATGTCGTCAAACCTCTATACTCTGTACAAATTTACTATCATCATATATTGTGAATTCTGATATTTCTAGCTGCAAGATCATGTCATGTTTAACAGTTAACAATGGTGGGAATTTAGTCTAATACGAAACTACACAATTACAGGCTTAAGAACAAGTATGCAACATCTTGATTCAAGCTAGATGGATAGAGTATTTTGAAAGGTTATAGGGGTTCAACAATGAGGCAGCATTGGAATTCACAAAGAGTTTAGGCAACGACACAACAGTGGTGAAAAGCATAGAGATACAAGTAAGTGAAAATGTAATAGCAGAAGTAACAAGGCTTCTGACAAAAGGAGAAAAGTGGTACGAGATACACACCTCTCTCTAGAACACGACCCTTTTTTTTTATGAATATTGGCGAAGAGTTGATTAGAAAAGGGAAGGGGTATAACCCCAATTTATTACTTGAACCATGGGAGGAAGTAGTAGGGACTTTCCAGCAATACATCACTTGTGATGTAAGGTCGACGTGGTAAGGGAGTGTCATCTCAAACTCATGGCATCCCTGAGGAAAAAGGTAACTCTGAACCTTCCATACTTTCTCAATTCAGTATTACATGAGACTACTACTAGATTAAGGAGGTCCAAGGACCAAACTTCGATCATAAGTCACCATGGACTCATCAAGCTATTAATCATAAGAAGTCTTACCCAAGTTCAACAAACTTGGGAAGGGTTCCCTAGAAACCCTAACGATGGTCACGACATTCCTTTGGTGAATGAAATAGTCATTGGAACATCTATGAACGTTCTAGTTAGTGATGAACAACCAGAGAAAGGTAATGAGGAAAATCTAATTGAGACTCTACTAACAGAAAATATATCACCAAGAGTGGTACAAATTCAAAAACTCAGCATAGTGGAGAAAAGAATGGCATCAGTTCTAGCTTTGCTGCTTAAGAAAAGGAGGTCAGCTAGACTTGTTAAGTAAGGTCAGAGCTCTTTGAACCTTCTTGAGCAGCAACCAAAAGAAATCTTGACTCAAGGTTTTGTCAATATAGAAGAAATGCACCAATATTCCTTTGAAAAATCAACCCAAAATGTGTCAACTTCAGGACAGATGGAGAAGGAAACAACAATAGTCCAAGCATTAGAAGGGCTAGAGAGTTTGTTGGATACTATGAATTTTGGAGAAGCCACGACCAATTCAATAGAAGAATTTGGAGCTCATTATGGAAATCCTCTTAAATAGGGGGCTGCAACGAATTCACCGGATGTAACCTCTCTACACCTAACATCAAAGACCTTTTTCTGAATTATTCGGTGTAATCTTGCACATTTTGACCTTTAAGTTGTCTAAAGTTCTAACAATTCATGATGGCTTTCTGCATATAAGGTACAGGGTAGAATTGTATTTTGATTGCATAAATGAAATCATTCCAAGAAATTGAGATCTTATCGTGTTTTTAATCCCCTCTTGGGTCTTCGATTCCCACCATACTAGTGTTTCACCCTCCATTCTCAAGGAAGCTAACTGAATCTTCATGTCATCCTCTTGAAGCTTTTGAATCATGCAATAGACCTCC
The DNA here is from genome assembly GCA_031772625.1 of Pinus tabuliformis. Taxonomy (NCBI): domain Eukaryota; kingdom Viridiplantae; phylum Streptophyta; class Pinopsida; order Pinales; family Pinaceae; genus Pinus; species Pinus tabuliformis. The sequence goes on along the minus strand of CM062805.1, from coordinate 477,449,498 downwards.
AATAGACGAATCCAATTATCAAGCTTCTTTGCATTCACTTCTCCATTATACATGGCCAACTCAAATTTAACATCAAGTTTTACAAAAGGTAATTTACCAGTTCCTTTTGAAGTATGATGATGAGTATGAGTAAGGTTTGTGTTAGTGGAATAGGGTGAATATGCTTGTGAAGAAGAAGATGAAGAAGATGGTGAAGGGGGTGGAGGTTTGTCTCCTTTTCCATTACCTCCTCCTGAAGAGCCTTCTCCTTTGGGAGGCCTTCTCCTTTGGGAGGTTTTGAACTTTCCCCTTGCAACATGGTATTCCTCTCCTCATAGAGGACCTTTACCATATCTATCATAACAAAGAAAGCCTTTCTAAATGTCTTCTCATCTTCTATCATGTTTTTAGGTTCTCCTTCATGAGACATGATCTCTGGAGTGACAAATGCAACTTGAGGCTAAACTGGTGTTGGAGATTGTGGCAACCTTGCTCTCCTTCCCCTTGACCCAACTTCAGGGCTTCCAACCAGCTTTCCTTCTACTCTTTTGAGTTTTAACCTTGTAATCATGACATAGACTTGAAAATAATTAAATCCTTCTTTCACAAAATAAACCTACTGCTCTGATACCAAAATGATCTGATTTAGAATATTAGATTTTTGTGGTAAGATCCTCTTCAGATTAGAAACAAAATGCTTTCATTATGCTTAGAGATTCATGACTTTTTTTTTTGCAAGTGAATAATGAGTTTTTATGTTAATTTTAAGAGAAATTAAACATAAATAAGAGACTAAACAACAACATAAACATGTACAAAACAACATCAAAAACACATTACAACAGGAACATGATAAAGAAGTTCACCCTTCCTGGGCTACGTCTCCTTAGTCCAGCTTCCAATGGCTTGGGCCTCTCTATTATGCTCAAAAGTGTAAAAATATGTGTTTACAATGCTCAAATGCTTTTGAAACCTACTCCAATGCGTTCATCATGTCAAAAAATGGTTATCTAGCCTCTTTTTGTATCCAATTTGTTGGAAAACTGAAGAATTTATGATCTCTCCTAGTTTTCCCACTATTCGCTCTACAAATTGCTCCAAATGTGGAATGATCCTACAAATTAGCTCCAAAAAGCACTAACTAAGTGAAAATTTCACCGTGGAATAGTCCATAATCTTTAGGCACCGATTGTCCCATTGCAAATCACAATCAGTGAGAACCAGCAGGCTTATGGTTTGTGAACACGGAGGGGCGATGTGCGATTATGATATGGCAGACCCGACAGAACTATTAACTCGAAATCATAAACTTATCACATCTAGGATCCTTTCACAATTCGCAATTGGTAGAGTACTGACGGTATTATATATGCAAGACTCTATTTTCTACGGTGTGTGATTTCGATCTGCAATTGCGATTATCGCATCGCAACCCTTCCTTGCTCGGAGGCCGATCATCGCATCACAACTGTCAGGCCGATTCTTTAATGCCTTTCCGCCTGCCCCGTTGCGATTTGTGATTGTGATTATCGCATCGCACCTTGGCTTGTTTCAGGTCCGGTTTTAATGTTGACCCACCTGCGACATGCGATTTGAGAAATGCGGCGGCCAATGGTGGCCTGCCACTTGGAGCTTCCCCATTTGCTGAAGAGCCTTGCCACATCATCTTTTCCTGCCATCTGTTCGAGTCAAACCTGAACTTTGACTTGTTCCAACTTCTTCATATGAGCTCAGATTCGTGTGTCATTCACACTGTTGGAATCTAGATGACAAGTTCTTCGATCTGAAGTTAAGTTTATATAGATTCTGACACTTTGTGTTTTGAGCCTAATTTTGAGCACCTGATCACTCCTCCCCACTAGAAGCCTTTTGGACCCCAAAATGATCACTTTCAATTGTCTAGCAGGTGAGGGTACAGTTCCCTCACCTTTCCAAACTCAATCCATTTATCACTAAGTTGGAACTTGTGATCTACACGATGCTTGTTGTTCCTTGCTATGTACTTTCCTTTGCCCTTTTCAAGCTATTCTTGCACTGTTTGATGTACTATTTGGATTCGTTCAATGAACTCTTTCGCTTTTTCCATGTTACTATTAGTAGCAACATCCTTCTTACCAAGATGATAGAATACATTATGATGCAAATGGCAGACAAATTCCTCCACTTGATTCCTTTGACTCAAGCTTGAATGTACATCTTGAAAGTATGTATTTTTCTCAACATAACTTTCATGTAAAACAACATGATTCTTGAGGAAAGTAGTTATACAAACTATAGTCCTAGAAAGTACATCAACAAACTTGTCGCTTATACCTTTCTTATACCTTTTGACCGACTGGAATAGTAGAAGAAAACCCATCCAATGGAAGTGCCTTTGTCGCTGCAACTTAAACACTTCACCATTGAAAAATTCTTAATGAAAAGATATTGGCGTACCACATTGCATAAAGACTGTGCCCATGGTATAGTCGCATACATCAACCTGAAACTTAAATGACTTTTTCAAGTTTAGAAGTACAAGTACTGGAGTTGTACCGATCTTTTGTTTTAAAGCATCAAATGCCTCTCGTTGTTTTCCTTCCCACTGGAAGAACATTTGCACAACTGCCAATGAATGCAAATGAGCTACAATAGAAGAAAAATTAATAAAATGTCTCCTCCAACATTGGGCTGCTCCCAAAACACCTCTTATCCAAATGACTATCTTGAGCCTGCCTGCATAAATTACGAGCAGAGCAAAGGTGTTTGTGGCTTCACGAGGATGTATAATTCTTTCACCTGTGTCGGCAGGAATGGAGTCACTACCACCACAGAATGTTATGACATCAATCTTGGAGAGGTCTAACTTCAGCTCACCTTCTCCACATCCCACGCAGACTGCGAAAAAGCCTTTGGGAACTTGAACGCGCTTGGAAGAACCAATATCACAGCTCAAGTACATCAATGAATTTTTATCCAACATATACTTTCACATATTCATAAACAAACGTTCTTGACATATGACATCAAGTATTTTTTTCTCATACATGAAATGTTCATAATGAATTTTTCTAAAAATGAAAATGTCATCCAAGTAGACTATCATGTCTAGAAATGGCTTCAATATGTCTTGCTTCATATGCAGGAAAGTAGTAGGAGCATGGAAAATACTGAAAAGCATAATAAGCCATTCAAACAAACCTTGCTTGGTTTTGAATTTCGTCTTCCATATATCTCCTTCAACAACTCTACGTTGATGAAAACCACTTCTTGAATCCCATTCAATGAAATTCTTACCATTCTTCTTGGGCGCTAAAACAAGAGGTGTGCCACATGGTAAAGGAGAAGGTCAAATGATCCTTTATTCAACAATCCCTGGATTTACATCTTAATTTCTACGCTTTCCATTACCAACATCCTGGACATGCCAATGTTAGGAAGAAGACACTTTTACTACAACTGTATTTCATGTTGGATTTTCCTCTTGGGAGGTAATCCCTTTGGTTCTTCAAACATCACATCATATTGGTTAACTACGTCAACCAATTCAGATTTCAAATTTCAATCACAACCTTTAAAAACTTCATTATCAACATCATTCTTGGGTTTGATCATTAGAAGCACTAAATTTTTTCTTAAATTCACTAGTTATTTCATTTGCCCTGCATTAACTAATGAAAGATTTAGTTTCTTGCAATAAGCTCTCACAATATACTCCACACCATCCTTAAACAAGTGGTACTTGTTTTCATGATGATAAAAGATTGATTTTCTATCACAGAGGTAAGGACTACCCAAAAATATGCCACAAATATTTAATGGCACAACGTCAAGCTCCACTTCATCTATTAAATTTGTAGTAATGGAAAATTTTAGTTTACACATTCTCGTAACCTGCAATTGTGCATTGTCACAAACCCATCCAATTGGATACGGTTTATGATGTGGAACGGTTTCCAAATTTAGACTTTTGACAATGTTTTCAGAGATAAGATTGGCTTCAGAGCCGCTATCAAACAGCGTATCAATCTTGTTGTGTTTTGATATCACTATTATGTGAAAAAGTTCTATTTTTCTCTTTTCGTTTGGAGTTTCATTTTGTGAGTTTGAAGAACTAGTTCTAGCAATTGATTCTTTTTCTTTTAATCCCAAGGATGTGATTTTAGTTTCATCACCCGAATCGGATCCCAAATCCTCTGGAATGACGGCAGTTGTCTTTTATTTTCCTTGGCTATTGAATTTTTTTGGTTTCATTTTGGGATGAAGCTTCCGAAAATGAGCTTCATTGTGGACCTCTCTAGAACAATGTTTACATATTGTTTTCTCTCCTTCCTTTTTAATGGATGCATTTTTCTTTCCCTTGAAACCCTTTTCTTTCTCTTTACCCTTAAATGGATTTTTACTACCTTCTTCTCGGGTGTTTTTCTCTCTTGCCTCAAGATGGGTGGCTTACACACATACATCATCTAGATTATTGGGATTAAACATTAAGATAATATTCCTAAGGTAACTATGTAACCCCCTATGTACTTCAGCAATGTGTCCTGTGATTGCAAATCTACAACTAACATTAATGACCTTTTTCTGAATTATTGGGTGTAAATTTGCACATTTTGACCTTTAATCTGTCTAAAGTTCTACCAATTCATGATGGATTTATGCATATAAGCTAGAGGGTGGAATTTTCTTTCCATTGTAGAAATGAAATCATTCCAAGAAATTGAGATCTTACTGTGTTTTTTAATCTCCTCTTGGGTCTTTTATTCCCACCACACTAGTGTTTCACCCTCCATTCTCGAGGAAGCTAACTGAATCTTTATGTCATCCTCTTGAAGGTTTCTAATCCTGAAATAGACCTCCAACTAATGAATCTAATTATCAAGCTTCTCTACATTAACTTCTCCATTATACATGAGTAGCTCAAATTTAACATTAAGTTTTAAAAAAGTTGATTTATTAGTTCCTTTTGAATTATGATGATGAGTATGAGTAAGGGTTGTGTTAGTGGAAGAGGGTGAATATGCTTATGAAGAAGAAGATGAAGAAGATGGTGGAGAGGGTGGATGTTTGTCTCCATTTCCATTACCTCCTCCTGAAGAGCCTTCTCCTTTGGGAGGTTTGGAACTTTCCCCTTGCAACCTGGTATTCCTCTCCTCATAGAGGACCTTCACCATCTTTGTCATATCAAGGAAAGCCTTTTTGAAGGTCTTCTCATCTTCTGTCATGTTTGTAGGTTCTCCTTCATGAGACATCAACTGCAACTTGAGTTTGAACTGGTGTTGGATATTGTGGCAACCTTGCTCTCCTTCCCTTTGCCCCAACTTTAGGGCTTCCAACCAGCTTTCCTTCTCTTGTTTTTAGTTTTAACCTTGTAAGCATGACATAAACTTGAAAACAATTAAATCCTTCTTTCACAAAGCCAACCTAGTTCTCTGATACCAAAATGATCTGATTTAGAATATTAGATTGTTGTGGTAAGATCCTCCTCATATTATAAACAAAATGCTTTCATTATGCTTAAGGTTTCATTCAAAAAAAAAAAAAAAAAATTGCAAGAGAATAATGAGTTTTTATGTTAATTTTATGAGCAATTAAACATAAATAAGAGACTGAACAACAGCATAAACATGTACAAAACATCATCAAAAACACATTACAACAGGAACATGATAAAGGAGTTCAACCCTCCTGGGATACGTCTCCTTGGTCCAACTTCCAATGGCTTGGACCTCTCTATTATGTTCAAAAGTGTAAAAATATGTGTTTACAATGCTCAAATGCTTATGAAACCTGCTTCGATGAGTTCAGCGTGTCGAAAAATGGCTATCGAGCCTCTTTTTGCATCCAATTTGGTGGAAAACTGAAGAAGTTATGACCTCTCCTAGTTTTCCCACTATTCACTCCACAAATTGTTCCAAATTCGGCATGATCCTACAAATTAGCTCCAAAAAGCGCTAACTAAGTGAAAATTTCACCACGCGGTAGTCCATAATCTTTCGGCACCAACTGTCCCATCGCAAATTGCAATCGGTGAGAATCGACGACCTTATGGTTTGTGAACCCGGTGGGGCGATGTGCGATTGCGATATGGCGGACCCGACAGAACTATTAACTGGAACTCATAAACTTATCGCATCTGGGATCCTTTCGTAATTCGAAATCGGCAACGTACCAATGGTCTTATATATGCGAGACTCTGTTTTCTGTGGTTGTGATTTCGATCTATGATTGTGATTATTGCATCGCAACCCTTCCCTGCTTGGGGGCCAATCGTCACATCACAATTGTCGGGGTTGATTCTTTAATGCATTTCTGCCTACCCTGTCGTGATGTGCAATTGCAATTATTGCATCACACCCTAGCTTGTTCCGGGGCCGATTTTTAACGTCGACCCACCTACGACATGTGATTTACGAAATGTGGGGGCCAATGGCAGCCTACTACTTGGAGCTTTCCCATTTGCTAAATAGCCCTGCCACATCATCTTTCCCTGCCATCTATCCAAGTCAAACCTAAACTTTGATTTGCTCTAACTTCTTCATACAAGCTTGGATTCGAGTGTTGTTCACACCGTTGGAATCAGGATCATGAGTTCTTTGATATGAAGCTAAGTTTATAGATATTCTGACTCTTTGAGTTTTGAGCCTAATTTTGAGCACCTGATCAGGCATGGTGTCACTACTTACTTTAACACTAGGTATGATGTGATGGTACTTAAAATTTGTAGCCCAATTTCCTTACTAGGAATAATGCATTACTACAATAGAAAGTTACTAAATTTAAGGATCACCAAATAAATAATCATCACTAAACTACTCAACAAGTAGAACAACATTATCACTACCACTAACTTCTTGTCAATGAAAAATCAAAATAATGGTCTATCCAAACCTCTATGTGTTCATGTTAATACACTGAAAGTGGATGTGCATTCTTCTTTACAAAACACAGCTGAGGTATAGAATATTTTAAGTTATAAACATAGCTTGAGACTAATTTTGTATGTTTGTGTAACCTTCATATGTGTCACCTAATATTTATATCAAAATCATCAATCTTATAAAAGTGTATCCATTACAAGCATGAGTACATAGAAAATCAATTATTTATATGGAATTTATAACATTAGAAACTTGGAATGTTGACAAAATTCATGAACATGTTGATGCTTTTGTGATTATTAACATAGAAAAATCATACACACATTTGTACAATTCAATTGATGCCCAAATTTGTCCAGCAGAATGTACAGGTGAAGGTTTTCTAGCTGAAGACATGATGAAATACAAAAATCAAAAGTTCTCCAAAGGTCTTAATTATAAAATTTACCCATGTGGCCCATCCAAAGATTGAAATTAGTGACCATGCGGATTTTCCTTCGATAGCCGTGTGGTCAAAGGAAAATCTGACTCATCAATTCAGGACCACTTCACACACTTGGAAGATTGGATTCCTTGACATGTTATAGTTAAGGGCAATCAATTTCGAGTTTCCATAGAGATATGCAGCCCCCAAGGGATCCTCCTATCCTACTCATAACTTATTTTCTCATTAATGGACCATGAGAGGGAAGAGGATTCAAAATTCTATATAAACATCCCATTAGAAGACCAAAAATAAGGCAATGTTATGCTGGCAAAATTTCTCTCTAGCAATCCTACATTCCATTGTTGAGAAGAAGAAGTAGAGCATTGTTATGTTGTCCGAATGGTTTCTTAGCAATCTAGAATTCTAGAGGGAAGAGGATTTCACCATTGAGAGAGTCTTCATACTTCTTTGAGAGAGAGGAGAAGCTTGCAAAGAGATTGAGGAAAGGAACCTCCTTGTTGGGAATTTTTTAGCACCATGGCTCAAATAATTCCCTCCAAGTGTTTTAGTATTCATCAATTGTATCTCTTCTACATTCATCAGTCAATAAAGGGAGCCTTTTTCCATTACTTTGTTGACATTTCTGCTTCATCAAGCATTGTCTATGTGTTTGTTTCTTAGTTTTTAGTTTTTGTCTATGTATTCATTGCACTAACCATTTACAGTGCTTTATTTACTCGTGATTTTCCACTAACAACAACCAACTATATGTGTTTTCTTTGCAAGGAACAACAATGTGCTAAGAAGATGTCTTTTGGTACCCCATAGAAACAAATACACCAACACAGATTTGGAAACTCCACTAATTTATTTTCCTTACTCTAACGGTTGTTTTTTCAGGACCTCCTCTTTGCATTATCACTACTTGGTGCGTTCATAATCTCTCTGAATTTTTTGTAGGACCTTCTAGACTTGTTTTCAGCTGAGAAGTTTGAATTTTCACTCTTTTTCATCATTCGAGCGGATTTTGTTCAAACAGACGCGCACACGTGTCTCTTAATAGGAAAATTCACGTGGTTTACAGAGAATGCAAAAAACCATTGTAATTTTCCTTTCCTATGTGATTGGCAACCTTTAGTGAATTGCCTTCACCTCTGCATTTTTTTCCAGTCAGTTCAAATTGTCTAGTTTCTTTACTAATCACTATTAGTAGAGTAATTACATTATCTTTTCTTTTTATTTTAATTTCTCACATATCTTAACTAGGGGGAAAATTAAGTGGCCACATTCCACATATCTTTTTCAATTTATTTTTCTATTTTTAGCAACTTACATAGCTTAATTAGTAAAGGAGTAAGTGGCCCATTATCCACAAATCTTGTTACTAACCAAAGAATCGTTATTTCATTATTTTTTAGGACTAGGACCAAGTGTTACTACAGAAAGTAAGTAATATTTTCTTCCCTTGAATCATTTAGACGAACCTGGGCTTGCATATGAAATCTTTCTTGAAGAAATTGAGTTTTCCATCTCCCTTTAGGCAGACATAGTGTAATAGGAAAAGAGTAAGTGGCCCATTATCCACACATTATTTCTTTTTCATGCAAGGAACAATCCAAAATCACTATAATTAGTGGGTATTGTAAAGGATCACCAAATATCCACATCTTATCACAATTTGTATGTTCACTTTGCCACTTACACATACATTACACATTACACATCAAGCTTCTATAAGTTTGGTACAAAAGGGCATCCAGTTTCCGGAGTTTTTTTTACTTAGTTTATTTTTTCTTACATTCTCACACCATAAGTGAAGCAAGTTAAAAGAAACCATAACTTGAACCAACTAAATTTCCCCATAAGGGCCACAAAATAATTTATAGTTCAGGTTAGGACCATTAAGGGTAGGCATCCCATAAGCCACCATGGTCATGTTACATCTTTGAAACATAGAAGTTGACTTGTATGGTTCTTAAAAACCTTCATCATCCCACAGAAAAGACTACCTGGACATGTCAAAAACCTGATTTAGAGGGGGTTCATCCTAGGTATAGTGTGTGCGGTACTATTTGGGGCTATCATACCCATCTAGTGCTCGATACTGGTAACTAACTACCAAGAAGATCAAGACTTTACTACTCCCGTGGGACGAAGGTATCTTAATGGCAAAAATTAGGGCATCCTTTCCCTATAGGTGGAGGTGTGGGCAGTACTAAGGCCTCATATGTTACCTTGGTTGATTCTTCGATTGTTGGAAAGCATCGCCTATCCTCTCAAGACATTACACTAGTACCCATCAGAATATATCTCCGCAAGGCCCAATTACTTTCAGAGAGGTAAGGAGGAATAAGTCTTCATAGTATCTTTTATCATATGAAAAAACAAACAAAAACCATTTTTTTTGTTTGATTGATCACATAGCATAAGTTAAAGGGAAACTAATCATTTTATTTTTCGCTTTGTTTTATGTATGTGATTTACTTTCTTTGATACTTATCTCCTTCCATCATCAAACAAAGTGAGACACACTCTACTTTACACCATAGGGGACCCCACAACTCCCTGTCGCTTTAGACATTTCCAAAACCTCCCCCAATTATCGGGAGGTGTGCCAGGTCTTTCGTCATTTAGGCATAGAAGATGCCACATAGACACCATTATAGGATCATCCTTTATCGATGCAACTTTGATTACGACCCCTTCTCATCAAAAGACTCCTTTCACCATCCCTCAAGGGACTCCACATGCTACCCCTCAGGGGACCCTTCACACTACCCCTCGGGGAAGCCCACAATTAGAGCTCATATACATGCAAAGATATCAGCAAAGCTCAAAGATTATAGCTCATATACATGCAATATGGATACCTCTACCATGTCCTTCCAGATTCACCCTGCCTACAAACTTTTAAACCTGAGATACCAGGCACATCTAGTGCTACAAATAGGTTGATCAAGACCATAGCGCAAAATCATCTAGGAAACACCTTCCAGTACTCTCAAAATGCATACAGTGGCCAACCATTTGGTGCCACGCTTGTAGCACTTCCACCGCTAAATATATGATATTATCCTATTCAACCTACCCCTCTGCGGAACCCTACTATGCAGGTTTTCCCATACCCTCCCATGCAAGGTAGCCAATATTCTCCCGCAGAGGGAAATGCATATCCCCCTAGGACCGTGGAAGCCATTTCCACTTCCCAAAGCACGTATGCTAACCAAGGGTAGGGGAATCAATATTTCCCTTTTCCAACACCTCAACAGAATAACCCACCATCACAAACTAATGCAGGGGTTAATTTTGTACAACCTTCTCTCCCTCAATAAAAATAATCATATGAACAGCTAAACACGGTTAATCAACCCAATGCTGCTAGCAAAAAAAGGAAATAACAAGCCAAAGGTATATCTTGGATGGGGGGGAATCAACAACAACCCCCACGGGCACTAGTTGGGAGAAACCCCAACTGATACCCAAAGCAGAGACAGACCGATAATAACCTACAAAGGCATAAAAAGAACCCCATCCTATGGACTAATCATTCTTGTGCCATTTGTTGGGAATACGTTCATTACACCCATCATTGCCCTAAAATCCCTAAGTTGAATAGCATGAAAGATACTGGGGGAAAGGGGGACAAAACCAACAAATTTGCGGTAATGCAAAATCCTTTCCCCCATCAAGGAGTGGTAAATACTCAGCAAGAACCCTCCCAACAGCACTATCAGAATCCTCCTAGAGGAAGTTCACATACTACCTCAAGTCACAACATTTATATGGAAGGGGGAGACATTCTCCTGCAGACGCGGAACCGACATTACGAAACCCCACTGGAAACCAACCCTTCCTCCTTATCCACTAAAACACCTAAAACACCTTTGAAAATCCCTAGACACCCCATAGAACCCATCCCAAATATGGTCAAAGGGCCTTTATGGTGAACAAGACATAACTCAAAGGCTTCTCACAACTACAACATAGTCGATGACTTAGCTCAATCTCCTTGAGCCATGTGATATGTTTTTGTATGATTAGTTTTGTTGTGCTAATAACAATTACATATTTATAAATATGTGCTTGCTTATTGCTCCTTGTGTTGAGGTTTCATTAGCTGGTTGTGCATATAATCAAGTAAATTTCCTTAAGTTTTAAAATGACATTCATGAGAAAAATAGCTTCAAAAACAAACACTGAAGAAAAAACATGTACAGTGCAGTAAACCATCAAAGAGACACATTAACACAGTGTTTTGATGATGGAGTTCACCCCTCTTGGGCTACATCTCCTTGATCTAACTTCCATGGCTTGGGCCTCTGTATTAGCTCTATGTGGAAAAAATGATGTTTACAAAGCTCTATGGCTACTGATAACTGCACCAATGTGTTCAAAATGTCCAAATTAGGCAAGAACACATCTTTCTGAGCTCAATTTGGTCGAAAATTGCTCAAGATATGCTTCATTCAATGTTTCCCTAAGAAACCCCGCTAAAACTGGAGAAGACTCTAGTTAGCACCGCCAAAATTGGCAATTCCGCCAAAATTGGCGCACCTCCAAAACTGCTGCCAATTTAAAATGGATTAATTAAATTAAAACCAGATTAGTGCTAAGCACTAACTGTGACCTTCAGCGGCAATGCCGGACTGTTCACATGGAACGGTTAGTCACATTAACATTACAGTTAGGTCCGTCGAAACCATCGGGTTAACTGACCATCAGAGTTATGACCTTGTTCACATGCAACTGTCGCGGAGTGCTGGCCGAAACCATCAGGTTAACTAACCGTCGAGTTTTTTGATATATCACGTTCACATATAAACTGTTTGGTGCTTGGTGGTTAACCGTCAGACTAAGCTGCAACCTCTTGCAGTTTGTGGAGTTGTGTTCACATGGGGGGAGGGCTGACCTGCAGGTTGGCCCTCCCCTAACCGCTAGCCTTCAAATCAATACAATTCAAATATATGTCGCAGATATAACGATTAAGTAACACAGTGTAGAGCGGATGGTTAAGGCTTGAGGCTGGGCTTTCCACATGGCATGCTTCCATTGGTCCAGAGATGCACCAATAAAAATGCGCCAAATCACCACTGTACAACCCAACCATATGGCGACACTTGTTTGATCCTGATTCGTATTTTACCATTCATTGACCATGCCTGGTCACCTGACATGTCAGCAGTACAAACTGCTGATTGTGCAGTGACTGGGCATTTTTTATTAAATTTTGCATGTTTAGCAAAGAGATCAAAACACAATAACTTCCTCATACGAACTCAATTTTTGATGAAACGAGTTGCATTAGGATTTTTTTCTGAGACAAGTGCGGTCATTCAGGTTTTGAGCCAATCTGAGAACTTGTATTTTTGAGCTAAATACTAAGCACCTGATCATTCCTCCCCACTATAAGCCTTTTGGACCCCAAAAGATACTATCAATTGTTCAACAGGTGAGGGTATAGCTCCCTCACCTTCTCAGTTTGCAACCATTTGGCTTGAGAAGGCTTTTGTCCTTGAGTCCCACTCTAAGGTATTCAACATCCCCTCTCTTTGAAGTTTTGATTCTTTTGTCAAGTATGAGATCTTGTTGAAGCTCATCTAGATATTCTGGCAAGAAATCATCTATTGATGGCAGCTGAACATGCTCTCCTTGATCATCAATCAAAGGAGACTCAAACAATCTCAAATTCTCAACATTAACAACAGAGTATATTTGCATATAAGGAGGCAAATCAAGCTTAAATGCATTGTTACCAATCTTTTCCAGAATTTTAAAAGGACCATAATGGATTGGTTTAAGCTTTTTACCTTCCCCTTGAAGTCTCTCTTTGCTAATATATAACCAAACTTCGTCGCCAACTTGAAATTTATGATTAACCCGGTGTTTGTCATGCCTTTCCTTGTAGCTTCTTTGACTTTTCTCAAGATGTTCTTGCACTGTATGATGTATCAACTGAATTTTCTCTATGAACTTCCTTGCCTTATCGATGTCACTGTGACATTTGATGGCAATATGTTTCTCAAAGATGAAGTCCAATGGTGATCTTAGAAAGTACCCATAACATGCCTCAAATGGTGATGTGTTTGTGGAAGAATGCTTTGCCTTGTTGTATGCATGATATATGTAATGCAATTGTTCATCCCACAACTTGGGATGTTTGTTGTAATATCCTCTAAGAACATGAATAATTGTTCTATTGACCACCTCGGTTTGTCCATCTATTTTTGGATGAAAGGTTTTGCTCTTGTTCAACTTTGTGTCCATCATGTCCCATAAATTTTACCAAAAATTCTCAACAAATCGAGAATCTCGATCAATTACAATAGAAGTAGTATGACCAAAATAAACCCAAATGTTTTGGAAGTAAAGATGAGTTGTTGGTTCAGCTGTAATTTTCTTTTACATGGTGTTAGTATGCACATCTTGTTGAACCTGTCTACAACTACATACAAGTAATCATGACCTTTCCTTGACAATGGAAGACCTCCTACAAAATCCATTGAGATACTCTCCCATGGACGTGAAGGTACCGGAAGTGGAGTATATAAACCAAGTTTCCTATTGCTAGGCTTACTTGTAGCACATAAATAACATCCTCTTATGAAACGAGAAACATTATCCAACATGCATGGCCAATAACAATACCTTTGAAGATTCACTATTGTCTTGCCTACACCAAAGTGTCCAGAAATCAATGAAGTGTGCACCTCCCTTATGATATTGTTTCTTTCTCCCTGTGGAATACACAACTTGCCCAAGTGATACAACAAACTGTTATGTACATGATAATCCAACTCTTCAATTTGATTTCCTTGACTCAAGCTTGCATATACTTCTTGAAAGTCACTATCATTTGCATATTGTTCTATGTAACTTTCATGCAAAACAGAATTATGCTTGAGTATAACATATGAATTTACAATAGGCCTTGAAAGCATATCAGCTACCTTATTGTAGATTCCCTTTTTAAACCTGATAACCAAATGAAATTGTTGTATAAAACCCATCCATTTGAAATGTCAAGACTGCTGCAACCTTGATTGTAAATACTGCAATGGTTGATGGTCAGTATGGATGATGGTCTCCATTCCCATCAAATGGTGCTTCGATTTCTTAATACTTTGTACCAATGCATAAAGTTCTTTGTCATATGTGGGATAGTTAGTTACAACTCCATAAAATATTTCATAATGAAATGAAATGGGCTTACCATGCTACAATAGAACTATTCCCATGGCATAATCTCTTGCATCCCTTTGAATCTCGAATGGTTTTCTAAGATCCGGAAGTGCCAATACCAGTTGAACTTATCTTTTTCTTGAAAGAATCAAATGGTTTTTGTTGTACATCTCCCCAATGGAATACTTTCTTGACACTTGTCAATGCATGTAATGGAGCTGCAATGGAAGAAAAGTTAGCAATAAACTTTCTCCAATATTGTGTTGCCCCTAAAAAGCTTCTTACCTTTGTAACTGTATGTAATATTCCTAATTAGCCATGGCTAATTGGAATATTCGATTTTGTTCAATTTTTGCCTTCTATAGTTATTTGTAAATAAAAAAGTGAGGAAGGGGGACATAACTCACTTTTAGAATAAAAAGTCACTTCCTAGTAGCACAACATTGTGACTTAAAGGGGAGCCAAGGGGGCCAAAGGGGGACGCAGAAATGGAGCCCACGCAGACACATGGAGGGACTGCGCAGGAGGGAAGAAACACGTGGCAAGAGGGGAATCACGCAGGAGGAGGTGAGCCTTGGGATTGAGAGAGGAAAAGGCTATAAAAGAGAGAGGAGCCCCCTCATTTTGATCATTCCGGTTATGAGCATTTGTGAAATTCATTTCGACTTAGAGCACGCTAGTTGTTTAGCTAGTCTGCAGAACTGTTTAGTGCATTGAATGTCTCCATTTGGAGATCTCACCCTTAGCCCTGGGGGACTTCGAGTGCCTCCTCGGGCAAGGTATTTCCATTGGCATTCCAGCAGTAGTTTCATCAGCATTTCAGCAACAGTCTCATTAGTGTTTTGGAGGACTGCACAGCACTGAGAGGAGGACACAGTTCTTTCTGGTAGGAGTCTAGGTTGAGGGTTTGCAGGAGGATTTGTGCTGAGAGGTAGAGCAGGGGATCAGCTCTTGCATATTGGAGAGTTTTGGCAAGGGTTTCAGGCAGTTTTCTGGAGGGTTTCATTCAGTGGCAGCGCAGAGCATTGAGGGACTGCGCAGAACCCCAAGGGGGTGATTTTCAGGGGTTGGCCATTTCATAAAAGCTTTTTGGGCTTTTCTGGGTTTCTTGAGTAGAGTCCGATTCCAGAGTTTCAGCCTTTTCTGAGGAGGGGAGCAGCCCCAAATCCTCATTTGATTTCTAGCAACAGCAGCAGCACGGCAGTTCTCCAGCAGCTTGGACGCAGTTCAGAGAGGGGCCATTCCTTTGCTATTCTGAGTGTATTTCTTCACTTGCCTGGTGCAAGTCGAGGTGCCATCTTCCTGATCACCTCCTGTACTCATTCTATTACTCAGTATAATAAAATGGCTCAGCATTCTCTCTGCATTTCTTGAGTATCTGCTTATGGTTATATTGTTATATGTTGCATCATTGTTATTTGTATCTCTTTGAGCATTCTCGGCTATTATACCACTTGTGTTTTTCTCGTATACTCTTAGACAAAGTTTGGAAAGGGCGAGGTAGCCTCCGGATCTCGTCCTCTTTTTAGAGGTGACATATTTGGTAAATGCCCTCCTAGTCCATCTCTGGTTGGAGTTTTGCTTGTGTTGAGGAATATTCCTAGTAAAGGATATTACACTGTATTGGGCTTCGGCCAATTCAGAATGACCTCAACCTTAGAGGGGTTTATCTTCAGTTCACCTCCTCCAACAATGTGTCCCAAATACACCAAAGAAGACTTGCCAAATTCACACTTCGACATATTTAAAAACAATTATTCTATTCTCAAGACATCAAGTACTTTGTTTACATGCATGACATGTTCATCTCTTGACTTGCTGAATATGAGGATATCATCTAAGTAGACAATGAAAAAATCATCTAGAAATGGTCTCAATACATCATTCATTACCCTTGTGAAAGTAGTTGGAGCATTTGTAAGACCAAAATGCATAACAAGCCACTCAAACAATCCTTGTTTAGTTTTAAATGTAGTTTTCCAAATTTCTTCTTCAGCTATCCTAACTTGATGATAACCACTTCATAAGTCTAACTTCGTGAAATACTTTGCATACCTCAACTAATCAAGAAAATCATCAATTCTTGCGAGTGGATAATGATTCTTTACTGTGATTTTGTTCAGTGCACGAAAATCCACACACATGCGCCAAGATCCATCCTTCTTTAGCACCAAGACAATGGGTCAACCACATGGCAAAGTAGATGGGCGTATGATACCTTTCCTCGGCAATTCTTGAATCTTCTTTTTGATTTCCAAACTCTCCATAATAGACATCTGATACATGCCAATTTTCAGAAGTGGAACATCCTATTGCAACTGAATCTCATGTTGAATTCCCCTATTGGGAGGTAACCCCTTTGGTTCCTAAAACATCTTGCCATGCTTGCTTACCACATCAAACAAATCAGATTTTAATTTATCATCACAACCTTCAAAAGATTCATAATCAATATCATTCTTTTTCTTGACCAAGAGAAGCACAAAATTTTTACTTGCATTTACTAGTCTCTTCATCTACCCTGCATCAACCAAAGAAATGTTTAGATTTTTGCGATGGGCTCTCACTATGTACTCCACCCCATTCTTGAGCAATATGTATTTGTTTTCATGGTGATAAAATACTACTTTTCTATCATACAAATAAGGACTACCCAAAATTATTTATGAGATGTTAAGTGGAACTACATCTAACTCAACTTCATCAATGAACTTTCAGTAACGGTGAACTTGAATAAATACTTCCTTGTAACCTGTAAGTTTGCATTGTTAACTATCCAACCCAATGGATATGGCTTATGATGAGGTACAGTTTTAAGGTTTAGTTTTTTAACCAAGTCTTCTGAAATCAAGTTTGATTGTGACCCACTATCAAATAATGCATCAATCTTTGTAAGATTTGAAATCACTCTAACATGCAACAACTCTATTCTTGACTCTTCATTTGGAGTGTTATTTTGACTACGTGATGAACTATTGCTTGCAACAGTTTTTTTTCCCTTTGTAACCATGGCTGAAATCTTGGTCTCATCACTAGAATCTAAACCAAGGTCATGTTGTGTGGTAGTGATCGTCTTTTATTTTCCTTTATTGTTTTGTTTCTTAGGACTTAATTCGGGATGCAATTTCCAGCATTGGGCTTCATCATGCCCCTCTTTGGAATAGTGTTTGCATGTGATTTCCTCCCCTTCTTTCTTCACACTTGAATTCTTCTTTCCCTTCCCTTTTCAACCCGTTTCTTTCTCCTTAACCTTGAATGGATTTCTCTTACTACCCTCTTCCTGAATGTTTTTTCCTCTAGATTCAAGGTGCGTGGCTTGCACACATACCTCATCTAAAGTGTTTAGATTAAACATAAGGATAGTATGTTTCAAATAGGAATGTAAACCCCCAATATATTTCAGCAGTGTGTCTTGGGAATTCAAATTCACTCCTAACAACAAAGCCCTTTTCCTAAACTCCTGTGTATAATCTTGGAATATTTGGCCTTTAAGCTGCCTAAAAATTTTCCAACTCAAAATGGATTTTTTCATATAGGCTAAAGGATAAAACTTTATTTTAATTGCATAAAAAAATTCAACCCAAGTGATGGATATCGTACCATAGATTCTCATTTCTTCTTGAGTCTTTTCTTCCCACCAAACTAGTGCAACTCCTTCTACTTCTAGCCTCAATAAAGCTAGCTGGATATTTATGTCATCTTCTTGAAGGTTTTGAATTCTGCAGTATACCTCCAACTCGCGAATCCAATTTTCCAACTTTTCTGCATTCACCTCTCCATTGTACATGGGAAGTTCAAATTTTATGTCCAATTTTAGTAATGGAGTCTTTCCTTTTGGGGTTTTTGAATGAGCATGGGCAGTTTCAGTGATGGTAGTGGACGATGATGTTGTGTGATATGATGGAGATGATGAGGAAGATGATGAGGATGGTGGAATGGAGGTGGATTTCCACCATTCCCTTTGGAATCGCTATTCTCATCTTTTTTGTCCTCTGAGCTTCCTTCTCCATGTGGAGGTTTGGAACTCTCTCCAACCATTCTAGTGTTCCTCTCTTCATAGAGGACTTTAACCATCTCAGTCAAAACATAGAAATCTTTCTTGAATTCTTCCTCTTCCGAAGAGGGACCTTTAGGCTCTCTTTCTCCAGACATAATGGTTATGGATTCAGGCTTAGAAATTGATACTGCGTGTACCTCTTCAATCTCAATTGAAGGCAAAACTTGAGGAGTTTCAAGTGCAACTAGAATTGGAACTTTGGGTGGTGGATATTGTGGCCTTGTGGCTCTCCTTCTTCTGGGAATTACCTCAGGATTTTAAGCCAATAGCTTCCCTTCTCCTCTCTACAACTTTAACCTTGTAAGCATCACAATTTTGCAACCATTAAAACCCTAATTGCACAAACTCAAGAAATCAAGAAATTCAACCATTGCTCTGATACCAACTTGATCTATTTTTGTATGATTAGTTTTTTTGTGCTAATAACAATTACAGATTTATAAATATGTGCTTGATGTTGGAAATATTGAGAGGGGGGTGAATCAGTATTTCTTTTCAATTGTTACTTTTACCAGTTAGATCACTTATATTTAGAACACAAAAATGAACATAAGTAAATGCCTTTATTAATATAATCTTTATAATGAATCAAGTACAATATGGGTAGGGTGCCAACCCTTGATGAAGACACCCAGGCTCCAACCTAGGATGTGCCAAGCACCTACTTAGACTTTAGTGAGGCTCCACCTCTAGGGCTTTGACCCTATCTTATCCAAGCCACCAACCTTTAGTTTAGGAGCACCAACTCCAAGGACACCAATCCTTTAGCTTTTCTTTTTCAAGATATGTTAGGTTGTTCTTCATGGCTCCCAAGGTCTTCTTCAACGAGCCCTGTCAATATTCATCAATCCCTTCACTTAAGCATCAAGTCATATCATCAATGACAACCTTATCTTATAGAAGGCATCACCACTTCTCTTCATGTCACCCAAAAAAAATTCTCCAAGGTCACCTCATGATGGCTTCAGTCATGCATCAAGATCTCCAAGATTGTCTACAAGGGTCTTCAATTTTAAGCCCTAAGCCCACTCGACAAATGTCTTAATACCTACTGAAAAAGTTCCTCAAGAATGTCTCCAAGCCAACTTCTGAAAATGATGTACTACCTCCAACTAGATGTCCTCAAGGTCAACTTCAAGAACACTTTCAAAGTGCTGACCAAGATTTCCCACGATTTCCCATCGAAGGCTGATCCAAAAAAATGTCGATCCTTGCTTCAAGATTGCTCTAAGAATTTCTTCAACAATGCTTCAATGATGTTCCATGTATGTCTTTAAGACTGCTCCAAAAGGTCTTCAAAAGTGCTTTAAGGGTATACATGTGCACTTCAACAGGTAGCTCCACAATGTCTTCAAAGTCTGCTTTCCAAGTTTGCTTCAACTAAGGTCTTCAAGATTGTTCGAAAATATCTTCACAATTCCTTCAAGTGCATACTTTACAGT
Source organism: Pinus tabuliformis (assembly GCA_031772625.1). Taxonomy (NCBI): domain Eukaryota; kingdom Viridiplantae; phylum Streptophyta; class Pinopsida; order Pinales; family Pinaceae; genus Pinus; species Pinus tabuliformis. The sequence continues at coordinate 477,429,554 of CM062805.1, read as the reverse complement.
AGTTCCAAAATTTTTTAATGGTGTAACAATTTTGACTTGAAATCAGATTTCAAGATTATCCTAGGACTGTTTAAGACTCTCTTCTGGGTTGTTTTATAATGCCATCATAGTCTTCTTCGAAGGCTTCAAGCCTTCAGCTCTATGTCTTAGAAAATTTTCTCAACCTTTGACCCTTACAGCTGTAGTAGCTTCCTACAACAATAGTGCTATAGAGATAGGAAATGCATCACAAGAAATTGTCATATACCTTAATCCGTATTGCTATAGCAGCCTATCAATATCCAACGAAATTTTGTTATGAGTATTTTCCATAGATCTGAGATAAAGACAGATTGACCGAGCTTCTTCCCAAGTAATTATCTGAGGCCTTGAAAGGTATCCAAAGTCTGTTGTCTGAATTATGGCGGGATTGTTTTCTGTCCCAAAGTCTGCACTTCTTTCATAAAAATCCAAGGCACAAGAGTCTGCAGTCTATCCACAAGAGACTTTTCTTGAGACTGGTCTTCAAAGAATGTCTATCTGAGCCACACAAGATTGTCAAACAGTGATCTGTGCTTCTCTAAAAGGTGAAACAAGTCCTGAGATAAAGAGATATTTATTACAAATAATCCTCCAAAGGTGGTTGTCACAAGTTCTGTTCTTCTGTCCTTAAGTCCGAGCTCTTTAAGAATATTTTAATCACTGAAAATGCCCAAACTGTGATCTTAAAACATCCTCCTCAACCTCCTAGCTATTCTGTCCCTTTTCTCTGTGTTTTCACCGAAATTACTTGAGGAAAACACAGGTCCGAGCCACTCTTTATATACCCTCCATCCTTGAAATGAACAGTCACGTCCTCTGTTTGGAGGCCAACTTGTGTAGGCTTCTCAGGTCGGCTCCATGTCCACATTTAATAAATTAACTTCAAAAATTCATAACTTTCAAACCGCTTGGAGTTTTGGGTTGTGTAATAGCTCATTGGAAAGGAAAAATTATGCTCTAAAATATGGTCTAAGTCTCATAATGGGATTCTGCCTCTAAGGAGGTGAAAAATATTTTTTAATGTGATTGGTCGTTATTTAGTATAGACATGATTAGGACAGTATGGGCTTCTTCTTTGTCACCAAGTGTTTTTAAGTGAGGTCTCCACTTTTAATGTCTTTAATCATCATTTCATCAAGTGATCTTCAATTTCTTCATTTTCCATGTCATCAAATGTAATGTCACCATATATGTCATCATGATAGTGCAGTGATCCATTATGAGCAATAGGCATCTAGGACAAGACTTCTTCTTAGTGGCTCGACATCTTTATTCATGGTATCCTTGTCAAACAAGAGTCTTGACTATCATTAGCCATCTCAGGAATATTGACATCTCGGTCAATGCCATATTGACATCAATGACAACCTTGATTAACACTTGATTATTGCTCCTTGTGTTGAGGTTTCATTAGTTGGTTGTGCATACAATCAGGTAAATTTCCTTAAGTTTTAAAATGACATTCATGAAAATAAATAGCTTCAAAAACAAATACTGAATAGAAAACATGTACAGTGCAGCAAACCATCAAAGAGACACATTAACACAGTGTTTTGATGAAGGATTTCACCCCTCCTGGGCTACATCTCCTTGGTCCAGCTTCCATGGTTTGGGCCTCTGTATTAGCTCAATGTGGCAAAGATGTTGTTTACAAAGATCTATGGCTCCTGATACCTGCACCAATGTGTTTAGAATGTCCAAATTAGCCAAGAACACCTCTTTCTGAGCTCAATTTGGTCAAAAATTGCTCAAGATATGCTTCATTCAATGTTTCCCTATGAAACCCCCCTAAAACTAGAAAAGACTCCAATTAGCACAGTGCAAATTGGCAATTCCGCTGAAATTGGCGCGCCTCCAAAACTGCTGCCAACTTAAAAACAAATTAATTAAATTATAACCGGATTAGTGCTAAGCACTAATTGTGACCTTTGGCGGCAATGTTGGACTCTTCACATGGAAAGGTTAGTCGCATTAAGGTTACGATTAGGTCCGTCGGAACCATCAAGTTAACTGATCATCGGAGTTATGACCTTGTTCACATGCAACCATCGCAGAGTGGTGGCCAGAATAGTCAGGTTAACTGACCATCGGGGTTTTTGTTATATCGCACTCACATATAAATTGTTTGGTGCTTGGTGGTTAACCGTCGGACTAAACAACAATCACTTGCAGTTTGTGGAGTTGTGTTCACATGGGGGGGGGGGCGCTAGCCTATGGGTTGGCCCTCCCCTAACTGCCAGCCTTCAAATCAATACAATTCAAATATATGTCGCAAATACAACGGTTAAGTAACATGTGTAGAGCGGATGGTTAAGGCTTGAGTTTGGTTTGCAATAGGTCGTGGGTTCGACCCCGAACACCGCCAATAAATTTTGCTCCAATGTAAACACCAATCCAACCCTTAGGAGGTACCATGTGGCGGCCTTCGGGCTTGCCACGTGGCATGCTTCCATTGGTCCAAAGATGCACCAATAAAAACGCACCAAATCACCATTTTACAACCCAACCATATGGTGACACTTGTCCAATCCTAATTCATTGTTGACCATTCATTGACCATGCCTAGTCACTTGCCACATCAGCAATACGGACTACTGAGTGTGTAGTGACTGGGCATTTTTTTTTAATTTCGCCTTTTTAGCAAAGCAATCAGAACACAATAACTTCCTCATATGAACTCGGTTTTCAACGAAACAAGTTGTGTTAGGATCGTTTTTCTGAGAAAAACACGATCGTTCAAGTTTCGAGCCAATCTGAGAACTTTGATTTTTGAGCTAAATACTGAGCACTTGATCACTATGTTAGCATCGGAAGTCTTGCAAACATGCCCAACCCAATGAAAAGGATTACTTTTTGCATTAGGATAAATCAACCCTATTGATTCTTATTTAATGGATTTTGACTTGGATAACACTATCTCGCATCTTCCATTGATAGTCACCTTCAAATTTTCATTTTCAATCTAGAATATCACCATCCACTGCTACATAGTCAATAAGGGAGCATTCACATGTAGTATGTCCAAAACAGTTTGGAAAAGACTTGGATCTTTCAAACTCAAACCATCCAACATCACTCTCAGAGCATAAGGATGGGCACCCTTCTTCTCCCGTAGGCCTATACCAAGATGTTCCAGTACAACTTGCTGGTAAAATGGTGCCCATTGACATAGAACTCCTGGATGCATAGTTAGATTACAATATGCAACACACTCTCTCATCAACTCAAGGTCATCGACAGCCAAGCAAGACGAGGTCATTGGAAGCCAAGCAAGTCTAGTTAATGAGGAACAAGATCCACCATTCACGAGTTGTGGGAGACAAATATTCCTATTTTCTAGGGAGTTGCTAGTAGCTACCCTATTATATAAATAAGCATGTAAAAGAGCTAATTAGGATTCAAGTTTTGTTTTCAGCTAGGTAGATATTGATTTCAAGTACTTGGCACTGTTATTTTTTATTATTTTGTGATGTATTAGACATTGATTCAATGATAATGAGAATTTTCTTATTGATTCATCACTGAGTTAGTTCCAGAGGGCTGAGGCTCTTAGGTTTGGGCCCAACCCTAATGGCTTAGGTCCCTCTTCTATATTTGTATCTCTTTTAGTTCAGAGTGCTTATTAGTTTCTTACATTTCATTAGAAAATAATCTATCAAAAATATGTGATTGCAACCTCTACCTCATCTCTCTCATGGGAGCATGAATAGAAGTATTTACAACCACTGTCCAAAAGTATTATGTTTATGATCTCTTGGAAGAATATTTGTGTTAGTAAACTTGTTTTGCATATGCTTGTTGTGGCTTAGGAGTTGGTTTATTGATTATATCAAGGTTTTGGCATAGATTAGATAGCATTTAAATTCAACTCATCTTTTCCACTACTAGTTGTTTCATTTTGTAAATGATAAATGGGTATATGCATGTGATGATTGCAGGGCTATTTGGATCTGCAGGAAAGGGCACCTCCACCACCTCCATCTTGAACTTCCTCACTTTCTCTTGTGAACCCCAAATTTTGTCCTAAAAATTATGTTCATGAGATCATTTTCCTAAGATCACCGAGAACATCCCTCCTAGTGAAAAATAGGCCTTCAAAAGGCTCTGAGCTTAGCTAGGGGCTTTGGCCACCCTTCACTCATCTCCCTCAACCTCCATACACCTCTCCATACCTTGAACTCATCATTTCCACCTCTTAAATCTTCTCGACAACTCTTGTTGAAATATGGCAACAAGAATATTCCAATTTAATTTGTCCTTGAATTAAATTGTGAATTAAAATCGAATTTAGTCTTAACAGCTACTTGGAAATAATTAATTTATTTATTTTAAATTAATTAGTTGGAGAAATTCAAGTTAGAATTCTTTTTGAAGTCATGCAAGAGTTATCCCTTAAATTAAGGAGATAAGATTGAGTTATATTCGAGTTGTAATTAGTTAACTCAATTTACTGAGTTAATTCTAGTTCAATTAGTTCCAAACTGTTTGAGGAACTAATAGTGAGTTAACAGTCAGTTGATGCATTAATGCACTCAACTAGTGCTACTCCAGTTAACTAAAGATTCCTTCATCATGAACTCATACATGTCTATTCTGAGAAAGACCCAGTTGAGATTAATGTTCAAGGACAGTGTACTATCAGTTGCATGTGTTTTCTCATGGAGAAAACTCATGCATGCAGTCAAGGATTCATCCTTGAGGATTACACAATTTTGAAGGCTTGGTTTTCCACTTGGTAATAGGCAAATCATCCATAAGGAACAGCGCAATGAAATAGGAGCTTGGAGGGAAGAGAGGAAGGTTGGAGAGAAGCCAAGATTGCCTGTGAGCATCTATGAGGATTGTACTGAGAGTTGGCTAGCTGTGAGAGCTAAGGCTTTGTATAATTCCTATGTATTTCCACCATGTATGATAATACAATAGAGTGGGGTTTTTAGCTGAGGCTTTCCCCAAAGTGTTTTCATGTGTATTGTGCCATTGATTCTTCTTCTTCTAGTTATATTGTTCAGCTCGATATTTAAGCTTCCACAAATTGATAGTAGAAGTAGGTTATAGTATTCTACTTTGATTTATATTGCATTATCGGGTTGACCTACAACAGATTTTCTACATGGTATCAGAGCTGTGAATAGTATACTGAGAAAAGAATTCAAAGTTTGAAGTTTTGGGGTTGCAGGTGCAAATCGAATTCATATCATACTTCAAGGTTGGCCAATGGCATTCTATGGCTTGAGACTCGAGTATGCCTTGGAAGATAGTTGGAATTACATAGCATGGAAAGATAGAATGGAGGCTGTATTAGAAGACAATGGCTTGAAGGAATTCATTGATCAAGAAATCCCAAAGCCAGCTTCAACTAATTCACAAGAGTTGGCTAAGTGGAAGAAGTGTGTGGCGAAGGCAAGACAGATCATCCTTGAGGGAGTTCGAGACCATATTGTCTCGAGTCTACATGAGAAGGATACTCCATTTTCAATGTGGAAGACATTGAAGGACCTCTACCAGAACAGTAGCGACCAGAGGAAATTGGTGCTCAAGGATAAGCTTCGAAGAATCAAGATGGAGAAGGGCGATACTATTTCCACATATATGAACAAGCTCACCACCTACAGAGATGAGCTTGGAAGTGTGGGAATAACTACTTTCGATGATGATATGGTGAACCTCGCTCTCCTTGGCCTTCCAAAGAGTTGGAATAGCTATCAAGACTCTGTGAATGGAAGGGAGAAACTGCCAGATTGGGAATGATTGTGGTCGGATCTTATGCAGGAGGAGGTCAAGAGGGGCACACGAGATGGTTCTTCATACAAGAATGATGATGAAGAAAATCTTGCCTTAGCAAGTAAGGCAAGGAAAGGGAAGGGGAAGGCTTCCCATTTCAAATCGAATTCTTCTCATGGAGGGAAGAAGGGTGACATGTCTAAAGTAAGATGCTTTAATTGTCACAAGATGGGACATTATGCGACTAATTTCCCATTGAAGAAGTCCAAGAAGGGATCCTCGAAAGGATCGGAAGGTGAGGCATTAGCCTCTTAGTTTGAAATGGAATTTACCCTCATCACATGCATGGTGTCATCGATGATGGGTTGTGTCTGGTATCTTGATAGTGGAGCCTCATTCCACATGACCGGTGATAAAAAATTATTCAGTGCCTTGGAGGAGAAAGACCTCAAGATGCGCATAGAAATGGGTGACGATGGAAGGTATAGTGTTTCAGGACTGGGCACGGTTGCTTTTCAGAGGGAGCATGGAGCTCCTCTCAGCTTGACAGATGTGATGTATGTGCCTGGACTGAAGAAGAACTTGGTATCGGTTGCGATGTTGGAGGACAAAGGCTACGATGTTGTCTTCAGTAAAGGAAAGGCATTCATAAGACACATAGACATGGATCAGACCAAGAGGATAGGGATTTGGGTGAAGAATATCTATAAACTAGAGGTAGATGATTGTGTAGCATTGAGTATGAAAGCAGAATTGGTGCAAAGCCAAGACATTGGCGAATTGTGGCACAAGCGGTTGGGCCATTTGCATCATGGGGCTTTGAAGATAATGCAGCAAATATCTACAGGACTACCCAAAGATAAACTTGAGCAAGTTGACACATGAAAAGGTTGTACCTTGGGAAAGTACACCAAGTCTTCCTTTCATGATCGAGACAGTCGAGTAGAGGCTATCTTAGAGTGATTTCATACTGATTTATGTGGACCATTCTCGACGGCATCCACAGCGAAGCAAATGTATTATGTGATTTTCATTGATGACTATTCTCATAAATACTGGATTTATTTCATGCAGAAGAAGGACCAAACCTTCACAAAGTTTTGTGAGTTCAAAGCTTTGGTCGAGAAAGAGTCAGGGAAGAAGATCAAGGCCTTGAGAAGCGACAACGGTGGAGAATGTGTCTCTCAAGAGTTTAAGGACTTCTGTGCAGCGGAAGGAATTAAATGAGAGTTGACGGCACCTCATAACCCACAGCAGAATGGCGTGGCTGAGAGGAAGAACAGAACTATTGTAGGGGCAGCACGGGTAATGTTGCATGACCAAGGCCTACTACTTCACTTGTGGGCTGAGGCATGCAACACAACGGTCTATTTGTAGAATAGAAGCCCGCGTCACATAATTGGGATGAAGACACCAGAGGAATCTTTCTTCGGTAAGAGACTAGATGTGGGTCACTTCAAGATCTTTGGCTCATCGGTATATTTCCATGTGACAAAGGATGCATGGAAGAAGCTTGAGCCGACAGCAGAGTTGGGGATATTTGTGGGGTACATTGATACACCTCACAACTATCGGGTGTACTTGCCTACCAGTCAGAGGACAGTGGTTCACAGAAATCTCAAGTTTGATGAGCAAAAGGCCATGCGAGTTTCCCTTAAGAGGGAGCTCCAACTACAAGCTGTGGAGGAACTATTGGTTCCTAAGGAGGAGGAACCTCATACTGATGCAAAGCAGTCGCATGCAGAGGTTCCAGGAGTGGAGACATCCACTCAAGCAGAGTCTTCCAAAGATGGACGGAAGCGCACAAGAGAAGCTGACAGATTGTTGGAGGATGCGAGAGAGAATGTGGGAGCACCATCTTCTCAGCACAGACAGAGGAGGTAACCTGAGAGGTACACTGGATACATGGCCCTTGCTAGGGAATGTGTTGAGACCGACCCATCTTCCTTTGAGGAAGTAGTGCAACAGCCGATTTGGGTTGATGCTATAGTGGAGGAGTATGACTCCATAGTTCATAACAATGTTTGGGACGTGGTTCGGATACTAGAGAACAAGTCAGTTGTGATTTCCCGTTGGCTTTAGAACGTAAAGCAAGCTGCTAATGGTAGTGTGGAGAAGCATAAGGCAAGATTTTTTACCCATGGCTTTTCACAGGTCGAGAGGATCATTTTTCTGCAGTATATTTTGACAGAGGATCAAGATGCTGACATTTTGACAAAAGCATTGTCAAAGTGTAAATTTGAGATCCATAGAGAAAGGATCGAGGTGGCAGATAATCCCTTTCTTGTTGAGAGGGAGTGTTGAAATATGGCAACAAGAATATTCCAATTTAATTTGTCCTTGAATTAAATTGTGAATTAAAATCGAATTTAGTCTTAATAGCTACTTGGAAATAATTAATTAATTTATTTTAAATTAATTAGTTGGAGAAATTCAAATTAGAAGTCTTTCTGAAGTCATGCAAGAGTTATCCCTTAAATTAAGGAGATAAGATTGAGTTATATTTGAGTTGTAATTAGTTAACTCAGTTTACTGAGTTAAGTCTAGTTAAATTAGTTCCAAACTATTTGAGGAACTAATAGTGAGTTAATAGTCAGTTGATGCATTAATGCACTCAACTAGTGCTACTCCAGTTAACTAAAGATTCCCTCATCAGAAACTCATGCATGTCTATTCTGAGAAATACCGAGTTGATATTAATGTTCAAGGACAGAACTATCAGTTGCATGTGTTTTCTCATGGAGAAAACTCATGCATGCAATCAAGGATTCATCCTTGAGGATTGCGCAGTTTTGAAGGCTTGGCTTTCCACTTGGTAATAGGAAAATCATGCATAAGGAATAGCACAAGGAAATAGGATCTTGAAGGGAAGAGAGGAAGGTTGGAGAGAAGCCAAGATTTCTTGTGAGCATCTATGAGGATTGTACTGAGAGCTAGCTAGCTATGAGAACTAAGTCTTTGTATAATTCCTATGTATTTCCACCATGTATGATAATACAATAGGGTGGGGTTTTTAGCTAAGGCTTTCCCCAAAGTATTTTCCTGTGTATTGTGCCATTGATTCTTCTTCTTCTGGTTATATTGTTCAACTCGATCTTTAAGCTTCTGCAAATTGATAGTAGAAGTAGGTTATAGTATTCTGCTTTGATTTATATTGCATTATTGGGTTGACCTACAACAGATTTTCTACACCCCTCTTCTAGCATTATAAGCCTTCCTATAGCAATAGAGGGCACATGTAGTAGCTTCCTATAGCACACCTGTAGTAGCCTATTTCTTCACCAGTTTTGACCTTTGGTGCAATTTGGACTTAGTTTAGAAGGATGTTGACCCCCAAATGTGATTTAATGATCAAGGGGAGATTTTAGGACACTCCAAACCCTCCTTTTCCTTCATTGCAAAAACAGAATAGTGTTAGTTTCCTTATCACAAATTTAGCACAAATAGAACTTTGATTTATATGTAAGTGTGAGCTAGTTAGATGGTACATAGAATCTTGAGTTATGGTTTGGTAGGTTAGCTTCTTGTTTGCAAGTAGATTTGATAGCTAGATGGTTGATTACAAGATAATGTATTTTCCTTTCTACAAGTGGTTTAGCTCTTGCCTTTACATGAATTGATTCAATATCATTTGCAAGTTGAAGTTAATAACAATTTCCTTTCCATAGTTAGAGGTAGCTTCTAAATTTCACCTTCATTAGCTAGTTTTCATTCTAATTCGGTAGGAGGAATGGCCTTGGAGCACTATTGAACAAATGTTCTAGTTGAGGGTGGAATATATCATTGTCACCTCAAAGTTTGTACAAACCCAGGTTGATAAATAGAGTTGAGGAGTCCTTGGGAATTGCAACACTCTTGGTGCAACACCAGGGCTCACCACTTTTTGGCATCATTGTCGGGGAGGTGTCTAGGTAGATGTTATTTCCGCTTAAGAATTGTTTTCTATTTTGCATAAGTTTTTGAAGATGTAACATAAAAGAAAAAGAGAAAAAAATTATTTCATGCCTATTAGGAGTAGAGATACTCAAGGAAAATTCTTACCAAAAACCCCCACACCCTCAAGCAACCAACCTTCACTCTTCTTCGGTGATTGCCATCTTCCCTCTCTGACTACAGGGGAGTTAGAAGACCCTCTAGGTGAGAAATCTAAAATATTTGAAGAACCTATTGGGGAAGAAGAAGAATCCACTTCACCTACTCAACCTATGGCTGAAAATAGGAACAATGAGGTTTTCCCTATCAGAGAGACTAATGGAAAGGCTAGAATTAAGAATATAGTCCCTACTTCCCTTCCACACTTCCATGGATTAACCTATGAGGATCCTTATACATTCATGTTTGATTTTTATGTTGTCTATAAGACCTATGACTATGTCTCTGATGACCCAAAGCTGAATTTATTCCCCTCTACCCTTAAGGATGCCATCCTTGCGTTGATTTATGGGTTTTCCTAGGGGTAGCATCACTACCTGGCCTCAAATGAAACAAGGCTTTAATGACAAGTATAGGGACTACTGTAGGTCCAAAGAAACCAAGGAAGAAATATTTAGAATGACTCTTGGACTTGATGAATCCCTAGAAGACTATGAGGAGAGATTTCAACTCAGTTATAGGAGGGCTAAGTGCACCCTTGATCCTGAATCACTCAAACTAGTTCTTCTCCGAGGGATCAGGGAGGACATGTTGGAGACCCTCAACATGCTATATGGGGGAGATATCTATCAGTTATCCTATGATGACATTAAAATTGTGTTCAAGAATCACTCTAGGGCTGCTAGAAATAAGGGTAGGGCTATTCAAGGCTTGGCCAGTTCCTCTCCTTCCACAACTTCCATCAAGAATGAGATTAGGAACAAGTTGGAGGACTTTAAAAGTGAAATGATGCATACCTTTTATTTGCAAATAGATACCATGTAGATCAAGAGGAAACAAGAGGAAGCAGAGAGAGACATAGTTATTTTATGCCCTTAATACACTAGAAGGCACCCCAGGAATGAATGCCCATTAAATTTCATAGAGGTATGCTCAGTCTGTGAGGAAAACCATGCCACAGATAAATGCCCTTCTTTTCCTAGTTTAAAAGTTGTATACCAAGGGGCAAAAGGTGGGGTTGATCAACTCTAATTTATAAATAAAAGGAGGCTTCAATGACCTCGGCTATACCAACAGGGCATGTGATCCGTATCTTACTCTTATTACCATCCCAACCAAAATGCACCCTTGTTAGGATATTCCGACACATAGGAAATAATTAAGTATAACTTGGTCTAGTGTATAGTTAGGTAAAGTGTGTTTCTTTAGTATGTACTTTTTGTAACTTACAATCTGACAGTCACGATATGTTTCAGACATGAAGTGATCTGACGGTTCATTCTCTCTTGAGTATTACCAACACTTGATTCCGTGGCTTAACACCTGATTGGTCCATGATCTCTATTCAAAGAGCATGGAGGGTCATTTGTTAGGTGACCGTTCATGAGAGAAGATTATGTAAATTTTCTTTCTTTTACATTAATAAATTGCCTGAAGCAGCCGCGTTAGCTCAGGTAGTGGACTATTTCCCTCTTTAAGGGTTTTAACCACGTCAAGAATATTGATGTACTGATCTGTGGTATGTTTGTGAGTGTGTCCTTTGGTGTTCTATCTAAGGAACTTACCCTAAAAATTCCTACATGGTATTAGATCCAGGATATAAGTTTGATACACTCCTGGTTCGTGTTGGGGGGGAGATTGTTGGACATTGGATAAACAAATGCTCCCCGTGTGTTTCGCGACATGGACTAACCACCTCTCATGGATCCTTATCCCTGGCGATGTGATCGTTGACTATCACCTGTGGGTTTTTATCTAATGGAAATTGTGATTCCCAACAAGTGGTATCAGAGTGAGGATGACAATCCTTCCCCACCTTCTCAGGATCCTCCTTCAGCTCCTAATCTTCCAAAATGGGTCTGTGCTACTCAGGATGCAGCAAGTTCTCTTGTAGGTGATCCTGCGGATCAGTGTCGTACACATTCTGAATTTGATAGAGCCTCTTCTTTACTAGCTCAAGCTTCATCGAATTATGATCCTGACACCTTTGCAGAAGCTTCAGGCCATCTAAATTGGGACACAACTATGAATGAATAATATTGTTCATTATTGGAAAATGATACATGGGACCTTGTTCCTCTTCCAAAGGGATGAAAACTTGTTAGATACAAATTGGTTTACAAAACCAAGTTTAGACCAGATCGAAAAGTTGATAAACATAAAGCTCGCCTTGTTTCTAAGGGTTTTTCACAAGTTGAAGGCATTGACTATACTGAAAACTTCTACCCTTTTGCCAAAATGAACTCTATCTACCTTGTTCTTTCCCTTGTTGCCTCTTTCAAATGGGAAGTCCATCAGATGGATGTTAAATTTGCCTTCTTGCATGGGGACTTTCATGAAGAAATCTATATGGAACAACCTCCTGGATTTATACAAACAAACTCCAGTCTTGTACGTCAACTTAAGAAATCCCTTTATGGTCTCAAGCAAGCCCCTTGGCCTTGGTATGCCAAAATGGATAGCTTTCTTTTAGATATTGGCTTTTCTAGGTGTCATTCTGACACTATTGTCTACACCAAGAAAGTGGGTAAGTCTCTTACCATTCTTGTTCTTTATGTTGATGATCTTATCTTTACTGGTAGTGATCCCGACCTTATAAACCATGTGAAGTAATCAGTTTGAAATGATAGACTTAGGACACTTGCATTATTTTCTTGGTCTTCAAGTCTTGCAATCCAAAGAAGGTATTTCCCTTTCCCAATCCAAGTATGGATGTGATCTTCTATGCCACTTTCACATGGAAGACTATAAGCCAACCCCTTCTCCCTTTCAGTCTGGAACCAAACTTTTAGTCACTTGTACATCACCTAAAGTTGATGCTACCTTATATTATCAGCTTGTTGGAAAACTTTTGTATCTGACCCATACCCATCCTGACCTTTCCTTTGTTGTTGGCCTTGTTGCTCGGTTTATGAAAAACCCATATGAAAGTCATTGGAAAGTAGCTAAAATAATACTTCGTTATGTTTAAGGTACAATTTAGTTTGGGATTCATTCAGTGCAGAAGCATCTCCTCTATTGGTTGGTTGATCCAGGTGGATATTCATGGCCACCCACCAATTCCACTTGGACCCCCACCATTGCTTCTTTCAGTTTTTCAGTTTCCTTAATTGAGCATAGTTTACTATTTTTAGTAGTTTTTGGGTCCTAAACTTCTGGAGCCGTTTTGAGGCCCTAAACGACGTTTTTTTGGAAATCTACCGCCAGCGATTTTTTGCCTAAAATTGTCTTTTTAGTCTTTGTCCTAGGAGAGATCTTTCCAATGGGTTATCATGCGTGTCAAATAGAGATAATATGACCAAGTCACGACCCCAGGAAGTTGGTTATCCAACTCACCCCAATGAGGCCCATAAACTCTTGGTGTTACATCTCCTCAGGTTAGGGTTTTGGTTGTCTAGGGTTTGCTCTTATTGTTCAATAATAAAAAGGCCCTTGAGCCTCATTGTAGTTCAGTTCTGAGGCATGTAACCACCACATCTCTTCTCAGAGATAAGCTACCATCGCCCTAGCTGGTGTATTTCCATTTCTATTTGTAAGCATATTTCAGTATTTTACATTAATGAAATGAAGTATTATTTTCATTGCATCTTTGTGTTTATGCGTATCTTTGTAATTTGCTGTGTTCCTGTTTAAATCTGGATCAGTGGTATCAGAGTAGTCTGCTTTTTTTTCTCTGTTTTTTCTTTGCATATCCCCAATGAGGTCGAGATATAAGGCGTTAGGGCTTGAACTGGTCGAACCTTTGCAAGACCAGCCTCGCAAATCCCAACGGCCTCCCATGGCGGATGAAAAGAAAGACGAGGGGGCAGGAGATCCTATCAAAATCTTGCTCGAAGAAGCCCTCAAGCAACAAAGGAACGCGATGATGGACAGCTTTGCCCAGATCCTTTAGCGGCTACCCAGGGGCGACGCATCGGCCTCCAATAGCTACTCTAAAAATGCCACACCGTTTAAGGTACAAGTTAATTTTGAAAGCCCCATATTCAAGGGTCATATAGACACAGATGCCGTCGATAAATGGTTAAATCTGCTAGAGGGTTATTTTTTTGTTCATGATTTTTCCAGTCGGGAAAAGATTATTTTCGCTCTTCTCAAAGCAGCCCCCCACGTCAAGGACTGGTGGGAAACCTACTACGAGCAGAAGGATGAAAGTACAGGCTCACTATTTTCAGCCGCTCCCACTTGGAATTCATTCCGGGATGCCATCAAGGAGCAATACTACCCTATCGGGAGCTATGAGGATCAATACATAACGTGGACCACACTGCGGCAGGGAAGGGACCAAGACGTGCTGGAGTTTACCAATATTTTCCATACCCTTCGCACAAAGTTGGGTATAAAGGATTTGGAACAGCATTTTGTACTCAAATACTGTGGTTGCCCGCACAAGCACATCCTGGAAGAAATAGAATTCCTAAACATATCCTAGCTTGGCATGGCATACCGATATGCCGTCAAGGTCGAGCAAAAGTTTAAACAGAAGAAGTGAGACTTTGGATCTACGAATCCGAAGCAAGGGAAAGGTGCCCCCAAACCGTAGAACAAAGGACAAAGCCAAGGCGGGGCGGCCCAATACAACCCACTAAAGCTGCAAGCAAAGAACAGCGCCACGAAACCAAAAAAGGACACAGGAAAGTGGTGTGAGTTCCATAAGAGATCCACTCACAACACAAGTGAGTTTCAGGCTAGGCAGTCACTGGTGGTTGAGTTAAAGGTTTCAAAATCAGATGCATGTTTCAACTCTGAGTCAGAACCCAATAAGGGGAATGACAAAGGGAAGAAGATTATTGATGTAGAGCCCAATGCCACTGTTGCCACCACGAAGATCTAGAAGGAGGAACCTGAAGATCCAGAGGAGGAGGAGTGCCTCTTCCACTCCCAGATGTGGGTAAAGGGTTCCCCGCTACAGTTCATTGTCAACAACGAGAGCGAAAAGAACCTCATTTCAGCAGAGGTCGTGAAGCAGCTGGGCTTACCAACCACAGCACATCCAAAACCGTACACCATCGAGTGGCTTCACCAAGGACGGGATCTTCGCATGAGCTAGCAATGTCGCCTTCCATACAACATCAAGCCCTTCATGGATGAGGTATTGTGTGATATTGCTCCCCTTAAAGTTTGTGATGTATTATTAGGACAACCATACTTGTGGAAGCAACATGTTGTGTATGAATCAAGGCCTCGTGTTGTTATTGTTACTTTGGGAAATAAGTTTTACAGGATACCGGAGGTAGCACCGCCTACCGCCATCTCTTTGGTTACTGCAAAACAATGCAGTAAGCTCATTTCCAAAACCGGGAAAAAAAATTTCCTGATGATACGCCCTCAAGGAAAGAAGAAGACGGTGACCATGACCTCCATACAAGGCCCCTTCGCACGACAACTACAAATGGACAAGGTCGTGGAGGAGTACGAGGACATCTTCACCTCCCCCGCAGGGGTTCCTCTGCACCGTCAGGTCAAGCACTCCATCGATCTAACCCCAAGTGCACCGTTGCCCAATGGACCAATCTATCGGCGCTCCATTCTGGAGAATGATGAAATCAAGAGGCAGATTCAGGAGCTGCTGCAGAAAGGTCACATCCGTCTTAGTTCATCGCCCTATGGGAGCTCGATCGTGTTGGTACAGAAGAAGGATGGGACTTGGAGACTCTATATTGACTATCAGGCGTTGAACAAGATCATTGTCCGTTATAGGTACCCAATCCCACAGATTGATGGCCTCCTAGACCAACTGAAGGGGGGAAAATATTTCAGCAAGATCAATTTGAAGTCAGGATATCACGAGGTATGAATTGAACCCTCTGATGTGTGGAAGACTGCCTTCAAAGCCAAGGAGGGTCTTTTCAAATGGTTGGTTATGCCTTTCAAATTGACGAATGCTCCTGCAACCTTCATGAGGCTAATGGATGACATCTTGCAGCCATTCACCAACTCATTTGTAGTGGTATACTTGGATGACATCCTGATCTTCAGTCAGAGTTGGGAAGAGCACCTCCACCACGTCTGGCAGGTTCTCCAAACACTGCGGCAACACAAGTTATGTGCCAATTTGGAGAAATGCACTTTTGGCATGACCCAGGTTCAGTATCTGGGATACATTATTGATGAACAGGGGGTGCATGTGGATCCAGCCAAGATCCAAGTCATTCGGGATTGGCAATATCCAACCACTTTGACAGAGCTCCACAGCTTTCTAGGTCTTGCCAACTTCTACCGCAGGTTCGTGTTGGCATTTTCTCATATCACTTGGCCCTTGAGTCAAGTCACCAAGGGAGGAGCGAAAGTGAAATTCTTTTGGTCTGAATCTCAACAGAAGGCATTCACAGAGTTAAAAGATCACCTCTGCTCGGCACCAGTGCTCGCATTACCAGACTTGCAACAACCATTTAAGGTTGAGACAGATGCCTCTGACTATGCTATTGGGGCAGTCCTTACTCAACACGAGCATCCACTGGCATATCACAGTGAGACACTTTCAGACACAGTCTGGAAGTATCCCACTTATGACAAAAAGATGTATTCCATTGTGCAGGCCTTCCGACAATGGAAGCATTACATTTTGGGGAAGGAAACGGTCATCCACACAGACCACCGACCCTTGCAGTTCATACAGACCCAAGGGAAATTGCAGAATGATTTCCATCAGAAGTGGTTCACATACCTGCAACAGTTCCATTTGAATATCAAGTATAAGAAGGGCAGCACCAATAATGTTGTAGAATGCCTCAGTCGACCACCGATCATGGCGTTAACCACCGTGCTCAACTCTTGTGGGCATGAGACTTATGATTGGCCACTTCTCTACAAAAGCGACCCAGAATTCGGCCACACATACCAGAAACTCTTGGAGGGTCAGCATGTTCCAAATTTTCACCTCTAGAATGCCCTGTTATGCCACCTGGGTCACCTTTGTGTTCCTTCAAGCGAGCTTGCCAAGATGATTTGGGAAGCACACTACAATTGGGTTGTTGGGCATTTCTGGGTCGAGAAAACGGTGGCAGTACTGCAGAAGTATTTCTATTGGTCGAATCTTTGACAGGATGTCAGGAAGTACATCATATCATGCACTGCCTGTGCCATTGCCAAATTGACCATCAAGAAGCAAGGCCTCTATACCCTGGTGCCTACCCCTAGTTGACCTTGGGAATCCATCTCCATGGATTACATGTCAGGGCTTCCTTCCACTAAGCATGGAAACGACTGTGTTTTTGTGGTCATCAACAGGTTCTCGAAGATGGCCATTATGGCGGCCTGCAAGAAGAATATCACAGCCGAAGCCACTGCTAAAATATTCTTTGAATGAGTGTGGGTACACTTTGGGATCCCACAGTCTATCATCTCAGATTGGGATAGCAAGTTCCTCAGTAGATTTTGGTTCAGTCTCTGGTCGATGCTGGACAACAAACTCACAAAGTCCACAACCTTCCATCCTCAAACTAATGGCCAGACAGAGGTTGTCAACAGGATGACCGTACACATTCTTCACATGTACAACTCAAAGCATCCATGCACAGGGGACGAGAGCCTCCCCTATGTTCAACACAGCTACAACAGGGCTCTCCACAGCTCAACTAGCCACATCCCTTTTAAGGTGGGCTTGGGATTCCAGCCACTATGTCCCATTGATGTGGCCATGCCATTTGTAGCTACTCACGCAGATTCAGCTCATGTCCAGTCCGAAACAGATAAGGCAAACAGCTTCATTGAGCACATCCAACATATTCACCAGCAGGTCCATGACATTCTGGAGAAATCAAATTCCAAGTACAAGCAGTGACATGATCAACATCGGGTGCCACATAAGTTTCAGGTGGGCGACAAAGTCTGGTTGCATTTGCAAAAGGAATGCCTTACCGAAGCCTATCGGAAACTTAGACCACTCCGATATGGTCCTTACACCATTACTATGGCTGTGGGAGACAATGCATTTGAGCTCAGCATTCCCCCACTCCTTGGCCTACACCCAGTGTTCAATGTGGACCGCCTTCGGCCATACTTTCCACCATTACTAGACACATCTGACATTGTAGAACAGCTCACACCCACAGAGTTAAATCCAGATTGCATGGAACAAGCTGCAACTGATCGGATCATGGACAAACAGATCGAGCACACTCGCCAGCAGAATATCCAACTATATCGAGTTGTCAAAGCAGGCCAACTCCTTCACCGGGGCAAGTGGCTCACCAGGGACCAAGTTCAGCAGAAGTTTCCTCATCTCATGGAGGAACTCCACACAATGGGGACCATTACTTCCTAAGAGGGGAGGAATGGTCCAGGTGTATATTGGTGTCCACCCACCAATTCCACTTGGACCCCCACCATTGCTTCTTTTAGTTTTTCATTTTCCTTAATTGTAGCACAATTTACTATTTTTAGAAGTTTTCGGGTCTTAAACTTCTGGAGCCGTTTTGAGGCCCTAAATGACATTTTTTTGGAAATCTGCCACCAGCAATTTTCTAATTAAAATCGCCTTTTTCATCGTAGTCCTCGGAGAGATCTTTCCAACGGGTTATCATGTGCGTCAAACGGAGATAATATGACCAAGTCACGACCCCGAGAAGTTGGCTGTCCAACTCACCCCAACGGGGCCCATAAACTCTTGGTGTTACATCTCCTCGGGTTAGGGTTTTGGTTGTTTATGGTTTGCTCTTATTGTTCAATAATAAAAAGGCCCTTGAGCCTCATTGTAGTTCAGTTCAGAGGCATGTAGCCACCACATCTCTTCTCAGAGATAAGCTACCATCGCCCTAGCTAGTGTCTTTCCATTTCTGTTTGTAAGCATATTTCAGTATTTTACATTGATGAAATGAAGTATTATTTCCGCTGCATCTCTATGTTTATGCATATCTTTGTAATTTGTTGCGTTCCTGTTTAAATCCGGATCATTGGTTTTCACTGATTCTGATTGGGTTGGTGACCCTGATGATCGGAAGTCTACTGCAGGTTATGTCTTCAC
Organism: Pinus tabuliformis; assembly: GCA_031772625.1. Taxonomy (NCBI): domain Eukaryota; kingdom Viridiplantae; phylum Streptophyta; class Pinopsida; order Pinales; family Pinaceae; genus Pinus; species Pinus tabuliformis. The sequence continues at coordinate 477,410,758 of CM062805.1, read as the reverse complement.
TCTTGGTTCTGCACCTATTACACGGGCTTGCAAGAAAAATATTGCCATTTCTCTTTCAGCAGTAGAAGTCGAGTATTGTGGTGTCATCGAAGCTAGTAAGGAAGCCCTGTGGCTTCATCATATCCAGTGAGATTTTGGTTTTCAGCAACAGCATCCGACTACTCTTTGGTGTGATAATAAAAGTGCCATTCAACTATGAAAAGATCGAGTCCAACATCAGCAAAGCAAACACATTGAACTACACATGCACTTCATCAGAAAGATCATTCATGACCATGTTCTTGAAGTGAAATATTGTTCAAACGATGATTAAGTTGCAGACATATTTACAAAGGCTCTCACAGAGGTGAAGTTTACTAAACTTCGATTTATAGTTGGAGTTCAAGAAGTTGTCACTAAGGGGGGATAGGCTCTAATGCCTCCTTCCTTCTCCTATTGTGTCATCTTTTTATATCCTTCAATCCTATCCCAAGTTGTTCTTAAGGGGGGGTGTTAGGATATTCCGAAACATAGGAAATATTTAAGTATAATTTGGTCTAGTGTATAGTTAGGTAAAGTGTGTTTCTTTAGTATGTACTTTTTGTAACTTACAATCCGACAGTCATGATATGTTCTAGACATGAAGTGATCTGATGGTTCATTCTCTCCTCGGCATTACCAACACCTGATCTACGGCTTAACACCCGACTGGTCCATGATCTCTATTTCAAGAGCATGGAGGGTCATTTGTTAGGTGACCGTTCATGAGAAAATCTTATGTAAATTTTCTTTCTTTTACATTAATAAATTTCCTGAAGTGGCTATGTTGGCTCATGTCGTGGATTGTTTCCCTCTTTAAGGGTTTTAACCACATCAAGAATACTAATGTACTGATTTGTGATATGTTTGTGAGCGGTGTCCTTTGGTGTTCTATCTAAGGAACTTACCCTATAAATTCCTACAACCCTTGCCACCTTGGTACTCTTCCACTCATACATCATGGACCACACCTCCTTGTTGACCTTATGCTCCTTAATATCCTCCTCAACATGTAAATCAACCATTTCAACCATATGCTCCCCAACCTCCTCAATGGAACAACCCATCACAAGGGTGGAGGCCTCAACTCAACCAACCTCCTACTTTACTTCCTCCACCTCAAACTCAACCACAACTCACTCATCCTGCTCCACCCAAGCAACCTCAGATGCCTACTCAACCCAATCTGAACCCGAATAACAAGCAGATATAGTAGGTCTACAATGGAGAGACATCTTACCCTACCTATGTTGTGGAGATCCAAGAGATCAACCTTAGGTTTGGAAGAGTGATTTCAGATAACCATCCACCATCTCCACCTAAAGAACTTGAAGAGGAAAAGGAAGATAGTACCCCTCAAGTAAATCCACCTCCTTTTCCTGAGAGATTGATCCACCCTAGCCAACACACCCTAGAAGAGATTGAACTTTTGGGAGAATTGAAGAATTTGTGTGTTAAAATACCCCTTCTCCAGGCTATTAAGGATCTTCCCATATATAATAAGCTTATCAAGGAGAAATTTTTCAAACACCCTGGGAGAAGAAAAAGAGACACCCCCACCATCAATGTTATTAGTCAATTATTTGATTTGATGCTAGGGAGAGTAATTTGTCCAAAATATTTAGACCCTGGAAGTCCAGTAGTGGATGTGTACATTGATGGAATCAGTGTCCCTCATACCCTAATTGATCTTGGGGCTACCATCAATGTGATGACTAAAGAAACCATGCTAAATTTAAACCTCCAAGGAGCTTTGAGAAAGACCACTACAGTGTTGCAACTTGCAGATAGATCCACAGTATCTCCTGAGGGAGTTGTTGAGGATGTCATGGTATCCATTGACTCTTAGGAGTATCCTACTAACATCTTGGTTCTTCACCCCAAAACCAAGTTCATTGGCTATCCTCTCATATTAGTAAGGCCATGGTTAGCCACTGTTGATACTTACATTAGTTGCAAGGTTAGGAACATGACCATTAAAAATGGAATTTTTTCTAAATTATTGGTATTGTACCCCCTTGCTCAGTCATCCATTGGGCATGACTTACCCTTATGTCTAGAAGAGGAGGAAGAAGATGAAGTGTATCATACAACATTCTACCTAATATGTACCCTAGATGTTGTTATGGGAGGTGGGAAATCTGATGAAGATGACCTCATTAACCATATCCTTTAGAACCAACCCCCCAATACCATGCCTCTTGATGAACTAATGAAAGAATCTGAGAGTATTCCTTGGACTGAGTTATGCTCCATTGGCCCAATTCTTGCACATGTCAAAATTGTATAATTTAACCCATCTAGAACCTTGAAGATTAACCTCTCTCTCTTGGCCAAACAAGACGAGAAATTGTGCAAGATGCTAAGAGAACACTTAAATGCCTTTGCTTGGAAATATAAAGAAATGAAGGGGTGAATCCCTCTGTTTGTACTCATCACATCTACATCAAGGAGGGATGAAAACCTATGCACCAACCTCACAGGAGAATGAACCCAACCCTCAAGGACATAGTAAAGGAAGAGTTACAAAATTTGTTGGATGCAGGGTTCATATACCCCATCTCAGATAGTGAGTGGGTGTCCCCTCTAGTCTTAGTCCCAAAGAAGAATGGGAAGTGGAGGATCTATGTGGATTACAGAGAACTAAATAAGGCCACAAAGAAATACCATTTCCCTTTACCTTTAATTAACCAATTTTTAGATGGTCTTGTAGGGAAGAATTTCTTCTCTTTCCTGGATGGATTCAGTGGTTACAATCAGATCCAAATCAGCCTAGAGGACCAAGACAAGACTACATTCACATGTCCTTGGGGTACCTTTGCTTATAGGGTCCTCCCATTCGGTCTACAAAATGCCCCTGCCACTTTCCAAAGGAAAGTTCTAAGCATATTTGTTGAGCTTGTTCATGACTCTGTGGAGATCTACATGGATGATTTCACTCCATATGGGTGTGACTTCCTGGAGGCTCTCTCTAATCTAGTTGAAGTCTTGAGAAAATGAATTGAAATGAACCTCTTGTTGAGTCTTGAGAAGTATGAATTCTTAATGAATGAACAAACTGTCCTTGGCCATTCAATATCTCAGGAAGGGATACAAGTGGACCCGAACAAGATCACCATCATCAAAAGGGTCCCTACCCCTCAAAAGTAGAGGAATGTTAGGAGTTTCTTAGGCTTATCTAGCTATTATAAGAGGTTTATCAAGGATTTTAGTAAAGTAGCTTCACCATTGTTTGGATTGCTGGCCAAGGACTCAAAATGTTTTTGGACAAGTAGCTGCCAAGAAGCCCGTGAGATACTAAAATAGAAATTGACCACTACACCCATACTTAAGGGTCTCAATTGTGCTATGCCCTTTCATATCCATACTGATGCATCAGAAAAAGTTGTGGGGGCAGCCTTGGGGAAAATAGATGATAAGTTACCCTATGCCATTTATTTCGTTAGTAAAAATATGTCTAAGGTTGAATTAAACTACACTGTCACTGAAAAAGAGCTCTTAGTTTTTGTACACTCCTTAAACAAATATAGTTATTAAATGTTTGATGAATAAGCTTGATGTGAATGCTAGAATCATTAGATGGTTGTTATTTTTACAACAGTTTGATTTGACTATCATTGACAAGCCAGGAAAAGAAAATATAGTTGCAGACTTTTTGTCTAGACTTCCTTTGCCTGCAAGTGATGAAGGGATAGTCGATGATCAGCGTCTAGATGAGCACCTATTTGTTATCTTAGTGCTCTCTCCCTGGTTTTCTGACATAGCCAACTACCTATTTGTTGGGATATTTCCTCCAAATATGTCATCCATGGAGAAGAGCATAATTGTAAGGAAAAATGACCCTTTCACTTGGATTAGGAGCAATGTTTTGAAATTGGGACCATGTCATATTTTAAGAAGATGTGTTAGGGAAGAGGAGGTCTTTGACATCCTCTCAGCCTATCATGATGGACCTTGTGGGGGTCATTTTTCTACCAAGAGAACATATTTCAAAGCTTTACAAGTAACTTGGATACTATTGGCCCACTCTCCATCAATATGCAAGAAGGTATACCAGCAGATGTGATCAGTGCCAGAGGATGGGGAAACAAACACCCAGGAATGAAATGCCTCTACAATCTCAAGTGTCCATAGAGCCATTTGACAAGTGGGGCATGGATTTTTTTGGGCCAATTGATCCACCATCAGGGCAGAAAAAGTACATCATTGTGTGCACTGGTTACTTGACAAAGTGGACCGAGACAAAGGTTGTCAAAGAAGTAACAAAGGAGAAAGTGGTTGAGTTCTTAAGGGAAAATATTTTCTAAAAGTTTGGGTATCCAAGGGAGATAGTCACTAATGAGGGGGCTCAATTCACATGACATTTGATTAAGAATCTCCTGAGGTAGCATAGTATCAAACACAAAACATTTTCTTCCTATCACCCCTAAGAAAATGGCCAAGTAGAGGTTACAAATAGGGCATTAGAGAGCATCCTCACCAAGGTTGTGAGCAGCAACAAGAAGGATTGGGTAGACAGATTATTGGTGGCCACTTGGGACTATAACACCACTTGGAAGAAAACTATTGGGTTCACTCCATATGATTTGGTTTATGGGAAGAAATTTATGCTTTCTATTGAGTTTGAATATAACACTTTGAGAATGGTAGCCCAATTGGACTTAGATGTCACCAAAGCACATCAAGAAAGGTTGTTCCAATTGAATGGCTTGGATGAGTTCATAATGTAGGCCCTATTCCACACTGAGGTTATACAATTTCAAATGAAGGTCTGGCATGATAAGCATATCAAGGAGAAGATTTTTCAACAAGGGGATTGGGCCTTATTATATGGTTCCAAGTTCAAAGATTTTAAAGGAAAAATGATGATAAGATGGTTAGGCCCATACCTTATAGAAAAATGTCATGACAATGGAGTTGTTCAAATCAGGGGCATTGATGCGGAAGGGATACCCTTGCTTGTCAATGGTTACAGGTTGAAGTTATACAAGAAACAGGCAGAATTCATCAACACAATCAACAGAGAAGTCAATGTGATTGGGAGTGGCATAGCATCCAGTCCACAACACTCTTAGATAATTTTGTTGAAAAGAAAGAAAAAGGAAATAAAGGGAAAAAGGCCTGGGTGAAAACATTTATGAGGCATGTGAGGCCAACTCCTGGGTTGAAAACCTCTTTGGAGCATCCCAAGAGCAAAAAAAAGAGAAAAAATAATAATAAAGGTCCCTAGGTGAAAAGCTCTCTTGAGGCACTTAAGGTAGGCATACAAGTTGAAAACCTCCTCTGAGGTATCCTGTGTGTCTCAAGAAAAAGAAAACAAAAGAAAAAACACAAGAAAAGGATTTATACCATGTTTGTTGACTTTTTGTTCATTTTGCAGGATTATATATAGTGGCAGATTCCATGGCTACAGGGCCAAAATTCTCAAGATTTCTTTCATTCTTCCATCCATCCACTTCATATCCATCATCTCCACTCATGTGATCACCTCTCTCCACCATCCCATTAGCCTAAAATTCAAGTTTCACCTCCTCTCTGGACTGCTACAGGAAGGACATGTAATTGCTATAGGAAGGTCATGTGGTGCTACAGGAGGGTTTTGAAAAGCTACAGGAGGGAGATCTGACGACAAGAACAGCCTGACAAGGACCCTATGACCTTGAAAATGATGAAGGAGGTCCCCCCATCATGTTCCATCATCCATATATCACTCATCCATATCATTTCACAAAACATTCACTCAATTCTTCCACTTGGTCCTACCCTTTTACAATTTTTTGAACAAACACAGAAGCCATTACTGTTAGGTCCCTATAATACGAGTGATTACCCCATTACTATTGTAGTTGTATCCCTTATTAATATTTTTTTTCCCCTATTGTCCCCATATTGTTATTACTGTGCCCCATAGAATCCCTATATTGTTATTTTTGTGGCTTTATATTATTATTGTTAGGTTGGCTGGGTTATATTGTGACTCCTTAGACTCCTATATAGAGAAAGGAGGTTTTGTCATTTGAATCATCCAAGAATTGTTCATTTATGTAATGTAAAGAAGTTTTCCCCCTTGAAGAGGCTAAATTCTAAGGCGTTGATCTATCTTTTCTATCTTTTGTGAGTTGGTTTCATAACATTTGGTATCAGAGCTTTGGATTTTAGGGTTTCGCAGCTCCAAATAGGTCATCGTGGCATTTTCGCTATAAAATTTTTTCTGCGATGTTTTAGAAGTTTAAAAAAAAAAAACATTTGATACAAAATCGCACTGAACCTTGGGTCCAAATTTTAGAGCTATTCACACTATATTTGCGGAGATATGATCTGAGGAAGTTGATCTTTTTGCAGACTCCTGAATTACATTCCAAACAGGTGACCTGGGGAAAATCGTCATAACTTTCTCTCTGAGAATCGGATTGAAATTTCATAAGAAGGTACAGAAAGAGGACGGATTGTAGTTTCTTGTATATATTTTTCAGAGCCAAAGGTCGAAACAGTGACTCATGGCACGTCGTACAAGTTCGCTCTACTGAACTAGTCTATAATCAGGTCACTGTGGGAGATTTGGCATAACTCTTCCTTGGAGAATCCAATTTGGATCAGACTGGTGGCATTGGAAAGAGGACGCAGAGGGATACCATAGGCCACAATTTCAAAACTGGATGATCCGAAATTACAGAGATACATTAGATTCAATATCAAGCTCCTACAAAATGAAAAGAGGTGTGTAGTTTTTTTTAAATTTTTGCATAAGCTTGGTTTGAAAAATTAGTTTGAAGGAATTCGAAGGGCATAGTAAAGAATTATTATCGGTAATTGATGCCCCGAGGAAAGAATATGCAAACACCTAGTAAGCAACCTGAAAGCTCTAGCATGACTCATGAAGAAGAGGAAGAAATGCAACATGATATATCAAAATTACGAGACCAAGTGCAACAAGTGTCACTTGCACAAAAAGTAACAGAATCTAAGATGGATGGTTTAAAGAAAGATGTGGCAAGCTAAGAAGGATAATAAATTATCACCAAAGTATTATGGTCCGTACAAGGTGTTGCAAAATAGTGGTACTATGGCATACAAATTGGAGCTTCCTGCAGCTTCTCGAGTGCACCTAGTTTTCCATGTTTCATGTTTAAAGAAGGTTATAGGCGACAAGCTCCCAGTTCAAACAATATTGCCAGAACTTGACGAGGAAGGAAAAATTATATTGGAACTGGAAGCAGTCATAGAAACAAGAACTCGACAACTACGAAATCGATCAATTTCAGAGTATCTCATCAAGTGGAAGAACTTATCCGCTGAAGATTCCACATGGGAGGATGAGAATTTTATACGGAAGCATCCAGAACTACTCAAGCGTTGAGGACAAGACTTTTTTGAAGGAGAGGGGCATGTTAGGTCCCTATAATACTAGTGATTACCCCATTACTATTGTATCCCTTATTAATATTTTTGTGCCCCTATTGTCCCCATATGGTTATTACTGTGCCCCATAGAATCCCTCTATTGTTATTTTTGTGGCTTTATATTATTATTGTTAGGTCGGCTGGGTTATATTGTGACTCCTTAGACTCCTATATATAGAAAGGAGTTTTTTTCATTTGAATCATCCAAGAATTGTTCATTTATGTAATGTAAAGGAGGTTTCCCCCTCGAAGAGGCTGAATTCTAAGGCGTTGATCTATCTTTTCTATCTTTTGTGAGCTGGTTTCATAACAATTACCTTCATTTCTACAAGTCTACACTACTCCCTCATGATCCTAGCATTGTCCTCAGGAATTGTTACAACTTATCTCATCATCCCCATGCATATTGAAGACCCCAAAGGAAAAGGAAATGACTGCTACATGAAGAAAACCTCCTCTTGTAGCAGCCTTTCCACACATCACAAAAAGCACTAATCTTGTTTTTTTCTCGTCGGGGGGGGTGATGGAACCTTATGAGACCACTCTAAAGAAGTCATATCACTCCCTAGAGGAATTTTCACCAGCATCACTAGCTTGAACATCAAAGAGGTACCTGCACACACAGAAAATACGGTAGTCAAGTATCCTGAGGAGAAATGAAGAAATACACGGGAAATAAGCCAGTAATTAAACTCCTTGGATGCCAGTGATATGGTCCAGATCCAGCATGAAAATAACGGTAGCAGTTCGATCATGAGGTAGGCACAGGTATGGAAAACTCTTACCTCCTCCCTATGTGTGAATAACGAAAATGTATAAATGTCGAGAGGGGATGTTTTAATAAGCTGGAGGTGGCCAGTTAACTTGGCCACCCTCGGCTAGTGAACTAAAAGTGATGGTAAGCACTCATGCAACGTGGATATGTCACATCAGCCGAGTTGGGATCAAAAATAGTGGGTGGTGATTACGAGGGAAGGAGAAATAATTACTCAGAGTGGGGATAATGGTCCAAAAGAGGAAACCCTGTGTGACTGCTAGGTCACCATAGTGCTCCAGCTCTAAACCAAAAATAGCATATTATGTACTTGGCCTCAAGTTCTTTTGCATACTCGCTCATTTCAAAAGTAGTTAGGGAGATGACAAGCTTGGTGTGCCATCAAGGATTTTCGAACCCCATTTTGCAATTGCAATAGGAAGGAGCTATAGATAGGCCTCCAATTGCTACATGAGGGCCAAGAGACTACTACAGCAAGTTTGAGGAAGTGAAAAAGGGCCACAGAGGATCAAGTTGATTTTCAAATTACTATCTTCATTTCAGACTACTTGAAAAGAAGTATCACCATCTCCCTCATCCACCCATCGAATTGCATGCAAATTCTACTCAATTCTACAGATAGTGATAGTCTAATTGTGAAATTAAAATGTCTCTTTGAGCAATATAGTGATAGAAACATAGGAAATTGTCATTAACAAGGAATTTTTGACTCAATGTTGCCACTTAAAAATCATCTCTCCCTCACCCAATTAAGAACATAAAGAAGATATGGGGGAAGGATTTAGCAGGAGGGAGCCTTCAGATACCAAGAGAATCCAACTACATCCTGCTATGGTAGACAATTGTAGAAGACACCAGTGGCTAGGATTATTCGAACTATTGAAAGGGTATGATGATGACCTTACCTTTGAATTTTCCATGGCTCTGAATTCACAAAAAGAGGAAAGTTCCACCACTGTGGTGAGGGGGTTAGCTATCTCTCTTAGCCCTAAAATAATTAGCAGATTAGCAACCCTACCTCTAGGGATCAAGTGGAGCAAAGAAGACAAAGCCACCAGCTTCATTGCCAAAAAGAATTTCTTCACTGCCAATGAAAACCCTGTTGAGTACAAAAATGGAGTCAGGGAGGAAAGCCTACCTTATCCTTGGGATGAGGTGGCCTACCATATTCTGAGGTACATATCCTATGAGGGGTGAATGAGTGTGGTATATTCTTAACACTTTAGATTACTTCATGAAATCAGGTTCCAAGCAGAATTGCCTCTTACTCAAAGACTTAGTGTGTCATATTTCCTCCTGTAGTCCATCAGGGAAATGAGTCAAAAAGTAAGAGAGGGAAAACACCAACACCTAGGCCACCATGGCCTCATTAAACTGATAGTGGTGGATGCCTTGAGAAATTTGAGAATCCCTGTCCTTTGGTCCAAATTCATAGACATGGATAGAGAAACTTTCATAGAGACACAAACCCTCACACCAAGTGAGACCCCAACCTCTAGTGTTGGAGGAAGAGAGGGAAAAATAGAGGAAGAAGAAGAAGGGGCAAGGACAGAAGAGGAAGAAGCAGTAGGGTCAGAAGAAAAGGAAAGAGAGATAGAAGCAAAAAGGACAGTAGAAGAAGCAGAGATGAAAACAGAGGAAGAAGAAGAAACAGAGGCAGAGGTAGGAGGAGCACAAGATGAAAAAGAAGAGGGGGGAAAACAAGAAAAATCAAGTCCTAAAAAGACTATTGAGCCCAAAGAAACAGATATACCCCCAAGAAAAAAAGTTTGTCTCCAGAAATCACTAAACAGGAGGTAGATACAAATTTAGCTACCTTAAGCACCCAATCCAAACCTAAAAGGTAGAGACAAAGTCAAGCCCCCTATATTCTAAGACCGGTAAAAGCACCAATATCAAGCAAGGGAGGCCACAAACTCCCACAAAGTTCCCCATCACAATTGAGGATTCCCCAAGCAAGAAAGAGGAGATAGGACCAATTGAAGGGAAAATCAAAGAGGTCACTTCTCCAAAACCCACAACAAAGACTCCTATAGCATATGTAAGGATCCCTACCACCAAATCAACCTCTTTCAAACAACCCAAGACACCAACATCCCTCCAACAAGAAGAAAAAGGGAAACTACAGGAGGGACAAAATTTTCTACAGGAAGGACAGAGTATGCTATAGGAGGGACAAAGAATGCTACATGAGGGGAAGAATGTGTTGCTAGAGGAGCATAATGTGCTACTAGAGGGGAAGAATGTGACACAACAGCTAAAGGAGGAAAAAACCTCCCCAAAAACATTTGAGAAGGAATTCCCAGAGCTCCAAGAGCCTATTCCACAACCTAGCCTAAGCTCCTACTACAAATTCATTGAAGGAAGGAAGATTATTCCCCAAAAATTTGCAGTCCCACTTTTTTATGAGATAAAAACAAAAAGAGGAAGAACCCACAGGTGGATGAAAATTTCTAAATCTAAGAGGGTAGAGGATGTGGGACTCATGGAATAAAATTTCCTTGAAATGAGAAAATAATAAGTGAGCTGATAATGAGGGAGTCTGCAATGAAGGAGAAGCTACAAGAAGAAAATATGTGGTTAAGAGAGAATCTGCAGGAAAAAGAAACCCAACTTGCCATTGTGGAAAGCCTCTCCATGGAGGCATTACAGTTCAGACAACCATCAAAGTCTTATGCCCTCTTTCTCAAAGAATAGTGGTTGAAATTCCAAATGAAAACCTTAGCACAACATGGATCTATTCCCTTTCAAGATTACAAACAGTTCATTGAATTTTTCAACCAAGCAAGCATGGAGGACAAAGCAAAATTGGTTGAGTTTTACGTACACAACCTTAATCTGACAGATATGAATTTTTGGGATCCCAATGCAAGATTTGGGGATACATAACTGATGGCCTTATCATCCTAGATGACTCATGAGGAAGCAAGAACTGAGGAAGTGAAAAGAGTAATGGAAAGGGAGGAAAAGGAACCATTGTAAATCAGGGAAAAGCTAGTGAGCCCAATGGTTGTCATTAGAAATCATAGCATCGTCTCCAATGGTGTTGATTTTGCACCTAAATACATTTCCAACCAGGAACAAGCCATCCTAAATTTTGAAGACACATTCAGGTTGCTAGTAATAGAAATCCTACAAGCCTGCCAGAGGAGATGGCATGCCATACCCCATAGACTCCATATTTGAGAATATCACTCTCCTGAAAGGCTAAGGAATGCCTTGGAGAGAACACCCATATTCAAGAGGATCATGAAAAGATTGAAATTTAAGTGGATAGGACTCAAGCTCAGCCCACCCTTGCTGGTAGGCCTACAGGAAGGAAGAGATGAAACAAAAGAGAAAGAGTGGAAATAAACAGAGAAGAATGCAGGTTTCTATCCCCAAGATGTCAAACCGAGCCCTGGGATTTCAAGGAGGCCACCAAGGCCATGAGAGAGACACAATTGGATGACTAAGTTGTTAATTGGATGAGCATAAATTTCAGTAGGGGGTTGATGATGAGGCTCATCAATAGGTACATTATAAGGGTCATGCTTCCATTCTGCATCTTTAGAACTATCTCTTTCTCACATTTATTTACATTTTTGTTATATTATGCTTAGTGAGAAGGGTAAAAGATGTTTTTTATGTCATGTGGCCTAATATGGTTTAATTCCAGGAAATTGAATAAGTTTTTGAGATGATTTCTATGTCGGGGCTCAAAATAGATAGCAGGGAGAGAATCTAGGGGGTTGTCCACCTCTTTAACTCCCTCAATCATCCCAATATCACAACACTCTCTCTCCTCAACTCGAGGTCATTGGAAGCCAAGAAATGTAGTTAATGAGGAACAAGATCCCCCATTCTCGAGTTGTGGGAGACAAATATTCCTATTTTCTAGGGAGATGTTAGAAGCTACACTCTTGTATGAATAAGCATGTAAAAGAGCTCATTAGGATTCAAGTTTTGTTTTCATCTAGGTAACTATTGAGATCAAGTACCTGGCACTATTATTTTTTATTGTAATGATGTATTATAAATTGATTCAATGATCACGAGAAGTTTCTTATTGATTCATCACTGAGTTAGTTCCAGAGGGATGAGGCTCTTGGGTTTGGGCCCAACCCCAGTGGCGTATGTCCCTCTTGTGTATTTGTATCTCTTTTATTTTAGAGTGCTTATTAGTTTCCTACATTTCATTAGAGAATAATCTATCAAAAATTTGGGAGCATGAATAAAAGGATTTACAACCACAATCCAAAAGTACTATGTTTATGATTTCTTGGAAGAATATTTGTGTTAGCCATCTTTTTTTTCATATGCTTGTTGTATCTTAGGAGTTGGTTTATTTATTAGATCATATTTTTGGCATAGATTAGATATCATTTAAATTCAATTCATCTTTTCCACTACTAGTTGTTTCATTTTGTCAATGATAAATGGGTATATGCATGTGATGATTACAGGGTTATTTGGATCTGCAGGCAAGGGCACATCCACCACCTCCATCTTGGACTTCCCCACATTCTCTTGGGAACCCCAACTTTTGTCCTAAAAATATTGTTCATGAGATCATCTTCCTAGGATCACTGAGAGCATCCCTCCTAATGCAAAATAGGCCTTCAATAGGCTCTGAGATTGGATAGTGGCTTTGGCCACCCTTCATTCATCTACCTCAACCTCCATCCACTTTTGAGTGGGAGTACTCATTGGATGCAAAATTTAATTCCTCATCCAAGGAGTACCCATGTTGCATACTTTTGATGGACCCTGCTACACGAAAAATGAGAAATACATGAAAAAACGAGATTGCAATCACGTTTTTCATGTATTTCTAATTTTTCATGTAGTGGGGACCATCGAAAGTATGAAACATGGGTACTTCTTGGATGAGGAGTCAAATTATTCATCCAACGAGTGTTTCTGCACGAAATTTGAGTAAACCCATAGGGAGATAAGTTGAAAATACGAGTTGAAAATATATTTTTTCTTTTTTCCCTCTAAAATTTGATGATGTAATCTAATCTTATTTTATTATTTCCACTATTATTTTATAATTTCCTTAGGAGGCCCATTATATGCCTCAAAATTACCCTAATGTTGGCACCCCCTCCTCAATCTCAATTGAGTCAAGGGGAGCACTTTTTATCCTGGGGGAAACCAGCCTTTTTCCCCCATCCTAATATCTCATATGTTCCTCCACCTTATATGACTGCTCCACCATAGCAGGGAGGTTATTATACGATGAATCATATGTATCCTATTGGAAACAACTTTATGGGAGGAACCCCAAGTCCTTCAAGTCATTTTTCATCACCTTGTTCAGACTCGGGGGCACCTAACCCTTTTCCTTTTCTATAAAAACTTGATATCCTTGATCTGTATAAAATGACTAATTATCCCATCTATCATAACTTTCACTGGCCCCCAATCTCACACAAGATAGCTGCCAAAATTCTGAAATTCGAAGGGAAACAAGGGATTGATCTGGCCACACATGTCACCACCTACCATTTATGGTGTGTACCATACTCCATGGTTGATGACAGTATCTTCCTTAGACTATTCTCTCGAACCCTTACTGGAAATGATGCCAAGTGGTACATTGAGTTACCATGCGCATCAGTCAATACCTTTGGTGCCCTAGAAATGGAATTCTTAAAGCACTTTCAACTTCCTATCTGCTATAAAACTGGAATAGAACTCCTTACTACTCTATGCCAAGACACCTATACCCACATCTCTAATCATATCCATGAATGGAGACGTAGATATAGGCTTGTCAAGGCCCCCATTTTGGATTACTTGTTAGCATATTGGTTCTACAAATCACTTCTTCCTCAAGTTTCCAAGAGCGTTGCCTTAGGTGGTTCGATCACGAAAGACCAATCCATTCAGAAGAAAAAAAAAACTAGCGATAAGAATAAGAAGAATAAGAAAAATACCTCTCCTTCTAAAGAGTATCTTGCTACACAGAACAACCCCAAATAGAAAGTTGCTACCAAATATGACAGTGGGAAAGAAAAAATTGTCATGTCCCCTTACAAAATCTGTGTGGAGGACCACATGACTCACAAATTTCTTCGTCTTCAAGAATGCACAGATCTTCTTGCTCAAAAGGACACTGGTCAGACCCCAACGGTCCTAAACAACCCTTTCCCCGCTCAGCAGCAGCAACATCTTATTTCAAACCCACCACAACCCCCACAAGGGGGCAACGGCGGTTCACATCCTCCTTCCTCTGGTGAAGGATCATCAACTTTTTACACCTTTGAAACAGTTGATCTTCAAACACGAGCCAAAAATTATGGAACTCCAGTCACTAACGCTCAAGACATTGCCTCAAGTTCAAATACACTATCGCCTAACGATATTCATATCGAAAGGCCTGTCGTTGACCTTGTGATCTACCCCCCCCCAAGGGGTAACTTCGTCGCACAACACACAATACCTCTGGACGTACTACCCAAAACTACAGTATTGTCGAATATTTTGTGCAAGCACCATCAGCCATGTATGCTCTTGAACTATTGCAAACCTGTCCAGGACAACAGAAAGCTTTGCTTTTGACCATTGGTGGAATTGACCCTCAGGATTCGATGCTAGCAATTTTTGACATGGACAAAATTAAGCCTCGCCTTTCCCACCAACTTTCATTTCAAGTGAAAGTTATATCGAAAGGTAGAGCTATCCATCAAATGGTCATTGACGAAGGTGCTTCGACCTTCATAATTTCCAATTCATGTTAGCTCACCCTAGTTTCTCCCACTCTCACATCGTCATCGAATTCCCTTAAAGAATTTGAAGGCCACACTTTCATCCTGAAAGGATACGTTTCCATCTACCCCATCACTCTGAGCGTGAAAATGGTAACGGTGGATATTGAATTTGTAGATCGTCATCTCTACTATAATCTGCTTTTGGGCCTCAGTTGGACTTATGCCATGAATTCCATTGTTTCTTCGGTCTTTTGACTCATCCTCCTCCCTTTCGATGGGAAAATAGTCATAGTGGACTAGTTGTCCTTTTGTACTCCAGATTACTCCTCGTTTCCTAGCAGCATCGTTCCTTTAGTGGGTTGCATGCTTGACTCTTACGTCAGTGTTGGTACTAGTCTTTTGAAGGGTTCCTCCTTGTTGGGTTGCTTTCCTCTCTCGTCGCTCGAGATTCCACAAACATTTTCTATGGCATCCACCATTCCTCATGACCCAACTGATCCTTGGATCCTCCCGACCCCTTCAGACATTAACTCTTATAGGAGAAAAAAATGTTGCTTTCACCCGCTGAATTGTCTTATCAAGCCATTCAATATGCATCTGATTCTTCCGTTGCTTTGGTTCCTAGCCCATCATAGCTCCTTCTAACGATCTCTTCAATGAATTCCTACCTACGGATGAATTTATTTGAGATATCATGTCTTTAGAAGAGCGACCTTGGGAAACTTCTCATCAATGCGCTTTGATATTTGATTCAAACATGATACCTATAAAAATCATGCCTTTTGACCCACCTGATATTGTTCCCTGGATTTATACGACTGTCCAAACTATGGATTCAGAAGGGAACTTGGGAAATATTTCAATGACTATCTTCATCGATAACTCAGTCAAAACAGGCATCATGGAAAACATTCAGATTGGAGCTGACTGGAATCTTGAAGAAATTGCGAGCTTCACCTGCCCTTTTAAGGACTTCTGCGATTTTTTCCCTTGGTCTTACAAGGAAATGGTCAGCATAGATCCTTCTATTGTCGATCATGAGGTCAATATTTCAAAACTTGCCATATAATTTACACCATTTCAACTTTCCTATGGCCTGGAAGCAGTTCTTCCTATCGAGTGCCAGATTCCCTCCCTCAAATTAGTTGTTGAAATCCTACTCGGCACTACTGCTAAAGAAGAGCGCTCGATGTCACTAAATCAGCTCGATGAGACTCATCGAGATGCCACACTGGCTCTCGAAGCACAAAAGCATTGATTCAAAGCCCAATATGACAAACATGTCAAGCCTCGATCTTACCAAGAGGTGACCTCATTTTACTTTATGATCAGAAACATGATCTCATGGGGGTAGTAACCCTTCAACCATTATGGGTCGGTCCATATGTTGTTACTAATATTCTTTCAAAAGGCACCTATGAACTTCAAGATTGTGATGGAATCCCACTTGCTGAGCCCCGTAACTAGATCTATATGAAAAAGTATTTTGCCTAGTGTTCCACTAGGAATCTGTTTTATAATTTTGTGTATATAAGTTTTGCTTCTTTTGGTATGTCTGTATTTTTTAGCTTTTAATGGGCACTTGTCTCATACACATCTCTCGTTGCATAGATGTCTTCGTCACCCTTATCATACGTCGTATATGTGGATGGTTCCAGTCGTCACACATGGCACATTGCATCAATTTCTTGGATTCTTTATACACATGAGTCGGAACTACTTAGTTACGGGGGAGTTTTTCTCATTTCTACCACCAACAATATTATTGAGTACATGTCTGTTATGGAACTCATTACTGAAGCCTCATCTTGGGACATCTCCAATCTGGTGGTCAGGTTAGACTCTCATCTATTCATTATGCAATTGACTAATCACTATCACATTCATAATCCAATCTTGTTACGTTACTTTTTAAGGTTATGACTTTCGAAACGTCAATTTGAGTTTATTACTTATGAACACATTCCTAGATAATCTAATGCATTAGATGATTCATTGACAAATTATGTATTGGATTGGAATTTGTCCCATTCTTTATACTTACATGCATGAGTGTAAAATTGTCATAGTTAAAAATTTACAAAAATCAAAACAGACACATACACCATTAATCGCAAAAAAATATTTGTATGTATATGGATTGTGTCCAATATTTTTACATCAAAAATTCTCATAACTTGGGTGTTTAAAGTACAAAAATGGCTCTGCTAAGCCTTTCTTTGAAACCCACTAGCCATACCCTACTCCTGTTGAGCCTCTTTCTCATGGTAACAAATCACTGCTCTATCTAACCTCCTCAGAAGCACCAGAAACCGCTCCAGCACACCCAATATGTGTCGTAGTGTATGGACTGGTATCTCTCTCATGGGAAGAGGCAGCACACCCATGCTCAAACCTTTAAGGTTCCTAGAAACCTCACGCAGATGGTGGGCTCCAGTATTGCAGCAATAATGCTGCAACTCCTGGGACTCCCTTCTTTACTTTTATCAACCCGGTAGTTCGTAACAAACTTGGAAGCGACGGTGCTGTATGCACAAGTACTAGCTCTTGCCGCAGCTGTCACTTGGTCAGCTGGCACAAGTCCTCTAGGGGCTTAAGCCAACTTCTATGAGCTCTTAGAAGAAGCTTTTTAACTGATGGATGAAACCTAACTCAAAGGAAGCTAATCTACTTGCGGAAAGAACTGAAAGCCAAAAAGTAACGCAAACCCTAGCAAACCCTAATTCTACTAGCTAGTCCTACTGATGCAAAGGAGAGAATGCAAACTACTGGAAGAGATGCCATTACTTCTATGAAGGTAAAATACATGTGTCTAGACTACCTCTATTTGAAGAAAATATCTTTTTGTATTTTTGATTAAGTCGTCAGTTTCATCATGCATATGCTTTCACTGTTCTTTGACTGTGCAGGGGTGGATAAAGGAGGAGAAATGCTTGGAAGAGGCCGGGAAGGTTCAGAGAGGGTCTAAGGAGTCCCTAACAACCTTCCAGAGAGTTTCACAAAGTTTGGCTATCAAGAAATCTTATTTGTGAGCTTTACAGGAAGTCTGCAGGGGTTCTACAGGATGTTCGGGAATTTCTACAGGATGTTCGGGAATTTCTACAGGATGTTTAAGAAATTAGATTTTGGAAGATGGGTGAGTGAGGGAAGATGCATGAATGGATATGGAGGTAGGATAGGGGTCTGAAGTGGCCCAGGGACTGGTGGATGGAGTGGTTAGAAGGTGTAGGTGGCTAAATTGGCTCAAAGAAGGCTGAAACAATGATTGCACAAAAAGGTAGGGTTACGTGGGCAAGAGGACAGATGTGAGATGAGGAACCTAGCTAGGAGATGGAACAGCTGGCTCTGATGAAGCTTAGGCGGATGAGAGAGTGGTAGAGATGCCCTGCACAATGTACATTTAACCGAATCAACAACGTCTTACAAATAATCAAAGTCCTAGCTAATCTAATCTAACTTTCAATAAAACGAATGAACAGCAGCTTTATTTGGAAAGAAAACCATGTACATCAATCATGCAAAGAAACATTTCAGAGATCTGAACCCATAACTAACTTCTGCAAATGAAAACAGTACACTAAGGATTGCATGGTCAAGCAAACTAGTGTTTTTGTTGGGGCAGCACTGTTTCTTCAGTTCCAGCCCCTGATCCAATAAGGATGAGGCGAAACAGAGAGTGTTGTTGACCCTTTTTTGGAGCTTCTTCCTGTTATTATCCTACCAATCCATTTTAAACATCTGAAGCAATTCTATTCATAAACAGTGACCTATTTAACCAACACAACTAAATCTGCCCAACAGAAATACGTTTCAAATGCATAAAAGGAGAACAACGATGCATAAAGGAAAGGTAACAGTACAAAAAGGAAGCCCTAGGCTCTCAGGTTGGGCCCAACCCTGAGAGCTATGGCTCCTATAGAAAACTCAGAGTTGATATAAAATCAGACTGCTTCTCATTATCAAAAAATAGTCATAAGTCAAGAGTTATGCCCAAAATGGCTACAAGAGAACAAAGTAGAGCTAACAGCACTGTAGTGCAAAATATGCAATGGTTTCCCAAAAGTCCCTCACAAAGGCTGAGGCCTTAACATTTATACACCACGAGGGCCCTAGCTGGCCTCCTAAATCTATGGGACTTGGCTGCCCAAACTGTGAGTAGACAGCTCCTTCCAAAATCTGCTTGGCTGCCTTCTAGATCCGGTTTTGGTGGCCTTTGGAGCTCAGAGTTGGGGGTGAAGATCTTGAGGAAGGATATTTAATGCCATAGACAACCCCCCTACGAATCCTCACCCCAAGGTTGGCTGTCTTCTAGCCCATGATTGCTCGGTTTTGCTCCAACATGTGTCAAAAAACCTGAAATGAGCATGTGTTAGCCACCTAAGAAGAGTGACTACCCTTATTCGTACAAATGACATAAACATACTGAAAAATAATGCATAAGCTATGAAAAATGAAGGATTGAACAAGGATAATTAGGCCAAATGAGCCCAACAAGTTACCAAATTTGGGGCTCATCATCACCCCCTTGCTAAAAGGGTTGCTCATCCTCTGAGCAACTAGTCCAGCTCCTCGTCTTTCATTGCTTTAATCGCCACCCTCACATCCCAGGCTTTTGAAGTAGTATCCTCCTCACTGTCATGGAATCCGGCCTTCCTTTCCACCTCTTCCCACTGCTTATGCTCTTCTTCTTCTGTGCTTCCTTCTAACAATCCCAAAAGCAAGGGTGGACTTAGCTTGAGGCCGATCCAGCTGGCCTGGAGGTTCTGCATAGACTTCTTGTAGAGAGGCACTCGTGCCAAGGCCTCCCTCATTCTAGTTGGAGTGTGATATTCCCTGATTTTGAGGCTGTGGGACAATGTGTTCCGCCTACGCGTGCAAGCATGAACAAAATTGTCCCCTAATAATCGCTCCATATCCTCGAAGTGTGTTATGGCCTGAGCCTGCCGATCCATGTACTCTAATAAAGCCTGAGAGTTGGTTGCTAGGTGCTGGTGGGCTGATATCAATGCTGTGGGGTCCCCTGGCTCTGCTCTAATCAGCAGTGGTTCATGTAGTTCTCAGTTCATGACATTTTTGACCTCTACCGCTCTCTTTTCTTCGTGGTTTAACCATGAGGTCATTGCCATTAGCTGCATATCCCCTATTGCTGTGTTGGGGTCCCATGAGGTTACATTTGAAAGGGCCAAATTATGAAGGTAGAACTCTAATAGCTTGGCCTTGTCTTCTAATGAACTGATGTTACATAAATCCATGAACTACTAGGGGTTTTAGATTTGGGAGATACCCCTCTGTGCCAATGTGTTAATTTGGAATTGCAGCCACTGATCCCTTATGTATAGGCCATAGGATTTGGCCGGTTGCCTACATTGCAGAGTGTCCATTGCCCAACTGGCCATGCAGGCCAGTTGTGCCTCCTTTTCTTGCATCTATTGTTTTAGAGATTGTATCTCTATGCCTGCCTGCAATTCCCTTTCCTGTAGTTGCCGGTTTAGTTCCTCAAGATCAGCTTGCATTCCTTCTTTTTCTTGAGGTTCTGCTATGGTGTCCTTGGCTGTTGTGTCCTCTTCTCTCCTCTGTCCCTGTAGCTGTAGCTGTTGTCTAAGCAGCTCATTCTCTTCTCTTAACTTGGCCTGTTGGGAGCTTTCCACATGCCGTACTCTTGCCAACTCCCTTTGTGTTTCCTTGAGCCTTTCCTCTAGAGGCCCTATATCTGCTACCCCCTTGGATTTAGCGATCCTCATCCAAGTGTGGGTTCGTACTCTTTCTTCCTCTAGTGCTAGAAACAGTGGCACTGTGAATTTTTGAGGAATAATTTTGTCGGCCTCCAAGAAGTTATAATAAGAGCCCAGGCTGGGCTGGGGGCTTGGTTCCATGATGACCTCGGTCTTCTCCTCCTCCTATGGTGACTTAGCTGCTCTTTCCTCCATCTGCTCAGTTTCCTTCAGCCTAGCCAAAGTTTCCTGTAGAACTGCCTCGGCATCCTGTAGAGAGGCTTCCGGGTTCAATTTCTCCATCCTTTCCCTCCATGAGGATGTTTTCGGGCTCCCCCGCTCATAAGTAATGGATGTCTTGGAGGGGGACCTATCCCTTGGTGTGGTAGGGGTATCCACAATTGTGATTGGCTCTTTTGATGGAGGCTGGGGTCTGCCAGTCTTAATTCTCACACTCCTTCTTGCTTTAAAATACAGAGGAGTCTCCCTCTTTCGTTTTTCCTTTGGCTTGGGAGAGGTACCTAGGGTGGCCAGCATAGCTGCTGCCTCCCTAGCTAAAATTTCGGCCGATTTCTCCTTCTGCTGTCCTTTTTCCGGACTTCCTGTAGAAAGTCCTGTAGTGGCTGGTTTTTGGCTTCCTGTAGAAGCCGTTTTTAAACTTCCTGTAGAAATAGCCTTCTGGTTTCCTGTAGAAGCGAATGGCACCATTTTAGCCTGCTTGGCTAAGGGTGCTTTTTCCTTTAGCTTGGCTGAGGCTGCCTTAGGGGTGCCCTCACTGGCTTGGACTTTCTCAGTCCTTTCTACCCTGCTCTGTAGTCTCTTCTCCCTGGGTGTTGGTGTAATTTTACCACCCCCTGTCTTGGTAGTTTGGCCTTTTTCTTGCGTTCCTTTCTGTTCTTTCTTTGGTGTTTTGCCCAGGGTTTCTTGTCCTTTAGCTTTCTTCTCTACCTGAGTGTGCTCCTTCTCCTCGCTGCTGGAGGAAGTGAGCTCCTCAGCCAAAATTCGGATGTCATCATCTTTAGACATATTCCGAAAAATTTCCCAGGAGAGAGGGACAGTGTAAGTGTGGAGTGCATCTTCCACGAGGAGCTTGATAAGCCCATGATGGGCTAGCTGGTCTGGTGTCCCCTCTCTCAGTTTGGTGGCACACTCAATCATGGATTGCAGGAGGAAGTAAGGAATGCTCAATTTTTGTTCGGAGGGTAGGTCCATTTGGTGCCTGAGTTCTGTGAGCAACCGGAAATGATAGCCATACACGATGCTAAATCGCCCCTCACACATAATATACTTCATAATTTGGAGGCTGACTTCACTCCAGAACGGTTGTAGGCTAGTTCTTCGAACTCCATTCTTGTCCTCTGAAAATTGTTCCTCTGGCAAGAAGAACTCTTTTTTAGCTTTCTGACCCAATTTTCTCTCCTCCTTATCCCAGGGTACCCCCATCGATAGATCAGTTACTCTGCTAATGAGCTGTGGGGTGAGTCTGAGGGTCAATCCTCTGAAGTTGACAACGGCCAATGTCTTTGACTTTGGCTTCAAGGACCTTAGGAATTCTTCTGTAATTTCGTCATCATGACCTTGAAGCTTGTCACAGAATGACATCCAGTGTGCACGGGAAAACAAGTCCACCACCTCAGGGGTTTCCCGTAATTTCTTGGAGTCCGAAGGATCTTTTCTAATGAACCCTCCCGGCATGGTAAAAAACCTGTTTTTGTTGTTCTGAACTTGCCTGCTCGTGTACAGAAGGAGAGCTTCGGGATTTTTCTACACAGAGCGCAGAGCTACGTCTCTGTTATGCACACAGTCATATAAAATTCACAATTTTCCACCGGTGAGCCTTGACAGTGTCTCAATTTTTTTCTACAGGAGGGATTTTAATTCAAAACCCTGGAGAAAATCTCGCATGCAGACTACGAAGACAATTTCATGCAGCGATAAGAAAACGGCTTTTGAATTCATAGACAGACTTTATTCACATTTTCCCTACCCTCTCAACACGTCGAATTCACCACCTTTTGAATTATTTGCATGGGAAAGTTATGTTCAGGCCTACCTCACTGAGAATTGCCACCCTCGACGTGAACAGTCCAAGCTTCTCCGTAATGTCGGGCTCCCTGTAGCGCAGCTTCCTGTAGAAATCGTGCACGGCTTCTGGAGAACGTTACAGTGGTTCTGGACTTTCTGAGCAGCAACAGGACGTTGGAACAGGCCGAGAACTCGGGCTAACAACTTGCAGAGGATTGAGGACGCGTACTCGGCTGCAAAACGGTTGTGAGTAAATGACTGCAGTGTATCATAAGTTATTCAGCCAGCCGATTTTGAATTGCTGTGGAATTCATGGCGCGGGGGTGAGCTGTCCCAGTCGATCCGTTGGCCGACGTCACAGCCATCATTCCTCGGCGTGTCCCTGACCGCCGAATTCTTCCCTCTGCATTCACCGCCGCCATTCCTGTTATACTGCCGCTTCTCTCCGACTGGACGCTTCCCACGTGTCAATTTCCCATCTTTTCGACATAACCAAGCCCATTCGGATCCTACGAGGCCGTCGGACTGGTTGTGGTGGCCAGTTGAATGGCTACCCGACTTGTTCAATCCGTTCATTCTCACAGTCATGCACATTTAGAGTATAGCTTATGTAATTTGACAAAATAAGGTTAGGCACTTACCTGTGCGGCCGTGGACGTGGGTTTTTTCAGGCTTCAGGACGAGGAATGCTAGATCTGCTTGCTGCTGCTTCGTGTACGGGTGCTGGAGCTCCTCTTCATTGGTTGCTGCTGGCTACGAGACCTTGAGACCCAATTTCCTGGTGGTGTATGCTGCATGCACCGGCTTCATGAGCTGCTGGTGTCTCCATGGTATGTGCTCCAGCCGGATTAGCTGCTACAGGATTCCTATAGGACATCCTGTAGCCGTTTCTCCTCCTGGGGTGCATGCTGAGATCATTGAGTCACGTTCACAGGTGCAGGGTCCTGAGATCACCTTGACAGGTAAAGTGTGCGAGCCTCTGCATGCTTTATTTCCTACTTAAAAACAAAAAAAAATTATCTGAGAAAACAAAGTTCTGGTATGACTGTGCAGGTATATTCGACCATATGGTAGCAAAAGTGGTGAAAGGAGGTGAAACAAGTGGAGGATGGAAGAAAAGAGTGGTTGCATGTCTCCTCAACGGGCTTCAAGCTTCGAATTCTTCTTCATAATCGGTCCTGGCCCGCCCAAAGGCTCTACAGGATGTTTCCTGTAGAAATACAGAACTTCCTGTAGAAAGTCCTGTAGCTTCCTGTAGAAGGCTAAACCATGACCAAATTGTGTCCAAACCTTGGAAAAAATGAGTGTTCATGGAGGGAGTGTATGTGAGGTTGCCTGGTAACTTGTAGGGACCCTTGTCCTTGAGTTCAGAGGCCTCCTTTTTGCATTGTGTTTCTGCACCCTGCAACAATTTCCAGAGATTAAACTTGTTTTTTCTCTGTTTCTTCCTTCTTCTTTTTTCTTTTCCTTTCTTTTTGTTTTTTTTCTTTTTCTTTTTTTTTTCAAGAGACAGCAGGGGCACCTCAATGAGGTTTTCACCCCTACTATCTGCCTTGGGCGCCTCAGAGAGGTTTTCACCCAAGGATCTTTTTATTCCAATTCTTTTTCAGAGAGACAGCAGGGGCGCCTCAATGAGGTTTTCACCCCTACCATCTGCCTTGGGCGCCTCAGAAAGGTTTTCACCCAAGGATCTTTTTTATTGCATTTTTTCTTTTCCTTTTTTTTTTTTTTATATATGTATAATGATGCTCAGGGTGTGCCCAAAACAGAGGCAGAACCCTTCTCTATGACCAGCACTGATTTTTCCACAGTTTTGATGAACTCTTGCCTCGAAAGAGGTTTCCTGTAGATCTTTAGTCGATGCCCATTGACGAGCATGGGGAGGGCTTCTTCATCAATGGTCCGGATAAGGACAGAACCATTGTCATTACACTTCTCCACTACATATGGTCCTAACCATCTTGTCCTCGGGTTCCCCTTGAAATCCTTATGTCTGGAATCATACAGCAGCGCCCAATCTCCCGGCTGGAATTGTTTGTCATTGAGGTGCCGGTCATGCCATATCTTCCTCTGAAGTTGAACGACTTCTGAATGGAGGAGGGCCTGCATTCGGTGTTCATCTAACCCATTCAGCTACAATAACCTTTCTTGTTGAGCATGGCTGAGATCTAGGTCCAGCTGAGCTGCCATCCTCAATGTGTTGTACTCAAACTCGATTGACAGCAAAGCTCTCTTCCCATAGACTAGCTCATAAGGTGTGAAACTGGTTGTGGTCTTCCAAGTGGTGTTGTAGGCCCAAGTGGCCTCAACCAGGCGATCTGCCCAATCCTTTCTGCTGCTGCTCACCACCTTAGTCAAAATCCCTTCTAATGCTCTATTGGTGACTTCCACCTGCCCATTTGCTTGAGGATGATATGGGGTGGAAGTTCGATGCTTGATCTTGTGATGAGCGAGCAAGTCTTCAATTAAGTTGGAGGTGAACTGGCTTCCTTGATCGGTGACTAACTCTCTTGGGTAGCCAAATTTGTAGAAGATGTTTTCTCTTAAAAATTCCGCCACCTTTTCTTCTGTTGCTGCTTTGATTGCCTTGGTTTCCGCCCACTTTGTCAGATAGTCTGTGCACACAATGATGTAAGACCTTTGCCTTAAAGGAGGGTTGATAGGACCCACAAAATCCATACCCCATTTCTCAAATGGCTCAAGAGTCACTTGAGGTTGGAGAGGCATTTCGTCCCTTGGAGTCGGTTTCCCCATCCTTTGGCATCGGTCACATTGGCTAATATATCTTCTAACATCTTGATGAAGAGTGGGCCAATAGTAGCCTGCCTGTAGAATTTTGAAGGCAGTCCTCTTGGCTGCAAAATGTCCTCCACACGGCCCATCGTGACAGGTTAGGAGGATGTCAAAGACTTCCTCCTCCCTTACACAACGCCTTAAGATCTGATCGGGGCCAAGTTTGAACAGGTTGCCCCCGATCCAAGTGAATGAGGCACTCTTCCTCATGATTCTGCTCTTCTCCTTTGAGGATAGATGCGGAGGGAACTGTGCTGAGACCAGGTAGTTTGCTATATCAGCAAACCAGGGAGAGAGTACTGAGATAGAAAACAGATGTTCATCTGGCATCTGGTCATCCACTGTTCCTTCTTCACCTGCAGGTAAATCCAATCTAGACAAGAAGTCAGCAACAACATTTTCTTTACCTGGTTTGTCAACGATAGTCAAATCAAATTGTTGCAACAAAAGTAACCATCTAATAATACGAGCATTCACATCAGGTTTATTCATTAAATATCTAATTGCAGCATGATCAGTATGTACAAATGTTTGATAGCCAATGATGTAGTGTTGGAACTTGTTCAGGGAATGGACCACGGCCAGGAACTCCTTCTCAGTTACAATATAATTCAATTCTGCCTTGGATAAGTTTTTGCTGACAAAGTATATGGCATATGGAATTTTTTCCTCGACTTGTCCTAAGGCTGCCCCTATGGCTTTGTTCGAGGCATCAGTGTGGATGTGGAAAGGTAGGGCCCAATTTGGACCTCTTAAGATCGGGGCGGACACCAACTTATCCTTTAATTCATTCAGAGCCCTCTGACAGTCGTCAGTCCATTTAAACTCAACATCTTTTGCTAAGAGGCCAAACAATGGCGAGGCTAGCTTACTGAAGTCTTTAATGAATCTTCTATAATATCCCGCTAAGCCTAAGAAACTCCGAACATCTCTTACCTTCTGAGGAGGTGGAACCTTTTTGATGAGAGCAATTTTGTTAGGATCCACCTGTAATCCTTGGCGAGAAATGGTATGACCTAACACAGTCCCTTCAGTCATCAGGAATTCACATTTTTCAGGGCTGAGGGACAGGTTCATCTCAATGCATTTGCTTAAAACTTTTCCCAGATTAGTCAATGCTTCTTGGAAGTTGGACCCATAAGGAGTAAAGTCGTCCATATAGATTTCCACCGAATCATGAACCAACTCGGCAAAGATGCTCAATACAGCTCTCTGGAAAGTGGCAGGGGCATTGCATAGCCCAAAGGGAAGGACTCGGTAGGCAAAGGTACCCCATGGACAAGTGAAGGTGGTCTTATCCTGGTCCTCCGGGCTGATTTGGATCTGATTATACCCGCTGAACCCATCTAGGAAAGAGAAAAACTTCTTTCCTGCCAGTCCATCCAACACTTGATCTATGAAAGGCAAAGGGAAATGGTCTTTCTTGGTGGCTTTGTTAAGTTCTCGGTAATCTACACAGATTCTCCACTTCCCGTTCTTCTTGGGCACAAGCACTAGAGGTGAAACCCACTCACTATCGGAGATAGGGTAGATGAATCCTGCATCCAATAATTTTTGCAACTCTTCTTTGACAATGTCTTTAAGGGCTGGATTCATTCTCCTCTGGGGCTGCCTGACTGGTTTACAATCATCTTTGATGTAGATGTGATGGGTACAGACCGAAGGATGGACTCCTTTCATCTCCTTATAGCTCCAAGCGAAAGCATCTAAGTGATTGTTTAGTAAGCTACACAGCTCCTTCTCCTAGGAAGGAGATAGGGAGGAGCTGATCTTTAGAGTTCTTTCGGGACCAAACTCCACATTCTTAACTCTGGGAGAGGTTGGATCAGTCACACAGAGGTCCACTAAGGTGCTGGCTTGGGTATCTTCCACCAATTCTTCTAAGGAGAGAGCACTGGGAGGTGGATTTTGAATCAACGTCTCAATCAAATCATCCTCGGTTTGAGGACCTCCCCTAGTGGTTTCTATCGTGCACAAGGGTGCAGAGTAGACCTCATCCTCATCTCCTTCTTCCAACCAAAGTGGTAAGTCATGCTCTAACAGAGGTTGGGCAGGAGGGTATAGGACTAGCTGCTTGGACATAGGACCATTTTTTATGGTCATGTTTCCCGCTCGGCAGCTTATGTAAGCATCCGCAGTGGCTAACCAAGGCCTTCCCAAAATGAGGGGGTATCCAGTAAGCTTTGCCTTGGGCTGAAGGACCAAGAAGTCTGCAGGATACTCCCAAGAGTCAACAGAGACCAAGACATCCTCCACAATCCCTTCAGGAGTCACGATGGAGCGATCTGCCAGCTGCAGGACAGTCGAGGTCTTCCTTAAGGAACTCTGAAGGTTGAGTTTAAGCATGGTGTCCTTGGTCATCACATTAATGGCAGCCCCTAGATCAATCAAGGTATGGGGGATAATGGTGCCATTGATGTGGACATCAACTACAGGACTCCCAGGATCCAAATACTTTGGACAGATTACTTGCCCCAACATAAGATCGGACAGTTGTCCTATGACATTGATAGTTGAGGCATCTCTCTTTCGCCTGCCTGGGTGCCTGAAACACTTTTCCTTAACCAATTTGTTGTATATCGGTACATCTTTGATGGCCTGGAGAAGTGGTATTTTCACACACAACTGTTTCAGTTCCCCTAGAAGTTCAGTCTCCTCCGGGTTTGGTTGTGTGGTTACTGTTAGTCTCTCAGGAAAGGGTGGAATGGCTTTGGGTTCACTTTCCTGTTTGTCTTCCTCGTCCTCTGGGGGAGGAGGTTGGCGATCTGGAAGAGTCTTCCCGGATCGCAGGTTGATCTCCTGGATCTCCACAGCATAGGTAGGACATGTTGTCTCCCCAGTATATACCTGTTGGGCCTGTCGGTTGTTGGGGTTCGGGTTCGGTTGAGCAGGCATTTGGGGTTGTCTTGGAGGAGCAGGAGGTAATGGTTGTGGTTGAGCCGGTGGTGGAGGCAAAATGGCGAGAGGAGTGTTGTACTGGGGCCTCCACCCCGGTTGAGGTGCATTCCACTGAGGCTGTGGTTGGACATGTGAGTGAAACAAATGAGCAGTGGGTTGAGCATGGTATTGAGGGGGATAAGACCACGGAGGAGGTGCAGACCAGGCAGGATGAGCAGGGGGACCCCATGAAGGCATGTGAGCAGACTGGTTGGGGTTATAATAAGCTTGGGATGTCCCTTGCATCCCCTGTTGGTAAGGTCTAGGTCCATGCGGCCTCCTTTGGTTGAGGAAGTAGAGAGGTTCAGTGGGTGCCTCAGTCCCTTGGTATATGGCTTTAAATCCTGGTAAGGTTGGGCATTGGTTTGTGGGGTGGTCCTCCTCACAAACGAAACATACCTCTACTGAGTGCAATGGACACTCGTTCTTCGGGTGCTTCCTCGTACACCTGGGACAGAAGATGGCCAAAGCCCTCTCAGCTTCCTCTTTCTTTTGCTGAATTCGGAAGGTATCAAGTTGCATGGCAATAGTCTGTCTCATCTCACTCTTGAGGTCTTCCATCTAGTTAGCAAACTCATGCTTGGAGAAGGTGGTACTAGCTGAAAGTGGGTTTCCCCTACCTCTTTTCCGGGCTGCCCTAGAGTGGTTTCTAAACACAGTCTTTATGTCCTCATAAGGCAGTTGGTAGATGTCTCCCCCAGCTAGCATGTGAAGGGTATCTAGAAGGTCTTCAGGGACTCCTCGGAGCAGAACCAGCTTTAGGGATTCAGGGTCAAGTGTGCACCTGGCCCGTTTATAGCTAAGTTGGAACCTTTCCTCGTAATCTTCTAAAGACTCATCGCTTCCCATGGTCATCCGAAAGATTTCTCCCTTGGTTTCCTTGGACCTACAGTAGTCCCAGTATTTGGTATTGAAAGCTTGCTGCATCTGAGCCCAAGTGGTGATACTGTTTCCAGGTAACCCCATGAACCAGCGTAATGCTGCATCCTTGAGGGTAGAGGGAAAGAGTTTCAATTTTTGCTCATCTTCTGTATAATCATAGGTTCGACAAAGGACAGCAAACTCAAACAGGAAGGTATCAGGGTCTTCAGTGGTCAATCCATGGAAATGAGGTAAGGCCGAGGGACTTATGTTCTTCATTTTCATGTCCCCGTTAGTCTCTCGGATGGGGAAGGTACCTTCTATTCTCTCGTCATTGTTTCCACCATTTCTGTTGTCAGCCATGGTTTCAATAGGAATGTTTTCTTGCTCTTCTTCTGTTATAGGATCTTCGTATATCTCAGGAGGTTCACCTATAGGTTCTTCTGGATCACTGCCACCAAAGAAGAGAGAAGGGTGACTCAGTGAAGTGGTGGGGGTGTTGGGTAGGAATTTTCCGGTATTATCTCTGTTCCTACGAGGCATGAAAGGATTTTTGGTTGTTTTTGCTTTTTCTCTGCTTGTACCTGCAAAACTGAAACAGATGGAATTGCAACTAACTAGAATCTATCTTGCAGGAATGAAAATGCGGAATTGAAATGAAAGCAGGAAAGGACTAATCTACTTTGCTGAAATCAAATTGCGAGAAAGAGATACTAGACTACGCTTGCAGAATTGAAATTCTATTTTACGCTTGCAGAATTGAAATTCTATGTTACGCTTGTAGAATTGAAAGTCTAATCTATGAAAGCAAGAAGTGTCTACTTTACTTTTGCAGAAATGAAATTGCAGAATGGAAATGAAATAAACTATTTAGCAGAAGGCGAGAGCAGGAAAATAGAAGAAAAGCAGCAATCACAAATACTCTGATGCTTCCCCGGCAACGGCGCCAAAAAGATGGTGGGCTCCAGTATTGCAGCAATAATGCTGCAACTCCTGGGACTCCCTTCTTTACTTTTATCAACCCGGTAGTTCGTAACAAACTTGGAAGCGACGGTGTTGTATGCACAAGTACTAGCTCTTGCCACAGCTGTCACTTGGTCAGCTGGCACAAGTCCGCTAGGGGCTTAAGCCAACTTCTATGAGCTCTTAGAAGAAGCTTTTTAACTGATGGACAAAAGCTAACTCAAAGGAAGCTAATCTACTTGCGGAAAGAACTGAAAGCCAAAAAGTAACACAAACCCAGGCAAACCCTAATTCTACCAGCTAGTCCTACTGATGCAAAGGAGAGAATGCAAACTACTGGAAGAGATGCCATTACTTCTATGAAGGTAAAATACATGTGTCTAGACTACTTCTATTTGAAGAAAACATATTTTTGTATTTTTTATTAAGTCGTCAGTTTCATCATGCATATGCTTTCACTGTTCTTTGACTGTGCAGGGGTGGATCAAGGAGGAGAAATGCTTAGAAGAGGCCGGGAAGGTTCAGAGAGGGTCTAAGGAGTTGTGCTTGACTCAAAGTCCATACAACACTATGTAGGTATCTGATGCAGGACTTCTGAAGGCATCAGGCTTTGAGATAACAAAGAGAATCTAAAGTTGAGACTCCCGCTTACTGGAACCATAACCTTGGTCCAACGTCTTAGAGTTCTGGATGCCCTTCACCATCTCTGCAACCAAGCAAGCTAAGCATGTACACCGATATCGGGCTTTAGAATATGTTTGTAGATGAAAACCCTGCAACAATGGTTAAACCCCAGTCTAAATAGGTAGCGGGAGTTATGCGGTGGAGAAGAGTCGTAATAAAATTGGTCACTTGGTTCACGCCACGTTTATTAATCGGCTGTGAAGAGCCGTATCCAACCAAATCACGTAATGGAGAGCCGTGTTGGATTGAAACTGTTGTTTAACGGGTCTTAATGAATTGCAATGGGTGGCATATGGGCAGAGGATGTGGTAGAGGTGGCAGCATAGAACCAAATTTGAATTCTCCTTCTTCAGGCACGCCGAATTCAATCACACATCAAACTATCAGTTAATTAACTCACGTTTTTCTTCACGCGGCGGCAAAAAAAGAGGCTCCAAAGAACCAAATATGTCTCCCAAACCGCCACGAATTTCCTCAAACGGTTTCTGGGTTATCTAATTAACCCACCTGGAAAAAAACCCATGTTTTAGTTTTTTGAAATTCGTCTCCATTTGGGCAAATAGAACGTTTGAAGTTTGACGTTTTTTAGCTGTTTACGCATTTTTCCTGAGTTAATTTTTCTTTCTATACTGTTCTGTGTTCGGCCTGTGAAGATCTTTCCAATTCGTCATTCATTCTCATC
Organism: Pinus tabuliformis; assembly: GCA_031772625.1. Lineage (NCBI taxonomy): Eukaryota > Viridiplantae > Streptophyta > Pinopsida > Pinales > Pinaceae > Pinus > Pinus tabuliformis. The sequence continues at coordinate 477,379,211 of CM062805.1, read as the reverse complement.
ACACCATTGACTCGTGCCGCTCCATCTATCATGTATGTGCTGAAGGTCAACCTTTCCTATAAGAAAGCCAGAGAGACACTTTTTATCAATTTCTCTGATCAGCGAGTTAATTCTCAATTGGTGAGGGTGAGACTCTTCAGCGGGCTTAATGGAGTTTACCGCTTTGGATTCTGTTGATGGAGCAGATTATTCCGTTCACTAAGCCGTTGATCCAGCAAATGGTTCTTTAGTTGGTTCAGTAGATCGAGATTGAGAAGAAGATTCTCGCCCCGTTCCATATAAATATCCAAATCCAGATGCATAACCTACGGAGGTAAGGGCATCACCAGTAGTGGGGGCAAAGGCCTAAGCAGGGTAAATAGTTCGCTGTTTTTATTGAGCTAAACCTCTTTTTTATGGGGTCGGAGGAATCATCATTGCTCGCTCATTCGGGCACAGAATAACAACACCCACCAATACACATTCACACAATACTCATTCAGCTTTCTGGAACCTATACTCATTACACAACTTCAAACGTTGATTTACATTTCGATGAGCATAGTCCAACTTGAAGTTCTTTTTTCTCTGAAATTGTGAATTTTTATATTGTTTAGTCATTCCTGCATTTTCATTTTATTGCACTAACATCTTGACTGTAAGTTTGAAACACAGAGTGGTGGCTGCGGAAACCGGTATCAGCTGCGGAAACCAGTGTCACAGCAACCACTTAGCTAAATAGAGATAGTTAGGCAATCTTAATGGAAATGATCATGGGGAAATAACTTTTATTGATGAAATGGATGGCATGGAGTGAAAATGGAAATGAAATGAAGTTTATTTTTTTTCTTCTCCTTTTTTTTTCTTCTTTTTTTTCTTGAATCAATTGAAGTGATGAAGTTTATTTTGTCTCCTATTTTTTCTTAACAATTCTTTTTCTGATCCTCCAGATCACACAAAGTGCAGGAGGAGAGCATACTCAAGAATTATTAACCTTTTTTTTTTACTTAACAATCCTTTTTCTGATCCTCTAGATCACACAAAGTGCAGGAGGAGAGCATACTCAAGAATTATTAATTTTTTTTTTCAGATGTAAGAAATAAGGTCTCCTAATTACACTTCCCCGGCAACAGCGCCAAAATGTCTAGTCAATTTAATGTCTTAAATTGCTCTACATAAATTATCAATCCGGGTATCGTAAACTGATGAAGTGTGGTGCACTATATGTGCTTAGTTAACCTTTCTCTTACTTCGTTGTTTTATGGTTTATGTTGTTTTTGGGGTTTTGTTCTTGTTGGTTTTCTAAGGTCTTAAGAATACTTTTAAAGGACAAGTATGGATAAAGATTTCAAGACAAGGCCTGTGTCCTTAATGGTAACTTCCAAAACTTAGCACTTCAAAAGAACTTAAAACATGTTATTGATGGAGTTAGTATTTAAACAAAAGTGTAAATATACAACTAGTTCAATCAAAATAAAATGCAATAATCAAATAATGAGAGAATGACTATGAGACCCAGTATCCTTGCTGCTTCAGCAAAAGGACAAGATGATTCTATCACGTCATTAGTTCATTAAAAGGCTATGTGCATCACTAATCTACAATCAACTTGAAAGCAATTTATGTACAATAATATACATGTTAAAAAGAAAATAAAATGCAGTAATTCAAACTGTACATTAATATACATGAAAATCAGAAAAAGAAATGCAAGAAATTAAAGTGACAACTATACAAGGCAGGGGCCCTCTACCACCTATGAAATCAAAGCAAAATTAAACACACTTGCATAAATTAAAATTGCATGAATGAAAATCTAATCTACCTTACATTCTACAAAGCAATATTTACAAAATGAAATCTACTCTACTTACATCCTAATATGCTCCATGACATCTACTTCACATCTCCTTCCATGTTGAGAACATCAAAGCTTTATTCAATTTCTTCAAAAGTGCAAAGTACAACAAAGCTCTCCAAAGCTTTCAAAAGCCATGGGACTAACAACCTAAAAGGACTAAGAAAAGACTAGCAAATGAAGGAGAGAGATCTCCTATTTATACAAAAAGATGAGAGCCATCTCATTAATGATAGTCCATGAATCTCTCCCTCTACCTCTAGAGTCCTAATCAAAATAGGAACTGATAAGACACATGTCTTCTTAGAGTTACAATACAATTAGGAGATGTGACACATATCCTCATGATCCCATGATTCTTTCCAACCAAATTCGAATTTGGCCTTAGAGTGCCACATAAGGGTCTTCTAGAAGTCTCCTTTCAACCTACACATGTCAACAACCTCAACCCATTTGTTAGGTATAAGCATATGCACATTATTTTCTAATGTTTAACCAAAAATTCACTTAAAAGGCTTAGAAATAATAAAGATTGGAAAAAACATAAAGGTGGCCCAATGATAATGAAAGTGGGATGAATGTGGTGACATAGTAGTGAAATGGAGGTGATATAATGGACATAATAGTGAAAGTGTAATGCAAATTAATGACATTTTCAAGACTCAACAGTTGGCCTCCTAAATCTATGGGACTTGGCTACCCAAACTGTGAGTAGACAGCTCCTTCCAAAATCTGCTTGGCTGCCTTCTAGATCCGGTTTTGGTGGCCTTTGGAGCTCGGAGTTGGGGGTGAAGATTCTGAGGAAGGCTATTTAATGCCATAGACAACCCCCCTACGAATCCTCACCCCAAGCTTGGTTGTCTTCTAACCCATGATTGCTCGGTTTTGCTCCAACATGTGTCAAAAAACCTGAAATGAGCACGTGTTAGCCACCTAGGAAGAGTGACTACCCTTATTCATACAAATGACATAAACATACTGAAAAATAATGCATAAGCTATGAAAAATGAAGGATTGAACAAGGATAATTAGGCCAAATGAGCCCAACAAGTTACCAAATTTGGGGCTCATCAGTAGACTTTGTGTGTCATCTCCATGTTCGGTGGTTGTCGCACCCTCTGTTGTTGCTCCAGCCCCAAGTAGCTGATCACCTCACCTAGCATGGCAGGGAAGACCCGTAGGATGCACTAGTGCCACATCTATGTCAATAAAATGCTTCATGTCAAAAAAAAAATCACCCATAAAACAAAAAAAAAAATTGCATAAACTTCAAAAGACAAAAAATACTTTTTACACTTTGATCGATCCTCTTACCTAGTGGCCCCCACTGAGAGTCAGGTGGAAATATCAGTTATGAATCCCATGAGTAGTTCATATCGTCATACGGATAATCCCCAATCATCAGGATTTGGCCACTGAGCTACTTAAAGAAGTCATCCTCAAAAAAGTTTCTAATCGGTCCCCCTCTAGTACGAGATGCTAGGGATGCCCATCGCTCTTGTCTAGGCTCCCTGGGATCGGCTATACCCAGACTCATATGAAGCCTCATCACAAGCACTCTCTTTAGTATAAAGGACATGATCAAAGTGTCGTACCCAAACTCTCTTTGGGCACGCATCTTACACGCTGTCAACTCTGCTTTCACCTGATGGAGGACTCCCCCACACCAGTTGAATACCTATGGTTGTATGCAGTGCAATTCTTGTAGCAACTGGGCCTTTGTAGACACATGTTGACTCTTATACCCTTCCAGGAGTACGATCATCCATACAATAGACCACATTGGTCTTGTTCTAATCCGCTCGATAGGAATCTTGTTTCTCACTAGATGACCTCCATCTCTGTAGTATGTTTGGATCAACTCCACGGTGGTCCTGGGATTATCTCTCCCTCCTATTAATTTCACTTGTGCACCTCTACATGATAAACTAGTGAGGAAATATATATCATCTCTCTCGATCAAGAGCTCATGGTCCCCAATATAAACACACCATGTCAGTCATTCCACCATTGGATAATCCAACTGAGGAGATCCTCCTGAATCTTCATTAGGTCAAGTCTGGCATACTTCAGCAGCCCACACCTTCGTAAAGCTGCCAAACAAGCCAAATCATTTAGCATTTGTAGTTCCTCGGCATCATGAGATCTTTCTCTCCACAGACTCATTTTGCAAGCTTGATTCCTGCACAACATAACCCTTGAATCAGTCTTCAGCTAGAAAAAACCCCTAGTGAATCAAGAAAGACAAGTTCATTTTGCGCTTGGTCGGCTAACACGCCCCTCCAGTTTCCACAAGGCATGATAACACCCCTCCCTTTAACAGTCAAGCATTTTAACGCACCCCATGGCTTAGGTGACTGCATTATCCAGCCAAGTCACTTAAGGCTTGCTCAAAATTACAAAATTAACCAGAAAAAAATGCTTGAATTAAGTATTTAAATGCAAGATGGGGATGAAGTTATCTACCTGGAACTGATGGCACATTGAATGTTCATGTGGATTGCTCGCAATCGATTGGGAAAGTTCCACTCTTTTTTCTCTCCAGAGCACTCTCACAAAACTCAAATAGTGAAAATGAGGGCCTAGCACCCTTCTCATAGTCATTCTAGAGGTATGACTCACTCTAGCTAGTCATTGAAATTGAATTTTTTTCATTCCTATATTATTTAAACATGCACCATATTGATATGTTGTCAAATTTTACTTATGATCTCATGATATTTTAGTGTCTTTAAGAATAGTTGACCAAATTTGACTACGAATGAGCATGTTCTTTTTTGGGACTTTTTCTTGCTCTTGAACTAAAAAATCCTCGAGTTACCTTCTTCGGGCTCGTAAAACTCCTACGAAGAAGATATGAGAACTTTCTTTTTAGGACCTTTTCTTGCTCTTGAATTGAAAAATCCGTGAGTTACCTTCTTCGGGCTCATAAAACTCCTATGAAGATGATATGAGCAGTTCTTTTATCTCTTTTTTCTTGCTCCTTAAACTGAAAAAAGACATATCGAGGTTTCTTCATCTGAGCTCTTGTCTAATCTCTCTTTCATGTCATATGTTTCCTGCATGAAGGAATAATTGTGGCCACTGATCAACTTTCATTCATTGGTCCTAATTTGACTCCCAATCAACCATCTTCCCTAAATGTTCCTTTTATGCAAGTGGTATCACCCCTGCCAAAGGTTAATTATGTGGCCACTTGTTCTGTGCCCACGTCTACTGATGATCTAGTCAGTGATATAGTGCGTCATGTACTAGGGGCATTGGAACCTGATCACTTAACATGTATCCCTTCTAGAGCGTTGTTCTCCCATATGATCATAACCTCTTGGAAGCTATGACCTCTTATAGGCCATAATCAAGGTACCATAATGATAGTTCTTTTACTATGTCACCCTTGTTAAAAAATGAAGTAGGTCCCTGTGAGGATAGTTCTTTTACTATGTCAACCTCGTTAAAAAATGAAATAGGTGTCATGAGCATGGTTATTTTCTTGTGTCAAGCTCATTAAAAAATGAAACAAAGTGTCGAAGAAGAGTTCCTTTAATTGTGTCAATCTCATTAAAAAATGAAACAAGGTGTCATGAGCATAATTATTTTCATGTGTCAATCTCGTTAAAAAATTAAACAAATCCCCTTCCAATTCGAGTCTTTGATTAGATATCGTAAATTCCCATTCAAGTATTTCACTTGATCTCGTAAGTGAACCTTCATTCCATCCACTTGTTAGTAACCAGTTGTCTACTTAGGTGAATGAAATGAAGCTTGGGGGGCATGTACCTCGAATTGAGTCATTATGTTGGGGGCATGCAAACCAAACTCAAGCATAGTTTTATCTTTGTTTCAAGCATGTTTAAAAATGAAACCAAATCCAAGCGTAGTTTGTTTCTGTTTCAATCTTGTGTAAAAATGAAACCAAATTCAAGCATAGTTTTTTCCCATGTTTCATGCTTGTGAAAAAATGAAACCATCTTCAAGTATACTCAAGCATAGTTTCCCATGTTTCAAGCTTCTGTAAAAATGAAACCATTCCCCCTTTACCTCTCATGATTGCCATTTTTATCAGCGTGTTTTTGCAAAATGAGCCTTGGTTTTTCATTCCATCGTCACCGTCTCTTTGGCCGATCATATGCTTTCACTTGGTTGTTTTACCCTTGCATGAGGAACATCTGCGATGAGTGGTCTTATTATCCAGCCTCTTGAATTTTACATGTTTTGAGCATTTCCATCATGACCGGAACTAGTTTCTATCCTTTAGACCACTCTTTCCTCTGAGGGGAGTCCTTTTTCAGCTCTTTTCAAACTCCAAAAATATTAAAATATTTTCAAGCACTTTTCTTTTCGAACTCATTAAAGTAAATGAAAATACGTCTACTCAGTATAAGTTTAACCCTTTTCTGGACTGAGGTAGACTAGCTACGAAAAAGGAATACCTTAGTCGAACATGGCTAATAGATCCTCTTTTTCAAACTCTCTAATCATGAAAAATACGTTGAGTTTCCCTTCCGTTGGACTCGTAAAACTGAAACGATGAAGTACTTGTCACCATGACGAGGCTGAGCTACTCCTTCCTAGGGCTCATTAAAAATACTAGGATGGATCCATCCGAAAGATGAACTTATACGACAAGCATATGGTATCCTCTTCAAGCTTAGGATTAAAAATAAAGAGGTACTCATTATAAATAGATGGGGGGAAGTGGAAGTAAACATATATCGTGAATTTTGTATAAAGGCAGCATGTCACTCTTGAACATGGCACTTTTCTGTATCTCATGTCAGGTTTGGATTATCCTCACTTCATCAATTGCCTTTGTGGGTTTCTGGAATCCATTTGCCTCTCATCAAATTATATCCTATTGTCATCATGACCTCTGATCCTATGTTGAGTCAAATGCTGCCAAATTTTGGAGTCGTGTCACCGATATGTTAAACAAAAGTCCCATCTGCAATTCAAACCACTTACACCATGTTTAACTTTTCTACAACAATCCTGAATCACTCGTACCAACTTTGCTAAATCCTATGTTTCATGTCTATGATGTTAGAAACATTATGGCCCTCCTTCGACGGATCACTTTCTATCGACTCCAACTCATTATCCAGGAAAATGATCTAGAAGCTCCCTTTTAGTACCTTGGAGCTTGCATGCCTCAAGGGTAGGTTCTTCACATTTGACGATAAGTTCACATGATTGGCCTTCGATCAAATGATTATGCGAGTGTTCGACTTCAGCTTCATTGTTCACACTCGTAGACTATGTTGTTGCACCCTGAGAGCCATTGTCATCATTGGTGTTTTCTTTCGTGCATGTTAACAATTTACATCATTGAACGATAACCAGGTGGCTTCTACCATGTTCAAATTCAACCCATTTATTCACATGGTTAGATTCATACTTGGTTTGGATCGAGATGGAGATGAAGATGTTGGGTGTCATCTAATAAATCCAGGTTGCGTGGATTTATTAAGTATTCATGATTGTACACATTATCCCTTCAATTCATATGGATGCGTTCATGTCATGGTTCCATGCACATGATCCTTTCTAGTCGGATGGTTGTGTCAATGACGTGGATCTATGTATTGTTAGATGCTTACACTTTGAGCATTCAGATATATTGTATTATGTTTGATTTGCAAGTCTCCTGATGGTGGTTCTCCAAAGTCCTTGCCTTGATTTGTAAATCATTTAAGCCATCACTTCCCATTCTGACTTCATGCTTTAGGGGGTATCTATTATACAGTATTTTGTCGCACTCCTAGTCTCATATCCTAAGTGTCGCACTTTGTGTCATCAATGTCGCAAGTGTCGCAAAGTGACGAAAGCTATCAAAAACAATGTATTCACCATGAAACATGTTTAGAAGCATCCCTAAAGGAAGAAGAAGACATGCCTTGAAGAAATTCTGAAGAACTTGTCCAAAACCTTGTTTTGCAAGTCCATCGCTACTTTTAGCAAACAAACCAGCACTGGTAACCTTTTGTCTAACTAGTGACTAGTGCTGGCAGTGTGCCTTTTGATAGGAAAATCTGTGTTGGCCCTCTTCAGGAAGTTTTTCCTAAAATGGAGGAGAAGTTTCTCCTACTAGAAATCTCGAGAACGACGAGATGGTTGTGTTGAATTAGGATTAGAGCGAAACCTACCATTCCTGGTTCTTGATCCTACTTCCATGGATCTTCCCCTTGAAGTGTGGAACTTCTCCCTCCTTTTATGGATCCTCAACTTCCTCTCCTTCCCTATAAATCAAACCCCTACCATCTACTTGTTGAAGGAAATGTAATTAGGTTCGGTCTTCATAAATTTACTTTTGATATTTGTATTTATTCAAGAAAATAAATATTATTTTTATAATATATGTCAATGAGTTTCTTGCTCATTGAAGTAGGTCTAGCACATGTTAAAGTTCTATAGGTGATTCAAAGAGTCAAAATAATTATATTGAAGACCTTAAGGGAATGTCACACCATGTATATTTATGTATGAGATTCAAATAATACAACTCCAAGCAAAGTAAAGCCTCCTCCTAGTAATGGCACCATTACATGAAGCAAATTGAAGCAAAGAAGACAAGTTGGCCAGCAATCTTGAAGTCGGCCTACAAGTCGGCCTAAAGGAGGGACAGTCCTCTATATATAGAGGTTGTCCACTCCTCCAACATCCCATTCATCTACCTCTGAAATCAGAAAATTAAAGGAGCCGAGAAAAGGTGAGAGAAGGACGAATAAGGAGCCTCCAAGTGTAGCGAAGAAGATAGAAGGGATAGCAAAGGTTTTGGGACTGCTCTAGTGCCAATACCAGTCACACATGCAAAGTAAAAAGAGGGTTTCCTACTATTATGACAGCAGCAACTTACAGTCAAGCATATCTCATTTTTTGGGCTTTAATCTACGCCTACAAGGCTTCCTATCCAAGCGAATAAGGAGGGTCCTCAAGTGAAGGAGAGAGGAACCATATTACATCAAGAAAACCTCCCACACATGCAAGAATTAGGGCTGCAGAACATTCCTACCAAGTCTGCATCTACACCTCAAGGAAGAGCTCATTTGGTCAAGGAGGAGGTAGGGATCATCACAAGGGAAGGGACTCATTACAAGTGTCTCTTATAGAGAAAGTGCAACAAGGTACATCAATAGTTGAAGGAAGAACAAAGCATCAGAAGAAGGAGGACGAAGTGCCGGGGAATGAAGTGCCAGAAGGAGGAAGACAAAGTGCCAGGGAAACCAAGTGCAGAGAGGAGGAAGGACTTGACTTGTTCTTGGAGGATATTCTAATCAAGGGTCTAGGGTTTGGCATTGATCAAAAAGAAGCTTCAATAAGAGAAAATTTAGCGGAAGGTTTTCCTCTCAAGAGAAGAGAGGTTTTGGCCCTGGCAGAGAGCCAACATCTTGTGTTCTTGTTCTTATGTTTTGGTAGCAGTTTGATGAAGCACACACACATGCATTAATAAGAAGAACAAGAAGATTAAGCTAAAAAGAAAAATTGTAAAAATACTTCACAAATTGTTATCAATTCAAGAATAATCTTACTAAACCTAATTTCCCTAGATTCTTCAACATGGTATCAGAGCTAAGGTGACACGTCAAGGAAAGGAAATCTCAAGAACACTCATAAGGTGACTCATCAAGGAATGACATCTACAAAGTTGAAGTATCAAGCCAAGAAGTCTCAATCACTTCAAGGACAATAAGACCTGCCATCTATCATTCATCAAGGAAGACTACAAAGCAAGAAGAAGAGCCTTACATAAAGGAACCTACAAATAAGATTAGATCAAAGAGGGACCTACATCATCTATAAGTCATCAAGCAAGTCCACTTAGAGAAGGTAACTTGAAGAACATTAAGATCCTAGGAAGGCAAGCCATCAAATCTTCAAGGATAAAACAAATCCACTACATCTAAAAATATATCAAGTAAGTATAAGTCCCCTTCTAAATATACATCAATGTCTTTTTGCAAGGAAAGCAACAAATTGGTAGGTACCAATAACTTTCTTGCATGGAAGAAGAGGACTAATTTACTTCTCAAGGAGAATGAACTTCTAGAACATATCAAATGGAATATCACTATCCCTGCTAAGGAACAAACCCAAGCCTTAGCCAAGTACAATAAGGATGAGGGAAGAGCTCAAAGGATTCTAATAGAATCTATCAAGGACTCTCTCATTCCTTATGTCTCCAAATTTGAAACATCAAAATAAATCTATGATAAAATAGCAGAGCTATTCTCGGTAACCATAGTTGGAGAAGTGATATCTCTAAGAAATGAATTGTACAAGATGAAGATATCAAAGGAAGGAATGTCCCCCTACTTCATGAAGATCTATGAGATGATGGGATCAACTTCAAGAGCCAGGGGAAGTCATGTCCGACAAAGAAATGAGAATTATAGTACTCAATGCTCTACCTAAGGATTGGGGCAGCTTCACATCAAGCATATATGCCAAGAAGGAAGCTACCACACTAAGTGAAATGTGGTCTTTATGCAAGACAGAGGAAACCAAACTCAAAGCCAAGGAATATGTGTGATCAAAGGAGCAAGCATTTGCTACCATGGCCAAGATAAAGGGAAAATTTGGCAAATTTGGTCCACGAAGAACAAACAACAAAGATATGTCCAAACTCCAATGCTTTGGATGCCAAGAATATGGACACTACAAAAGGAATTATCTTAAACTTAAGAAGGAAAACAACAAAAAAATAAAAAGGGAAGAAGCTCATGTGACTCAAGAAATTAAAGAAGAAGACAAGAAGCAAAATAAGGAAGATCCTCCGGATCTCTACTATGACTAAGTCAAACCCTTTACTTAGGTCTTCTTTCAAAGGTTTCAGTAGTATAGGACCATCTAGAAATAGACTAGGATGCATGGTTAAAAATGTATCTTCTAGAATATAGGAGCGTGGTAGATATAGCTCAAGATATTCATGTAGAATAAGCATACCTAGTATAGGACCTCATCCACTATGAAAGAAAAATTGATCATGAGCAAGAATCTTAGAAGGCCTCCATCATCAAAAGGAAGAAACATTTGCAGGGTAAGGGTCTCTAAGATCCTCTGATGGAATCTTCAAAAGAAGATTCGTGAATAAGAAGAAGATGTTTCATTGGGAGTCCCATTAATGGGATTCAATAAATAATGATATGCAGGCAAGAAAAGATGAAGCAAGAAAGGCTACACCAATCGAGAAGAACCATCAAATGAAGCCAAGATGATCAAAGGAGAATCAAGATGAGGTATGTATGCATCAAATTTTAGTCATGTTATCATATGTACATTATTGAGTCATGGGAATAGTTCTATGACATTATTAAGTATGAAAGAATCTCTTTCACCAATAACATGCTCGAAGGCATGTACTAAAACGAAATGAAGGTCAAAAAAAGTAAATACTCACATAAGGAGTATAAGATTGTTGACTAGGAAGTAAGAAGGAAAGTTGACTAGTCCTAGAAACTAGCAACGAAGAAGTAATTCCTCAAGAAGTAGAAGGTAGTTGACCAATCTATCCAAGAAGAAGCAAATGAAGAAAGAGATCAAACATGTGAAGAACACCATGGTCACAAGAATCACTATCTGACAAAGATCCATTGAAGATATCTCCCGAAAGAAGGTAAGACAACTCTGACAAAGGAAGGAAAGACCCTTGACACCTATGAAGGCCTTGGAGATACAAAAGGTGCAGATAACTGATTCTACTCTACAAAGATGTCATGATGAAGAAGCCATCCAGCAAAACTTAATGTTGAAGCAATAACAGGATGAAGTCATGAAAGGCTACTCGACTGAAGCATGGGAACAAGCAAGTTCAACGAAGCATCCATGAGAAGAGTATTCCTAAGCATGGACAAGATGACAAAGGAGTAGCCAGATGAGAAGAGATCCTGATATATGACAAGACGACCACTTTCCACAAAGGAAGAAATGACATGAAAAAACAGGAATGAAAGTGATCGATTGATGGTGCCCTACCAAATGGAAGTTCGAACCAAGACTTCATGACATCGAAGGAAAGAAGAAGATCAAGCAATTGAAGGAACCACAAAGAAGAAGTTGTTGATGAATGGACAAGTTCCTAGCTAAGAGGGAGTCCTGACAAGTTCCCAAAGGAACTTAAGCAAGTTACCTGTCAAAGGAAACTTGGGCATGTCTTCCTCATTGTGATAGCGTTTTCTTCTCAAAGGTGTACGGAAAGAAACCACCTAAGATTATGGATGATAAACAGTCTCAACAATATAAATGGTTGCTAAACATTGTAGATCTGCAGTAAATGATAGAAACAAAACCTGCCAAAGTCTTGATCTATGCCACAATCATAGTTAAACAACAAAATGAAATAGTAATAATAACTCCAATAATCCAATGGAAACTAGATATACAAAGAATATATTTTATTATAACACCTGTGAAGGGAACAAATAAATGTTACCAGTCCCCCTCTATGGGATGGGTTCTTGGCTATCCTCAAACGTCTTCAACTTGTGTAGAGTCTCTCTCCTCTATAATGTGTAAACCCAACAAATAAAATGTTTGAGCTCAATGGGAACTCAAATGGAATAAAAATGGTGTGCGACAGTGATAATAATCAGAGTTACAGCAGTGAGTGCAACAATTAAAATAATCAAAAGTGAATAATGAATGGAAAACCCTTCTATTTATAACAAAATATTGAGTTATCCTCGAATAATGAGCAATAATAAAATATTATTAACCCCATTCTTGGAATAACCACTTGGAATATTTTATTATATTTGGTTAGGAGGGAAAAAGTATTTAAACTTTTATTTAGAAATAATAAATAAATAAATGATTTATTTATCATCTCAAGAAATTGGTTAAGGAATAATAAACAAATAATAATTTATTTAATTAATCCTGAGGGATTTAGTCAAATTTGACAAAGAATAATATTTAATTAGTAATTAATTAATTATTCCTAGAGAAAAATAGGATAATTAATAATTTATCTGTTAATTTTTCATAACTCGATCAAATATGACAAGGAATGTTAATTAAACAATGGTTTAATTAATTATTCCTAGAAGATAATTAAATAAATATTGATTTATTTAATTATTCTTCATGGGTTTAATTATAACTTACTTTAACAAATGTGGTTTATTAATTAATTTCTCATAGTGAAAGCAATTTTACTATGGTAAAATTGGCCTTAATTTCTCATAGTGAGAGCATAAAGGGCATGGTTGACCTGGAAGTGACTAACTCAACTCTGGAGGGGATGGGGGACAGTATGACTGGAGGACAAAATGGGCAACACGAGATGGACGGTATGAAAAGAGGGATGGAATATTGTGACATGATATAATGGGATGTGAAACAGACTCCATGGATGCAAAGGTGCCTCATTGCAGATGCTCTGAACAAGGCTGACTTGATAACGCTGCCACACAGAAGAGGCCCGATGGGGACCATGAAAGCATGAGTAAATTATGGTTACTCATGAATAAAATTGACACGTGAGATGACAAGCGCCAAGGGAAGGTGGTTTGCAAAGTACAAGCATTGCAAATGAATAAATTTGATTTTGAGATGCGACGAAGTGACCCTTCTAAGAAAAATGGCTTCCAGGTGAAGTGTAAAATCATCAAAAACTGAGAAAGACCCATTATAGTACTCGATGAGAGCTTTCCAATGGTGTTGAAGGCTCATCAAACAGAATTGTGGGTTTTCCTATAAAAGGGTGTTTTCCCTCCAATTTGAGAGGAGGAGAAGGCCCTAAATCTTATGGAGATCATAGCAAACAAACTGACCATCGGAATCGGGATCTGTGACTTTCAGGCAAGTTGCCTTACTTGTCTAAATATGTCCTTAATGCTTCTTGGAACGATGGTTCCTAGTGAAGAATGAAGGGAAGAGGAAAACGAGAATGAACTACTAGAAGAGGTCTAGAATCATCCTCACCCACTAAGTCAAACATGGGGACTATGTGTACATAGAGTATAATATTTGAAGATATGGTATCAAATGTCTATGATATGTGATGTGAATATGGCTCTCTGGAGAGGCCGGTAGGACAAACTATCCAAGGAATGGGAGGACAATTGACCATACCTAGATCCGATGGGATCTACGCCGAGACTTATGTTAATAAATTGAGAAGATGGATAGGGGAAAAAACCATCATACCCCAAGCATGGGATATTGCCCGCAAACATATGTGACAGAAGGGACTAATCTGGTATGCAAAGGTGGGAATGATTCCCCCTAGCAAGAGGAGTTTATGGAGCTCCATTGTGTTTTGAGGGCTCGAAAAAGGGATTCAAGCATCTCGGCCCAACTTGGAACAAGATCCTCAAAGGATGATAAGGAGATATAGGGGCCTATGTGCCCCCCAGTATGCTATGGGCGTACGATATGTATTTAGAGTGGTGGACTCCAAACACATTATATGTTTTATGTGATACATATGACACATCTTTTATATGACGATTATGGTTCGCCATGTGTTGTGTTTATGGTTGTCTTCTATGGTATACATTGATAAATGAAAATCTAGAATGTTATTTCAATGGTATCTACATAGTTATTTTGAGCTCTAGGAACATGACTAAAAGTGATGGTTTCAAATTCACGTACCAATAGCTTAACTCGTAGATATTTTCTAAATATGACTTGGTTATGCACATGATACACACCATTCAATTGCATGACAAGCAGCAAGGAATCTAAATGAACATGAAGATGAAGGATACGATGAGCGAGGGCATCAACTAACAAACCTATCACGGAATCATATTCGGCTTGCTTATTGGTGGCAAATCCAATGCACACGTAGTTTGAAAGGACTAACATATGCAAGGGGGTAAAAATGGCCCAGGCTACCGAGGCTAGATTCCTAGAGAAGCAACTCGCACTGTCGGTATGACCGATATACAGTGTGGATGATGGATCCATCTGAAAGGCACAAAATACAACGGATGAGATGATGCAACCTACCTAAATTTATGATAGAAATAAAGACACGCAAATCAAAGGGATATGCCATGAGCAGCATTTCTTGAGGTAGAGTTCATTGGGAGAATTAGGAAGGAGATGGCCTTCAAAATCCTCCAAAATATATGCCCCCTTGCCTAAGTGCAAGGGTAATCAGGGGTATTCATGGCTTCCATGATGTCCTCATCAAAATAGAAGATGGGGGAACGAGAGGAAGGTTGACTACATGATGCGACAGTGGTACCTGGTGCATCATCCTGAGAAACTGGTAGACGACGAGCTAGTAGATGTAAAATCTACTAATGTTGAGACCTAGGTTTCTAACAAAGGAGGTTCGATCGGCAACGCAAGCAGAAACCTCAAAGAGGTTTTCCTACGAGGAACTCAAGGATGACAACAGGTAAAGGATATGGCCCTTGGAGTCCGTCATCTCGACATCAGGGGGAGGGATCACGATGGTGGGACTAGAGTCCCCTGTTCTAGTTTACTAGTGGTACCAGAATCCACGGGTAGAATAGGTGATCCACTACAAGTGGTCTCGTATTCGTAAAGCACCTCAAGGCAATCACGAAATTCGTCGAGACAAGGTCAACAATGGGAATAGTGACCATGATGATCGCACAAGGCACAAGGGTGATTGGTGCGTAACATTCTGAGTTTCTTGGATGGACCTGATAAGGTAACATAGACCTCAGGGATATTTGACTCAGGGAACATTTCATGAACCAAAGGTTTAAGATGAGGGAGTTCAAGACAATTATTGGTGGCGTGCCCAACAACTTTACACAAAGCCCACGGAGGTGACAGCTTTAGGGCCTTGGGGCTTGGAGGAGCTTGGGGAGCCTTGTCCTTAGGTTCTTTCCTCTTGGATTTTCCCCCTTGTCTGGATTCTTTTGCAACAGGAGCAGGTTCCTTTTGAGGTTGAGATGGAACTGAAGCATTGGCAGGGCCCGTAGGGACTGGTTGAACCGAGGTCAAAGCATGATAAGGTCTTAGCTGACCAGGCAGAGTGCTTGCAGGGGGATCAATGTACCATACTAGGATCCCCAAATTCATATTAGGGAGGACCAGTGAAGCCATGACAGGGACAGAAAAGATTCCTAGAGGAGGAAACAAGAAAGGTATTTGGCCTGCAGGGTAATGTCCCGGCGGAATAGCTATTGGATGGTTGAGACCTGGAGAAACAGTTCCTGGTGGAAACATAGGAGAAGCATCCACAAATGGAGGATGTCTTGGGGGTTGGATCTGGATGGCTCAGTTAAGATGGAAACAGCGGGGTGCTGAGGAGTTGGCTATTGATCAGATGTACTAGACTGCTTGAGAGCAGCCCGTGATGCTTGTAACATGCAAACACTCAAAGAGCTAGGCTCAGAGATGAGAGGGGGAGGACCAGGGAAAGCACCTAACAATGGGGAATCTTTGTAGAATCCGGGTGAAACACCAATAAGAGTTGAAGACTGCTTATCTTACATGGACGAGATAATGGACTCGGGGGAGGTCACAGATGTCGGCTCGTAGTATGTCAATTGATTGATGGTAATGATCTTCCCTTCATGGGGGAAGCATATCTTGCAGAAAACCGCAAATGCGACAGCTGAGATGGCATATGTGTAACTATGACCTAAGAGAATGTTGTAATCTAAAGGTGCATCGATAACCTCGATGTCTACATGGATAGTCTTGCCCGCAAGAGTCACTGGACAATTGCGACACATGCCAAGAGGCTGGGAGTAAACATTGTCCCAAGCACGCAAAGTGATGGTGGATGGGGACAGCTTAGGTGACTTAATTTGTTTCCAAACGGCAGCAGACATCACACAGGTGGATGCATCTTCGTCAATAATGCATCGGGAGATGATTTCATTATGGACTCGGACTGGTATCTGGAAAGCAATGGATGAAGGTAATGGGGGATGTTCTGATGTATCAATTGGGAAGACAATCAAACAATCTTCGGAAGGATCTATTGCGCCCAAAGAAGTTATTAGAGCTTTCTCTTGATATGGGCACAACTGGAGAACCTCCAGCGTCGACATGGTGGAAAGTGATTGCGTCAAGTCGTCTACTATATTGTATGTATGGGCAGCTCAGTTAAAATTCGTATTACGACATAATGGTCCCTTTGGGATCTTGTGAATTTCCTCAACTTTAGGCTGAGGGATCTGTAACGGACCATTTGGTGTTGTAAGAGGCTCAGTAGATTCTTTGGATTTGGACTCAGTGGCAGACGAAGTTGATGGCTTGTCATATTGACGCTACCAAGTTTGCAGGTTGATATCGGAGAGATTAACCTAATCAGACATCATCATAAGGATCTGGTAGTCACCGGGACTAGAAGGTTAGGGGGGTGACCTGGCTGAGGTTTAGCAGCAACAAATCTTTGCTAAGGGAAAGGATTTGTAACCACTGTTGATTGAGATGGTGCAGGATTCTGAGGCGATTGTTGGATGGGAAGTTGACCTCTAGAAGCTGCTTACGCTTCCCACATTTGGCGCATCCAGGGTAAGAGAGGACACTCATGTGTATAATGGCCATGTACACCACAACATGCACAAGGCTTGTTCGTACGAATAGCCTTGTTCTGCTTGGGCTGACTGCCTTGTTGTTGGTTTTTAGTGTTAGGCTAGTTCCCCTAGGGTTCACTAGGTTGATTACCTTGATTACCCTGGTTACCCTTGTTACCCTTCCCCTTATTCTTTTTCTTCGAATTTTGGGGATTGGTCGCACTCTGCTATGCAAACACTTGACCCTAAGGGGGCGGTGACTGCTGGGGTTGAGGATGCATGGGAGTTTATGGTGCTAATGCTTGAGGGGCTGGAGTGTTGGCCTGTGCATAGGGAGGAGCAATGGTTTGGTAGACAAGTTGAGCATTGGATGGCCCTAAAAACATGTTGCTAGCAGGAGAGGCATAAGTGTTGGAGTAACTGGTGCCCCCCTGCGGATAGCCATAACTTTTCTGAGTATATGGAAAAGGATTTGAAATGGTTCCAACGATACCATCAGCGGCGTGAGATGCCACTCATGCATTGGCACCTCCAAGACGGGGGAGGTCTAGAATGATGGTATAGACATAACCGGATTGCGCATAAATCAGGTCATATCTTAAATCGATTTGGAGATCTTCTTCCTCTGTCTGAGGAAAATGGGACACAACATCTTTGCCAATGGGTGATAAAAGGTTCCTAAGAAACCAATCAATATAGACACGGTCTTCGAAGGGTGAAGCACGGCATGTGCTCCTCCTTCTACGCCACTCGTGAACATGATCGGAAAGACGAGTGGCGAAGGACTGACGGAATGAGGTCAAGAGCTCCGTACCAATGTCGTATAGGAGAGGTAACTAAAAATATGAGAGGAACGCTTTAGCAAGTGTCGCAAAAATGGAATGAGAGGCGATGGGCTGATCTACATACCATTTTTCATCATCTCCAGTGAGTGTGCATTGGAACAACCGAAGACGAATGGAGTCATCGATGATGGAATTGGATGAACACCACATGTGAAAGGAGTGGACATGATTGGTAGGGTCCTCTCCATAATTACCCTCAAACTTTGGGATGTATGAGGGAAGCTTAGTCGGCATAGCAAGCCAACCAGCATCGTGGTGTATTAGATCATTTATCAACTGGCTAAAATCCGAGAGACTTAACCCAGCTATAAAAGGGAGCATGGGGGCTACCAAAACGGTTCCTGAGACGATTCTGCTAGACGTGACCACCAGAGTAGAACCAGAGCCAACACGAGGTTGGGTTCCTACACCAGCTGTGGGTCCAGACATGGTGATGATATGCGGTGAAGGAGGCTCGAAATCATATGAATCAAATGAACCTCCAAAATTTTCTCCCCGATGGAGGAAATACAATAGTTTTTCTCCTTCATTAATGTGGCCATTACCTAGGATATGAATTATGGGAAATGGTACATTGTGTGGGTGATGAGGTGGTACAACCCAAACTCAACAACATGGAAGAGGTCTTCTTTGTTCAAATAACAGCAATAACAGTTAAAACAGAGGTCAGACAGATTTAGAGGGCAGAAGGGGTCATGAATTTCCCCTTCAATGTCCATGAGGGGTTCGAAGTGGCCTGGTGGTTTTGTTTGTTGTTGCTTAGATATTTTTTACAAGCCCTTTTTAATTTGAGCATGGTTTCCAATTATACAAGAACATGGTACCTGGGAATTACCTAGTGAGCATAGCAATCTAGAAGTTAATGGTGCAGCATAGATCTTGCACTATGGTTTTCTAGTCGGGGATAGCTCGTGACTTCAAGTGCTAACAGATGGAGTGGCTTGTGCACGAGAGCATTTTAAATAGAAACGTTTTTTTTAACTGCAACAATGGCATGCGGGTTACAACAGTCAGCTCACAGGGATTTTAGGTGGTAAACATACTAAGATGGTGTAGGGGAGACACATGGAAGAATTGGATTGGGTGAAGGACAAGGGTGGAAAGGAGATACATCAATTTATTTTCACGCTCGGTTGACATGCCCACTTGCCACACTCGCTTGATAACAGTCCTCACTGCTGACATGGTTCACATGCCAGCCCAACAGGTAGTGGCCCCTTTTAATCTTCCTAGTGGAGTGCCTGGGTGGAGTTGGAGTGAAGGCTCATGCCCCCTGAATTAATAGCAACTGTTGATCTACATATATTACTTTGTTGACTCTACCATTCTGGGGGGCAACATTTGCTTAATGGCCATGCTTGTCAAACCACCGAAACTCTCTTTCGAGTGATATTGCTTTATGATGGGCGGTGATCCTTTTGATAAATGTCCACTCTTCAAACATCTATAACTATGACATGTGGAAAATGCATTTCCATTTGGCGGCTTCCCCTTGCTGGAAGCGTTGTTTGTCACCATTGAGTTGTAACCGAGTAGCTCAAGTGCCATGACCCCTTAAATCCCGGAAGCTTGGATCCCTTTAGAATGCAATTAGAAATGAGGTTCTTGCTCCTACAAGGTCTACCGTCGGGATAGCATCATATTGATGTTTGCCAAGCCATGTGTCAACCCATGATTGGTCCAAATGTCATTTATATATGGGTCCTTCATGTTCCTAAAAACTCTGAAATTGTCTTCCATGTGTCTAACTTCCAGTGAGTAGTTTTTGACATCATATTTGCTCAATAGTGCATTGCCATCTGTATGCCAAATGAGAAAATCTCTGGTCCCTAACTATGAATGGTGCAATCCTGGCTTCTTTGAGAATTAAGTTAGCATAGCGTTGCGAGGATCTAGGGTTGCGGAGTTTGGGCCTCCATTCTCCGTTACAGGGTCCTTTCAACAGACGCCTCCGGCTCCAACAATGACATATTTTTTATTCTGGTCCCCGAAGCCTTTTATAATTAGTTTCATAACGGGAAGCGGGATTTCAAGGTTTTGGGTTTTCAACTTTTAATTGCTCATCCACTTTTCTTAAAACAGGTCCAACCTTTGCTATGTTCTACACTCCACTGATCTAGGATGTAATCCTTAGGAAAAGAAAAAAGAGAGTACAACAATCCACACTTAGGTAATCGGGTTGTCATGGTTCTTGTCTTGGAATTTGTGGATTTGGTATTCTCATACTTGCTTCTTGGTGGGGAGAGGTTAGTGGTCTCGTGCGGATAGTTTCTTGTAGCCTTGTTTCTCGGTGGCTATATGGTTCGTGTGGCTCAAGGCTCATGGCCTCGCTTCTCAATGGCTCTATGGTTTGTGGCTCATGGATTCTTGTTGGTATGTAGTTTTTCATTCGCATCTTCTTTTTGGTCCCAAGTCCTAATATGGTTCGTCATTATGTTTTAATTAAATATGGATAGTCTCTTTTAGTTTTGTCATTGTATATATGGTTTTGTAGAACAAAACCGTCATTTTTGTATCTCCTTGCAAAGCAACTTGGGATCTGGCCACTCTTTCTTTTTATATGACAAGTTTATTAAGTGAAAAACTTGTAATTTTAGCCATCTTATGTAATGATTTTATTCAGTAATACAAAGCCAAGCTTCATATACACAAAAAAAAAATATGAATGTTTAATATTAAATCCATTAAAAGTTGAAAAGTTGTAAGTTAATTTTTCTTTAGAGTCTCCCCATTTTGAAAATTGGTTCATTGTAAGTGAATATGCATCAAGGAAATAAAATATTTCCAAATTTATGTTAAACAGCATTGGTATGTTATCCTATTTATGAATGTGCTTCACTAGCTCCTTGAAGTAGGATGTGCTAGTAGATAATTCTAGGGAGAATAAGATGAAAAAGAGAACACGAAGAAATTGGTATGGATTATGTGATTACTATCAAGGCTATTGGTGTTTATCAACCAAAGTTTGACCATACCATTGTCTACTAACATTAGGTATTAATCACAGTAATTGTATATATGAATTGCAGTAAATTAGATATTTTATGAATATTAAATTATATATTTTGAATTCATATAATATGAATGAGGTGACTTATAAACAACCATTTTGATGGACATTTTCAATTTTGTTTTCTAGACATCTTTATGTGTTGATTTTTGTAGCTATGGTCAATTTTCATAATGCATGCTTGAGCCATTAATGAATTTGTAAACCATATTTTTAAATGCTAAGAGTCAAAAGAATTCATTTTTAAATCAAAATAAAATTTATTTTGTCATGTCCCATTTGGAAATTTTAAAAGAAAGAAATTTGAATTTTTAAAAGTATATTTGTGTCCCCAAGTTTACCAAGTCAACCCTCCAAAAGACAGGTTAGCTTAGCCCTTAGAGACACCCTTTTGGACGAGGCAACCACTATATATTGGCGCTATTACTCCTCCATTTGATAAGCAAATTGTGACTCTTTTGTGATGAGTAAATTAAGAGATGCCTGAGGCTATATATTTATGTGGAAGACGAATTTGTGAGGCTACAATCTTCTGCGATATGTGAGTTTTTGTGGCAGTATACTTTATGTGGAATACGGGCCTCCTATATTGTCTTCTCTTTGTGGGTATGCAAGCTACTGTGGCACTATGTTTTCTATGATCTAAGGTTGGTTTGAGGACAATCAGAAGGCATCCTATGGACAAACTTATGAAGGCAGTCTTGAAGTTACAAGAAGTTTTGGAATTGCAGAAAAGTCACTATCTAAGTTATCATCGAAGGACGGATTGAAGCATGCAAGGAGAACAAAGGTCTATAAAATCTTTAAGTCTTGAATTCATTGTCTAAGATAAACAATTCCAATGAATGACAAGTATTTGTCGCATATGAGCATTCTCTAAGTCCAGATTGAAGCCTTCTCTAAGTTGAAGAGCAATAAGTTCTCTCATTTGAATATCATCCTACACACATCTTATCTCTTTTCAAGTGAAGGATACAAGGAACATAAATATCCTTCTATACTTTTCCATAAAATTCACAAAAATAAAACAAATCACATATAAGAAGACAATTTGGGCATGGGGTCCTTGAAAACCCCTCCAAATCCCACACATTCGGGATTTTCTTTAGAGGCACTATCAAATTGTGCCTTGGTCCATTGGTAGGATTATTATTCCTAACTTCCTATTACCTTTAGTGTTGCACTTACCATTCAAGTTGGTTAAGGTTGTTCGACATGCAACCTATGTGAATTGTGTAGCCTCATAGGATCCAATTTTTTCAATTGCACTACTCTTGTTTGCTTTCCAATCTTGAGCCTATTCTTTTAAACACAAGTCTATAATATTTTATTGCATGTTTGTTGATAATGTCTATGAATCTAGTTCTAAATTTCTAATAATTTCCTAAAAATCAGTATCTAGTTGAAGTGAGTATATCATATAGTATTAGTGAGCAGTCGATGTGACAGTTCCAAGAATTTGATTTCAATAATAGTCTTAATCTTTGTTCTTTGATTTTACCTACAAGGAGAAATTATAGATTGACATATTGAACCAGACTTTGACTTCCACGGCACAGAATAGGACCCTGTTACAAAGAAATTAAATACTTTATTTTCCATTGTTATAAACTCGTAAAACTTATGCTTGAATTTTGTTATCTGTGATTACCTACCCAGCAACTAGGGAAGTAGGGTATTATGATTATCAAATCAACCATAAAATCTTAGGTAGTGTTGTATCTCATATTTCTTCTCGTGTGAATACGCAGATAGTGAGACTACTTGTCAGTATTAAACCTAGGGATATTAGCAATCTCCTTCAGGCACGATGAAAATATAGCACGCTTGTGTTGCTCGCTCTTGGTCCCCAAATGGGGTGATCTGAATATGTCTGGGCTCTGGAATATTTGAGCACAGGGAATTAGTACCCAGAGCTACAAGAGAATGGTAAAATCATAAAGGGTTCTTTTACCAGAGATTGTAATCACAATCAAAAGGAAAAGGCATAAAACGTGTATGGTAAAAGCATAAGGGTTATTTTACCAGAGACTGTAATAACAATCGAATTTCAATTAAACAAAATTAGTATCAAAATACTCACATAAATTCTAGGGTATCATTAACATTTTACTCTCATCCTTTCGTTGTCTCTTCTGACGCGGCACTCGAATGGGCAGGTGCAATGCATCCTTTTTGTCTCACGATTGCAGGGGATCAAATGCGTAGAAAGGGCCTCTTTATATCTCTAGGTAAAGGCTCATGACTTCCCTGCTCTGTATTTGGTGACCGGTTTTGCTAAACCAAAATACGAGGTGTTAGTTTAGTTAGGCTGCAACCTGGTGATTCCCTGGAGAATAGGGTTTTTCCAGTTGTGCGTGCTAGGGACCTCGGAGTTTCAAAACTCTTTTGATACAGATGATTTTTTCCTTCGTGTTTTTTTTTTCTACCGAGAAGCTAGATAATCTCATGATTGTAGGGCATCGAAATTTGTCACTATTCGAGTCTCAATGGAGTTGAGTTCGAAACTCAAAGGAAGATGAATTGGCGCGAAGATTAATTATGTGCCAAGGAAAAATCGAAGACCTCTTTATATGAGCATTGAATCTCATGATTGGAGGGGATCGAAATTCGTCACTATTCGAGTCTCATTGGAGTTGAGTTCGAAACTCAAAGGAAGATGAATTGGCGCGAAGATGAATTATGTGCCAAGCGAAAATCTAAGACATATATATATATATATATATATATATATATATCCACAAATTGCGGAAAATAATCTATACATATATTAACAAGAGGTAGATTGTTTATAGCTTTAAATGGGGTGCATTGGAACTTATGCCTAATCCATAACAACAAATGAAGGAATGCCATTGAAGTGGATTCCATGAAAGGTGCAATTATAACATGAGGTAGTAGGAAATTATATAAATAGTGAAATCTGAATGTTTGTCCCACACTTATTTACCAGGAGGTTGAGTATGATCACTTGAACTTAAATTTCATTAATATTTATTATGAAATTTTTATCATGTATATAAACAACGTCCTTATGATCCTCTTATCCTTCTACAATTAACTCTAATGAATTATTCTTCTTCACAATCTTATGAGGTACATAATGCATTGTAATAAGTTCAAAAGTAACCATGAAATGTTCATTTGATCAAGGGGATTACACATAAGATTCACTATGTATCATGTTCTAAGAGCTTATGTTATTGAAAACTTCGTAGGAAGGAAGATGAATATTATGACAATGTACTCATTGTGATAGTTTACGGTCAAATTGTCGTTGGAATTCCGACTAGCTATAGACTTTTCATCGAATGATATAGAACATTCATATAACTATCAGAAGAAAAATTCAGTCTCTAGAAATCAGTCAGTAGAATTGTGTACCTAAAAATGATCAATGGATCATAGAACTTGCATCCAACGGTTCTTGTCATTTCGGGTGGAAAGTACCTTATAGTTTAGATAGGACCTTCGCATCCAAAATTATCATATGGTTATCATACCTTTGATCGAATGGCCCTTAAAAATTTTAGGTGCAGACTTGCGTCAACAATAATAAATCCTCCACCACCCAAAATTTGATTTAGCGGTGATGGAAAGCTTCATGGTCATTGGAACAGTTTAAGAACCAACAGCGTCAATCAATCCCATGTGATTTTTTTTTCATTGGAATTTTGACGGCCTATTTCTAGGTTGTCTAAATGTTGACAACCTATAAATAGGCCATCATAATTCTAACGACCTAGATGGCATCTTTGTTCCCAAAATGATCGGAAGGTTATCATACCTTTGATCTAATGGCCCTTAAAATTTTCGAGCGCAAACTTACACTGATGATAGCAAATCCTCCACCACCCAAAATTCGATCAAGCGATGAAGGCAAGCTTCTTGGTCACTGGAAAAATTTAAGAACCAACAATGTCAATCAATCCCATACAATTCTTTTCGTTGGAATTTTGGCGGACTATTTCTAGGCCATCTAAATGTTGATGACCTAGAAATAGGCCATCAGAATTCCAAAAAACTATAAATAGGTCATTGGAATTCTCACGAACATGGGAACTTTACACAAATAAATTTTTAAAAATTACATTTTTCTTGACCTTTGCAACAATATGGGCCATACTGTTAGACTATGTCGTTGGAATTTAGTCTTATATGTAGTAGTGTCCCAGTTAGTTACAAAGCCCAAGCACAAGACTGACCAACTGATCACCAAGAACCGAGTTCCACTAGAACTCCATGGTTGTCCAAGCCATAAAACAGAGCCACCAAGGCTCACACTGGGATGCGTCTTCTATGGCATGATTAACTGAATAACCATGCCTCAGTCAGTTACATATTCCAAGCCCATGACTCACTAAACCAAAACCCAACGATGAAATAATTCCTTCACAGAAAAACATATTGATAACAAAAGTTGCCTCAACAATGATAACAGAACTTTCCTTAGACATAAATTTTATTAATCAAAGGAAAAGAAAATTACATAATAGATGCAAAAGTTTACATCAATATCTCAATACCCTTGCACAAGGAGAAAAGTAATCTTTAAATAAGATTAAGTCCTAAAATAAATTTGTTATGGATAACTTATCACAAATTACAAGTGTACACTTACATTAAATGCAATACTAACAATTTGCCTAATTTTAATACTAAGTAATGAATTCTTTTGTAGATATAATAATAGTATAGAAGATCTACTAATAATCTATAAAATCCTAACTATACTAAAATATAATTCTAAACTAAAGTATTTTTGTATCATAATATCTAACATTCCCCCCTTTGATCCAAAAGAGCATTAGAATAAATACCAATTTCTTCTATAGACTTGGTGAATTTGGTTTTGTGAATCTGTCGATGATGTGACCTTTTGAAGGATAGTACTTTGGTTTGATGACAAGCTTTGCAATGAGAGTCTTGATGTAATGATATTTGGTGTCGATATGCTTTTTTGGAATGGAATACTAGATTTTTTGCAAGCTTAATGGTTGTTTCACTTTCAATCAATAATGAAGTGGCTTCTTGTTGATGAATTCACAAATCCTATAAAACTCTCCATAGCCAGACAATCCCACATGTTGTTTCCCATGTTGAGACATATTATTCCTAGGTTGAAGAATTTTCCACTATAGTTTTATTTTTACAACTCCAAGAAATCATTGTTGATCCCATATTCATCAAATATCCTGATGTTGATGCCCTATCATCAACATTCCCAGCAAAATTTTCATCTGAATATCCAAAAAAGTAAAAAAACCTAATTTTTTTTTGTATAGTAGGCCATAATCTTTTTTACCTTGGATATACCTAAGAACATATTTTTTTTGCATCCC
Source organism: Pinus tabuliformis (assembly GCA_031772625.1). Taxonomy (NCBI): domain Eukaryota; kingdom Viridiplantae; phylum Streptophyta; class Pinopsida; order Pinales; family Pinaceae; genus Pinus; species Pinus tabuliformis. The sequence continues at coordinate 477,352,722 of CM062805.1, read as the reverse complement.
AATGGATTTCCCTTGTTTCTTGTATAAATATTGTTAAAATACTAACTATATATGACAAATCTAGATGATTGGTTGTCAACTAATTCAAGTTGCCAATCAATTGCCTATAATAAGTGTAGTTTACCAATTCCCCTCGTTCAAACTTTGAAAGTTTTAAATGTTGCTCCGTTGGGGTGATAAGGGACTTGCAATCTGTCTTGCCAAATATTTTCAATAGTTCAAAGGCATATTTGCATTGACTAAGGAAAATTCTCTTTGAATGTTGGAATACTTCAACTCCAAGATAGTAGTGAAGTAATCCCATATCTTCCATCTTGAATGTAACCTGTAATTCTTATTTCATCTACAAAATATTATCTTAATTATTCCCATAAAATATTAAGTCATCCACATACATTACCACTATCACCATATTTTCACCATGTCGATGCACATACACAGTATCATTTGGTTCACTTCACTAAGAGAGTGAGGAGATTAAAGTGTGAATATAGGAGCTCACTGAGTTGACGTAATATATCCAAAGTGTATCACCATGTCAATCATTAAGGGTGCTATCGAAAATGAGTTGGTTTTGAACATTGAAAAAAATCACTAAAAATAATCAATTCGTGTTGTTGAGAACCAATTATCCACTTGATAAGCTCCAAGAATCCAAGTGCCACACAAATTTGATTTGAAATCAAAACATCATCAAATTTGGATACAAGGTGAACTACATAAATGAAATACAACCTTCAAAACTTGGAAAGGTTTGTATGAATGGTTTGCAATACCACTCATGCTATGTAATTCGCTAACCACATTTGTGAAACTTGATGAATGAGATCCTAAGGCATTTTATCAAATCCCTTTCCAATGGGTTTACAACACCATTCATATAATGTAATGATCCAACCTTATATATGAAACTAGATAAATAAGATTAACAATAAAATTTATTAATTCATTTATCCATGTGTACCATTGATAAGGCCATGGTTTTTTTACAAAACTTGGGTTACGCATCAATTGTAGGCCAACTTGACAAATTGCAAGTTTGTGAAGAAAATGTTAGTCATATTGGAATGGCATAGTTCAAGGAACCTAGCCAAGCAAAGAAGAAAGTTGGAACATGTTATGCAACTAGATCACAAATAGATAGATCAACGAATTAGAAATTAGCCTCTTCGAGAGGGGCAACCTCCTTTACATTACACAAATGAACAATTCTTGGATGATTCAAATGGCAAGACCTCCTTTCTATATATAGGAGTCTAAGGGGTCATAATATAATTAGAGCCGACATAACAATAATATTGTAAGGGAACAACAATAACAATAGGGGGCTTATATGGGGCACAATAATAACAATATGGGGACTACATGGGCACAACAATACAAAAAGGGGGTTGCACTAATAACAATAAGGGGCTACATTAGTAGTATAGGGACCTAGCAGGACATTTGTTGAGCGTTTACCAAAAGTGGTTATTTCTTTGAATGCATTGATGAAAGGAAAAGTTTGAAGTGGAAAGCAAAGGATATTCCAAATATTTAAATTATTTGTCTCCGACCTTTTGTTGTCTTTTGGAATCGATTCATTCCATGGGTGCATTGTTTGTATAAGGGAAACCCATTTTGTATCATTCAAAAATATATGCTAGTAAAAAAAATAACCCACCATATAATAGAGTGGTACGAAATTATCTAAGCAATGAAGCCTTGGAAATGATAAATGCTTGAAAAATGAAATAATTGTTCACTTTTATCATAAACTAATTCAGTTTTTGCAAACCCAAACAAATTTTCAAAAGAGTGCACACTTTGTGTGGTTTGTACAATAATTAAACATGGTGACCAAGTACAAGAAGGATAAGCAAAACTACATTGTGGATTACACCTCATGACTTTTAAAATCCAAATGCAATGGCTTGCACACCCAACTCTCGAGAGTTTAGAGAATATCATATAGAAATAATAAAGTTGTCCAAACTATACCAACAATTGGTGTGGTTATTTGCTAAGGTAGTTGGAAAGGAAACACCATAGCTCAAGTGCCTAGGTATGTTTTGTACATTGTCTACCATAATTTGCACAAGGATAAATTATTGGGGGAGCTTATTTCCAACAAGATCACCCACCAATTACCTTACTTTTAAAAGAATAATAGTTTTTTAATGTCCTCGTCTCTGATTTATGCATTAGTATCAGCGATTTCAAAAGGAAAATGTCAACTTTAAGATAGAACCCATTCAATGTCGGTATCCATCTATACTGAGGCAAAAGGCCACATTGCATTTTCACAAAATTCAACATGCTTTCGTTGGTACATTCAGACACAGAATAACTAGTATCAAGTTGTATGATTGTGAAGTCCAACTCTATCTTTTATCCAAGTTCGTATGTGATAGACATTCTGTCGTTGGATTTTGTTGTCAATACAAGAAATAGACCATTTTCTTCAATAAGAAGAAGATGAAATAGTACATTTCAATGCCTTTCAAGAGTGCAAGTTTTGTTGTAAAAAGCATCACCTTGTTGGTTGAAATAGTGTGGATTTCAATTCTTTGGATTTAAGAGACTATTAAAGTTCAAGGTTTTGATCCCCACAAGGCCTTTAAGACTCACATGGTGTAAATAAATATGGCTCATTTTTTCTTCAACCAAAGGAACACACTAAAGGGTGTAGAGATAATGACTTGGGCATGGATGTTGAAAAAATAGATGAAGCACATAACCCTATTTTTGGTTCTCTTGGAAAATCTTGGATGACAAACGGATGATGTCTAACCTTCAGTGAAATTGAATACAAGTTCCAAGAAGAAGGCCCTTTTTAGCAAAGAAATTCATTTCATTTCTGATAATGGTGTCACTCATGGAAGACAAGAGGAAGATCCAAATTCAATGGATGAGGTGGCTCTATTGCACGTTCTACTTAAAAAATTTCTGCATCCACTAAAAAGTGGGCCTCTATCACATCTACTAGTCAAATTCAAAATAATTTGACTAGAGCGGTAGGACATGATGGCAATGGGAAGGATCTTAGAAGAGGGGCACACTACTTCTATTGTGTCCAAAAGGAAGAGGTCCAATAACTCTACTCGGAGGGAGCATGCTAGTTCCAATGATGAAAATACAAATAACATGGAGACAGATGATGACTCTTAGCATGTTTGTTGATTGGGCAATAATGGAATTACATAATAACAACATAGTGGAAAAAGAGATCATGCAACTACAATTGTCTACATTTGAAGACAATTTAGTTAATTTGCATCATGTTTGTTTTGACCCCAATGCCAAAAAACTCTAGATTCCCAATGTGAAGATCAAAGGGAAAAGGTTGTTAGAAGATAATGGCATTATGCTTAAAGCTAAAGAATTAGGTGTTGTTGGCCCTTTGAGTATGCATCCCACTTGAACAAGTAGAGGAGAATCACATGTTGAAAAAGAGAGTAGTTGACTTGGAAGTTGCACAAAGTCCCTAGGCTTTATTTACATGACCATTGGCTATTCTAGTGACTATAAAGCATCAAGAAGAGACTTCTGAAACATCCACTAAAGAAAAAGCAACCTAAGATTTGACACAATGAGTACGGAATATGATGGCAAGTAATATTGAAAATGATTTCTTTACCATTTGAATTATAAAATTAGTTAATATGTCTAATCTCACTAGACATATTCCTTTCACGAAGGAATCCTTCAAAATTGGAACTTCAAAAATATGTGAGTTTTAATGAGAACTATGTAGAAATGTTTTATTGGAAAATTAATTGATATGAATTAACACAATAGACAAAAAGAGTATGTCCCCTCGAATAACAAGTCATTGAAACAAATCAAGATAGGTTGAGATAGTTGGATTGATATTCTCCATTCCATAATAGCAACATGTGAGGTATTGGACGAATGGATGAGAAAAGTACTTTTCAAGCCAGTGGATTCTAGGAAAGGGCTAGGGGATAATTTGAATTATTTATGGTACTTAGGAATTGAGAAGCACTCATGACATCATCAAATTATATTTAAGAAATTTTCATGGAGAAAGAAGAGCTCATCTCCCAACATTTTGCATCTTCTCGTTTTAAGTTAAACACCGATGACTTCCCCCTTATTCATTTCTTTGGTTGGGTTTTACCATTTGGTTTGCATACGTATGCATTGTGAAGATCGGGATTAGGCCAACTTTTGTGTTTTTCATATCTCCAAGATTTGCCTATTATCTTGGGTCTATATGATCCCATGTCAATGCTCAAGAGAAAATGCTTGATAGTCTCATTTGAATATTGATCATGGGAGTTTTATTAAAACTATCAAGCTCTCTTATTTTTTACTATCTCGGATATTCCATATTTGAAACATTGTTGTTCAAATTGAGTTCCATAGTTTGAGGGCCATTTTAGGCTTTTATAATTTTTATCTTGGTCTAAAACAATTGAATCCAAGCTAGTGGATCTTTTGCAAACTCAATTAACTCATAACGACGCAGTGTTTCAAAGTTCTCTAATAGCCTTAGCCATATTTTTATTGTTACTTTCATCCTGTAAATAAATGGTTGTCTACCATGCTTGTATCATGTGAAAAGAGGCAAAATTGTGCTTCATGCAAATCTATTCATTATAAAATCTTTATACATTTATTTATGAATTTTTGTTGACATTTTGTCTATGATTTAAAGTGTCTAGTCCTATCTCATGTTGTAAAATGTAACTAGGTTCGGTCTTCATAATGACATGTAATTATGATCTTTGTAAATGATGAAAAGAAGTAAATAAAATTATTTTTGTAATGCCTTGCTTCATGGGTTTCATGAGCAAGAGTTTTATATAGATGGCTTCCATTGAGAGCCTTAGGATTTATCTTGAAAGTCAAAGAGTCAATGTCGTGTATGAAGAGATCTTCTTGAGCATGTGTGTTATAGACATTTTTGTGCCTTACAGCATTGAGCATGAAATGTCCATAATCCAAGGGATCCAAAGTCCCTAAAAGTGTTGTTCCTGCCCCTAAAGGAACAAGGTCAACCAATGACAGCTTCTCCCAGAAGTTCTCCACCAAAAACCACTCAGAACTAGTCAAATCAGGATCAATTCAGATGCTCTACTAGCTACCTGCGTTGCAATGCACCCCAGTACACTAGCTAGGTGCATTGCAACGCACCTAAATGCACTACCAGGGTGCGCTGAGCGAGAAATGCCAAATGGCAGTGTCATTCCGCGAGGTGTACAGACACTGGAAGCTTCCAGAATCTTCCTCAATGACACTTGCCTCAATGAATTCGACCAGTGATGAGTAAGAGGCTCTCAGCCTCCAAGTGGAAGCAAGAACTGACAGAGAGAAGCCACAAGTCAAAACATAAGCTGACTCATCCTCTCTGCTTACATCTATATATGGATCCCTCATCCAAGAGATCCAGAGGCTGGAATTTTGTACTTTGCAGAGAATTGTTGTTGGTTTGAGATTGAGATTAGTGTATTGGGTGATTTATGCTTTGTTGGAGGAGAGGAAGGGATTCCTTTGCTGGGAGGTAGATGCTGGATCGGGACTCACTTGGTTGTATCTCCTCTTGGACTTTCTTATCATATCAATAAAATTATTTGAGTTTCTCCTACATGCTGTGTATCAATGATGTTTTGTTATATTTGCATGTTTAGCTTAATCTGATCCTAAGATTTTTATGAATGTAAATCTATATCTTCGTGTAGTTTCTCTCTTCTGTGATCTTGCAGGAATTCGGTGAAGCTGGGCCGGTAAGGGAGCAGGGAACTGGGAGCTAGTGAAGAGAGGAGCGATTGGATCAACAAACTAGCGAAAGACACAGGTTAGTTACATCCTTCCTCTTCATTTACATTTCATAAAGAAGAATACTCAAGTAGTTTTCCTTGTTTGTTGCTAAGGCACTATCACACCTTAGAGTAGGATAGGGGCATTATGAATGGATACTTTTCCCAACAACAAATTGGCGACTCCACTGGGGATCGTATCTAGTTAGTTTATTTGTGTTTCTATTGTTGTTCTTCTCATAAACTTAGGAGTGCCGAATCGAACTGCATTTGCTATTTACAAATGCAAAGTAGAGATCTGCTACTCTAGTCCATTCACTGGGCCTGTTTATGATCTGAACAGCTGATCCACAAATGCTCTAATGACCCTTTGTGATAGCTCTTAATCCTCCTTTAAATCATCCCTCTAATTGTACCTTGTTGATAGCTTTTACCCGGCCAAAAACCTTAGATCAAACTGCAAACCGTGACCCAGAACCCGGAGACAATTCTCGTTTCTGCTTCAGCGCAGGCTCTGTGAAGAGACTCTGCATTTCAACGCAGGTCCCGAGAGGGCTACCTGCGCTGCAATTCAGTTTCTCTGTGCAACAGGTGCGCTGATCAGCCTTTGCCCTGTGCAGCTGTGGTTCTTTGCTTCATTTTGTTCAGTTTTATCTCTGATTTTTGCAGCCTGTTATCAGTGTGTGTACCTATCTGAAAACCCCTTTTCTTTGCCTTAATTCCGCCTCAGTTGTATAAAAGAAACTGTATTTGTTTTTGTGTATTTGTTACATCATTTTCAGTTTCCCATTACAAAAGCAAACTAGTCATACTGTCGCCCTTAGATCTAGACCTGTCGTAAGTGTCGTTTTGATCTTAGGAGTGAGTTTGTTTGCTGTTGACAGTTGATTACGCTTTTACTTTTGTCTTTTGGTTTGAATTTATGAATTTCTAGTGTCGAAACAAGTGTTTATTTCAAAATCATAAAGTGTCGTAATCATCCCTACTTTGTTGATTTCGAAAAAGAAGCTTGTTTATGTTTTTCACTTGAAATCGAATTCAAATTTGTACAACAACTTTCTTTTTAGGCATCAATATTAAGAAAGTGAAAACAAATACATGCATATGTGCATTTGCATTTTGACAGTTTGCATGATTTGATTTAGGAAAAGTGCATTTACAGTGTGCTCTATGCTCTTTGAGAAAAGATTGTGTCTTTCTTTTCCCCTTGTAGCTAGGATTTTCATTGTTGAAAAGAGATAAAAGCTTGCTTATCATCTTTAGACTGCATTTAGGAATTGTAGCTACATCTCGTGGTGATCCAAAAAGGCAAACTTCTAAGAAAGATCAACCTAAAATAAATTGAATGAACTTAACAACGCTTTGTAACTTAACGCACAACATAGAGGTCTAGGCTAGAGACGTGTTCCGGCGTCGTAAAACCTGGTAACTGTTGGCCTCACTGATGGATGGGTGATTCCTCTTGAGAGACGATAAATGCCAGTACGGATTGTGCTCCCACGTACCGTCGAGTATATATTGGGAGACCCCTATAGGCATAAAACCTTTATCCATAGGAAGCCGTGTCGGCCGCCCTACTGATCGCAATGCACTGAACATAGCATTCGGGAAGATTGACCGCCCGTACCCTAAAAAGTATTCTGCGGTTTTGCGATTGGTTTGGCACACCCTCTACCTAGATCTCCAGAGCAGTTCCTTTTGGCCTTTTTCAGACTCTATAACGGAAAAAGTCCATCTGAGCACTTGTCACTTCAGGCTCATTAAAAATCGAAGGAGACTAGAGTCATCTTTTGTTTTTTCTCGACTCTTTAAAATTGAAAAAACAAGTTGTGTCTAAAGCGTCTAAAAATTCATTTAATTCGGAAACACACTTTCCCCTTTTTGTATTTTAGTTGATCGAGTAATCCGCAATCGTGGAAGGAAGTCAATTGAAACCCCATCGTTCGCGGAGGCTTACGAGTCAACCGTCTTTGTCTCCGGAATCGAAAACAGTACGAACAAAGCGAACTCGTTTAACCGGTTCGAAATCTCCTATTAAAGTTAGAACAAGTGTTCCAACAACATCCGAGATTCCGGTTACTCCAAACATTTCTGGAAACCCTGCCTCTACAGAAGAAGTTCAACAGCCACAGAGGGACGGTGATACTGATCCTAGTCTGAGAGCAAACACTTGTGTTACTGAACCAGTTCCATCTGCAACCGGTTCGGAGAGTCTTGCTCCTCAAACATCTGTCACTGTCGATTCAACCCCTTCTTCGGCACCAGAAATATTTTACGGACCTGACGGTCTTCCCCTTCCACCTGGTTTGATTGCGATCGAAGAAATTGTAGAAGATCCGCAAGCAAGTACTCCAACACATTTTGGAGTCGGGGTCACTTTATTTCCTTCGGCATCAGAAGTTGGTCCACCACCAGCGGAAGTTCCTGTAGAATCGCTAGGTAATCTTTTGGATAGACTCAAAATGTTTGAACAACCGTCAACATCTAGGACTGTGTCGACTGACACAGCGACAGCAGAACTCCCTGTCGTCACTCCGACAATGTTTGCCGGCGTACCATCTTTCCCGACTAGCTCACAACCGCTAGAAGGAGTCCATCCAGGGGCTATTTCGACAGTATGGTCCGTTCCTGTTTGTTCTTCCGGAATAATATCCGGCAACTCTTATGTTGAAACTCGACAAATTGATCCATTTGGAGGTCAATTTGGGCAATCCAGTCCCCAAGGGCAGACAATCCCCTTGAGTTCTGGATTACCACCGTATGGGGCGCAGTATGCCCTTTCATTACCCCCTCCAAGAGGATATCCATACGAGAGTTCACAACAGTATTCAGGTTATACTGGAGTTACATCAAGTGGTTGGGTACCTATACTACCCCAACAACCAAGGGTTGTATATTCGATGCAACAATGTGTACCTGTGTTGAATATACCTACTACACCGGCTATTGTGACAGTGTCGCAAGTTCAAACGCTGCCTGTTGTATGTCAACCTCAAATTTCTCAGGTTGTAATGCAACAGCCCCTTGACCCTGTGACTCAACCACAATCGCCAACTGGTGGGGCGACACAGGTCCAAACGGGTACAATTACCCACACCTTGGTCCAACGGTTAGTATAGCGCAACAAAACATGGCTTCACAACCGTGGCTGGTGCAATACCAACAACCACAATTCCAACAAGTATACCAAGGTTCTGAGAAGCAGATCTTTGCAAACAGTGGACAGCCGTACATTCAAAACGGTCAAAATCAACCATTTTACAATGGCCATGTCCACCAACCTTACCAGTCATACCAGCATCAAATGCATTATGCTGGCATGCAAAGACCAACTGCTCAGGCAATTCCATCGTATCCTGGGTATGCTTCACCTAACCTGAATCAACAGTTACCGTTCGTGGCAACTTTAGAGTTACCTGATTTACACCGGTTAACAAACGATCCAATTGCTTACGCCCCTTGGTGGCCAGCGATTCCGCATAAACTTCCATCAGATATTCCTAAATTTAATGGAAATCCGGGTGAAGATCCATCGAATCACGTGATGACATTTCATCTATGGTGTTCATCAAACACCCTAAATGACGATTCGATAAGACTTCGCCTCTTTCAGAGGACGTTAACGGGTCCAGCGGAAAAATGGTATATTGAATTGCCTAGAGCTTCGTTCGACAACTTCAGTACCTTAGCCACAACCTTCTTAACCCATTTTCAATTACCGATAAGGTATGAAACGGGAACGGAACTGCTTACCAACTTCAAACAGACAACAGCCACTCACATATCTGATCATATACATGAGTGGCGACGACGTCGCAGGATGGTAAAAACGTACGTTCCCGATCAGCTATTAGCTGAATGGTTTATCAAGTCTTTACTTCCTGCCATCATGGAAGATGTGGCAAAGGGGGGAGTCGTAACGGAAAAGCAAGTTATCGCTCGTGCGCAATATCTAGACTTGGTCTATACTCAGTCTGGCACGCTCTACGACAAAATACCTGATGCCCCTAGACCGGAATTCTCAATTCCTCCTCCTCCTAAATCGAACAATGACTCTCACGACGGCGATGGCGTGATTGGCAAAACAGACACGAAATCGACAAAGGCTACATCTAAGAAGGCCCGTAAGATTTCAGATCAAAATGCAAAAGACGAACTTCTTACTTCGGAAGTAAATGCCGTATCGACAGATAAGGGCAAAGAAACCAAACAACCAGGAAGCAAGAAGAAACAAGGCAAAGGGAAGAAGAAGAAACAGGATGAATCATCTCCTGAAAAATCTTCTTCAAACCCTCCTGGAAATAGGAAACAAAAATATCCAGGCATGATATGCGATGAGGATCATCGGACTTTAGATTGTTCACACAGAGCTGAGCTTAAGAAATTCTTTAAGAATTCAAAAACCTCAGCAATGTTAACTGATCCGTTTCCAAATCTAGGAACAAATCTGGTTGAAAGTGGAAATGTTTCCCCGTCTCAAGTGCTGATGTTGTCGATTTCAAAACAGCAGAATGATGCTTTGATTTCGACAAGGAACAAAGATTACGGGAATCCGCGACTGTCAAACAACAAGGATAAAGATCAACCAAGTAGTTCGACAACAACTTCGGCAGAAGTTGTACCACCCACCATCCCTGAATTAGCGATAAAACCGCCAAAGGGAGTAGTACACAAGTCGACATTTAATCCCCGCGCTAGAGCGGCACAAAATTATAACATAGTGGAAGATTTGGCCCAATCGCCATCCGCTATGTCGACTCTTGAAGTACTACAAAATTGCCCATCCCAAAGGCAGGCGTTATTATCAACCATTGGTGGGATTGACCCAAAGGATTCCAATCTTGTATCCTTCGATCATAAAGGATACGATCCTCAGTTACCAGCTCAACTAGCTTTCCTTATCCAAGTGAAAGCCCTCAACAAAACTGTTCATCGAACAGTTATTGATGAGGGGGCATCTACATGCATTATGTCGATGAATTGCTGGAAAACTTTAGGATCTCCAACCTTGTCGCGATCTTCGACGACATTAAAAGCATTTGATGGACGGACATATACCCCATATGGTATCCTAAATAACTTGAAAGTTGAACTAGGAGGGAAAACGGTATAAATAGATGTTGAAGTCATCGATGGGAATCTTGATTACAACATCCTACTAGGAAGACCATGGATATATGCCATGGCAGCTGTTGTATCGACCTATTTTAGAAAGATTGCATTTCCCTTTCAAGGAGGGATTACAATCGTCGACCAACAAAATTTCCTCCCCAACGGTTCTCAAGTTACTAGAAGCATTCCAATGATCCATGGAAGCAATCATTCGCTCCAAAACATCGGAGTAGGTCTCCTAAAAAACCCTACCTTAATGGGTACTTTTGCCCTACCGCCTCCGAGTAATCTGGCGGAAGTGGCCTCAGTAGAATATGAAGCCTTCTATATCTAATGGATTTGGATTCCGAGGACGGTTCTTATCTCGTGTCAACCTCGTTAAAAAATGAAACAAGGAGTCATGAGGATAGTTCTTTTACTGTGTCAACCTCATTAAAAAAATGAAACAAATCCCCTTTCCAAGTCTCAATGGTAAACCTTCATTCCAACCACTGAGTTGAATGCAATGAAGCTTGGGGGGCATGCACCTCGATTTGCATTATTATGCTGGGGGCATGCAAACTTATTACGAGCAGTGTTACTGCAGGGTTCAAGCTCGTTAAAAAATAAACCCGCATCGAGCAGTTTTAGCACATAGTTCAAGCTCGTTAAAAAATAAACCCGCATCGAGCAATTTTAGCACATAGTTCATGCTCGTTAAAAAATGAACATAAGACCGAGCAAGTGTTTCAATCCGCGTTTAAGCTCGTTAAAAAATGAACTATCCTCCGGTAAATAACCACCGTGAATGTAACATTATCAGCCATTAAAGCCTTGGTCGTGTTTGCACCGTCACCTCCACTTTTCCATTGGCTGATCATTCACCTCCATTTGATTGTTTACCCATTTTGAGGAACAGCTGCGAAGAGTGATTTCACTAGCCATCCTTGTGACACTGTCGTGATTGGAAAATTCCAACCCTTACCTGGAATCAGCTGCTACCCTTATTATCACTCGTTCCTCAAAAGACGAGTCTTCTTTAAGCTCTTTTCATCTGACTCGTAAAATATGAAAAGATTGCCGAGTTTTGGCCTTCCAGCTCGTTAAAGCGACCGGAAGTGCCATCCCTCCTCTAGATTTTAATCTTTTGGGACCTGAGGGATTATTGCACAAAAAGATCGAGCACTTGTTTTGTTCGGCTCGTTAAAACTATCGAAAATTCATCCCTTCTGTATTGTTTTATACTTTTTCGGACTTAAGGGATTAGATGACGAAAAAGGACTTCCGGAGTTATCTTTACGTACCTTTTTAGACTCTCTAAAGATGAAAAGGACCGAGTTATCTTTGTCGTTAGACTCGTTAAAAAGATTAATAGCGACAAACTTGTCTTTAGACGAGAACGAGTTTCACTATCGCTAGGCTCGTTAAAACATAGCGATAGGTTTGCCCGAAGGGCAAATTATAGAACAAGCATATGTTATCCTCCTCAAGCTTGACAAAAATAAAGAGGTACTGGTCAGCAATGACTGGGGAAAAATTGGGAAGAAACTCAAAGAACCTTTATTGGTAGCAAGTCGCTCTTGAACATGACACTTCCACTCCGTGCCTGAGTCGGGTTGGGTTGTTTCATTCACCGGTCACATCACCATGGTCTCGCCATACCATCCATATTTGGGGTAAATGCTACCAATCCATCATACAAGTGTCGCCGATATGTTCAAGAGAAGTCATCCAGAGAAGTCAAACCGTGTCCCATCCACTACCATACATTATACTTCATTCTTTCATGACCGCCACCCTGAACCATATATCATCAGATCGTTTTCACCTCCATCAAAATCATTTGCTCCGTTCCGTGTCACTGATGTGGGATACATTAAGGCCCTCCTTTGACGGATCGCTTCTTGTCGACATCAACTCATTATCCAAGAAGTTGATCTAGGAACACCCCCTTCAGTACTTTGAAGCTTGCATGCCTCAATGGCAAGTTTCTCACTTCCGGCGACAGGTATACATCAATGACCTTCGACCGAAAGATTTTGCGTGGTGTTCGACGCCAAGTCCTTTATTCACACCACGTGAATTGCCCTGCAGTACCTTGAGGGTCATTATCATTATCGGTGATTCCTCTCGCGCTTGTTAACAGTTCACATCATTGACTGGTAATCAAGCGATGTCTTTCCATGTTCGACTTCAAAACATTTCTCACATGGATCGACTTGTACTTAGAGTGAAGATCAGACGAGATTGAAGACCCCGGATCTAATTTCATCCATCCGGGCTGCGATATATATTCAGGAAAAATAAAGACATGGAAATGTACAGCATTACAGAACAGATAATCATCCTACCAAAAGGATGATGATTTCATCAAGATCATCAGTCTACCATCAGACGATTGTCTGTCCTATGTACACAAAAATGAATTTATAAAGCTGAGCATGGGAATGCCCGCCTCAGCTAGATCATGAAAACAGTATGAAAAATAATGTATTGTATTGTATCTTATTATAGGTCTCCTCCCAGCATTGAAAGAACTTCGGATCCTCCTAATAAAGCATTTCACCCGATAAACGGCCTCATACTTTAGGGGGCAAATGTTATAGACATTTTTTTGCCTTACAGCATTGAGCATGAAATGTCCATAATCCAAGGGATCCAAAGTCCCTAAAAGTGTTGTTCTTGCCCCTAAAGGAACAAGGTCAACCAATGACAGCGTCTCCCAGAAGTTCTCCACCAAAAACCACTCAGAACTAGTCAAATCAGGATCAATTCAGATGCTCTACTAGCTGCCTGCGTTGCAATGCACCCCAGTACACTAGCTAGGTGCGTTGCAACGCACCTAAATGCACTACCAGGGTGCGCTGAGTGAGAAATGCCAAATGGCAGTGTCATTCCGCGAGGTGTACAGACACTGGAAGCTTCCAGAATCTTCCTCAATGACACTTGCCTCAATGAATTCGACCAGTGATGAGTAAGAGGCTCTCAGCCTCCAAGTGGAAGCAAGAACTGACAGAGAGAAGCCACAAGTCAAAACATAAGCTGACTCATCCTCTCTGCTTACATCTATATATGGATCCCTCATCCAAGAGATCCAGAGGCTGGAATTTTGTACTTTGCAGAGAATTGTTGTTGGTTTGAGATTGAGATTAGTGTATTGGGTGATTTATGCTTTGTTGGAGGAGAGGAAGGGATTCCTTTGCTGGGAGGTAGATGCTGGATCGGGACTCACTTGGTTGTATCTCCTCTTGGACTTTCTTATCATATCAATAAAATTATTTGAGTTTCTCCTACATGCTGTGTATCAATGATGTTTTGTTATATTTGCATGTTTAGCTTAATCTGATCCTAAGCTTTTTATGAATGTAAATCTATATCTTCGTGTAGTTTCTCTCTTCTGTGATCTTGCAGGAATTCGGTGAAGCTGGGCCGGTAAGGGAGCAGGGAGCTGGGAGCTAGTGAAGAGAGGAGCGATTGGATCAACAAACTAGCGAAAGACATAGGTTAGTTACATCCTTCCTCTTCATTTACATTTCATAAAGAAGAATACTCAAGTAGTTTTCCTTGTTTGTTGCTAAGGCACTATCACACCTTAGAGTGGGATAGGGGCATTCTGAATGGATACTTTTCCCAACAACAATGTGTCAAATGTATAGAAGTCTATAAAACCCTCCAATGACAAGCACAAGTCCCTCTCTCTTCAAGTCGGCCTGCAAGATGAAGTAATGACTCATGTGGGCTCACCTCAAATAGACACACCTATTCAACAAGCTCAATTCGGCTTATTTATAGAAGGAAACCACTATATATAGGTGTGAACGCACTTCGCATTTTCACAATCAGATTTTCGCATATCTCTTTGATTTCGGATGAGTAAGAGCAAAAAGAAGTTTGGATGCATATCTCTGTGATTTCGGATGGGTAATATCATAATGAAGTTCAGATCTATGCCAAAAGGAGTTGGGATCTATTTGATTTCAGTGTCAAAATGGAAATATCAGTTCGAATAAGGAATGAAGGAATAGCAAAGAAGATTAAGGACCAAACACAAGGATAGTAATTTGAAAGGAGAGTTTTGATGCCTCAATAGAAGATCACAGGTTGGTCAAGGGTATAGATACCAGAGTGATTATCTCGATATAATATTTGTCCTACAACAAAGAGGATTCGGTGCTAACTCAGGAAGGTGATCACTAGCATGTGACAAGGTCTCGGTATTATCGCATGGGGAAGGCCTAGATACGAAGAAGATCGAAGTGGAAGAGAATTGAAGAAGAAGGTTGATTGTTAAGAGGACTTGTGTCTTAGTCTTGGAGAAGCTACTAGGTCAAGGGTCTTGGTCTTGGTATTTGTCAATTGGAATCTCTATAAGAAGAATTTGTGCAGGTTTTCCTCTCAAAGAGTGAGAGGTTTTGACCCTGGCTCATAGCTTACATTCTGTGTATCTTGTCTATTTATGTTCATGCATTGGTTACTATTTGATGAAGAAGAACACTAATAATCTAACGAGAAGAAGACCCTAATCTAAAGAACTAAAAAGCATTCACAAGCAGACACTAATAGAAGAGAAATCACCTAATGCTAATGCCCTAGATTTCTCAACATGGTATCGAAGCTAAGGTGTTAAAGTCAAGAAAAGGGCATGCAATCATAGAGACACTCAAGGATCGAGTTTTTAAGAAAGTCATCAAAGCAAGCTGAAGGGTATCAAAGCGAAATTTCAAGATCTAAATTGAAGAATCAAACCCTAGATTGAAGAAGCAGTGTACACCAGCAAAATTTTTGGATCCTCTAAGTCATCATTAAAAGACCACAAAGACCCTCATCAAGTCAAAGAGATCTACAATGCAAGGTAGCCCAAAGTATAGACATCCAAGAAATGGACTTCAAGGACTAAGACCACATCATCTTAGAGAATGTCGAAACCCGAGAAGCATTTCTGGTCTGCATTCATTCACTACCAAAGAAGTCGAAGTATCTCGAAGGCAAGAAGGCATTATCATCTTCAAAAGCTATAAGGCAAGCTCCCTATCATTGCAGCAAGGATCTCATCCTTATCCTCGAATAATATCATCTGAGGAAGCATCAAAACATCCTCATCAATCACCATCAACAAAGGAAGCTAGATCTAAAGGCATTGACATCATAAAAGGAGAAATCTCCTTTATTGAAAAAGGACTCTTCATTTGGAAGAAGATCATCCAAAAGGAGCACTAATACATCTTCTTCAACCACCATCAAAGTGATCAAGTTGAAGATTTCATCTTCACTTGTCAAGTAAGTATCTTTCATTCTATAATCAAATTTGATAAAATAACTTTGTTTTGCAAGGAGATCTATAAGCTTGTTGGGTCATCAAAACTCCTTGCATGGAAAAGGAGGATAGGTATAGTCCTCGAAGAAAGTGAAGTCATTGAAATGGAAAGGTCTCCTCTGAATACATGGAAAGGGGTCCTTATGAAAGGTCCTCTCATATAACAGTGTTGGAGACATCAAAGAGATATATATGATAGGTTGGTAGAGCTATTCTCTGAAGATGTGATAAAGAAGGTCACGTCACTTAGATCTTATCTACTCAAATTGAAGGAATCAAAGGAGAAAGGGTTATCTTCATAAGATCTCAATTGCAAGATCTAGGAGAGATAATCCTCATTGTTCTAAATGCACTAACTGATGAACAAGGTAACAATGTCTATGAGGATAAGAAGGCTATCCCATTCAACAACTTGTGGTTTCTATGCAAGATAGAAGAAGACAAGTTGAGGGCAAAAGTATTCAGACATTTGTCGAAAGGATAGAAGAACATAGCTAAGATTCGATGCTATGAAAATTATAGGAAAGATTTTCCTAACCTCAAGTAGGGAAATTACAAGAAAGATGAGAAGAAATCCATTTCACCGAAGAAGTGGAGGAAGTTGAAAGAAGGAAGTCCAAGGAAGAGGAAAATCATTAGAAGCAATAACTCGTGGGGAAAACATGAAGGAAAGATGGTACAAAGTCTATGGCAGTCAACTGTGAAGGTTATAGCTCTTGGGAACCTCATTAAGAACCAAAGGGAGGAAAGAAGTCATCCAAGACAAGTCTCGTCATACAAAAGGAAACATTTATTGGATAGGGATATGCAAGATCCTCAAGATTCTCTGATGGAGTCCTTATTGGAGGATTCACCAATCTAGAGTCGAAGCAAGTGTTTCATCAAGAACTCCAACTTGTGGAATTCTGGTATGATGGTATGATGACATAAGAGATGAAGCAGATCAAGGGGTTGAAGATCTTTTCAATCAAGGAAGTTGTTGGTATGCTTGTATTTGATTTTATAGTCATGTTGTATGGTTGCAGGTAACTTGGATCACTACTCTATTTTGAGAAGCATGATCAAAAGAAAGGAATCTCCTCCTATAAAAGAATGTCGAAAGGCATGGGTCACACTAGATGAAATCAACATAATATGTCCTCATATGGAGTATGAGGTGGATGACTGCGATTTAGGAACTTTGAACGGAAGCTCCTGGGAATATCATGTGTGAAGAAATGAAGGAAGAGGTCGTGACATATGCAACCATGGTAAAGGCAATCAACATCCGAAAGACCAAGAATATTTGACTAGGAAATCTCCCGGAAAGATATGAAGACTCTGATGGAAGTCTTAAAAAGATGGAGACCCTTGACAATGGATATCTTTGGAAGATATGTCAACATGTATGCAGGATGTTGATACACATTGGAAGATGTCATGATGAAAGACCATCACAAAGGTAATTATGATTTAAGTATTCATTATTTATAAACTAGTATCTAGATGGGCTTATGCAGGACTACCGAAGGGGAGAATTATGAATATCTTCCATGAAGAATCTTGTAGAAGGATGCAAGAACCTTCCGGAAAAGAAAGCCTAATGAAGTTAGCAGAACATGAAGCAATGTCAAATGAAGATTGATGGATCACTTTCCGATGAAATGAATGATGACATAATTGATGGATGAAAGTGATGGATAGTTTGTGCCCTATGAAGAAGTCCCCAAAAGATGAAGACTTTGCAACAAAGAAGAAATTCATGACATCAAAGAAAGGATTTTTTCAAGCCGCTGGTTGCCCCATCATCTCCACCTAAAACGCTGCTGAAGGTTCCTATTTTGAAGGGAGCCTGGAAATTTTCTTACTTGGAAGAAACTTAGAAATCCCTAAGCGAAGAGGGAGCTTAGGTACATTCCTTGTGTAGGGATGAGTAAATTCCTTTGTGGAATAGATATGTCCTCCCTAATTGAGAGGTAGAGATAGACACAGCATTCAGGTCTTCACCTGGGAAGAAAGAATGAGAAGATTGGGTAATCATTTGGCATTCGATAGTCTTTGAGGATGAGATGGGGCAGCCAATAGAAAAGTAGTCGTGGAGGATCGATATTCTTTAGGGGCTGGGGAGTCCAAGATAAGAATAGTCCTCATGGGACATATCCTAAGTACCCGAGTAGGGTATGTTCAGAGAGAGACAATGATGGGAGTGTCTATAAATCATTGGTCTCACCAGCGTTGTGCTCTAATCATGTGGATGGAGTTATTAGTCAAGGCATTGCTATGTGACAATGTTGGTTGATATGATGTTAAACATATGGGTTACCAATCTGAATCTTCCTATGAGAAATTCTTCAGATTAAAAATGACCAAGTACCATTATGAATACCTCCCTAGTTAAGAGGGAGTATTGTAAAATGTAACTAGGTTCAGTCATCATAATGACATGTAATTATTATCTTTGTAAATGATGAAAAGAAGTAAATAAAATTATTTTTGTAATGCCTTGCTTCATGGGTTTCATGAGCAGAAGTTTTGTTTCATGAGCAAAAATTTTATATAGATGGCTCCCATTAAGAACCCTAGGATTTGTCTTGAAAGTCAAAGGGTCAATGTCATGTATGAAGAGCTCTTCTTGAGCATGTCTCAAATGTATAGAAATCTATCAAATCCTCCAATGACAAGCACAACTCCTCTCTTCATTTCGGCCTACAAGATGAAGTAATGACTCATGTCGGCTCACCTCAAATAGACACACCTATTCAACAAGCTCAAGTCGGCTTATTTATAGAAGGAAACCACTATATATAGGCATGAACACACTTCGTATTTCCACAATCAAATTTTCGCATATCTCTGTGATTTCAAATGGGTAAATCAAGATGAAGTTCGTATCTTTGTCAAAAGGAATTCGGATCTATTTGATTTCAGTGTCAAAAATGCATAGATCAATTCGAATAAGGAATGAAGGAATAGCGAAGAAGATTAAGGGCCAAACATAGGGACAGTAATTCGAAAGGAGAGTTTCGATGCCTCAATAGAAGATCACAAGTTGGTCAAGGGTAAAGATACCATAGTGATGATCTCTGTATAATCTCTGTCCTACAGCAAAAAGGATTCAGTGCTAACTCAGGAAGGTGATCACTAGCATGTAACAAGGTCTCGGTATTATAACATGGGGAAGGCCTAGATACAAAGAAGATCGAAGTGGAAGAGAATCGAAGAAGAAGGCTAATTGTCAAGAGGACTTGTATCTTGGTCTTGGGGAGGCTACTAAGTCAAGGGTCTTGATCTTGGTATTCGTCAATTGGAATCTCTATAAGAAGAATTTGTGCGGGTTTTCCTCTCAAAGAGTGAGGGGTTTTGGCCCTAGCTCATAACCTACATTCTGTCTCTTATCTATTTATGTTCATGCATTGGTTATTGTTTGATGAAGAAGATCATAATCTAAAGAACCAAAAAGCATTCACAAGTAGTCACTAATAGAGGAGAAATCACCTAATGCTAATGCCCTAGATTTCTCAACATCTCAAGCAATGCATTGTTTAAATGAATACATGTAATTGTAAGAAATCTTTATATCTTCTTGAAAATAAAATATTACATGGAGCTTTTTGCATTTTTCCACCCTATTCAATAAAATCAATAAAGAATTGTTATTTGAGAAAGGGAAGGGCCACCTCTATAAAAATATAGATATGGAATTTTTGAGTACTTTCTTCAAAGTTGATCATTTCCTCACCAGGAATATCTGTCAATAAGGGATTAACACCTAGTCAAAATACAATTTTGTTATAGAATTGATGATTATAGTTGAAAACCAAATCCACCAAACAAGGTAAGATAAAGTTTAAAGAAGAATTGAAGAACAAACATATTTAACCAAACGTATACTTGACTCCATGATGAATAAAAAATTTCATGTTAGATCGTCAACCTCAAATGCAAGAGGACTTGAGTACATATTTATAAGGTTGAATTTGCATAAATGTATGTGAAGCTCAGACAACAAAATAATCATTGCCAGAAAAGATATGAAGTTCATGAGTGAGACTCATCATTAGGTAAAATGTTGTGGAGACTATGAGAAGTGCAATCATGTGATGGAAAAAGTTGAGACATTGCAACAATTTGGAAGGACAAAAAATAGGTTACAATAAACTAAGGAGACCTGCAAATCGCAATCATTATGAAAACATGTCTCATGTGAGGACGATAGGCAACACTAACCAAGCTATAAAATCATAGTGTGGACGACCAAGTGATGCATGAAGAAGACAAATGGGAAGCATCAAGAGGATGAGTTGGTCTAAAAGTTTAACTTGCATAATTGTTACAATGATTAATTCAAAAAGATGTCAATGATGATATCACACAACATCGTTTTAGAGTTTTGTACATTATGTAAATAAAAAGTAGATGTAAGTAGTTGTCTTAAAGTTTTCTAGTAAACATGTTTAAGTAATATAAATTAAGCACTATAAATCTAAATTGTGTTACTTATCTTGAAAGCTAATTCGCAAGTCACAAATATTACGCATTAATTCTAAAACAAAATATAACATAGTGTACTAATTAAATAGCTAAAGACCATAATTGCACAAAGAGGCATCCCCATACTAGGTACCCATCATTTGAGTTCCCAATTCCTGAGGGACTTTGGAATGGGTAAGGATACTTGTCTGAAAAGTTATTCACAAGTCACTATACATTAATTCTAAAACAAAACATAACATCTCATACCTATTAAATAGCTAATGGCCATAGCACAAAGAGGCATCCCCACATTAGGTACCCATCATTTGAGTTCCCAATTCTTAAGGGACGAGTGGGTAAGGATCACCAATCACTGGTTTTGTATAGTGTCAGAGATGTTGGGGATGTTCCCAGGGAATCCCCTACCAAAATTGAGGATGTCCGAAGGCAATTGGTCATCCCTCTACCTATAAGGTTTCAATAAGTACCATCAAATGCATATTTTGGCACTCCCTTGTAAACCTTTGCAAATGATTTGATAATACCAAAAAAAATGGCAACAATACCCTCACAAGTCAATATAAACTTCTTCCAACAAAAGAGAACAATTTTGTGTTTTGGCTTTTGAATATTAATTGTTCCAATAAACATACAAACCAATGAATAATCTACAATTAGTATTTGGTCTTTGACGCATCCATAACATCCTTTCCAAGCTTTTGTTACAGATGTGTTAGAGAAGCAAAGCTCTAAAATGGAGATTGAAGTGGACAACCTATTTATTTAAGTAAAATATTAAAACCAAGGATTTAAAACATGTTACACATGGGTTTGATTACCAAGGCAAGAGAGGAAGGGATAAAAGAGAATGGTCTATGGAGAGATGGGAACTAAGGGGATGGAAAACAAGTTTTGAGCACAGTGTTAAAGTATACCCAAGTTTTTGTTACACATGCACAAGAGGATAAAAATTAAAATATATATATATATATATATATATATATATATATGGGACTATAATAGATCTCAATAAATGTAACAATTCTTGAATAACAATTAGCAAAGCCTTGTTTTTGTAAAGTAGATGTGAGGTACAAGAAATTGCTAAAACTAAAAGTAAAAATTGTTTTAATCAATCCCCATTATAAAATATGCATCGATACTATAGTACAAAATGCATAGATAATATCTATCGAGGATCAAATAGTATTTATGCCACAAGCACACTAATTTGATAAGGAGCATGCAAACATCCTTGAAACCATCAAGTGGCATCTCCCACATCTCACTATGTTTTTCAAAAATGTCTAAGGGACATTCCTTCCAAACTACTTCCCTCTATAGTACCCAAGTCCCAAGAGATGGGGAAACATAGAGTGCACATCGATAGGTACAAGTTCTCATGCAACATTGATTTAGATGTAAGTTGTATTCCTAGATGTTTTTTTGTATTTGTCTCTTTTAGACAATAAGCTTTCATCCCCCATTACAAAAATATATTACACAATTTCTAACACGGATTGCATAAATTATATTTGTCAATCTCTGAGTTAACTAATAGGTATTTTTCTTATTTTTCTTGGAGTGCCAAAGCTACACGTGTTTTTAATAGAGAGGGCATCCAAACATCCCTAAAACCATCAAGAAACATCTCCTAGACCAACCTAATTTTGGACAACAAATATCTGGAAAATTTTCCTCCACAATCTCTAAGGCATCCCCTTCCAAGTAGGGACTTCCCTATACAAGGGATAGGTCCTATATACAAGAAAATGTAGGGAATGCATCCCCAAATGGTGGGGAGAATTTACTATGTAACATTCATTTGAATGTAGTTTATATCCCTAAAGTGCAATTCTCAGGGCATTAAGATGCTCTGAAAAATAAGTTGTTTTTGGCATTTTTCCAATTTAGATTGTACTTGGTTCATTTTTATTAAAAATATTATCATTTTAAATATTTATTTTTATATTATTATCCGTGCAAACACAAATGGTGTATATTGACTAAATCATGTGTCTTTTAAGAAATTTCACAAAAAGTAAGATGTTTTCGTCATCGACCCTTTTACTGTCCCTTGGAATTTAGGGGGAATTTCAATCTACCCATTCAAACGCACATCATTATAGTTTGTAACATTCAATATCTCTCAAATGCAAATGTGTTTTATTGCTTAGAAAATATACCATTTTGATACAATAGTAATGGGTTCTATCATGGACAAAATATTACATGTTTAAAGCATTCAACTGTGCAGAAGTGTTTTATTGCTTAGAAAACATACCATTTCGATTCACTAGTAAGGGGTTCTATCATGGCAAAAGTTTGTTGCATTAAAAAGTGTTTACTGTGCATATATGTTTTATCGCTTGGAAAATATAACATTTTGATAGGTAAAAGGATGTTGCCACGGCCAATCTCAAGCCATAGGGTCTGCCAATTGACTGACCTCAAAACTCTCAGAAAAAATGGAGAGAAGAAAAGAGAGAAACAATATTAACGCCGATAGAGACACAGCTGTCAAAATATCAATCCAGCTTCAAACATCCAAGTAAATCGTTATGGCACCAAGATGCGAGAAAAGATGCATAGCACTGTAAATTTCAGGGTCATTCTTCAGATAGTTGGACACTTATTCCTAGAGCTACCAGTCAAATAAAGGCTTTAAACGTATAAATTAGGATTGCATTGTGTTGAAACATACCCCCTTCACTTCATAAAACACCATGCATATTGCATTTGACATCACAAGGGGAGTGAATCTTCTACTGAAGTATAACAACTGAACCCAGTCACCATCCGGATGTATTACCGCAATTAAATCGATTTTCCGATTTGTCGCAATGGGAAAAATTTAAGACTAACCAGAGCATGACATTATGTCAGATAATTAAAGAGACTTAAAATGGCATCTCTGCCATCACAGAGCATAATGGTTGCAAACATCAAAACAAAATACTGAATAAATTACGAGATCCAGTTAAAAGGAGAAAAATTATAATGTCTTATCCCACAACAAAATGAACGCTGCAGTAACTCACAATCTCATATAGTAACTCTCAGATTCATGTTACTCCCTACGTAGGCAATTTTCCTCACCATAAGAGCAATTAAAACCTTCCCTAAACGTTCCTACTTGGGTATTAATTTTATAGTGCATCTCACAAATAAACCCTTGCATTCATCAGACTCCAACTGTGTTTATGCTGGTGGTAATAGGAAAACTTTTCCCCAACTTGACTCTAGGTGCAATAAATCAGTATTGACTGTGTTTTCTAAACCCTACAATTACTTTGAGACATAAATAGGCATCTATATCAGTTGTTATTTGCCATGCAATCACCACAAAACAATAAAGATGTAAAAGAGTAATGTGATTGCTGCAAAGCTAGAACAACATTCAGATCCTTCCAGTGCGAGTTGGGTCGAACCCTTGACAGACCAATGCAGCACACTGCTCTTGTTCATTTTCTCCTAGGAATTATGTTCTAGGAAATAGGGGACTTGTCATTGATTGTTTCTATTCCAGATGCAATGTTATACCGATGCTTTTCCCTACTAAGTCTTTTGACAGAAATTGAAGAACTTGCTTTTATCTCAGAAGGAAAAACCGAAATTCTGTTCATGTCCTTGTGTTGTCTAGGCTTTTGTGATGACAAAACAATCATCCTTCGGAAATGAAGCCAAACTATCCCACAGGACACGCTCGCTGCCTTCAATCATGTAATTATGATCAGTTACACTTCAATGAAGAGTGTGAAAGAATTTAAAAAAAAAATGAATGCACATCAAAGAGCCAGGAAAAGCTGCAAAACAGCAGCATTTGGTTACATTGAGTGTACAGCAGGGCAGTGTAGCAGACCTTCACAGCCCTAGATTACAATTTACAGTCACCACAAAGGGTGATTGAATGATTCAGAATGAATAAGGTCTACAACTTCAATAAAATATATATTATACAAGAATGCCTCCCATCACAATCCAGGATCTTGCTTTCTTCAGAAGCATCTGAATAACTGTAATTGCAATATCATCATTAAATATATCACAGTGCGGCCATTACCTGCTTTCATTCAGCCCACATAGTAATACACCAGATGCCATGTTCGTAATACTTCCTGGGTAATGGAACTTGCAAACAAGATGCACAACAATTGGGGCCAACTTTTGATGCAAAGCAGCAACTGTTGAATTCAATAAAATCTGTTCACAGCATACTGCTCAAACAAGTCATCCAACTCAGGCTCAACCAGTTCAAAAATTAATGCACTTGTTCCTATCTCCGGACTTAATGTCTAATTCTTCCACAATTACTGTGCTGCATAAATTGAAATGTCATGCCATTTCTCAAACATCATGGCTGGTGTGATCCATTAAAAAGCATTAGATATTCTCAGAATCAAAATTTGCAGTCACCTGTTTACTGACCTGCAGTTCCAGATGCCAGAGATGAAGCTGACCCACAATCAAAACTTGGGAGTCTTTGTTGAATTAGAGTAGGTGAGGCAAAGCAACTTTCTCTTCATTTATAGGCATTGACTGCACTGTGCCTTCATTCATTGGCCTGTCAAACCCTCGAACATTGTATTGCTCAAACACCCTTGCACGATTTTCTGACCACCAATTTTCAGCTTGCCGCTCACTAAATCTTCTACGACTGCACATAAGACACAGGCATTGCATTAAAAACAAGAACATCACAAAGTACTGACGTCATAATGTACACTTAACCACTTTTTACTATAATGGAGAGTTAAGAACGGAACAACTCCCTTGACATTACACATTATATGGTTGTCAACTTAACATTATAAACATCAAAGGGAACAGACTAATGAAAATTCTAGGACAGAACAAGGAATTGGCTAATACCTGAACCTCACACGTTTCAGTTCCTTAGTACCATCCGAAAGTGACAATAGGGTTATGTAAACACCAGGTTCATCTTGCTCAACCCACTCTGTTTCTACTTCATGCCCATTTCCCACTGCAATTGACATATTATTGAAATTCTCCATATCCTGGGGGGTCAAAGACACGCTTTCTTCACCACTAGAAGACCTTATACCTTGCACTTCCATAGGACCTTCAGATGTAGCAAATTTACTATCTTGCCAAGGATGTGATTCAACGACACTGCCTGTCTCACCATCACCAGTTGCATATGAAACAGAAATAGCAGGTAAATGCTCTGCTGTATTTGGCAGTTCACTTTCCTTCCCAACTGTCTGGTCCGTATTTGAAACAATTGGACACTGAATACCATTTGGAGCACGAGGATAAGCTGGCCTTTGCCTATCATTTTCATACACTCCTGCGGGTAATCTCTCAGCCATATAGTTCAGCTGAATAAAATAAAGTGCAAAAGAAGAACAACAAATGTCAGTTTCAAATTTAAAAACGTAAAATTCCGCATCTTTCCTTACAAATAACAAGAATGATTTTCTGCACATTAAACATCAAACCAGATCAAATAATCTACTTGCAGATAGAAAGAAGCAAACAAGCTTTATCAACTCTTTCTTAATAATCCAAGTTGCAGTAACCATTGTTATCAGAACCGGACCAGAACCAGCAAAACTGGCTGGTCCAACCAGTCTGGTTCAGGGTTTTGGACTAGAAATGGACAGTTCTGTACACAACCAGCCAGTTCTGTATGGAACCAGCCTGAAAGCGCCGAACAGGCCAGTTCTCTATAGCATGGCTAGGGACCACCAAAACTCAAATTTTAAAAAAAAAAAAAAATCAAACACAAAACCGAACCCTAGTTATTAATGACAATATTAAATTCTTAAAGTAAAAGGAAAGAAAAGGAAAGATAAAGGAGAATGTCAAGGAAAGATAAAGAAAGATAGAAAAGGAAAGACGAAGAATGTCAACTTTTACTTAAATTTTTCATCTTACCATTGATTGTTTCAGGATCCAACCTCATTGGACTTCATAGGGGCAAAGTATAATTTTAGATCCCATTCAAAATTCAGTGGACTTGATAGTTTTCAAGATTTCAGGATTGGCAGCATTGCAACATTTCCACTGGATTCTATCACGTATGAGAGTATGCAACTCATATTTAATAAAAACAACCAAGCCCTCTATGTACCTTGACCTTGGTGGCATTGATTGGTGAACTCCACTGTCGTGACCCTAGTGAAAATGTACGCTTCACTAGGGTAAATTCATTGATTAGGCATGTTAAGCTTCTTCGAACTTATTTTAATACTTAAGAGGATGATACCGATGATTAGGATCCCAGAATAAGCAATGATTTTGATGATACGTAGTTATTTGTTGTATCATTATTTCTTTTGGATTCTAGAGGCTATTTAGAGCCTCTTTGTTGATGTATTTTGGTTCACAAATGCAATGCTATCGGTGCTATTTCGGTTATATGCACCCTTACTTGCCATATACTTGAGAACTTTGCATATTTGTGTAGTAAAATGATTTGAATTCATATGGATGCATATGCATATATATATTCTTTCTAAAAAATTTAATATTTTATATATATTTTCATCGATTAGTGTTGTCTCCAGTTTCTTCCCCCTTTTTTCCCAGTTTCAGTCCTGTTCAGATTTTTGGGGTCGACCACTTTGATGACCGATCTTATGGCAGTCATTAAAAAGCTTCTCTTGGGCACCAAAAAAAGGATTCAATACATGTGTCAGAAGCTAGAAAGGTAAAATTAAAATAATAAAGATAAAACAAATAACATAGCAATCAAGTGCACCCGGATCCAGGTGCTCCCTTGCCAACTGTGCCACATTACTCCATTTAATGTCAATATGACTATTACCAACAATTGGCAGCCATGCGACACTGTATCACTTGTTTTCAAGTTTCAACCATGCGAACAGATCTTGAGTTAAAATGATCAGTCCCACCCATCTCATTTGCACCCTCATACAGTTACTTCTCCTGTCCGGCCTCACTCGAGA
This sequence comes from Pinus tabuliformis, assembly GCA_031772625.1. Classification (NCBI taxonomy): domain Eukaryota; kingdom Viridiplantae; phylum Streptophyta; class Pinopsida; order Pinales; family Pinaceae; genus Pinus; species Pinus tabuliformis. The sequence goes on along the minus strand of CM062805.1, from coordinate 477,325,162 downwards.
TTTAAGCATGCAGCCATATTAATTACACCACTCTGCAACCATTCCCCTTATTCTTCCTTGCAGTGATTTGAAGCCAAGAGAAGTCGGAATTCTCCAGCTCCCACAACCATTGTCACCCAAGCCCACATCTCAAGCAATTTTGTATTCCAACACGCCACCATGGTAAGGGAACGAGGTTGTGCTCGTCACAGCGACAGGGGGAGGGGACGCCCTCCCAGCATTCCATAGCTCGGCGACCATATGTTTCTCTTCAACCCTGATATCCCTGAGCATATCAGAAGCAAAGTGGCTACCTTGGAAGTTGCCAAAAGGCGAAGACTTGGTGACGGGCACTGGGCTGTTTGCAACTCATTGGTGATGCATCTCTGGGACCTAGAGCTTGCTTGTGCTGGCACTGAACGTTGAGTGGTCGAATCCAATGCCTATTTCAGTTGCATCAGAACTGCGCTTCGCCACATTTCTCGAACCATCGTCATAGATTTTCCTCCAAAGGTGGGGTCCTCAACTTCATCCTTCGGACAAGTCTTCAACGCAACATCCAGAAGATTTGCTCTCCCATCAAATTTGCTCTCCTTCTCCCTCCATCATCTTGGCAGGACATGGTCGAGATAGAGGCCAGGAGCAGTCTATTGTCAGGGAAGGCAGTTCTATGAGGCCTCCAATCATTGACGCTCATCTCATTGACAAGCAGCCTTCCTCCCACAGCCACAGCTCCTATGGATGTTTCATCATGGAGAAAACTTCGGACGTGGATCAACCAGTCAACAAGGGAAGCGACGAAGTCGACCTCACTCACGCCCAGCCAGCTTCTTCAGATCCCAAAGGCAAGCAACCAGCATAACCAAGTCATCGACCTCGCTCCAGTTGCTCTTATCTCCCTCTGCTCTTAAAAAAAAGACGAATGCACTTTCAGCTACAAACGCAGACATTTTGGCACAAAATTTGCTGTAAATTGTTTGAGTTTTTGTTTTTTGCATATACCATGACTCAGCACCAGACTTTTATTCTACTTAGCAACCTATTTGGTTTCCCCTTCAGGGGCAAATGGCGGGGTCCTATAGCCTGGACCCTCAATGATTCTCTGCATGTATTCTCTGTACAATTTTTTGCTAATATAATGTTTCCTGCTTGCCTACCAAACAAAAACATCGCAAACGAGTATGAAAATACAACTTATGCAAAATTCAACAAGGATTCATAAGAAGACTCATGGACAAAAGGCAGAATAATTCCATCAGCCAATATCACAAAATATTTGGATTTATAGTTTCTCAAAATATCATTTTACCTATACTAGTGTCACCTCACATAATCTATTGAATCTAAAATTCTGCCTTGGGTGGATCCTGTTTCATCTAAAAGAATAAATATATCATGATATGTAATATACTACACAAACCTATCTCCTTTCAATTAAAGCATAATCATCTCAATTTAAATTATAAAGGTCTGCCCTAAACTCTCTTCCTCATTTTTCAGAACAATATCCAAATATAGGCATTCTTATTTTCAGATAATGCAAGACAAGTCACTGAGACATGTATAACTCTCAAATGATTATTGGTGGGGCCTATACCAGATTGGCAACACATATGGCACACCACTACATAGCCTCATGGGGGTCAAGCAAGGGTATCCACTATTTGTCCAGACTCCACTCTATTTCGACTTTAATCGAGAAGCATAGCCTCATGGGGGTCAAGCAAGGGTATCCACTATTTGCCCACTTTGTTTTGACTTTAATTGACGAACACAGCTACATGGGAGTCTAGCAAGGTTATCCACTCTTTGCCCACTCCGTTTCGACTTTAATAGAGGAACTAGAAGATCTCATTTCAAATATGCATTTGCCATCTCTAAGGGATCACAACTGCCATTTTTCTACTTAACATTGTCCTATCCCACAAAGTTCTCAGACTCCAAAAATATTTCAACACTTTGAGCTCATGTGTAATAACCATGGTCTTCAACTCAACTTTGCAACTATAGATTATGGCCTTTAACTTATCTAATAAAGAGGCATCTAATTATTTATACTTTGTTGTCACGTCTACATGACAAGAGGTAATCAAATGTGTCATCCTACTCTTAACTTGGAGTAATATTCTTTGGTCAATCTTTTAGCCTAATCCTAGCAACAAAATGAAGACTAAATAGAGGCATGAAGTATTAACATTGATGAAATCATGACTATCGTTATACCAAAATCCGAAGGTGCTAGTAAACAAATGCATCGCAAAAGTTAACAGATCCTCGAGAGGCGATTAAGCACATGTCGCGAAACACACGGGAAGCATTGGATTATCCAATGGCCAACAATCTTCCCCCCAGCGCGAGCTAGGGGTGTTTCGAACTTGAGAACTTTGGTTCTTATACAACATGATGGAATCATGATTATTGCGACACCAAAACCCAAAGGTGTTAGTAAACGGATGCATCGCCATAGTTAACGGATCCTCAAGAGGCAATTAAGCACATGTCGCCAAACACACGGACAGCGCAAGAATTATCCAATGCCCAACAAACATACTTGGAGAAAAAGGTTACCAGCGTCAATTTTAGGACATCCAGACTAAGATCCATCTCTTTGATATCTTGTTGACACCCTCTTCTTTACAGTTGTTAAGCTTGGAACCTATGTTGTCTAGTTGCACGGGTATGGGTAAGGGTATGGCACTCATTGACACAAGGAATGATGGTATGTCAAGGGTGCACATAAAAGTTCTATTTATGTGAATAATATAAAAAATACGTAAAAAACATTCTTGAAGATTTATGTGAATAAGCAATGATTTAAACTCAAATCATTCAAGCATTCATCAATTGACATTCAACGTTGAACAATGCTCAAAAAAACTTGATCATTCTCAATAATATCCCTAGAGTCTTAAACCAAGAACACCCAAGAACTACCCAAACCGGTTCATAGCTCCCCATAACCAAGTGTGGTTTATACCATGTTGGTCCAACATTAATGGCACAAACCATTTGCTCAAAATAAGGTGAGCAGGCTCCACTAAAAGGGATGTCGTATGCAAAAAAAATATCACTATTGTACTCTCCTATGTTGATTGGGCCAACCTTGATCACTTGTGCAAAGCCCAATGTGCTTTATTTATACAAGCACACTTTCATATGGAGATTTCATCACTTGATCACTAGAGTGCACATGCCTTGGGATTCTTCAAGAAATTGACCACATTAATGATAGAAAACCCTAAGAAGACTCCCACTCTATTTTAAAAGTCTCTTTCATATCAGTTATCCATCTTTTGGTCATATTGTTAGATTTCCTTAAAGCCCAATAATTGACTCGCAATTAATTGATTCGCAATGTTCTAAGTGTAAAACCAAAAATACAAAAACAATTGTTCTAGAAACTTAAATTACAAATACATTGAGTTTTTTAACATATCATGCACAGCGGAAATAAATTAGAAGACAAAAACATTCAATACATAAAACACAAGATATACCAAGGAAACCCCAACTCCGAGGAAACCTTGCAAACTTAGTGTGCCTTTTATTATCTTCAGCAAAAGGCAATCTTCAAAATCTTTACAGCAAGGGAAAACTTCCCTTTCACCAGAAGAAAACAATTGATCAGCTTCCAAGATAAATTGATCTCCCTTTTGTGCACTCGCTCTACCAAATGGTTGCACAAATCGGCATATCTACGCCTTGTACAGACGTGCAACTCTCTCTCTGTGCACATGCTCGGACCTCACTCAATCTCTCCCTCTTGGTTGTTGAAACCCTGTGATCTGCTAAAACCCTAGTCTCTCCCTTCACTGAGCTAGCACACACTGCTTGTGCTCTTCAAACTATACCACTAATTCACTCTATCTCCTCTTATAATTTCGACCTAAGCCCTTCCTTCACTCTCAACAGCCGAGATTATATCTTGATGAAGGGATGAGATTAAAACATAAGTTAACTTAGGATTTTTAATTTTCCCTACGTCTAACTTTAGGAAATAGTTAAATAAATTGATATTCTGCTAAGTGGTTGTCTTGCAGATCTCTCTGCTAGCCTTGGCACCTAGGCAAGCAGAACCCTTACTTCTCTACTCCAATCAACACTTCCGCTTAGAGAGAAAGGTGTTCAACACTACACCAACTTCTCTCTGAGGTAAACAAATTTGCACCCTGGCCAGGCCTTGATCAAAATGTTTGTTGTTTGCTCCTTCATTGGTATGTACTAAAGTGTAATTATGTCTCTCTGAACAACAATGCCCCTAATGTGGTGATAACGTATGTCGATGTGCTTTGCGAGATTATGAAACATTGTATTCACGGATATTTTGATGCAACTCTAATTGTCACAGTGGCCTCTAACTCCTCTCCAAACAAGCCCATGAGCAGCTTCCTTCACCAGATAGCTTCGCACCCTACCAGACTAGCAGCCATGTACTTGGCCTTAGCTGAGCTCAATGTAAAAGATCTCTATTGTAGGTTGAACCATGAAACAGTTGTTGATCCAACACTGAATGTGCACCCTGATGTGCTCTTCCTGTTTATGGAACTCTGCACCCAATCTGCATCAGTGAAGCCCTCAAGCTTCACCCCATCAACCTGTCTATACAACAATTCGCACTCTACTATCCCCCTGAGATATCTCAATACGTGCTTGGCAGCAACCCAATGCGCTCTGGTAGGTTCGACCATAAATTGGCTTAAAGAGTTAATTGCAAAACACTTGGTCGCGTGTTTACCAAATTCATAAGCGACCCTATCAACCATATGTAAAGTGTGGGGTCTACTAGCTCCATCTTAGATGTATCAACCTTCTCCAATTTGTGACTAGAGGCGTGGCCATCAGCCTATGTGAAATCTCCTCATAACCTTCAGGGCATACTTGCCTTGCCCCAAGAAGGTCTCCCCATCTCCCTGCCAAACCTCCAACCCCAGGAAATAGTGCATCGGCCCCATATCCTTCATCTCAAACTTGTCTGCAAGATCTATCTTACACTCCTGAATGAGCTTATTGACACCTGTCAAAATCAAATCATCCACATATAACACAAGAATAAGCGTCTCACCTCCAACAACAATGTAGTAGAGGTTGGGGTCCACTTCACTCTTAGTGAAGCCTATTGGACACCTAATCCTCTATGGGTTAGTGTGGAAGCCAAATAGACTAAGGAAGTCCAAGAGACTTGGAATACGAAACCAAAGGTCATATGAATGTACTATAAATGTATATCATTTGTTAATAATAAAAGTACTCTCCTGTTTATCTTTCCTATGTTGTTGCTGCCATGTGTGTGTTTAACATGGTATCAGAGCAACAGGTGTATTCCTACCCTGCATAATTACTGTGAGACAAGTTTAGGCCTGGGCATTTTCAGATTTTCCAGAATTTGTCTGCCATCTCCCTATTTATAGAAATATCCTACTATGTATAACGCCTTCCATAACACTACATGCAAATATGTTGTTGCATTAGGCACAACATAACAATTACGCTGTCCACTGTTCGTTGTCATAACAGTTACGTTGTATGCCTCCTCTTGATGATCTTTTGATGGCATGAACATTCTCCTCCATGAATGATGCGCTAACATTTCTGGATCTGTGAATGCTCTGTCAGAGGTCGAAGTCGAAGGATCTATTTGCTCCATTCAATTAATGTCCTACCATGAATTTGGAGCCTTGGAGCAGCGTTGAACATCTTCAGTGAGCGCAGGTCCAAAATTGATTTGTGGTCAAAACCCCTGCGAGCTTGTGTACACATGTGGTGAACCCGACGTGAAGGTGAAATCTGGATTTGATTGAGATATGTGAGTTGGACCTATGTGCATTTGGTTGAAACCTCGTTGATTACGACTTTGGCATGACATTACTTACTCAAATTATTCATGACCATACCACTCTTTAGAGCTTGGTTCTAATTGATGCAAACAGTCAAGGGACTCTCTATATTGAAAGAGAACAACTCTGTGTGTTTCAGGATAAGGCCCTGCCAGCTTCGCCATCTTCGAATAGAACACAAGTCCCGGTGAAATGAACCCTGTGTTCTGAATTGACGTTCCGCTAGTTATTGGCAGCGTGTGTGGGCATTGGAGACGAAAGTTTGAGACGAGGGACGAGAGGGGCCAATGCACAGGCCCAGAGGTAGAACGGGGACAACCGTGGTCTCGACAGGACCGTCATTGAAAGCTTTCCGGTGTTCAGCTACGATCTTGTGAAGGGCCTCAAGACGCAGACCAAAGTAATCATCGAGTGCGCGGTGTGTCTCAGCGAATTCGGAGACGACGAGCAGCTCCGCTTGCTGCCCAAGTGCAGCCACGCTTTCCATCCGGACTGCATTGATATGTGGCTCTTCTCCCACAATCGAGTCTTCTTTAAGTAGTGTCACCATTTTGGATTTGGTACACAAGTATCAATATCATTCCAACATGGTGTTCCAATTACACTGAATATATCACATATTGTTTGAAGTCACTCCAATTCAGAATCAAGTAATTTCTCCTGAGCTTGAAGATATTTATCCATGGTGTGATTTTGATGGAAGATATGCTTTATTTGAAGTTTTCCAGGAGAAGAAAACTTCAACAATTTCCAAAAAATGCAGCCTGCTCCCCATATGTCTATTACTGAGCCGTAGTTTCCAGGTGACATGATAAATTCTGGAGGATGATAAGTAGGTGTCATAATAGATATTGAATAACATCTTTGAATGTTCACATCGCTGGTTACCTCTTGGACTGGGCGCGAAATATTGAAGTCACAAATCTTGACAGTCAAGGGTGACATTACCAATACATTTCCAACTTTTATATCCCTGTGCCAGACATTGCAAAAGGCTTAAAGTTTGTATACTTGCAGTGTTTTTCAATTAACATAATTTTGTGGCGCTTGTGTGTCATGTGAAATACAAGCAACGTGTAAATTTGGAGGTCGAAGGGATACAAACACAATCTACATATATATGCATTGATTCCTTGTTACTTTGACTGCTGCATAAGAGTTTGGTGGGTTGTATGAAGGCAATGATTGTTTTGGCAATTAAAAGTAGTCTTTTGTGGAGGAAAGTTTAGTCGTTTGTATTGTCAGAACATATTGCATTCTATATGTTGGTCATGAGTGAACTCTTATTCTTATGTAATGGATTGTGAATGCATTACAGTAATTGGTGCTTGCTGGTTGCACACTGGTCAATTGGTGCACATTTATAGAGGATATTGTTGTGTCTTTGTACTGTGAGTGGGTGTTACTTTTCTGCATTGGGTCATAGTTGTGATCAGTTTTTAAAAGGTGTAATTTTGACAATGGAGAATATGGCTCAAATTACTGAAGTATTAGAATTCTTGAAAACTTTGATGCATTCTACTAATCATGATACAGTGAAAATCAGCAAGAACACTCTCTGTGATATTAAAACCTATCTGCAATATACACAAGAAAAGGTAGAATTTTTGGAGCTTGAATCTCAGCTTCAGCAAGAAGAATTAAAACAGAGTCATCATTCTGAACCTGTTTTTGTTCGGAAAATTGAAACAGACTCCCATAAGCCGCAAGTTGATTCAGATCTAGTGCCCAATAAAGCAGCAGAGTTACATGCAGATGCAGAAATTTAGTCTGCACTTCCCAAGTCGGTCATCAGACCTTGGGAAGAGCTTGTCCATAACAAGCACAGAACAGGTCTTGGATATGACAACGACGTGTCCTTTCATATTCCAGATTACTCAAAGCCCATTCAGTTTCAGAGTAGTTGGATTCCTTCATGACAGTTCAACTCCAACTGTTCCAGATTCTACCCCTCTTCCACAGCAACAGCAACAACAACAGATTGTGAAATGCCAACACTACGACCGAGATGGCCATCTGAAAGACCACTATTTTGATCTTCATCCATGTAAGCATTGTCATAAAACCACTCATTCTTCAAACAGATGCTTCAGAAACAAACCTCCCGCAAGAACAAAGATTCATCTTGGATGGATCGCTTCTTGGCAATGGGCATCAACAGCAAAGAAGATATTCCAGTCACATGTCAGAACTTGTTCTAGAGTATTGAACAGTCTTGCAGTTGAGTTTTCTCCATCATCTCACCTTGTATCTAACAGGGGGGGGAATGATGGTCATCTACAAGCTTCAAAGCCACATCAAGCGAGCCTGAGCCACAACCTGCCACACTGGATTTAGAGTTGTAGCCAGAGACAGAGATGCCCCTGAGCATGCCTTCAGTTTGTGACACCTCTTCAAAGAATTGGGGACACTTCCTCTAGCAAAAGACTTCAGCTTCTTGCCAATTTTGGAAGAGTTCCAAGAATTGCATTAAGCATTCCAGAGTTGTTGGTAATCCTTAAACCATCATAGGTTGAGACCTCCCTTTTCAGGTTGAGATTCTCCCTTTTATGCGGGGTGAGACCTCCCTTTCATGGTTGAAGGTTTCCCTCTCCAAAACATCAGAAGCACTTCCTCTAGCAGAAGACTTGAGCTTCATGCCAGACTTGGAAGAGTTTTGGGAACTACACTAAGCGTTCCAGTGTTGGTGGTCATCCTTAAACCACCGCCCTTTATACCAACATTTTAGAGAGCACATTCAACCTAGTGTTGCCATGCATTTTTGCACGTTTTCTATTACAGCTCTCTTCTTGGATTCATACATAACCCTTCAGATTAAGGGGGGGAATGTTGGACACCTAATCCTCTATGGGTTAGTGTGGAAGCCGAATATATTAAAGAAGTCCAAGAGACCTTGGAATACAAAACCAAAGGTCATATGAATGTACTATAAATGTATATCATTTGTTAATAATAAAAGTACTCCCCTGTTTATCTTTCCTATGTTGTTGCTGCCATGTGTGTGTTTAACAAAGCCCAATCCCTATGGGTAACTGTCTATCCGAGCAGACCATGCTCGTGGAGCTTGTTTGAGCCCATACAAGGCCCTCTTTACTCTGCATACATGTGTCTCTCTATCGCATACCTCAAATCCCTCTGGCTACTCAATATAAATCTCCTCCTAACAACACCATTGAGGAATGTTGTTTTAACATGCATCTTGTGGATCTTCCACCCCATCTAAGCTACAATCGCTATAATAGTCCTAAAAGACGAATATTTGGCCACTAGGGCAAAGGTTTCATCATAGTCCATACCTTCTACCTGCAAGAACCCCTTTGCCACAAATATTGCCTTATATTTTTCGATGCTCCCATCAGCGCCATGCTTGATCTTGTAGACCCAGCGAGAAACCACCACAAATTTTCCCTCTAGCCTCAGCACCACTTCCCAAACATCATTCTTCATGATGGAGGCATACTCCTCCACCATGGCATCTCTCCATAACTATTGAATGGCAACCTCCTGGTAACTGGAATGCTCAACATCCAACAACAACGTCATAAGTGCCATACATCTTATGTATCTTTGTGGTTGTCTGCTTTGTGGAACTAATGTGCTAGGAGCACCAACTCACTTTTGCGCCTCCTGGATCTGTTGAGAAATCAATGCTAGTAGAGCTAGGGTTAGATTTCTCTTTCTTGATAATTACTTGTGAATTATGTTGCTTCTTTTACTTCTTTGTTATATTATCTTTCATCAAGCAATTACCAAATTATGTGTATGAAGACCACAAAAAACACAAGACACAAGATGTAGGCACTCTGTCAAGGAAAAAACCTTATCTAGGGGAAAACCCAGTCAAAAATATCTTCCTTCAATAGTTTTCTTAACTCTTCAACCTAGACACAGACCTCCTCCAACCACCAAGTCAGCCTCCTCTTCCAGCAACTTCGACCTTGAAGCAACAACACTTCGACCCAACATATCCATAATTTCGGCCTTCCAGTAGCAGAATCTTCGATCCAGCACTTTCAAAATTTCAACCCTTCCAATAGTAAAACTTCGATCCAACAAATGGCCTAGTAACTTCGCATGAGAGAAAGAAAGAGATACCCAAAAACTTCGACCTTGATCCCTCCAGCACTTCTTCTCTTCTTCGAATTTTCCACTCTTTTGCCTCCTCTTGGATATCGAACTTGTGAGAGAGATGCCTCCAAATGAATTCGAATTGCTTGTATATATATGCTTTAGGTGAGGTCGAATTGCCCTTTTTGAGGCCAACTTGATCTACATGAGGCCGACTTGGTGTGGAGGTGTCAAATACCTAATTTGATTTATTAATAAATCTTTTTACATGATTTAAAAGCCCAAGAAGGGTCTCATAAAATGTACAATGACTCTAATGACTCAATATAAATCCTAGGAGTCCACGATGGGGACTTTGACTAATCAAAGATTACCAAAGCATGAAACACATACTTTAATAAGTCATTGTAATAATTACAAAAAAAATCTTTTTCATTATTTTAACAAGTACATTACATAATGACTCAAATACATTTATGAAGACCGAACCTAGTTACATTCTTCAACACTCCCTCTTAACTAAGGAGGTATTCATAACAACATATAGAAGTACAAGGAAGATCTCAAAACATATGAATTATGAAGAGCTTAGGCACGGCAATGCCATGGACTAGATTCCTGACCAGGGCAATCTATTCAGGTGGGACTAAGATGGACTAAAGCTTTCAGCGTCTCTAGGTACCATTAGGCTTACTTGCTAACCACCAACCCAGGGATCTAGGCACGTATCCGAGGTCAAGGCTCCATGACCAACGCCACCCTCCCTACTTCGGGATCCAACCATCAACACATAGTGTCGGCCAGATGTCCTCCTAGGCATCTAGCCGACACTACTTCTTTGCTATATTATCTTTCATCGGGAAATTACCAAATTATGTGTATGAAGATCATAAAAAACACAAGACACAAGATGTAGGCACTCTGCCAAAGGCAAAACCCCTATCTAGGGAAAAGCAAAACACCTATCTAGGGAAAAACCCAATCAAAAATATCTTCCTTCAATAGTTTTCCTGAGACTCTTCAACCTAGACATAGACCTCCTCCAACCACCAAGTCAGCCTCCTCTTCCAGCAATTTTGACCTAGAACTTCGACCTTGAAGCAGCAGCGCTTCGACTCAGCAAATCCAGAATTTCGGCCTTCCAATAGCAGAATCTTTGACCCAACACTTTCAGAATTTCGACCCTTCCAGCAATAAAACTTCGATCCAGCAATTGGCCCAGTAACTTCGCATGAGAGAGAGAAAGAGATACCCAAAAACTTCGACCTTGATCCCTCCAGCACTTCTTCTCTTTTTGGAATTTTGCACTTTTATGCCTCCTCTTGGATATCGAACATGTGAGAGAGATGCCTCCAAATGAATTCAAACTGCTTGTATATATAGGCTTTAGGTGAGGTCGAATTGCCCTGTTTGAGGCCGACGTGATCTACTTGAGGCCAACTTTGTGTGGAGGTGTCAAATAACTATTTTGACTCAATAATAAATCTTTTTACATATTCAAAAGCCCAAGAAGGGGAGTCCACAATGGGAACTTTGACTAATAAAAGATGACCCAAGCATGGGACCCATGCTTTAATAGGTCATTGTAATAATAATAATAAATCATACTTTTACAAGTACATTACATAATGACTCAAATACATTTATGAAGGCCAAACCTAGTTACATTCTTCAACAGGATCAACTGCTTTGCCCATCTCACTCTCCTTCTCCGTGTGTTGAGAGTCGTGGCTTGAGTGGGCTCCACTCTCTCCTCCAACTACGTGTCCGAGGCGTCCTTGTTCTATACGACCTACCCATCAACATGTTCAATCGCAGTTGATCCTCGTGCTTGGGAGCCTGTTGCTCCTCCTATACAGTAGTTTGCTCACGCTCTAAGGACTTCTTGAAGGCCCTATCCTCCTCAAACATCACATATATCCTGATGATTGTTTTCCTAAGTGTTGGTAAATATATCCCGTAAGCCTTGGTTGTCTCGTTGTAGCCCACGAAGATGCCCTTCTCTGTTGTGGGATCTAACTTCTTCCTTTTCTCCCTAGTACATGGCAGTACACCAAACGACCAAATATCTGAAAATTTGACACATCTGGTTTCTTTCTTATAAAAGCCTCCTCTGGTGTAACTCACCCCAACACTCTATGTGGGCTTCGGTTCTATAAGAAAATTATTGTTTGGCATGCCCTAGCCCAAAGAAACTTGGGCAGCCCCTAGTCATGCAACATGGATTTGTCCGCTCCAACTATAGCCCTATTCTTGCGCTCTTCCAACCCGCTATGTTGAGGATTATATGGTGTGATCAACTCCCTCATAATGCCCCCCTTGGCACACAACTCCTTGAATGCATTTACAGTGTACTCCCCACCATTATCAAACGTAAGTGCCTTGATTTTCTTGCCAGTTTGTTTCTCAACCAAGACCTTGTACTCCAGAAACTTCGAGAAGACCTCATCCTTCTTTTCATGAAAAATATCCAAGTCTTCCTCAAATGATCATCTATGAAGGTGACATAACACTCCCATTAAGGATGTTGCAGAGAAGGGACCAAAAACATTTGAATGGACAAGATCCAAGATACCCTTGGCCCTATTATCTCTACTAGGAAAGGAGGTTTTGGCATACTTGCCAAGTGTGCAACCCTTACACAACTCATGTTGGTCCACGTTGCACTATGGCAACCCTGTCGTTATCTCCATGAGAATCTTTAGTGCATTATGGTGCAGATGCACCATGTGCATATGCCACAACTCATCAAGCTCCTTTGAGTCACGGATCCCTCTACTAGTCAATGTTGCGGTTGTCTGAAACTGTAATCTATATAGGCTCTTATGCCTAACCGCAATCTACTTAACCACTTTGGAGTAGGGTTTTATAAAAACCCTACCATGTCTGAAGGTCACCTCATACACCTTATCCTCAAATGTTGAAACTGAAACAAAGTTCTTTTTAAGCCCAAGTACGTAAAGGACATCTCTAAGATCCAAAGGGTTTCCAAACTCCCTCTAAGATAAAATTGCACCAGTACCCTCGACCCAGTACTTCCCATCATCTCCCATCTCAATGTTGAACTGCATGTCCCTTTATGACAGTTTGCTGAAATAATTCTTATTTCCCATCATATGACAGGATGCATTGCAATCCACATACATAAACTAGTAGCCACTGAGCTGCCATGCAAGCAATGAGTGAAAACTCCTCAAAATGAGGAGAACTCGTCTATCTCTGCGGAGGCTGCCACTTGCTCCTTCTTGGACCCTTTCTTCCCATTAGGGAATTTAGTAGCATAATGCCCAAACTGGTGACATGAAAAGCACGAAAATCTTAACATGAGACCCAGATTGAGCTTGTCTGCAGATCTCTTCTTGGACACAATCACCCCATAATCGCTCCCAATCTGGAAGCTTTTCTCTAGCACAAATCCTATCCATGAAGGCTTTCCAATATTTAGTGAAACCCAATAGGGCAAAATTCACCAAATCTCTATTTGGAATAGCCTTGCCCACGCCTACCAATTGTTCCCTCCCTCAGATAAACTTGGTGAGGTACAACACAACTAAATCAGGCTTCAACATTTTAATAGTCCTTAGTTTATCCTTTAACACTAGCTTCCTAGCCTTGCTCGAACCCTGATAGAGGCCAATAATGGCATTCCACATGGCTTTGGTTGTCTTCTTCCCAGTCAAGTGAGGAATAATGTGGTCTTTGACTCCCTCCAAGATGATTCTTCTTGCCTTAGAATCCTTCTTGTTATGTTAAGCCAACTGCTTAAAGTCAGTGGGTGCAACTGGGAAATTATCAACAAACTCCCACACCCCTTGTTCCTTCAACACCACTACTATCCTCTCACGCCATGAACAAAAGTTGGACGCACCGTCCAATATGACCTCAAATTTGAGACCCTGATACGTCGTACTGCCAAATCGCACTGCCCATAAACCCTTGCGGCCAAATCGACTTGGTAAACTCATTCCCTCTGAATCGCAGACCTTGTTGCTGAAGATAAAAACTGTGTTTGGTCTTCAATTAGAACCTCACTCTAATACCATGTTAGATTTCCTTAAAACCCAGTAACTTATTTGCAATTTTCTAAAGTGTAAAACCAGAAATACAAACAACAACTATTCTAGAAACTTAAATTACAAATACATTGTTCTTTCTAACATAGCATGCGCACCGGAAATAAATTAGAAGACAAACATATTCAATATACAGAACACAAGATATACCCAAGAAACCCCAGCTCTGGGGAAACCCTGCAAACTTTGTGTGTCTTTTATTATCTTTAGCAAAAGGAAATCTTTCGAAAATGTATAGCAAGGGAAAACTTTCCTTTCACCACAAGAAAACAACTGATCAACATCTAAGATATATTGATCTCCCTTTTGCACACTCGCTCTGGCAAATGGCTACAAAAATTGGCCTATCTACACCATGTATGGATGTGCAGCGCTCTCTCTCTTCGCACTCATGCAAGAGAAAGGGTTGTGCTAATGTTGTTTAAGTTAGAGCAACTTGGCCCTCAGTGGATCTCTCCCACTTGGTCGTTGAAACTCTGCAATCTGTTGAAACCCTAGTCTCTACCTTTGTTGAGATGACACACACTGCTTGTGCTCTTTGAATAGGCCACTTATTCTATCTCCTCTTATAATTTTGACCTAAGCCCCTCCTTCACTTTCAACAGTTGAGATTTAATCGTGATCAAGGGATGAGACTAAATCATAAGTTAACTTAGGATTTTTAAATTTTTCCTAAGTCTAACTTTAGGAAATAGTTAATTAAATTAATATTTTGCTAAGTGGTTGTCTTATGGTTCTCTTTGCTAGCCTTGGTACCTAGCCAAGTGGAACCCTTCTCTACTCCAATAAAAAATATGCATATCTTATGATATTGTGACCTTTGGATCCTAGATATTTGTTTTGGATAGTTGTTAATGTGATTCTCTTCTTTCCAGCCAAGGTGTTGCCCACTTTGCACCCTTCTTTCCACTGGCCCACTTTGCTCATGAGATTGTTGAAAGAGGGGTTGTTGAAGACTTGAAGACCATTGAACACAAGAGACTTTACTACATATGTATGGGCCTATTGTTTCTTAATTAATAAAATCTCCTTCCTTTCCCCACTTAGTTGTTTTAAGTTGATGTTATAGCTTGAATGCAATGCTTTTAATTTCATTGAATCTGGCAAGGTAGAAGAATTTTTACTTTGTTAGACAAGTTCGATCTAGTTCTACAACTTGTAAAGTAGGAAGGTTGCTTTGTTTGTCTCGTGCATAGAAATATTGATGCTAAGACATGTTCTCATTCATCCATTCAACCTTTGCAGATCCAACAAGGAGCACAGGATTACAGGTACTCCTCTTTCTTTCTATATCTCAACTCTATTTTGGTATCTTGCTTGTTTGATAGGGTAGAGTAAAACCTATTGTCTGTCACTAGCTCTCCCATCAACTAGTGAGGATCCAGAAGTACGATCATATGAAAAATATCATCAATAGAATGGTATTCTCTGGTCTATCTTTTAGCTTGGTCCTAGCAGCAAAATCAATGTTGAGTAGAGAACATGCAACATTAAAACCATGGAGAGGCAGTGTTTCCAGCTTAAGTTTCAAGACATCTGACCTCAAAACTGCATGTTTCAGATCCTAGTGACACTCTACTTTACAGTTATGACAGCTACGGCCCATAACTAGGGAAAGCAAGTTGGAAATGCATTAAGAGGTATTCATTAACATGCACTCAAAACATATGCATGAAAAGAAAATACTTTCACACGAATCAATTTAACTAACTTGGATGCTTACCTTCTCCTCACTTCCATGGCTTTCCATGGAACTGTCTATATTGCACAAAGATTTGAAGCATAGCAAACTCCCATTCAAGTCATTATAAATATCCTTAACTAGTGCTTCAATCATATGTGACTTGTTAACCGAAATGTTGAAAATAGTTGGTATACCAGAGCTTCTCCTCTCCTACAACAAATGAATGTAGATATCAAGAAGCTTAGCCACATAGACCCTTGGAGTTCTTCACTAATGCCCCCTAGTTCACTAAGAGTGGCATTAACAGCATCATTATTACACATATCTACAGAGCCAATGGAATGAGAGACAAAATAGACCCCAACCTCAAAGTAAATCATTACTTTCACACCTACATGCACTTCAAGGATGACCACATCTACATTTTGTGATATATAACTAAATTGTTGTTACTATGTAACTTGAGTGTCCCTCCACACCAATTTTCAATTTGTTCCAATCAGCTATACATGTAGATAGATCATAATTGGCAAAGGGGGGCTTGCATCTGTAAATTTGTATGCAGGAACCTAGGTCAAAGGACAATTTCAACTTCAAACATCATAACTAATATAATACTTACCATCATAATTACTACTTGTCTACATACCCATGGCTCCTTGAGGATTTTCACAAAAATATGAGAACCAGGGATCTATTGCCCAACTCCTTCATGAGATGCTTCAACCACAGCAAAAAATTCTCAGAGATGAATCTTCATGCACTGGTAATACTTAGCCTTGGATGTTAGAAGAGATGCTATGTGATAAGAGAATGCTACTATTACTTGTATAAAGCCTCAAGAATTTTCCTTTCCACTTTCTTCCAGTATCACAACTGAAGATGCCTAACTCTGTTCATGAGAGAGATTCTCAACCATAGAACCCAGTGCCTACATGCCTTCCTGAGCATTGTGACTTCCAGGACGCCCCATCATACTAAAGCAACAAGTGACTTACATCATCAAGATACTTTAGATCATACAGATAAGATCATACATATCAAGTAATAGTGAGACCTAAGGTCACCTCTTGACCTCCCCCATATGGTGGCTAATCAACATCTTCATTGCCTATGTCGAGTTGTTGTTCCAAGCCACAAACAACTCATCATCAAAGTGAAAAGTCAACTCCTCTAAACTAGTCCACTCCATCTCCTAAATTTAAAGGAGTAGCCAAGGTTCTATCCAGACATTCTTTTCTATGACCCTGTACAGTAGGAGAGCAAATCTTCCTTGCTCTAATATTCCCAAGATCATGGAACCAAATCCACTCATAGTGATCGACAAATATGATAGTGAACTAGAACCATGATGCCCCTCCGCCCCCACTTTACCCTTAGTCATAAGCATTGGGAGGCATTGATATAATCTCCATCTCTCTGACTCAACACCAAGGTCTCCTATCTCGTACCTTTCTGTTGTATCACTTTACTTATAATGCACTCTTTTAGCTTACATAGACACTTATTTATGCTGCACTCTTTTCGCTTACATAGACACTTATTTATGCTGCAATTTTTTCGCTTTCTTTTTGCTTTCAACATTATATAGGAGTTTCTTTCACATTTCCACAATGTATTCACAGTGGATGTATCTTCTAGTCATAGTGGCCTATTTTTTGTTAGATAGTGTACCTCAAATGATCTTCTATTGGTTGGAGCACATATGGTAGATCCTGGTCCTTTCTACGACAACTTTACACAAACCGATACAACATTAAATTCATACACCATAATGATCTGTAAATGAGGACACAGCAATCAATAGACAGTGAGGGTGCATCACTAAGGTTAGTTCTATTAATGAGAGCACAATTATGCATGCACGATCTATAGGGAATAAGATGAGTTTATCCTTAGTCTTCAATTTATGAATAAGGCACTAAAGTTAGATGAAGCAACTCTATTTTATTTTTAGCAACTTTATAAATTTGTTTTTTTAATCAATTATATAGGGCACAAATCCTCCTTGGCCTGCATTCTCTTGCATGCAAGTCCCAAGATCTCAGCACTAGGTCTATTTATTTTTGTTTGTTAAGTTGTGTAAGTCCTGAGATGACTGCACGCTTAACCTTTGGCTTGATAAACCGCGACCCAGGGGCATCTAAGCCGTTAAAATCACCCGGGAATCGCACCCAGCCTGGGCCACAACAGCCCTTAACATGGCAGGATGTTTGCCCACGGGGTGACCTTCACTTCACGGAGTGCCTAAACAGTACACCGCATCACCATCTATTCTACGCCCCATGGGCAGCACTGGGTCTATTTTTGTAAACTCTAGACATCCCCTTTTAGTTCTATAAGAGAAACAGTTAAGGCACAGATCTAAATTAAAGAGTTTTAGTTTTATTTGTTGCACAAAAAATTATGTCGAGCAAATTTTCTTGTGGCAGATTTTTATTCAGATGTTTATTCAGTAGATTTCACAAGGTGTTAAAAATTTATCATGATATCAATTTATTTTCCAAAAACCTTCTAGTAGTCCTTGAATGGATAGTAAGGCTGCTACCTGTGAAATGGATATGTCGAGGGGTCTCAGGGTTAAGATGCATGTGAACCATACTTAGGAAAAGCACAATGGACCTATGATAGAGATGATGCTCTTCTGTTCATTCAGTAGAATATTCAAATGCAACAGTATGAATACATTCAATCTCAGATATAAAAACAGATTGGAAGGTCCTTCTAACATCATCCAATGGAAACGTTCAGGAAAGATGTTGTAGGGGGAGCAGAATTTATATGCCTATGTTGAAAAACTAATTGTAGATACTATCAATCCCATGTTGGCAGATCATTAAAAAAAGATGGCCAAGGTCAAACGAATCATCCTTGACTTTGTAAAGGATCATTCAATCCCTTGCATTGTTAGGATGACCACAAAAAGGGACATGTTTGATGCTCTAGTCACTCTCTATCAAAGTGAGAACATCAATCAGATACTGCAGTTTCCTACTTTATGACCATCACTAGACTCTGTTATCAGCATGGAGCAATTAGATAGGAGATCAAGGGTGAAGAGCTAGTACCCATCGCATTAAATGGGTTCTCTTGGGGTCTGTGCCTATTACGCATACACATACATGAGTAATCCCAAGAAAAAAAATCTCCTATGATGCAACTTGCCAAACAGCAACCCCTACCATGATCCCAAATGGGCATCCCCAAATGCCTCTCACCCGTTCTTCGGTCAATAAATTCATTTATCTAGCATATTCATCCAATGAAGATGCGGTAACCTATTATAAAGTACATTAACCATTTTTGCATG
This sequence comes from Pinus tabuliformis, assembly GCA_031772625.1. Classification (NCBI taxonomy): domain Eukaryota; kingdom Viridiplantae; phylum Streptophyta; class Pinopsida; order Pinales; family Pinaceae; genus Pinus; species Pinus tabuliformis. Next base: position 477,306,214 of record CM062805.1, on the reverse strand, counting down.
CAAATCCTTTCATTTAATGTTTTTCGCATTCTAGTAAGGATCATGGTTTGAAATTGGATTATAGCCCATGATACTTGGGTTGTATACTCTTTTCCTTACTTCACCTTGGTGGTTATCTTTCTCTCTTGATCCAGTGCAACCTTCCTTATGGTCTTTCTTTCATTGTCTAAAAGGGGCACAAATAGGAGACTTTGATTGCAATAGCATGTCCATGCCATCCATACTTAACAATTGTCACCATTCCTTTTTTCCATCATCCCATCTTTTGATTGGCTGTTGTTAGTTGCTTGTGTTGGTTCATTTTAGACCTCATCCTATGAAAAGAAGGGGCTGAAAATGCCCAAGGTTGATGCAACAATAAAGAAAAGCAAAAAGCCTAAGTCAAATGTCATAATGTAAAATAATGGCAAGGGATGCAAAGCAATCAAAATCCAATTATAGCTTGAGCTCTACCTCCTCTTCTATAGCCACTCGCCCCTAGAGCATCCATGCATATTTCAAAGCAATCAAAGTAAAAGGAACTCTCAAAGAACATCTCACCCAAAATGAAGTGATAAACTGCCCATCATTAAAGGGGGTTATATCATCTTTACATGATAATCAATGAATCTTGTTAAACAAGCCAATTAAAGCACAGAAAAAAGCAAATCAGGGGTTTGGAAAAACAAAGGCAAGGGAAGGTAACTCAAGCAACTAAGCACTCCCTCTACAGAGGCACTCATGGTTGATGCCATTACACAACTTAGTAAAGGATTATAACATCTTTTTTTAAGTAAACCCCAAACCATAACACATATCACTCACACCTATCAATTGAAAGGTTCAGCCTAGGAACTGTTCCTCCTCTTAAAATTGGCAGCACCTAATAGGGTCATGTGATAACCCTTCCATGCCTAAATGTAGCAACTTGAACACAGTAATAGGCTAGTGAAACATTTGAAGATGATAATTGTGTGGAGTTATTTGATGGCTTTGGCATTAAATATGGTCCACATTGATGCTCTTATGGTTCTTGTACCCATGATGTTATCTTACTTGATTCCTTGAGTATGTATTAAATGATGACAGGATCCTTTTAGGGATGGTGTCATGCTTTGCCAACACTTCATAGAGGATGTTCCACCACCTTCCTTGATGACATAGAGTGCGGCAATTTTTAAGAGTGTTGACCTTGTTGATGACCTAGCAATTGTTCCAACTTCAAGACCTTGGACATTGGCTTTCTACACTAAGATGTTGCCTTAGGAACAGGTGCACCAATAAGAAGACAAGATGCCCACAAGTTGGCATTGTACCTTCGTGATGGATGTTAATATTCTCTTGATGGAGATTGATGGTGATTGATGATGGTGATGACTTCAGACCCCCTCGGAGGGGAAATTGCACCTTCTACCTCGATGACATCATGCCTTAGCTTGATGACATCACACTATCATTCTATTTGATGATGACATGAGCATTGGCAAGTTGAAATAGGGCTTGAAAGGGCTATTTTGGTGATGAGACATGGTGAGACATGTCTTATGCGATGAGATATGATACACCTCTTAAGCCATTCATTCCACCCTTTCATGGAGAAACATGCCTTTTGATGATGATGTCACTCAAGGAAGCACTTTTACTCACATATGTGTCCTATATGAGACTATTTTTCTTCCCCTTAATCATATGGAAAACTAGAGACCCTAGGGTAAGTAAGTTTTTTTTCCCTAGTTTGTTTCAATCTAGTTACTGTTGAATTTTTGTAGCTATGGCCAGTCTTCATGATAAATAGAAATGTTCACTTCAAGTCGGCTTCAAAAGAAGGAAAATTTGAATTTTGAATTATGAATTATGAATTTTGCCTCCAAAATGTAAGGTCAGCTCTAAATGATCAAGTCGGCCAACATGGAGTGACACCCATTCGGACACATTAAGATCACTATTTAAAGGCCATTTGACCTCCTCTTGGTATAATTTTGGATCACCATCTTCTATTGGCTCTGTTCACATGTGGGAGCCTAAAGAGGACGAATTTGTGGCAAAATAGAAGGACAAATTGCTAATTTTCCAGAGTCCTATGCTTAGCACAATCACTTATTCCAATTCTTCTTCAATTAGAAATCAATTTCCAAATAAATTTAATCTTCCAAACGCAATAAGCACTTGTAGATAGAACAATAAATCCAATGCACAATAGAAGACAACGAAGAACAATAACAAGAGACACAAGATTTGGTCAAAGACCAGGGAAAAACCCCACAAGGGGGAAAACACCTTCAAAATTCTTCTTCTATTAGATTGTCATCAAATGTTCAACAAAGAGATACAATATTCCAATTCATCAACAAAGAGTCAAAGTCAAAAATCTTTGACTTATCCAACAATCAACTATCCAATATCCAAGAGACGAGCCAAAAATCAAATCTGGTCAACAAGTCAAATCTGCAAATTTGTCAAAGTCAACAGCAGTGAAGGATGTCCTAACTAGTCCAAAATTCAACAGTCAAAACTGCTCCAAAAGGTTTGGTCAACTTGCCAATAAATGTCGCCTTCCTTATTGGTCAAACTTTAGTCAAAACAGCCAAAATTATGCCCTCACATATTCAGTCAAAGTCAAATTTTGACCTACAAAAACCCTAGTTGTAGGTCTACCGTCAATGCTGGTCAAACAGCCCAAAAAAATTTGGTCAAAATACCTTTGATTTCAACCTTCCAAAATAGATCCAAATCTAGTCAAACCAAGTCAATGTTGGTCAAAGGTTGGTGAAAGTCCCAAAACATAAGATGAATTCGGCCAATCAAAAAAGACTCTCTCCTTCGCACTTGTGAAAAGAACCTGCAATTCCAGAGCTATAGGAACCATAAAAGAGAAGAAATGAATGTGATGATGATGCTCCAAAGTGAAGTGGTTGTGCTATATTTATATGTTTCTCAGGGGGTCGACTAGTACTTTTGTGCACATGTGGGTTACATCTTAAAAATTAAATTTTTCCTTGCCTAAATTAAATTCTTCCAAGGGCTGGGGGGGTCTTTCTTGATTAGGAAGGTTGTCCAAAGGAGGGAATTTGTCCCTGAGTTGCCAAATTAACACTCCCTCTGTTGGAATTTCTAAGTCTGACACGTTAGAAACCCTTCATGCACTTTACTGATTTATTCCTATCTACTTGTTCTGTTAATTAACAAGTTATTTACCACGTAAATACTGGAAATAAATACAAACACATGCTCAACACATTACAAATCATCAACTGAAGGAAATAGAAACAAGCACAAAAGTGACACCGTTGTTTTTGGACTAATGTCCCCGAAAAAACCCAATGCGAGAAAATTGGTGCAGCTATCTAAGGGTTTGATTTATTAAGCAGTTTCATAATACAATCTAGGTGCCAAATCTGGCTCACCCAACAAAGAAAAATCTCGGCAATAGTACCTCTCTACTCGGAAGCAAATATTCCAGTTGAAACCCTGGATAAACACTCCGGCAACTCCACAGCTCCAATCTGCCCCACAAAACCCCAGCATCAGCCTCTAGGGACTGCGCCAGCCTCTCTCTAGCCCAGCATTTGCCCAGCGTCACTCCGGCTTGGCCTGTGTCAACCTCTGGAGGCACTGCGTCAGCCCTCTGGCCCTCTGCATCACCCACGCTTGCCCTCTGAGGCATTGTGCAGCTCCTGGTTGCCTCTGCGTGAGCCCTGGCTGGCTCTGCATGAACCCTTGGCTGCTTTTGCGTCCCTCTCTCCGGTTACATGCTGATCCTCCGGTGCTATCTCTGCCTCTCTGCTTTTGTATTCACTACCCCTCAACTGCAACTTTGATCATTCTCTCAACTTTCTTAGCAAACCCAACCCCAGAATGTCGAAATCTTGATCTCTTGGTGTATTCTCCAAGTGACCCTCAAGCCTCCTCTTATATTTTTCTCATTGACAAATCAACAACGGAGATTAAGTACCTAATCAACAGCTAAGATTAATCCAGCTTGATCCATGACTTTTGGACCATTCTAACACAGTTTTATATTAATTCACATTAATATTTTATTTTCCCTAAGTTTAGACTTAGGGACTCCATTAAAAATATTAATTATTTTAATATCTACCCAACTGTTTAGAATCTGCCCAAACCCTTTCTGGGAATTGGAGATCTCATGTGCCTTAGCCTCTCCACCAATTTTCGTGGCTAGAGCACATTTGATGCTACCCCAAATCAACACTCCCTCTTAGTGAGGACTGTGCTCTAGTAATACTCCTCACTAAGCATCACTTTGATCATCTGGCATCGGTCCTTGTGTTGATGCTAGGCCTGTTGCCCAACATTCTCTGCACTATTGCATCCTATACTGCTACCCATGGCCCTGCCACTACCACTGTTGCGTCTGCACTGCAACCCCTCTCATCATGTTGCCCATAGCACTACCACTACTAACTGTTGCACTGCAACTCAGTTACTGAGAAGTAAGTAACTGATCTCCCAACTCTGACGGAGAGGCACTGCCACTGCCACTGTTGCGGCTGCACTTCAACCCCTCTCATCATGTTGCATCATGCTGCCCATAGCACTACCACTGTTAACTGCTACACTACAACTCAGTTCCTCAGAAGTAAGTAACTGATCTCCCAACTCTGACATCTCCATCTCTGTCACTGACAAGTGCTCCCTCTATGACCTTTGCGTTGCTGCAACAACTCCATGCATCTCGCACCGTGGCACACCTCTTTGTGCCATCCTACACTAGTGCAACACTCTCTTGCCTCTCGCACTGTTACAGCCTACTAGCCTCGCGTTGTCCTGGAAATCTTGCATTGTAGCTCCCTCTGTCGCTCCATCTGCATCCGTCTCTACTGACATCGCCAGTACTGCTACTCCTCTTCGGGGCTCCCGTAGCAAGGTCTAATCCAAAAGGTTAGGTACCTCGAGGATCCTGCCCCTCATCGCCTGTAGTCCTCCTGACTACAACTCGATGTCTACCAACTTCTTCTGAAGTGGCACATGAGCACTCATGGCACAATCATCGTCTATCTCCACTTCCTTCTCTGCCCTTGCTGGCGCTGCCTTGGTCTCGGAAGCGTCTCCCTTACTCTTCTTCCTTGGACACTGGGTCGCATAATGACCCAGTTCCCCACAGTGGAAGCATTTGACCTTGGAGAGGTCCTTCTTCTTTCGTTTCTCCTACTTTCCCTCAGACGCTAGGGCAACATCTTCCTCCTCCTCCTCCTTGATTCTGATCCCCTTGTCGCTGCTTCCCGCCTTGCTCAGCCTCCTGATCTCTTCTTGGCGAAGAGCAGCCTACATTTCCTCCCAATCTGGAAGGGTCACCCTGCCTAGTATACTCTGGACAAACACCTCCCACTCTTTTGAGATTGTGTTTAGGGTTGTTCTCACCATCAATTCTGGAACCGGCGTTGCCCTTATGGAAGTCAGTTGATCCTGGATCTCCTTCAATCGACCGAGGAATGGGTCGATCTGTTCTCCCTTCTTCATTTGGTATGATCACAGCTGATTTTCTAGTAGCACCTTCCTCTGCACGGAAGTATGCTGATACAACTTGGTCAGGGCCTCCCACATCTCCTGTGTCGTGCTTCTCGGCAATATGTTGTACTATATGATCCTTGACCCCGTCAAGGATGATACTCTTAGCCCTTGCCATTGCATCCTTGTACTTGTCGTTATCAGCCGGGTCAACTGGGATAGCTATAGTCCTCAAGGCGAAGTGCTTGACACGATTCCTGTCTAGTACGGATAAGATTTTGGCCTTCCAAACTACGAAGTTTGAGGCTCCGTCCAGTCTGTCCTGGTCTCTTACTCCGTGTAATGCCATTTCGTTGCTCCTCTACTTCTCTCCTGGAAGTTTTTGGTATGACTCCTCTAAGCCTAGATTTCCCTCCTGGAAACCCTACTGCCAATGTCAAGATGCCCCTCTCCAATCGTCTATGCAACTGCAACACTGATCTGGATTCCTTGGCTAGAAATCCACCTCGGCAGCAACTCCCTCTACCTTGGTCTTGCCCTATTAGGTACAGTTTTGAATACAGTACCCCACCAACTCCACTCTGCAACTTACCCATAGCCTCCTAAACCCCAGCAAACTGAAGGTTAGAGCTCCAAGACTCTGCATAATCCCGGCACCAGCAAATCAGCCTCCTCAACCAACTACGTCAGCCCTCCTGGCCTCTGCGTGAGCCTGCCTTTGCTTCCCTCAGCCTCTGCGCTACCTCTTACTGGCTCAGTCTTGATGACGCAGGCACTGCGTCACCCCTTCCTTGCTGCTACTCTGCTAAGAACAGCTTCTGTCACTCGGGACAATTGTTTTCTATTGTTGTTGCTCTGTTTGGCTGATGTCCTCAGTTCTCCTGTGATCTGCAATGTCGCTCCAATACTATGTTGGAATTTTTAAGTCTGACACGTTAGAAATCCTTCATGCACTTTACTGATTTATTCCTACCTACTTATTCTGTTAATTAACAAGTTATTTACCATGTAAATACTGGAAATAAATACTAATGCATGCTCAACACATTACAGATCATCAACTAAAGGAAATAGAAACAAGCACACAAGTGACATCGTTGTTTTTGGACTAATGTCCCCGAAAAAACCCAATGCGGGAAAACCGGTGCAGCTATCTGAGGGTTTGATTTATTAAGCAGTTTCAGAATACAATCTGGATGCCAAATCCGGCTCACCCAACAGAGAAAAATCTCGGCAATAGTACCTCTCTACTCGGAAGCAAATATTTCGACTGAAACCCCGAATAAACACTTCGGCGACTCCACAGCTCCAATCTGCCCCACGAAACCGCAACGTCAGCCTCTCTCTGGCCCAGTGTTAGCCCAGCGTCACTCCAGCTTGGCCTGTGTCAGCGTCTGAAGGCACTACGTCAGCCCTCTGGCCCTTTGCGTCACCCACGCTGGCCCTCTAAGGCACTGCGCAGCTCCTGGCTGCCTCTGCATGAGCCCTGGCTGGCTCTGCGTGAACCCTTGGTTGCTTCTGCGTCCCTCTCTCCGGCTACTGCGCTGATCCTCTGGTGCTATCTCTGCCTCTCTGCTTCTATATTCACTGCCCCTCAACTGCAATTCTAATCTCTCTCAACTTTCTCAGCAAACCCAACCCTAGAAAGTTGAAATCTTGATCTCTTGGTGTATTCTCCAAGTGACCCTCAAGCCTCCTCTTATACTTTTCTCGTTGACAAATCAACGGCCGAGATTAAGTCCCTAACCAACAGCTAAGATTAATCTAGCTTGATCCATGACTTTTGGACCATTCTAACACAGTTTTATATTAATTCACATTAATAGTTTATTTTCCCTAAGTTTAGACTTAGGCACTCCATTAAAAATATTAATTATTTTAATATCTCCCCAACTGTTTAGAATCTGCCCAAACCCTTTCTGGGTATTGTATTAATTCACAATTTATTTTCCCTAAGTTTAGACTTAGGGACTCCATTAAAAATATTAATTATTTTAATATCTCCCCAACTGTTTAGAATCTGCCCAAACCCTTTCTGGGTATTGGAGATCTCATGTGCCTTAGCCTCTCCACCAATTTTTGTGGCTAGAGCACATCTGATGCTACCCCAAATCAACACCCTCTCAGCTAGGGAAAAATTTTTCACTGCATCATGAATCTCATCTCAAAAATCTCGTCATCGTCATCACTAGACCAAGTCATATCTCGTCTCTGCTCATCGCTACTCATTTGCTGAACATTCTGGAATCTAAAGAAGAAAAATCATCATAAGGGAGCTCAAGCTACCACCCTATATCCAATGACAATAGGCAAGATACAACTTACCAAGCAAGGATCACATCCATCCTATCGTCTAATGACAATGGGCAAGATACAACTTACTATGAGAGATAAGGATCACATCCATCCCATTATCTGTCGATCTTCCCATCTTGACCCTCAAGAGTCAAGTGGTAGAACACCTGCATCCCAACACTTGAGCGAGATACCACTTGCCATGAGAGGCAAGGATCACAACCATCTCAACTATCCTCACCCATTGGCCAGATGGGTGGCAATCAATGTTGAAATTTTGATGTTCTATGTTGCGACAATTACTTATTCCAAAACTTATTTCTTTTGCAATATTAATTAAGCAATTGTAGATAGAACATACACCATATAAACCATATGCAAAATAGAAGACAACCAAAAACACAAGTAGACACAGAGAATTTAGGTCCAATGACCAGGGAAAAACCCAACCATATTCTTCTTCTATTAAAAATCAAATGTTCAGTGAAGATACAGAGTACAATGAGAGATCAAGAGAATGAGTAAGTTCACCCAAATTTGAACAAGTTGTAGCGTGAAGATCATTGGTAACAGCAGTAGATGCACACACTGAATCAACCTTCCCCTCAATTGAATCAACACTAATACAATGAATCAACGTTGGCTCGCCAAGTTCTGCTCTTACTCTCCAAGTCTCTCTCTCACAATCTTCTTCAACTCTCTCCAACTCTCTCTCAAGTTCAAATTCTTCTTTCACAATACACTAGTGAGGGGAGAAAGAATGAGGCACATATATATATAGGAGGAGCAACGAATCCATGCCATAAAAGAGAAGTAACTCACATGCCAAGAGGAAGAGTGACATGCCCATTTAGAAAATTTCACTCATGCCATTAAGGAGGTACACATGTCTTTCTAACTTATACTTTTAAAAGAGTTGGTAACATATGCATTTAAGAGTGCGTAAGAGGAATCTTTTATGACATGCTTTAATGACAACGTAAGAGAGTGTAAGAGCATTAATGAGAGTGTAAGAGGAATATTCCATGCCAATAATGAGTGTAAGAGAACATTATTGAGAGCCATGATTGAGTGACTTGAATTTCTTTTTAATATTGATATAATATTATCATAAGAATAATAATATAATATTAATGATAATATTGATGATTAAGTCGAAATTGAACTATTAGGATTGATTGATGATCAGAAGGGATTTTCCATCAACAATACTTGATTATTGGTTGATGCAAGTTGATTTACCATTTTTGGAAAGTCATACTTGAGACTTTCTATTTTTAAAAATTCATCTCTACGCTGCGAAATTTTCAACAATCCCAACAAGCCCGGCTTGTGGTTAGGATGCATATTAGGGTATACTCTATCTAGTCCAAACATGATAGGGCGAGATACCCAACTTGCCATAAATGGAAAGGATCACACACACCCTATGGTGACAATAAGCGAAATACTACTTACCGCAACGAGTAAGGATCACAACCATATTACTGTCCAGAGATCGCTCAACCCCAGGAGCTCCCAAGCTCAATTCATCTCCCTATGAGCTCAAACGGGGGGAAGAGCATAGCTCAATGTCCTCATTCAACCAAGACCCTTTCCCGAGAGGGTCACATCCATCAGACCAAGTTGCTCTCGAAAGACCAAGATCTTCCCTTTCGGCAAAGCCTTGGTAAGTATGTCAACTATCTACTCGTCAATCGAAATGTGATGGGTTCTTACAGCTCCTCTTTGCACCATGTCTCGAATATAGTGATCCCCGATCTCAATATGCTTGGACTTGTCGTGGAACACAAGATTCTCTGTCAATCGGATCCCACTCTTGTTGTCACAATATATCATTGTTGTATTCAATACCTACTCAAACAACTCTCCAAAGAGCTTTCTCAACCATACTGCCTCACACCTAACCATGCTCGCAACAATGTGCTCTGCCTCGGTCATGCTAAGGACAACGAACTTTTGTTTCCTACTCATCCAAGATATCTTACTCTCTAAGTGGAAAAACGAATTTTGGAGAAAATGGTCATTCCCAAGGAAGAATTAAATTGACAAACCCAATTCAAAAGCAAAAAATTACAAGAAATTCCTTTTGGGTCCAATTAGTTAAGGAAACTTCGTGGGTTCAAAAGAAGTCAAATTTTCAGAGTCCTTCATCAAGGAAAAAAACAAATTTTTATCAAAAATTAAGCTTATGGACCACGGTGATTAAGTCAAAAGTGAATTTTTGAGGAAAAAATGTCAAATTAATATTCTTTGGACCAGGAAAAAGGGAATTATTATGGAATTTGAGTTTCTTCATCAAAGTCAAAGGACGGGATTTGATTTTGGCATGGATCAAGCAACAATTAGTCATTATTCTCCAAGATCAAGTCAAAATTGTGCAACTTCTTGAACCTAGTCGCTTTCCACTTAGAGGGGGATCTAGAACTCTCAACTTTTCTATAAATTGAGCCGAGGCTCCTCATTGTGACCTCTTTGATCTTCAGATCACTATACTCTGGCTATCAACTCTTGAAGCTCTCTATTTTGGTAATAAAGCAAAAAGTATTTGGGGTTACTACTGTGGTGTTTTTCTTCCATGGACATGGTAATATTGTTTCATTGAGCTTTTAATTTCTACTTGTGCTTATATTCATTATGTTTATATGCTTTTATAGAATCATCAGTGTATAGCTATCTTGCACTATTGATTGGATCTAAAGAATGCTTTAGGATTGGATGTGGCTAGTCATTTTCGGTTAAACTACTACGACTTCCTTCCATTGTATTTTTCTTATCTCATATAGATCTAATGAAATTCTTTTAAATTGTGTAGAAAATATTTGATTGAAATAGATCTCAAGCATGAGGGGACGTTTTCGGCTAAGCCATCCCACTCTTGAGCATTGAAGTGGAAGAACCCACTCTATTTTCCTTACAGATTTATCTAACTGATTTTTATTGCATGTTTTCTAGATTTAGGCTTAAGGAAAATCATTTACTTTATTTACTTGTCTAAATTAAAGAACTTTCATTAATAGATCCGCTATTAAAGAGCTTATTTTTGTAAATTTGTAAATATATCTTGTAAATTTTAATTTTGTAAATCTTTTTTTAGCCCTTGTATATATTTTATATTTTGTATATATGTTTGTCTTGGGTTTCTTTATATTTTGCTTGCAGATCTTAAAGGAGAAGGCAAAGGGTTCGATTTCCATCATTAGATCTATTTGTTTGAAGGCGGACCCATTCAAAACTTGATAAGGAAATCAAAATTTTTTAAGCCATTTCCCTCCTCTACATAAGCGGCCAAGGTTTGAAAATAACATATATTTTTTGGGGGGTCCATTCACTGTTGCTTCAAAGCGAAAGGGTTTCTAACCCATCTCTTCCTTTAAAAGTTAAAACCAAATCTTTTTTAAAGGAATTCTATTTCAAACCTTTTGCAAATTTTATTCGAAGATTTACAAAATGGTTTTGAAACAAATTTGTGGATCAAAAAAAAAATGAGTTCTCTTCAAAGGGAGATATTTATAATTTTTTTGCAAATTCTTCTGATGTTTTCGATGGGGTCTGACATTACGTTTTTTGCAGGAACAGAGGCATAAATTCGTTAGAGAAAACGTGCCCTTGAAACCCTTTCCTTCATTTAATTTAAAAAGGATTTTCATAAAAACAAAAACAAAACAAAAAAATCAAAGCCGCAAGGGTTTCTAAGAGAAAATCAATTAATTTTAAGGATTTCTCCATTAAAACTTTGGAAAGGAACTGACCATTGGATGATAGTCCTTCATGACTATTTTGCTAGAGAAAGTCGCAGTCTTTTTTGGTGAGCTGTGAGATTCTCATTTCAGGCTTGGTCGTGAGGTTCTGAAGCCACAATTGTCATTTACCTAGCCATAAGATCTATTTGTAGTCTTTTCCTTGAACGAGAGTCCACAAGGTCCGTAAGGATTCTCTAGTGTGAAGCAATTCCAGATCTTTAGCAACAGTTCCATGAGAAAGAATCTATATAAACGGAAATTTTTCAAAAGTTGATTCATGAGAAATTAATTGTTTACAGACTTAGGTAGCCTTTAATTTTTCCAAGGTTCCTCTTAACCCTATCAAATTCTCTCTTGGCTTGGACTAATTGTTTACAGAGACTTCTACCACCAAAGGAGCTTTACTAAAATGAGCAATATGCAAGGGCCAATTTGGTGAGACTAGCAGTGGGCATACATCAAACCTATTTATGATCATAGCAACAAGAAGTTATGCCTTCTTTTGCATCAGACACCCCTGGCCCCTTCACTGAATGCACAACAGTCCTAGTGATTTATCAGGGACATCCAACTAAGATTAGGTTTGCCAACAGCAGCTTCACAGATAAGAAATGCCCTATTTGCTTCAAAGTTGAGTCACTCAAATATATTTCATGGGAGTGCCAGTTTGCTTGATAGTATTAGAAAAAACTTAAAAAGTTGCAGAAATTCTCATATATGTTTCAGGGCACTATTCATTATTAAGCAATTCTGTTAGCTGATTCCAACTGGCTCACCCCCTCACTTTTGGCTTACATATGACATTGTATTCAGATTGCAGCTATGTTCTCTCTTTTGAAATGCATTGTAAGTGTATTTTAATGGTTCTATTAGTACTGTTTTCCTTATTTCAAAAGCTGTGGCCAGATGAGGCATGTCCTCAGTTAAGGCCAAAGGCTTTCAGCTCATTAGAGATGCTAAAAGTGTACCTTTAACTGCATATTCAGACTTTATTGCAACCTTGACTGCAATAACGTAGCTGCCTCATTGATTGTATATATTATTTCCTGATTGTACATGTTATTTTGTAATAAAAAGAAGCAATATACCTCAAGAAAGAATATTTTAATAAGATACTAATAACGTTATCATAATATTATAGCTTTATACTATATAGCTTCATCGTATCCCAAATCATTTTAAAGAATTATAATCACCACATCCATCCCCATATATATATATATATATATATATATACAACTTAATTTGAAAAGCATCTATAGTGGCAAGGATAAAAGGAATCAGAAAGGATGATATATAGCCAGTTCCCTAATAACAAGCTATTACGATCAATTATACTGGGCTCCAGTGAGCGGGATACTAAATATCCACAGTTTCACAAAGACAATAACTAATATAACCTGAGGGACAAAACTCATGGAGAGAATAAATGCATTAAAAATCTTTCACAAAAAATATTTTCAATTGATGAGGAGTCAGGACAAACTTTTAGAGTCAAAACAACAGTAATATCATCAAACAGGAGCGATTTTTTTGGGATTGCAATTAAAGATCCATCGAGTCTGAAAGGTATGGTGAAGATCTGCAGCATCAAAGGATCTGAGACGTCGGTGATCTGGGGCGATGAAGGGCGTAAGACGATGGCGAGGATTTGCGATAGAGGATCTGCGAAGGGAGTGAGGGTCAGCAACTCACTCCTCCAATACGATGTGAATCAGATCTCTGTTCGTATACAAGGAATGGAGAAAGTTAGGGTTTTGCAGCTCTCCGCAGCCAAGAAGATTGACGACATTGGGTCTGTGTCCCTAGTCCAGATCACTGAAGAACAGATCCGAAACTTTGGTTCTGTGCCGGATGGATTCGGACACCATGGTAATCGGGATCTCCCCCCAAATTCTTATGGACATCAGATCCGCTATCTTCATTGTCTGCGAAGGCGATTTCTTTACCATTCGCGAAAGAGGGGAATTTTTATTTTATAATCAATTTATTGTACTGGCATAGATATTCACCCGCAGAGCCGCGTCAATGCACACTAGGAACTCCCCTTTGCATTGCATTGTTTTGGATATATGCACCCACGACCACACTAGCCTGGTGATCTCATTTAAATGGGATTTATCTATTTGACGTAGTCTTTGGCCTTTTCGCCCAGGCACCACCAGCAAAGCAGACATGCTGCATCAAGCTCGGCCCTCTCTGTGGCTCGGCCCTCTTTCGTTAGGCCCACAAAGCAGACTTCACTGCAGGTTTCAGAGACGCCACCTTCTGCTCCCCTAGATCAAGAAGCACTGGAAGAATAGAACATCGTACAAATTTTCATAAAAACCCTTGCTGGTAAATCAAGAACAGTTTGGGCTACCCATCGCATCTACAAAACTTGATCTATGATGGCAAATCTCTGCAGGATGATCGGAATCTTGAAGAATACAACATTCATTTGGCAGTCACCATCATCTTAAATCTGCGACTGAGGGGCGGTGCAGTGTTGATTTTTGGTAGCACCAAATGTGCTCTAGCCATGAAAATTGGTGGAGAGGCTAAGGCACATGAGATCTCCAAGACCCATAAATCGTTTGGGGAAATTCCACCCAGATGGAGAGATATTAAAATAATTAATATTTTTAATGGGTTCCTAAGTCTAAACTTAGGAAAATTAAAATATTAATGTGTATTAATATAATATGGGTGAGAAAGTTCTAAATAACGAGGATCAAGCCAAATCTAATCTTAGTCGTTGATTAGGGACTTAATCTCAGTCGTTGAATCGTCAACAGGAAAAGTATAAGAGGCTTGAGGGTCAGTTGGAGGCACACCAAGTTGATCAAGAATTCGATTTTTTGGGGCAGTGTTTGCTGAGAAATCGGGCAGTTCGGCAAAAGGCCGAGAATACATAGCAGAGAGGCAGAGAGAGTGTCGGAGAGAAAGCACAGAGCCTTGGAAGGTTGACGCAGAGGCTGAGTAGGCCAGTGCAAAGTACGCAGAGGGCCAAGAGGCTAACGCAGGCAACGCAGAGGGCTGCATAGCTGACACTGCGCTGAAGAGGCTACACTGTGGTGTTTTCATGGGGCAGACTAAGAGTTGGGGGGCAGATGCAAAGTCGTAGAGAGTGACGCAATCCCTGGAGGGTGACACGGGTCCAAAAGGAAGCTTGGAGCAGTTTTTGCTGTCCAGCTAAGGAACAGTCGAAGTCACTGTGGGGCTCATCATCCAGTTGCTGATCAACCGGAATATTTGTCTCCGAAGCAAGGTACTTCTACCAAGGAAAATCTTTGAAGGGTGAGCCATTTTTGGCACCCTAGTTGTATTCAAAAAACTGCATAATAATAAAACCCTCATATCTGCTGCACCGGTTTTCCCGCATTGGGTTTTTCCGGGGACGATTGTCCAAAAATAACGGTGTCCCTTGTGTTGTCTCAGCTTATTTCAATTGTTGATCTGTATATTTGTGAAGGTTGCTATTGTGTTTATTTTGATGTTTATATGATTAAATAACTTGTTAATGTAAAAAACAAGTAGGAGATAATAAACCAAAAATACCAGTAGGGATTTTTGATGTATTAGATTTAGAAATTTCCACATGCAGCAGGATCAAGTAAGACAAAGACAGTAGGTGGGATTGTCGGATCTAGTTTACCCAAAGGTACAGAACCAAACCAAGAACATATCAAGGGTGGTCTCTCCTACAAAAACATTCTACAAGGGGAACCAACAACTACAGCAAAGACAGAACAAACACTCAACACTCCCAATCCCTACATAGTAGAACAAGTGAATTATGTCCCAGAATTGGTCATAGAGATTCCAAAAACAAATGATCTTTACATAGCCTTTGCAACCCAAGCCATCATCTGCAGATTTAACAGCTTCTGGCCAAAACCAATGGATCTTGTCCATTGGATATTCACAAATTGGACAACAAACTATGAAATTCATCTTTGTTCCAAAGGATTTTTCATCGTAAAGTTTGCATCATCAGAGGATCGAGAAATTGTACTTCAGGAATGCCCATGGTTCTAGGGATCAACAGGACTTTTTATAACCCCATGGTTCCCAAATTTTGCTGCAAATACCATGCTTGTATCAAAAATGTCGGTGTGGGTTAGGCTTCATAACCTTCCCCTACACTTTTGCCATGAACAAGTGTTGGAAGGCATTGGGAATATTGAGAAGTGTTTTCAGTGAAAATCACATCAAAATTCATTTGTCGACGCGTTTCGAACCAACAAGTGTGATTCATCGTCAAGACAAGATGAAGAACTAGATCATGGCTACAAGTTAAATAGAGAGAACAGATCATTCAATGGCTAGGAAAAACATCTATTATTGACCAAGGAAATGGCTACAATAGACTAGGCAACAACTATATTTGACTTGACCAAGAGATAGGGAAAGGAAAATTAATTGGTTAATTAATTAATTAATTAGTTTGTTAGATCTATTTATTTCCTTGAACTTAAACTAAGATTAAAACCTAATAAATTAATATACTCTATATTATTTTAAAACTATATAAACTATAGGAATTATTATAGGATATATAAATGATTATTAATTAGATAACTTAGTTAAATAGTTGACTAATTAAATAAGTTTATTTATTTAACTATATATGTAACTAAATATGTAGTATTTTCTTCTAACTAAAAGCTAAATAAAAATAAAATAAAATTATGTTAATTCTATTATATGAAGAATGTAAATATTTATAATTAATTAGATAATTCGATTATGAAATTTATATATTTTAATCTAATAATGGGAAAAATAGGGATTAAACCTAATTGTTTAGTAATCAATCAAATAATTAGTTTATATGTTTATAATTATTTCAATTATGTTTAAGTATAAAATATTATTTATTTATATATCATGTTCAATAAATTTAAGGTGTAAATTAATTTAAAACTTAAATTAAGAATTATAACCTAATAACAAAAAACAACTTATTTTCAATAAAATATAAGATAACTAATTTGAATAAAATATTAATAATATTACTAAAATACTGAAAACAAAAAAATAATATATATATCAGAAGCAAAGGGGAAAACAACAATCCATAAGATGAGGGAAAAACCAAAGAAGAAATCAATAAAAAGAGAGAAACAGGGGATGCGGGCTAGGAGGAAAGGGCAAGGATCCAACAGCTGCTAATCTTCCATTCATCATCCTTGTTGAGATTGCTCGTCCTCCTTTCAATTTCTATGGCCTCCCTAAACTTCCGGTGATGAAAAGGCGCAATTTTGGCAATTACTCGGGCCTCCTCAATACAAATATGATGCTTAGTCTTCTCCGCGTGATCTGCCAGCGCTGAAGACCGGGTCCTTCCATGTTTGATGTCGGTTGAGTGCTCATGGATCCTCTGATTAATAGAGGGCCCAGTTTCACCAACATAGGGGGTCCCCATAGGAACATGGAATAACATAAACACCTTTCATGTCCTTGGGGTCAACTGGGTCTTTTACAGATCTTAGGGAGCTATGAATGGTGTTAAGGGGTCTAAAGGTTGAGGGAACATTATGCTTCCTAAGGATCCTCGCAATCTTGTCAATGGTCCCCTAGATGAAAGGGAGATGAACCCCTGAGATTCGATCTTTAGGTTCTTTCTTAATCTTGGGTCCTCTGCTAGCTTTAAGGAAAGCTTTCAAACCTTAATGCCTACTATAAACATTATTAACAAAAACATTAAGGAGATGGGCTTTCTCTTTATCAAGATTCTTTTTATCAGAGATTCTCAACGCACGAGTAGCTAGCGTGTTGAGAACACCCAACTTTTGAGCAGGGAAATGATGAGAGTTGGCATGAAAATACTGCTCAGTATGAGTTTTCTTCCAAAACACTTGGTGGGAGAAAGAACCGTCATCATTCTTCGAAATGATAACACCAAGGAAAGGCAGGCACCCATCAATTTCTTGCTCCATAGTAAACTTTATGGAGGAGGATTGATTGTTGAGATGCTGGAAAAATAGATCTGACTCTTCTTGGCCATGAGACCAAAAAACACCAGTGTCGTCCACAAATCTCTTCCATAGCTTAGGCGGGAGACAGGCTGAGGCCAAAGCTTTGGACTCAAAGTCTCCCATAAAAAGATTAGCGACAACCGAGGACAAGGGGGAGCCCATGGCAACTCCGCAAGTCTGCACATAGAATTCCCCTTCAAAACAGAAAAAAGTGGAGACAATACATAAAGACAGGCACACAAAGAGTGGAGGAACGAATCTATACTTTTGCTCAAATATGCATAGAAGTGGACCTTAGTAAATGCATGCCAGATCGCATACAATTGATACACAACAAGCAGAACTGGACTCAGTTCCTAGATTTCGAGAACACAACCTTTAGATGCAGAACATGCCGACAAACAGGACATCTACAAAACATGTGCCCTGATGCCAAGAAAGAATCACGAAGAAAGAAGAAGCCAGGAAAGCAGCCCAAAGGATGGCAATTTCCCCCAAATGAGTCAGATGAGGAAGAGGATGATGAAAAGGCTCCCATTCCCACTCAGAATACTCAAGAAAAAGAAGGAAAGGATGAAACAATACAAGAACAATCTGATCTACAGGTCACTTCAACACAACTAGCAAGGATACCTGAAGCAAAGGATACTAGTGGATTCAAATGTCCTCATGCATCTGAAAATTCTGATTCAGACAAGGAAACTTCAAGAATAGAAGAAGGAAATCAGCTCGCCATTGTATCCTCCACGCCATCTCAAGGAGAATGGCGAAAGGTTGAAAAGAAGAAATGGAGAAAAGTTTAACATTTTCTCTTCATGTTGATTTTTTTGTATGAACTCATGATCATCAGTCTTTGACTAGATGATGGAATGCTTTCAAGCATCTGCAACATGTAATTTTGTTTTCACTAATAAAATTACGATTTTTCCTTGGGAAAAAATCATCAAACAGGAGCCTCAAAATACCTGCGGATCTGCATACCTTTTAGAGAAACCCCACTTACCTTCTAACAACACATAGCATGCATACCATTGAATATATAGAAAAACACAGGAGAAAAACAAGGTGGTAATTTATTGTGTTCAGCAGAAATAGCTTCAATAATTTGTCAGAAACAGGATTATTAATACAAGAACCTAAAACAAAATATCTGGCCTGCATTAAATGCTACACATACTATAAATGAAAAATTGTAACCTTACAACTGACAACACTCTATGCTATGAATGTCCTCTAAATTGTAATCATGTTCCTAACAAAGATCTTATACCACAATTGTAGATAAAATCAATATCACAAGATCTCAAGAAAATAGAAATCAGGAAACACATCTCTAGCATAAATTCTACTAAGAAAAGGACAGTGAGATTGAAGTCAAACCAACAAAAAAGCAAATGCAGAATAGAATGTCCAACATTTTGCTTTAAAAAAAGACTTTGAAAGACAAAGTCCATTTTTCACAAATATATTCAAGCTTGAATTCTGCATAAAATAACCTGGGCACTAAGGGATTTGATTGCCTCCTTTGCAGCTTTACATTTGCGAGATTCTGCAGCAGCCAAAGACATAGCCTCTTGTGCTTGCTTTGCTGTCTGTTGTAACTCTGCTTCTTGTTGTCTGCATCTCTGTGTCAAGTTCCCAACCTAGACAGGCCAAATACAAAAATTATCAATTTATCTCACTGTTCACATGGTATACAGACCCAGATTTTGAAAGCGTACAAGTTGAGAATGAAATTTACTTCCATAAGCAGCTTATAAAGTTAATGAGCTACCTGGTCCCGCAAATTCATAATCTCCTGAGTCATAAGTGTATTTGTCTTCGTAAGGCCATCAACAAGAGTTTTGGAAGAAGCAAGGCCTGCCATAGAAGGAGTAGGTGTTGCAGAACGAGGTGGACTGGGTCTCCTTGAGAATGGAGAGACAGCTCGTGAAGTGTTTCTAGACTGTGGAAGGGAAAGAAGTGTTTTTGATAGTTGTGGATCAACTGAAACCAAAAACTTAATATCCTTTAAATTTGGCAAAGCAGTGCCAAGGGAAGCTCGATTTGAAGCTGATGTATCAGACTTCTTACCACTCTTAGTTTGAGATTTTGCTTCTGGAGGAAGCCCCTGTGTTTTTGAATTTTTTGTTTCTGGCCTATCTGATCTATCTATGTTGTCATTTGGACGCCTTGGTATCATATTTCTTTTATTGTTATTTGATACCATAGCTAGTTCCAATGCTTTCTTCAATTTGATAAAACAAGAATCACATACACGATATGGTTTATTTGGATTGGGAGCAAGTGCAGCTCTCAAAGCCTTTTTAGAACTACATGAATGGCAGTGTACCAATCCACAATTATAGCAGTTGTGACGCTTTCTGGTGAATCCAAATGACTGCCTGCATCCTGAACATACTGATTGATCTGCACCTGATACCCACTTGTGAAGACATATAGCTGTCGTAAAAGTGGAGCCACATGCAATGTCCTTAACATGCTTGTCTTTCAACGCCTCAACCAGTGTAGGTGTCTTACGATCTTCCACATCTCCATGACCCAATCTTCCATTGGCTCCTTTTCCCCAAGTATAAACCTCATTTTTAGATGTCAGAGCCGCTACATGATATGCTCCACAAGCTATCTGTTCGACAGTTTCATTTGCCAGCTTTCCTTCCACCAGACAAGGCTGCTTGCCATCAGATTTGGGGTTTCCAAGCTGACCATAAACAATACTACCCATGGTAAAAACCTGACCTGCTGTCGTCAAGCCTACAGTAAGACTATGCCCACATGCAATTTGCCAGAAGTTATAATCTATGAGTGTTGGCACACAAGTTGGTACAAGCTTTGTCTCTCTGTCTCCATGTCCAAGCCGACCTTTATCTCCATCACCCCATGTGAACAATTTTCCTGAGCAACAACCAGCACTAGAATGTGCTACCATGACTTCCACAATCGCAGCTGTATGCCACACACCACAAGCAACACCAACAGCTCTTAAACCCTTCAGAGACTCTACTTCCTTGGGGTATGACACACTTTTACAATCTCCATGCCCCAATACTCCAAAGGTTCCATCCCCAAATGTAAACAGCTGCCCAGTCGAACTTACTAATGCAGTGTGCCAAGGTCCACAAGCAATGGAAGAAACTTGGATTCCATCTAGAGGACCAGATATCTTCTTTGGTATCCAATGACTCACATCATTCCCATGTCCTAGGAGACCAAGGTGACGGCTACCATCGCCCCATGTGTACAACTCACCAGTCATGGTAACTGCACATGTGTGATATTCACCACAGGCAACAAAATCAACAGCATTGTTAGCTAAAGTTTCAACAAGCTGTGGTTGCCAAGCATCTGAGCACATTCCATGACCAAGACGGCCTCCACACTCCTCTCCCCAGGTAAAAACTTCCCCTTGTCTTGTAACAAGAGCAGCATGTCTAACTCCACAAGCAATATGATGGACATCTAAAACCAATGCAGACTCTAATGGCTTTGGTAGAAGTGCATCTGTGTTTGGAACTGGAAAATTGGTGTCTTTTTCAACAGCACCTCCCAAAACACCATCCCAGGTTCCCTCACCCCAAACATAAACATCCCCCAGGGCATCATAATCATCTTGACCAGAACCTTGACTTGAAGAACTAGGGGCACTTGAAACACTAACTCTGAAAGCTTCTGAAGAAATGCCTTTCGCTTGCATCTTTATACAATCTTAAACCGCATCTCAGCTTGTTGAATGTTAAAATACGTTGATGAGAGGAGATCTGTTCCTCATACCCAGACTAACTGACTTGTTTAAATAAATTCTGCTCAAGTAACAACAAGAGCTCCCACTTGGTCTATGGATCTTAGAATCTCCGTTTTCCTAACCAGTAAACATAAACACTGTCAGTAACAAAGGCAAATCAAGGTAATAACGCAATATTACATCATAGTGTTCACTAAAACACCCGCCTGTGAACATGATAAACAATCTGAGTGATGTCTATACAAAGGATTATACCAGCAGTTTTACTCCCACCCTTAAGACTCGAGGAAATAAAATGTGGATGTGAAAATGGGCAGAGAAGAATAAAGCTGCTAACAAAAATGTAACATCAAAGACATTCCGTACGACATGAGATGACTGAAACTAAAACTTCATGTTCAAATATTAAACACCTACAGAAATACTTCTTCAGAACTTTCATAAAAGCATCAAAGACTTCACAAAACAAAATAAAATAAGTATCGATTTATATTGTTATATATAACGAAGAAACAAAAAAACAAAAAAAACACAATTAAAGTTTATCTTGAGTGGTCTGAATGATTAAATGGAGAGGGATTGGAGTTTTGCGAAGGGTTGGCAGGGGATGGAAAACATCCCGCGGGCCACTCTCATTGAGGTAAAGTATATGCAGAGCATTGATTTCTTGAATCTGCATATGTCGAAATCCCAGTTTATTGCGGTAGATCTGAGTCAAATCCCCTCAGGTCTGGCTAAGAGACACAGCCTTCAGATCGGAACCGATCTGTCCAAAATAAGGTTTTTCCCCGATCGCTGGAATGGGTGGAGGGGTCTGAAGTATCGGTTCAATCCCAGAGAGCCCATGATCGCAGAACCAATGTTCCATGCTCAGATCGTTCTTTTTCTACACTCTCTGATCCCCTGAATCGACCAGATCTGATAGATCAGGAGCAGGGTTTAAGTTCGAAAGAGGAGAGGACGTTGTAGATTTTCATAAAAAGTTAAAATCATTGGCTGGTAGATCTATTTTAATCTGGGTCAATGACGAGGATTTAGTGGAGAATGTCAAACACAAGATACAGCAGCGGGAGGGAATTCCAACAGCTGCCCAAAAGCTCATCTCAGGAAGCAAAATCCTTCAGGACAGGAGGTCCCTCAAAGAATACAACATAAGTAGAGGTACACCCTATCTTTGGTGTCTGTTTTACTTGGAGGATCAGGACCTGGGCCCAAAGTTATCAGAACTGGACCGGTCATTGAACCGGTAGACCCCTAGACCAGGAACCGGTCTGAAATGGACGGAAACCAGTAAAAATACTGGACCAAAAAAACCGGTCAACCAAAAACACACAAAAATATTCAAATTTTAAAGAAAACCACATTTATTCATGTGCATCCATATGAATCCAAACCATTTATACACAAATATGCAAAAGTTCTCATTTATAGAGCATTTAAGGGTGCACATAACCAAAATAACACCGAGTGCAATCCATATTTGAACCAAAAATACATCAAAAAACAAGAACTACATGGCCTCTAGCATCCAAAAAAGTCATGCTACAACAAATACCTACATATCATCAAAATCTTAGCCTATATTGGGATCTCCATCATCAATATCACCCTCTAATAAGCATTAAAATAAGATAAAAGACACTTAGCATGTCAATTCAAGATTTTGTTTGAGTGATGGGTACATTTTTAGTAGGATATTGATAGAGGAGTTCAACAAACAATGTCACTAACATCAAAGTACATAGAGGGATTGGTGCTCTTGATTAAATGCTAGTTATATACCCTGATACATAACAAAACCCAATGTAAACATTGCAATCCCTCCAATCTTGAAATCCTGAAAAGCTGTTAAGTCTACTGGATTTTGAGTGAGATTTAAAATTCTACTTTCTCCATATGAAATCCAATAATGTCAGAACCACTCTCAAACATCTTGAGTCATTTCATAGTAATGTTAAAAATTTATGTAAAATGATGAAAATGAAAGATAAAAGAGAAAATCACAATAATATGAATTGCATAGCAATAGTACGTGTTGAGAAATCTAGGGCATAAATAGTTAAAAGATTTCTTTGCTTGATAATTGCTTGTGATATAGTTTTACTTCTTAGCTTATAGTTTTTCCTTCGCTATGTTATTATTGTGTTCTTTTCATCAAGACAATTACCAATATGCACAATAAAAGACAAGTGAGACACTATGTAGGCTTGTCAGCCAGGGCCAAAACCTCTCACCTCTTGAGAGGAAAACCCGATCAAAATTCTTCTTCTAAATCTTCAATTGATGAGTACCAAGACCATGACAAAGACCCTTGACCCTAGTATCCTCCCAAGAACCTTGTCACTAACCTTTTTGTCTCTTCTCTCGATGGCAAAGTCTCTACGAAATCAGACTCTATGAAGGAAAGAGACCAAGCAAAAAATGATCTCAAGACAAAAAGGGTTGACATCAAACTCTACCTAAATGATGGGCTATGGAACCATCCACTTATAGTTGTTCTTGAGTAGCAAGGTCCACATTATTTTGAATCTACATTAAAGAGTTGGAGTCCTGAACTAAACACATCTAGGATGGTGATGGTTGCCTTCAACATCGTGTCTTGATTTCTATCCTCTTGTTTGCAGATGATGTGGTCCTTCTAGCCTCATCCCCGACGGATTGTAGTGACAGTTGGATGCCCTGGCTCTTTTCTATGATCTTTGTCAATTGATGGTCAACCTAGGTAAAATAAAGGTCAGGATCTTCAACGCATTGAAAAAGATTCTCTCTTATCACCATTCTCGGAAACACTGAGAGAGTGGGTGAATTAGTATTTCATTATTTTTTACAATTTTTCACTTAGTTAATCTTGAAATTAAATTCACTTCACATAATCAATCATCCACAATATATGAACACAGAGATTAAAATGCAAATCAAAATTTGAAAAAGAAATACTTGAAAACAATTTCTAATTTATTACAATCTCTTGCGAGGACACCAATCCTTTGTAAGCACCAACTTACAAAAATTCCAAGCTCCAACATGTCAGGAAGATGAGGACACCAATCTTCAGTAAGCACCAGCTTACAAAAATACCAAGCTCCAACCTCTCAAGAAGATGAGGACACCAATCCTAAGTAAGCACCAACTAACAGTAATTACAAGTTCCAACCTGAACTCAGCCTTCAATACACCAGAACATGGACTTCAAATCAGGCCTGAACTTGGCCTTCAAGAACTAAGACTTGACCTATAGTCCAAGGAAGAAGGATGATTCTCCAACCATGGAAATTTCAAATTCCTTTGATGTTTCTTGAGCAAATCCATGACTCATATCATCGTTATTACTTCCAAAAATGAGATCATCCACATATACAAGTGTAATTAGTAAGTTGTCCTTTTCCATCTTGATGTAGAGATTGTTGTCAACTACCCCTATTTTGAAGCCTTGTTATTGAAGATAGTGATCCAGCTTGGCATACCAAGCTCTTGGAGCTTGTTTTAATCCATAAACAGATTTCTTCAATTTGCACCATATTCGTTATTTTCAGACAAGTCAAGGCCTTCTGGTTGTTCAATATATACCTCTTCCCTAAAATCTCCATTTAGAAAAGTTGATTTAACATCCATCCGATAAACTTTGAAGCCTTTCGAATATGCAAATGCCAAGAACATTCTTATTGCTTCTAATCTAGCAGAACATTCTTATTGCTTCTAATCTAGCAACTGGAGAAAAAGTTTCTTCAAAGTCAATTCCTTCGATTTGTGCATAGCTATGACAAACAAGTCTTGCCTTATTTCCTATGAAACCGGATTCATTCATTAGCCCTCACGTGTCCCGAATCGGGTGAATCGGACACAATTCGGTGGGACACGTGTCCTCCGGATCATGTCTGAGCATGTCCTGATGGGACACAATCATGTCCCGATTCCAGGACAATATCCAACCCATTTATGACATATGGTCTCAACCTGCCCAGTGGGAAACCAAGTATGTTGGCCATCTGTTCATTGAATAACCAGTATGGAATTTAAACATCATCAAAAAATGAAGTGTCGCAAAAGAGATAACATCGACATCAACCCAAGAATCTAAAACCAAACACGAGTCTACAACATAAAGCATATGTAAAAACTAGGAACCAAAGGAGTTCATAGGTGTTGGGCCTCAAGCACTTGACCCCGAAGGTGCCGAAGATTCAAGATTCGGCCTCTATTTTTGAGGTAGTAATTCGGCCTCTACCAACATGGTTCTTGTTATTTCCTGCTCTGATTTATTCTTTCTTTCTATGACTCCATTATGTTGTGGAGTTCTTGCAACTAAAAGTTGTCTCTTGATTCCAAACCTCTCACAAAATTCATTAAAATCATTTTAGGTAAATTCACCTCCTCTATCTGATCTTAGACATTTGATTCTTATATCAATTTCATTTTCAACTAAGGCTTTAAATGATTTGAAAGTATCTAGTGCTTTTGATTTTGCTCTAAGAAATGAAACCCAAACCATTCTAGTATAATCATCAATAAACAGCATAAAGTACCTTTCACCTTGCAGGGTTGGTGTTCTTGTTGGTCCACATAGATCCATGTGAACAAGCTCTTGTGGTCTTGATGTCAAGCACTCCTTTGACTTGAAGCTCACTAATATGTGTTTCCCATGTTGGCAAGATTTGTAAATGGCATTTGTTGGTTTTGATATTTTGGGCATATCTCTCATTGCTTGTGTTCTATTGATTTTTACCAAACTACCAAAACTAAAATGTCTGAGCATTTTATGCCATAACCAATCAACCCTCAAGTGTCTATCCAATGTAGCATTTTTCTCGTTGAATTTCATCAAGAATATATACACTACCCGGAGGTCTTATCACTCTTCCCACTAATCTTCTCGAATTAGTCTTCCTTACTTCACAATTTTTAGCATGAAAAGTGGGATCATAACCTTGATCGCACATATGGCTGAAACTTAAATCATTATGTTTGAGTCCTTCAACGTACAAAACATTTTGTGCTTAGTCCTACGATTGTCAAGGCTTACGGTACCTCTTCCAGCAATTCTTGCAGATCCATTTTCTCCAAAAGACACATTTCCTCCATTTTCTTCTTTTATAGTAATAAAATTCTTTTGATCTTCAATCATGTGTTTAGAACACCCGCTATCAACGTACCACTGACTTTAATTGTTTCGAGCATACATAACCAATCCGCATTTTTCTATTCATGATTCTTCCTACTTTTTCTTCCAAAACCCTTTGCTTGACTTTGTAGGATGGTCTCGTGCCATATGTCCAAATTTGTTGCATTTCTAACACTCTATACTATACTTTCATAATGGAGCAAATGAATTATGATTTCTATTATTGAAGCCATCGGTATCTTTAATTCTATTGTTTACAAGCTTATTCTTAGAGGTTTGGTGAGAACCTTTGTCATAATCATTATAAGCTTTACACTCTCTTGCTTGATGTCCAAAATTTTTGCATAAGAAACAATGACCAAGAAAAATAGTTTGAAACCTGGCTATGATGTATAATTTTCATAATGAAGGGATTCTTCTAGAGTTGATATGCTTGGGAGAAGATTTTTGGTCATTGTCCCTTATTGGATTGCTACCTACATTGTGAATGAACTTCTTGAGAGCATCAACATAGCTTTTTGGTGTAGCAATGTTTCCAAACTCCTCTTGTCTCTTGTCCTTGCTCTTGCTGAGATTGGAGCTTTCAAGTTTTTCTTCAACTTCCTTACTTAGTGACTTGGTGTTTGCATCTTCTTTGTATGAAGTATCACCCATATAACCAAGACCGGTCTTGTCATAAGGTGATCTTTGACTACTGAGAATAGCATCCAGGGTTTGAGAGATTTTCATGTTTTGTTGAGCTTATCTAGCTCTTTCCTTAATGAGACAATTTCTACTTCAAGCTTTTCACAATTTTCTTCCTTTTCTTTTAGTTGATTGTTCAACACTTCTTCCACTCTTTTTGCTTCCTCTCTTTCAATCTTGATGAAGATGATTTCCTTGGATAGTCTCTTGTTCTTCTTCTTGAGGTTATCAATTTCTTCTAATGCATTGATAAGTTCTACTTCAAGATCCACTATGCCTTCAACACTTTCTCCCTCTGCTTTTTCTTTTTTCTCCTCTAATATGTGTATGTTGGATTCCACATTTGTGGTTAAAAATAGGATACCTCTATTGTCATCATCAGAATCATATTCTTCTTTAAAAATCCCACAACAAAGAACGCAAGTTTGCCCATTTAGGTTCCCTGGCTAAAACATTGGTGTCAAATTTATGTGTGTGCATGTGTTTTTATCTCAAGTATTTTCTGTCGCATGTTGAATGTTAAGAAATTTTGTATCGTGGTGAAATTTAACCTTGGTTTCAATTTTCAGTTGCCTTGATCTTTAAGTGAATTCATCTAAGTAGTTACAAAGTTTCAAGAAAATTAACAATCCAAGCTTTAAAATATGGTAGAAAAAACTTAACATGCATAATCAATAATTTTCGCTTGAGTGAGACGGTACATTTTTGCTAAGGTCACGACAGAGCGGTCCAACAATCAATATCACCAACATCAAGGTACATAAAGGGTTTCGTGATCTTGATTAAATGCTAATCCCACACACTCATACGTGATAGAATCTGATGAAAATGTTGCAATCCTACCAATCCTGTACATTGTTAATTTTGTTCAATTAAAATGGGATATGAAATTCTACTTTCACCATATGAAATCCAATGAGGTTGGAACCACTCTCAAACATCCTTTCACAATTAATGGTAATATTAAAAATTTTAAGTAAAATGATAAAAAAGGAAAGATTTTCCATCCTTTTACTTTAAGATTTTAACATTACCATTAATTGCTAGCATTCTCGGTGCAAATTGATAATGAAACCTTGGTTTTTAAGAAAAATATTCGGTCTTGAGGCTTTTGGAAGCCTCGTTAATTCATAATTAACCTCCGATTAAGCATTATAAAACAAAAATTTGGGTCCCAACAATCAAATGAAGGAAAAATCAAAAAAATAAAATTGGAAACAGACTCCATGAAATCTGAAACGTGTTTCGTCCTATAGAAAACATGTTTCAAGCATGTTTTTAGTCACATTTCAGCATTTCAATATGAAAACGGAACTATTACGGGGGGGGCATGATTCGTACAACTGACAACATAGGTTGAACCCTATCAAATGGAGAAACATATATGGCTCCTCTACCAAACATCTACATAAATTAGTGGTGAGGGTGCCTTCACAAGTTGTGAACACTTCTTTTGCATGGTGTTGAAGTACCTACAGCTTCATCCATAGCGTGAAGAGAAACAACCTAAATATAAACCGAGAAGAAAGCTTGGTTTAGGTGCACTACAACTCGAGGTTGTTCTCCCATTATAGTGAGACAAGGAAGAATGATAGATCATGTGTGGCTCCATATAACAATCCAAAGGAGGCTAATTTGGAGGATGGAGATATAGTTTTAAAGTGCTTGAAAGCTTAACTTTTGGGTGATCATATTCATGGAGCAAACATGCCACCCCCATCCACTAGCAAGTTTCCAAATGCAAGAGCTTTGCCTTTAGCTTCACAACATCCAACATACGTGGGGGTGATCTAGTTGTTCGTCATGTTCCACAAACACTTCCACCTACTCCTACTTCTTCATAGATCAGGAAAGGAGAAACTAGAAGTTTATCATAGCAAGAGTAAAGCTTAATAAATACTAAATTTTACAACTCTTTAGTAATGAATATGATGCTATGTTTCATTTCATGGTCAATATCATCTATTACAATTAGTTGATGACAAATTTTATATGTTAAAACTTGAAGGTTGATGTTGTGGTTGGTGGTTGATCATTTGACAACAATGTTACAAGTTCTTTTTTTCAAGGAAATGGGTAGTGTTTTATATTAGAAAGAAAAACTAGATTTTGGGCAAGGACCCTGGCATATTTCTTCATGTTCCAGAAAAGCATTACATTCAAGGGTCCAGAAGATAGAAAATCTATTCTTATGACAGCTTTTACCTACTATTATAGATAGATGTCAACTATAGTCTTGGCAAAAAACTCCTAATATCAATATATATTTGCATAACATCAAAAAATTTCAAAAACTGCAAAATTATATGTCGGAGGACAATCCCAGTTTGTCATCTCGCCATGCCGAATGAGTCCTTGTCCCTATCCTGCTATTCCTATTGTTCCTGCCTCCCAAGTGTGCCTAGCCTGTTTCTTTTCAAGTTCATTACTGATCCCGGCCTTTCCCACGTTGAACAAAGCACCATTATTGGAGCTTTCCTCTAGCTCAACCAAACTAACGTCCAAGGCTATCAGCTCATTCTGAATTCCAACTTGGAACTGCTCCATTTTACGATGCAATAACTCATAATTCGTGTTCATGAGCAGTTGGTACAACCTGTGCTCCTGCTCCTTTGTAGAGTTCTACTAATTGAGGGTATTCAACAACCCTTCGACGGATTATAATAACATTGCAAGCGACCTGTTGGTTTTAATTTGCTCATCCTCCTAAGTCTAATCTCCCAAGTTTGCATTACGGAAGTATGATGCTCCGCACTTCGGGCTTCAAAGGAAGATGGCCACCTCCGTTCACAGCTGTGAACACTCAGTAGCAGCACAGTGCGGGGCTAAAGAACCACACAATGCATATATAACCATGCCTTCCAATAAACCACCTCCCAAATCATTGAAATGTGGGGTTACCAAATCCATGCTTGAATCTCGCTGAGCTCCTTGGAATGTCAATCGTATGATACGATGAGATAGGAATATTAACGTCAGTATGCAGTGGACTGACTGCTCTACCACGGCCGAGACTCCCCTCACTTGTGTCTTGGAGCATTAACACCTTATGCCACTTGTTCTCACGTTTCACTACCTAAATTCGCCAGTTGTTAATATGATTTAGACAGGGGTTTCATTCCTTGAATCTGCATGGCCAGGAAATTAATGTATGCCATCGATCCTTACATGCATGCGCCAGCTTACATCTGTGATCCATGTGCTTGACGAACTCCACCATGGGGATTCGTTCAATTATCCTGCTGGGAAGGCCATTAAATTGTATATAAAGCCATAATGATTTGTTTCAACAGTCATGGAAAGGGTGAGTTATAGGTCAACCCATAATCCAATTCTAATTTCTCTTGCTCCAGTGTATCTCCTTTATTGGCCAGTGAATTTGCCATTGTATTCAACTGTCCATACACATGGAAGAATTCAATTTGCTCAAATTGCATTGTTCGCAAAATGATCCTCTATAGGATAGAAGGAAAAGTTGAGTTTTGCGATCCTTTGACTTTCCACATTTGTCATATCATAATCATAGAATCCCCAAACATTGTTATTTTGGTAATTCTCTTTGCCATTGTGATTTCCAAGCCCTACCAAAGCACTAGGTATTCAACTTGGTTATTGGTTGCCATACCCAATTCCCACGCGTATTGAGTCTCTATTTGTTCTTCAGGGCATAGGATAACCCCTCCCGCTCCAATGACAATGTTATAAGTTATAACTACTAGATGAATGATGTTATGTGTACCAAATGGTTGATACTTTAATAATCATCATTATTCCAATATTTAAATCTATGCTTTCATATTTTTTGTAGTTGATTCGACATTTTACATGTTTTCTAAAATGTATACATCAAAATATATTAAAATATGTATTATATAAAAACCGATCTTAGAAGCTTTGTGCAAAAAGTGCTTCCCACTCCCTCTACCTACTCCCAACAGGCTTGTTAGAACCTACAACTTTAGCTCTCCCATGGTGGTTGAACATAACTATGGAAACCTTCAATCTCCCTCCCAAGTTCTCACAAATCTACTCCTCAACGAACAAACAACCCACTCAAAACCCCAGTAAAGATAAGTGAAACGAGTGAATCAGAAATAGAATGAGAAAAAAATGGAGTGAGTGTTTTAATCAACAAAGGAACCTAGCAATGCCTAAACCAAGCTTTTGGAACCTAGTCTTGGTTCCAAGCAAAAAAGAAGGTAATTTCATTCTCTCAAGCGAGAGCGTTGAGGAAGTGTTATTTTAGCTCCTGAGAGTGTCCTAAGAGTACACTCACTAATGCTACTTGAATGGGCAAGGAACGCTTTTTTCTTTTTTGGAAAAGGTTGTGCTCCCAAAAAACACTCACTTCAAAAGCAAAGTGTTGGGGAGAGGGGGGTTACCCAAGATAGGCACAGCCCTGAAGAGAGAAATATGCCCTAGCACGAGTTCAAAAAGAGAAGAATAAACAATGCACAAGATAGATTAAACTAGATGGCATGCTATCCTTCCCACCCAAGTCTTATTCTCAAACTATCGAGCTTCCACAAAATCCAGTTTACCCTAGGTACCAACCCTTTAAATGAGGGGAAGTGCCTAATGGATTTCCTCGAGAAATTCATTATGCAAAAAATTAGAAAAGAAAAAGATTAATCTAAGAGCAAGAGAGTGAAATGTTTTACGATGTCGTTGGGCTAAATTAATTATATGCGAATGTATTGGGCTAAGTTGAATAATGGAGTTCCTACATCAAAAAGCATTTGTTGACTAATATTGGGGCCACGCCCACGTTCAAAACTCAGTTAACCTACCAAGTGTGGCTTATGGGCGGTGCATTAGGCTAAGGAGTATAGGGGAAATCCCACTGACTCGACATGTGCCTTCTCGATGATAGGCAGCAAGTCTACCCATCCTCCTTATTTAAAGAAAAAAAGTAAAAAGGAATGAATGATTACATATTAAATTACACATGAGATTTTTGTATACATGCATAAGTGAGGCAGGGTGCTTTTCCGAAGTAGGGGTTATGAGCCTACATTGGGTTGACAAGGCCAACCTTAGCAAAGCCTAGAAATATAATATAAAGGATACAATATCATGGGCCATGGCCAAATGTGAAGATCACATCCACAATTTCAACAAAAGGTTGATGCCACTTTATATACATAGCTTGTTGATGCTATCTTATACTTGATTCGTAACAAGTCGTATATAACCTTTGTTGCATATTTTTGAAAAATAATGTAGCTATTGCCTGCATTTTTCATTGCAAAAACATAAGAAAGAAGATAATTTTAGTCATCTACAGGTCGGCCCAAACAGATCTACAAGTTGGCTACAAAGGGATCTATATGTCGGCCCCATTAGGGCTAATTAGCCCTCACGTGTTGACTCTCTTTTTTGGTAACTACATTGACTGAAGTTTGGTTTGGCCTTATTTGCATTCATTCTACTGCAGACCTAATCTCTTTGAAGGCCAAATATCCCAGGAAAAGTTTGTTGATTCTTGGACTATGATTTCACTCTCATATTGATCAGGGTTGACTGAAGTTTTACTGTGTTTTTTGGGCCAAGCTTCTGAGGAAAGCTCAACATTATTTTCGGCCTCCAATAACAGCGATTACAGGCCCTAATTTCAGCCTTATTAAGCAGTGAATTTGGAGTTCATATATTCACTGACTTTGACTAATATTTCATTGAAGGCAGTTTGGATTTGTTAGAAAATTTTGATGTAACATTGATGGACAAAATCTCTCTCACAAAAGGACAGAATTTTGGGTTTTCCATTGTGGGTTTTGCCCTGGTTGTGAGCCTAATCCTAGTGTCTCTTGCTTATGGTTTATTATTCATTGTTCATTGCACATTGTGATCTATGTTAACTGCTCTTATTGAAGACTTATATGGTTGAAGTTTTTCATGTATAGTTATTTATTGATTGAAGTATAAAGAAGGAATTGATTGCATCAATTGAAGTAGTTATCAACTGTGAAAAACTATTTTAGTTCTAGCTACACTAGTATTTCAACATGGTATCAGAGCGAAGGTTTGGAAAAAGAAAGCCTAAAAAACAATCAATTGGCTTTTGAATCAACGTCTGGTGCATTTTTTGTTTAGGCTCGAATCAATAAACAATGGCTCGATCTTGATATAAATCCCAGTTTGGGGCTCGATCATTCATGTCAAATGTTTCGCATCACGATGAAGCTCGATGCCATAGTTGCACTGTTACAGTGATTATATTTTCTTTAGAATGGCACGATGACATGTCCACATACATAAACTCACATAAGGCTCGATTTGGTTTGTCAGACACCCTGAACAACAACACACAGTGGATCAATGGTTCACTTTCTGAAACATGTTGAGAAATGTAACTATGCTCGGTCTTCATAATTGTTATTATACATAAACTCGCATAAGGTTCAATTTGGTTCATTGGACATCCTGAAGAATGACTCACAATGGATCAATGGTTCACTTTCTAAAACATGTTGAGAAACTTAACTATGCTCGGTCTTCATAATTGCTATTATTCTCACATCATTAAATGTAAAAGCAAAAGAAATAGAAAAATATAATTATAAAAGCATGGGTTTCATGCTCTATTTCATTTTGTCAATTAGGTCAAAGCATGTTCTTCATGCTCTAGGGTTTCTATAGTCCTTATCATATGTATAAGACCCTTATGGGCACATTATATCAAGAAAAAAAATATTAAATTTGACTTTAAAATGTCATATTTGAACTCCCAGAGTCCCAACACCATGTCAGCCCTGCCAAGTGAAGTCGGCCTAGAAGAGACCTATTCGACCTCACCAAATGAGTATATATTGGAGGTGAATACGACCTAAAGTATGATCATCCAATCAAGTTCGATCTACACCCATAAATAGAAGCAAATCAAGTGTGAAGGCAAGGGATAAAGGAAGAATCCAAAGCAAAGAAGAACATGTCTAAATTTTGACCTAAACTAGCCCACACGTGCGAAATTTTTGGGATTCGTGCAAGTTGCAGAGCCAAAGATTGCAGGCCGAATTGTAGACCTAATGTAAGAAGCCGAAATCTTGACTATTGTAGATTGGGAGGACTTTGACTCTTGTTGACTTTGATTCCTTGAAGAAGATACTTTGAAGGAAGACTTTGACTCTTTGAAGAAGACAATTTAAAGCACGAACTTGGTGTTTGGTGGAAGTCCTGGTCTTGTACTGGTTGTCTCATTTTGATTTGGTTCTATTTGAAGAAGAAGAGTTTGATTGGGTTTTCCCCTAGGAGAGGGGTTTTGCCCTAGCTAAGAGTCTACATACTGTGTTCAATTATTCTTATGATCTTCATGTTCTTTTTTATTTGATAGTTGCTTGATGAAGAGAAGACAAAAGAAGATAATATAAAATAAAATTATCACAAGTTTTTATCAAAATAAGAAAATATTTTCTGCCTTTTAATTTTCTAACAACACACACTATACATCTACAATTTTTTGTTATAATTGTTACATCTATGAATCACACTACTCGCATAGTGGCCTACATATTCAATGACTCAAATTAAATCCTGACAAGCATTTCAACTTAATTTTGTGGCATCTAATATAATCCTTCTATGACATCAATATTATGGCATGTAACAAGAATGATATATCAATCTAAACGAATGAATTGTGATTTATATAAAAGTGTCTTGGAATCACTAAAACGGAGAAGCCTAGTTGTAATATATATGGATTGAGGATCGTATCACTCGTTAAGTGCCATGAACATAAACTTGTAGCTCACTCACAGTTCAATGGGAAATATGATAAGCTCGAACTTGGCTCATAAAATAAGAGACATTATGATGGTGGACTCGATATATACACATTTTAAATTGCTTCATGAATTGGTGTCTCGAATTACAGTGTGTTGGCCTGTATATATTACAATGTGACTACGATATGGAATAAATGGTCTTGCATTTGTGATACGTAATCTCAAGTTATCTTGCATTCAGTGGATGTCTCGCACATTGGAATTTTCAATAATCTTGCTATTATATTGAGGCTCTGTCTCCAAGGTGACTTATGGTTGCGATAGTGGTTCGATAGTAAACCTTGTGGTGCATCATATATTTGACTATAGTTCAAGTTTCATATGCATAGCAAAGTCTAAAGAAAAAGGAAGTTGTCGATCTGACAGAAGTAGCAATGATTTCTTTTGGAAAATGTGAAGTATATCAAGCAATAGCTCTCTAAGTTCAACAGTGATTGTAATCCCTCTGAAGCATGAAGAAGGCATATTGTGCCATAAAGCCATGATTAGAAATGAAGGATAGAATGTTTTGAAACAAAATATAGTTCAAACGAAGTAGCTTCTGTTAGCCATGGAAGACAGAGGTACGTGGTCTTTGTCTATGAGGTATGTATGATTGTTATATGTATGTCCAGCTTGTAATGAATAAAGGATCCGCATAATTACTAGAGATAATAATGGCATGATGCATATTAGATCATGAGATGAAATGCACTAGGATTTTACAACGTACTATACATGGCAAGAATCTAGGGTTTGTAGACTTCACATTTTTTTAAGTTTTTGGTATCTAGGGTTCGTAAACCCTAGATGGAACTTGGATTGGAAAAACCCTAGAAAAACAGAAACCCTAATTCTATCTATCTTGTTCCCTCTTATGAAGGTCTAGCTCATGATCTCTAGGGTTTGCAAAATGAATCTAGGGTATGTGGTATAACCCTAGCAAGGATTGAAGTAAAAAATGAAACCTAGGGATTGAAAGTCAAATCCCTAGGGCTAGATGTTTCCACTAAAACTAGAACCCCAACCCCTAATAAGGGTTGCGTCATTTGATATCTACAGTTTGTAACCAAAATCCTAGAAGAACACTTTTCGGAAATAATGAAAAACCCTAGATTGACACAATTGACATCATGCTCTTTCTTTTGTATAACTTTGCTTGGTTGTGCTTATCAATAAAAATTGTAGATACACAATGAAAAAAGCAAGATGATGATAAGCATGATGGAAAGTATAAATTGTAAGGACCTTGTATTGAAGTTTCCCACCGATAAATTCATTCCAGAAACATATTGATGATTGAAAGATGAAACAAAACCTTGTTGCAAATCATGCAAAGGATTGTTGACCTTAGAAGGAGCTATCATGATCTAAAAAGAAAAGATAAGTTACTAATGATGTGGAACTCTTGATGATGATAAAGGTGATGAGGACTCATTGATGATGATATTGTTGATATGGACTCCTTAATGATGAATGATGTGTACTTTATGATGTTGATGATGTGTATTTTTTGTTGTTGATAATAAGTACTCCTTGTTGATACTCATTGATGATGATGATAATGTGGACTTGTTGATGATATGGATTCATTGATAACATGGACTCGTTGATGATGAATTGGACCAAATTTCTTGATGATGATAATGTGGACTCGTTGATAATACAGACTCATTGATAACATGGATTCATTGATGATGAATTGAAATGATTTCTTGATGATGATGATGATGATGATGTGGACTCGTTGATGATGAATTGGACTAGATTTCTTGATGATAATGACTCGTTGATGACGTGGACTCGTTGATAACATGGACACATTGATGATGAATTAGACTAAATTTCTTGTTGATAATGACTCGATGATGTGGACTGCTTGATAACATGGTCTCATTGGACTCGATTCTTGATGATGATGATAATGTGGACTCGTTGATAACATGAACTTGTTGATAACATGAACTCGTTGGTGATGAATTGCATTAGATTACTTGATGATGATGAAGATATGGACTCAATTATAACATAGACTCCTTGATGATGATGATGATGATGATGTACTCCTTGATGATTTGGATTTTGTGAACTCTTTGTTGATGATGAAAACTTCTTGATGATGATGTAGATTCCTTGATAACATGACTTCTCGATGATGTGATTGACTCGATCTGAGAAGGCTAAGATCAAAAGGGAGTTGATACACTCTCAAAAGATAAGTATTATCTTGATTGTTTCTATTAATTATTTCATTATGAGTCTCTTGGCTTGCTTGGTTGTTCTTGTTCTTCCATAGCCTCTTAGTGAGGTGTGCAGGTACATAATGGAGATTGTCAAGATGTGGCAATTGTTAAAAATGTCAGAAGAGCAGTATGACAAGAAGACTTGTGATAGGCCCTGTACTCAAAGGGAACAGACAAGATCATTATGATTGAAGAACGAAGAGGATTTCTATGTAAGTGGGAGTTGCTTCTGTAAATGTATGAGCATGGTGATATCCTTGGCACAATGAACTGCAGGTCCATTGACATCTCCCTGATGAATGATTTAAAGAACCTGCTAGACTTTGATATTGACTTGATTCTCTGATTGGTTCGTTGATCTATCTGATGATGCTTGTTCTACTAAAGTCTACTATTATCTATTGGATTCGATTATGATCTGTTGGATTCTACTATGGTTGTTGGTGTTTGCTTCTATGAGAGGCCACTTGCTAGATTCGAATATGGTCTGCTAGTGTTTGCTTCTGAGGGAAGCCATTCATTATCTACTGGATCCGACTATGAATACTCACTTTTGTGGTTACCAATGATTGCTTTTGTGAGAAGTGTTAAATTGGCAACTAGGGCCAAACTCCATGTGGGTCGGCTTATTTATGGCAGCTGATATTTTTATTGCATCCCTCTCGTCGAGAGGTGTAGGATTGATCCAAAGATCATCCGATTCCGATAAGTATTTATGGAGATATGAATTTATTTTGTTTATGTAATTATAGTCAAGCTGACCAGCTCTTATGTAGGCTCTAGAAGCCCAACCGACGTGTCTATTCGTCATCTTCGTTTTGGTATAAATAGATGAGGATTTTATGTCATTTAGACACCTCTTCATGTGCAGTCTCCTCCTCTCCACGTCTGGGTTTTTGGTGAAGGAGAGAGACACCATGTGTGATACGTTGGTCTTCAAGAAATGCCCTAGCTGCTGTACATTGCCCTAGCCGCAGAGATCTGGCCGCAGTAAACCCTAGCCGCAGAGATCTGGCCGCAGTAAACCCTAGCCGCAGAAATCTGGCCGCTATAAAAGAGGTCACATATGCAGCCAAAGGAAACGTTCTATTCACATTGCCATTGTGGAAGAGCCGCAGTCATAAGGATATATATACGCAGGGCAGACAATACAACGCAGCAACATTTGTATATGCAATGATACAGTCACGTAGGCAATTGCGTATGTATATATATTGAGTCATCAACGAACAGCTTTCACACTCAGGAAATGCAATATATATTCACTGTTAAGACAACCTAAATCTGCAGTGATATAGAGACCTGAAACCGCAGTAAAATGAAGGGTTAGCTACAGCAAGAGGAAGCTGTTGCTGCAGCAAGGAGAGGCCTAATCAGCAAGGTCATTTGAGGACTGTTTCAAGGGTCCGAGTTGCTGATTGTAAGGCCGAGGCCCTGATCTTGGAGGCCAAGGTTAGGAGGACTTGCTGTAGCGTGGACAGTCCTTACGTTGGGCTTGAATCTGCTCTAAAGGAGCAGCATGTAGGGCAGCATCTTATTGGAGGACAGCCGCAGCAAGGGAAAGCAATTCTGGGCCAGTTTGATGAGCTGTTAGGGACTGTGATTGGTGCCCTAACCAGTCCCAGAATTGCAGCAGTGCAACAAGAAGTCTACAGCACTTTTAAGAGATGCTTTAAGCATTTGATTGATGATGTTTTGAGGACATTTGCTACAGGAGTTGCTATGTGCTAGGCCACAGGCCATAGCACCATAGCAAGGGCTACTTAGGGCTGCACTTTGTGCCTTAACCAAAATTGCAGGAGCAGGCAATCAGAGTAATGTTGCAGTAGATTGATGATCTACCAAAAGGGATATGCAACAGCACTCTTATTGAATGTTTTCAGGACTGCATCTTAGCTCAGTCATCATTAGCAGAATGATGGACTTACTGCTGCTGTCGTAAAATCTCAGATTTGTATATTTGTACTATCTCTCTCTCTGCTGAACTATTGAAGAATATAAGAAGATTTGATCAAAGGGTTTCCCCACACATTGTGGGGTTTGTCCCTGGCTCGCGCCATATCTTGTGTCCTCTTGTCTTGGCTTGTCTTCTGCGTTTTATATTTATGTTCTATCTGCAGTTTATCATAATGCTGATGTGATTGCTAACTGTGAAAATTTAAATAAATTGCTCTAGCATAGAACATACCAAAACTTAACATGGTATCAGAGCCAGGTTAAGACAATGCCCAAGCAAGAGTGAAATAGCAATCACCGAAGACAGTTGGGACAAGATAGAAGGATCAATGGGTTCCTCATAATTCACCTAGGGTGAAGTCAAAGCAGAGAATGTTATCAGAATGGCGCTGCGAAAGATTCTGATGGTCCATCTTAAGATCACTTCATTGGGAAGTTCGGATCTAAGGGTGGATGGAAAGGCGGATGCCTTGTTGAAATAAGTTCGGTCGTTATGCAAAGGAGTGTCCGAATGGCAAAGGCACATCTCTTGATGAAGATAACAATCATTCCTAGGACATCTTCTATGATCAAAAGAATGACTGGTAATGCAGGTCATCAAGGAAATGGTCGACTCTTCCACGAAAGCAAGGAACCCCTGAATCTCTTTTATGTACCTGATCGCCAGAAGAACCTGATGTCCATCTCGGAAATGGAAGTCAAAGGTTGCAGGGTGGCACTTATCGATGGAAAGGTACGTGTTTGAAAATAGATCTTTTAAAGATGTTTTTGAGTTCAGGGTTGTATCAAGTTGCAGGAAGTCCACTGGGGACCATGTCCATTGACTCAGCACCGGAGGTCTATGAGTCAGATGGTGACTAGAATGCCTGAATTCAAAAGGAAGCATGAAGGTACATGTCTGAAATGTACTGAAGGAAAATATTATAAGGGGACCATTCCCCTCATGCAGTAGGTTCACAGGTTTGGAACAACCCGAGGAGTTTGAGAATCATGATCAAGGAATCTCATGTATACAGGTGGAAGAAAGCCCTCTATGGCTTGAAGAAAAACACCTCATGCATAATATGAGAGGATTGATAGCTGTCTAATGCAGCTGAGATTCACTAGGAGTGAAACCGATCCAAACCATTACTCGAAGG
The DNA here is from genome assembly GCA_031772625.1 of Pinus tabuliformis. NCBI lineage: Eukaryota > Viridiplantae > Streptophyta > Pinopsida > Pinales > Pinaceae > Pinus > Pinus tabuliformis. The sequence goes on along the minus strand of CM062805.1, from coordinate 477,266,119 downwards.
TTGTGGATGATAAACCTCTCGTACCGGCACCTATGTCTGACAGGTGCAGACCCTCTCATTTATAGGAGACAGAGGGAGTTGGATTCTGAATGTGGGAAGATAAGATGCAAGCTTGTGACTGCCTCGAGGATCTTAACTTTCAGAAGTTATATGGTAATGATGTTAGACCAGATTTGGGAAATGCCTCTGAGTTTCATAAACTCATTCGTGTTGATGTTCTTGGAGAACCTCCGTTCGAACATATGTGTTGCAGTTAGCATGGTGAGCTCATATTTGGTTGAGCCTCACTAGATTGGTGCCAAGAATCTTCTAAGATATCTTCAGGGCACAATCTCTCATGGATTGAGATACACTGCCGAAAATATGAAACCACATGATTATTCGAATGATGAGTGGGCAGGCAGTGTGGAGGATCACTAGAGCACTTTTCAGTGTTGGTTCTCTTTGGATTCTGCTTCGATGTAGGAAGCAGAAGTCGGAATACATTGCTAATAGTATGGCCTTCTGTGAGGCAGTCTGGTTGCTGAAGCTCTTCAGTGAGCTGTTTGTACACATGATGAATACCACTGTGAATCTCTGTGACAACCAGAGATGGGATTCGATTATTGAGGAATCCCGTATTTGACAATTGCTCCAGCAGATAGACATCAATTACTGCCTTATCTGGGATATGGTAAGTCGATGATCAAGGAGGCTCCATCACACTGAGATGATGTACAGGACAGAGCCCTGAGGAAAGATCAAATTTGTGATTTTCCCGAACGACTTGGAGTCGTCGAGAGACCTTTGTAAAAGGGTCCTGCATGCTGCATACATTGAGCTCTAGGAGCTTTGGGGGGCTTGCAGTTCTATTGGAGCAACATACGACCACAGGGTGACTCACCCTCCCCTGGTGGTGCGCACTGAAACAAGATGATTTGCTCTCTTGTGGGACAAGATGATTCGCTCTCTTGTGGGACAAGATGATTCGCTCTCTTGTGTAGCAGGATGATTAGTTCTCCTGTGAGGCCTGGATTGATTTGTTCTCCATGGCGATTGTAGCAGGATTGATGTGTTCTCCTGTGAGGCCTGGATTGATTTGTTCTCCATGGCGATTGTAGCAGGATTGATGTGTTCTCCTGTGAGGCCTGGATTGATGTGTTCTCCATGGCAGCCTGGATTGATGTGTTCTCCATGGCGATTGTAGCAGGATTGATGTGTTCTCCTGTGAGGACAGGATTGATTAAGTTCTCCTGTCGAGGCTTCCTACCCATGCAGTCTGGGACTCATGGGAAGTACCTCTCATCTGATCAATGAGCAGGGAAATGAAGTTAGGGACCATAGTAGTACCGATGGACGCATCGTTGTATCTACCGTACTCCCTACGCTAGGATGTCCTCCATTGATCTGGGATCAATGATACTGGTCTGGGACCAGTGGTAGGAGTTGTACATGCTATGACGCTGACTTCGGGTCGGCTGAGACTGGTCTGGGACCAGTGGTACATACTCCGAGACTGACTTCTTGTCAATGCAGTACTGGTCTGGGACCAGTGAGAGTGGTACATTCTATGACACTGACTTCGGGTCGGTTGAGACTGGTCTGGGACCATTGGTACACTCTCTGAGACTGCGATACTGGTCTGGGACCAGTGGTAGGAGTGGTACTTACTATGAAGCTGACTTCGGGTCAGCTGAGACTGGTCTGGGACTAGTGGTACGCACTCTGAGTCTGACTTCGGGTCAGTGGAGAATGGTATGAGACATTCTCGATCAATTCTTCTTCTTCATAGTTCAGCGGAGATGAGCAGAGTTGAGCAGAGCCAGCTGAGCAGAGCCAGCAAAGCAGAGCTAGCAGAGCCAGCAGAGCTGAGCAGAGCAGAGCTAGCAGAGCCAGCAGAGCTGAGCAGAGCAGAGCTAGCAGAGCCAGCAGAGCTAAGCAAAGATGGGCAGAGCAGTGCAGGGCACTGATGGCAGAGATAGCACAGTTGTACATATGGATCAGCGGATGGAGTTCTCCCTAGTTGAGAGGGAGTGTTAAATTGGCAACTAGGGCCAAACTCCATGTGGGTCGGCTTATTTATGGCAGCTGATATTTTTATTGCATCCCTCTCGTCGAGAGGTGTAGGATTGATCCAAAGATCATCCGATTCCGATAAGTATTTATGGAGATATGAATTTATTTTGTTTATGTAATTATAGTCAAGCTGACCAGCTCTTATGTAGGCTCTAGAAGCCCAACCGACGTGTCTATTCGTCATCTTCGTTTTGGTATAAATAGATGAGGATTTTATGTCATTTAGACACCTCTTCATGTGTAGTCTCCTCCTCTCCACGTCTGGGTTTTTGGTGAAGGAGAGAGACACCATGTGTGATACGTTGGTCTTCAAGAAATGCCCTAGCTGCTGTACATTGCCCTAGCCGCAGAGATCTGGCCGCAGTAAACCCTAGCCGCAGAGATCTGGCCGCAGTAAACCCTAGCCGCAGAAATCTGGCCGCTATAAAAGAGGTCACATATGCAGCCAAAGGAAACGTTCTATTCACATTGCCATTGTGGAAGAGCCGCAGTCATAAGGATATATATACGCAGGGCAGACAATACAACGCAGCAACATTTGTATATGCAATGATACAGTCACGTAGGCAATTGCGTATGTATATATATTGAGTCATCAACGAACAGCTTTCACACTCAGGAAATGCAATATATATTCACTGTTAAGACAACCTAAATCTGCAGTGATATAGAGACCTGAAACCGCAGTAAAATGAAGGGTTAGCTACAGCAAGAGGAAGCTGTTGCTGCAGCAAGGAGAGGCCTAATCAGCAAGGTCATTTGAGGACTGTTTCAAGGGTCCGAGTTGCTGATTGTAAGGCCGAGGCCCTGATCTTGGAGGCCAAGGTTAGGAGGACTTGCTGTAGCGTGGACAGTCCTTACGTTGGGCTTGAATCTGCTCTAAAGGAGCAGCATGTAGGGCAGCATCTTATTGGAGGACAGCCGCAGCAAGGGAAAGCAATTCTGGGCCAGTTTGATGAGCTGTTAGGGACTGTGATTGGTGCCCTAACCAGTCCCAGAATTGCAGCAATGCAACAAGAAGTCTACAGCACTTTTAAGAGATGCTTTAAGCATTTGATTGATGATGTTTTGAGGACATTTGCTACAGGAGTTGCTATGTGCTAGGCCACAGGCCATAGCACCATAGCAAGGGCTACTTAGGGCTGCACTTTGTGCCTTAACCAAAATTGCAGGAGCAGGCAATCAGAGTAATGTTGCAGTAGATTGATGATCTACCAAAAGGGATATGCAACAGCACTCTTATTGAATGTTTTCAGGACTGCATCTTAGATCAGTCATCATTAGCAGAATGATGGACTTACTGCTGCTGTCGTAAAATCTCAGATTTGTATATTTGTACTATCTCTCTCTCTGCTGAACTATTGAAGAATATAAGAAGATTTGATCAAAGGGTTTCCCCACACATTGTGGGGTTTGTCCCTGGCTCGCGCCATATCTTGTGTCCTCTTGTCTTGGCTTGTCTTCTGCGTTTTATATTTATGTTCTATCTGCAGTTTATCATAATGCTGATGTGATTGCTAACTGTGAAAATTTAAATAAATTGCTCTAGCATAGAACATACCAAAACTTAACAAGAAGCCACTGCTAAAATGTATTATCGTCTGTTGATGGTTGATGATGTTTGCTCCTGAGAGAAGCCCCAGCTGAAGTTGGATGAAAAACTAAATGTTTGTTGTAATACTTAAGATCCACCATGGCTAAATCTTTGATGATGAATTGGTTGTTGGAATGACTGAGAATCCCCTTGATGAGAGCATTGATTACATAGCATCATATTATGGACCATTCCTCCTATAGGTTGTTAGTTGTGAGACACTATTGTCTGGGAGATGTATTGTTAATTCCCCCTGTAGGTTGTGTCATGAGACCTTATGGTTCAGGAGATGTATTCCTCCTATAGGTTGTGCTGTGAGACCTTGTGGTCCACGAGATGTATTCCTCCTGTAGGTTGTGCCTTGAGACCTTGTGGTCCACGATATGTATTCCCCCTGTAGGTTATGTGTCGTGAGACATTGTTGTCCAAGAGATGTATTGTTGATTCCTCCTGTAGGTTGTGTGTCGTCAGTCCTTGTGGTCCGAGAGATGTATTCTTCCTGTAGGTTGTGTGCCATGAGACCTTGTGGTCTAGGCGATGTATTCCCCCTGTAGGTTGTGCGTCGTGAGACATTGTTGTCTGAGAGATGTATTGTTGATTGATTCCTCCTATAGGTTGTGTCATGAGACATTGTTGTCTAGGCGATGTATTGATGATTCCCCCTGTAGGTTGTGTGTCGTGAGACTTGTGGTCCAAGAGATGCTTTGTTGGTTCCTCCCTTAGGTTGTGTGCCATGAGACCTCCTGGTCAACGAGATGCTTTGAGATGGATCTATATATCTTTCCTTATGTTGAGTTTGAGAGAGAGAATCTTGGATTGTGTTCTCTTCCTTAGGTTGTGGGCCTTGAGACCTACGAATTGGTCATCTACAAGTCAGCCAAAACAGACCTACAAGTCGTCTCCAAAGGGATCTTCATGTTAGCCCCATTAGGGCTAATTAGCCCTCACATGACGCCTATATATCAGAGCTCATTGGCACTCATTTCCACCAACAAATTCATCAAGCATTTTGATCTGCAATTAGAGGAGACACACCACATGTTCAAAGGATGAAAAGAAGACCATTACAATTGTGTTGACTCTCTTTTTGGTAACTACATTGACTGAAGTTTGGCTTGGGCTTATTTGCATTCATTCTACTGCAGACCTAATCTCTTTGAAGGCCGAATATCTCTAGAAAAGTTCGTTGATTCTTGGACTGTGATTTCACTCTCATATTGATCTGGGTTGACCGAAGTTTTACTATGTTTTTTGGGCCAAGCTTCTATGGAAAGCTCAGCACTACTTTTGGCTTCTAATAACAATGATTACAAACCCTAATTTCGACCTTATTAAGCAGTGAATTTGGAGCTGATATATTGACAGACTTTGACTAATATTTCATTGAAGGCAATTTGGATTTGTTGGAACATTTTGATGTAACTTTGATGGACATAATCTCTCTCACATAAGGAAATAATTTTGGGTTCTCCCCTTGAGGGTTTTGCCCTGGCTATGAGCCTAATCCTGGTGTCTCTTGTCTCTTGCTTATGGTTTATTATTCATTACTCATAGTGATCTTTGTTTACTGCTCTTATTGAAGAATTGTATGGTTGAAGTTTTTCATGTATAGCTACTTGTTGATTGAAGTATAATGAAGGAATTGATTGCATCAATTAAAGTAGTTACCAATTGTGAAAAACTATTTTAGTTCTAGCTAGACTAGAATTTCAACACACATCTCGTTTCTAGATACATATAGCAGTGGAAGGAAAGCCATCAGTTTCCAACAAAACAAATTCTGAATTATCTTAAGAATATCCAATGCTCTTATGGGAGTAAAGCAATGTTCGTTGGATACATCGATCCAAAGTAGGCTAGATATCTAGATGAAAAAAAGTTTTCTACTAGCTATGGCTATTATATTGACTCAAGTCTTGTTGCATGGTCAAGTACAAAAGACAATTTACTATCTTCCACTCTTCCACCAAGGTGAAATATAGAGTCGTTGTCACAGTTGAGCGAGAAGCTATATGGGTTCAAACACTATTGAATAAGATTGGACTTTGTCAACAGCAACAAATATTCCTTTGTTGTGATAATCAAGTTGCTATTCAAAATGCTTGACATCCAATATTTGCTTTAAAAGACCAAACACATTAAGGTCCATCAACATTATATAACCAATTGACCCATGATCAAATTATGCAAAGAGTATTGCAACACTAATGCAAACCAAACACATTAAGGTCCATCAACATTTTATAGCCAATTGACCCACGATCAAATTACACAAATGGAGTATTGTCACACTAAGGACCAAGTGATTGACATTTTCACTAGATCTTTGACAAAAGTCAAATTTGTCAAATTTCATATTCTAGTTGGGATGAAGGAAATTGTCATTAAGGGGGAATAATAATAATGTGCCTTCATGTTAGCCAAGTCAAGCATAATAATCATGGGATGAAGGAAATTATCATTAAGGGGGAATAACTATAATGTGCATTCGCATTAGCCATGTCAAGCTCAAGGGGGTATGTTGATGTAATTAATGTACCACTATGTGTAATTAATGTAATCTTGACTTGTGGTCCTTCTGGTCACCCATGGACCACACATTAGTCACTAGTGCGTCACCCTACCCTGACATCTTAGGGGTTGGTGGCAATGAAGCTCAACCTAACACCTATCTCTTGCCACATTTATAACACATCGTGTGAAGCATTATCTTATGCATTTACAACGCCACCTGCCATTCTTTGTGTTATGGATTTGTTCATAGGCTTATGTGTAAATATTTACTTAATTTTGATCTTGATGGTTCTTTTTTAACTTCATCACTGCAACGCCCTTCAGTTTTCTATAAGAACCACTTAGGTACGTGGAGTGTCTGCAACAACAACTACTACTCCAAACACTCATATTGCCATCTCACTCTCATGCCAAAGATAGAACACTACTCTCATGATTAACAATAATTCAGTGGATTTCCATCAGCCCCGTGTTGAAGGTAGAATATTCCTCTTGTTCATTAGACAAACACCAAACTAAGCATCCATCCTATAAATGCTTCATCTATATAGAGACCCCCGTAATACTAAGCTTCTGCTTATAAGTTATAATACTCTTTGGGGGCATCGTCTCTCTCTCTTTGGATTTAATCTTTCAAACTCATACCAAAATACTAGTTTGCCATATGCAGGAATGGCTAGTCCCATCTTGGACAACCTTCATTATTGAGTCAATACCAGCCCAACATATCATTTACTGATATTTTTCAGCCGAACAACACTTCCAACATTTCCTGCAACCAAAAGTTTACATCAATGTTACATTTATCATGTTGGCAAATACATTGCCAAGGGTCTGAAATATAACTTATCATTGCCATAAGGGAAAACATCAGCAAACTTAAAATAAATACAAAAATATTCATTTTTCCATGTTTTTTTTTTAAATCTAAAGTAAGAACAAGATCAAACAAATACATTGCTGCATATAAATAAAAATAAAATTGATATATAAGTTGTATAAGATGTCGTCAAGTGATACATCACAGATGAATACTAAATTCTGAATCCTGTACCGACTCCCAAGAACTAAGCATTGAAAGGCCGACACAAAATCACATCAAAAAAATAATAAACATGTTTCATGATTTATAATCATTAGCAAAGTTATTGGAACTGAAACCAGGATTGGAACCAGCTTATGAACTGATTTATGCACTGGTCTACTAAAAAAATACATAAAATATGAAAGATTTAATAATACATACACACATCAATGTAAATCCAAACCTTTAGACAACAAATATGTAAGGTTTGATCATATACATAGCATGTAAGTACTAAGGGTGAATTATAAACATAACAAAATAGCACTGAGTGTGAATCACACTACATAGCCGAGACACAAAGTGCGAATCACACTACATAGACATTGAGGGCCTAAATGACCTCTAGAGTCCAAAAAACATCATGCTACAACAAATAATTACACAATCAAAATCGTCACCTATATTAGGATCCACATCATTAGTAGCACCCTTTTCCTCCCCTAGCCTTTGCCTCTACCTCAATCCGTCAAGGACATCTGTCAACACCCTCCAATTTTGATGATCCCCCCTATTCCAAGTGTTAGAATAAGGTAGAAAAAGCTTAGCATACCTAATCAATGATTTTGCTTGAGTGAAACGTACATTTTTATTATTTAGTATGGCCATGACAGAGGAGTTCAACAATTAGTACCACCAAAACTGAGGTACATAGAGGGCTTGGTGCTCCCGATCAAATGTCAATCCTATACACTCGTAAATGATAGAATCTACTGGACATGATATAATCTTGCCAATCCGAAAATCCTGAAAACTGTTTTGCCTGCTGAATTCTGTAATGAAATTCTACTTCCTACATATAAAGTCTGATGAGGTCGGAATCACTCTCAAACACCCTGAAACAATTAATGATAATGTTAGAAACTTAAATAAATAAAAAAAGAGAAAAGATAAAGGTGAATGCCATCTTGTACTTTAAGAATTTAATTTCATTAGAAATTTAATATTGTTAGTGATTACTATGGTGACAAACTCCTTAGAGCTTAATCTGCTCTCTCTTTTTCAGACAGCGGGTAGAAAGACCAAAAATCAGGTTATAAAGTGTAATTGGCATCAGTGGGGCAATATTTTCCTTCCACTCACAACATATACCCTAAATATCATGATATACCAAATGTATCACAATAATTTCTTCGATATATCGAATGAATCACGATATTTTGTCCCAATAATATTGGCTTGAGGTAAACCGTGCGATATATCAACAATATATGTAACACTGCTTTACATAAATTCTCCAAATTTAATTGCCATACTTTATCCCAAAAAGGCCATCTATGCCTTGGCCATTTCCAAGTATAAACTTCCACCTTCATCACATAATTTTCCAATTAACCATATATGCCCATTTAATATCAACACTCCTGCGTTAACAAACAAAACATTTTTTTTTACTTTATTTCAAAAAAAATTAAACAAAAAGAGTCAAAACATTTTTATGCATACTTCGTTGGACACCAAATTACAGCCATGCCTGTGGTTTTCAAACAATTACACCAGACATATGGGCTACTCTACCCTCCACATCTGCCCATGCCTAAAATTTCTGCCCCATCACAATATACCATATCAACTGGGATAATTTCTCCTATCAGCAGCCTCCAGTTGCATTTTAAAAATTGTTGATTGTGTTATTCTCATACTGGTCAGCGTTCTCATGCTCACTTCGAGAGTTTGTCTTTGTTTACTTTCTACAAATGTTCATTTCTTTTCTCTTGCAAACAACCAAACATGATTGTCAGCAAATCGGTTTCTTGTCTCATCTGTTGGTGTCAGTCTACAATCTCAAAGTCTGCTTGGGTTGGTGTCACATGTTTCTCCTATTGAACAGTCGCCTTGTCATTCAAAGACTGGTCTCCCATGTGTCACCTCGAATTCAAGATTTTTTTCCCTTTTTCAAACTACATGAACCCTGGACTCTTCCCCTTTTATTTTATTTTATAGACCTTTTTATTTTCCTAAAGTTTTGCCTTAGGAACCTTTAATAATTTTGGACTCACTTTAAAACAAAAAGTCCAATTTGCCATTTTTTTACTTTCCATGTTTCCATTTGCTCTCTCTTCTGAAATCCTTCACAGCTTTTTTCAATCTTCTAAGTTCTCGCAGCCTTACACAATTTCTTTCCTTTGTCAAGGATCCTCAGTGCCCATATGGATTCAGTCTCCTTCTGGCCTCCAATCCAACATGGTCTACAGCACAAAATTTGGACTTGATCTTCTTGGGGTCTGAGAAGGGCATCAACTCGAATACCATGTAGCATTTCATATGGGTGCATACATAACACAATAACAGACAAACATGACTGGAGAGAAAATAAATGTTACAAATATTAATGGTGCTGCAGCAAGTGCGTCTACAGGAACCAAGGTAAGGCTATGCACAATACATATACTACTCTCATCTAATCATCTCTTAATACATCTATATATATTATATAGCACACTAACTTGACTATCGTGGTTTAATCACCTAACCTGTGACCTAACATCATAATATTACACTGGTCACATGTCACTAATAGAATAACCATGTTACACTAAAGCATATTTTCATGGTCTAATCTTTAACATTATACTCTACTCACAGAAGGTGTTGCAAGAAATGGTAAGTATGGATTCACTGCTAGAACAGCAAAAGAAACAAGCATTGGTGGCTGAGAACTCCAAAACAATTTAACATAGGAACCAAAAGTATTTACATCCTATCTACCAAAGTCATGTTCTTTTAAAAAAAGCATGGTCCATGGCTTACATTTAATTCAGCAAGATAAAGGTGCTTCTGAAGCTTGCAGATTAGGGAAGCAAATAGGGATAAACTGCCAAAGTTGTGTGAAGAGAAAGCATGTAGTTGGAAAGAAGCACAATGACCTTTGTGGTCACATAAAAACCCCATCAACCACAGACACAAAGTACTTAATGGTATGTGTTGACAACTAAAAAATGGGTATACTTTCTCAAGTACAAGTCAAGGGAGTTCAATGTCATGATTGAGAAGAAAAGATAAAATAACCAGCGGGGAAGAAAACAGATCTAATATTTTTTACAAGTGTTCCAAAGCTTACAATATTTGCAGGCAACTTCTTTATATACTCCACAAGTTAAAGCAAAATGTTGTGTAGAAGAGAAATATGACTTCTGCAGAAGGCCAGGAGCATGTTTAAAGGCAATAATCTCTCAAACAACTTAAGGCTGAATTAGTTTATGCAACAATGTACCTACTTAACAAAATCCCTATTAACACCATGAGAAATATCACAGTCAAAGAGGAATGGATGGGTAAGAATCCACAACTGAATCCTATTAAAAATGATTGGATGTTGTGTATGCACATGTGCCAAAAGTAACAAGTGCATCTTTGTTGGGTAAACTCAAGGGATGCTCTTTAATTTAAAAAAAAAAACATAACAGTAATCAACAGGGGTGTTATATAATGAAGATCGTAAACAATTAAAAGCAAATCAGACTGTTAGTGTTGTACCATGGCATGAAAAAGACACAAATGACTCTCAAGAAGATGTGGAAGAAAATTAAGGTAGTCTAAAACCTGCAGATCAGACCATTCCAACATTCAGTGAAACAGGAAGGCTTGTGCCAGCAAGGCAAACAACAATAATTCATCATCAAAGTTTAAGATAATCCCAACGCAGTAAAAGAGGGATTCAAAGTGACAAAAACAAACTCAGACCATAGGAAGACTGCAACAATTAATTTTCACTACTTACTTTCAGGGATACAATTTTAGTCTTGCATGAGTATGCTGTATTTAAAGAAGCACATAGAAAGCAAGAGTGAGAAAGAGCAACACATGAGAAAGATATTGTGACTAAAAGAAAGTTGACTTAGAAACTTGTTGAATTAACTAAAGTTCAACATGCTATAGGTTGCAAATGGCTCTAAGGATGAAATATAAAGAAAATGGTTGTATTGACAAATATAAGGGAAGATTAGTCACTAACAGTTTTACACAGAATAGGCGTTTGACCTTAAAGAAACTATTACACCCATAACTAAGATGAATACAATTCATTTGGTGTTGGCAACTTGGTTAAGCTGGATATTCACCAGATGCATGTCCAAACTTCCAAGTGCCTTTCTGAATGGTGCTTTAAAAAAGGAAGTGTACATATAGCATTTGTAAGATTTAAAAGAAAACAAGCAAGCTGAAAAACACCGTATATAGTCTCAGGCAGGATCCTTCAATCTGGTATGCAAGAATTTAAAATCACTTGAAAGCAATATAATTTTGGAAGAAGCCAATTAAATCCAAACCTTTATGTGAAAATCCCATGTCTGGCTAACACAGTGATTGTATTATGTGTTGAATCTGGATGACCTGATCATTGTAGGGAATAACACAAAATGCTTGTTAAAAGTTGAGAAGCGTTAAGCCTTTTAAATGATACAAATTTACAACTGAGTTATTGTTTATAACTGGAGATATGGCAAAAAAGGTACAGCATCTTTATGTACCAGAATAATTATGCATTGGAGATACTACTGAGATTTTACATGGTTGACTGTAAATATACAGCAACTCTTATTGAAATAAGCATAAAAGTTACAAGCACAAGCACACAAAAGACTAGGTAATCATATCTACAAGAAAATGCATTAGAACCACCCACATACTTGACATTTTCCTGTTTCTTAAAATCTTGAGGAGGCTCATTTTCAAAACCATCCTACTTCGAAAACATTTGCCAATCCCCTTTCTTCGAAGACTTAGCTATAATAGTTAAGAAATAACAAGCACATGCAAACCTAGGTAATCAAATCCACAAGAAAATGCATATATACATGCCATTTTCTTGTTTCTTAAGTCTTGGGAAGGCTAATTTCCTGTTGAATTTTGTACCTGTGGTCGGTCTTCATAATGTAAATTTTTATTTATATATTTATTTTAGTTCTAAGCATGTTCTTCATGCTCATTTCAAAAGATGAAAATTTAAATTTTTAAATTTAAATGTTTTGACTCCATTGAAGCCCAGTCGGCCTCCTAGTCAAGTCAGCCCTAGTGTAAGACGCACCTATTCGGATGACTGGATTGCTATATAAATGAAGCATTCGACCTCCCTCCAAGCCAATTCATTCTGTTCAAGTAGTTCAATTTTTGAGGCAAGAACGAGCTTATGATATGAGGCATACTTTATGTTTGGGCATGCGAAGAAGGCAAAAAAGAACTCGCATCATCTGAGGCATTTCTGGATCTGTTCTGTTCATGAATGAAGCTCGCATATGAGGCAAGAAGAGCCTAGTCCGAGGCTAGAAAGAAGGTTCATTTCCTGTTGAATTTTGTAACTATGGTCGGTCTTCATAATGTAAATTTTTATTTATAGATTTATTTTATTTCTAAGCATGTTCTTCATGCTCATTTCAAAAGATGAAAATTTAAAGTTTTAAATTTAAATGTTTTGTCGGAACTCGTGGAAGACGCACCTATTTGGATGACTGGATTGCTATATAATGAAGCATTCAACCTCCCTCCAAGCCAATTCGTTCTGTTCATGTAGTTCGACTTCTGAGGCAAGAACAAGCTTATGATATGAGGCATACTTTATGTTTGGGCATGCGAAGAAGGCAAGAAAGAACTCGCATAATCTGAGGCATTTCTCGATCTGTTCTGTTCATGAATGAAGCTCGCATCTGAGGGAAGAAGAGCCTAGTCCAAGGCTAGAACAAAGGTCCTAGATAGCCAGCAAAGGGCAGATTCTGAGGCAAGTGAAGGGCAGATTATGAGGTCATCAAAGAGTCTTACCTGAGGCATGATAGAATGAATATGAGGTCAGCAAAGTTATCGCTCTGTGATGAAGAACTCAAGTACAAGCCGTAAGTTTTTTGGGTCAGCTGTTTGACTTGACTAGGAGGATGGACCAGGTCAGTCCTAGTGTTTGACTTTGATGTCTCTCTCGTTGACTTGATTCTATAAGGAAAGGGTTGCTGGGTTTTTCCCATCTGGGTTTTCCCAGGGTAAATTTCTTGTGTGGCTGTCTCTTCATGTTTCACTGTTGTAGTTCTCTGTGTAATTGTTTTATGATGCATAATAAATATAAGAAAGGATCAACCTAAAAGGATAATCATAAGAAACAATTATCAGATTAGAGTACTTAAAAATTCAACATGGTATCAGAGCTAGGGCATGAAAGAGCAGCCCTAAAGAAGGATCTAATCCACTACATCAGTTTAAATTGCTGGACCTGGATCAAAGAAATCATAAATGCTGAGAAAACAGATCAAGGCCAAAGCCCTAGCTGGAGATTAAAGCCCTACCTCAGTAGGCCAAATTCCTCACAATCAAATAAGCCTCTGTTCCAATAGGCCCAAAATCTCAGAAGTAAAGTTGCAGGAGATCTCAGATCCGACAACCTCAGAAATCATGTAGCCCTAACAAGTTGAACATGATTGAAAACTTCTGTTTGTTTTTAGATTGGCCTCAGGACCAAGTTTCAGTTGTAATGTTGCAGAGTAGCCAAAGACATCAGAAGTCCAATTTTTTCTCAAGGATGAATCCACTGAACCTATGAAGGTCGAATATATCTGACATGATCAATCTCTGGTAATTTTATCATTGTTGAACCAAAGACCGAGCTTATACGTCTGAGTCCTTTAGAAGGATCGAAGCCTAAATTCTAGGGTCTTGTCTAATCCTCTGTATCAATCCTCATAGGCCAAAAAGCCTCAATACCAAAGTGACATTTCATCTGGCCGAGTAGTGCTCAGGTCAAACTCAGAAAGTCGAATTTATTCAATCTCAGACCGAGTCAAGACGCCCCAGCTAGCAAGGTCTTAAGGAGCCAAGATATTAATGTCTTGAAGCCTAATACTTTAGAAGTTGATATGATCTGTTCAGATACTATGGTAAATCTGAGAAGGTGACCAAGAATCTGCAACAGGAGACCTTAGGTGTCATTATGAACGCTGGATGCACTCTTGTGCCATGGAATACCCCTTTAAATGAAAGGTCTCCACTGTGTTATAAGGTCAATATCAAAACACAATAGGAAAGACCAATCTCTTGTTCAGTCAAATTCAAATAAAAATTGCCGAGGTTGTTTGTTCTGTTCCTCTTAAAGTTCTGCAAGATTGATGATTCGTACTCATTGAAAAGAATTGATCTAATGTCAAGAGGAGGACCGACACCCTAAGTGACAAGGCTACAGTCCATTAAATTCGCAACTTGAAGAAAATTCAAAAGATGTTTTGAGTTCCAGAAGGCAATGTACAAGAAGAATTTGGGCTAATGTAAAAAGGATTGAAGTAAGAAACCAGCAAAGCCAGAAGCCTGCAATCACAAAGCCATAATGCATTTCCAGAACTGAGATGATGTCTTTCAAAGGAAGCAACCAGACAAGGATCTCTGTCTACAATCAAGATTATGTTAATGGTCAAAACATGTATGTGAATCAGGAAGTCAGATCCTAATTGCAATAAAGTCTGAAAAGACGAAATCCCTCATCTAGTTCACTGAAGTCTTTGCCAAAGATTGAACATCTGTGTGAGATATAGAAACTTCTTGTGCCGAGAACGTTTCGGAATCCTTCTTGTACTCTAATGTCTCCATCACCTATGTAGAAGTATCATATGCAGAAGATGCCAAGTTGTCTCTTAAGAATCATAATGATGTATTGGAAAAAGAGGGAGCTCAGTACAATCATAAGACTACCTAAATTGTTGAATTGAAGAAGCCTGTTTTCAGAAGAGAAAGCCTACTCGATGCCTGATGTGAAGCAATGACTGTATATTGTTGCTCACACAATGCTAAACATTTGAAGATGCTACAAGAGGCAGGCAATAACAAACTTGTTATTGCATAAGAATATGAGGCCAAGCTCCTATTCAAGACTAAAGACTAAAGTACGCAACTTGATCATATCATGACTAGCAGAATGCTTGATGAAGACATTTTAATTGGAAGATCTCTTGCTAAGAGACTGAGACTTGATGGCGTTTGAAGATTGTTGAACTTGCAAGAAAATCTAGGGTTTGGATTCTGGACTGCAAGTCTTGGCCAGACTCTTTGGTTTTAAATATTGAAATACCTAGGGCCTATGTCACAGGGTTCGGCGAACCTGAAGGTTCAGGTTCGAAATTCGGCGAAGCTGAAAAAAAATTGAAATTCGTTCAGGTTCGCCGAACCTGAAATTCGAACCTCAAGTCGAACTTGAACGAACTCGAACCTAAACGAACCTCAACGAACCTGAAGGCGAATTTTAACGAATTTTTTAAGGTTCGATTTTTTTAATGATGCACTGAGAACTTCATTATGACAGCCATGATAGCTGTTTTATCCTACCTTCATCATTGTACTCTAGACCATCATGTTGACTGTGATCAAGCGAGAGTGTATTCCATGACTGCAGGATCATTGTGATCTTTCTTACACCGAGACAGTGAGATCATGTAAAGATAGTGAGGGATTCGAAGATCTTTCCATTACATATATATATACATTGACTGTTAAGAAATAGATCCACCGAGATGAGATACTATTCCTCACTATACTGAGGTCCTTACTGTCTCATTTATTCCGAGACTGTAATGGTTACTGTGGCTCTTTGTTATGCAGGGATTGTATCCTCCGAGAATGATCATTTCTGCGGCTTTGTTATTGTGCCACAATTGTAGTATATATATATATATGTGTGTGTGTGTGTGTGTGTGTGTGTGATTGAGACAACATCTAACATCAATCTTATTAGGCCGAGAGAGAGGTTCTATCACTGTTGTTCTTTGTCTAGAGTCTAGACTTCTACAGGAGTATCACCGAGGCCTTGATGCCAAGACTGTTATGCAAGATCCATTGACACTGTGCCTTTGTCTTAGATCTTTGCTACTCCATTCAGCTGAGATCCTCACAGGTATGTCGAGATCACTAGCTGTGCAATTGTGATATGTCTAGGTATATTTGTTTGCTAAAACAAATATGCCGAGAATGTCTAATCCTTCAATCTTTGCAACGTCCATTATACAAGGTTATTCCTGCTCCATTAGACCGAGGTCATATATAGATATATATATTGAAAAATATGTATAGTCGAACCTCATTCGAACCTGATCGGAAAATTCGAATTCGAATCAAACTTAATCGTTGTCGAACTCGAATTCGAACTCGAACCATGTGACATAGATTCGAACCATCAAGTGTGATTGATTTTCTGGATTTTCTGGATAAATTGATAATAAACCATATTATGTGATTAATCTTCTCGATCATAAACCACACTTGATAATTCCAAAGATCAACAACAATAATCTCAACATATCAGATCTAGTAGATAGTTCTATACCCGTACTTAAATCAATGATAATGAAAACTAACCTGCTGCCAAAAGGATCGCTGCCTTCTCATAGCCCTGGCCAAATTATATTGGATTTTGCTATTGCTCATATGGTGATGATCTATGTCACATGGTTCGAGTTCAAATTCGAGTTCGACCGATTAAGTTCAATTCGAATTCGAATTTTCCGATCAGGTTCAAATGAGGTTCGACTATACATATTTTTCAATATATATATATATATATATATATATATATATATATATGACCTCGGTCTAATGGAGCAGGAATAACCTTATATAATGGACGTTGCAAAGATTGAAGGATTAGACATTCTCGGCATATTTGTTTTAGCATACAAATTTACCTAGACATATCACAATTGCACAGCTAGTGATCTTGACATACCTGTGAGGATCTCAGCTAAATGGAGTAGCAAAGATCTAGGACAAAGGCACAGTGTCAATGGATCTCGCATAACAGTCTTGGCATCAAGGCCTCGGTGATACTCCTGTAGAAGTCTAGACTCTAGACAAAGAACAGCAGTGATAGAACCTCTCTCTCGGCCTAATAAGATTGATGTTAGACGTTGTCTCAATCACATATATATATATATATATATATACTACAATTGTGGCACAATAACAAAGCCGCAGAAATGATCATTCTCGGAGGATACAATCCCTGCATAACAAAGAGCCACAGTAACCATTACAGTCTCGGAATAAATGAGACAGTAAGGACCTCAGTATAGTGAGGAATAGTATCTCATCTCGGTGGATCTATTTCTTAACAGTCAATGTATATATATATGTAATGGAAAGATCTTCAAATCCCTCACTATCTTTACATGATCTCACTGTCTCGGTGTAAGAAAGATCACAATGATCCTGCAGTCATGGAATACACTCTCCCTTGATCACAGTCAACATGATGGTCTAGAGTACAATGATGAAGGTAGGATAAAACAGCTATCATGGCTGTCATAATGAAGTTCTCAGTGCATCATTAAAAAAATCGAACCTTAAAAAATTCGTTAAAATTTGCCTTCAGGTTCGTTGAGGTTCGTTTAGGTTCGAGTTCGTTCAAGTTCGACTTGAGGTTCGAATTTCAAGTTCGGCGAACCTAAACGAATTTCAAATTTTCAGGTTCGCTGAACCCTGTGACATAGCTTAGGGCTTGTAAACCCCAGCAAGCGTTTGAACCAGAAAGCTCTAGGGTTTGTGGACAAAACCCTAGGAGTGATCATTTCCGTTGAAAGAATAAACCCTAGTCTATGCAAGGAAGGTATGACAACATGCTCAAGAAGAGGACGATGAAGTTGCAAGATGAATGCAAGGCTAAGATTAAGAGGGAGCTGATATTCTCCTATAATTCTCAAAAGATAAGTATTCTATATCTCTCCTCTTTGATTATTACCAGTGTTGTGAAAATCGCGATAAAATGAAATAATCGCGATTTTTTCGCTGTCCCGATAAAATTGCAATAACTATACAAAATTATCACCAGAAATATTTTTTTAGCCGATTTTTATGAAATTATCACGATAATTTGAAATTATCGCGATAAATTCGAATTTATCGCGATAACAATCGAAATTATTGTGGGGGTCTCCGACAACGAGGTTTTATAATGTTTTTTTTTGTTTTTTAAGGGATGCTAAATGTTTGAAATGCAAATTTTTTTGAAAGAAACAAATAATTTTTGAGTGGGGCAGCTTAATGATCAAGTCTAGGCCCTAGTATTCATATGCTATTCATGGTAATGTTAAATTCTTAAAGTAAAAGTGACATCTTCATTTTCATCCTTTTACTTAAATTTTTAACATTACCATGAAATGACTCAGGATGTTTGAGAGTGGTTCCAGCCTCATTGGATTTCATATGGAGAAAGTAGAATTTTAGATTTCATTCAAAATCCAGCAAACTTATCAATTTTTCAGGATTTCGGGATTGGGAGATTGTAATGTTTCCAGGTGACACCACCTACCTGGGCTACCCCTGCCACCAGTAGAGGACGTGGTCTACCTCCTATAGCTCCTACTTCTAGTTCTTCAGCTTCTAGAGCATAGCAGACTCCACTGCCAACTCCACCAGCACCAGCATCTACATCTAGAGGGAAAGGGAAAGCTGTGGCATTTTCTCGCAAGAGGGACAGAGGAAATCAATAGGATTAGACTTTAGTTATTTTCTTCATTTTATTGTATATGACATTATGACATGATGAGATACATTATCATATTTTTTGTTGATATTTTGAGGCTGAGTTGGGACTCAGGAGTCAGGACTTACTATTCAGGACATGTTTCAATGTTATGCGTGATTTTAGCACTAGAAATGATATTAAACATCTTATATATTAGTTCTTTTATCATATTTATGTGTCAATGTATTTATTTTATGTTGTAGATGGTTTAGATATTAAAAAAATTGAAAAAAAATGAATTTTTTTGTACCAAACGATTATTTTCCGATAATTTCCCAATAATTCCGATTTTTTCCTCGCGCCGATATTATCCCGATAACGATTATAACAACATTGATTATTACTATTGTTATTGTCTTCACTATACGATTAGTCTTTATATCCTTTTGCTTGGTAGTAATTGTTCTTCAATGGCCTCCTAGTGAGGACTACAGATCAATGGCAAGGATTGCCTAGACTTTGGCAGCAGGTGGAAGAGTGGAAGAACGAAGCAAAGCAAGAGGATTTTCCAGAATTTCTACTTGAAGCATATTGCACCAGATAAGACCCAAGTTTAGAGGGAGTGGGCTGTTTGAAGTATGCCTTGATTGTGCCAAAGAGAATTCAATATCTAGCATGTAGCAGATGGTAGCATGGCAACAAGATTTGAGAAGGTTCTCCCAGAAAGAGGGAGAGGATCATGTCAAGACATTTGCCTCAGTTGTAAGAGTTGCCTCGAGTTTTTGAAGAGCATGAAAAGAAGCCTCATGATTAAAGAAGACTTTGTACTTTGGGCTTGGTTGAATGGATCAAGGATGATCCTGTGTGAATTATCTTTGAGGTTCCACCAAGACTCCGGGACGGGGAGACGTGGGTGCGGGAAGACGCACAAGGGGGACGTGTGGGAGTACCCTCAAATTTTAGGGAAATTTAGGGGGGACGGGGGGACGTCGGGGTATTATATATATATATATATATATATATATATATATAGATATATATATATATCAAATTCATATTCAATAATGAAAGCATAAATACAATGATACATACATAATTGAATTAAATAATGAAATACAATGATCCATACTCATCATCCTTACTAATACATACATGATTCATCTATAGATCACAAGATTCAATAATGAAATACTCCAATCCATATTCATTATTCATTATTCACCATTCTAGAATCTGCATTGATTTAAAAACTAAATTCATCATTCATCATTCTAGATTCTAAATTGATTTAAAATTAGAATTCATCATTCATCATTCTAATTAGTACTAAGCAAAATAGACTATAATAGATACTGGAATAGTAAATTGATATAACTAAAACTCAAAAACAGTGGAGTGATGAGTCTAAAAGTCACTCTAAATTACAAAGAGGGCTTGGTGCTCTTGATTAAATACTAATTCCATACCCTTGTACAGTGGAGTGATGAGTCTAAAAGTCACTCTAAATTACAAAGAGGGCTTGGTGCTCTTGATTAAATACTAATTCCATACCCTTGTACATGACAAAATGCAATGGAAACATTGCAATCCATCGAATCCTGAATTCCTGAAAAACTGTTAAGTCTGCTAGATTTTGAGTGAGATCTAAAATTCTACTTTCTCCATATGAAATCCAATGAGGTCGGAACCACTCTCAAACATCCTGAGTCATTTCATGGTAATGTTAAAAATTTAAGTAAAAAGAATGTCACTTTTACTTTAAGAATTTAACATTACCATGAATTGCATAGCATTAGTAGGGAAATATGGTCAAATACTAGGTTTTCCCTGTCATAAATCATTGTTTAAAAGCAAATTTAACAGGGGACACATAGCCCATATTGAGGGGAGACGCCCAGGAATCCCCCTTTTGGGAAGTCGCGTCCCCCACACTGGGGAAACGTCCCCCCCTGCGTCTCCCCGCGTCTCCCCGAAAGGGGGACATGGGGAAACGTTCCCCCAGACGTCCCCCCATCCCGAGTGCGTGGGGTGCGAGGGGTGCGCGCACCCAACCCTGGGAGACGCGTCCCCGTGGAACATAGTCTTGACGGAAGCAGAAGGACTCATGTGTCAAAGGGAGCAATCAGAAAGCCCCGTTATGACCTCAGAGAAAGTTGACCTCAGGTTCTTGGATGATGGACTATCAGTGTAAGAGGGAGTACTTAGTCAAGGTGGCTTGAAAGCATCTGTGATGATGGATCCTGTGAAGCTACAAGGATTCCTAGATTTAGTTTGAGTTTATTGCCTCAATTTGGGCCTGAATAAGCAAGTCACCCTATATGGTAGAGGTCGAGTATATTGCAGCTGGATTCACAAGTTGAGAAGCAATATGGCTTCAGTGGCTACTTGCAGGATTGTATGTTGACAAACATGGTGATGGAAGGTGCAGTGAAGCTCGAGTATATCTCCACTGACAAGCCAATAGTCAATATTCCATCAAAACCTCTTTCTAGAGGGAAGTTTGTGCACCTTTGAGACAAGCTTGGGCTTGTGGAGATTGCCTCCCTGGTTGAGAGGGAGCACGGATGATATTGCATCATGGATATCGTTTCTTCCTGTGTCATGTACATTGACCGGAATTAGAGAGAATGGTTTGATAGATAGCATCATGGACAAACATTCTTCTTGTGTCATGTACTATAATCAAAATTAGGGATGTTATCCCTGTATCAAGTACGTTGACTGAAATTAGGAAGAATGATCTAGTGGACAGACATTCTCCCGATGCCAAGCACTGTGACCAGAATAAGAGAAGGTATCGATGTGTCAAGTACTGTGACCAAAATTAAGGAGAATGGTCTAGTGAGGACCAGTTAGTTGGTGCCTCCCAGCATCCTGCTCGAATCTCTAAGAGAGTTGCTTGGATCTCTAAGAGAGTTGCTCGAATCTCTGAGAGAGTTGCTCAGATCTCTGAGAGAGCTGCTCAGATCTCTGAGAGAGTTGCTCAAATTTTTGTTTAGATAGAAAATGTTTTGGCATACAGCCTAGGTTGAGGTCGTTTGGATTTTCACCTTAACTATATGCACTAGTCATGTGATGGTGAACGAGGACTAGTCTAGATACCATGAGGTTGAAGCGCCAACCAG
The DNA here is from genome assembly GCA_031772625.1 of Pinus tabuliformis. Lineage (NCBI taxonomy): Eukaryota > Viridiplantae > Streptophyta > Pinopsida > Pinales > Pinaceae > Pinus > Pinus tabuliformis. The sequence continues at coordinate 477,244,328 of CM062805.1, read as the reverse complement.
ATCATGGTGACTCATTGATATTGATGTTGTACCATAGGTAGTGAGTGGATGCCATGATTGTTATATGTCAAAAGGGTTGACCTAGCCGATAGTGATGCTAGTGATTATAATATTGATAATGATGTTTATCTTAATCTTGATCCTTCCTTGTAGAATCTTTCAACTTGAGAACATCGTGATAAGTCATTATGAATACCTCCCTAGTTAAGAGGGAGTGTTGAATTTTGTAACTATGGTCAGTCTTCATAATGTAAATTTTTATTTATATATTTATTTTATTTCTAAGCATGTTCTTCATGTTCATTTCAAAAGATGAAATTTTGAATTTTTAAATTTAAATGTTTTGGCTCCAATGAAGCCTAGTCGGCCTCCTCCTAGTCAAGTCAGCCCCTCCAAATATTCAAGTCAGCCCTAGCGTAAGACACACCTATTCGGATGACTAGATTGCTATATAAATGAAGCATTCAACCTCCCTCCAAGACAATTCATTCTGTTCAAGTAATTTGACTTCTGAGGCAAAAACGAGTTTATGATCTGAGGCATACTTTATGTTTGGGCATGCGAAGAAGGCAAGCAAGAACTCACATCATCCAAGGTATTTCTGGATCTGTTCTGTTCATTAATGAAGCTCGCATCTGAGGCAAGAAGAGCCCAATCCGAGGCTAGAACGAATGTCTGAGGTAGCCAACAAAGGGCAGTTTCTGAGGCAAGCGAAGGGAAGAATCGCAGATTCTGAGGTCATCAAAGAGGCTTATCTAAGGCAAGATAAAGAATCTGAGGCCAGTAAAGTTATCTCTCTGTGATGAAGAACTGAAGTACAAGTTGTAAGTTTTTTTGGGCCAGCTGTTTGACTTGACTAGGAGGATGGACCACGTCAGTCCTAGTGTTTGACTTTGATGTCTCTCTCATTGACTTTGAGGTCATCAAAGGGTTGCTGGGTTTTTCCCATGTAGATTTTCCCAGGGTAGTTTCTTGTGTGGCTGTCTCTTCATGTTTTACAGTTGTAGTTCTGTGTAATTGTTTTATGATGCATAATAAATATAAGAAAGGGTCAACCTAGAAACATTAATCAGATTATAGAACAAATTAAAAATTCAATATTTCCAAAACCATCCTACTTCAAAAATGTTTGCTGATTCCCTTTCTCAGAAGACTTAGCTGTAATAGTTAATAATTAATATAAGATCACCCAAACACTATGAAACCAATGATTGGTCGGAATATGTACATCAAAATATTTCTTAGCTCAGATGTTTTCCTGCCAGAGGCAAGTCAGGATGCTTGACAGCTATTACTAAGTAAGTTTCACGTTCAGAACTTGACAGGTTAATATGGTGAACAATGTTGATGTGGAGAAAAAGAAAACTGTATAACAATTCCATGCAAAAGATACTTCTCTGGGAATCACAGTGTGTTGCAATGGTTAATCAAACTTAGAGGAACACAATGGTGTTGTTTTATAATTTTATGATTAAAAGTCATATTACTGAGTACACGTCACATGAAAAATTAGGTTTTTAGTTGTTCATGGAGCCAAACATAGCCACTATTTCGGGATAAGAATATAAGATTCGCAACACCGAGGTGCTAGACAGAATCCCACCTAGACGTAGAACGTGCACATGCTCTTCTACAAAGTATAGCAAATGAATAACGCATAAAGAAAGAAATTAGAACAGATCTTACTTGTTTATTTCCAATTCAAATTGTCCATCGCCAAAGAGATTTTCCAGATAATGCACAGGTTTTGCAATAGTTAAAGAGGTGGCATCTAGTTTTGTCTCAATGCTGCCGCAGCATCAGACACCTGCACGTATGCATTTTTACGGATTCTCGATATCCGCTACACTGATCATGCAATCAAATCCCTTCGTTCTCTCTATCAACTCTGATGTTTCTAAACGAATACCAAATCCCACACTGCAAGACTTTGCTGAAGTCGACACTAGCGTAATCAGAATCTGAAGCTTCAGCCACATGCAAGTTGCAGTCTGCAGAAATTGATCAATTGCAGAATAAAAATTTCATTAAGAATACGATTTTAAATCCACAAAATCACCGTAAATTACAGTGGAAAGTTTGGAAAGCGTAATAAGTTTGAATCTTTCTAACTAGACAGACCTCTTTGCCCCTAGTTTCAAAAATTCGAGAGCTCGAGACCAGTTCCCCGGAGTTTCCGAGAAAACCTATAGCTCAATACGGGTTCCAGCGGAGGCCTTCCATCCTCAAGGATTCCTTATGTAAGTCTGAAATATATTGGGATCACATACATATCCATTTCACAGAAAATCGAAATCAATGACTTCTGCAAAACCACATGATGGTGGAAAACCCAGAAATAACGTGAATTACAAGACGTTGCACAATTTGCCGGCCTGAAGAATTAATTGATCAATTCTCCAAAACCCTTTTCCAGCGCATCTGTTAGCATTTGCAAGACATTAGAATACCCACAAAAATAGTCATTCGAAGATGCATATCCGTGTTTGACTCCATCTCCCTTCTCAATAGCGTTGACTTTTCTTTTAATACTATTAATTTGTGCCTATAGAGGTCAAATTTTCGGAATTACGGTGTGAAGAGGGTTATGCGAGATCAATCTCGGGGAGGAACTAAACTTCAAAACACAAAACTGCTCTCAACCGACATTCTTTCACAATGAAGTATAGTTGATCAAACCCTCACATTGCAGTGATTCTGAATACCAGTTCGTTGTTTAGGTTTTCATTTTTATTTTTTGGTTATTTTTTTTCCTTTCATATTAGTACCAAATACGACCGCGAGACTTAAATGACGAAATCAAATACTTTTAATGCTCAACATTTGCGTCCCATTTTCTCTGCCCAAAAAAACTAAAAACAGAAGGGAATTGGCTCTGAAATAGGTAAAGTAAACGTACCTCTTTCGATTCTGCAGAGAATTGGACCATTATCGCATGCGTTCGAAAGCTTACGATCCGCCTCCAAAGACTGTGAGCTCAATACGATGTCCAGGGAGTCGAAAACGCGAGTATCTCTGCATAATTTATCAACTCGAACGCCCAAGATTGCCATAACTTCGCTGGAAGACTCGTGCACAGAGGGCAAAAACAGGCCATCACTCAGACAATGTGGCAAATTGCCGTCGTAACCTTAACCCTGTTTAATTTGCTTTTCACATCCGAAAAAAAAGGTTGATTAAAATTAAAAATTGAAAGGGGAAGTTAGGGGGTGGGGACGGGATGCAGAGAGGTGAAATAATTTTGATCTTTTTCCCAACGTTTCATCGGGAATACGCAATTTCAAGGACCGAGGACGCTTCGCCTTTATAGGGTGTGTATCTTTACAATGTGTTGAATATAATTTTAATTTAAAGAAATAGTTTAATTTGTCGGCGTTGATAATTTGACTACTTTTTTTTTTCGTATTAATAGAAGTTTCGTTAAAACAAAACTATAAAAGACATTAGTTTGTATTAAAAAGTTGGTTAAAATATTTTATAAAGGGGTATTAATTTATATTAATAAGTTTATTAGGACTGATGGAGGATGTTATTAGATTTTTTTTTACAGAACGAAAAAGCTGTAATTGTATTATATTGAGGTAATTTGATCAATTTTAAATTTTATAGTAATAGATGTTTGGTTAAAAAATTAAAATATTTTAGGAAGGGGTATTAATTTATATTAATAAGTTTAATAGGAATAATGGAGGATGTATGAGATATTTAATTAATTTTATATTAATAGAAGTTTGGTTTAAAAAATTATAATAATAATTTAATTTAGAAAAAAAAATTGTTAAAAAAATATATAAGAGAATTTTTTGTTTTTTTGTGGTTTTTACTGAAAGATTTTTCTTAATTCATTATGGATTACAGACGCTGAATTCAGAAAATAATTTAATTTATTATAAATTTGGTTTAAAAAAATTATAATAATAATTTAATTTTAAGATTATTGTTAATTTAAATACGAAATTGGTGTATGAAATATTTTTATTTTTTTGAGAGGGGATCCATATTCTCAATAATTTGAGCATTAAAGTTTATAAAAACATATATACTCTATTTTTAAATTTGAACTAATAATCTCTTATAAATAAAAACATGTTATTAACCATTAAACTCGTTAATTTATTTTAATAATTTTATTATGAATTATGAAAATGATGCGATTAGACATTTGACTATTTTTATTAATAGAAGTTTGGTTCAAATCTTTTTATTTAAGAAATATTAATTTATATTAATAAATTTATTATGAATGATGAAGTTATTATGGCTCTTATTTTTAAATGTGAAAAAAAAAAAAAATATTTTTTGAAATTTCTTTTAGTAAAGTTTTTTTTTTCCTTTTTGGATTTTTCTTACAAAAGTTTTCTTGGAAAAAAATGAAATATGTTAACTTGATCTTAGTGTATAGATTCAAGGTAGTGTGGTCCATAGTTTCATTACTTTTAAAATAAATTCATTTCAATTGAAAACAAATGTGAGGAAAGTGTTTCTTTTAAAGGTTTTCTTATTTTTGTAAGTCTAGGAAAAGGAATTATACTTTTGGGAAAGAGTTAACGTTTTTTTGTTAAATCATAATTTTTGAATTGCATTTTAATAACAATATTCATCATAATTTTAAGTTAGTGAAAATGTTGAATTTTTCTTAAAGAAGTTTTTAAAGATACATACTTATTTTAAAGTGTACAAATTTAGTTAAATTTTACAAATTCTTAAAATGATAAATAGAAAATATTTAATGAGTTAAGAATATGTAATACTATGAACGCATTTATTTAATCTAATATAAGTCAAATTGAAAATGATATTAATACATGTATTTGAATCTATTAAGATCTTGATACGAGTCTCACTTTATTGGACAAGATGATGATAACATGGAATGATTCTCAATCAATCTAAGGAAATGGATTATGAAAAGATCTAAAGCCCATGCTAGGTGAAGGTCTATCCCACCAAAAAAAACTAGAAAACAACAAACCCAAAGATTAAGATCATTATTAGCTAAAATCCTAATAAGCAACTCCCAAAAAACATGCAACACAAAAGACAACAAATCCAAAAATTAGAATCTTTATTAAATAAGATCCTAAGAAACAACTCCCAAAAACATGCAACACAAACACAACAAAAAACAATAACAAAGAACCTCATTATTATTTCAATTAAACACTTTTTAAAATTTTGAGGAAACAATTTCAATCCAAAATCTTAAATCTAAAACATAAAATAATCCTTTCAAAATTAAAATAATTAATATTATTACCTTGCATAAAAAACATAATAGTAAATGAAGCCATGGATGTAAAAACAAAATAATAACATAAATGCATTCATTATAAATTGTAATTATGTATTTCAATTAAATAATAAAATATATATATATAGATTTTAAAAATAATATTATTATAAAATTAATAATAAAAAAATTATTATGTATATAAAACTATGATTTCTCAATAAAATTCCATATATATTAATATATATAAAAAATACCAAATAAATAAGGAATTTTTAATATTCTTATTATATAAATACACAGATTATCCGATATGGAAATGAGCAAAATAAGCAACCTGGTTCATATCTGTCATTGCTTAAATCTATGCCAATTATTCGAGAAGCTCCTGCAATTCTTGCCCCTTCAGCAGCCTGTGTAGTCAAATCCAGATCAGAAGATTAACAGAGATTAAACAGTACGCTGATAATATTGGTCCTTAGAAGGAAAGTTTGCAGATTGTAGAACTACAGTATATACTAAGAATCACACACAGGAACATAAAGTGAGAACACTTACAGCAAGCCCAACACTCCCAAGGCCAAATATTGCTACTGTCGAACCCTTCTTGGGTTTGCCTACATTCAAAGTAGCACCCATCCCTGATTCCACAAAAGAAATGAATTTTAAACAATAATTCTGATCAATAAAACATTATATGGATAATTTTATGAACAGTCCAGCCAACAAAACATCCCCAGCATTGAATTAACCACTTTGTAAAACATTTTAAAATGTCAACTGGGTCAAGTATTTCATAAATTCATTCCCCTTGAATCTTCCATAATCAAATTACCCACTTTATAAAAAAAGTGTCATCCGAGTAACATTCAATTTTTAGTGGAGCATCCAAGAGCAAACCCAGAACTTGGAGGGGCAGGTGATTGTTTATAAGCATGGCTGCAGTGCAAGAGCAACCCAGACCTTGGAGGGGCAGGGGAGTGTTTCTGAGCATGGTCACAGTCCAAAAGAAACCCAGACCTTGGAGTGGCAGGGAAGCGTTTATGAGCATGGTCACATTCCAAGGATGTCAAGTTTTTGGATACCAAATGTAACAATCAACCAGAAAAAGAGAACATCCAAGGGTAAGCCATCCCTTGCACAAGCAAGCTAAGGGGAGTGGCGGACGCAGTGCTTAGATATGACCATGGTCGTATTGGAGGAATTTTGAGCCAAGTTTTTGGGCATCAAACAGAGAAGTAGGCTTGGCATTTGGCCGTAGAAGAGTAAAGGACAGAAAAAGCTTATTATAAACCATATGAATGGGGAAAGCTAGATGGTTATTAGAGACCATATCTATCCGAAAACCCCGCACAGAAATTGTGAATATGGCAAACATGGTCTCTTGAAAAATAAAAACTATCCAACTTATTAGGGGCAAGGTGAATCTCGATAATAAGAGGTACGGACATCTGCAGTGATCAGCCTAGTATCTCAATCTCAAGGGATTTGATATTTTTGGTTCAGATGTGATCTAGACAAAGGCATAATAAAATAAATAGCAGGCATTTGTGAAGGAAGCAAAATAGACTGTGAAGAGGAAACAAAATATACTGTGAAGCTTTAGTTGAGGCTAGCTAGTACCCAGAGGCGATATGCCGTTGCTTTAACGTATTCCGAAAAGAGAACAGTGGGGTGCTGCAACAGTTGTGTATTTGAAAGCCATGGAGGTCATCCATCCATGAAGCTGCAGCTGTCAAACGAAGCGCAAGAGCCACCTGGAAACTATAGCTTTCTTCGGCCTGTGAAGCCCAATTCTGAGCGGCTGGAGGCTTGATCTGCTGTCTGCGTGCGTCCAACCAGTCTCTCATAGACCGCATTGGAGACGACAGAATGGCTGCCAGTGGAAAATGTCGGCGGAACCAGCTATTATTTCTCTGTAATCCACCCGTTGATTGCGAAAACCCTAATCCTGGCCCAACCCTTCTACGTTTGTAGCCATTGCTCCCATCGAATCCCTGCTGGCGAGCCCTGTTAATGGCAAATTCTTGTCTGTAAAATGACTTTGGTGTTGTATCTATATGTAATTTTTGCCCAAATTTTGGTCCGGGGAGGGTTTCCATAAATGGGGCCGGCTGCGGGAAGGAAACCAGTCGGCATCGTTTCTGCAGTGGGAGGAGGAAAAGAAAACCCTGTTGAGAGCTGTATATTTGAAGCTGCGTAATGGTATTCCATGGTATCTACTGTGCGCTACCATGATTGTAAATTTTAAACCAGTCTAACCAAGAATTTGAAGAATAACGACCCTAACCGGCAACCCCGCCCGCATTATTATGCACAGATTAACTAACCGGCGTTGCTGCTGCAAGAGAAACACGGAATAGCCATGGCGTGTGCGCGAATAAACAGAAATCACGACAGATACGAACGGAAACCCGGAAGTTTTCGGCACTGAGAATAAACAAAAGCCCGCCGAATATGCATGCCAGGTGTCAACCTGAGATTGAAAAGGACGACGAAAGTCTGTTTCAATAGGAAGGCCTATCGGCCTAATATATATTAATATATATGGAATTTTATTGAGAAATCATAGTTTTATATACATAATATTTTTATTATTATTAATTTTATAATAATATTATTTTTATTATAAATTTGGACTTTATTATTATTAAATTTTTGTAGTTGGTATATTATTAAATACATATTCTATAATATACCAACTACAAAAATTTAATAATAATAAAGTCCAAATTTATAATTTTTAAAATATATATCTGTAAAAAATAAAATATTGCACGGCATTTTATTTTGATATTTCCCACTCATGCCATTTTCCATCCTTGGATTATCCGTCGTATGGTCATTTTGTTGACATTTTTGGAAGTTGTTTGGGCCATTCTTTTGACTTATTCTGGAGCAGTACAATAGAGATTGTAAGCTTTTGATTTTTTTACTTGGCATTCCTCCATACATGTGTCTTCATTTTGAATCACATCAACAAAACGTTGGGCCACTACCAAATATAAATTAGTTTTGTCATCATCTCCTTCGTTTTTCAACATTATCAGATCGAGGTTGATGTTAGAGACAATGATATTTGCTTTAAAGTTAATTAATATTTAATTAAATTGTTAAATATCGAAATAATGATATTTGCTTTAAAATTAATTAAATTGTTAAATATTGAAATAATGATATGGAGGGAGTATTTTTTTTTTATTTTGATATATTATATTAGAGTAGTTTTTATGTATAATTTGTTGAAAAGTTTTTTGGTTTATTTTTTGATTGGGTGGAAATTTATTGTAAATCACAAGTTTGACGGGTGAAGTTTTTACAATCGAAGTGCCCCATCGGTTTTTGAGGGTGTTGAATCCATATATGCAATCAAAAAACCATTTTAAACAACACAAATCCAGATTTGACCAAAAAAAAAAATCGTCCAGGTCAAAAATCCGTAGACAACTCCAAAAAGTCACTTAAAACGACTACTATTATAATAGAAAATCAATTATTCAAGTTTATGTTGAAAATAGCAACAAGAAATGTTAAAAATAGAATCCAGGAATTCCAATTTAATTAGTCCTTAAATTGTGAATTAAAATTGTAATTCTTTTCTCATAACAACTTGTAAATAGTTAATTAAGTTGAATTAACTTAATTAGCTTAGGAATTTCGAGTTGGAAGTCTTTTGGAAATCATTTATATGTTCTCCCTAAGTTTTAGGGGTCCATGATGAGTTTAATTGTGAGTTGTAATTAGATAACTCGGTTTACTGAGTTATCTTCAGTTTTATGGAGCTAATAGAGAGTTAACAATCAGTGGGTGCACTAGAGCATCCACAAGTGCCACTCTAGTTAACTGAAAATTCCCTCATCAGAAATTCATGCATGTTGATTCTGAGAAAGACCCAGTTGAGACTAGAGTGCAAGGATAATGTACTATCAATTGTATGATTTATTGAGTTGTAAATATCATGCATGCAATCAGAGAAGAACCTAATTTTGGATTGCACAGTTATGGATGAGGAATTTCCCTTTAAATGCGGACTAATTCTCCCAGGGCTTGTGCAAAGAATTAGAAGCTTGGAGGCTTGGAAATTTGGCTAAGTATTGGCCAAAGGAAGTCATCAGGCAGAGGATAGGAAACACTTGTGCAGGTTAAGCTCGAGGGTGAGCAGAGCATATTGTATTCATCTAAATTCTTTGACCAAGGGTGCAAGATATTAGGGGCTTGGCAAGCAGTGGAAATTAGCTAAGTGTTGGCTAAGAGCTGGCTTGTAAGGTAGAGAGTTAAGCACACTTGTGCAAAATTGTTCTAGTAAGAACAAGCTTTGTATCTACACTCAAATTTCCAATTTAATGCAATATAGATAAGCGGGGTTTTGGAGTTGTGGCTTTCCCCAAGAAAACTTATTGTGTTATGAGCCATTGATTTGTCTTCTTCTTATTCATATTGTTTTCATCGATCTATTGACTTCCGTTGGTGAAAGTAGAAGTAGATTCTTGTCATGTGCTTTAGTAAATTGCATGAGCTTGTGAATCTATAGGAAATTCTACAGTTTCACTTAGCGAATGGGTTGGGGGACATGGTATCCCCCCGATAGGTTTTAATGACACACAATCTAACAGTCACCAAGTAGGAAATGGTATAGAAGGAATGTTGTTGGGAGGAGATGAGCAGGATTGCCAAGACATTTAAGTGTGCAATGAGAAATATGGTATATGTTTTAAGCATGATGTTGTGTACATGGCTCATTGTAAAGAAGGCAGTTGGAGGAATTGATGGTCAGACTCCGCTAATAGGAAGTCCCCTTGGGAAGGAGAACACATGTGCATGGTGTTTGAAGAATGACAGAGTGAGCAGTTATGCTAGCCAAGAAATTGTAGTAATCCTGTTGCGAGAGTATCTATGGGAGAGAGGATGGAGACTACAAGTCTCACAAAGGAATGAAAATCGAAGTGTGGTAGGCTCAAAGCAATTGATAGTCATTGTTGTAGCAAAAGCCAATTTGGCACTCTGGTGGATGGTGCATTTGGCTGAAATTACAAGAAGGACCTATGCCTTTCTTGTGTAGAATTACACAAATTTTGGGTTTCCAAAGAACGTTACTAAACAGGATTACAATTGGCAACACATTTACTGGCGCATGGTAGCTCTTCATCCTCTCCTCTAGATTTTATTTTGGAATTGGTACTATTTTGAGATTCTTGTGGAGAGATGTCAGCCTTTGTTTCTAAGTTTTGTTAACCTTGGTATCTATTGTTTCCCTCTTGAATTATGGGGGAATTGTTATGAAGTGAGTGCTTTTTTTGTGTTGGTTTATCAGGCGTGGGTTCTATTTCTATATTGTATTGCTTGGCTTTGTGTTTTTTTGTTGGGCTTGGGTAGTATTAATTAGCTTCTTCGAAGGGACACCCTTGTGTCAACCTCTCTTAGCGTCCCTTCGCAATTTATGCATTAGTGGTGAAGTTGTGTCTCTTGAAAAGCTTTCTGGTGGAGTAAGCTCACTTGGGGTTGAAGAGCTATTGTGGTAGGGGCAAGGGATAATTCGTGTTGGCATTAATAGTGTCTCTTTCCAAGGAGGGTGGTTGTCAAGTGCAGATGACCAACAAAAACTGTTGGGGATATCCTTTTGGAATTGGGTCAGAATAATGTGTAGGGGCAAGGGATTTGTGGGGAGGAAGTCTGAGTTGGTGGGGCATCTCCCCAATTTCTGTTAGGTACTATTATCTATTGAGGTCATCAGTGCCAAGGGTTAATCCTTTTGAGCAAGGGGCTTGACCAACAAGTAAGCTCTGCCCTTTCTTTGGAGGAGGTGTTATTTAGTACTGTAACAGTTGTAGGTTGGGAAATCATGCCATGTCAAAGGGCTTGTGTCATACATGGGACCACATATTATCAGGAGAGAGCCTTGTGTGGTAACTCCTAGCTACATCAACGTATAACTGGGTTCACTTCACGTTATTGTGAACTCATACCAAACCAAATTCAAGTTGAAATCATCTAACCGGAAGGAGAGGATTCTTCCACAGATTCTTCATCTCTGATACTGAGGTATTGATGGATTGGACATAATGAATTGCAATATATGGGATACGCGAGGGGAGAGCTAACCAATACATGCAAACAATGGACATGTATTAGTAGATGAAGTTTCTACTTGGGATAATGATTTAGGATCGCCATGTATCTCAGATGGACATCGTACATTCATTGCACCACCGCACACTCACATGTGCTCTCTTTATCAGAGGATGGAAGGAGTTGAGAGCCACCTAGGCATTCCCCCAAATGCAAGATGCCCTGTAGAAGGCCCGTTGAACCCCATCTTGGTGGTTGGCTCTGACTCAAATCCTATGGTTTGATGAGTTGTTAATTATTTTAGTTGTCTTTTTTCTGTGAGGAGTCCTTTGTATATGGCCAATTAACCATGTGTGTTAGTTACAACTTGGACTTTTTTGTATCTATGGGCTCCCAACGACCTATGCCTTCACTGAGGAGAATCATTTTTTGGTTATGGTCAAGTCTCCTGTATGAGAGACCGACCAATATGTAATTCTAACTATATATATTAGTTTTTTCCAGTTAATAGAATTTCACCTTACAAAAAAAAATAAAAAATTATTCAATAAATTTATCATGAAGTTTAATTTAATTATGTGGTAAATTTATAGTTAAGTAAAATAATTGAAAGATAGACTTTATTGTAATGTAAGGTTTTTAAAGTTTGAATAAGAGTTTGTTTAGTTGTTGAAAGTGGGATGTCAATAATGTATTTGTTAAAGTTTAAGCTTCTTTTTTAGTGATATGCTTGTTTTTTTAATGTTAATGTTTATGCTTATAATTATAATTGTGGTTAGTGTTAAAATACAATTTTAACTAAGTAGATAATTCTACTTATTATTTCTTGATGAAAAAATTATATATTGATTGTTGCAAACTCACTACATTTAATTCTAATAAAGAGATACATGGAGGTTTCACTTAGAATGGAGAATCTCAGAGCCTTAGTAGAATGCGACAACTTAACCAATAAATACATATTTTTTTTCCAAATCCTTATCAATGTTAATAGGTTTTCCATCTTCATATTCGTTCATGAGGACTTGACAATCAAATATTGAAAATCAAGCATCAATTATGTCGTTACTAAAATTAGAATCATTAAGTACATATTTGTACTTTGTGAATTATTTATATCTATGCTTATAATTATAGTTGTGAATGAAATCTTTTGTAAACCTTAAATCACTTTAAAAAATAAATAACATAAGTATAATTTATTTCACAAAAAATATCAATATATATTGCAAATTCACTACTCTCTATGTTCTATAGTAAATTTGATCCTTACCACTCTAAAATAAATAAACTAAAAATATATATTAACATTAATATATTTCTAAAAATTAATATATAATTAATAAATCATAAAGCATGAATTATTACTCATTAGTATATTATTGATAATATCATTGATGTCAAATTCATTACTCACTATGTTCTATGTTCTATAACTAAATTTGATATTTACCCCTCTAAAATAAATAAACTAAAAATATATATTTGACATTAATATATTCTTAAAAAATAATATATAATTAATAAGTCATAAAGCATGAATTATTACTCATTAGTATATTATTGATAACATCATTGATGTCAAATATCTTGTTCTACCATTTGATTCTTAAGAGATATGTGGAGGATTCACTTAAAATGAAGTCTTTCGAAGCCTTGTTAGAATGCCATACTCAACTACCAATAAATATGTGGAACCCTTTAAAGTCTTACGATAATGTTAATGGGTTTTCTATGATCATGTTCATTAATAGGTGTATGGTGTGAAGACTCATTAAAAGTGGTGGTAGTGATTATGATGGTAGATGAAATTTTATGATGAATTAGAGTATGGGTTTGAAATGTGTCGATTTTAAGTTATTAATGTGATTTTTAAAGAAGATTTTTGTTTAAATTATGAATCATAAAAGTTTTTGGTTTGAAACTTTTAAATGATTTGGAAAAAAATGTCATATTTATAATTTTTTAATTTTAATTTTAATATTAAAAATTTATTATATTAAAATTAGTTTAAATTTATTTTAATTTATCAAGTGTCGAGAGAGACCAAGCCTTTTTTTATTCTAAAAGAGGTTTACATCTCGAGATATTTGATCCCTTTTGATGCTGGGTAGATTTGGAGTTAAGATGGATCTAGGCAAGTTTAATTTCCCCCTTTAAATAGACTATATTCCATGTGAATACCATAGGTTCTCAATACCATGGTTCATTTTATTATTATTATTATTATTATTATTATGTTTATTTTTATTTTTATATTTTATTTTGGTTGATTTAAAAGGTTTACATTACAATTGCATTAATCTTTTTATTTATTTATTTTATGTAATTTGACTTAGTTAAAATGTTAAAAATTATGTTACAACATCTCTACCATATTGGGCTGGAGAGTGTCTCTCAGCGCAATTAATACAATTTAACCTAGATAAAGGTGTTAGTGAGGCATTAATGGGGGCATGGATTGATAAGTTAGGGATCCCCATTGTCCCAACCCCCCACATGCACCACAAAGTAAACAAAGTTAATGAGGCCCTACCTCCCAAGGAAAGTGGCAGAGGCTTTTAGTTAAGTCATAGTTGTGAAGTTGGTGATGTTATTCCTCATCGGCAACCTATTTGCTCTGCTCTTACTCCTTTGTTATGCCCTCATGCTGCTTCCATCACCAACCATGACCTTTGGCCATAACACAATGTCTTGGGTGTGGGGATCTTATTCATCTCCTCTAGCTTCCCTTTGTCTTTGGTGGATTTTTCCGAAGGTGAGGGACTTGTTCAACCTTCAATGGGAATCCGGCCCTCCTAGCATGATTTTTCAGTTACCTTCTTCCACAAGTGTCTCTTATATCTCTCAACCCTACATCAGCTAAGTATTAGTTGCATCTTGTCGCCTCTCCTTATTATGACACGTTAGTGTGTAGGGTATCATAGGGGAAAAGGGGGGAAGAGGAACAGTGGGTGGCTCCAGGGTAAGGTTTTCGGTTGAGTCCTCGACACACAGTTTCCATAAGCACACCCCTCCTGACATCTAAGAAGAAATTTGACTAGTGGAGGAGGAAATTTTCCATGAAAGGCAGAAAAAATTGGATTCATATGTCATGGCAGGAGTCACTCTATGGGTTCTAAATACATGCAATTCTCGTGGAAGGCAGAAGCACTACCTCTATACGAGGGACTTCTACTAGCATGTCAAGTTGTTGTTGGGCAAGGTTCTAGTAGATTGGCGGTGGACTTAAGTTAATCTCATGCACAAGTTGGACGAACCGAAGAACCTCATGTTGGATGTAGGAGGAAGATTGACAAAGTTGCTGGGTCACCACTTGAGTCTCCAATTCCTCTGACATGTAAGGTCGAGGAACAACCCATCAATCTGGACACTTCCTTGTCCTCCTAAGGCCCATGTTCCCCTCTAATCATGTTATTCTCTAGCAATGTTCACACCATATCTTAGTTATTATTTTAATTTTTTTCACATGTTCTTAGACATTACAGAGTCACAATGTCATGTTTTTGCTTGAATTTTGTTGCTAGTTTCCCCAACTATGGGGCAACAAATACATTGCTAACTCTCTAGACATATCACATCATTTTTAGTTTACTTATGTTATTTTGGACTCCATACTCTTTTGCCTCTGGTATGGTTTTCCAAATGGCAAGCCAGGAGAATCTAGTGAATATGACGTAATTAATTGAAAATTTGATGCAAAGATTAACAAAAAAAAAAAAAAAAAACCTAACTAACGAACTAAGATTTAAGAAAAATGTACTTACCACATTAAAATAAAAAGAAACTATATATATATATATATATATATATATTTCATATTAAAAAAATATATGTATTCAATAAGTTGGGAATATTATTCATGAACTTATCATTGACAATACTATCAAACTTTAAAGATCTTATTGTCTTATGTTTTTAGTGATCTCTCGATATATATACAAATTTCTCCATAAATTTTGAATCAATAATAGTAACATTAAAGAGTATTAGAGTATCATGATGATGAACCATATAGGTTAGTTTGAAACGCGTCGGCCTAAATCTACCAATATGATTTCTTTCGAAAATGTTTTCAAATAATCAAAATATAGATCACAAAACTTGAATTTGAATAAATATTAAAATATTTTAATTATACACCAATTAAAAATAATAATACTAATTTTATTGTGTTAAAGAGTATTTTTGTTATACACCTAATTACCATTTATTTAAAACCACATAATCAATTTGTACCAATCTTAAAGGACTTTAATAAAATAAATACCATACTTATAATTTTTAAATAAGTTTAAAAAAATAAATATAATATTTAAATTTTTTAATTAAAATTTCAACTTTTTATATTATAATTAAAAAATTTTAAAAATAAACTTATTACATTTAACATCTTTATTTATTTGTATTTATATATAGATAGATATATAGATTTTAAAATCTAATATACAATTGATAAATTATAAAACATGAATCATTATTTATTAATTTTATTATGGATAACAACGTAATCTTGAATATCTTATTCGCATATGCCTTTAGTTGTCTCACCATAGGGAAACCTAAGGCTTGAAGTTAAAAAGGGAACTTTAGGGACCTAAGGCTTTATGCTAAAAGAGGAGCCTCCTTCTTGGTCACCCACTTTAATATCTATCCGACATCGTCCAACACCAACTCCATAATTTAATGTCCATCGTCCAACTCCAACTCATTAGTTAGTAGTCGCTGCATGATTCATGATTTTATTATTCTTTACTTACTTGTTAAAAAAAATTACTTTTATATCAGAGTGAAAATATATTTGTTATTTTTATATATATGATTTTTTCCATAATTAATATTTTTTTCAATTCATTATCATAATTATTTTTAACCATAAATATTAATTAACCTATAATCATTCCTTGATTTTTATTAATTGTTGTATTCTTTCTAATAACAAATTTTTTTTCTAATAAAAATATTTTTGTCACTTTTTTCCATTAATATATTTATTAAACATAATATCTTTTTATAGTTTAATTATTTAATTGTTGTCCATCAATTTTTATAAAACAATGTTATCATGTACCAATAGATTATTAGCAATTTGATTCTCCCTCCAACAAGGTTATGGTGCTTAAATCATGCACTTCATGGAGAAATTCCTTGTAGATTCAAAATGTAGATTGTAATATGCTAAAACAATTGACTTGAATCTACTCTACTTGTCAGCGGAAACAATAAACAATCGATGAAATCATGATGCATAAAAGAGAAAGAATTCAATCACACATAACACAATATTTTTTGGGGAAAGCCACAGCTAAAAACCCATGTTATCTATATATTGCATTAATAATAAAATATGAGAAGATTACAATGTTTTGTTCAATCTCGAGCAACCTCTGCACTATCTTTATCTATCTCACTACTTCCCAGACAAGTTCAAGACAATACTTAACCAATTTTGATCTCTGCCGAACTCTTATTTCCTTGCAAATTAGCCCATATTTAATTGAGAAATTCCACAAATATGAATTGTGCAATCCTCATAGGCCTTCCTCTCATTGCATGCACTACCTGTACAATTCAGATGATTATACAACTGATAGTACACTGTCCTTGAACTCCAATCTCAACCAGGTCTTTCTCTGATCTGACATGCATGAGTTAATTATGAGTGAATCTTCACTTTAGTGGTTGATCACTATTGGTTACACCCCACTACTGCAGGTTACACCCCACTAATGGATCTCCCACTAATTCCTCCATTAGTTGGAACTAGTTTAACTGAATTTAACTCAGTTAAACTAAATTAAATAATTGCAACTCAAAATAAACTCAACCAGGCTCCTAAAAAGTAGGAGACACTCCACATGACTCAAGTTAGACCTTCAACTCGAATTAATTGAGCCAACTAAGTCAAATTAACTTAGTTAACTATTACAAGTTGTCATGAGATGTGGAATTATAATTTAATTCAAGGACAAAATTAAATTAATATAACTAAGATATATGATCACATTCACCCTATAAGGGTTCTCTACTTTTTTGCATAAAGACAGCTATTGAGCAACGATGTTGCATATTACACTTATTATATAATTTGGATTTATATATAATTTTATTTTATTTATTTATTATTATTATTTATTTTTAAATTTAATTAAAAAATGAATCCAAATTATATAATAAATTCATAATTGGTTTTTAAAAATGTGAATTTTTTAATTAATATTGTATCTGTTTGAATTTGAACGGAGGTTGAATATATATATTTTTATAAATTAAACTATAAAATTGTTACACAAAAGAAGTCTTTGGTCCACGAACAAAGAGGTGTTGTACATCAATTTCACATTTAAATAATTATGTCCTGAATGGGATGGGGAGGGATGTACTAGGAGGTGGGGGTGGTACCCTGTCGTCCCCCTCATGCAATAGATGTGGGAGGTGTGGATACCATCCTCTCTCATGAAAGTGACATGGGAGATGTAAACCTCAGTACAGTTCACAATGATTGAGCTTGCAAGGGCTTCAATGTGATGGGGATTGGTGGTAAGGAACGTTCTCGACTTAATCTGGTGATGCGCTATGATGATATTGAGTGCAATTGATGTATTGTTCAATATGGAATTTGCCTCCTTAGTGTGATTTTATTCCTCTACTTTTGATTGGTGATCTTTGGCCTAGTTGCACCTCTAACCTTTTGGCATTTTTCTTCAGTCGGTTTGTTAAATCCTATTTTCTTGGGTGGGCAGGGCTAGTTCCTCCTGGCTTGTCTCCCCCCACCTTTCTCTCCAGTAGATTTTTCCTTCTCTCAGCTTGCATCCTTCCCTTTCTCTTTGTTTGGGAGGTCGATGGAGAGTCTTCGGTGAAGATAGGTTTGACAACTACTCTCAGGAATTGATCTGTTCATGGTGTATCACTTATAATTATAGTTTCAGGCTGGTATTTTCATTCAAGTTGTTCTCTCGAACTAAGATCACTTGTAACTTCTAACTCTTTTGAGGTATATATGTCATAGGCCCTTGAGTTTGTTTCTCTATTTTGGTTTGTGGTCTTTGCTACTTCTGGTTTTGCGCGCCCCTTCCTCTATTCTAAGTTAGTCACTCTGCCTGTGGGGATTGCTTATCTTCGGGTGGTGTCATTATTTAAGGGAAGGTTGTTATTGGTTATTCCTACACAGTTTCGATGTTTCGCCTATAGCCTTCAAAGAAAGTATGGGCCTTGCATATTGGCGTTGGATGTTAGTTTTGTATTCTCTCTCGATTTTAAATCTATCTTTGGTTCTTATGTCCCCTTTCTATTCATAAGTTTGACACTTTCATTGGTGCTACTCGGTCTTATTTAATATGGTTAGGAAGGAAGTTTGGTCTTGGGTTTTGGTCTTCTCTTATTTTATTCCAATGCGTAGACATCGTGCTTGTTCACGCAAAGGTGTAGAGGTAGAGGCTTGCAAGGAAGCTCCTATGCCGAAGCCAGAGCTCAATCCTCAACAAGTCTTTGTCGCATATAGACTCCTCTTAAGGTTCAGGAGGAAGTCAAAGATGCAGAGGATGAAATTGTCAATAACAAAGAAAGTCACTCTGACTTATAAATCTTTGACACAATAATTGATTGGGTGCCAGATACGAGGCATACACGCAAGAGGCAAAACCAATATTTACATACTATAGATCTTTATTGGCAAATAAAGTCTCTTCTAGGCAAGGTCCTCCTTGAAAGGAATGACACCAAGGATGAAATTTTGTTGCAGTTGGATGAAATACAACTTGAGCACAAGGAGATGGATAAGTGTTGACTCAAATTGAGGCCTCATTCTACATGGGAATGGACCATCACTACCTGATAACCCTGCTAATGATGTTCTCATTAAAGTCTAATCATTTTTTTGATTTTATGAATGTTTGATTATAACTTTTACTTTTGGTTTTCTAGTATTTTCCAATATATAGTAAGCAATGCCTTAGATATAATTGTTTCTTTTTCCAATTAAATTATATCATATATGCACTAGGGTCATGTTGATTATTTTTTAGAATTTTAAACAAAAGCTTTTATATTTTACCAATAAATTGCTTTCCCAAATAACAAACCAAAACTAAATATATAACTAACTTTCCTAAATTTAACAGAAAACTTCTCACTTACCAAAAATAAAAAAACATTTAATAAACTCTACTTTTAAATTAGATAATAAATTATGATTTCAAACTAGACAAAATTATCTTTTTCGAGCCACTTCTTGGAATAACTAGAGAAAATTGACATTTTTTTACCCTAAATCCATTCAAAGTTATCTTGAATGGATGGAATAGTTAATTATTATGGTGTGAATATGCTACAAAATGAGCTTTGTGAAACCACTTAAAATAATGGGAGAGGAAAATAACATTTTTTAATTCCACTCAAAGTTACCTTGAATGGATGGAATAGTTCATTATTATGGTGTGAATATGCTACAAAATGAGCTTTGTGCAACCACTTAAAATAACGGGAGAGGAAAATAACATTTTTTTAATTTAAATTAAGTGAAAATTATTTTAAATTAATGAAATAACTAGATATCATATATTAACATTGCATTATAATAATAGTAATGTTTTTGAATTAATTTTATATTATAAAGAATAATATTATTAATTTAAAATTATAATTTCAATAAATTTGTATAATTAAATTTTAATAATAAAAAAAAAAATCATAAAATGTTTTATTATTATTATTATTAATTAGTATAGATTTATTTTAATTTTGGATTTACCAAGTACAAAGAAAGATCAAATCATTTTTTATTCTAAAAGAGGTTTTTATTCAAGAAATTTGGTCCTTCTCGATGCTTGGTAGATGAGGAGTTAAGATAGATCTAAGTTAGTTTAATTATTAATTATAATTATAACTATAACTATAATTATTAATTTTATTATTTTATTTTATTTTATTTTTTTGTAATTTCACTGAGTCAAAATGTTTAACAAGACATGACAGGATAGGACATTACAACATCTCTTCCATATTGGATTGGAAAGTGCTTCTCAGTGCAATAACTTTTTAATAAATCACTTCATGATTTAGAAATATTTTAAAATCAAATAAATTTAAAGTCACAAATTTATATTTAATTTACCAATATTATATTTAAAATTGATTCATAAGATTTTTTTGTAAGCTAATTGGCAGTGTCTTCCATTATTTCAAAAATATGTTACAATGTCCAACCCATTTATGACATATGGTCTCAACCTATCCAGTGGGAAACCAAGTATGTTGGCCATTTGTTCATTGAATAACCAGTATGGAATTTAAACATCATCAAAAAATGAAGTGTCACAAAAGAGATAACATCGACATCAACCCAAGAATCTAAAACCAAACATGAGTCTACAACATAAAGCATATGTAAAAACTAGGAATCAGAGGAGTTCATAGGTGTTGGGCCTCAAGCACTTGACCCCGAAGGTGCTGAAGATGCCATGCAAGAGATGTGCCTCTCAATCTTGGCAAGCCAACTATCCATTTGTTCCATGTAAAATCTCATATTCCATTGCTCCCTCTTTGCATCTACCAGGCTGGCAAATATATTATACTGATTAGCCTACCTCTCCATCAGAATCCTCACCATTAGAGATTTCATTTTCTAGTATAAGAAAAGGGCTTGATTATACTACTTTCTTCAGCCCCTGGTGTGACTAGGGTCAAACACCAACTGTCTAGATTATTCCACTAGTTTTGAGTCCGACATGGAATGTCTATCTTGAGTTTCCATCTCCTCCAGGTGGTGCAATTCATTCCAAACTTCAGCTAAAGTAGTTTCATGAAAGGTGTTTGCACCATAACATCATATTTGATTCCTTGTTTAGTAACAATATCACTGATATTTTCGCTTGAAATCTTTGTTTCTTGTAGCATTAAGATCTCAGGAGGATACATGTTATTCTCTCCTTCAAGTACAGTTGTTTACCTCTATTATTAAGGCCTCTGACATTCCAAGTTAGTATCTTCATTTAAAAGGTTCACGTGAGAAGGTGAACACCTCCAATAACAATTGACAATTTTATTTTTAATATTATTCATAATAATGTTAAATTTAAAATCTTAACATTTCAGAAACTATTATTTCATATCATAATATAATATAATATATATTATTTAATAATACTAATTATTAAAATTATATAACTTTAGTGAGAGGATTTTTGCTTAGATGATTTGTTGAGCAATTTGTTTCCCTAATTGCATGGATTCAAGTTTTTGAAAACATGTTGTAATTGGTCCGTTTGTGACATTTATGAAATAATTGTGGTGTAATAATGACGATTGATCTAATCGAAGTTACCAATTCTTAGTGAATTCTCATTATATATATAAAACAAAAGTAATTAAAGTTCTAAACTTAATGAATAAATTATAACTATGATATTCGTATAATTATTTTCATTAAGCTTTTTGATGTGATTCTAGTAAAGTTATTATTATAATAGAATCATCCATATTTATATTCAATAAATTTTTATGTTTATTTTCAAATTAATAAAGGAAATAGTTGCTATGGAACAAGGTTTTGTTTTTTAAATTATTAATATTTATTTATTTGTTAAAAGAATATTTTTTTTCAATAAAAAAAATCATGTATATTATTGAGAGTACTATATACATAGCTCTATTATTTTTTCGACTCTGCAACAGCGCGTGCATTCCATTGAGGAGTTTGGTCTGCGCTGAAGGTCGCGGCCGCCTGTCGTTGATCGCCTTAGCTGGGCCTTACCCAAGGTCACCCGCCTCCATGGAGGTGTTGGGTTCTCCTCAAGGGCCACCCATCTCCCCTCCTCTGCCTTCTGCCTCTGAAGCATTCAGCTCTTTGCTTGCATCCTTGCCTAAGAAGAAGAAAGTTGAAGCTGCAAAGTTTGTGAAGAAACTGGATGACATCCCCGATATTTCTCTCCCGCCAAAAGGAACGACCCAAGTCGCTCTGTCTCTAGTAGATCGTGCCCTCATCGGCTAATTCACAAGGCTTTGGCCTTCCCCTAAATCCATAGAGATTTGGGTCGCCAAGAACTGGGCACCCTTGATAAAAAATAGAGTAACCTCATACTTTCTCGGGAGAGGCTTCTTTCTGTTCGAGTTCACTGCAAAATAGGACAAGGATCTGATTTTCCAAAATGGACCTTACTTCATGGGCCCTCAGGGATTGTATCTGAATAAATGGATGCCAGACTTCGATCCGGCAGTGGATGTTCCCACAACGGTCCTGATGTGGGTGAGACTCCCTAACCTCCCAGTGCATTGTTGGAATTGGGATTCGTTGAAGCACATAGGCAACACCCTAGGTAAATTTATAGATCGGGCTAATAATAAAGACCAGTACGACTGCGCCAGAATCTGCGTGGAGGTAGATCTAGAGGTGGGGCTTTCGGAAGCCATCAAAATCATCGTAGGTCCCTGGACTCATGTGCAAAAACTCGACTATGAGTAGTTGCCCTTCAAATGCCAGAAATGCCACGTCTACGGCCATTTTGCCAAAGGTTGTCCATCCAATGGAGCAGAAGAAAAAGGGAAAGAAGAAGGCTGGAACCAGGTCAAGTGCACCAAGACCTCTCACAAGAAGACTGCAACTGCAAATGTTAAAGCCCCTCAGATGGGCCCTACTCAGCAGTCAACCATAGAAGGTCAAGGGAATAAATTCGAGATCCTAAGATTTGAAACCGTGACCTCCCAAGAGGTTGAGATCCCAAAGGAAATTTCTCCCACCAAAGCTTCCCCCTCCGTCTCGATCAAAGGTGGAAGTGCCGCAGAGAGATCCAAAGGAAAGCTCTCAGAAGAGGAGGAGGAAGTCCAAGAATCTAAGGAATAAGAAGAAGAAGGAGAAATAGGAGACTCTCAATCCTCTCCTAGAAGATCCACAAGAGGACGTAAGTTTGCCAGGGAAAAAAGAGAGCAAGAAACCTACAAAGACAAGCTTCAGGGCAGCTAGCCAACTCTTGAGAAGCTATTGGCAAAAACCCCAAAGACGACGAGGAATCAACCTCAGGGCTCCAAGGGAGCTCACCATAACAAAAATAAATGATGAAGATCATCTCTTGGAACTGTAGGGGTATGGGCACTAGAGCCAAGGAAGAAGCAATGAAAAGCTTAACAAGATTGGAAGCCCCGGATATCCTCCTCATCCAGGAGACCAAAATGGAGGATACAACTTTCCTCCAAGCAAGTAAAAAATTTTGGAATAAAAGCAGAGCGCAAGCTATCTCTACTCGTGGAGCCTCGGGAGGGCTTGGCTCACTCTGGAATGCCAACAAGTTCTCAATAATCTCTGAGACTTTGAACACCCACAGGATCTTCTTAAAGATGCAGCATCTTGTTACCAAAGAGACCATATGTCTATTCATTGTGTATGTTCCTAACAATGTAGGGGAGAAAAAGGTTTGCTGGGACTCCATAAAAAATTTGGCAAACCTAGAGAATTTGGAAAATATCATCATCGCTAGAGATCTCAATCTCACCCTTCTCTCGTCAGAAAAAAGAGGAGGCAGCATTGTAAGGGATCCGGCAAGGGAATGGGCGGAGGATCTCATGTAGGACTAGGACCTGCTAGACATCAAACCTTCTTCCGGTAAGTACACTTGGTCAAATAAGAGAGTCGGTCCTGGTCATATAGCTGCAAGACTAGATAGATTTCTTGTTCAAAGCTCCTTTCTTCTTCTCGGTCTAGAGGCTAGAATGCACATCCTCCACAGCAGTGTTTCGGATCACAAACCCATTAGACTTGAGTTGTTGGCTCCCAAGGACCTGGGCCCTATCCCTTTCAGATTCAATCCCCTATGGATCAAAGAGGCAAATTTCATGCAAAAGGTTAGGGATTGCTAGAAGGATCTAGTCAAGTGTTCCCCCTTTTTTGTTTGGGAAGAAAAACTCAGAAGAGTAAAAGCAATGCTGAAAAGTTGGGCCAAGACCTTGCCCAATCCTGCAACTAAAAGGAAAAAAATCCAAAGTTCCTTAGAACTGCATCATCTTCATCTAGAAGAAACTAAAATCACAAAAGAAGACTTGGACAAGGAGATGTAGCTTCAACAGAAATTTCACAAGGCTTGCTTGGCCGAGGAAGAATTTTGTAGGCTTAAATCCAGGAGCCTTTGGCTCAAAGCAGGGGATAGAAACTCCTCCTTTTTTCATAAGCAAGCCCAAGCCAGGAAATGCTCTAACTCCATCTCTAAAATTAAAGAAGAGAACTACACCCTAAAGGATATTACCAACATCAAAAAGGTAGCTTCCGACCATTTTAAGAATCTGTACAGTGAGGGAATGGAGGTTGGACATAGTTCTAAACTCCTGGATGTAGTTCCCCACCTTATCACTGCTAGAATGAACCATCTGTTAGAAGCTAAAGTCAACAAAAATGAAGTCAGGGACGCCCTCTTTGATATGGACCTCGACAAAGCCCTGGGACTGGACGGATTCACAGCCAGATTTCTACAGTCCTGTTGGCAGATTGTGGAGAAGGAATTCCTTAAAATGATCCTAAAATCCCAAGATTGCCAGAAAATTGGAGGCTACACAAATTCAGCATTCCTCGCCCTTATCCCCAAGGAAAAAGGAGCAAACTCCTTCAACAGATTCCGTCCGATCTCCTTATGCAATATTGGATACAAAGTGATAACCAAAGTTATAGCGAACAGATTGAGGAACATTCTCCCCAAAATCATCCCGGAGAACCAAGGAGGATTCATTCATGGCAGACAAATAGTGGATAATTTCATTTTGGTTCAAGAGGTGATCCACTCCAGCTTTCATCGAAAAGAAAAAGGTATGGTGATCAAGCTCAACCTAGCAAATGCTTTTGATCGAGTTAGACATAGTTTTTTGATGGATGTTCTACACAAGATGGGATTTGGTCTAAGATTTATAAACTGGATTCGGGCTTGTATTTTGGAGCCCTGGATTGCTCCCTTGGTAAATGGTAGGGCTGCAGATTTCTTCAAAGCCTCTAGAGGGCTGAGGCAGGGGTGCCCCCTCTCACCCCTCCTCTTTGTGTTGCAAGCTTATGTCCTCAGCTTTTATCTAGATAAGAAGCAACAAGACCAAGAGGTAGCTAGGCGAAGCATAGCAAGAGGGGTAAAAAACATCAATCATGCCCTCTTTGCTGATGACACCTTGTTGCTGGGGGCTGCAACTTCGCTTTCAGCTGCCATATTTAAAGAAGTGCTGGACGATTTCTATGAAGTCTCAGGCAGCAAATTAAACAATGGGAAATGCCATATTTATTGCTGTAATATATCTCCATCTTCCTTAAACTCCATTGCTAGATGTCTAGGCTTTGCAGCCTCTTCAAATTGGACCTCTTTCAAATACCTTATCCTTCCTATCTTCCTCAGGAGGGCCTTGAGCAAAGATTGGAACCCTCAACTAGAGAAATTAAAAACAAAAATGCAGGCCTGGGGCTTCTCCTGGCTCAACATTGCAGGCAAAGCAGTGCTCATCAAAGCAGTTCTCAGCAGTCTTCCATTATTCCAATTTTTTGTTCTCTTAGCACCTGTGGGTATTCTTAAGAAGATGGAGGATCTTATTAGAAAGTTTTTCTGGAAGGAAGGCAAGCAAAATGAAAATAAAATCCCACTTGTCAACTGGGAAGTTGTTTCCAAGCCACTTCAGGAAGGAGGACTGGACTTTAAAAACCTCTCTGCTCAAAATTTAGCCATGGGAGCGAAACTGATTTGGAGAATTATAGCTCCCAATCCAGGCTAGGCACATTTAGCATTATGGAAAAAATACTTCAAAGGAAGGTGACTTCACTGTTTGGATAAGCCCAAATCCCATCTCAGATCTCCCTTCAGCATTGTTAGCAACAGAGCAGCTCCTTTGGTGAATGCACAGGCTTATTGGATCCCTGGGAATGGCCAATACATTAATCTTTGGGAAGATCGCATCATGAGCAGGCCCCCGCTGGCTGAAACGCGCCCCTTGCATTCGCTGCGGACGTGGATGATGGACGCTCACATTATTTCGCTGTGGGATATGTCATGCTGGATCAGTAATCACTGGACAGGTTGGAAGTAACTCCCGGTCCCTCCTGCTCTCCAAAGTGACTGCGCAGAGCTCTACAACCTTCTGCACGGGTTGGCTCCCATTCACGCTCGGAGAAAAGATGTCGGGGGTTGGGGTATGTAGTGTGAAGGCTACTCGGTGGCACAGGGGTACATTAAAAGCTTGGAAAGGCCATACGTTCAGCCATACCCTGCTCCTTGGATTGGGATATGGAAATTCCCCTCCATCCCAAAAATTGACCATTTCTGTTGGTTGCTCTGCCATAAAAAAATCTTAATGGATGACAGGTTGCAGAAGAGGGGATTATTTGGCCCTTCAAGATGCATGCTATGTAAAGATAAGCCAGAATCCGCCCTTCACCTCATGCTAGAGTGTAGATTTGCAGTCCAAATCTAGCAAGAGCTCTTAGGAGCTCGGAATTCTAGCTTCATTGTCCCCTGCACTATCCTAGATCTGTTTGCTGGATGGCTGGCCAGATACCCAGGTCCAACCCCAAAAAAACAATCTAATCATAGCAGCTTGGACTGCTCTTCCTAAAATTATCAGTTGGCAGATTTGGTTAGAGAGGAATAGAAGGATATTTAGAAACAAAGAGCAGGATTTCAGTCTTGTTGCAACCACAATAAAATGTCAGCTAAATGAATGCCTGAGAGATAGAATGGATGACTCAAACCTATGCCAACAAGACATTGAGTTGGGTGCTGCACTCAGTCTCTAATTCCAAAAATCGACTACCATCCCCGTTCCTCCCAAAGAATGGCAAATCAGAAAAAATGAAGAAGACTTTCAGTCCTAGATTTCCAAGCAAGCAATTCCCTCTCTCTTCTTTGACGGGGTAGCCAAGGGAAATCCAGGAATCACTAGCGTGGGAGGGCTCATAATAAATATAGAAGGAACTCCTATCTATAGATATGCTTTGGGACTGGGTCACTCCTCTAGCATGCAAGCTGAAGCGCTGGCTCTTTTCCAAGGGATCAAGTAGCTTAAAGAGTTGGGACTCAGTGAGGTTAATGTCTTTGGTGATTCGTAGGTCATCATCAAAACAATGGCGACAAACTCTACTCCAGCAGATTTGCGCCTTGCAAGGATGATCATAAGAGCTAAAGCAATGGCAAAGCCCTTGAAATTGGAATTTTTCCATGTGCTGAGAATAAATAACAAAGAGGCAGATATTGAAGCAAACAAGGCAGCCCAGTTACCTGCTGAGACTATTCTCAGAGACAAAGAAACATCGTGGGACCCAATTCCTTAATCTTCCATGTTTTACTGCATTTTATTGAAGCAATTTGTATGCATTCACAAGCTCGGGCAAATAACAGAAATAGAGCTCATTGTAAAATGTAAGAAGAGACGAATCATAAGCGTATGCTCCTTGATCCTCTTGTTGGAGAGGTGCTCAGAAATCACCTCCATTATCTGTAAACTAAGTCGTGGCTTTATGCCAAGTATCTAATAAAATCTCATAACCGTTTCTGTAAAATATATATATATATATACATAGCTCTATCATTTTTCAATAGAGGTTACGCTGCAACTACAACATCAAAACTATAAAAAAAATCTTATCTTTTAGCATCTGTGCTAGGTATTATCCAACAACTATTTCCAAAATTCATAGGAAAGGGAAACCCCCGTATCTATGTTTCAACAAAATTACAAAAATTGAAAGAAGGAAAGAGTTAGAAAGAGAGATTGGTCACCATTGATTCAATCTCCTCATCACACACACATTCATGCATCCTAATAGACACAATAGAAAGAGCAAGAGCCTCTTTTGACAAGCCATCCACTTCTACATTGAGTTCCCAAAGAATGTGACAATATATGATATAGTCAAAAGTATCCCGAATGCTTGCTAGAAGTGTATCCATCCCAAACATGTTGACTTTTGCCATGCGGCTTGCTTTGTCAATGACCAATTTGGAATCTCTCATCACCTATAACCTTGAGAGGCCTTTCTTCCTTTTTAATTCCAATAGAAACCACAAGTCTACAAATTTAACCTTATTATTTAACCCCCTACCTAGAGAGTATCTACAATATATGAAGTGGAAGTGGCTAAAATAAAGGACCACCCCAACACCAGAATGAGGGGGGTGACCCTAACTATCCTCATTAAATACCCCCAGGGAGATTTAAAGTCAATTTCTGGTAAGATCAGGATCCTTGGCTTCTTGGGAGGTGCACTAGACCTGAACTTTTGCATTAGTGCAACCACCTTTGTTGCACATGCCTCTGGGGTGGTAAGTTTGTTTTTGAAAAAATATACATTTCAAGAGTGCCTAATGAAATCGGTTAAATACACACGGGGGCTTTATAAGGAGGAACTTGTTTATCAAACCACCAAAATCTGAAGGCATCATAGAGGTAAGCCCCGAACCACTGCGATTTAGCTTCAAATCACACAATAAAATAACACATACATGTCTCACGTAATTGCACCTCATGAATAAATGAGAGTCATATTCTTCCTTCCTTTTGCATGATGGACACTAGTTCACCCCAATCCAACCCTGCTTGGTGAGCTTGTTCCAAGTGAGCAGTTTGTCACTAAGTGCCAACCATGATGTTAATTTGGCTTTCAGTGGGGCTTTGATCTTGCATATAAACTTCCACCACTAGAGTCTACAATCTGTGAAGTGATTTTCAAACTAGGCATTGTATCCAAGCTTTTCCGTAAATGTACCTGTATGTGGGTTCATGGCCCAGTAGATGGCGTCTGGTACGTTGTCCCTAAGCATCACAATTTTTTTGTTAATAGTCCAACATATCTTTCCCATTCCTCTGTAAAATCTTTCAATAGCCCCAAGTCCCTGGATGACTTCCAACCTCGACTCTCTCTAGATTGAGGCTCATGTACTTTAACATCAGCTAGATGAGCAATATTTAATCTTTTGAGCTCTTATAAAAGAGGATCTGATAGCCTGTAACTGGCCCCTGCTCCATACCAAGGATAGAAGTGAACTCCATTAGGCCCAAGTTTTCAATCTCCATCGCTCTTCCTCTTCCACTAACATTTCATGTCTTTCTTATTCTAAGGATTTTAAATATCTCATTTATTCATGAGAGATAGAGTTCACATTCATCTGAGAAAATAATTCTTCAATCTGAGTCTCCACTTCCAACAATCTAGCCTGTTTTTGGCATAGTTTTCCTTTGCCCATACCCTTGATGCACTCTTGACGGGGAGCAGATTTATTGTGAAGTGATCCATATAAGATGTATGACTCGAGGAACTAAGTGGTCTTTAAAGACTCGTTATCAGAGAGTGGTATTTTTCTTCATGAAGCTAATAAGTGTTGAACTTTAAAGGGATCGTCTTGGATCCATCTTGCATAACAAAATGTAGAAGAACAGGCCAGTGGTTGAAGATACCCCTGGTCCCTGCTAAAGATCTAAAAGCAATCCCACAATTTAATATAGCTTCAAAGACTAGGAAGTGATCTAGTCTCTTAGAAACTTCACTGCCCCTATAGTTCCCATTTGACCATGTGGGGGAGAGCTTAACAAGCTCCAAATCCAGAAGTTGATGATTCACCATAAAATCTGAGAAGAAATGATGAAGAGGGCCCAAGTGAGGGCTAGGCCCCCACACTTCTGATAACCCCAATGAAAAATTTAGGTCACCTATAATGATAATATGCCTATCATCCAGAGCACCTGCAGAGCCCAGTTCTTCCTAATATATCTCATGATCATCATACGACCCATAGACATTAAACAAATTGATAAGAATAACAAAATCTTTAAATGACAATTGCACCATATTGGCTAAGGGGAAATAAGAGGAGGAAATAGCCTTGAAATTGGGGCTCTATCCAATAATTAGACCACTAGAGAAGCCTTCAGTTTCCACATGGAAAAAGACCCATCGCTTTAGCATTGATTGTAATTTTTTCTTCGCTTTATCACCAGGGCACATAGTCTCTTGGATTATTAAGATGTCAAGATTGACAACAACAAGTAAGCATTGGAGGGATATTCTTTTATAGTAACCCTTAATGCCCATCTCATTGAAGGAAAGAAGAATCATAGGGCACCATTAGGACAAGCTTCACGTGGTTTAAGGGCCTTTACAATGGAGACTTGTTTCCCTTTCTTGATTTCCAACTTGGTTTTTTCTTGTGCCTTGTGTAGACGCGACTTTCTGCCGACATGGTAGGAAAGAGGGGGTCCAAGGCAAGGCCTCCACACAAGCGTGGAACCTCTTTGAGGTTCCTCTAAAGTCATAAGGCATACTTCTTCTTGCTCTGCAAGCAATAAGGGAAAAGAGAAGACGGGAGAAGGGTTGATGGAGAGGGGAACATTAGGGATTTTTGAGGTCTAAAATGGGCCTCCTAAGAAAAATGTACATCCAAAATAAACTTTCTAAGAACCAATAGGATTCAAGATGATGATGTCAACCATGGGGCATGATTCACCATTTTTGGAGTAAAAAAGTAAAAATATAAAAAATATAAAACTACTTTTTTCAACTCGTATTTTAAACTTATCTCCCTAAGGTTTTACTCAAATTTCGAGCGGAAACACTCGTTGGATGCATAATTTGGTTCCTCATCCAAGGAGTACCCATGTTGCATACTTTCGATGGATCTTGCTACACGAAAAATGAGAAATACATGAAAAACGTGACTGCAATCACATTTTTTCATGTGTTTCTCATTTTTCGTGTAGCAGGGTCCATCAAAAGTATGCAACATGGATACTCCTTGGACGAGGAATCAAATTATGCATCCAATGAGTGTTTCCGCTCGAAATTTGAGTAAATCAATAGGGAGATAAGTTGAAAAATTAGTTTTTTTCCCCTCTAAAATTTGATGATGTAATCAAATCTTATTTTATCATTTCCACTATTATTTTATAATTTCCTTAGGAGGCCCATTTTAGACCTCAAAACTCCCCTAATGAAGGGATGATCTAGACTTATGTAGGAACACAACAAAATACAGATATAAACATAAACACAGAGATGCAACATAAGTAAAAATTCATTTCATTAATATCAAAGAACTAAAATATGCTTACATACAAAATGGAAATAAACTAGCTCGGGTGATGGTAGCTTATCTCTGAGAAGAGATGTGGCGGCTACATGCGTTTGAATTGTGTTACAATGGGGCTCGAAGGCCTATTTATTATTCAGAGACAATGGAAAACCCTAAACATCCAAAAACCTAACTGAGGAGACGAAGCCCCAAAACTATGGGCCTTGTTTGGGTAAATCGGTACATCAACTTCTCGGGGTCGGAACTTTTGCATACGATCTCCGTTTGACGCGCAAAATACCTCATTAGAAAGATCTATCCAAGGACTACAACTTTCGAGTGGCTAACATTGATCATCACCCCATGTTGGCTTTGGTTTTCCCAAAAAAAACACTGTTTAGGGCCTCAAAACGGCTCCAAAAGTTTAGGACCCAAAAATAGTAAATTGTGCTACAATTAAGGAAACTGAAAACAGAAAGAGACAGTGGTGGGGGTCCAAGTGGAATAGGCGGGTGGCCACCAACATCCACCTGGATCAAGGGAGGTAGGAACAAAGGGTTCTATGGGAGCCAATGAAGGGGCAACATAAGGGGAGGAATGGGGGAGGGGGGCCACTAAGTGGGCTCATAAAAGGGGGGGGACCACATATGATAAAACACCAAACCATAAAAAAGATGAAAGAGAAGAGAGAGAATCCATACTAGATTAAAGACCATTGACTGAAGACGAAAGTAGACTTAAACCTTGATGAGATGCTCCAAATAGAGGCCCCACCAAGCTAGAGGCAAAGGGATCACTTGCATCTCTTTCATTCTTCTCTAGGGAGGAAAGACGGGTTGGTCCCATGGGACCCCAAATAGGACAACTTTTCTAGACATTCCCTACATCGTGATAGCAATGGCACCTGAATGGAAGCTTCTAGTAGTCGATTTATACACCCACATATTTTCATTCATAAAGATTTGTACTTTACAAACCAAAACACTTATGAGGCAGACATAAATTTAGACTCATGCCATCCTACAATCCTCCTTAGTCTATCAGCCTTCCCCCATTCCAACATAAGAGCCCATCTTGTTCCTGGTGGCTACGAAGAAGTCTGAACTCCAAAAATGTAAAGGCAACCTTGGTAAAAGTGCCCAAACCCTAAGGGTGTCCATAGGTTCCCTTGTCAGGTCAAAATCAACAATACATTCTTTCATAAAAAGGTTATCCTTTTCCAAGCACTAATTCTGGCTCAAGATGCACATATAACCTTCTTATATATGTAAAATAAAGGCCATCCACCCTCTCATCAAAACATGGAAGACTAATAAACAAACTATAAGGGGTTTCCAAGTAGAACATAATCAGGATCTTAGAGAGGCCACTAATATAGATTTGACTTTAAAATGTAAAACCAAAGTTTATTGGAGAAATCCATTACCTTGCACACATCGATATACTTGCCCACCATTAAACTAGCTGAAATGCAACATCTGTGGATGCATCAATCCCTCATGCGCATCTACATAGAGACACCAGGCATGAAGGGAGGCAAAGGCTTACTCGAAGGAGGGGAGGATAACGATAGAGATATGGAAATTGGAGGAGAAAGGGGATCACATACATGAGGAGGGAGAGAGCAAGGGGGCACCGAAACATAGACAGGACAAACGAAGGCCTGCAAATGCAAAAATCCATGTGGGTTGTTTGACAAAACCTTCAAAACTTTTGGAAGCTCGTCGACGGAGGGAAATGATGATGAAGGCGGGAGGTAGGGGTACTCCAACTGAGAGCAGAAGATTGGCTCACGTGGGGGACTATTCACATAGTCCACCAACTCTTTTGGTTCATACCCCATTTGGCACCAAAATCAATAGGGGGCCAACCGACGAGGGGTAAGCTGATGTGGAAGGGGAAGGACTAGAGAGAGGAAGGTGAAGTAACAAGGCACATAACAGAGAGAGTGACGTGAACCATAAACAACAAAGAGACAAGAAAAAGACTATTACAAGCGCTAAGACACATTATGGATCAAAAACATAGAACAAAACACCTAAAACAATATATAAAAACACATAACTACACCGAAACCCCAAAAATCTTCCCTATCCTCCATTAGTTAAAAATACATTATTAATAATACAAATTACTTTAATTATCAAATAAAATCATATAATTTCAATTAAAATCTTAAATTTAATAAATAATTCTTATCTTCTTATAATAAATTTAATTAAGCCTTTTGATGTAGTACTCTTTTCCTACGTTAAATTAGTATAACGACAATTCTTCAAATTTATATTCAATATTCTTTTATATTTTACTTTTAAACCAGTACGGGAAATAGTTGGTACCAAGCTTTTGTTTTCTAAATATTATTGTTTATTAATTTGTCTTAAAAACGATAAAATATAAATTAAAAAAATAATAAATCAATAGTTTTCCTTTATATAAATATATTTATATAATAATTGTGAGTAGCAACATCACAATAACTCTCTAATTTAATAAATGATATTATAAGATATACAATAAGTTACATACAATCACATATGTAATTATTTATGCTTTTTTAATTGAAAAAATAATTATTGCATATTTTTATGTTTTAATTAGTTCAAAGTATTTGGTATACATCTATGTCACGATGTAGTTTATTATTTTTTTATCACTATTTTAATTTTATTAGGTTAATATTATTTTAAAGTTAAATTATTAGAATATTGTAATTTTTAATAATATAATTATAATTATAATTCTACTTTATTTTTAAGTTTATGGTCAAGCTAAATATCAAATTGGCGTATGAGACCTCCTTGTTTGTGGAATAAAAAACATTCCTTCACACAATGATTTGACTGCTAAAATCTAAGGAGGTGTACCTACTCTACCTCACTCTAGATTTAAACATGTGATATATGTTCATGATGGTAGAGTTATAATTTAACATGAAAAGAACAAAACCATGCCTATATATTATCACTTTAATAATAAATATATGTCATTATATCGTTCACATCTTTGATTAATGTATATGAACATGTAAACCTTAAATACGACAAGAACCACATGATACAACCCTTTAAACAAGTACCACTTGGAAGGCAAAATTCCTAGTTTTGAAAACCAACCATTAGATTTCTTGAGCCTTTCTAATGATTCCACACGTCCAAATGACTTATCACTTAGGAACTCAATATGCCTTTTTAAGATATATATATATTTGGAGCTTCCAAAATATATATAAGTTGTTGATCTGAGAGCTTGATTATACAATTACTTATAACATGCACTTTGCAATAACACTTAAAAAATGTCTCATGCAACTATTTATAACATGCACTAAAACATGGGTGCAAGGTGTCAGGGGGAGGGGTGCTTCTATGCCCTAGATGACATGAGAAAATTACATACTTTTGTAGTCTTGGTCATGCTTCCAACAACTAGGCAGAAACATATGTAGTTTACCAAGGATTATAACAATATTATCTCCAAAATATCTCCAACCACACAATAGTGGGAAAGTTTGATCTCATTATCAAACATTTATATTGCAATTACTCTCCTTCAAATTATACACTCATCTATTTATTTTTCTGTAGCTTGGGAGGTACTCCAAGCCTTAGTGTTTGAGGGTTGGAGGTCCAAGCACCACAAGTAGGCTTGTGGGCTTAGAACCCAAGCCTGGGGTTTTGCACCCATAGATGTTTGGGCCAAAACCGTGACGAGTCTTCGACATGTGATGGATGAGGATGATAGCTCTCGGCAAGACAATTCTAACGCAATGAGAATCATCCGATTCTGAGTTGTCGTTGAGGAGTTATGAATTTTTGAAGTCATATGTTGGGGTTGTGACTTATGCTTAAGGTCGGCCTAAGGATATCTTAGGCATGTGATAGTTGGATAGCCCCTAGAAGTGACGTTGGAAGGAGCTCCTCTCTTTTGTATAAATAGAGGGTGATGTAGAGGCATTAACTCATCCATTTTGTGCAACACATTCTTAAGAGGAGAGCTCGTTGGAGAGATTCTCTTATGCCCTAGCTGCAACAAGAAGGAGGAAGGAACAACATGGAAGAGGGATTGTCTTAAGGGTCCGAGCTCACTACTTTGGGGGTCTAAATTGTTGGTAGAGGGGCTGAGGTCCCTTGGAGGAAGGCCGAGTCTGTTGGGAGTATTGCAGATTTGTTTGAGGGCTAGAATAG
Organism: Pinus tabuliformis; assembly: GCA_031772625.1. Classification (NCBI taxonomy): domain Eukaryota; kingdom Viridiplantae; phylum Streptophyta; class Pinopsida; order Pinales; family Pinaceae; genus Pinus; species Pinus tabuliformis. The sequence continues at coordinate 477,208,839 of CM062805.1, read as the reverse complement.
GGTTGTTTTGGTGGGCTGTTGGAGGGCTGCAACCAGCTGAGGTAGGTCGCAGGCCTAGCCTCCCAAAACAAGCTTATGTTGAGTTATTTAAGGGCTGCCAAATGGCCAGAACAACAACTCATGAGAAAGGAATTATTCCTTGCCTAGGCCGCAGTAATTTAAGGACAATTTAGTGATTGTTTAAGGGTTGTTACAACAATATAAGATGCCTTAACCAGTCATAGTCAGGGATGACATGTACAACAGACTTGGAGGGCAGCGTGTGGAGGTGCGTTGGGTCATTTCTTTGACCGGTGCTTGGATCAAATTGATGGGTAGCTTGTAGGAGGCCTTAGGAGTTGTTTGGAGGAGCCCACGTGGATTGTTGGGAGGCCTACTAAGTAGCCAAGGTGACAACAGGCACATCAAATTGGAAGGCAAGAGGACATCAACAAGGAGTGTTGCAGATGTTCCCTTGGATGATGAGTTGATGGTGTCCTAGGTGAAGGACATATTGATGTGCACAGATTTTTGAAATATCTCCTCTATTGCAGAAGCAAAGGGAGGATTGGTGGAGTCTGTGGGCAACCACGTGTAAGGGTATCCTAAGTGTGGGGATGCCCTAACTAGGAGCAGATGCTACAACATGGATTTGGTCTCTCGTGGACTGTTGGAGGGCAGCGTGAGAGAAGATCAAGTGTGGACGAGATTGGGCACTTATGGTCTACTGGAGGATAGTGTCATAGTGTCCAAGTTGGAGCCTGATGAGCAACACCTTGATGCACAAAGGTAGTTACAAGAGAGGCAGTTATTAAGCTTAAGGGTCTAATCAATCAGGAGTAGTTTATGGAGCCGGAGACTTGTGTGTGGAGAAGGACATCTACAACAGAAGATGGGCAGTCTTCCCAGCCCGTGTTCATTGTGGGAGATGGACATTTTACAGTGATACGTGGCAGCCCTCCGTGCCCTATGTTGGTCTTCATCAGAGCAGCGTAGGAAGACCATAGTGGGCTGAAGTCCTTGAGTAGCTAAGGAGAAACAATGGGTAGATCGAGAGTTGTTCACAAGTGGCGCTGTGAACAACTCGACAAGAGTCCCGATGTGTTGTGGCCTTGATGGACAAAGGCACAACTAGAGAGCAGATTGGATAGCTAAGATTCAGTGGCCAGATGGACTTGGAGCATTGATAGAGGCAGGAGCTACAGATCGGGAGCTGCAAGACCGGGCAGGTACAGGGTACGATCGAGAGGAGCCAAGATAGCATGCAATAGCCAGATGGTCAAAGTATCTTGTTGAGGGTAGATTGGTTGTCGATGGACTGACACCAAGCCACAGTTTTGTATCTTGTACCAGTGGATGTATGAGGGCCATTATCCCTAGTACGGGAGCCCTAGACTGTTTTATTATATGTTGTTTAATATAATGAAGTTGGGTTGAAAATTGTAAAAAGTTGTCTATATTCTTTGCATGTGTGATTTACTGTTGTTTATATTCCGCTGTGTAAAGTAGTATTGTTGAGATTCTTGGTTTGGTAGCATCAAATATTTTAAGATTATATCCTAGACCTAAGTTCATGGAAATTCAACATCATCTCCATTTTTCAAAGAATTAGAATTGAATTGAAACAAATAAAATATTGACAAGCCTTCCAAATCACGTGACATAATAATAAGAAGGCAGATGGGCTTGCTAACCATCAATTCAATTAGAAAAAGGCATACTCAACCTCACTGTGACGTCCAAGTACACCCTAATACCATAATAAATATTCACGAAGATGGAAGTTGATACATAGTTGGTAGTGGTGTAGATAATATCATGGATAGATAACACAAGTGCAAACATAACTCTTGGCCTTGAGACCTGCCCCCTCATTTTAATTCACATAGTTTCCATTTGGTTGAGTACATATATCATGTTTCATGCATGAAGAAGGAAATTATTCCAAGATATTGCATGATGACATTTCCATCACTTACCACCCATTATTATGTGATCATGTCATCGCGTCTGAGCATTATGAAAACAAGTTAGAAACTCTTCCGCGTTGATATGTTGTTGCCCAATTTAAATTTTGTTGCTTTCTCTCTTCATTCTGCATTTTCTTTTCATCTCTTCAGGACATCGACTCTGATCTATCCCTTCCTACTCCCATTGTTAATCTTGTCTGATTGATAAATTATTATCTATCTTCTAAATCCTTCATCCTCTTCGCCCCTTTGTCCCTTCCCCATAACTCCGTCTTTGTTTTCTCCTCCTTTATTTCCTATTGAGTTTTCATAGTTATACATCAACATTCCTTTTAACAAGTTTGGAAAACATGGCTCTTCTTGTTAATAAAAATGAAAAAGCAACACATGTCAATCTCTCTGTAGAAATTTTGAAAATGCAGAATGAGATAACCCAAATTAAAATTCAATAGGCTCTCTTGTCATCACAATGGACCTCATCAATGGAAATTTTAGTAATCTAGAGACAACAAATTCAAATCTTGGATGATGAACTCGATGCATTGAGGAGACAAACATAAAAATTGAATAGCTTAGGTCAACAAGGAACTTCTTCTTCCTCTATCTCTATTGTTTTAGTTAATTCTCCTACTAGCATGTTGTTGAATTTGAATTTGGAGCTTCACAACATTTCTATAATGAATAGAGACAACACCTTCTCTCCATGGTAATTACATGTAGGTTAAAGTGGTCGAATTCTTAGGTATTTTCTATTTTGTATACACATTCAAGAACATAACACATGACATGATATTTGTGGATATATTGTATAATAATATGGTCATCAACCTTGATAATAAGTAGTCTTCAACGTGAAAGGCAATTTTATGGAATTTTGCTAAGCCCTAAACATAGACTTTTATTAATTAAAATCTTGATTATGGTTTAGAAAAAACAAACATACACTTTAACCCCAAAAATGTCTTACATAATTATTTTGTATATTTCTCTTGTTAAAAAAAATTATTTCTTCCTTGCGAAATCTTTTAATCTATTAAACATTAAATAACTTCTTAAAAATTATAAACTAATAAATATCAATATGAGATATATCAGACCCAATAAACATAGTAAGATGTATCCCAAAACATCACAAACAAAACTCATCATCAAAATGAGAAATATAGTTTGTTGTACTCATTTAAAAAAACTTATATTTTACAAAGAGTCTTTGATCTTCTCAGAAGGATCAAAGCTACCATTCTCTCTCATGTTCAAAGGATCAACAATAAGTTAGTTGATCATATGGCCAACCATGCTTTGAATACTCCCAACCAATCCCAATGTCACTCAAAGCGATCTGTGAGGACATTGAAGGTGAGACTTTTCCCCCATGGAGGGCGCTAAACAAAGCTAATCCTGTTGAAATGATTGTCAAGGATTGTCACATGACAGGTGGATCGTCACACGTCCAAGGCAACCCAGAAGCATGAAGCCATTAAAACAATATTTCTTTGTGTCTCGTTCACTATAGATGAAGAGCACAATGATTTTGATACAATGATGAAGGGTCATCATAATTAGAGGGGTCGACATTATAACAGGTTTAGGGCCATAATTGTTGGTGCGAGCGAGAATAATATAAATCACCTTGTCCATAAGGAGCTGGGGTATCTGTTCTAGTCGGATAAGAATATGCTGATAGGGACTCACATTTTCCATGGTAACAACAATTTCCAAGGTAACAACAGTCTCTAAAGCAAAAACAACTTCCAAGGAAACAACAACCATGGAGATAACAACAGTTTCCTAGGTAACAACAACCTCTAAGGTAACAACTGTAGAATTTCCCACTGTAGATCACCTGATAATGTAATATACTAAAGCAAAATACTTGATCTACTTCTACAAACAAACTTGCGGAAGCTTAATCGATTTTGAGCAAGATCAATTAGAACACATATAACAGAGAATGAGAAATCAATCACACATGAACATAGAAGAATACTCTGGGGAAAGCCTCAGCTAAAAGCCCTGATCTCTGTATTATCATACAAGTGGAAATATCTTTGGATTACACAAAGCTTTAGCTCACAAGCTATCCAGCTCTCAGTACAATCCCTCAATGCTGCTCATAGACTGAATAGACACAACATATGCCTTCCTCCAGTCCTCCAAGCCTCCTATTTCCTTGCACAGTTTCTCCTGGGTCCTCTGGCTGCCACTTGTGTGAATTCACCTCTCACACAACTCACCAAACTCAGAAGTAACTGCGCAATCTCCAAGGAATGAATTCCTTTTGCATGCAAGAGATATCCTCAATGGAATATTCCTACAACTGATAGTACACTGTCCCATCATCTGATCTCAACTGGGTCCCCGACTGAACTGACATGCATGAGTTATTTATGAGAGAATATTCAGTTATCTGAAGTGCAGTAGTTACATGCATGTATGCATTAACTAAATGAACTCACAATCAGTTCCACAAACTGTTGGAACTAATCTAACTGGACTTAACTCAGTTAACTGAGCTAACTAATCACAACTCAAAGTACAACTCATCATGATCACTTTAATTAAAGGATAACTTCCTCAATCAAAGGGAAAACTGTTGCATATCTTCACATAGACTTCATGTTTGATTTTCTCCAACTAATTAACTCAAGATGAATTAATTAATTATTTTTCAAACAGCTGCTAAGATCAGATTTGAATTTTAATTCTCATTTTTAGTTTAGGGACTAACTAAAATTGGAATGTATCCGGAAATGCTTTTTATAGCAATGCTATTTTTAGCACTTCTATATTTAGCATTTCTTGTTGCTATTTTCAACACTCCCTCTCAACAAGAAAGGGATTATCTGTCACCCCAATCCTGTCTTTGTGGAACTCAAACTTACATTTTGATAATGCCTTAGTTAAAATATCTGCATCCTGCTCCTCGGTCGAAACATACAGCAAGGACATGATCCTCTTCACCACACAGTCTCAAAGATGATGATACCGGATATCGATGTGCTTGGACCTATCATGAAATACTGGATTATCAGAGAGTTTGATACAACTCTGATTATCGCAATAGATCACAGTTGGATCCATCCTCTGACCAAACAATCCAACCAGAATTTTCCGCATCCAAATGGCCTCACATGCTGCCTGACTGGTAGCCATGTATTCAGCCTCTGCTGAGCTAAGTGAAACTGACCTCTGTTTCCTGCTGTACCAAGAAACTGCAGCTGAACCAAGGTTGAAAATTCCACCTTAAGTGCTCTTCCGGTCTGATGGACTCCCTGCCTAATCTGCATCTGTGAAGCCCTGAAGCTTCACTCCCTCTGTCTGTCTGTACCATCATCCATACTGAGATGTGCCTCTGAGGTATCTTAGCACATGCTTTGTTGCCTTCTGAAACAACTTGGTAGGTTGAACCATATCTTGACTCAGTTGGTTCACCACAAAGCACAAATATGGTTGTGTGTTCACTAGATATATCAATGAACCCACAAGATGCCGATAAACAGTAGCAGCTACTACCTCACCTGAAGTAGCATCCTCCTTCCTCCAGTTACCTGCTAGAGGAGTTTGCATGGGCTTGCACTTCTCCATGTGGAATCGCCTAAGTATCTCATTGGCATACTTGCCTTGAGACACAAACACTTCCCCATCCTTCTGCCACACTTCCATGCCTAGAAAGTAGTGCATAAGACCCATGTCTTTCATCTCAAAAGGACCTTGCAAGACTTGATCAACTGATCATCACCTGTCAATATCAGATCATCAACATAAAGAAAAATGATCAGTGGCTTACCTTCTACCATGATGTGGTAAAGGTTCGCATCTACTTCACTCTTTGTGAAGCCCAACCCGGTGAAATAGTTGTCGATCCTGCTGTACCAAGCACGAGGTGCTTGCTTCACCCCGTACAAATCTCTCTTGAGTCGGCACACATGTGACTCACGATCGAAGGTCTCAAATCCTTCCGGCTGCTCTATGTACACCTCTTCCTCAATCTTGCCATTGAGGAACGCAGTCTTCACATCCATCTGATGGATCTTCCAACCCATCTGAGCTCATAGTGCCAACATCGATTTGATAGATGAGTACCTTGCTACAAGAGCAAAAGTCTCATCATAGTTGATCCCCTCGACCTATGAGAAACCACAGGCAACAAACCTTGCCTTATGTTTCTCAACACTGCCATCAGTTGCTTGCTTTACCTTGTAAAGCCATCAGGAACTCACCACTGACTTGTCCTCTAGTCTTCGAACAACATCCCAAACACTGTTCCGAACGATGGAGTCGTACTCCTCCACCATAACATCAACCCAGACTAGTTGCTGCACTGCTTCCTCGAAGGAAGATGGTTTGGTCTCTACACACTCCCCAACCAGGTCCATGTAACCAGTGTACCGCTCGGGTGACGTCCTCTGTTTGCGCTAATAAGATGGCTGTCCCACATTCTCTCTTGCATCCAGCATCAATCTGTCAGCTTCCCTTGAGTGTTTCCGCCCATCTCTGGAAGACTCTGCATGAGTGGATGTCTCCACTCCCGGATCCTCTACATGCGGCTACTCCATATCAGTCTGAGGCTCCTCCTCCTTAGGAACCAAAAGTTCCTCCTTTGCATGCAACTTGAGCTCCCTCTCAAGGGAAACTCGCATGGCCTTCTGCTTGTCGAACTTCAGATCTCTGCGTACCACTGTCCTCTGACTGGTAGGCAAGAACACCGAATAGTTGTGGGGTGTATCAGTGTACCCCACGAGTATCCCCAACTCAGCTGTTGGATCTAGCTTCTTCCAGGCATCTTTGGTCACATGGCAATAAACCGATGATCCAAAGATCCTAAAGTGACTCACATCTGATCTCTTCCCGGAAAAGGCCTCCACTAGTGTCTTCATCCCCAATATACGATGTAGAATTCTACTCTACAAGTATACTACTGTATTGCATGCCTAAGCCCACAAATGAAGTGGTAGGCTTTGGTCATGCAACATCGCCCAAGCTACTCCCACAATCGATCGGTTCTTCCTTTCGGCCACCCCATTCTGCTGTAGGTTATGGGGTGCCGTCAACTCTTGTTTAATTCCTTCTGCTGCACAGAAGTCCTTAAACTGTTGGCAGACATACTCTCCACCATTGTCGCTTCGCAAGGCTCTTATTTTCTTTCCAGATTCTTTCTCAACCAAGGCTTTGAACTCACAAAACCTTGAGAAGGTTTGATCCTTCGTCTGCATGAAGTAGATCCAACATCTACGAGAAAAATCATCAATAAAAATAACATAGTACCTTTTTATAGTGGTGGAGGCTGTAGAGAATAGTCCACACACATTTGTATGAACTCGCTCCATGATTGCTCCAGCTCTACTGTCTCGATCCTGAAAGGAATATTTTGCATACTTACCCAAGGTACAACCTTTACATGTATCCACTTGCTCCAGTTTGCCCTTGGGTAGTCTGGTAGAAATCTACTGCATGATCTTCAAGGCCCCATGGTGCAAGTGGCCCAATATTCTATGCCATAGCTCGCCAACATCTTGGCTTTGCACAAACTCTGCTTTGGAACTCAACGCAACACAATCGTCTACCTCCAGCTTGTAGAGATTCTTTACTCGATTCCCAATCCTCTTGGTTTGTCCAGTGACGATATGCCTCAGGAATGACTTTCCTTTACTAAAGATTACATCATAGCCTTTGTCTTCCAGCATAGCGACGGACACAAGATTTTTCTTCAGACCAGGCACATACTTTACATCAGTCAAGGTGAGAGGAGCTCCATGCTCCCTCTGAAACACAACCGTACCTTCACCTGAAACACGGTACTTTCCATCATCGCCCATCTCTATGCACATCTGGAGGTCCTTCTCCTCCAAGGTACTGAATAGACTCTTGTCGCCGGTCATGTGGAATGAAACTCCACTATCCAGGTACCAAACACACCCCACCATCGATGAAACCATGCATGTGATGAGGCTGAAATCTAATTCGAATTGTGAGGCCAGTGCCTCACCATCTGATCCCTTCGAGGATCCCTTCTTGGATTTCTTCTGTGGACAATTCGTAGCATAATGGCCCACCTCATGACAATGAAAGCATCGCACTTTCGATTTGTCAATCTTCTTTCCACCATGGGAAGAACTCGATTTGGAATGGGACGCCTTCCCCTTCCCTTTCCTCGCCTTCCTCACTAAGGCTAGATTTTCTTCATCATCTTGCTTTGATGAAGATCCATCTTTGGTGCTTTTTCTTATCTCCTCCTGCATCGGATCCAACCAAATTCGTTCCTAATATGGGAGTTTCTCTCTTCCATTTACCGAGTCTTGGTAGCTATGCCAGCTGTTAGGAAGACCGAGGAGAGCAAGACTCACCATGTCATCATCGACTGTAGCGATCCCTACACTTCTAAGCTCATCCTTGCAGGTGGTGAGCTTGTTCAGATATGTAGAGATTGTGTCGCCCTTTTCACACTTGATTTTCTGAAGCTTGTCTTTCAGCGCCAGCTTCCTTTGATCGCTGTTGTTTTGATATAGATCCTTCAATGTTTTCCACATTGAAAACGGTGTCTCCTTCCCATGGAGAGTGGAGACAATGTGGTCTCGAACTCCCTCTAGAAGGATTCTCCTCACTCTAGCCACACATTTCTTCCATTCCACCAATTCTTGGGCATTAGCAGCTGCTGGCTTGGGGACTTCTTGATCAATGAAGTCCTCCAAACCGTTGTCCTCTAATACCACTTCCATGCGATCCTTCTAGGCTATATAATTTGAGCTGCCATCAAGGGCATACTCGAGTCTCAAACCGTTGAACGCCATTAGTGAAATTTGAGATGTGATAAGAATTCGAATTCTATAATCAGGAACTTCAAACTTCGAACTTCTCCCTTCTTGCTGTTCTTCGCTTTAATCACCTTTGCTTTGATACCATGTAGAATTCCCACTGTAGATCACCTGATAATGCAATATACTAAAGCAAAATACTTGATCTACTTCTACAAACAAACTTGCGGAAGCTTAATCGATTTTGAGCAAGATCAATTAGAACACATATAACAGAGAATGAGAAATCAATCACACATGAACACAGAAGAATACTCTGGGGAAAGCCTCAGCTAAAAACCTTGATCTCTGTATTATCATACAAGTGGAAATATCTCAGGATTATAGAAAGCTTTAGCTCACAAGCTATCCAGCTCTCAGTACAATCCCTTAATGTTGCCCATAGACTGAATAGACACAACATATGCCTTCCTCCAATCCTCCAAGCCTCCTATTTCCTTGCGCAGTTTCTCTTGGGTCCTCTGGCTGCCACCTGTGTGAATTCACCTCTCACACAACTCACCAAACTTAGAAGTAACTTCGCAATCTCCAAGGAATGAATTCCTTTTGCATGCAAGAGATATCCTCAACGGAATATTCCTGCAACTGATAGTACACTATCCCATCATCTGATTTCAACTGGGTCTCTGACCGAACTGACATGCATGAGTTATTTATGAGAGAATATTTAGTTATCTGAAGTGTTAGTAGTTACATGCATGCATGCATTAACTAAATGAACTCACAATCAGTTCCACAAATTGTTGGAACTAATCTAACTGGACTTAACTCAGTTAACTGAGCTAACTAATTACAACTCAAAGTACAACTCATCCTGATCACTTTAATTAAGGGATAACTTCCTCAATCAAAGGGAAAACTATTGCATGTCTTCACATAGACATCATGTTTGATTTTCTCCAACTAATTAACTCAAGATGAATTAATTAATTATTTTTCAAACAACTGCTAAGATCAAATTTGAATTTTAATTCTCAATTTTAGTTCAGGGACTAACTAAAATTGGAGTGTATCCTGAAATGCTATTTATAGCAATGCTATTTTCAGCACTTCTATATTTAGCATTTCTTGTTGCTATTTTCAACAACAACATTTTCCCAGATAACAACAGATTCCAAGGCAACAACAATTTCCAAGGAAACAACAACTTCTAAGATAACAACAGTTTCCTAGATAAGAACAACTTCAAAGGTAACAACAGTTTCCAAGGAAACAACAACCTCCAAGTCAACAACAATTTCTAAGCAAACAACAACCTCCAACGTAACAACAACTTCAATTTTGATAGCATTTTCCAAGATAACAACAAATTCATCATGAGTGAAGGCTTGCGCACCTATCCTCTGCACACTTATAACACAATCTTTGTCATGTCAGATTCTCTTGTAAAGCAAAACCTCAGTAATTTCAAGACTCTAGACTTGTGTTATTGGTTTGGTTTCCCATCATGCATATCAATAATACATGGACAAATCACTTGTAAATTATTGATGGCATAGTGAAAAGGTGAACTGTTACACACAAAAGAAACTTATATTTCAAAATATGTGTGTAAAAAGAAATGCTAACCTTGGCCTATGAAAAAAATAAAAATAAAAAATAAAATAAAAATAAAAATAAAATATAAACATGTATGTGTGAGAAGGGAGAGTATGCCATCAAACCAACATCCCAACCAAAAGTGACGTTCTCTTCGCCTCATATGCTTTTTAGATAAAACAAAATTATGAATGCCACGATTTGATTCAAAATTTACTCCATGCATGCATTTGGAGCTTAAATAAAAGTTATATATATATATATATATATATATATATATATAGATAGATAGTTTTTCATTTACTTAAGATTTGAAGTTTTTTTTCTTTTTTGCTTCATGATTGATATTCCTTTTTTCATAAAGTTGTTTTTCATTTTTTTAAAGTTGTGTTTTGGCAACCATTTAAACAAGTTTAATATGCGCATTGTTGGCCTCTTATGCAAAAATCCTTTTTTCATAAAGTTGTTTTTCATTTTTTTAAAGTTGTGTTTTGACAACCATTTAAACAAGTTTAATATGCGGCGTTGTTGGCCTCTTATGCAAAAAGTAAAAAGTAATTGACAATCAAAGTTATTGATAGCATAAATTATTCATATTAATTGCTTCACTGTTCAGGCATGAAAGTACAATGGTATATCTATCTAAATATTTGCATAGTTCATTACACACACACCCTAAGAAATTAGTATTTAAAATACTTTTTACAATTTTATCCACTCCAAATCAATAGAACAATAAATGTATTTTATTAAAATTATAGAAATATAGAAAGTTTATACTTATTACCATTTAAACTGAAAAGACAAAAAATTGAAATAGAAAAAGCAAGCAAAAACACTTATGACTAATGACAAAAAAAAATCAATTGTTTTATTATTAAAAACAAGTACGACAATGAATGGAAAGAAAATATTAATTATCGAAAAATCTTTTACATAATTAATTGTATTTCATAGTCCTCAATGTTTTGTTGAGAAAACAGAGGGAAAATCTCAAATATTTTGGTGTTTAGAGGTTTTTTTTTTTTTTTAAACAATTTTTAACTTTGACAAATCAATTTTAAACCACATAAAATTAAACATCCACCAGTAAAAAAAATAGAAATTCAAATTTTAAAAATTCAAAAATTAATTTTCAATTTCTAAGAAAATAAATTTAATATTTAATTTTATAAAAACTTTAATAAACACTGAAATTAATTTTTAAAAATTTAAAAATTAATTAAGATCAAAGCATTTTGACCCAAATTGATTACAATATATTCGACAGGTATAAAAATAAGCATATTTAATTCACAGAGGCAATTATTTTATGAAATATTTTAGGAATCGATTCCATTGCAGGTTAATAAGCAAAAAAACTTGCATGTGTATATATATATATATATATATATATATATATATATATATATATATATATATATAGCTTACATAAAACCCAAAACTTGTATAATACTAAAAATTAATAGTACATTGTAGCTCCTTGTATTTGAAATTTGATTATTTTCCCTCTTTTTGAATTTATAATTTTTTTATTTTTTATTTTATTTATTTTATTTTGTTTGTGTTTATGTAATTATTAAAAAAACATGTATTTCATGTTGAGATATATGCATTTTTGGTTTGAAATAGAGATATATTCTGAAGATATTGTGGATTTGTAAAAATTACATGCTAATAAGAAAAAACATTGATTTTGACAATGTCATACGCGTTTCATGTAGATCTCTTTTGTGCTCATTATAACACCTCTACCTATAATATAACTTAGTGATGTTGTATGTGTCATGGATGACTATAGGTGTGAAGCATATCTATGTACCAATTCATAGAATGCTCATTTTAGCACAAACTGATCATCAATAAAAGAGGAGCTATAACTAGTTGTTTTTGGTGATTATGTGAAAGAAGGAAGTTATTGGAATGTTGGAGATCGACAATATTCTCAAGTTTCACTATTGTTTCCTATGATAGAGAACGATTTAGAAAATATGATACTCTTCCAATTTCTCAACAAGGCCGCCAAGAAAGGGTGCTTTGCATCTCATGAACAACATGAAATGGTGATCCTTGTAGTCACTAAGTTTGTGGTATGCATTCCTGCAATTTGTAAGATTGTAATGACCCAAGCATAGGGTGAAAGTGTAGAGAAGTCAAGCACACAAAACTAGTATGGGGTCCACAAACACTAGTTGGGAGAGTTCCTCATAGAAATAAGAGTTTCAAGTAAGGCGCTCAACCATGGGTTAATTATTAAGATGGTTGAGTATGGGAGGATTATTAGGAAATGAAGAGTAAAGCAAGTGCAAATCAATCCAGGGTGAGATGTCATAAAATCAGAGTAAAAGGCTATTGAGAGTAGCTCTAGTGGCATTGTCCTCTGGTTGTTGCTGCCAAAATTTCCAAATGAAAATGAAGAGACCTCCATTAAAGTCTAAGGCAACTCATAACAAATCTAATAGAAATCTAAGAATTAATGCTAGAGGACATTCAATTAAACATATTTGTGATATCATAACATTATTTAATAACAAAGTCAATCTTAATAATTATGTGACATGCTGAGAAATGTTTAAAATTTTCCCTTTTCATAATAATATCAAAACTATGGAAAAATACTCATATCAATATGCTTAATTAATAAAAAATTAATCTAACTAATTCAAAGTCGCAAAGTGAAAACTATATTCCTTTTAGCATAAAGACTAATAAAAAGAATTGTGAGAGAAAACAATTGTTTCTTTAAATAAAATTAAAGAATTTGCAATGTAATTCCAGTGAAATGTTGACTCCAATTTACTCCGATTTTCCTCCTCACTATAGTACATTATTTTAATTTGTCGATAAACATTTCTTAAAGATAATCCCCATTTAAAAAAAATAAATATTATTAACAAAAACTCATCCTCCTCTCCTTTTAATGGCTTAATGTGCTTACAAATAAAGTAGCAAATTAATGTGCCCACCTTAACTTTTAATAATAATTTAGTTCACTTTATAGAGAGGTGCCCACCTTAAATCTTGTAATGGTGCTAATATCTCTAATCTCAAGTATCATTGCCTTCTTTTTTCCAAAATTGACTAAAAACCACCACATACCCATTTAATACCTTTAGTAAGATTAACAAACTAGTGTAACTCAACATTTTTTGATAGTAATGAGAATATTTATATTAATTACAAAATCTATGCTCAGATCATAGTGGTACATCAAGAGATACATTATGATTTTCTTCTGTCTGCTATATCATCTATGAATTTCTTAACCAAAATTATCCTCTAAAGAGGAATATAACTGACACTAAACATATATGGGTATTTGGAGGTGAATACCTTCCAATAGAGCCCCAAAATCAAATAAAATTTGCAGTAAATATGGCCTACTATAAAATAAAATCCTAGATTACAATACATTTTCCCAGATCTATTGGATCATTCAGTTCTCAGCACTTCACATTAGTACTACTCAAACTGATTGAATCTTTCATATTTTAGACCAAATTATTGACTAGAGATCTCAATTTAGACTCCTGGAGGAGGAGAATATGGTTTTTTCCATTTTGAACTAATGCTTTAATCTTTGACATTCCTTTATCCAACCCCAACCCCCTACAATTCAAGGAGATTAGTTTCATCATTTACTATTAGATTTTTTGGCCCCTTGGTTGGGGCCTAAACTGCCTCCTTTCCTTGTATTATGTCTCCTTGTGATGTTTCTGTCCAAAATACCTTGTCTTTCTAATTCTTTGTCATTTTCAACTTTTTGGATTCAAACATCTCTATTCGTTTTTCTTTCCACCTTGAGATGAATGAGATCTTCATCATTCTATTTATCTGTCTCTGATTTTTCATCAACTGGACTGGTAAGGGAGGGGCTAGTTCAAGTTACCCAAGGAGAGTGGAACTCTTCCTCATAAGAGGGAGAATCAATCTCGCCTATCACATGGACATGGGAATCCTCAATGGGAAGAAAACCATCCTCAGAAAGACCATGAGAGGCTTTGGAGTCCTTCCCAGAGAGGGAGGGACATTGCTTGAGAGAATCCTGCCTTCCTCTTCAACCAAGTTGAGCGCTTCAAAACTATTTCTATTAGCCTTCGCTACACCCTGATCATTGGTACCCTCTCCTCGAGCTAGTTTTTCTTAGGTTGGAGAGGTTGGGCCCTTGCCTTTGTTCCCTACTGGATTGCTTTGTCGTGGTTGGTTGTTAGTTTGTTTGGATGGTCCTCTTTACCCTTTGGGCTATTGCCATTGATTATGTTCTTCCCCCTAATTTTATTACTCCTTGATCTTCTTTTTGTAGCTTCTAGAAAAGTGTTTGTGCTCATGACATACCTTGCACTTAAAATGAAGTTATTCATAAGTCACCTCTTGGATACGGGACTAGTTATCCAGGTTGAGATTTATTGCAGCTAGAAGTCGTTTGTCCAGATCTATTTCCACACAAATTTTGGTGCAAAAGAACAAACCTCTTGTGGCTCAGCGAAATCAATATACTTACCCAAGGCGTTTCCAATACTTTTAAAAGTGGCATCATTCCAACAATGTAGAGAAAGGAAGGGGAATTTAACCCAGACCATAACTATTGAAGGAACAACATATTCCAAGTTAAAATCATGGCTCCATCAATCTAAATAAAGACCCTGGGCACCCATCAAATAAGGGTCACTTATGAAGATCAAGTACTAGTCTTCCTCATTCTCGAAGAAGGTATAAAACACTCTCTCACATAAAGAAGAGGAAACTTGACCTTATATCAGTTGCTACCAAGTTTTATTTACTCACATGAATTGGCCCACTAAACCTCATTCTACAAGCTTAAGAGCCATTTTCTTGGATTGAGAAGCATTAATCTTTACCTTCACAATATCCTCAAGTTTTTTGATAAAGTGTGAGGGCTTCTTCTTCTAGAATTTCGTCTCATTGGAGATAAGAGCATTGAATACGACTATAGCACCGACAGAGGGGGTGGGGAAGTAGGGCCACCTGAGCTAGTGACCATTGAGTTGCAGGAGACCCATTGAGTGCTGCAAAAACCCTTGCAATGTTTCCTCTTTAAGAAATTTCTTCAAAAGCCTTGGATTTGTTAAACCATATTAATGTCAACCAAATTCATGAATTTTTTCGGAAGCATGTGAATAGAATCAAGGTTGCACATTAATTTAGATACTCACATATTCCCTTCAAGGGATGCTACCACTAAGACGAAAGTCAAATTCAATCGTAATGCCCCTAGCACGAAGTTGAACCTACGATATTTTAAGCA
This sequence comes from Pinus tabuliformis, assembly GCA_031772625.1. Lineage (NCBI taxonomy): Eukaryota > Viridiplantae > Streptophyta > Pinopsida > Pinales > Pinaceae > Pinus > Pinus tabuliformis. Next base: position 477,193,273 of record CM062805.1, on the reverse strand, counting down.
TTAGAAATAGGACCATGAAACTTGAGATAATCCAATGACATTTTTTAACTAGAATGACCTTAGTCAAACATGTTAAGAACATTGTCAATTGTGGTTTTTTCAAAACTTATACATCACAAGAGCTTATCAATAAGTTAAGTAAGGTTGAATAAAGGTGGTGATATTTCCTCTATAAGGATTCAATTCCCCAAAAATGTAGCATGATTAGCCCCTTCTATAAATGGTAGGAAGAAGCACTACAATTAGTACAAGCAAGTCAAAAGTGGTATCGTTGGCAAAAGTTCTCATCCCTTAGTTCCATTAATGACATTCTCCCCTCAAAATTGATTAGGTTGTACTAATTTAAAGATACAATGATAAGAGTTTCCAAATCTAAAATTCTATTAAAGACATAAACTTTTGGTTCCAAATGGCAATTCCTATGCTCCACACCATATATCATGTCATAAATCTATTATTATGCTATTTACTAGAAAACAAAAATCATCTTCACCATCCAAAATCTAAAATTCTATGAAAGACATAAACCTTTGGTTCCAAATGGCAATTCCTATGCTCCACACCATATATCATGTCATAAATCTATTATTATGCTATTTACTAAAAAACAAAAATCATCTTCACCATCCAAAATTATCGTGACATTCATATTTTATTTAAGCACACAAAATTCTTATTCTTAATATTTTGTTAAGAAAGCACCTTTAAAGCTACTGGGGATAAACTAGGGTGATTCATTGACCAAGTCGAGCCAAAAGGAAATATATATATACATGCCAAAATATGCATGGAATTTAAGTTGGAGAAGGGCTTTTTAGAGACGTCATAAATAAATATCGACAAATGGAGCCACTTGAAATAATTAGATTATAAAGAGTTTAGAATCAAGTGCAACTCTTTCCATGAGTACAACCTTTTTGCTAAAAAATGCCCAAATACTTAGGAGGATCAATCTCCCCCCAAGCAACCTCCAAAACTCTCTAGTAAAACAAAACAAAATCCATTTAGGATCATCAATAGCAATTACAAAAAATAATAGTCTAAGGTGTCACGACAACCAAAAGCAACCTAGGAAGGGTCATGCAAAGAAAACCAAAACAATTTTAAAGCTCTTGACAAATATAAAAGCTTTAGAAAAGGAAAGTGAGGAGACAAGGAGGCAACCAATTTATAAGGCTAAAAATGATCCCATAAAGACTCAAGGAGAACCAAAAATGATTCAAGAAGAGGTAGAGAACTTACCAGGCCCATTAGTGGTGGAAGAAAAGAACAAGTATCCAAATCCAAAGTTTATCCAAAATTTATCTTGGAAAAAGAGAAAAGACCCTAGTCATGCTAAAACATAGATGATAAGCTCCCCTCTCACTCTTGAAATTTCTTATCTCAATGTATTGAGGTTGAAGGCTCACCAGCTCTTATAAGAGGGTGGAAAACCAATTAGAATGTAGAGAGTTAGAAATAATATAAAACAAATGAAAAGATAATGAATATTTGTTTGTTGGCTTTTTCACAAATATTCAAATGTAACTACAATTTATTTATTCACTTATTTATGCACGCAATGTTTTGTGAAATAATTCTATTATTTTTTCAATTGGCAAGGTAATATACTTACTAGGTCCATAATTGTAGAAATTAAACAGTGACGTAAAGGGAATTTTAGAAGCTATAACTCTTGTATGTGATTAGGTTAGGAATAATCCAAGAAAATTGTATTGTTCCATAAACAAGTTCATTCACATTATTTTTTATTTTATTTTTTTAAGCATAAAATATAACCATTAATGTGAAAAGAAAAGTTATGGTGCACGTATAAAGACAAGAAAGCATGAAAGGGTTTTAAAAAGGGACATGCAAGGGGTTTAAGAAAGGTGTATGGTAATTTTAAGGGTTTAAAAAAGGTGTCCCTTAATTTTAACTATGTAAGGGATTTTTTTGTTTGTTTGAAAAAATAAACATATGATACTTTTTGTGTTTTTGAAAAAATAAACATCTAATAGTATCAAGTTGAATTGGAAATTATTGAATTGGAAATTATGAATGTGTAAGAGAAAAAAAAGTTGAAATGAAATTATTAATGTGAAAATTTTATTAGTACAAGGACATGCAAGGGGTTTAAGAAAGGTGTATGGTAATTTTAAGCGTTTAAAAAAGGACATGCAAGGGGTTTAAGAAAGGTGTATGTTAATTTTAAGGGTTTAAAAAAGGTGTCCCTTAATTTTAACTATGTAAGGGATTTTTTTGTTTGTTTGAAAAAATAAACATATGATAAATAAACATCTAATAGTATCAAGTTGAATTGGAAATTATGAATGTGTAAAGGAAAAAAAGTTGAAGTGGAAATTATTAATGTGAAAATTTTATTAGTACAAGGATATGTTATGGCTTATAATTATTATGTACATTGTATATATAATAATTATACGTTAAAAAATATAAGTGTTTAGTTTAATTAGTTATTGTCAATGATGCAATTATATATTTGGTTAGTTTCATGTTAATATGTATATAGTTCGATTTTTTTTTGGGTGTGGTGTACTAGTTTATATCTACAAGTTTATTACGGATGTCATCCATGACTATGGGGAAACATCCATTGGGGTTTCTTTGCAAGAGTGAGTGAGGGCTTTTTAGTTACTTATTTGAGAGGGGCCACCCAATAAGTAAAATGAAACTTGATTTGGGTGAAGAAAGGTTTCTGGCGGCGAGAGGCATTTCGTCGCTTACCACGCCCTTCCTCGTCTCTGGGTGCCTAGGTATCCACCGTAAGCCCTTCCTCGTTTGAACCTCGTCATTCAAGGCTATGCCATCCTAAGGTGCTACCAAATGGAAAAATATTATCAGATAAGGTCTCTGAATCTGGTATCGTCGGGTGGAGCAAGGATAGAACTTCTGTCACAAAAAAATGGAAAGAGTTATACAAAAATTGGATCAATGACAGCGCAATCGTCCCTTTGGCTCTCCATATTAACTCGTAGAGAAACCAACGCTGCTCTGCATCACTATCGCCCTTCCCGAAGAACTCGAGGAAGTTAGATTTTCTCATAAAAAAGGACTTGAAACGGAGATTCTCCTTGGCAATCCGTTCCTCACCATGATCCAACTAATCATTGTCTCGAAAGAAGGAATCAGAGGATATATGAATGGTAAGCACGTCCTATTCAGATTTGCTGTGCCCACCCGATCATCTCGAATCCAACAAGCAACGGTCCGCGCCTAGGGCGAAAGGTTACGTAATGGCCTTAGTCACGCACATCCTACGATCAAACTACAGTGCGCGTAAGCGTAGCGCTAGACTCACTATTATAAACAGCAAAAGCCCCTTTCGCCAGCCGAACTCTCGACCACTATTTACCCACCCACCCCAATCCCCAAGGCCCGGTAGGCCCGGTAGGGGCTCACTATTCATATGGTGAGGGTGAGCCTGCCGAACTCTCGACTAAAGGCCGCCATCGACGTGTGAGGATAGGACCCGGTAGGGGGCTCAACTAAAAGGGAGCCTGTCGAACTCTCGACTAAAGGCCGCCATCGACTCACTATTCATATGGTGAGGGTGAGGTACGTTAGTGACTTTTTTAGTTACTTATTTGATAGGGGCCGACCAGGCACAATCCCTACACCTAGGAGCACCCTTTCCCGCATATCCATACAATACTCGAGTAGGCGGGTTGAGGTTTGACGTGCGAGGTACCCTTGAATGTGTAGGTGAGAGTGTCTAAGGTTGGCATGGTGAGGTAGGTTCTTTCTCTAGCAACGGGTGTTTCAAATAAGGCGGGTACCTACACATAACACGAAAATAATGTACAACTGGAGCTCTCTCCACTTGCTCTCCTTTTGTCGAGCAAGCAATAAATTAATTTGACTTATTGGGTGGCCCCTCTCAAATAAGTAACTAAAAAGTCATGCTTACGCATCCTCTCCTTATCAGTCGAGCCGATGGCGGCCTTAACAGTCGAGCATGCTTACGCATCCTGCCGGTCCTTGCCCTCAGCGGACAAGTAGTTTCTCTCCCGGTGGTCGAGCCCCTCCGGTCCTCTCCCTCCCGGAATAGCGTTATCGGAGCCGAGCCAGGAATGGCCGAAGTGATGAGTGGACACCCACCACTCTCGGTTAGAGAGGCCGTCTTCAAGACATTCAGGAAAGATGCTCACAGGGGCTAGAGACACTCATAGGGACTTCTACCGCGCACGCGCTGGTAAAAACCACCCACCTCGACCGGATCTACCAAACGGATCAGACTATGTCTTATGAGATGGATGCACTGAACCTTGTTTGAATCAGCGAGCAGTCCTGGAATAATTGTTTGGTTGTTCAATCACGCAACCACTAACTCACTCAATAGCCTGCAAGCACTAACTCACTCAATAGCCTGCAGCTATGGGTGTTGCTTGTCTGCGGCACCATCAGCAACGTCTTTGGACTCGGTGAGATAGTGGGATGAAGGTCGTCCACGTCCTATCCTTACCCCATACCCGAATTTTCACGCTCATCCTGCACCCGCATAACTTTATTCACGCTTCACACGCTCAACCTTATTCTCATTCACACACTAGTAGCACCAATCTGTAGCCTCGATAAAGTAACATTCATCCAGATCGTCCATGAAATAGTAGCAATCTTACTCGTAAGCTTTTCTTCTGAGGCAAAAAAACCATAAGTCAAAGATGGTCCATAAAGATTGTTGGTAATGTTAATACAGGGGTAGAGGAGATTGGTATCACATCAAACAAAGGACTTACACCCCGAAGTATGCTTACACATTAGCAAAGCTTTTGGTGCAGGCAATGCCATATAAAAACCACCTTTATCTCATAATTGTTTTGCATCTAGGATCTCAACTTTGGAGGGTGAGCATAAAATACACTTGAAAAATGAGTTTGTATTCTTTTTTCAAACATGTCTGCATTAAATGCACCTACTTTTGTAATGTGTGGACTTTTCACTTCACACTAGCCATACACAAACCTACAATATACATTCATCAACCTAAGATGACATGAAGACTTATACACTTCTAAGGCGAACTCATCAGCACTAAATTCCCTTCTTGTGCATGTCCTTCAACTAGTACAAAATGGCTAATTTGTGACTATAAGACCAAAAAAGCTAGTTACGCCATTTTTTATAAACTAAATACAATCAAATTTGAGGTATCTTGATGTATTTTAATTGGCATAACTATAGACTACTAATATATATTAGGGATAAACATAATTGATTACTTGAAGACCACGTAAATACAAATGAGTAGATGTAAATGAATTCTAGTAATGTAGTCATGCTAACATGCTTATCATGTTATTTTTTTAGTTGAATTTGTTTTTACAATATGCATGGATGTATTAACCATGCTTAACAACACACATGTACAAGTTATAATTATGTAATATATCAAGTGCATTGCCGCTTGGCAAATCCTATCTTGACATCGATTGATGACTACTCAATATATAGGAAGGTTGTGAGCGACCTTTGGTCTCTATGATATTATCCCCTCGTCCCACTATTTTAGGTCCTAGGCTCATTTGTCTTTTAAAGCAATGGTTAACTTAAAAGGTCAATGTTGTAAGTTTGGCTTAATGGAATTGAGAAGATAAATGGTAGGTTGGCATTTAGAGGGATGCTTTAACTGGATCAACAGATTGTAGAATACCCTTTTAGAATGGTTGTGGATGGCATTTTTATGGCCCTCTTTAGTAATATGACTCTTAATAATGGTATTCAATTTTGCACCATACACATCCATGATACCCCGTTGTCAATGTGAGATGGGTGCCCCTCTATCTCAAAGATAGATGGGTGGAGTACTCTTATTATTAGGGGATTCCTTCCCAAGCATAATCAACCTAGAGTAAGTCTTTGACAACCAATGCCTATTTTTTTTGGGAGTGTCAGTTTGCCAAGTCTGTTAGAAGTATCTCCAGGGCAGTACCTTACGTTACAGCCTCATGATTTCTCCATGGATTCAACCGGTCAAAATCGTTAGCATCACAGAGAAAGTCACGTCTTTAATGGCAAGCTCGAGATGATTTAAAAATGGCACAAAAGGTACTCCACTCACGGCCCACCCCGGCGTGCCTGCAACTACATCCTGACTTTCCACATCCATTCATGACGCACCAGGGGCAAATAAAACAAACTTCAAACCACGCAAAACTCGTTGAAATGAGAACATCTCAAATTACTTGTACTCTGCACTGTCCGAGGTCAGAGAAAGTGGAAACGCAGAACATCAATGCCGAACCTTACTGTCAAATGTCAGAACCTGAGTGTCAGTATTGGAATGGTTTTTGAACTCAGAAACGCCAAATACCAAAATCAGAGCTGTAAATCCTTCATCGCATCAAACATTTCAATAACTTTTGCTCACAAGTCCTGAAATCTCATTCAGCTTTATAGAGATCTTGAATTTCACGCTCATGTTATCCGTTAACTTATTCACTTTAACTTGTTCACTTCTCATTAATTGGACCTGACATGAACCCGAGAATAAAGTTTGGCATTGTGTAACACGTTTACTTATTTACTTTGTGTTGGACATATTTTTGACCAATTTGGTGGAACATTTTGAAATTTTAGATTTCAATTAGATTGTATAATTGGAGTGTTCGAGGATGTTGTATTTAGTAGTGCATTCAAAAATATGATTTTAGTACGGAGGGTTTGAGGGCGAGAGTCATTTATGGATATAAAAAATTGTTTAGGTAGATCAAATCTAGCATAATTCTTGTGATAGCATTTTACATGTGGACATAACATTCTTCTATTCAACATTGAAACTAGCCCTAACCTGCACTTAATCTAAATTGAAATATATACCATCTCAGATCCATTTAACACTCGATCTATCATGCGCTGAGAGGGATCAAATCCCTCGAGGTGCAAACCTCCTTTTTGGAGCGTAGAATTTGAGGAAAGGTTTGCACCTCGAGGGATTTGATCCCTCTCGGCCATGATAGATCCAAGGTTAGATGGATCTATGCTGGTTCCAGTTGAGAGCAACAAAGTCACATTTTTAGATTATCATTATTATGCATATGTTTGAGATTAACTTCAAAATTCACATTATGTTTTCTTTACTTGGCATGACCATATCATTCTCTTCTTTAATTTAGTCTGCATTGCTTGCCTTGAATGGTTTGTACATGTTTCTTTGGATGCTTTGAGCGGTTTGTGTGATTATGTGTTTGGATTTGGATGATAATGTTTTTGAGCGTTACAGTTGTTGTGTTATATTTTTATATGTGTATGTAACTATCTCTTAGTAATTAGTTGGTGATGAAGAAAGGAGAGAATCTTGTCAATGATTTGCAGGAGGATTGATACCTCACATCTATTTCATTTAATTTTAGGTATCACAACTTCTGACAACTAATTAATTATCAACAGTGTCCCTCCAGGTATTACTAAATATATATTGAAGACTAGTTTTAATAATTTATTGCGTCAAGATTGCTCATGAATTAATTTTTTTCTTTGCTAATGTTTGAAATAATTTATTAACTTCTAGAATATTGTGATGATTTTTTTATCTATAGTTTATTCAACAAAGTCAAGAAATAATGTATTTTTGAATTTTTTTTTTTAATGAGTGGCTAGAATTATAAAATATTTACATTATTTGTTTCTCCAAACAATTATCACATCTCCTTCAAGAATATTTTGATTTGTTTTGAATGTTTATAAATATATCTTTTCCTCTTATAAATATTATGCATACATTATTATATGCAATTATCTATTAGTAATTTTGAATATATGTAATAGTCTATTAGTAATTAGTTGGTGATGCAGAAGGGAGACGATCTTATGAAGGATTAATTTGCACTTTGCAGGAGGATTGATTCTGCACATCTAATTCATTTTAATTCTAAGTATCATAACTTTTGATAGCTAATTAATTCTTAATACTGTCCTTTTAGGTATTACTATATCTCTTGAAAATATTCTTTTCTTAATAATCTACGGCGTCAAGATTAACAACATCCAATGCATCTAATGCAAGCAATCAAATAAGATTAGAAAACAACATCTACACTGAAGTCAATGCATCTAATGCAAGAAATCAAATGAAATTAGAAATCAACATCTATAATAAAATCAATGCATCCAGTGAAAGCAATCAAATAGGATTAGAAATCCAAATCTACACTGAAATAAATGCATCTAGTGCAAGCAATAAAAAAGGATTAGAAATCAACATCTACACTAAAATTAATGCATCTAGAGCAAGCAATCAAATAGGATTAGAAATCAACATCTACACTGAAATCAATGCATCTAGTGCAAGCAATTGAATAGAATTCTAAGAAAATATCATCTACACTGAAATCAATGCATTTAGTGCAAGAAATATTCCTCCCTCTCTCTCCCCTCCATCTAATCTTGAAAAATAGTTTTAATAATTTACAGTCTCAAGATTAACAACATCCAATCCATCTAATGCGAGCAATAAAATAGGATTAGAAAACAACAACTACACTGAAACTAATGCATCTAATGCAAGCAATCAAATAAGATTAGAAATCATTTACACTGAAATCAATGCATATAGTGCAAGGAACCAATTATAATTAGAAATCAACATCTACACTGAAATCAATGCATCTAGTGCAAGCAATCAAATAGGATTAGAAATCACCATCTACATTGAAATCAATGCATCTAGAGCAAGCGGTCAAATAGGATTGGAAGGAAACATCTACACTGAAACTAATGCATCTAGTGCTAACAATCAAATATAATTAGAAATGAACATCTACTCTCAAATCCATGCATCTAGTGCAAGCAATCAAATAGGATTATAAATCATCATTTACACTGAAATCAATGCATCTTGTGTAATAAATCTTATTCCCTCTCTCCCCCCTCCACTATATCTATATCTCCCTTCATCTAACCTTCTTTGTCTCTCTATCTCACCCCCCCAAAAACACATGTTCTCTCTCTCCTATATCTATATATATATATATATATATATATATATCTCGCTCCGTCCCCCCCTCACTCTCTCTATCTCTCTCTTCTTCCCTCTCTTAACCTTCCATCAATATCTCTATCTCCCTCTGCCTCTCCTTTGTCTCTATATATCATCCCCAACGTATACACACTCTTTCTCCATATCTATCTATCTCTCCCTCCCTCTTACTCTCCCTCTCCCTCTCTCCCCCTTCTATTTCTTTTCCCTCCTGCTCTCCTCTCTCCCTCTCTCTCTCTGCCTTATCACACCCTCTATCTCTCTCCACTTTTCTCTCTTTATGTCTTTCTTCTTACCTACCTGTCTATCCCCCTCCAACTCCCTCTCTCTCCCTCCCTCTCTCTTTGTCATGTCCTCTCTCTCTTCCTTCCTCTTTGTCCCTTTCTCTCCCATCTCACTCTATCTGCCCCCCCTCTCTCTCTTCGCCCTCCAACTCTGTCACTATCTCCCTCCCTCTCTCCTCTCTCCTTCTCTCCCCCCTTCCTTCAATCTCTCATTCTTTGTCTCTTTATCTCACCCCAAAACATACACACTCTCTCTTCATCTCTCCCTTGTCACTCCCTCTCTCTCTCTCCACTTTTCTCTCTCTATGTCTTTCTTCTTCACTCCGTCTCTCCCCCTCCAACTCTATCTCTTTGTCCCTCCCTCTCTCCTCCTCTCTCTGGTCCTTCCCCTCTCTCCCTTTCTCTCCTACCTCCCTCTCTCTCTCTCTTTGCCCTCTAACCTTGTCACTCTCTCTCTCTCCCCTTGTCACTATCTATCTCTGCCCCCCACTCTCCCTCTCCCTCTCCCTCACTATCTACCCTCCAACCTTGTTAATATCTCTCCCCTCTCCATCTTTATGTCTCCCCCACTCTCTCTCTTACCCTTCTCTCCCTCTCTCACTCCTCTATTTCTCTCTCTCTCTTCATTCCTCCTCTTCCCTCTCCTTCATTGTATCTCCTCCTCTCCCACTCCCCCTATCTCTCCACCTCCATCACTCTATGTCTTTATTCTTCCCTCCATATATATCTAAAGTAATTATATATCATGATATATTAATATGTATTATAATATAGCAAATTTAATATTGCATCAATACAAAGTTATTAAATGTAATAATATTAATATTAAATACAGTATTAGTATTATCATATATTAATATTAAATATAATATTAATATTATAATATCAATATTATATTTAATGGTGTTTTTTACATGGCATGATAACAAAATTTATAATAAAACTACATCAAATTAATTTTTTCAAATATCACAGTTTTGATGTGGAAATATTTATGGCTTTAAATATTTTAATATATCCCTAGGATATGACTTTTCCTTTTAAAGATTTATTTTACAAATGTTTAGTTAAAAGAAATATTAAAAGATTTTGGAGCAAGATTTCGGATTCTCTGTGTTGAATTAACCTTTTTTTTTCCTTTGATTTGAGAAATGACATTGACTTTAGTAAAGAGTAAAAATGTTTAAAATTTTACTTAATTTTGAATTTTAATGTGATAATTTTTTTGTTAAAGGTAAATTTATGATCCATTCGAATTCACTTATATGATAAAGGAACTATTACAAAGCTTAATAAGAACCCCATTAAAAAGGTTTCAAAGGCTGTTGCCTTGGCTATTAAGCCTAATAGATCTGTAAGCTCCCTAAGTCATAAGCTTATAGAAAGCAACCTTCTCACACATGCTTCCTAGCTAAGTATTTAGCTCGGAAACTTAAACCTTTTGTAGACAGATCTAGTTCTTTTGTTAAAGATTATTTCTCCTTTGTTAATGAGTTGAAGGATATTAAGTTTGATCCTAAGGATTTTATGGTTAGTCTTGATATTGTTTCTCTTTACACTAACATCCCTATTAAGGAGGCTATTGATGTTATCAATTGCATAACGGATCCTGATTCTGCTAAGCTTGTAGAGATTTGCCTTACCTCGACCTTCTTTAGTTTCGAAGGTGAATTCTATGATAAAACATGCGGGGTAGTGATGGGTTCTCCCCCCTCTCCTGTTGTTACTAACCTTTTTATGGAAGATTTTGAATTAAGGGCTTTAGCTTCCGCTAGATTGAAACCAAAATTATAGAAAATATTTGTTGATAATACCTTCAACTTATGGCCCCGTGGTCAGGAATAATTGGAATCTTTTTTCAAGCATCTTAATAATCAATCCGATTCCATTAAATTTACCATGGAATGTGAGGTTAATGGAAGCTTACCCTTCCTTGATGTTCTTATCTCAAGGAAAGTTGATGGCTCTTTCTCCCACCATCTTTTTCATAAGAAAACCCACAATGAGCAATATCTTCATGCTAATTCTCACCACTTTCTAGCCTAAAAACTAGGGGTTCTCAATACTCTAGCTACTAGGGCTATAAGGGTTTCTGATAAGGACCATCTGATGGATGAGAAATACCATCTCTTAAATGTCTTCAAGAAGAATGGTTATAATAAGTTCCAAGGTTTCCGAGCCTTTTTAAAAGCTAGTCAGGGACCTAGAACTAAGAAAGAGGTTGAGGTGGCCTCTAATGTCCAACTTCCCTTTATCCAAGGGACGACTGACAAGATTGCTAGGATTATGAGGAAATAAAAGATTGGCTCCACCTTTAGGCCTTTAAAAACCATTCGTAGCTCTTTAAGATCTGTCAAAGACCCTATTGATCCCAAATGCATGAAGGGTGTTTATTTAATTCCATGTTCTTGTGGAACCCCCTACATTGGTGAGACTGGTCGTTCCATTTCACAAAGGATTCAAGAGCATGCAGCAGACCTTAGACATTGTAGGACCTGCTCCTTTGCTATAGCTGAACATGTTGAATTAACGAAACACCATATTTGCTTAGAGGATTCTAAGGTCCTTGCGAAGGTTGATCATTTCCAGCACCGAAAATTAAGAGAAGCTATTGAAATTGAAAAGAGGAGTAAGACTCTTAATAGGGACGATGGATGGAAGTTAAGTAGCTCGTGGGTCCCTTCTCTTTGTTCTTAACCCCTTGTTTTCCCTCGTATTTTTTGGGTTGATGGGAGTTTTGTTCTTTGGCTTGGTTTCCTTCTTCTTTCGTGGTTGATGTGAGTTCTATTCTAGGACCTTGCTTCCTTTATTGGGTTGTTATTTTTTTAGTATTTTAATATTATTATTGTATTTATTAGCTTTTTAGTATTAATAATATTTTTATCACATTTTTCCTTTATTAATAGAATAATTTTATAATTTTAAACATCTTTATTAAAATTAATATAATTTTTAATTGTTAATTTATGTGTATCTTATTAAATTATATAATTAAATATTAGATAATGTTAGGGTCAGATAATAAATTAATTGAAATTGTAAAAGTCTATCTTTTTTCAAATAATTAAAATTGAAAATAAAATAAATTAAATTAAAATTCAAAATTAACTAATAAATAAATTGGTTTTTATTCCTTAACATTCCTTTGTATTAATTTTTCTTGTGACCGTTGGAAACTTACCGTTGCATCTCTGAGATATTTATTAATGGTCAGTTGATCTTGCTCCTCATCTTGGTCCTGATGATGAACCTAGATTTGGGTTCGAAACATGTCGACCCTTTGTTCTCTATGTGATTTCTTCGGAAGATCTGGGCATTATATAATGAATCATAGAAGAATCCAATCTGAGAATTTACTATCCATTCAAATACATAGTTATATTTTAATAATTAACTTTAGTCCATTAATAAAATTAAAAAATTATATATAATTTAAGATTGACCGACATGAGCGAAAATTATTTTTAATATTTTTTGAGGACATGACATACTTACACATTGGGGTCATACTGGGATGTAGAATGCGCCTCTTGGTGCAACTGGCCCAACCATATAAATTAAATGGTTGGTAAATGAGGATAGGCATCAAAACACTTACCTCAAGACGAGTCTCACATTGCCCCTAAAAAAAAAACACTTAAGTATAATTTTATTTTAAATTATTACTATTATTATTAATTATAAAAATATCTAATATATGAGTTAAACATATATATATTAAAAAAACCATGTAACTAGTTTTTTGACCATGGAGATTCAACTACACTTTAAATAGGCTTTGTTACAATACTATGAGCCAATATCATGGCTTACTAATACCATATGTCCAAAAAAACATAACTCATGGTCATGACACATGTTCATATGACATTTTTCTTAATTAATCAATCTAATTAAAAGACAAAAAATGACATAACTACTTTGGAGATAAATCTCAACCTTTGATCTATGACTACTATTACAAATATTCTAGCATATTTTGTGGAGGTTAAATCTCTACCATATACTTAATAATTATTGATAATTAAATTAAAATTATGAAAACCCTATTCCAAAATAAACATTCCTATATATATATATATATATATATACTAACAATGTTAAAAAACAATTTCATAACATCACCAAACAAGAATTCCCATGTTATTGATCATCTATTTATTTTATTTATCAATAGCTAAGGCTTATGTGATAAGCCATGGTTGCATTGAATTCATTATTTGATGTAGCTTTCATTGAAGTTTTCAATTTTTAAGAAACATGTTATTGTTTTTCTAGGTAGATGTGTATTGGGTTCTCTCTTGGATTTCACATGTGTGGATTGATAAATTCAATAATTTCTAGTTGGATTGTTTAAGGTTAAGATGAATTAATGTTATGAAAATTTAAGTATGAAAAGTGTGCCTATGCTCTGAATAATATATGAATATAAATTTATTATGAAATTTTATTGTACTTATTAATTGTTATTCATTTTCCAAGTGTTTAGGTTCCTTGAGTAGTTTTTTTAAGGGTTAAAATCTATTGATGGCCCATAACTTTAAAACCTATGTTACAAAAAGGTTTAGGGGATGAAGGGTTTTATTTGGTCTACATAAGGGCTTGGGTTGTGAAAAGGTTTAAATCCTTTTAGTTTCCATTCTCTTTTGTGTATTCTCATGTATAGTACACCATGGTTGACAAAAATTCATTCATTATGAATTTCTCAAACCATTTTAGGATAAATCTAAACAAGAGCTTCCCCATATTAAGTTAACATGTGAGCTTTGCCAAATTGTGAATACTACGGGCTTGATATGTTAAGAAAGAAGGCCATGGAAAGATCCATGGTACCCATTTAATGCAAGCACTTGCATATCTACACAAGGATTCAAACAACAAAATATCTATGAATTACTAGAGAAACTATATTGTCCAATTGCCCATGGTATATAACCTAATTAATAGAGCTTCAAGATGGGTAACTTCCTAGATAATGTTTGATCTCTTTGTATGAAGTGATTGCAGAGATGATGAGTGATGTGTTAAAGATTTTGTAATCAAATTCACTCTCATTATCCCTACAACAAGCCTATGCCAAGAGACGTCGTTGTTACATTGTGAAAACCATACAAAATTTGGGACTTGAACCATATAGAGTTTTCTTTACATTGGTTTCTTACAGGACCCCATTTCCTAAAAATTGTATTTTTTCCCACTTTTCCTACTATAAAGATACACATATATGCACAAAAAAACTTGCAGAATTAGACAATATCTACGAGGGAACATACATGTAGTCTAATGAGAGGGACCACCTTCTCTCTTGGTTTCTTCCTATTGAGGAGACTATGACATTTATATCAGGAACCAGTTGAGCTATTGCACGCTACTCGTTGCTAGATAGGGATAGCACAATGGGTCCTTGATCCATCACTAACTGAAGATTTCAATTTCCTAACACATGTTAAATATCTCAACATCATTTCTTCAGATGATACTCTGTTGTTTAACAAAAATGTCCATGAGTAATGTTATGCTTGCAACAACTTGGTTATGTTTCAATTGTAGGGTTAGAATTTCATCCTGCCATTGATTTATTTTGTGTAAAAGAAACCTGATTTCTTCACTTTTAGGATTATCCATATCATGTAGCACCAAGTTCAAATCCTCTTGCATACCAATCCTTCTACTATTCAATTTAGTTTGAAAAATTTCTTGATGCAATGAAAGAATATCCCAAAGAGTAATGGAATCAAGGCTTCCCCTTACCAAGAAATAATTCCTAGCCTCTAAGGTCTAGATTCCTTGATTTGAGCAGAGAACCCAAATATCCCAACATGAATTAACATTGATATAATAGCTAATCACTCCCCCCTTGGTTTTCACCTGTCTCCTTGCCCCTTTGTGCCCAAACCACCCTGGGTTGTAGCAGACAAGTGACAAAGGGATTGCTTGCTTGTTCCAACACTATGTCACAGTCCTTTGGGAGTCATTCACATAATTGAAATGACCAATTAAATCACTCCTACTAATGATTCTAAAAAAATAAATAAATTCATAATCATGCTCATAGAGAGACCCCAATATAACCCTTTCTTCACTGTCCCTATAGTAATAGAACGCTAGCACAAACCAATTGAAGTAACCTAAGCAAGTTTCCAACCTTCCTTTGATAAAATTGAATTCTATATTCCCAATACTGCAAGGAAATTGAGGAGAGAAAGACTCCTAAGATCAATTTGGAAATGATGCCAATACCACGACGAACTAGAGATCCATGCTGAATTCGAAACCTTTCTCACAATGCATTTGTTCTCTTTGCACCACACATGGAACTAAATTGTTAGTAGGGGCAAAGCTAAGCAGTTCAATTTGATGTTGAATTGTTCTACCTTAGATTATGGGAGAGCATCTTCATTTGTCCTGGAAATTTTATGGTTTGTTTGGATAGAAGCCATATCACTCCACACGATCTCCCACCTTTGGAAATGATAGCCATCTTTTACAAGATGGATTCAAGCATGCCAACCCTAAGATGACAATGTGCCAACGTTCTCCATAGTTTCCATTTCAATGTTGGATTGATGTCATGGGAGTGTACCTCTGCCCCATGCTAACCAGAGCATTTCGATTAATGATATATGTGTACTTAACTAAACATGGGAGGGTTCTAGATCCATTTCCATTTTCCATATAGGAAAACTCCCTTGCATGCAACGAACAGAGAGAGGTTGCCATTTGGTCCTCTCTCTTTTGAGTGAAAATCCCCTTTATTTTCAATTTATTAATCATGGGACAATGCATATTTTGTTTATGTGTTTCCTTAATTATCCGAGAGGTAACCCAACTCCTTCCTTGGCTAGTGAGTTGGGGGGTTGATTATGTTGCCTAAGAATGTGATATATTTCATGTTTTTCAATCCTTGATAGGAACCCATTACTTTTTGAATTATAGCCTTTAGATGAAGGTATTTTGGGAGTAATTTCTTCCTTAAACTCTAAATGACTATTTGGGAGTCTCACAAGATAGTTAGGCTTTGGATCCCCTGCCTTGTTGCTAACATCAATCCTTGGCACAAAGCTTAAGTTTCTTCCTTATTGTTTGACCTTTTCCCAAGCTCACAAGAGAAGGTTAATTCTATCTTTTCATCAGGGCGAAGAATAACCTCTCCTGCTCTTGCCACCACAACAAAGGTTATTATTGTGTTTCCATGGGTTATAATGCCTTCTAATGGAAAATGAGGATTACATCTTTCTCATTATTGTCTGATAGGTCAAAATTAATCAAAACCAGTGCTGGAAAAAACACGGCGATAGAGAAATACTTTATCGTTTTTTTAATCAAACTAGCAAAGATGGTGATTGCAAGAGATATTTGGTGCCATAATCAAACTAATTTGACGAGGGATGGAATAGAAGAATTTCATTGTTATTATTTGTAAGATAAAAGTTCTACCTTGGACACCAAGACAAAGTAAATTCTGTAGAATTAGCTTGTTCCACAGATAGGGGCTCCCAATTTTTTTAAACAAAAGTAGTTGTTAACAACAAATATCATTATCCTTGGATTTTACTTAATTTCCATGCAACTAATGGTGTAGGCATCATTTGGTAAGTCAATTTTTTTTGGTAAAATATAATTCTTTGGTGGAATCCAAGACTTGAAAAGTTACCAGGGCTTGCAAGTGCTCATGGAGGTGTAACATTTGAGAAGGTACAATAAACTCCAAAACATTCTTGATCTAGAAGCTAAACAATAAGTAATAATGCATTTAAAAATAAACAACATTGGCCTCAAAAGGTCAATGGAAGTTTTTAATGCAAACAATATTGCAAAGCAAGGATCTCATGTTTAAATATTTTTAAAGACCCAAAAAGCCATAGTTTATTGCCCATGCACCTACTATAAATAAAAACATACTAGCTACAATCAAGATCATTAAAAATTAAATTCCACAACAACTAAAGTAAGCATGATTGATAAAGCTTCTTTTGTATTTATTTTTTTTTTCCTATTTTCTAGTGTTTTTCATAAGAATTCTCATCCATGCCACCAAGTACACCTAATGAAGTTGTAGGTAGGTCAATAGGTATGTTTCAACTTCCTACCATCCATGTTATCACCCAATGCATTCCTAGTTCTTGCACATTAATCCAATGGGGCCTAAGAGAACCGAAGTGCCCAACATGGCAAAAGTCCTTTCTTTAGCAACCTTGGTGTTGAGGTGCTAGAACCCTGTAAATATGAATTCATGTATTACACAATTTGACCATTATTATGGTAGTAAATGATATTTTTTCTCTTTCATATTAAACCAAATAGCACATGTTTTTGTTATCCTATCATTTTTCTTTTGATATAATTTTTGTCTTATAATGCACCCTTGGTTGGTCCTTTGAATAAACATATTTTTTAGTTGCATGCTAAAATGACAATGTGTATTCCATTTCTATACTTTTTGAATAAGGAGATGTTATACATCAAGATTTGAAATTTCAAGGCTTTCTTCAAGGCCCTAAAACATATAATTGAAGATAAAAAATTCAAGGTTGTTGAAGTTCATATGGAGGACCAAGCCCTTACTTAGTGGTCCTCCCACATCAAGACATTGATTACCTCTAACAACCATCACATTTGAAGTCTACAATTTGTGGGTGGTTTTACCCTTTTGCTACTGTCAATAAATGTTGACATGCCAGTTGCACCTTTCACATGTTACTAGGCAAATTATTCAATAACACATTGATAATTTCAGCAAGATTTCTATCAATCTTGAGTTGAGGCGTGATGATGAAACCATATGTTAAGTTAATGGGTGGGATTTTAAAATAATTAATGGAAGGGTTTAGAAATTCTCAAAATCACTTCATTTGAGAAAGCATTCCTGGCTGAAGGTAAAGTCCAATTTCTAAACAACACATTCTAAATAGACTTAATCATCTAAACAATAGTTAAAAAAGAAGGGCTTTGTTCCAAAGTCAAATGCTTGTCGTATTAATTTTCTTGACAATCAAATAAAGGGAAAGGCTATTATAGAAAAAACAAAGGTTTAACATAATATTAAGGTAATCTGCATAAGAAGTGTAACAACCCTCCCGACATTTACCCACTTTAATATACTTACTAGGGTAAAATTGAGCTGAGAGTTACTATGCATGACCTGACCTCCAATATTTTGTTATGGAAATGGGGCCTAACTTGTAGAATTTCCTGCAAATTATCTACAAATCTACCTCTAAGATCTATGTAGAAAATCTGACTGTAGATTAACTCGATAATGCAATATACCAAAGCAAAATACTATAATCTACTTCTACTATCAAACTTGCGGAAGCTTAATAGATTTGAGTAAGATCAAGCGGAACACATATAACCATAAGACGATGAATCAATGCACATGAAACACAAAAAATACTCAGGGGAAAGCCTCAGCTAAAAACCCCGCTGTTTGTATTATCATACAAGGTGGAAATACATCAAGATTGCACAAAGCTTTAGCTCCCACAGCTAACCAACTCTCAGTACAATCCTCCTGGATGCTCACAAGAAAACAAGGCTTCTCACACACCTTCTCCTCTGCCCTCCAAGCTCCTATTTCCTTGCGCTGTTTCTCCTAGGTGATCCTACTGTTACCAAGTGTAACACTGATCACTCACACTGATCTCACACCCTGTTAAACTGCACAATCCTCAAGGAACCTTATTCCTTCTGCATGAATGAGTTTCCTTTATAGGAAAACTCATGCAACTAATAGTAACCTGTCCTTGTCTTTAATCTCAACTGGGTCTTTCTCTGAATAGACATGCATGAGTTATTTATGAGAGAATCTTCAGTTATCTGGAGTACACTAGTTTGATGCATGCATGCATTAACTGACTGAACTCACATTTAGTTCCACAAATTGTTTGGAACTAATCTAACTGGACTTAACTCAGTTAACTGAGCTAACTAATTACAACTAAAATACAACTCATCCTTATCTCCTTAATTAAGGGATAACTTCATCAATCAAAGGGATAATTGTTGCATGACTTCACAAAGACTTCGTGTTTGAATTTCTCCAACTAATTAACTGAGGATGAATTAATTAATTATTTTTCAAACAGTTGGTGAGACTAAATTCGAATTTTAAGTCTCAATTTTAATTCAAGGACAAATTAAAATTGGAATAGATCCTGAAATGCTATCCTTAGCAATGCTATTTTTAGCATTTCTTGTTGCTATTTTCAACACTCCCTCTCAACAAGAAAGGAATTCAACTCGATCCCGATCCTGAACCTTTGGGATGTTCTACATGCAACACTTCTCTCAAGTGTTGTTGCTCCAACAACTCTAGAAACAAAAAAAAATCCAACCTGAATCAGAATGATGCCTCTGTCATCAAAGTCTCTGACTGCTAGTGCCCCTGTCGACTGAAAACTGTGCACCTCTATGCTCTTAAGTATCTGACTGCTCTAGCCTCTGTCACTTTGATCTCTGACTGCATCAATCACACTGATTCCTCCTGCTGCTGGTCCTATCTCCCAGCATTGCATCCGTACTGCACCTCCTCTCATCATGTTGCATCGTGCTGCCCACTGTTGCACTGCAACTTAGTTACTGAGAAGTAAGTAACTAATCTCCCAGTTGACCTCCCTGTTGGGTTAGAAACACCCTCTGATGCTGAATCTCCCTCTGCCGCTCCATTCGCATCTGTCTCTACCCACTCAGCCAGTCCTACTACTCCTCGTCGGGGCTCCCGTAGCAAGGTCTAATCAAAGAGGCTGGGTACCTCAAGGATCCTGCCCCTATTTCAACCTTCATGGGACTATCACTTCACATCGCCCCACCTCACACCTGGAGGTATGGCTGCATGTGATCCCTCTGCTGACTTCTTCAATTGTGGCTCCTCCACAATTGTCTGAGACTTCTTCTAGCGCTGCATGTTGAGAGGTAATTTACTCTCCCTCTCAACCACCAAGTCTCTAACATTGGCCTTGCTCCTCAAGGCTTTGCATGCATCTTGAACCTCAAGAGCATACAGGTTTTGTACCTGTGAACCGATCTGTTTCACCTGTCCCGTGGTGATGTGTCTAAGGAAAACCTTTCCCTTACTGAAGACAACATCGTAGCCTTTGTCCTCCAACATCGCGATCGATACCAAGTTCTTCTTTAGTCCAGGCACATACTTCACATCTGTCAAGGTGATAGAAGATCCATGCTTACTCTGAAAAGAAACTGCACCCACTCCTGAAACACTATACCTTTCATTGTCGCCCATCTCTATGAGTATCTTGATGTCTTTCTCCTCCAAGGTACTGAATAAACTTTTATCGCTGGTCATGTGGAATGAGGCTCCACTGTCAAGAAATCAACCACAACCCATCATTGAAGACACCATGCATGCAATGAGGGTGAAGTCCATTTCGAAATGAGAGGCCAATGCCTCACCTTCAGATCCTTCCGAGGACCCCTTCTTGGACTTCTTCGATGGGAAATTAGTCGCATAATGACCCATCTTGTGATAATTAAAGCATCTCACTTTAGATTTGTCACTCTTCTTCCCTCCATGAGAAGAACTTGATTTGGGATGAGAATCGTTCTCCTTCCCTTTCCTTTAATCGCTAAGGCTAGATTTTCTTCATCCTCCTTGGATGAAGAACCATCTCGTGTGTTCCTCCTGCATGAGATCCGACCACAGTCGTTCCCAATCCGGCAGTTTCTCTCTTCTATTCATTGAGTCCTGGTAACTATGCCATCTCTTAGGAAGACCGAGGAGAGCAAGACTCACCATATCATCATCGGCTGTCGTTATTCCTACACTTCCAAGCTCATCTCTGCAGGTGGCGAGCTTGTTCAGATATGTAGAAATAGTGTCACCCTTTTCACACTTGATTTTCCAAAGCTTGTCCTTCAGCGCCAGCTTCCTCTGGTCGTTGTTGTTCTGATATAGGTCCTTCAATGTCTTCCACATTGAAAACAGAGTCTCCTTCCCATAGAGACCCGAGACAATATGGTCTCGAACTCCCTCAAGGATGATCCGTCTCACCCTCGCCACACACTTCTTCCATTCAGACAACTCTTGTGCATTAGCTGCAGTTGGATTGGGGATTTATTGATCAACGGAATTCTTCAAACCATTGTCTTCTAATACCACTTCCATGCGATATTTCCTTGCTATGTAATTCGAGCTTCCATCCAAGGCATACTCGAGTCACAAGCCATAGAATGCCATTGACTAACCTGAAGTATGAGATGAATTCAATTTGTACCTTCAATCCCGAACTTCAAACTTAGAATTTACCTTCTTTGTATACTGTTCATAGCTCTGATCACCTTTGTTCTGATACCATGTAGAATTTCGTGCAAATTATCTACAAATCTACCTCTGAGATCTATGTAGAAAATCTGACTGTAGATTAACTCGATAATGCAATATACCAAAGCAAAATACTATAATCTACTTCTATCAAACTTGCGGAAGCTTAATAGATTTGAGCAAGATCAAGTGGAACACATATAACCATAAGAAGATGAATCAATGCACATGAAACACAGAAAATACTCAGGGGAAAGCCTCAGCTAAAAACCTGGCTATCTGTATTCTCATACAAGGTGGAAATACATCAAGATTGCATAAAGCTTTAGCTCCCACAGCTAACCAGCCCTCAGTACAATCCTCCTGGATGCTCACAAGCAAACAAGGCTTCTCACAAACCTTCTCCTCTGCCCTCCAAGCTCCTATTTCCTTGCGCTGTTTCTCCTGGGTGATCCTACTGTTACCAAGTGTAACATTGATCACTCACACTGATCTCATACCTTGTAAAACTGTGCAATCCTCGAGGAACCTTATTCCTTCTGCATGGATGAGTTTCCTTTATAGGAAAACTCATGCAACTGATAGTAACCTGCCCGTGTCTTTAATCTCAACTGGGTCTTTCTCTGAATAGACATGCATGAGTTATTTATGAGAGAATCTTTAGTTATCTGGAGTACACTAGTTTGATGCATGCATGCATCAACTGACTGAACTCACAATTAGTTCCACAAACTATTTGGAACTAATCTAATTGGATGTTACTCAGTTAACTGAGCTAACTAATTACAACTCAAATACAACTCATCCTTATCTCCTTAATTAAGGGCTAACTTCCTCAATCAAAGGGATAATTGTTGCATGACTTCACAAAGACTTCATGTTTGAATTCTCTAACTAATTAACTCAGGATGAATTAATTAATTTATTTTCAAACAACTGGTGAGACTAAATTCGAATTTTAATTCTCAATTTTAATTCAAGGACAAATTAAAATTGGAATACATCCTGAAATGATATCCTTAGCAATGCTATTTTTAGTATTTCTTGTTGCTATTTTCAACATAACTTACCAAGTTGTACCAAACTTACTGTAACACTCATGGACACTTAAGGACATCTTTAACAACCTGACTTCATTGGTAACCTTTTCCTCGAGTCTAGGCCACTCCTTAAACTAGCTCACAAGCCAACCATATGCACAAAGGGTAGTCAATATGGCTATAGGCTTCCAACTGCATAGATGACCCGTTCTCCTTGCAACTGCAACCGTATGGATGACCCAATTTTAGTGTGGATGAGGTAGAGGATTCCTAATTTCAAGTTTGGCTCCAGAAGCTTAAGCCAACAATCATCCAACTGCCCAGCTCATTCCAGGACTCTATCATTAACCTATACAAGTCTTCATGCATTATCCTTGGCTTGGTTCCTGCTCAAGCTTGTCAAACCATGACAATCATTTATATAAATTTTTTTCAAACAAATCACCTATAGGTCACAAATTCTTATATGTTCACTATCTCATTAGTTTCATCAGAGAATCATCAAGAAGGCTCACTGCCCTCTCATACTTAGCTGTAACAAAAAGGACTAGCACATGCATTCATATAAACTATCCAAGAGCCCGTTAAACCATGATCACGATCAATCACGAGAGCACATCATATAATCAGAAATATACCATGCATATAACCAACATTATAACTAGAATATATCCATGACAAACCAGTCATATAATCATACCTTAAACCAAAACTTTTGCTCATTGATCTCATTAAAGAATAACACATGTCACTATATGCATAGCTCCAACCAAGTTAGGGACTTCCACGTACCACTGACCATAGATTGGGACTAAACCAAACCTTTCTTACAATCCAATCACCCCCGTGCCATATTCCAAGCATGAATTCGACATCACATGGGATTAAGCAAGACGGAACCAACCAGGGAATCCAGAGGATAAACCACCTCGACCCTCAAACGTAGTGATTTCACCATATCTTGAAGAATTTTCCTGTCTCCACCCACCTTCCAAGAGTTCCAGGAGAAAACCATCTCCACCCTCAACCCTTGGGAATTTTCTTGGGACCACCTCAACTAGGATCCAAAATCTATTGGCAATCCAAAGCTTAACTAAAATAAGGAACCCACTACATCATGGCTATCTAGGAAATAACAAAGGCAAGACTATAACCACTGTCAATTTAGGAGAAACCCATGTGAATGAAAATGAAGTAATCATGTAAATCGAATGCATGCATCATGCATTCAAACCCCAACAAGAAAATCACACATGCAACCTATTACTTGCAAAATCTTCTTGATGTAGCTGCTCTTCCAATATTCTCCTTGTGCGCCCTTGCTTTCCTTTGATTGTCCTTTGCTTGCTTTCTCCCTTGCTTGTGTCCAAGTGCTCTTCCTCTCTCTCTTTCTTTGAGTATGATTTCTAAAATAGATCAAAAGCTTAGAAAAAGCCATCAATTGTTTCTCAGATGCATTTTTATCATTGACATCTAGTGTCTTTTCCTTTCCTTTTCCTTTTCTCTTTCATTTTCCTTTATTTTCTCTCTAATTTCCCTTGCATGCATATTCTTCTCTCTTCATCTTCATTTTCTCCTATTTTATTTCTTGTATTTCTTGAATTAATTACCATTTATTGCCCTTTACCTTTTCCAATGCCAATGCCAATTTCCATAGCCATTAATTAACCATAAGTGATACCCACTTTATTGTTTTTCCCTCCATTAAGCTTGGAATACGTGTCCCATGACCTTTGTCTTATTTTTCCTTTATAATACCCATTTATTACATGGAACTTTAACTTGAGACTATTACAAACCCCTCTCCCTTGGGGGAACATCCTCCTCGGTGTTCTATGACACTTATAACAATTTTTTTTTGTTGAAAAACATGACAATATACTGCTTATAGAGATTTATAAACACAACTCGATGCAATATTTACAATGATATACACAAATACACATTTGCTTCAACCAACAAATAACATATTGCTTATGGAGCTTTAGAAACACAGCGCGATACAATATTTAGAATGATATATACATATACACCTATGCATATTTGCTTCAACGAACAAATAAAAGGATACGATACCTGCACCAACAACAAGATAGTCCAGATGCTCACACCTCCACCCTAAAAAGTAGTACTAGTGATTCACCTCCTTCCCAGGAATTCTAGAATCCACTGCTAAAATAAAAGCTTAAATCAATATCCAATGCTACAATCATTGTGCTCCTTGATCTCTTAGTGAATAGTTACCGACTCATTTTTTTTGAGCACACTCCCAATGTGCTTTTGATTCCAACCAACAATGCTACTGACCAATTTTTTTATTCCCTGACCTTCCCTTCTTTGAATCTTGGTCCCTTGGGCTATCCGGTCATTCCCTTCTGTGCAGTCACTCACCTTCCAATTTTAGGCATCCCCTTCTTTGCTTCCCAGTCCCTCAGGCGATCCATTCCTTGGCAAGGTTTCCTTGCATTGGAAGGTCTCAAAAACCAAGGAATACCCCTGCCTTAAAACTATCATACTGGTCATAACATGCTTATGGAAATAAATAGACACTATTGGGTACCAATGTCCCACAATGGCCCCGCTCCTGAAGTTCTTTACCAAAATACTGTTACATGCTCCAATTCCTTTTGTTGTTGATGCTAACACTCTTGTAGCCAATTCCAACCACCCAAACTGGGCATTTCCATGCTTTCTTGTACCAAGCACATAATTTTCATTATACTCGAAAGGAATAAATAAATTTAAATAAGGTGACACTTGCAATTCTGTTTAATCCTGTCACAACAAGTCAAATTATCTCCTTGATCAAATCATCATGTATACAATTATCACATCCAGTTAGCTCAAATCTCAACATCATAAATCAAAATCATAGATTATGTTCATAATTTTGAAACCAAAAATTGAAATAAAATATTTAAACTTATTTTTTAAATTATTCTTTGCTTTTTCCTTTGTTCTTTGTCCTTTCCGTACACACACTGGATCAGTTGCTAAACCCGACAAGCACCCAATGCCTTCTCTTCTCTTGACCACGTACACACAATGGATCAATTTCCAAACCTAACAAGCACCTAGTGCCTTCTCTTCTCTTCCAAAGCAACAAGTCCAAAGACTATATCGCCTCCTCCCTCAATATCAGTAACAAGGGCATCTAGAGACTATGCTGCCTCCACCCTCAATATCAACAATAAGGGCATCCAGAGACTATACTACCTCTACCCTCAATATCAACAATAAGGGAATCTAGAGACTATATCGACTCTACCCTCAATATTAGCAACAAGGTCATTTAGAGACTATACAACCTCTACCCTCAATATCAACAGCAAGGGCATCCAGAGACTATAGCGCCTCTACCCTCAATATCAACAATAACGACATCCATAGACTATACCACCTCTAACCTGAATATCAATAACAAGGGAATCCAAACAGTCCCATACCTTCCAATCCCAACACATTATACAACAGATACACCTACACACAGTGTACAACAAAACTTTCACATATACACATGATACAACACCACACATACACAACACACATGGCACAATACAACATGTACACAACACAACATGTACAACATGTACACAACAACAATACTGCACTTCCAAACACCAACTGTCTCTATTAGGTATTCTTGCCTCTAGTGTCTTCTCCACGCCTTCCTACGTGCATATGCAATCCAAATCCAGGATCTGTGGTGGTTTTAATTATCCATGCTTGTCCCAGCATGCCAAAAATCACAATGATTTCATTCTTGCTAATGCATCATTCAACATTCCCTGCTCATAACATAAACATGGTCATAGTCATAAACACATAATATCAAAATCATATCCACATGATACTAAAATCATAGATCTTCCAGGGCTACTCTGCTCACTTGATTCCTCATAAGACTAGGAACCTTTTCATGTCATTCACCTACAAAAAACAATCATTCTTCCACAAGAATGATCCCTGACAACCCTATCAAACAATGGCATACATACATACATACATATATAGATTCATATACATACATGTTAAGAATAACAACAAGAAATGCTAAATATAGAAGTGCAAGAAATAGCATTGCTATAAATAGAATTTTGGGATACATTCCAATTTTAGTTAGTCCATGAACTAAAATTGAGAATTAAAATTTGAATTTTATCTTAACAGTTGTTTGTAAAATAATTAATTAATTCATCTTGAGTTAATTAGTTGGAGAAAATCAAACATGAAGTCTATGTGAAGACATGCAACAATTATCCCTTTGATTGAGGAAGTTATCCCTTAATTAAGGAGATCAGGATGAGTTATACTTTGAGTTGTAAGTAGTTAGGTCAGTTAACTGAGTTAAGTCCAGTTAGATTAGTTCCAATAGTTTGTGGAACTGATTGTGAGTTCAGTTAGTTAATGCATGCATGCATGTAACTAGTGTACTTCAGATAACTGAATATTCTCTCATAAATAACTCATGCATGTTAGTTCAGTCAGAGACCTAGTTGAGATCAGAGGATGGGACAATGTACTATCAGTTGTAGGAATATTCCATTGAGGATATCTCTTGCATGCAGAAGGAATTCATTCCTTGAGGATTGCGCAGTTATTTCTAAGTTTGGTGAGTTGTGTGAGAGGTGAATTCACACAGGTGGCAGCCAGAGGACCCAGGAGAAACTGCGCAAGGAAATAGGAGGCTTGGAGGACTGAGGGAAGGCATATGTTGTGTCTATTCAATCTA
This sequence comes from Pinus tabuliformis, assembly GCA_031772625.1. Lineage (NCBI taxonomy): Eukaryota > Viridiplantae > Streptophyta > Pinopsida > Pinales > Pinaceae > Pinus > Pinus tabuliformis. The sequence goes on along the minus strand of CM062805.1, from coordinate 477,165,960 downwards.
TGAGCAGCATTGAGGGATTGTACTGAGAGCTAGATAGCTTGTGAGCTAAAGCTTTGTGTAATCTAGAGATATTTCCACTTGTATGATAATACAGATAGTAGGGTTTTTAGCTGAGGCTTTCCCCAGACTATTATTCTGTGTTCATGTGTGATTGTTTCTTCTTCATTTATTATATGTGTTCTATTTGATCTTGTTCAAAATCGATTAAGCTTCCGCAAGTTTGTTTGTAGAAGTAGATCAAGTATCTTGCTTTAGTATATTGCATTATCAGGTGATCTACAATGGGAATTTTTACATGGTATCGGAGCAAAGGTGATCAAAGTGGAGAACAATATACAAAGAAGGGAGAAGTTTGAAGTTTGAAGTTCCTGATTATAGAAATCGAATTCTTATCACATCTCAAATTTCACCAATGGCGTTCAACGGTTTGAGACTTGAGTATGCCTTAGATGGCAGCTCGAATTATATAGCCTGGAAGGATCGCATGGAAGTGGTATTAGAGGACAACAGTTTGAAGGACTTCATTGATCAAGAAGTCTCCAAGCCAGCAGCTGCTAATGCCCAAGAATTGGCGGAATGGAAGAAATTTGTGGCTAGAGCAAGGAGGATTCTTTTGGAGGGAGTTCGAGACCACATTGTCTCGAGTCTCCATGGGAAGGAGACACCGTTTTCAATGTGGAAAACATTGAAGGATCTATATCAGAACAACAATGATTAGAGGAAGCTGGCGCTGAAAGACAAGCTTCGGAAAATCAAGTGTGAAAAGGGTGACACGATCTCTACATATATGAACATGCTCACCACCTGTAGGGATGAGATTGGAAGTGTAGGAATCACGACAGCCAATGATGACATGGTGAGTCTTGCTCTCCTTGGTCTTCCTAAGAGCTGGCATAGCTACCAAGACTTGGTAAATGGAAGAGAGAAACTTCCAGATTGGGAACGACTGTGGTCGGATCTGATGCAGGAGGAGATAAGGAGAAGCACCAGAGATGGATCTTCATCAAAGCATGATGATGAAGAAAATCTAGCCTTAGCGAGTAAGGCGAGGAAAGGGAAAGGGAAGGCTTCCCATTCCAAATCGAGTTCTTCCCATGGTGGGAAGAAGATTGACAAATTGAAAGTGCGATGCTTTCATTGTCATGAGGTGGGCCATTATGCTACGAATTGTCCACAGAAGAAATCTAAGAAGGGATCCTCGAAAGGATCAGATGGTGAGGCACTGGCCTCACAGTTCGAATTGGATTTCACCCTCATCACATGCATGGTTTCATTGATGGTGGGTTGTGTTTGGTACCTGGACAGTGGAGCCTCATTCCACATGACCGGCGACAAGAGTTTATTCAGTACCTTGGAGGAGAAGGACCTCCAAATGTGCATAGATATGGGTGATGATGGAAAGTACCGTGTTTCAGGTGAAGGTACGGTTGTGTTTAAGAGGGAGCATGGAGCTCCTCTCACACCGACTGATGTAAAGTATGTGCCTGGACTAAAGAAGAACCTGGTGTTCGTCACTATGTTGGAAGACAAAGGCTATGATGTAGTCTTTAGTAAAGGAAAGGCATTCCTGAGGCACATTGACACTGGATAGACCAATAGGATTGGGATTCGAGTAAAGAATCTCTACAAGCTGGAGGTAGATGACTATGCTGCATTGAGTTCCAAAGAAGAGTTGGTGTAAAGCCAAGATATTGGCGAGCTATGACATAGAAGATTGGGTCACTTGCACCATGGGGCCTTGAAGAACATGCAACAGATTTCTACTGGACTTCCCAAGGGTAAATTGGAGCAAGTGGATACATGCAAAGGTTGTAGCTTGGGTAAGTATGCAAAATCTTCCTTTCAGGATCGAGACAGTCGAGCTAGAGCAATCTAGGAGCAAGTTCATACAGATGTGTGTGGACCATTCCCAACAGCCTCCACTGCTAAACAGAGGTACTATGTTATTTTTATTGATGATTTTTCTCGTAGATGTTGGATCTACTTCATGCAGAAGAAGGATCAAACCTTCTCAAGGTTTTGTGAGTTCAAAGCCTTGGTTCAGAAAGAATTTGGAAAGAAAATAAGGGCCTTGTGAAGCAACAATGGTGAAGAGTATGTCTCTCAACAGTTTAAGGACTTCTATGTAGCAGAAAGAATTAAACAGGAGTTGATGACACCCCATAACCCAAAGTAGAATGGGGTGGCCGAAAGGAAGAACAGAACAATTGTGGGAGCAGAGCAGGCGATGCTGCATGACTAAGGCCTACCACTTCATTTGTGGGCTGAGGCATGCAATACAACAGTATACTTGCAGAATAGAAGCCCACATCATATACTGGGGATGAAGACACCAGTGGAGGCCTTCTCCGAGAAGAGACCAGATGTGAGTCACTTTAGGATCTTTGGATCATCGGTTTATTGTCATGTGACCAAAGATGGCCGGAAGAAGCTAGAGCCAACAACTGAGTTAGGGATACTTGTGGGGTACACTGATACACACCACAACTATCAGGTGTTCTTGCCTACCAGTTAGAGGACAGTGGTACGCAAAGATCTGAAGTTCGATGAGCAGAAGGTCATGCGAGTTTCCCTTGAGAGGGAGCTCAAGTTGCATGCAGTGGAGGAAATTTTGGTTCCTAAGGAGGAGGAGCCTCAGGTTGATGCGGAGCAGCTGCATGCAGAGGATCCAGGAGTTGAGACATCCACTCATGCAGAGTCTTCCAGAGATGGGCGGAAACACTCAAGGGAAGCTAACAGATTGGTGATGGATGCGAGAAAGAATGTGGGGCAGCCATCCTCTCAGCGCAGACAGAGGAGATCACCTGAGTGGTACACTGGTTACATGGCCCTTGTTGGGGAGTGTCTAGAGACTGAACCATCTTCTTTTGAGGAAGCAATGCATCAACCAGTCTAGGTTGATGCTATGGTGGAGGAGTAGAACTCCATAGTTCGGAACAGTGTTTGGGATGTTCTCCCAAGACCAGAGGACAAGTCAGTGGTGAGTTCCCGATGGCTTTACAAGGTAAAGCAAGCAACTGATGAGAGTGTGGAGAAACATAAGGCAAGGTTCATTGCCCGTGGTTTCTCACAGGTCGAGGGGATTAACTATGACGAGACTTTTGCTCCTGTAGCAAGGTACTCATCTATTAGATCAATGTTGGCACTATCAGCACAGATGGGTTGGAAGATCCATCAGATGGATGTGAAGATTGCATTCCTTAATGGCAAGATTGAGGAAGAGGTGTACATAGAGTAGCCGGAAGGATTTGAGACCTTTGATCGTGAGTCGTATGTGTGCCGACTTAGGAGAGCTTTGTACGGGTTGAAGCAAGCACCTCGTGTTTGGTACACCAGGATCGACAACTATTTCACCGGGTTGGGGTTCACAAAGAGTGAAGCAGATGCGAACCTTTACCACATCATGGTAGAAGGTAAGCCATTGATCATTGTTCTTTATGTTGATCTGATATTTACAAGTGATGATCAATTGATCAAGTCTTGCAAGGAGGATCTTGCAAGAGAGTTTGAGATGAAAGACATGGGTCTCATGCACTACTTTCTAGGCATGGAAGTGTGGCAAAAGGATGGGGAAGTGTTTGTGTCTCAAGGCAAGTATGCCAATGAGATACTCAGGATATTCCACATGGAGAAGTGCAAGCCCATGCAGACTCCTCTAGCAGGTAACTGGAGGAAGGAGGATGCTACTTCAGGTGAGGTAGTTGCTGCTACTGTTTATCGGCAGCTTGTGGGTTCATTGATGTATCTAGTGAACACATGACCAGATTTGTGCTTTGCAGTGAACCAACTGAGTAAAACTATGGTTCAACCTACCAAGCTATTTTGGAAGGCAGCGAAGCATGTGTTGAGATACGTCAGAGGCACATCTCAGTATGGATTATGGTACAGACGGATAGAGGGAGTGAAGCTTCAGGGCTTCACAGATGCAGATTGGGCAGGGAGTCCATCAAATCGGAAGAGCACTTCAGGAGGAATTTTCAACCTTGGTTCAGCTGCAGTTTCTTGGTACAACAGGAAACAGAGGTCAGTTGCACTTAGCTCAGTAGAGGCTGAATACATGGCTGCCAGTCAGGCAACATGTGAGGCCATTTGGATGCGGAAAATTCTAGTTAGATTGTTTGATCAGAGGATGGATCCAACTGTGATCTATTGTGATAATCAGAGTTGTATCAAACTCTCCGAGAATCTAGTATTTCATGACAGGTCCAAGCACATCAATATGTGGTATCATCAACTTCGAGACTGTGTGGTGAAGAGGATCATGTTGTTGCTATATGTTTCGATCGAGGAGCAAGATGCAAATATTTTGACTAAGGCATTGTCAAAATGCAAATTCGAGTTCCACAGAGACAGGATTGGGGTGACAGATAATCCCTTTCTTGTTGAGAGGAAGTATTGAAAATAGCAACAAGAAATGCTAAATATAGAAGTGCTAAAAATATCATTGCTATAAATAGCATTTCGGGATACATTCCAATTTTAGTTAGTCCCTGAACTAAAATTGAGAATTAAAATTCGAATTTGATATTAGCAGTTGTTTGTAAAATAATTAATTAATTCATCTTGAGTTAATTAGTTGGAGAAAATCAAACATGAAGTCTATGTGAAGACATGCAACAGTTATCCCTTTGATTGAGGAAGTTATCCCTTAATTAAGGAGATCAGGATGAGTTATACTTTGAGTTGTAATTAGTTAGCTCAGTTAACTGATTTAAGTCCAGTTAGATTAGTTCCAACAGTTTGTGGAACTGATTGTGAGTTCAGTTAGTTAATGCATGCATGCATGTAACTAGTGTACTTCAGATAACTGAATATTCTCTCATAAATAACTCATGCATGTCAGTTCAGTCAGAGACCCAGTTGAGATTAGAGGATGGGATAGTGTACTATCAGTTGCAGGAATATTCCATTGAGGATATCTCTTGCATGCAGAAGGAATTCATTCCTTGAGGATTGCACAGTTATTTCTAAGTTTGGTGAGTTGTGTGAGAGGTGAATTCACACAGGTGGCAGCTAGAGGACCCAGGAGAAACTGTGCAAGGAAATAGGAGGCTTGGAGGACTGAGGGAAGGCATATGTTGTGTCTATTCAATCTATGAGCATCATTGAGGGATTGTACGGAGAGCTGGATAACTTGTGAGCTAAAGCTTTGTGTAATATAGAGATATTTCCACTTGTATGATAATACAGATAGTAGGGTTTTTAGCTGAGGCTTTCCCCAGAGTATTATTCTGTGTTCATGTGTGATTGTTTCTTCTTCATCTATTATATGTGTTCTATTTGATCTTGTTCAAAATTGATTAAGCTTCCGCAAGTTTGTTTGTAGAAGTAGATCAAGTATCTTGCTTTAGTATATTGCATTATCAGGTGATCTACAGTGGGAATTTCTACAATACCTACATATGCATATACATATACATATACATATACACACACACATACATACATACATACATAAGACAACACAACTACCAGTGTTCATAAGGTCAATATTAAGAGAACTTCCTTTATCCGTGCAATGCATGCACAACATTGAGAACAATAGTTCCCAACTTGGCCAAGGCACCTGTTACCTCAAGCCCATTTACCTTAACTTTCCTGATTACCTTTCTCATGACTGTCCTACCATTGTCCATTTATTCCTATGGACCCAACCAACCCAACTGGTTGTCATATTCTTGCCTTCAACTTCCCTTTATTCATGCATCGAGCTTCTTCTAGATCTTACATTACTTGTTGGGTTCCACTCAAATCTCCCTGAGCTCCATTAGCTTTCCTCTTTCCCCCAACCAATTCCCAAGACCCTTAAACATAAAAAGCAAGAACAAGAATACAAGATAGAAATCTAGACAACAATACAACACCACAACAAAGTTGCATGGCCATGCACTGGTCATAGTGAAAACCATAAATCAAGCACAAATAATTCATGAAACACTGAAAGCACAAAACTTCTGACAAACACCATTACTCAACCCCCACAGTTTCTCGGTGCTTCCAAGGGTTCATAAATAAAATCTTAGCCCAAGCCTTCTTCAAGATCTTATGGCGGTCTCTTTTTCCATGTGATTCCTTGCATCATACATACTTCCATAAGCACACAATTTTCAGTGCATTAATAAATGTAACAATATACTAGTTACCTTACCCTGATGTACCAGACACGTTTTCCTACAACTAAACACATGCTCATATCATCTCTCAAGGGATTTCAATTCCCTTGACAAATTAAGCTATAATTGCAAACCAACTATCATGCCCACATTTGATTAACCATCTCCCATGTAGCTTCCTCGACCCAAAAGTGCTTTCGTGCACTTTAACTTGGTCTATTGCTCAGTTATGGAGCATGATATTATTATGCTATAACTATTAACTCAAGATTGGTCTCTTCCCAAGCTGTCCAGGGCTTTAGGAACTACTATCTCAACCCACATCCTCCAAGGAACCCAAGCTATTACATGACTCTAGAGATCCTAATCCAACCCACAACCTCCATGGAACTTGAAAACCAACCCCCTTCAATTTTCTTCAGTAATTCCTTTATCTTCCTGCCTTTTATGAACTGCCACATAGATCCAGGGAATGGTTTCAGCTACACCCCCAACTTCCTGCACCTACTGCACACTGTATATCAGAGACCTGCCACCTTGATATTATGGACAATCCCTCCTGCGATGGTCTCCACCACGATTCCAACACTTCAATGGTTCCCTACCATTGCCTTTATTCCATTGCTCCATAGGCTGAGACCCATGTCCTCTCTCAACTACATTTAACTTCTTACGCAGAGCCACAATTTCCTTCTCACCTGTATCCTGAGATCTTCCTCGCTTCTCAAGCCATTTTCCTTTAGTCTTCTCATTACCCTTCCAGACACACTTGAACTCAGGCTTGCACTTTGGCTATTCATAGCAATGCTTCAACTTCCTCATGGCTACCTCCAACGACCAAGGCTCATCAAACTAAATCCATTCTTTGAATAATAATGGCAATCCATTGATGAACATTTGAATCTTTTCTTTCTCATCCTTGAGATATGGCACATATCTCAACAACTCTAGAAATTGGCTGTATATTCTTCATCTGTCATGGAACCCAGCCCAAGCTCAAGAATTTCTTAGTCTTTCCATCATAATACCTCTTAGACAAACATTTATTCCTAAATATTCTTTCAATTTCTTCCTATAACTTCTCTTCTTTGATACCTCTAACATGCTTAACATCTTTCCACTAGATGTATTCTTTTCCTCTAAGACTGAAAGTATATATATTGGATTTCATATTCTCAGAGTAATCATGAAGTCTGAAGAATTTCCTCATTATAAGAAGCCATGCTTCTGTGTCTTCTGACTTGCCCATCTCACCATCAAAAGTAGGAGGCTTGGCTTTCTTAAATTCTTCTGGTAAGTATGCCTTCTCACTCCTCCTATAATGATGATGGCGGTGATGGCGATGATGTCTCCTGGAAGTAGAGCTAAAATAAAATCCATGATTGCTAGCTCTCCTCTCAAGTGTATCCAATAGTCTTCCACTCTTCACTACATCATCCATGTCCATCCTATGCCCTTTTCTTGAGACCTACTTTCATCTGCACTGTTAATCCTTTCCTCCTATCTATCTCCATGACTGATCCCCAATTGTCCCTATTTATGAAAATATAAACGACTTTGGAAGATGAATGCATTAACCTCAACTTGATTTTCTTGAGCTTTCACAACCCTTTCTTGCACTTCAATCAACCTCTCATTGTCTGCCTTGTAACTTACGATCTCTGCCTTCAAAATTCTCAATGTATCTGTTAGATTAGGATAGTCTCCCTCTCCCTGCTGTTCAACTGATCTCTCCCATCCCACTAATGTCTCTTCCAGTTGGTAGGGGAAGTCATATGAATTATACTAAAATATTCTTTTCTTCATCGCTTGGCCTTCTATTTCTTGCAATACACCATTGTTAGCTAAATAAAAGCATAATCAAAATCTTACCTCAACTTATTGCTAGTGAGGCTATTGCATCTGCATAGGCCATCCATATTAGCATAATACAATATCACAAGCATATCGACTCATACATGGATATCATAAAAATACAATAAATAACTAACATGCATGCATAGTGAACACATAAATAACTGACATGCATGCATAATAATCTGCATTTACCTCGAGGTCCAGTGTTGCAACCTCACTCTGATACCACTCTGTAACACCCTACCCCACATTTACCCACTTTAATATACTTACCAAGGTAAACATGAGTTAAGAGTTGCTATGCATGACCTGATCTCCAAGATTTCGTTATGGAAATGGGGCCTAACTTACCAACTTGTACCAAACTTACTGCAACACTCAGGGACACCTGAGCACATCTTTAACAACCTGACTTCACTAGTGACCTTTTCCCTGAGTCTAGGCCACTCCTTGAACTAGCTCACAACCTAGACACATGCACAAAGGCTAGTCAATGTGGCTATAGGCTTCTAGCAGCACAGATGACCCATTCCCCCTATGAATGTAACCACATGGATGACCCAAATTTACTGCGGCTGAGGTAGAGGATTCCTAGTTTCAAGGTTGGCTCCAGAAGCTTAAGCCAACAATCATCCAACTGCCCTGATCATTCCAGAACTCTGTCATTAACCTGTACAAGTCTTCATGCATTATCCTTGTCTTGGTTCCTGCTCAAGCTTGTCAAATACATGACAATCATTTATACAAACACTTTGCAAACATATCACTTGTAGGCCATGAAGGCTTGTATGTTCATTGTCTCATTAGTTTCATCAGAGAATCATCAAGAAGGCTCATTGCCCTCTCATACTCAACTGTAACAACAAGGATTAGCACATGCATTCATATAAACTATCAAAGAGCTTGTTAAACCATGAGCAAGATCAATCATAAGAGCACACCATATAATAAAAAATATACCATGCATGTAACCAACATTTTAACCAGAATAAATCCATGACAAACCAGGCATATAATCATACCTTGAACCAGAACTTGTTCTCATTGATCTCATTAAATAATAACACATATCACTATATGCATAGTGCCAAACAAGTCAGGGATTTCCATGTACCACCTGACCATAGATTGGGATTGAACTAAACCTTTCTTCCAGCCCAATCACCCATGTGCCATATTCGAAGCATGAATGTGGGATCACATGGGATAAACCAATACAAAACCAACTGGGGAATCTAGAGGCTAAACCACCTCAACCCTCAACCACATCGATTTCATCTCAACTAGTCCATAAATCACCAAAACCAAACAAACTTGGATGCCTTAAACTTTCTTCACCATATCTAGAGGATTTTTTCTGTCTCCATCCACCTATCAAGAGTTCCAGGAGAAAACCATCTGCATCTTCAACCCTTGGGAATTTTATTGAGACCATCTTAACCAGGATCCAAAATCTACTGGAAATCCAAAGCTTAACCAAAACAGGGAACCCACTACATCATGGCTATCCAGGAAATGGCAAAGGCAAAGCTTTAACTATTATCGATCCAAGCAAAACCCATGCCAATGACAATAAAGTAATTATGTAAACCAAATGCATGCATCATGCATTCAAATCCAAAAAAGGAAATCACACATGCAACCTGCTACTTGCAAAATCTTCCTACTATATTTGCTCTTCCAATCTTCTCCTTGCACTCCCTTACTTTCCTTTACTTGTCCTTTGCTTGCATTCTCCCTTGCTTGTGTGTAAGTTCTCTTCCTCTCTTTCTCATTCTTGTAGCATGATTTATCAAATTAATCAAAAGCTGAGTAAAAGTCGTCAACTTTTTCTCAGATGCCTTTTAATCATTGATGTTTGGTGTCTCTTCCTTTCCTTTTCCTTTATTTTCTCTCTAATTTCCTTTGCATGCATATTCTTGTCTCTTCATCTTCCTTTTCTCCTATTTTTCTTTATTCTTTGAATTAATTACCATTTATTGCTCTTTTCCTTTTCCAATTCCAATGCCAATTTCCATAGCCATTAATTAAGCACAAATGATACCCACTTTAATGTTTTTCCCTCAATTCAACGTAGAATACTCGTCCCATGACCTTCGTCTTATTTTTTCCTTTATAATGCCCATTTAGTACATGGGAATTTAACTCGGGGCTATTACAATAAGTATGGAAGGATTCATAAATTCTCAACATCACTTCATTTGAGTAAGCATTCCAAGAGTCCAATTGCTAAAGAGCACATTCTAAATTGTCTTATTCCTCTAAATAGACTTAGTCCTCTAAATGATAGTTAACAGATATGGGCTTTGTTCCAAAGTCAAATTCTTGTTCACATTCCTTTTCTTGACCATCAAATAAAGGGGAAGGATAAAATGTACAAAACTAAGGTTCAACATCATATTGAGGTAATGTGCATAAGAAGTATTATGTATATCACAAGATATATGGTCATTCTAGTGATATATGCTACAAATTCGAAGTAAATAAAACTAAAGTTCTACTTTTTTAACAACAAGAAGAAAGTGACAAGTTTGATGCTAAAACCCTAAATTTTTAAAATCCCAATAGTTTCTTATGGCCCAGGATTGGTCCACCAACAATCCCAAAGCTCACTTTACAAGAAAGCACCAAATTAGGAACAAGATAACTAATCTGATCATTAATAACAAAAGATGGAAATTTCTGATTTCTCAACTGTTAGATGACGAGGCTAAATTCCCTACCATGACACATCTTCCATCCAGATAATCTTCAATAGTTAGAGAACCATAAAAAACTACTTATATTACTTGTAGATGTTCTATCACATATGTTATGGATCCATTGATTAAGACACCATATTGTGGCATCACTATTATCAATTGGCATGATCTTCTCCTTTGTAAACCCTAACAGTATGCCTGGGAGCAAATAGATGATTGTTTTCAAAGCACATATTGAATTCATAAAGATGGAAAGGTATACAAATTGAGTTATTCCTGTGAAATGTCAATTTCTTCAAACTTAGGACATTTAGGAAGGACGATTGTTAAACTTGCTAAATTGCACATGCTTATGGTGCTTTGCAAGGTTCAACACCTTAGTTGGAGAAACTATTACTTTGTTAGTGAACATAGCCGCTTCATGAAAATTTCTTTGTTGGAGAATCTATTACTTTGTTAGTGCTCTTCAATGAAATTTCTATTATGTTTGAGAACTTAAAAGTATTTACTAGTTGGGTTTCATAATGATGTCCTTAATCAAGAAACTTGATTGACTCTTAGATTTTCTATCTAGTTAAAAAATTGTGTTCTTTGGATTTTCCTTCTTTTTCAATGACCGAGTCAACTTTGTCTACCCTCCACGTTTAATAGTTGCATTGAGATAAATAACAATAAGATAATCTCAAAATAAGTTTTTACTAGGGTTCAACACTTCTTCATAGCATATGACACTATAATGTAACAACAAGGGAGACTGATAATAGGTGGAGTAAGATAATAAGTAAAAAAATTCAATCCATTTATGGTAGAAATATGTTCATCAAATCTATTAAAATTTTCCTTAAGTTGTAGTTTCACTTGATTGATGGGAACTTTGACCATATAAGTTTTCCCTTAGTAGTTTTGGCCCATTTTAAGATGACTAAGATCACTAGAAATTTGAAAAAATGAGTGGATGAGGGTGGAACTTTTCCTTGCCAAAAAAATGGACTGATTGTCATTATTATTATGTTGTACGACATATTCATTGCATTATGGTTTTTATAGCTTTCTTTATGGAAATGTATTGCTCAATATTCTTTAGAAGTAGAAAGTTGAAAATGTCGTTTGGAATGAAATGGTAATTATGTATTTAGAGAATCAAACATATGATATTCTAAGATTATTTATTCAATCTAAGAGGTTAGGTATTTTAAGAAAGATATTGGTTCTATGGTCATTTGGGCTAGCACTGATATAATAACTTTTATTGTTGATATAGGAAAAGAGGGATCCCTACTTCCCTAATGTAACACCATGATGCGAGTCTAGTGACAATTGACATAATATAATATTTAGTTTCTTTATCACACATTTTAAAAAAAGGAAGAAAAGGAATCATTTAGATGTCCTTAAGTTTTCTTTGCTTAATTTGTAAGATATTCACAAAATGAGATATCCATCTTATTGTGAGAGCCCTAATGTTATCATGTTTAATTGGTTGCATGGACCAAATCTCATGGACTATGTTAAGTGATGGATTGAAAAGGAGATCCAAGGAAAAATTCTAATTTTTCTTTTCCTTCATATTCTTTTTTCACATATATCAGTGACATCACTTATGTTAAGTCACAATTAGCTCAAACTTTGAAGTCTACATTAACCTTGATGGAAAGGTAATTAAATTAGGATTGGACTACACATTAACAATTTAATTATTACTTGTCATTTTCTACATTCTATTCACTGATAAGAGATAACATTATAATTTCACTTTTCCCCAAGTATTTTTGTTGAATTTGGAGTTTGCTTCTTTAGATTACATACTTATGGCTTAATTTAGTAATCAAATGAGGATATAGTTCTAACTTGTAAGATTCTTAGTAGGATGAGGTTAATCCATCTATAGAAGTCCTAGAGATTTTCCATCCTCTATCCTAGAAGTACAAGTTTGTTTAAATGGAAATTTCAAGTCATCGAGGGTTATGCAACAACATGGCTTGTAATTATTTATATCAAGGCATTCCATTATTTATTTTTTCAATATGTTTACGTCAAATCATTGGAGAAAAGAAACTAATTAAAAATCTTCTTTTTTTGTTATATTGCTATTTTGCTCATTGTATGCATAAAAAACGCTTTTGCACATCTCTTGCGAATTTTTTATACCATACAACCTTTAGTGGCATTAGAATATTCTATCATTTTCATTTTGCAACTTTCAAAAATTAGGAAAGTTATGTTATGAAGTTGCACAAGATGTTGTTCAACTACAACTCTTTTGAGCATACATTGACACTTTCCAAACCCTAGAGATGTTTATTTTCAGCATAGTACATTGAGCACTTACATTTGTGTTTTTCCATGCTATTGTTTCTCTATAGAAGATGTATTCATTTATTTTCCAAGATCATGGAATATTGATTGAAGGGAGGGTTACTTCTCAATTGATTTTTAGTGTTACTTGGACTTTTGGCAAAGCTACAAGCTTGATTGACTGAATTATGTGGAAAAGGATCACATAGATAAAAATGGAGGTTTTTTGGTTTAATTCTATCTTAAACCATAACTTTGAATGGGGCGTATCCTAATATTGTTAAAAAAAATGAATTTATCAATATGAGCAGGAAATGTTTACTTTTGACAATAAATGATCAATGGATGCATCTTAAAGTTTCAATAGTTCGTTGCTTTTTTATATTTGTCTAAATATTGGAATAATACCTTTTGTTTTGCATGATGATATTTATGTCTTGTGTGAAATTCGTAATTGTGAGGAACCATTAATTTCCTAGAGTACTATCATTGTTATTATCTTGTGTGACATATTCATTGAATTGTGGTTTTTATAGTGTCCTTTTTGGGTTGAATAATGTTCAACATATGGATTTAGTAAAAGATTCTAAATTAACTTATTGATGCCAAATTTGTCATAGTTTCAACATATATAAAATTTGAAATTTTATGATGATGTCAACAATGTTGTTATTTAGGAGAAAAGGGTTGCCATTATGCTCTTTTTATCTAGAATGTGACAACCCCTTTGGGCTAATCCCCTCTTGTTAATATTGCAACATTTTCTATAATTAAAATACAACTGGCTGAGAGATGGGACACAGATTTTAGAGTTTGGGGACAAGATTTCTTGGAAAAATGAAGGATGTGGTTATTCATATCGATCATGGGCTAACTGGCGAGACTTTAAATGGGATGATTGCACAATTATGGAGTTAGAGGAAGATAGAATGCTCCCATACTCCTTTGCGAAAGTCCACAAGAAAAAGGGAAAAAAATTAATTAAGTAAAAGAGTGGGTTGCATTGGCAGCGAGATTGGCCATGGGTAGGACGCATGACCATGCCACCACAAAAGGTCACAACGGTGGTAAGGGGGATAACATAAGAAGGGGGGGCGACAACTTCCAGGGGGTTGGAGAGTTGCGTGATCAAGCCTGTGGTAGTGAACAACAACAAGGAGTATTCATCTCAGACTACAGGCGAGAAGTTTTCTAGTGTCCTTTAGGTTCCCGGTTTAGGGTGGAGGCAATGGGGTATCAAAGTATTTGGAATATGGGTGGATATGGTTAATCTCTGGTTTCCCAGGAGCATTATATTTCTAGGTGGAGATGGGTGAATCTCTGGAATCCTCATGGTGTTGATTGTGTGAGTGTTTCTCCCTTGAGCACTCTTCTTCAAGCTTTGAAATCTAGCTCGGGGGTGACTGACTACAAGAAATATTGCAATGAAAGGCAATCTAAGGTTGGCTGGAGAGTTGAAGTCCCAATCTTAGTTGGTAGACTCTACACCATAAGATAAGTGCTCATCTAAATCTATGTGCATGTGATTGTTGTGTAAATGCTCATTGTGCTGCTAAAATTATGTATAAGGGTGTATTTGAATCTATGTGTATGTGAACCTTATATAAACACTATGTAAATGCTTGTTGTGTTGTTAAATGCATATGCTAATGATAAGGCTTTCTTATTCCTGTGTGATTTATGAAGAAGGGCTAACTTCTGTGTTTATTTTTGAGCTTGAATTCAGATTAAATACCTGAGTATGAGATATGGATGAACCTCTGTTATTTGATTAATTACTTGCATTAAAATGATTTGTAATAGAAACCCTGTACTATGGACTTGCACACAGGGAGTATGCACTTCTTATATATATATGTATATATAGTTGAGTTGTTTAAGAGCCCAAGGGAAGGGCCTTTGAAGTATATATATATATATATATATATAGATACATTATGAGCTCATGAGACATAGCCCATAAATTCTCTAAGTGTTGAGAATGGGTGTTGTTAATCTTAAGAGGGAGAGGAATCTCCAAGCACTGAGAGCCTCGGTGAAGGCTCACACATATATCCATTTACCTGTGCCCAAAGCTCAGGGGGGGTAGCGAAATTGGCTAAGTGTCGAGGGAGGAAATGATAATTAAATTCCCAACAGTTAACATGAAGGGGTTCCATCTCGAGCCTTAGGGATTGTGAAGAATAGAGGTTGAGGTTGACATAAAATTTATCCAGCACGCGACAATAAAGTTGGCATCTTGGTCCTCGGGACCTCAATGGTGACATACATTGTGCACAAGTAATAAGGGAGAAGGTTAATGACCAAGGGAGACAAAAATGCCCTCGACAGTTGACAGACAATTTTTTGTCCGTCTTGAGATCTCGAGGCTTGATGTGGCTAGTTGTTGTAATGTGTATACCACGGTATTAGGCCAAGGGCTAAAATTACATTATAATAAGAAGATGCAAATTGTAAGGCAAGGGGGTGGTCTAATGGGGGACCACAGTATGGTGATGTGGCTTATGCCACGATTGTTTAACCACATAAAAGTGTGTTGATGTGGACCCACTCGAAGATTATATGACATTGAGGAGGAGTGCCATGTGTGTGTCATGAGGGGAACCATGAGTTCCATGTGGCAGATCTTGATGATGTGGCAAGTATTATTGGCCATTTTAGAGGGACAAATTACCTATAAACTTATGACACATAGTGCTCGTGTGACAAGACACGTGATCGAGGTGATGTAGTGTGACATCATCCTTGGCATAAAGGGTTTAGGGGTAGGGAGAAATTGGCTGGTTGTTTCCTTGTTAAGGCCCAAACTCTTGAATGTCTTGTTTTGGGCTAAATAGAGTGTTGACTACGGAGACAATCAAGGGGGCCCAAACCCTAAATACACACACACACACATATTTTTGTGTGTGTGTGTGTGTAAATTCCTCATGGCAGCCAACTAGTAGAGCCAGTGCGGGAAGTTGACGTGGTGCATATATATGTGTGTGTGTGTGTATTTGAATTCTCATGTGGCAGCCAACTAGTAGGGCTAGTACAGGGAAGCCAACATGGTGCATATTGCGTGGATATACATGTTAGGTTATTGAAATGATGTGGACCTCCAGTACTGGTGGAGCGATCATGAGGGAACCACGCACTAGTAAAAATGGGGCCAAAATCTGACTGCTATTAGTTAAATATGTGACTTATTGGTGTCAACTATCTGACACAGTGGTGCTCATCAAATCGTCGCTGAAATTCCATCGAATTGTCAACAATTTAGTAACTATCAGATATTCGACGGCACAAATATTGATTATCTGACACATAAAAATGCCGAAATGGTCATTAAAAAGTCGACATTTAGAAGTCGGTTTTGTGATGCTACAAATTGTCGGATATCCGACGAACTGAACGTCGAATATTCGACAGGTATTGCACCAGTGTGTAGTCAAATATTCGACACATAGGTAATTTTTTCTAACGAGAAAAACCAACATTTAGGCGTCGGACAATCAATGACATAGATAAATTGTGCGACATTAGTGTTGTCGCTTGGATTCTTGCAGGCTGACAGTGAAGCGTTGGATATGCAACGGAAAAGAGTTCTGTCTGACGGGAGTGTTAAACTACCGACACTTCTGTTTGTCGATTCTAGAATTGGGTATTCGACGAGTACTCCGACTGATAGGCGTTGAATATTCAACAACCTGCCTGAATATTCAACGGAGGTCTGCGTTTAAAAAAAAAGTATATTCCGTCAAATATTCAACAAAGATATGTGTTTATATCTATCTATATATATATATATATATATACAGAGTACTATTTTGAAGGCTATAAGAAGTGACACCAGTTACTATAAGACCACCTTCTAAGGATAAGTATATTAGCAATTGCACTGAGAGGTGAAAAATAACGCCGATAGAAAATAATAACTCGATGTTTCCAAAGTTGGGCCTTTGATCACACATGTCGAGCACATAAAATAAGTGACAATGAGTTGTGGCTTATAATTAGTGAAATATAGCGTACTTTTATCAATGATATAAATAACAACATGAGCAATAAGATGAGATAAGTCCCAATAATAAATATGCTATTGGGACTTACATTGTAATCATCATACACCATGCACCAACCCCAATTAGTGAATTGCAACTTTTATGAGGAAGACAATTAACATATGAAAACCCCATGTGAATGAATTCTCTAAATCATTCTTTTCCCATAACAAAACATCTATCATAATTCCTCTCCCTCCTATAGAATTTTGATATTACAAGATAATGGACACTACAAAATTGGGTACTACAGGGTCATTTCCAGCACTAACACCAATACACCTCATATCGTGAAACCACATTATAAGTCAGTTTTTTCATCTATCAATAAGTTGTTGAACTGATCACAACTCATGTTCCTTGACTAGATTTCATTTTTGTTGTTGCACTACATTTCTGCATATTGCTTTATAGGAGGGTGTATAAATGTTTACATATAGAGAAAGGAGAATTCACCACAATTTTTTTAGGAAACATACAATGCAATAGGGAAGTTATGTACTCATTTCTTATTAACCATTCCAATAGAACACTCCTCTCAACTAAATAGAATATTCTAATGAATCTCTTCAATCCAATTATTCTAAAAGAGAAGGGAATTCACTTATATCTATAATTGGGATTTTCCTCTCGAAATAATTTTTTGACCTCAATCATCTATAAGATCCCTCAACATTGCAACCTTCTTGTAGAATTATATAACACATGATTCTGAAATGGGGGAGACCTTTAATCATAGGGAACACATTGATCCCTCCAGGATCTGCCAACACCCCGAGGTGGTGGAAATTTTTGAGAGATACCACTGGATAGATTATTTTAACAAATTAAGAGGATATAATGATGATGTAGCTAGGGAATTTTCCATGAATTTTCAAAAAAATGGAAAAAATAGATATGTGACTATTGTTAAGGGGCTTGAAATTTTTGTGACTAAAGGCATTATTATTAAGGTATCTAGGATGAGGTAGCATATCATATTTTTAAAATACATCTCCTATGAAGGAAGGCTAAGTATAGTTTATGTTTATCAATTCAAACTCCTATACCAACTAGACACCAACCACACTTTGTTACATGGAATTTGCATCTACAGATAAACACATCTTCCCTAGGTGGGTGACTACACCTAGAACAACAGAAAGAAAGTAGTTTAACCTTTTCTTATAGAAGATAGATGAGATAGAGGAACTTACTTATTGCCTTTCGCTTCCTAAAGCTCTTTTGAATCGCTCTCATCACTCCCATTTGAACTAAATCCGCTCAAAAGGTACTTGCATCAAGAGAAACAGAAACAAGAAACGATCAAAGCATACATGGTCTATCTACTATAAAACAATGGAATTGAAGACATCGAAACATGTAATCATCACAGATATGAACAATCATATGAGAAAAGGAATAGGCTCTTTATTAATGTAGAAGGAAGAGTATCACCCAATACAGTTCGATCCTGTGCCACTCCTTCAACTTTAGTCCAACCCTTGCCACATCAGAAGCACAACACTCCAACAACATAACATTGCTTAACATAAACTCAATCCTCAAACCAACATAATTTCCTTACAAACTTCAGATTCTAGCCCCTTGATCACTATGATGAGTGCTCAATTTATAGGAAATGGAGGTGGTTTTGTCATAAATGATGGTATTGAATGGCCTTCCAAACTTGGAGTTAGTTTCCATGGAGCAAGGGATGAGAGGATAGGAGGTTAATGGATCCTTATCCTATCCAATTTCGAGCTCATAGGAGGGGATAAGAGATGGGAACCTTCTAGAATAATCTAGAATCAAGGAATATTCCCAGAGCCCTATGAAAATTTCACTCAATCTTGCCCAACGTAGGCTAAAGAGGGCCTAAGTGCACTGTAGTGTAGGCCACAGTGGGCCTGCCTACTCTACAGTGCACTGTCTCAAGGCTTGGGCTGCGCTGGTGTCCCAAGAGGCATTTCAGGAAGACTTCAGGCCATGAAACTTTCATAGAAGGAGTCATTCAATGAGTTAACTTCTCTAGGGCATGTAACAACTGAATTAGGGTTTGATGAGCCCTAAAAGTACTGATTTGAACATCGGGAGTGATGTTCCAAATAGACCTGTAACAGTTGTCCCCTAATGCATGAAGCCGAAAATGATAATGTCGAGTGATATGCTTTACGATGTGACAGAGAGGAACTGAAGCGGATGATGACCTACATCGATTACAATACATTACATCATGATATTTTGAATTTTTTCATGAATCGCTGAGGGAAGGCATACCCATACTCAACATATAAACTTTTCATTACATGTACATAGATAGTCGTGTATAGATATAGACCCATGATGGTATGACCATCAATGTAAAGCCATCGTAAAGATGATTTAGTACTTTCTTGAAATCGCAGCTAGGATGGATGAAACTAGATCTGGGGTCTCCTATCTCGTTCAATCGTTCGCTCAAGTACGAGTCTAACCATATGAATGTGTTATTTGAAGTTGAAAATGGGAAGACATCATCTGATTACATTCCAATGATGTAAGCCATTAACAGACATGAGAGAGATAACTGATAATGATAATGATTCTCAAGGTACTGCAATACATTCTGCATGGTGTGAATAGATGTTTTGATGTTGAACACCATACAAATTCTTTTGGTCGAAGGCCAGTGATGTCAACCTATCACTGGAAGCGAGAAACTTGCCATTGATGTATGCAAGCCCCAAGGTATTGAAAGGGTGTTTCTAAGTCAACTTCTTGGATAATGTGCTGATGTCGACAAGAAGCGACTCATTGCAGGAGGGCCTTGATGTATCCCACATCAACGACACGAAATGAGTGTAATTATTTTGGAGACAGAATGTGACTGACGAGACAAGGTTTAGGAATGGCAGTCATGAAAATGAAGGTTTATGAGTATTGCAAATGATGAAGTTTTACTGAATGACTTCTCTTGAACATGTCGGCGACACTGAATGAATTGGAAGCATTGACCCAAAACCAAGGTGATAGATGGTGTGATAGACCATAGGTATGATAACCATCAAACATATAACCCAACCCAAATAGTCACAGAGATAAAGTGAAAATGTCATGTTCAAGAGCGACTTGCTACCATAAAGTGATTTATCCCTTTTCCCATTTTCCCCAGTCATTGCTGACAAGTACCTATTTATTTTTTAACATGCTTGAGGAGGATAACATATGCTTGTAGTATAATTCCACCCTTCGGGTGAATCCATCACTATGTGATGTTTTAACGAGCCTAGCGAAGGTGAAACTAGGTCTTTTCATGATGGACAAGTTTGTTGCTATTTGATGTTTTAACGAGTTTAACGATAATGAGAACTCAGTCCTTTTCATGTTTAGGGAGTTTGAAAAGGGAAAGAAAGAAAACTCCACAAGTTCTTTTTCGTAAGTTTGTCTCTCAAGTCCGAAAAAGTGTAAAATTATACAAGAGAGAACCTATTGACCATGTTCGATCAACGCATTCCTTTTTTGTAAATAATCTATCTTAGTCCGGAAAAGGGTTAAACTTATACTGAGTAGATGTCGTTTCCAATCTGTTAATGAGCTGAAAAGGACAAGCACTCAACAATCTTTTCATATTTCGAGAGTCTGAAAAGAGCTTAAAGAGGATTCCAGGGGGTTCCTTTTTTGATGTTAAACACAACTCAAAAAAGAGATAAAAGTATGCTCTGTGGTCAAAGTACAATTCACGATCATGCACATCAAATTCACTGTATCAGCTATAAATCTGTTCAAAGCAACACCAAACGGATTAAACATACCTGTTTCATTGGTAAAAATGGGTAAAAAACTATAGTTTATTCATTAAATGACATGAAATAACCATAAAACAAGAATTTACCAAGTCATTATTTGATGTTTACCATTCAGTTTTGTGCTCTGAACCAGTTTTTTACCTTGAACTTCAACAACTGATTGTGAGAGATTCTGTGGATCATTTGTCGCGGCGTCAGGACCATGTAGGAGATCTACCTTTTCTCTTCCCTTTAAGTTCATTATTTTGCAGTTTCAGGCAAGTTTTTTAGGTTTTTGGGGTCCCTAGGGTAAATATACTTCGCCCTGGGATCAGCGCAACCTATCACATTGAAAACTGCACTGCAGTGCAACCAAACAGAAGGGTACCTACTCTACAACGCACTATTTCAAGGTCTAGGCTGCACTGGGTGCAATTGATGAATTTGTTTCTCCTATTTTACCCAGAAATCCTTCAAATTTTTGCATGAAATGGATCCTAACTAAGCTTATGGTTTGATTGCAGGCTTTGATCGAATCAGAATGACTATTACTTGGCGAGAAAGAGAGCATGAAGAATAGGATATGGTTTCCCTTAATGATCCAGGTACAGTTGAGGCCCTTAGAGACTATGGGTTGCTCAAATACTTCAGGTTGTCCGGGATGAGGCAACAACTAGAACTATTGCAGTTCCTAGTTCATTCATGGGATCTAGTGGATCAGGCTTTTCACATAGGAGGAAAAGTGCTTCCTATATTGATCGACGATGTTTATTTCCTTATAGGATTGTTGAGACGTGGTGCCCCCATATCTCTTTCAGGTTCTGCTCGTGGGGGTGAATCAGTGAGGGACTACATTTGACAGTTCTGTCGGCCAAGTACACAGCCTAGTAAGGATGGGAAAATCAACATCAGGGATGTTCGTGATTTGCCTTTGCAAACAATCCTTTTCACTATCGCAAAGTTGGCAGGTAGTGCGACACTTCATCTGGCGAACAGATCATATCTGCAACACCACACTATTGGTGTTCCTAACCATTGGATGAGGCTATTGCACATGATAGCTCAGGTTGTGACCTATTATCATGAGCATCATTAGGTCTACTTAGGATGTTTTTCTATATGCATTTTGAGTTTCGAGGTCAGATGACCAACATGTCTTGGACACAAATTTTGTAAAAAATTTAAAAACATCTATCTATTTTTCTTTCAGTGTTTTTATATATGGTTATGTGCAATCCTATTCAACTATTGATGTGAATTGAAAAATTTACTTTTACATGTGTCGCAAATGTTTGTTTAACACATAGTTCGCTAATGAATCAGTTAATGTGTTAAAGTTCCTGGAAATGTGTTGATATTGCATGTAATCAAAATGTCTTTCCAAGATATGAACTCTGAGGAACATATGATAAATTGTTGTATTTCAGACGGTATAAACATTTGTTAGTTGAAGTACGACAAGTTGTGAGTCCAACCTAATGATGATTTAGCGAATGCCAAGCAAAATTGCATCAGAGAGGAGTTTGATCAACGCGCTATAATCAGCAATATTGTTTGTGGAACGAACGATACAAATCCCTTGAAAACTCACTAACTCGCCACTTGGAGTGAATATGGCCCATGCTGCAGAAGACAGGTTCTGTGTACTATGACTAGCACCATTGGCATAACCAACAAATGGTTCCAAAGATTCCGACATCTGCAACAAATGCAAAGTGGATTACTTAACCACATAAAAACTTTAAAAGTCACACTGATACACACACATGCAAACAAAGCATATATACAGTGCTTATTACTACGCAAAATCATGCATAGTAACATTTCAAATACAACCCATTACGGGGCTGCGACAATGGAATCCCTTCATAATCAACTAACTCATACACACCTTTTGCCAAAACATGCTTGACAAGATAGGGGCCCATCCATAATGGTTCAAATTTCCCTGCTCCTATTTTATCAACTTCCTGATCATAAAGCAAGACCAGGTCTCCTTTTGAGAAAATGCGAGGCTTGACATTTCAGTCATATTGCGCCTTTATCCGTTTCTTATATTCTTCGTTAGCCAATGCGACTTCACGACGATTTTCATCTAGATGGATGAGCTCTAAGAAACGTGCTTCTTCTTCAGAAGTGTCGGGTAACAGGTCAATCATGAGTTTTAATGACAAAATTTCACATTGTACAAGCAAGATTGCCTCCAGACCATATACCAATTGAAAAGGTGTGAATCCAGTTGCATTTCTCACCAAGGTTCGGTATGCCCACAAAGACAAGTACAGGATTAAATTCCAGTTTCGTTTATGAACCCATATCATATGTTGGAACATTCGCTTAAGGATTTTGTTGATGGCTTCAACTTGTCCATTAGCTTGCGGATAATAGGGAGTAGAACTATCATGTGAAAGTCCTAACTTGGCAGTCAATTCGGTCATCATATGGTTGCGAAAATGCGACCCATGATTTGTAACTATAGCTTGTGGTACACCAAACTGTGCAACCACATGGTTGAAGAAAAAAAGAGCAACCGTCTCACTGTTGTTGTTTAATGTAGGCATGGCTTCAACCCATTTCATAAAATAGTCCAAGATGAAAATTATATACCCATGCCCCCCAACCAAGGTAGGGTTACATGTCATAAAATCAATGCCCCATTTTGCAAATGGTCCAACAACAATGATAAGATGCAATGGTGCAGGTGGTAATCGTGTTTTGCGGTGAAAAATATGGAATGCATGACAACTTCTGACAACAATAATGCAATCATTGAATATAGTTGGCCAGAAGTAACCAGCACGGAGAATCTTCTGTACTGTAGAATAACCAGATAAATGTCCACCACAAGCACCAGAATGGAAATCATTCAAATCTTTCTCGGCTTCCTCATGAGTGAGGCACCTCTGTAAAAGCATATCAATACCATGACGGTGAAGGGTGTCGCCAATGATCAGGTAATCTTTGGCTTGGTAACGAATATGTTGCTGTTGCGAGTGACAGGTATCGGGCTAGAAAGTTTGGTTCTGGAGATAGATCAGTATATCTCCATACCACGGGTCAGATGACGAAATCAGGAATAGAGACTCATCTGGAATTGATGGTTCTGTTGTTGAATCGATATCGGTAGAGGGAAGGTCGCAAAGAAGCTTGGCAAAGACTTGAGATTTCTTTGATTTGGATTTGATGAATTCCAAATCAAATTCCTACAAAATGCCGATCCATTTTGAGTATTTCCCCCCCAGAAATTGACGTGATAGAATGTATGTCATAGGGTTGCAATCTAAAGTGACAGTGGTCTGTCAGAGCAGGATATAGTGGCGAAATCTCCGTACAGCTTGAACAATAGACAAAGCTAACTTTTCGAAATAAGAGTACTTAACTTCTGTATCATTGAGATTGCGACTCAAATAATAGATTGGATGTTTAGTCCCATCTTATTCTTGGACTAAAACCATAGCAATGGTTGTATCTGCAGCAGTGAGATACAGGAAATAGTCATTTTGATAATTAGGGGCATACATTAATGATGCTCGAATTAGGGTATCTTTAAGAGCATCAAACGAAGCTTTGCGCATCCTCATCCCAATGGAAGGGTATCCCATTTTTCAAAAGATGAGTAAATCCTTTAGCCATTTTAGCGTAGTTGGGAATGAACTTCCTTAGAAAGTTAGCCTTCCCTTGGAGTCTCTGTAACTGCAGTAAATTGGAAGGTGGAGGCAAATCAAGAATTGCCTTAACCTTCAAAGGGTCGATTCAAATTCCTTCTTTAGACACTACGAAACCAAGAAAACGACCAAAACCAACACAAAACACACATTTATGTGGATTGAGTCGAATTTTGTAGTGTCAGCACCGTAAAAATATAGCTCTCAGATGTTGCGGGTGATCAACTTGTTTCCGTGAATGAGCAGGTAAATCATCTAGGTAGGGTTGAACAATGTGTTTGATGTCATGGAAGGCATAATTCATTGCCCTTTGAAAAGTTGCCCCAGCGTTCTTCAAACAAAAAGGGAGTTTCCCATACACGAATGTGCCCCAGGGACAAATAAACATAGTTTAATATTGGTCTTCTGGATGGATATTGATCTGATTATAGCCGGAAAATCCATCCATAAATGAGAATATTTCACATTCGGCACAATCATCAATTATCTAGTCGATAAAGGAAGTGGGATAGTTGTCTTTTGGAAAAGCGTTATTAACATCCCTATAATCAACACACACTCGTGTTGTTCCTTGTTTCTTCATGACAGGAACAAGATTGGAAACCCAATCGGTAAGAGGAACAAGGTAAATGAAACCAACATGCAAAAGTTTTTCAATTTCTGCTTTTATGGCAACAACCTTCTTTGGATTAATAGGACGGAGGTGCAGTCATACCAGTTTGACATCAGGATACATTTTAATTTCATGTTCAACTATACTAGAATCAATTCCTGGCATTTCCTCATATGACCAAGAAAATATGCCGCGAAATTGACGGAAAAGAGCACAATAAGTTTCAAGTCTGGACGAAGAACAAGATTTGCCAACATGGATGTTCTCTACAATTCTAGGTTTGGTCAAAATGTCGATAGAAATGGTTTCTTTGATATTTGACAATTTTCGTTCAGAATCGACTGTGTCTATAAATACAGAATTTGAAAGGAAATCAACAATTGAAAGGTGATTTGGTTCATTTGAAACATCTTCTCTGTGATCTGGAAGATGGGATCGATGATGATAATCTTCCCATGATTCTTCTTTTGTCATCATTGATTGGATGATTCCTTCATCAGTAGACAATGTATGTGAAAAAGGATCATAGCAAGTACCATATTCTAATGAACGATCAACCCATACAATTGGTGATAATGGATTTCGGTTTGCCGCACAAGCCAAAAATATTGATTGCTATGCAAGCTCAATGGGGCTTAGTGGAATGATTTCATTATGCATATCCTCTTCAGAATGATTGGGAATCTTCAATGAATCAATTGAAGTGGAAGATATCATGTTGCAAGTCTCCACTTTTGCCACTTCCGCCATTTGTGATGGTGATGGTAGCGAAAAAGTACCCATTAGGGAAGGATCTTTAAAGAGACCTACTCCAACATTCTGAAGAGATATCGGGGGTCCATGAACTAATGGAATGTTTCCAGTAGCCCGTGAACTAGAGGCAAAGAAGCCAAGCTGATCAATTACTGCGATTCCGCCTTTATGAGGGAAAGCAATCATACGAAGGTATGTCAAAACCACAACAACCATAACATAAACCCAAGGCATTCCTAGCAAAATGTTGTAGTCAAGGGGTCTGTCAACGACCTTAACTTCGACAGTTACAGTTTTCCCCCTATTTCAATCTGCAAGTTACTTAAAATTCCACAAGGTGTATATGTGCGACCGTCAAAAGATTTTAAAGTTGTAGGTGATCATGAAAAAGGCGGGGAGCCAAGTGCTTTCCAACAACTCATCGACATGATACAAGTAGAAGCACCCTCGTCAATGATGGTTCAGTGAAGGAGTTTATTCAAAGCCTTTACTTGGATCAGGAAAGCTAATTGAGCTGGTAATTGTGACGTATATCTCGCACGGTTGAAAAACACAAGATTATAATCCGTTGGATCAATTCCACCAATTGATGACAATAAACCCTGCTTTTGGGAGGGACAATTTTGAATCCCCTCAAGTGTCGACATAGCAAAAGGTGATTGAGCCAGATCTTCTACTATGTTATAGTTTTGCACTGCTTGGGCTTGAGGGTTGAGTGTAGATTTATGTACAACTCCTTTAGGCGGTTTTATTGTTAACTCTGGTGCAATAGGTGGTGGAATAGGATTAGACAAAGTCGAAGTCGAAGGATTTGGTTGATCTGGAGCCTGGTTATTCGATGAATGTAATGGATTACCATAATATTTACTTCGTGTAGACACCAAAACCTCGATTTTAGGCTTAGAGGTGGATAACATAAGCACATGTGAAATGGAAGCATGATCTGTAGCCACCAAATGAGTCTCCAAATTCGGAAAAGGATCTGTCAATACCGCGGATGCATTAGAAGTCTTAAGAAGTTTTGAGACTTCAGAGTAATGAGGATAGTCTTGCGTAAAATGATCCTTGTTACAGATCAAACATGGATAACGAGGTTTCCTAGCCGGAGAAGAGGAATCAGATGATTTCTCTTGAGGGGGAGGGTTTTGTTTCTTTTTAGCTTTCCCCTTCTTCTTGCTTCCAGGTTTCTTTTCATTCTTGCCTTTGTCAGATGACATGACATTTATTTTAGAAGAAGGAGTATTATCAGATGTAGTAGAAGTTTGATTGGAAATAGCAAGTGTTTGACTAGATGGTCTACCTACTGTTTGTGTGCTCGAAGAACCAATCACACCGTCACTAGCATGAGAGTCCTTACTCGATGGGGGTGGAGGAACAGTAAAAGCTGGTCTGGGTGCATTTGGAATTTTGTCATAGAGCATGCTAGACTGGGTGTAAATCAAGTCTAAGTATTGGGCACGAGCAATTACTTGCTCTTTAGTGACAACTCCTCCTTTAGCCACATCCTCGGTGATAGATGGCAACAAGGATTTTATAAACCACTAAGCTAAAAGCTGATCAGGAACATAAGTCTTGACCATTCGACGACGACAACGCCACTCATGAATATGATTAGAGATGTGAGTAGCAGTAGTCTATTTAAAGTTGGTCAATAGTTTCATTCCAGTTTCATATCGTATGGGTAACTAGGAGTGGGTTAAAAATATCGTAGCTAAGGATGTAAAGTTATCAAATGAAGCTCGTGGTAATTCAATGTACCACTTTGCACTCAGACCAGTAAGTGTTCGTTGGAAAAGACGTAGTCTAACTGAATCATCATTCAGGGAGTTTGATGAACACCATAAATGAAAAGTCATAACATAGTTGGACAGGTCTTCTCCAAGGTTTCCATTGAATTTTAGAATATTGGAAGACAATTTATGAGGAATCACCGGCCACCAAGGTGCATAAAGAATTGGGTCATTGGTAAGCCGATTTAAATCTGGTAATTCAAGTGTTGCAACAAAAGGAAACTGTCTATTGAGGTCAGGTTGAGCATAACCAGGGTAAGATGGAATTGCCTGGGCAATAGGCCTTTGCATACCAGCATAAGGCATTTGCTACTGGTAACCTTGATAGGGGTAAGTTTGTTGAGCAAATCCGATATAAGGTGGTTGTTGGGCACCAGGATAAATTTGCTATTGTCCAAATCCAACATAGGCTTATTGACTAGGACCTAGGTAAACTTGTTGTTGACCAAACCTAGCATAGGATTGTTGACCAAGTCCAAGATAAGTTTGGTATTGCTGGAATTGCTGTTGTTGATAATGTGGCTGCCATGGTTGTTGATTTAACGGTTGTTGCCCACCAATGTAAGTTTGACCAGGTTGTGAATATACTAAACCAGTGTAAGCCTGAGTCATTCCAATAAATGGTAAACTGGCCCGAGGTTGTTGAATTCTAGGCACAAACAGTTGTTGTAAAACTGCCTGAGAAGGCTGAATCTGTAAACCTAAAATGCGGGGATCTGAGGTTGAAGGACCAACTTGCAAAGGTTGAGATACAACTAATTGAGCTTGCGACTGTGGTAAAGTTGTAACGATAGATGTAGTAGGTATGGATGAGATAGATTGCATAGGTTGTGATGGATACACAAGCCTTGGTTGAATGGGCATTGTTGGCTGCCACTGACAAACAATCATTCTAGGCTGACCTAAAGATGATGACATACTGCCATTTGGTTGCCCCCTTAGTAAATGGAGGTGTTAGCCCTGAGGTGCAGCGCTGACATTTTGAAGGCTAAAGGAAGAACATGTTCTGCTTTGCTGTCCCAAAGAGGGGCCCACATGGGCCATCACCCCACTTTTATCAATCTCCCACTTACATTTCACTCCGCTCACTTCCTAACCCAACCCTCACATCCTGACGAAACCCTCTTTCGCCTTAGCCTCAAGAAAATTAACCCAAACCCCCCGCAAAACCTTATCTTTCTGTCATATGCGCCCTCTACACATTTCCCAAGGACGTTCTGTACCTCCGTGTCCCTCCGTCATTGATCTTCCCTGGCCAATCCGACGGCCCACGTTTCACCCGATCAACGAAACATGCCCGACCGTCCCCCGCCGTTAGATCACCCCCACCAGATCTAACGGTTGTCACCCATATCATGCGAGCAACAAGTGAGAGGAATACCCACCCGATAAAGGCGGTTTTTCTCTCTCCTCCGCTGCTACGTGTCATCCACTAAGTGGAATCGGGTGGACTCCACCATTTACCACTTACTGCCCGATGCCCTTCCGATAGAAACCATAACCACCCAAACAAAACCACCCCCGTGCGTTATCATCTACACACCTCCTCCACCCGATAGCCGTCTGATCTGCTCACCCGAGATCTAACGGCCCGGACATGTTCCGCTCTCACCACGACCTCAGGCCTCCTGCGCCCGATCTCCACCGTGCATTCCCCTCGATCTAATGGCCCTCGTTCATGATCACTCATGCTTGTCCTCCTCCACTCTATCATTTCTCCATCCGTCCGATTTGACATGTCCTCCCACCCATGCACCTCGTACTCCACTTCCTATCAGTTACCCGAGGAAGAAGGTGGTCGACTCTGTCAGTATTGTGACAGTCAGATCGCTGAACTGAATTAACAGAAAGCATGGCTGAAGGAAGAAGGACACAACACGATCTCTGCAAACAGAATTAAATAGTCATGGAGCCTCACCGGCACAATCAAGCCAACCACCTAACAAGGCAGTGCTGTACTAGGATTAATTACTGCTTTCGTGATGAAAGGGAAATTGTGTCCTTGAACGCAACCAGGCAGTTAATGATAGTAGGGGATAGATTAAGACACCTCCAGCCCTAAAAAGCTGGAAAGCATTGTAAAGAGCTATAAATAGCTGAAAGCAAGATGTAATCAGGGTTCAACTTCTGGAGACTGTAGATATTCTGTTCCTTGCAGCGTCTCATCTTCATTCTCAGTAATACAAGCTTCTTTTGCTGTTACATGTTCAATGTCCATTTCCCTCCTGTTCTAAACTTGCACCTGGATAAGTTTATTCATGTTTTCTCCTATATCTAATGCTAGATAACTGTCATCTTATCTCTGCATTGGTAAATTGGATTTGCTATTGAATAGGTCATCCATGTTTCTTCTATATCTAACGCTAGATAACTGTCATCTTATCTCTGCGTTGATAGATTAGATTTGCAAGCTTCATTTACTGGCTGCAGCTGGCCATCATATGTCATGTATGTATCTGCTGGTGTGGTTAGTATTCTCCATTCATTCACTTAATCTGCAAACTATTGAGCATTAGTGGTCTAAAGCCTTGTAGGTTGAGGGTGTTCATGCATGTCTGGAGTGAAAATAGAGTTGAAGTGGTTATCTGGCTTGAACCAAACCATCATCCATTCCAATAGTTCCTAGAACAATATTGAAGATTATATGTTACCAAGCATCTTCGAGCTACAACCTAGGAGAGTTTCTTGGAGAGATAACATAATTGGCGCCGTTGCCGGGGAGAGGAGATTGAAGCTCAGCTTCCTTGGGAGACGACACAGATCCAGCTTTGATGATAGACAAAGTCTGGACACATTTTTGGTTGTAATCATCTATCTGGCGACTCTACTGGAGGCTGAATCTCTTGGTGACTCCACATCATAGTTCTGGCTCAGTTTGTGAGGCATACCCGGAGAAATCCTCAGAAGTCACCAGCTAACCCAGTACCTGACCCTGAAAAGATCATCAAAGAAAGAAAGGTATCACAGAAAGGAGCATCAGGATCAGGTAAATCTAAACAATCCTCTATATCTCTGCAAGAAAGGCTTGTAACAGAACAAGTACATGCTGAGAGTATAGCCTCTGACACTAGCAGTGAAGAAAAACTTTTAGAGATTCATAAAGCTCCTTATTCTTTAGGTTCTCCTTTTGCTTTAAGCCCAAAGGAAACCTCACCCCCTACCCATCATATTCCTTTAGTCCTGTCAGTCACTCCTCAATTCCCTACCTTTCAGACTGCTAGTGCTCTTGTATCCACCACAGCCATGGTAGGTCCACAAGCACTCACCAAAATGGAAAGAATCATAGGTACTGGGTACAGACCTCTAGTACTGCCCACTCCTTTGAATGCCATGCCTATTGGAGAATTTCAGAAATACATGCCTAAGTTCACTGGGACTAAAGGGGTTACTGCTGAAGAACGTCTTGAGTCATTTTATAGCTATGCCGATAATCTAGACATTAGTGAAGATGATGTGTGGATGAGAGTATTTGTCCAAAGCCTAGATGGAGAGGCTAGAAAATGGTTCAAAGAATTGACCCCTAGATCTATAACAGATATTGAGGCCTTAGATGATGTATTCCTAAAGCATTGGGGGGATAAGAAAGACCTGCTCTACTACCATACTGAGTTTGGGAACCTGAAAAGGGAAAATGGGGAGTCACTTTCTGATTTCAATAAAAGGTTTAATCGCATGTACAGAAAGATACCAACTGAAGTGAAACCCACCCCTACCTCTGCTAAACTTACTTATGCCAATGCCTTCGATTTTGATTTCTATCTACTATTGAGGGAGAGAAGATGTGCTTCTCTAGCCGAAATGCAGGATGCAGCCTTGGAGGTAGAATCCAACATCATGGCTGCAGAGAAACTCAAGGGACATGTTGACCGAAGGAGACAGAGGGGTGAATCTTCCTCATCTTCAGACCCCAAGATAGATAAGATGACCAAGATGATAGAGTCACTAGCCTCTGAGGTCTCCAAATTAAAGGTTGAGTAGCACCCAGGGAAAGGAAGAGTTCCTAGTACCTTTTTTCCTAGGAATCCGAACCCATACAGGAGAACTAATGAGCAGTTGTACGTTCCTCAAAGAAACAAAGAAGCAAGTGAAGACCTAAGGATGAAGACCCCCTTGCAAAATGTAGTCATGGATGAAGATCAGTATGAGGAAGACGATGAAATCCATTGTTTGGAAGACAAGGGCAATGCCTCTTTCTTAACTCTAGCTGCATATGAAGAGTCACTATCCAAGGACCAAAACAACCAAGAGTGGGATGGTAGGGCTGTTCTAAAAACTGATGACCAACACAGATACAATCTAAGGTCCAAGGTGAATATCGCCCAACAAACCCCTGTTCAGAGGGCTACCGGCCCTGCAATGCAACAAACTAATAAGCAAAAACGACCAACAACTGATCCCATCAGTCTCAAAGCTCTAGCTCAAGAGGTAAGAGGTCCTGAAAAGTTCCTCTTGTTTAGTCAATTCAGTATGTCCTAAATTTCTACATTAATTATCAATCCGGGAGTCATAAACTGATGAAGTGTGGCGCACTGTATGTGCAAGACAACCTCTTTCTTACTTTATTGTTTTTAGTTTTTATCTTGTTTTTAGGGTTTTGTTCTTGTTGGTCTTCTAAAGTGTTTAATGCTAATGGAAATCCTAGTCTAAGGTTTTAAGAGTACTTTTAAAGTTCAAGTATGGATGTATAATTTAAGACAAGGTTTATGCCTCTTATGGTAATTTTCCAAACTTAACACTTCAAAGATCTCAAAACTTGCTATCTATGAAATCAAAAATTGAACAAAAGTGTAAACATGCAGCTACATAAACCAAGAAAAAGATGAAGTATTGAACATGAGGTTACTGTCTCTGCTGTCCATCTAATTACAGAAATAAAATCTAAACTACTGCACTCAAAAACAAAAAAATAAAGAAGCTGGAAACTAGTCACTGATTTCACCCATAATTCCAATATTTCGTCAATTAACTTCTAAAACGGGGTTAAGCTAAAGACACCGGAAACATCGTCATATGGCATGAAAGAATGAAATTTAAACTATCTACTTGCAGACTAATGAAAGCAAAATCAATTACCTCACCTACAATTCCAATAGCTCGCTAATTAACTTCTAAAATGGGGTTAAGCTAAAGGCACCAGAGATATCGTCATCTAGCATGAAGAACTGATATCTAAACTATCTCCTTGCAAGCTAATGAAAGCAAAATCAAATTACTTGACCTATAATTCCAATAGCTCGCCAATTAACTTCTAAAACGGGGTTAAGCTAAAGGCACCAGAGATATCGTCATATAGCATGAAAAACTTGAAATCTAAACTAGCTAAAAGCAGTAAACAAATCTCACTGAAATCAAAGCATAACAACTGGAATTAAAACTAAAGTTCAGTAGAGGAAGCAAGTCTCAGATCACCACTTGATGCAAAAAATATATTAAAAAGCTCGAGCAAAACCTATCCTGAAATGCACTGATCAGTGTTAGTGGAAAATATAACAATGCTGCAAAAACATGTACAGGAGTAAAAACGATTAATACCATAAACAAATCATGAGAAATGTACAATTGAAATAAAAGAAAACATGCATATAAACTATACAAAATGAAAGGAAAAACCTCAGCCAGCAGGGGCCCTCTGCACAGCCTTGGATTAATACGTTGTCACCTCAAAACTACACTTTAAACAATCATATATAAAACAGAGTTTTTGTATTATGAAACAGAGGATATGTCTCTCGATTACAACAACAAAATAACGCTAAAACACATCAAGACTAACTACTTGCGTTGCAAACGCTTATACTTATAGAGGAAATAGATAACTATCTTTTGGAGAAAAATCTTCAGCAATGGACACGTGAACAGGCCAGAATCCAGAAGTTCAGCCTCTTGGTTGCCATAAACATTAAATCTATGAAAAGTGGATGTTAGATTGCGTCATGGAGACGGCCTGCAGATGGAAAAAATGGATCCATGAACTCAGGAACGGTTTCAGACTTTTTCACGTGCTGGAACAGAGTCCTAGTTGACGTAGGACTCTCTATTGACCATCCTTTGACCGATGCCTTTCTTCATGAATTCGGCTAAACAGATAGGACCTTGTCCATGTGTGGATCATTTCTGAGCTTCCCATGTGCCTCATTTCTCCTGCCGACACCTGTAACCTACAGAACAATGAAAACAGCTGCAGAATTGCGAGTCAGCTACGAAAAGTGGCTACATTCCGTAGCTAATGAACAAAATCTAAATCAAATAGCACACACAAGGATATAGTTTGAAAATCACTTAAATGCACTCCTAAAATCAATATGTAACAATCTTTGATAGCTTATGAGGCACTGATGTGGGAAAATAGAAGAGAAAAGGTTTAGGAAAGTATGTAGAAGAGAGGTAGTTCTAGGGCTCAACATACCCCCACTGTGAAGATGTTGCATGTCCTCATGCAACCAAAACTATGACTATCCTTCCTTCAATTCATCTGCTCTGAGACTTCTGCTAATACATCTAACCTTTTCTTCTTCTTCCTTGGTGTCATTGTCATCCTGGGCTTCATCATAAGGCACTTGTATTTGAGATTGATAAGGGCTCTGCTCAACCTTCTATTCTTCTTCTTCAATTTCCTATTTTTCTTGTGCCACAGTCCTAGATGTAGCATGGTGTTGTCATGGATAATTTTGTCCAATTTGTTTTGCTCTTTCAATGTCTCATTTTCCCTTTTGATATGTCTATTCAGGATTTCTAGTTCATAAACTTCTTGTTTTAATGATTGGATCAAAATTTCCTGAGCTGTACCAGGTTGATTAGATGAAGTGCCCTGTTCTGTTGCAGTCTTTTCCAATGATTCAATAAAATCATACATCTGTTGCTGAGTTTGATCAATTTCTGGTGTGGTCTTCCTTGGACTGATTTCAAAATCTAGTTGAGGAGAAGGAGAATGCTGTGGACTATGGTCAGGAGGAGTGATTTCTGGTGACTGTTCTGGTGTTTCCCCTCCTAGGTCTATGAAGTGGGCTCCTTTGATTTGCATTTTCTTCAATTTGCCCTTAAGTCTTGAGCTCCTTCTTAAACCCTGTGAGCTTGTATCTCCCTTTTCCATACTCTGTTTCTCCTTTCCTTTTTCTTTTGCCTTAGCTGACTGTTCCTTAAGATGAATTAGTCTCTCAGAAAGTACCTGTTCTTCTTTTGAAGAAGGTTCTGGGGTCCGATAAATATCTTCAACATTTCTTTTCCCTTTCTGTTTTACTTGTTTTCTAATCTCAGTCAAAGTTTCAGACAACATTTCTTCTTTACTGGTTTCCTTGGTTATACTAGTAGGAGTATCTTGGATGTTTACATTTGTTCTTTTTCTCCTACTTTTTCTTGTTGAGCTTCCCTCAGGTATTTCAGGTGGGTCCTGGAAGAAATTCCTAATTAGGAATTGTTCCCATGTATCCTGTCTCTCTTTCAATTGATTTTCAACCAGAATTTTAATAAGCCCATGATGATAAAGATGAGGCTCCACATCATCTAGATTCTTTTGTACAGTGGTAGACATTTTTCTCAAGCTACTCAACAAGAAATAAGGAAGATTGATGGTTTGACTCTCTAGGAAATTCATTAATAACCTTATATGGTACATGTACATAGACCCATACCTTCCTTCACACGTAATGAACTTCTGAATTATCAACAGCAGACTAGTCCATTTTTCCTTGAGGGATGAAACAAGAATTCCACGTTTAAAAATGGATATGTCCATACCTGGGTTGCGTAGAATGATCCTCCAGGCCTTTTCATCGAAGTCTTTATTCTTAAACCATCATTCTCCTTCTTGTGGGAGCTCTGTTGCTGCTGCAATGGATGCCTCTGTTACTGGGAATTTGATGTCCCCAATCTCGACTTCCATACCATTGAAGGACCTTGCAAACGTCTTTGTGACTTCCTTATTATGACCCCTGAACTTCTGAATAAACTGCAACCATCTTGCTTTCCTTAACGTGCTCTTTAGTTGTGGATAACCCTCCATAAATTTAGCTCCATCCGGCTCTGTTCTTACCAGAAGACCCATTCCTCCTTCCTCGAAGATACCTCTGTAGATGATGGTTTCACGGGAGTAGAACAGTGATATGAGTGGAGAATGGAAGAGGATTGCGGAGAAAACCAGTGGTTACAAAGCGGAAAGAAATACGGAGCATGCAATGAGAGTGGGTTCACAGAGCAGGGGTCTGTATAAACAAACCTTGAACTGACAATCGTAAAACTCGGTGTGAAAGTATGGAGACAGAGTGAGACTGGCGAAACTAAACAGAGTTTGAAATAAAAAGGTTGCGGAGTAGACGTTGGTGAATTCGTAAAATGACTACGGAGTGGAGCGTCAGAGGAAGAGAGCCGTGATCAATTGGCTTACGTCTTCATGATTGGCCGTTTTAACAGGTGTGATGCGGAGTACGAGTTAAACTCGGAAGAGGATTATGAGGCCATTAGAATTTGATGTGCGGAGGACATGGTGAGTTAAGGTGGCTATCGCGGCTATCAAATCAAATCATTACACATGATGGAGCTTGTGATTTTATGAACTATACAGATTATGTGTTTAAAATGCTATTTGAAAATGATTTTGCTCATACCTTAGAATCTTACCACTTCCGGTTGCTAACTTTTGATTGGCTGCTTCTTGTAGGTGATTTTAGATGCTGATATCTTCAAAAGATTTTCCTCTTCCATACCTGCATCTGGCTTTTATTATTATTTGGCTAATCACCTGACTGTCATTGCAGAGTAACAAAGGATTAGCTGCGGAATCAATAATCAGTTGTGGAATCAGTATTTAGCTGTGGAATTAGAATTTGGTTGCAAAAACTGACATAGTAAATATCATATGACTTGGTGAAAGAATGGAGATGGATGGAAATGAAAGATGACTGAATGAATGATATATGGAAAGCTAAACATGAAGATTAAACTGAAAGAAATTTATTGATGGAATGTGGTGGCAAGATGGAATGAAATGAAATGAAATGGAATGAACAACTATGAGTGAAATAAGAGAGATTTTTTTGGAAAATATAGGGCGTTAGAAGCTTCTGATTTTCACCCTGTATTTTCTGTATAATACTGCCAATCAGTGATTGGTTTTTAGGCTTATACTTTTTTTTGTTTTTTTAGATGATGATGAAAAGAACAAAGACTAGGCTGGTGGAGAAGAAGGATTCTTCTTCACCAGCCTCATTGCAAAATTATCTTGAAATATTTTGACAAAATACTCCTTTGAGAGTGGCTTATGATAGATCTTCAATCTGTGACCATTCACAATGAGAGGAGTTTGATACTCATCAATTGTTTTGATTCTTACTGCTCCATTGCTAAATTTTTTTTCAATCTCATATGGCCCAAGCCAATGAGTCTGAAATTTACCTTGAAAATCTTTGAACTTGGAATCAAATAGCAATGCCCAATCTCCTTCTTGAAACTTTTTGTCCTTGATGTATTTGTCATGCCATTTAGCTCTTTGATGTTGAACTAGATCAGTTCTTTGAATTGCTTCTTGTCTGATCTCATCTAGCTCATTCAACTGCTCCAGTCTATGCTTTTGGGCTTCTGATAGATCCATTCCCAATTGAACTGCCATCTTGAAGGTCTTAACTTGGAACTCAATGGGCATCATAACTTCCTTCCCATAAACAAGTTCATAGGGAGAATGTCCTGTTGTGTTCCTCCATGTAGTTCTGTAGGCCCATAAGGCTTTAGGAAGCCTTTCTGCCCAATCTCTTCTGTGTAGATGAACAGTCTTGGTAATGATGCCTTCAATTACTTTGTTTGTGGACTCCACTTGACCATTTGCTTGCGGATGGTAAGGAGTGGATTTTCTATGCTTGACCTTGTACTCTTCCATCAACTTCTCCAACATTTTGGATCTGAATTGACCTCCCTGATCTGTCACAATTTCTCTTGGAACACCAAAGCAAGTAAAAATATCCTCATAAAGAAAATTAACAACTGAAGTTTCACTAGCAGAAAATAATGCTTTGGCTTCTACCCATTTAGTGACATAATCAGTACATACCAATATATACTTTTTTTGTTTGGATGGAGGATTAATAGGTCCAATAAAGTCCAAAGCCCATTTTTCAAAGGGTTCAATGAGTACCTGAGGTTGTAATGGCATCTCATTTGAGGGGGTAGGTTTCCCTACTCTTTGGCAGCTATCACACCTTTTGACATATTGTTTTGCATTTTTGAAGAGGGACGACCAATAATATCCTAAAGAAAGGATTTTATAGGCTGTCCTCTTATCAGCAAAGTGTTCATTGCACGGTTCATCATGACATGCTTTGAGGATATCAGGCATTTCATCTTCCCTGACACATCTTTTGATCACAAAGTCTGGCCTTGCTTTAAACAATACGTTAGAAATCCATGAATATCTTGAACTCTCCTGAATAATCTTTCTTCTTTCACTAGGAAATAAATGTGGAGGTAGTTTCCCTATAACCAAATAGTTAGCCATATCTGCAAACCAAGGAGTCTTAGTAGTTACTACAAATAAGTATTCATCAGGAAACTTATCCTCTACAGGAGAATCTTCTTTGATATTCTGAATCCTAGATAAGAAATCAACTACTATGTTTTGTTTCTCTGGTTTATCTAACACAGTAATATTGAATTCCTGTAAAAGTAGGAGCCACCTTTTAACTCTGCCATTAGTAACAGGTTTGTTCATTAGATATCTAATTGCAGAATGATAAGTATGAATAAAAGTTTCATAGCCTATTATATAATGTCTGAACTTATTAATTGCATGAACAATAGCTAAGAACTCTTTCTCAGTCACAGTATAATTTAACTCAGTGGGAGTCAAGTTTTTACTGGTATAGTAAATGGCATAAGGAACCAAGTCTTTTTGTCCCAACACAGCTTGTAGAGCTGTCTCTGAAGCATTTGTAGAAATATGGAAAGGAAGTTTCCAATTTGGTACTCTCAAGATAGGTGCTTCATATATTCTTGTTTTTAAAGCTTCAAATGCTGATTGGCAATCAGGACTCCATTTGAATTCACAGTCTTTTGTAAGCAGTTTGAAGAGTGGAGATGCTATTTTAGTAAAGTTTTCTATAAATCTTCTATAATATCCAGTAAATCCTAGAAAACTTCTAACATCTTTTTGACAATTTGGAATAGGTAACTTGGAGATGACTTCAACTTTTGATTTATAAACTTTAATCCCATCCCCTGAAATATGATGTCCTAAAACAATACCTTCAGTAAACATCATAAATCATTTTTCATGGCTTAATGAAAGGTTTGTTTCTCTACATCTTATAAGGACTTTTTCCAAATTTTCTAAGGCTTCTTCAAATGTATTACCATAAACTGTAAAATCATCCATATATAGCTCTACACAATCATGGATCAGATCAGAAAAAATCCCTAGTACTGCTCTTTGGAATGTTGCGGGTGCATTGCATAATCCAAAAGGAAGCACTCGGTAGGCAAAAGTTCCCCATGGACAAGTAAATGTGGTTTTATCCTGATCTTCAGGTGCTACCTGAATTTGATTATAACCACTAAAACCATCCAGAAATGAAAAGTAATTTTTGCCTACTAATGTATCTAATACTTGATCGATAAAAGGCAAAGGAAAGTGATCCTTCAAAGTTGCTTTATTCAATTCCCTGTAATCAATGCACACCCTCCATTTACCATTCTTTTTGGGTACTATAACCAAGGGAGAAACCCATCAGCTATCTAAAATTGGGTAAATGAAGTTCACATTGAATAGTTTTTGGAGCTCTTCTTTCACAATCTCCCTAAGATTTGGATTCAGCCTTCTCTGAGGTTGTCAGATTGGTCTACTATTTTCCTCAATATAGATATGATGGATGCAAGTCTTAGGGTCAATACCTTTCATATCAGTATACTCCCATGCAAATGTAGCAGAATGTTTTTGCAAGATTTTGGTTAGCTCTTCCTGTTGTAACTTTTCCAAAGTTTTGTTGATATTCAATGTTTTACCTGGAAAAATTTCAAATGCAGAACTACCAAACTCTTCCATGGAGTAGAGAGACATTTGCTTTGATGACAAATATTCAATATCAGAATCTAACTGAAATTGTGTGTGGTCATATTTTGAAGATGTTTCAAAATTTTCTAATGTATTCAAGATTTGACTATCTTCACTAACTTCAGAGAGAGTAAAGACAGGTTGTATAGTATCTTCATCATCGACCCATTCATTGTCTCCTACTTCTGTAATTGCTTTTGCTGGAGGATACAAAGTGAATTTCTTTGTTGATCTACGATCAGAAATGTACATGTCCCCAAATCTACAACTAATAAAAGCATCAGTTGTGGCTAGCCAAGGTCTTCCTAAAATGAGTGGGTGCCCTCCTAGATTACTCTTGGGAGTCAAAATCATGAAATCTACTGGATATTCCCAAGAATCTAAGGAGACCAAAATATCTTCTAGTACACCATCCTGTTTGATTACTGTTCTATCTGCAAGTTGCAGTAAGGTAGGGTTAAAAAGAAGATTAGGAAGTTTAAGCTGTTACATAGTCTGTCTACTCATAATGTTTATAGCAGCCCCTAAGTCAATCAATGTATTTGGAATCTCTATCCCATTTATGTGTGTCTTGACAATTGGACTACCTGGATCCACATATTTCTGCATGGTAATCTTTCCCATCATGATATCTGCTATTTTTCCCACTAGGTGGATTCTTTTTGTGTCTCTTGGTTTCCTACCTGGTCTTTTGATACTTAACTCCTTTATTGTTTTTGCTAGAATAGGAATTTATCTAATGGCTTGTAGCAAGGGAATCTTGATACATACATTCTTTAATTCATCTAGGAAATCATAGTTAGGCAACAAGATTTGTTTTTCCAC
The DNA here is from genome assembly GCA_031772625.1 of Pinus tabuliformis. Taxonomy (NCBI): domain Eukaryota; kingdom Viridiplantae; phylum Streptophyta; class Pinopsida; order Pinales; family Pinaceae; genus Pinus; species Pinus tabuliformis. The sequence goes on along the minus strand of CM062805.1, from coordinate 477,125,527 downwards.
CCCTTTGTCAATTTGTAATCTTTCAGGAAAAGGAGGTGTAGGTGTAGCTTCAGGTTGCTCAACTATAGGAGTTGTGGGGGTTGAATCTTTTGTTTTTCTTTTTGAATGGTTGGGTTTTGAAGGGATGCTTCTTCAAAACTTTTATTAACTTTCAGAGAATCCTCCTCATAGACATCTTGCTCTTGAACATCTATAGAAGGTTTTTCGTTTTCTAAAATCCTACCAGATCTAAGTTGAACATCATTAAGATCTAGAGGAACAATCATGTAGGTAGGAAATTGTTGTCCTTCTACCATGTATGAATTCTGATGGTTTTTGTTGTTGGGATTTGATAATGGCTGGGCTGGTAGTTGATTTGGCTTTTGTTGAAATGGAAGCAAGAGTTGAGGATTTTGATTTTGTTGAGGAGGTTGTTGTTGTGGAAATGGCAATGAAAGTTGTGGGCTTTGATTTGGAAGTTGTGGATTTTGTGGGATAGGATAGCCCTGATAAGATGGAGGATATTGATAATATTGAGAAAATCTCCCATAAGGATTTTGTACCCCTTGTGCCCATGATTGAGATTGATACTGATTTTGAGGTTGGGGCCAAGGTTGTTGCCAAGAATTCCAATTTGGTGGGGGTTGAAAATTCATAGGATTTCTAAATCCTTGATTTTGTTTCCCTTGCCAAGGTCTTCTTGAAACAAAACAAATAGATTCTACTGAATTTGGGTCCTCCTGAAAGACAACTTTGAGTCCTGGGATTGAAGGACAATCCTTGGTCTCATGACTTTCTGAGAAAATCATACATGTTTCTACAACTTTTGCATCTAAGGGACATTCCCTTAGAGCATGTTTCTTTCTACATTTTGGGCAAAAGATGGCTAAGGCATCAGCTTCTGTTTTTTGCTTGTTTTGAATTTTAAGGGTGTCTATCTGTTCACTAAGGCTCCCTAGAATGTCAATTTTGAATTCATCAAGCATATTGCCAATCTCTGCCCTACTTACTGATCCAGTTGCAGATTTGTTTGCTCTAATAAGAGAAGGATCTCTAGGCCCTTTTCCAGTTTTATATTTTCCCCTTGAGAGATGGACACATAGTTCTACTATGTCATGTAGTGGAAGTTGAGAAATGTCTCCCTTCCCCATCATGTTTAAAATATCTATCCATTCATCTCTAATGGATTTCAATAATTTAGTATGTCTTAAATTGGTACATTAATTATCAATCCAGGAGTCGTAAATTGATGAAGTGTGGCGCACTGTATGTGCAAGACAACCTCTTTCTTACTTTATTGTTTTCAGTTTTTATCTTGTTTTTGGTGTTTTGTTCTTGTTGGTATTCTAAAGTGTTTAATACGAATGGAAATCCTAGTCTAAGGTTTTAAGAGTACTTTTAAAGGTCAAGTATGGATGTATAATTTAAGACAAGGTTTATGCCTCTTATGGTAATTTTCCAAACTTAGCACTTCAAAGATCTCAAAACTTGCTATCTATGAAATCAGAAATTGAACAAAAGTGTAAACATGCAGCTACATAAACCAAGCAAAAGATGAAGTACTGAACATGAGGTTACTGTCTCTGCTGTCCATCTAATTACAGAAATAAAATCTAAACTACTGCACTCAAAAACAAAAAAAAATAAAGAAGCTGGAAACTAGTCACTGATTTCACCCATAATTCCAATATTTCGTCAATTAACTTCTAAAACGGGGTTAAGCTAAAGACACCGGAAACATCATCATATGGCATGAAAGAATGACATTTAAACTATCTACTTGCAGACTAATGAAAGCAAAATCAATTACCTCACCTACAATTCCAATAGCTCACCAATTAACTTCTAAAATGGGGTTAAGCTAAAGGCACCGGAGATATCGTCATGTAGCATGAAGAACTGATAACTAAACTATCTACTTGTAGGCTAATGAAAGCAAAATCAAATTACTTCACCTATAATTCCAATAGCTCGCCAATTAACTTCTAAAATGGGGTTAAGCTAAAGGCACCAGAGATATCGTCATATAGCATGAAGAACTTGATATCTAAACTAGCTAAAAGCAGTAAACAAATCTCATTGAAATCAAAGCATAACAACTAGAATTAAAACTAAAGTTCAGCAGAGGAAGCAAGTCTCAAATCACCACTTGATGCAAAAACTATATTAAAAAGCTCGAGCAAAATCTATCCTGAAATGCATTGATCAGTGTTAGTGGAAAATATAACAATGCTGCAAAAACATGTACAGGAGTAAAAACGATTAATACCATAAACAAATCATGAGAAATGTACAGTTGAAATAAAAGAAAACATGCCTAAAAACTATACAAAACGAAAGGAAAAACCTTAGCCAGCAGGGGCCCTCTGCACAGCCTTGGATTAATACGCTGTCACCTCAAAACCACGCTTTAAACAATCATATATAAAAACAGAGTTTTTGTATTATGAAACAGAGGATATGTCTCTCGATTACAACAAAAAAAATAACGCTAAAACAACAGCATCAAGACAAACTACTTGCGTTGCAAACGCTTATACTTATAGAGGAAATAGATAACTATCTTTTGGAGAAAAATCTTCAGCAATGGACACGTGAACAGGCTAGAATCTGGAAGTTCAACCTGTTGGTTGCCATAAACATTAAATCTACGAAAAGTGGATGTTAGATTGCATCATGGAGATGGCTTGCAGATGGCAAAAATGGATCCATGAGCTCAGGAACGGTTTCAGACTTTTTCACGTGTTGGAACAGAGTCCTAGTTGACGTAGGACTCTGTGTTGACCATCCTTTGACCGATGCCTTTCTTCACAAATTCGGCTAAACAGATAGGACCTTGTCCATATGTGGATCATTTCTGTGCTACCCATGTGCCTCGTTTCTCCTACCGACACTTGTAACCTACAGAATAATGAAAACAGCTGTGGAATTGCGAGTCAGCTGCAGAAAGTGGCTACATTTCGTAGCTAATGAACAAAATCTAAATCAAATAGTACACACAAGGATATAGTTTGAAAATCACTTAAATGCACTCCTAAAATCAATATGTAACAATCTTTGATAGCTTATGAGGCACTGATGTGGGAAAATAGAAGAGAAAAGGTTTAGGAAAGTATGTAGAAGAGAGGTAGTTCTAGGGCTCAACACCTCTCTCCCTTCAGTTTTGAATCAGAAATCCAAAAGCTGAAAATATCTATACCCCCGGTTGAACTAGTAAATAATGAATCCTTTAAGAGACCCATCCTTGAGGCCCTTGAGCTTAAAGCCACAAAAGCATCCAATGACTATGTGAATTTGCAAGATGACAAGCCAGTCGTTGTCCTCAGCCCAATGATTGAACATCCTGATGACAATTCCCCATCATTTTATGTCTCCTTGACTATTCATGACAAAATCCTCCACAATTGTCTGCTGGACACATGTGCCAGCCATAATCTCATGCCTAAGGCTGTCATGGAAGAGTTCGGCCTTGACATCACTAGACGCTATCATGACTTGTTTTCTTTTGACTCTAGAAAGGTGAAATGTTTTGGGTTGATCAAAGACCTAGCCATCACCTTGTCTTAGCTACCCATGAAGAGCATGATGATGGATATTGTGGTAGCAGATGTGTCCCCTAAGTTTGGCATGTTTCTTTCCAGAGGTTGGATCAAGAGATTAGGTGGAACATTGCAAAATGAATTGTCCTATGCTACTGTCCCAGTCTTTGGCGGTGAAAGCAGGAGATTATGTAGAGAGGCTTAGTTAGCTTATATCATCAGCGATGAAAGGAATCCTACTAATCACCCCATCTATGCTGTTGATACTGATTTTGGGTCATGTATTCTTCAAGTAGAAAAATCACAGTTGGCCTCCATGCAGCTTAGAAAGCCGGTTTGCCATAGCAAAGAGGAGGAAGGCCCACAAATCTAGAAGATGTTCTTTGATGGATCTTGCTCCAAAGAAGCTGCAAAAGTAGGTGCAGTTCTTGTATCTCCCACACAAGAATACATACATTTGTCTTTCAATCTAACTTTTCAGGTCACCAATAACATAGTAGAATACGAAGCCTTGATGTTAGGCTTAAACGCTGCTAAATAAATGGGCATCAAACATCTGAAAATATTTGGAGATGCAGATCTGATTATACAATAGGTGAACAACACATTCCAAGCAAAGCACCCCAGGCTGAAGGCGTATAGAGATGAGGTATGGAAGCTCAAAGATTCTTTCAATAGCTTTAGTATTTCATACATCCCTAGAGCTAAGAATCAACTTGCTGATTCCCTTGCTGTGTCTGCTAGCACTTTTATCCCTCCTCTGCCTCCTAAGTTGACTTATGAAATCCAAGTGAAATATAGACCATCCTTGCCTGACAATGTCAAGTACTGGAAATTTTTCGAGGATGATGATGAAGTCAATAGGTTTCTACAAGTCATTGATGAATTCTCTAAAATGCAAATTGACCAAGAGAATGAAGCCATTGAGGAATGTAACCAGTCCAAGCTGAGGGATAAAATTGGCCGGGATAGTATTGTGCAGCTGCCTAGTAATCATATACCCAAAGGGTTGGTGCCCTTAGAGAGGTTGTTTGACCATAACAATGTACCTTATAAACCTGCCAAAAAAGAGAATGAGTCTGCAGTCCATAGACATAATATAGGGGGCCCAGATCACCCAAAGTACATAAATCTTTCTGCCCACTTGTCTGCTGGGCAAAGCTCTGAATATTGCACCCTGATGAAGCAATTTGCTAATGTCTTTGCCTGGAAGTACAGTGACCTTAAGACCTATGACACCAGCATTATTCAACATAAGATTCCATTGGAGAAGAATACCATCCCCTTCAAGCAGAAATTGAGGCCAATCAACCCTCTCTTGTTACCTTTGATTGAAAAAGAGATCAAGAAGTTGCTAAATGCCAAAATCATAGTTCCCCTAAGGTACTCGAAGTGGATAGCTAACCTTGTGATAGTGAGGAAGAAGAATGGGGAAATCAGGCTTTGCATTGATTTTTGGAACCTGAACAAGTGCTCTAAGAAAGAAAACTACCCCCTGCCCAAGATGGAACATTTGCTGCAAAAAGTTTCAGGGGCTAGAGTTATGTCTTTCTTGGATGGATTCTCAGGCTGCAATCAGATTTCCGTATACCCAGAAGACCAAGAAAACATTGCATTCACTACTCCTTGGGGCACTTTCATGTACTCTAAGATACCTTTTGGACTAATGAATGCTGGGGCTACTTTTCAGAGGGCCATGGACATAGCCTTCATGGGAGAAAAGGACAAGTTTGTCCTTATTTATCTTGATGACATAACAGTTTTCTCCAGCAGTCACAAGGACCATTTTTACAGCATCTGAGGAGGGTATTCCTAAGGTGTAGAAGGTTTGGAATTTCAATAAATCCAAAGAAGTCACAGTTTTCTCTGGAAGAAGGCAAGCTTTTAGGGCATATTGTTTCTGCTGCAGGTGTTAGAATTGATCCAGAAAGAGTTCAAGCAATACAAACATTGTCCATCCCAAGGTCAAAAAGGTACATTCAATCCTTTCTGGGTAGAATAAACTTCGTGAGGAGGTTTATTCCCAACTTTGTAGAGTTGGTGAAGCACATCACTTCCATGCTAAAAAACGGGTCAGAGGTAAAATGGACAGAGGCTGCAAGAAGATATTTCGAAGCCATCAAAAGAGCTATCATGGAAGCTCCCACTCTAATCAGCCCAGACTACACCAAGGAGTTTTATATCTTCTCTTTTGCCTCCTATGATACAATTGCAGCAGTCTTGCTAGAGAAAAATGGTGAAGATATAGAGCACCCAGTGGCCTTCTTCAGCAAAACATTGAGGGATGCTAAATTAAGGTATGACCTTATTGAAAAGCAGGCATATGCTCTTATAAAGTCCTTAAAGGCATTCCGAATTTACATTCTGCACTCCAAGGTGGTTGCCTATGTGCCTTCAACTTCAGTAAAGGATGTCCTAACCCAGCCAGATGTTGATGGAAGAAGAGCCAAATGGATTGCAAAACTCATAGAATTTGATATAGAGGTGAAGCCCACCAAGCTTGTCAAAGGCCAAGGCTTGGCTAAGCTTATGGCCGAGGAAAATTGCAGTCTGCTGGACATAAATTGCATGAGCTTAAATTCAGATGGAGAATAAACAAAGGAAGCAGGAAGGAAACATGAACAAAACCAGACTTTGGCTGAGAATTTGTGAGTGGTATTCCAATATAGTCCATGTATTATTGAAGCTAGGAGTCCCTCCAGGGCTTAGCGCGGGTCAGGCCAGGACCATTAAGCTCAGATCAACTAAGTTTTGTATTAATAAGAACCTGCTCTATTAGAGGGACCCATCTAGAATCCTCTTGAGATGTCTAGACAAAGAGCAATATGTGGAAGTTATGCACTAGTTTCATTCCAACATATGTGGAGGGCATCATTATTAGAAAACCATAGCCCACAAGATTCTGAGGGTTGGGTATTATTGGCCTGCTCTGTTCTTTGATGTGTTTTCATTTGTGAAATCTTGTGACAAATGCTAGAGGTTTATAGGAAGACAACAACTGAAATCGCTGCCCTTGAAGCTAATATACACTAATGGTCCCTTCCAACAGTGGGGTTTAGATTTCATAGGGGAGATCAATCCACATTCTAGTGGGAAACGCAGGTGGATTCTAGTAGCCACTGACTACTTTACCAAATGGATTGAAGCTATACCCACTAAGAAGGCTGATCACCAGGTTGTCATGAAGTTTCTAACCGAGAATATTTTCACTAGATTTGGTTGCCCAACCAAGCTAGTCACTGATAATGTAGCAGCTTTCAGGGCAAAGGAATTGGTGGAAATGTGTGAATCATTGGGCATTCAATTAGTGGATTCTACCTCATACTATCCTCAAGGCAATGGCTTGGCTGAATCATCAAATAAGAGCCTGGTAAGGATAATAAAAAAACTGTTGGAAGACAATAAACGGAACTGGGATTCCAAGTTAAAGTTTGCACTATGGGCTGACAGAGTTACCACCAAGAAATCCATAGGGAACTCTCCATTCAAGCTGGTGTATGGTACTGAGGCTGTTTTTCCAATCCAATTGACCCTCCCTGTGGCCAAATTCTTGCAAGAGGAGCAGGATGAGGAAAATGACATGGCAAGAAGGATGAGTGACTTGGTTGAAGTTCACCAGATCAGGGATCAATTGATTGAGAAGTTAGTAGCGCATCAAAAGAATATCAAGGAGGCCTTTGATAAAAAGGCGAAGATAGACAGTTTTTAGGTTGGTGACTTGGTTCTCAAATGGGATGCATTGAAGGAAAAGAAAGGCAACCATGGTAAATTTGATGCCTTATGGGCAGGACCGTTTGTCATTGCTCGAGTTCAGGGGAACAACACTTTCACTCTACAAAATTTAGAGGGGGAAGATGTTTTTGATGGCCCAGTCAATGGGTGGTTTTTGAAACTTTATTTCATTTAAGGCTTTAAAGCCTTGGTAGTGTAAATATGTTTTTCAGTTTTATTTATGCAGAATAGACTCCACGCCCAATGGAACACTAGGAGGAAGTTTTGATTTTTGGTCTTATTGGAAAGGCAGTGGTCTAGAGTTCTTGAAACCTCACAGGGAGGCTTTCATCCCCAGAAGGAGCCAGTGTTAGCCCTAAGGTGCAACGCTGACATTTTTAAGGCTAAAGGAAGAACATGGTCTGCTTTGCTATCCCAAAGAGGGGCCCCACACGGGCCATTACCCCACTTTTCTCAATCTCCCACTTACATTTCACTCTGCTCACTTCCTAACCCAACCCTCACATCCCGACAAAACCCTCTTTCACCTTAGCCTCAAGAAAATTAACCCAAACCCCACACAAAACCTTACCTTTCTGTCATACGTGCCCTCTACACATTTCCCGAGGATGTCTCGTACCTCTATGTCCCTTCGACGTTGATCTTCCCCCGCCGATCCGACGACCCACATTTCACCCCATCAATGAAACATGCCCGACCATCCCCCGCTGTTAGATCACCCCCGCCAGATCTAACGGCTGTCACCCATATCACGCGAGCAACAAGCGAGAGGAATACCTGCTCGATAAAGGCGTTTTTTCTCTCTCCTTTGCTGCTACGTGTCATCCACTAAGTGGAATCGGGTGGACTCCGCCATTTACCACTTACTGCCCGATGCCCTTCCAATAGAAACCATAAGCGCCCAAACAAAACCACCCCCATGTGTTATCATCCACACACCTCCTCCACCCGATAGCTGTCCGATCTACTCACCCGAGATCTAATGGCCCAGACATGTTTCGCTCTCACCATGACCTCAGGCCTCCTGCACCAGATCTCCACCATGCATTTCCCTCGATCCAATGGCCCTCGTTCATGATCGCTCATGCTTGTCCTCCTCCACTCTGTCATTTCTCCATCCGTCTGATTTGACACGTCCTCCCACCCATGCACCTCATACTCCACTTCCTATAAGTTACCCGGGGAAGAAGGTGGTCGACTCTGTCAGTATTGTGATAGTCAGGTCACAGAACTGAATTAACAGAAAGCATGGCCGAAGGAAGAAGGACACAACACGATCTATGCAAACATAATTAAACAGTCATGGAACCTCACCGGCACAATCAACCAACCACCTAACAAGGTAGTGCTGTACCAGGATTAATTACTGCTTTCGTGATGAAAGGGAAATTGTGTCCTTGAATGCAACCAGGTAGTTAATGACAGTAGGGGATAGATTAAGACTCCTCCAGCCCTAAAAAGCTAGAAAGCATTGTAAAGAGCTATAAATAGCTGAAAGCAAGATGTAATCAGGGTTCAACTTCTGGGGATTATAGATATTCTGTTCCTTGCAGCGTCTCATCTTCTTTCTCAGTAATACAAGATTCTTTTGCTGTTACATGTTCAATGTCCATTTCCCTCCTGTTCTAAACTTGTACCTGGATAAGTTTATTCATGTTTTCTCCTATATCTAATGTTAGATAACTGTCATCTTATCTCTGCATTGGTAAATTGGATTTGCTATTGAATAGGTCATCCATGTTTCTGTTATGAAACTAGCTCAAGAAAAGATAGAAAAGATAGATCAACGCCTTAGAATTCAGCCTCTTCGAGGGGGCAACCTCCTTTACATTACATAAATGAACAATTCTTGGATGATTCAAATGACAAAACCTCCTTTCTATATATAGGAGTCTAAGGAGTCACAATATAATCCAGCCGACCTAACAATAATAATATAAAGCCACAAAAATAACAATAGAGGGATTCTTTGGGGCACAGAAATAACAATATGGGGGTAATAGGGGCACAACAATATAAATAAGGGGTATAACTACAATAGTAATGGGGTAATCACTAGTATTATAGGGACCCAACATGCCCCTCTCCTTCAAAAAAGTGTTGTCCTCAACGCTTGAGTAGTTCTGGATACTTCTGCATAAAATTCTCATCCTCCCATGTGGAATCTTCAACGGATAAGTTCTTCCACTTGATAAGATACTCTGAAATTGATCGATTTCGTAGCTGTCGAGTTCTTGTTTCTGTGACTGCTTCCGGTTCCAATATAATTTTTCCTTCCTCGTCAAGTTCTGGCAATATTGTTTGAATTGGGAGCTTGTCGCCTATAACCTTCTTTAAACATGAAACATGGAAAACTGGGTGCAATCGAGAAGCTGCAGGAAGCTCCAATTTGTATGCCATAGTACCAATCTTTTGCAACACCTTGTACGGACCATAATACTTTGGTGATAATTTATTATCCTTCTTAGCTTGCTTTAGGGACATTTTCTTATATGGTTGTAGCCGTAGGAATACCCAATCACCTACATCAAAACTTCTTTCACTGCGATGTTGATCTGCCTGTTGTTTCATTCTATTTTGTGCCAACACGAGGTTATCCTTTAAGAGTTGGAGGACTTGTTGTTGATGTTCGATGTGATGTTCCACTGCCTGAACCTTAGAATTTTCTCTTAAATATGATGTGATGGATGGTGGTTGATACCCATAAAGTGCCATAAATGGGGTCATTTTTGTTGCTGTATGGAAGGAAGTGTTATACCACCATTCAGCCAGAGGCAACCATTTGACCCATTGTGTCTGTTTATCAGATACAAAGCAACGAAGATATCCTTCCAAAAATTTGTTTACTATCTCAGTTTGCCCATCAGATTGAGGATGATAAGATGAGCTATGAGCTAACTGAGTACCAAGACAAGAAAATAATTCTGTCCAAAAATTTCCAGTGAAAATGGGATCTCTGTCACTTACAATAATCTTTGGGTTTCCATGTAGCTTTTGAACTGTTTCCATAAATGCAGTAGAAACTGTACTGGCTTTAAATGGATGTGATAATGCACAAAAGTGTGCATACTTGGTAAGTCTGTCAACTACCACCATGATGACACTCTTTCCCTCAGACTTGGGTAAACCTGTGATAAAATCCATTGAAACCTCCTCCCAACGTTGGCTTGGAATGGATAAAGGTTGTAATAGACCCGGTGTCTTAATTGTTTCAACTTTATTTTGTTGGCAAACCAAACATTCCGCCACAAACTTTTGAATATCTGATTTAAGGCCATCCCAAAAAAAATCCTTCTTAACCCTGTGGTAAGTTTTTAAAAATCCTGAGTGCCCTCCTAAGGGAGAAGTGTGCAATTCCATAAGAATCTTTTGTTTTAGCTGGGAATTCTTACAGAGGTATAAGCGATCTTTGTACCATAACGAATCATTTTGCCAGCTAAATGTATCAGAAGTACTGGAATCTTGTTGTAGCTTTCGAATAAGTGCCCACACTTCTTCGTCATTCTTCCATTCCTCCCTTGCTTCGTTTATCCAATCTGGTTGGATAATAGAAATGGCACACAACAATGCTTCCACATCCTCATCCTTTCTTGAGAGTGCATCTGCCACCACATTTTGCTTCCCTTTTTTGTAGATGATTTCAAAGTCATAACCCAACATCTTTGTGACCCACTTTTGTTGCTCTTCAGAGGATAATCTTTGTTCTAAAAAGTATTTAAGGCTATCATGATCCGTTTTTACCTTGAAGTGTCTTCCCATTAGGTAGGGTCGCCATTTCTTAAGTGCATGGAGTATTGCCAACATTTCCTTCTCATAAATAGCTTTGCTTAAAAACTTTCCCTTGATTGGACGACTTTCAAAAGCAATGGGTCTTTCATCTTGCATTAGAACAACACCAATTCCATTTCCTGAAGCATCACATTCCACAATAAAGGTTTTTGTGAAGTCCGGTGTAGCTAAGACCGGTGCTTGGCACATTGCCTCTTTAAGATGTTCAAAGGCCTTTGTTGCTTCCGGAGTCCATGAAAATGAATCTTTCTTCAATAATGTTGTTAGAGGTGCTGCTATTCTCCCATAATTCTTAACAAACTTGCGATAATACCCTGTCAACCCAAGAAATCCTCGCAGATGCTTTATGGATGTGGGGATTTTCCATTCCTTAATGGCTTTAATTTTGCTAGGGTCTACCTTAACTCCTTCATGAGATACAATATGACCCAAATATTCCACCTCCTGGACTCCAAAGAAACATTTGGATCTTTTTGCATATAATTGTTTCTCCTCCAATAGTTGTAGCACCCTGTCAACATGTTCAACATGATCCTTCCAAGACTTGCTGTAGATTAGTATATCATCAAAAAATACTAACACAAATTTTCTAAGGAATGGTTTGAAAATTGAATTCATCAAACCTTGAAATGTTGAAGGTGCATTGGTAAGGCCAAAAGGCATGACCAAAAATTCATAATGACCCTCATGAGTTCTAAATGCTATTTTCGGAATGTCTTCAATCTTCATTCTGATTTGATGATATCCCGAACGAAGATCCAACTTGGTGAAGTAAATTGATCCATGCAATTCATCCAGTAATTCATCAATGACAGGAATGGGGAACTTATCTTTAATAGTGAGCTTGTTGAGCTCCCTATAATCCGGACACATGCGCCATGATCCATCCTTCTTGTGCACCAATACTACTGGAGCTGAGAAAGAACTTTGACTCGGTTGAATTATACCAGCCTCTAGCATTTCTGCAACCATACGTTCAATTTCACTTTTTTGGACATAGGGATATCTGTACGGCCTGATGTTTGGAGGAACACTTCCTGGAATCAGATGAATAGCATGATCATGATCACGCATAGGTGGGAGACCTTTGGGAGTCTCAAATACCTTGGAATGATTGTCCAGGACTTTTTGGAGATCTGGAGAAATAGATGATTCCAATGTGGAAACATCTAGCGAACATAATTGTGCAATTACACCTCTTTGCTCCTTTTTTAGAAGCTTTGTCATGCCATTAGAGCTGATTATCTTTCCTGGTTTCCCTGCAATACCCTTAATTCAACTTCCTTTCCTTCCATAGAAAATTTGATGAAAAGTTCTTGAAAATTAAAAGCTATTGTACCCAAGGATTGTAGCCATTGGACTCCTAGTACAACATCAACACCTCCCATTGGAATGGAAAGCATTGGGCTAGTCAATACATATTCTCCCATGGATAGCTTGATATTATGGCACTTTCCAAAGCAATTTATTGTTCCTCCATTTGCAATCATCACTTGACACTCTGGTGCTGGATATAGGAAGCAATTCAATTCTTTTGCTACCCTACAATGAATAAAATTGTGGGTGCTTCCTGAATCAATCAACACTATTACCTTTTTCTTCTTGATTTGTCCTTCTATCTTGATGGTTTGAGGAGTGGTAATTCCCGCCAATGCATTACAAGATATGGTCGGATTTATTTGTTCTTCATCTAGGCTTTGTTCCTGGAGTATATCCTCTTCTTTTGACCTTTCTTGCTCCTTTTCTTCTTCCTCTTCACAATCTATGTAGAATAATTTCTTCTCAGCACACTTATGACCTTTTGTGTATTTGCTATCACAACTGTAACAAAGCCCTTTTGCTCTTTTTTCTTCCAATTTTTGTGGTGTCAACCTTGTAGGTTGTGGAAGACTATGGGCAACAACACTTCCGTCTTTATAGTTGTGAGTGGTATGCTTCCTAGTTGCCATAATTTTGCTTTCCATTTTTCTTGCTAACCTGAATGCCTTCTCTAATGAATCAGGTTCCCAAAGGTGAACATCATGTTGGATATTATCCTTTAAAGACCCTATGAACACATCAATCCTATGCTCCTCTGGAATATCTTTTACCCTTATGTTCAATTTTTGGAACTCCTCAATGTGCTCCATTATTGAACCCTTTTGTTTGAGACTTATCAATTGGCTAAAAAAAGTGTTGCTTTTTGTATCCTCATAATGTGCTATCAATTCTTCCGTAAAAATTGCCCAAGTGATAAATTGTTTACGAGAACAAAGCCATTGATACCATACAAACTGATTTGGTTCCAAATATACAGTTTCCATACGTACCTTTTGTGCGTTTTGCACATTATTGAGATCGAAGAATTGCTCCATCTGTAATATCCATGTGGCGGGATCCTTGCCATCAAACTTCCTCATATCGATTTTTGGAATATGGTGATTCTTCGATCCAACATTAGCGTCTATGGAATCATGATTAACATTTCTTTTGTTCTCATCATGAGTTTCCTTTACTACCTTTTCACCATTAGTAAGTATTTCTTGTAGAAAATTTGTCAAATCTGTCTTCAAATCTGCCATGCCTGTCTTCAAATTTGTGTTCAAATCTATCTTCAAATTGTCCATCTTAGCTTCCATGCCATTCATCTTAGCTTCCACGCCATTTATCTTAGCTTCTGTTAACTTTTGTGAGCGTGACATTTGTTGCACTTGTTCTTGTAATTTTGATATATCATGTAGCATTTCTTCCTCTTCTTCATGAGTCATGCTAGAGCTTTCAGGTTCCTTACTAGGTGTTTGCATTTTCTTTCCTCAGGGCATCAGTTACCGATAATAATGCTCTACTATGCCCTTTGAATTCCTTCAAAATAAATTTTCAAACCAAGCTTAAGCAAAAATTTTAAAAAATCTACACACCTTTTTTCACTTTGTAGGAGCTCGATATTGCCTCTGATGTATCTCTGTACTTTCCAATCATCTAGTTCTGAATTTTTGACCTGTAGTAGCTCTCTGTGTCCTCTTTCCAATGCCACCAGTCTGATCCAAATTGGATTCTCCAAGAAAGAGTTATGCACAATCTCCCAAGATGACCTGATTATAGACCTTTCCAAAAGAGCGAAGTTGTATGAAGTTCCACGTGTACAATTTTCGATATTTGGTTCTGAAAAAGATATACAAGAAACTACAGTCCGTCCTCTTTCTGTACCTTCTTACGAAATTTCAATCTGATTCCCAGAGAGAAAGTTATGACGATTTTCCCCAGGTCACCTATTTTGAATGTAATTCAGGAGTCTGCAAAAAGACCAACTTCCTCAGATCATATCTCCGAAAATATCATGCAAAAAGCTCTGAAATTCGGACCCAAGGTTCAACGCGATTTCTTCTCAAATGGGTTTTGTTTGCGACTTTTGAAACGTCACAGAAAAAAGTTATAGCGAAAATGCCACGATGACCTGTTTGGAGCAGCGAAACCCTAGAATCCAAAGCTCTGATACCAAATGTTATGAAACCAGCTCAAGAAAAGATAGAAAAGATAGATCAACGCCTTAGAATTCAGCCTCTTCGAGGGGGCAACCTCCTTTACATTACATAAATGAACAATTCTTGGATGATTCAAATGACAAAACCTCCTTTCTATATATAGGAGTCTAAGGAGTCACAATATAATCCAGTCGACCTAACAATAATAATATAAAGCCACAAAAATAACAATAGAGGGATTCCTTTGGGGCACAGAAATAACAATATGGGGGTAATAGGGGCACAACAATATAAATAAGGGGTATAACTACAATAGTAATGGGGTAATCACTAGTATTATAGGGACCCAACAGTTTCTTCTGTATCTAAGGCCAGATAACTGTCATCTTATCTCTGCGTTGATAGATTAGATTTGCAAGCTTCATTTACTGGCTATAGCCGACCATCATATGTGATGTATGTATCTGCTGGTGTGGTTAGTGTTCTCCATTCATTCACTTAATCTGCAAAATATTGAGCATTAGTGGTCTAAAGCCTTGTAGGCTGAGGGTGTTCATGCATGTCTGGAGTGAAAACAGAGTTGAAGTGGTTATTCGGCTTGAACCAAACCATCATCCATTCCAATAGTTCCTAGAACAATATTGAAGATTATATGTTACCATGCATCTCCGAGCTACAACCTAGGAGAGTTTCTTCGAGAGATAATAGGAGGATAAGGAGATTGTGCATATTGTTCTCCATATGGGGGTAATCCAGTGTAAAGCGAATACATTGGATAGTAACTAGATGAACCAACTTGATATTGAGTTGATGGATCAAGCTGTTCAGTATCTGTTAATGAAGAACCAGGTAAAATTCCTGTAGAGGACATGGGTGAAGACCATGGACTAGAAGCAACACCTGAGTGGGTTCCAGATAAAGATTGGTAACCTAGTGGGATGGATGGAACACCATACAAATGTGACTCAGGTGTTGTGGTAAACATCGAAGAAGTAGCGACAGAAGATTCTGCCGCAGCTGTAACAGATGGTACAGTCTGGGATGTTGATTCTGCCATAGTCAAATGTCCTAATAAATTTCCTAATGAATCAACGAGTGTCTGAAAGTAATCAGGATCAAAAGGAGCAGTAAAATGAGGAGTATGAGGATAAAGATAAAGTCCAGGTCCAAATCGAACTGGAGTTCTGGGTGTTTCTTCCTCAGGTTCCTCTTCTATCGAAATCAAACCAGGTGGAAGGATTTCACTGCTAGGTCCTTAATATATTTCCGGTATTTGTTGCTACGGTAAAGTGGAAGTCTCAACAGTTACAGATGTCTGAGGATAAACCAGTTGATCGTCTTCTGGTATGGTAACAACTTCTGATTGTTCAACTTCAAGGTCCAAGTGTTCTGGTAAAAGAACAAAATGTTCAGGTTGGGCTTCTTGAATGACATCTGGTTCAGAGGTAACTTCTGATTGAACAGTGATAGGTTCAAGATTAACTTCTAGTTGAACAGATTCAGGTTCAGAAGTAATTTATTGTTGAACAACTTTGGGTTGAGAATCAACTTCTTGTTGGACAACTTGGGTTCCCGTTTCACTAGGTTCACTTTTAGTGTCCTCAGGTAATTGTGGAGATTCCACTTTAGGAACAGATGTACCAATAATTGTAGGAGTAACTAGAGTCACAGTACTTACTGGTATAGGTGTTTCTGGTAATTCAGATGAAGAACTAGAAATTTGTGATGTACTGGATTCAGTCAAACGAGACCACTTTTGCTGGCTAGGTGTAGCTTCAGGGGGTAAAGGTGGTTTACTCGCTATCCTCCATGAACGAAAGGGTAAGGGTTGATGTTCCTCCATGATTGCTGATTGATTTTATTAAAGAAAGAAATAAACAAAAAGAGGGTAATATAAGCAAAAGGATTACCAAGCAACTGTGAATTGCAATATACTACCGCAATAAACCAAGGACTTAACATACGTGCAGGTAATCTCCCTGAATGTTGTGTTTGGTGTATCACAGTGTACAAGGCGGTTGACTTGGTTACCTACGGATGGATAGCAACCTAATGTAGTCCTCCCATATATACCCTTAAGTCCGTGGAGGCCCAATCCGTGTTAGTGTTTCCTAATGCGAAACCGCACAGTGAGAGCATTCCTTTATACTTTTCGTACTATAAAAACACCCTATATACCCGAAGGTACGTGGATGAGCTACAATATACTTACGTACGTGGAATGAGGTATCACACTCAGAATGTATCACAGACAATTAACGACAGCTGCTATGTTTTACGACGCCAGAACACGTCTCTAGCCTAGAACCTCTAAATGTTATTCGTTAGGTGAAAATGCTCCATTAGGTTAATTGAGATAACTTTTAAGTTGATCTTGATTAAGAGTTTGTCTTTCAGGTTCACCGCATGATGTCTTTGAAATTCCTAGAATGCAACTATGATGAGAAACATTATTTTCATTTGATTTTGAACAATGAAAACCTTAACTACAAGGGATAGAGCAATCAGAATGTTTAATCAAAGAGCAAAGAGCACATCTAATGAAATTTCCCTATACTATTCCTATAAGCACACAAAAACCTCTAATTGCATAATGCAAGTTTTTCTTTTCAATTCCCTTAATGTTGAGATGAACAAAAGGAAACTAATGCACATACAATCAATCAATCTTTTTGCAAGAAACAAATACTTTACGACAATTCCTTTTCGAAAGAAATGAAGACTTTTACGACACTTTCTTTTCAGAAAAGATTAATCGACTATAAGATAACTTTGACAATGAATTGATAATGATAAAGAAATCATTTAAGAAACACTAAACAATCAAGGCCAAAGTAGGGCTAGGAGGAGAAATACAAGTTGATTTTAAAACCACAAGCATCATTTATCTTTCAGTAAACAACAAGAGAAGAAACTTTGGAAAAATCAGACCAAAGGTGGGTTTTTTAGCCTAAAAGGAATCAGCGTAGGCCAAAGAGGGAGATAGTTTCTACAATGCACTATCTCTAAGGCAGGGGCTGCTCTGCAGCACACTGTGTCAAGACTAACACTGCGCTGGTGCTAGAGAGTCAATTCAAGAGACATTCAAGTACAAATTTTGACTGAAAACAGTTCAAGAAGACTGAAATAAGATCAATAAAGCTAAGAAAAGTCTACTAGGGTGTAATATGATGAGGGTAAGACACCAAGAACGACAGTCATTCCCCAGTATGGTTGCCAATTTGTTACATGGAATTTGCATCTACGGATAAACACATCTTCCCTAGGTGGGTGACTACACCTAGAACAAAAGAAAGAAAGTAGTTTAGCCTTTTCTTATAGAAAATAGATGAGATGGAGGAACTTACTTGTTGCCTTTCGCTTCCTAAATCTCTTTTGAATCATTCTCGTCGCTCCCACTTGAACTAAATCTGCTCAAAAGGTACTTGCATCAAGAGAAACAGAAACAAGAAACGATCAAAGCATTCATGGTCTATCTACTATAAAACAATGGAATTGAAGACATTAAAACACATAATCATCACATATATGAACAATCATATGAGAAAAGGAATAAGCTCTTTATTAATGTAGAAGGAAGAGTATCACCCAATACAGTTCGATCTTGTGCCACTCCTCTAGCTTCAGTCCAACCCTTGCCACATCAAAAGCACAACACTCCAGCAGCATAACATTGCTTAACATAAACTCAATCCTCAAACCAACAGAATTTCCTTACAAACTTCAGATTCTAGCCCCTTGATCACTATGATGAGTGCTCAATTTATAGGAAATGGAGGTGGTTTTCTCATAAATGATGGTATTGAATGGCCTTCCAAACTTGGATTTAGTTTCCATGGAGCAAGGGGTGAGAGGATAAGAGTTTAATGGATCCTTAGCCTATCCAATTTCGAGCTCATAGGATGGGATAAGAGATGGGAACCTTCTAGAATCATCTAGAATCAAGGAATATTCCTAGAACCATATGCAAATTTCGCTCAATCTCGCCTAGCGGATGCTAAAGAGGGCCTAAGTACACTGCAGTGCAGGCCACATTGGGCATGGCTGCTCTGCAGCGCACTGTCTCAAGGCTTGGGCTACACTGGTGTCCCAAGGAGGCATTTCAGGAAGGCTTAAGGCCATGAAATTTTCATAGAAGGAGGCATTCAATGAGTTGACTTCTCTAGGGCATGTAACAACTGAATTAGGGTTTGATGAGCCCTAAAAGTATTGGTCTGAATGTCGGGAGTGATGTGCCTAAATAGACCTGTAACATATAAGTCCCAATAATAAATATGCTATTGGGACTTACATTGTAATCATCATACACCATGTACCAACCCCAATTAGTGAATTGCAACTTTTACGAGGAAGATGATTAACATATGAAAACCCCATGTGAATTAATTCTCTAAATCATTCTTTTCCCATAACAAAATATCTATCATAATTCCTCTCCCTCTTATATAATTTTGATATTACAAGATAATGGACACTACAAAATTGGGTACTACAGGGTCATTTCCAGCACTAACACCAATACACCTCATATCGTGAAACCACATTATAAGTTAGTTTGGTCATCTATAAATAAGTTGTTGAATTGCTTACAACTCATGTTCCTTGACTAGTTTTCATTTTTGTGGTTGCACTACATTTCTGCATATTGCTCTATAGGAGGGTGTATAAATGTTTACATATAGAGAAAGGAGAATTCACCACAATTCTTTTAGGAAATATACAATGTAATAGGGAAGCTATGTACTCATTTCTTGTTAACCATTCCAATAGAACACTCCTCTCAACTAAATATAATATTCTAATGAATCTCTTCGATCCAATTATTCTAAACGAGAAGGGAATTCACCTATACTTGTAATTGGGATTTTCCTCTCGAAATAATTTTTTGGCCTCAATCATGTATAATATCCCTCAACATTGCAACCTTCTTGTAGAATTATATAACACATGATTCTGAAATGGGGGGGAGCTTTAATAATAGGGAACACACTGATCCCTCTCGGATCAGCCAACACCCCAAGGTGGTGGAAATTTTCAAGAGATACCACTGGATATATTATTTTAACAAATTAAGAGGATATAATGATGATGTATCTAGAGAATTTTCCATGAATTTTAAAAAAAATGGAAAAAATAGATATGTGATTGTTGTTAAGGGGCTTGAAATTTTTGTGACTAAAGTCATTATTATTAAGGTATCTAGGATGAGGTAGCATATCATATTTTTAAAATACATCTCCTATGAAGGAAGGCTAAGTATAGTTTATGTTTATCAATTCAAACTCCTATACCAACTAGACACCAACCACACTTATAACTTGTAGAGACCATAAATGTGTCATACTTCCTCCTACAATCCATAAATGGAATGATTTCCAAGGAAAAAAATGGGTAAACATGAGATGTTATCCCATCATGGGCTCATTCAACTCCCAGTTTGCGAGACTTTGGATAAGTTGGAGCACATTTTCTTTTGGATTGATTTTAGAGATATGGATAGGAAATATTTCTTGGAGAACCAAGAGGAAATGAGGGATAAGGATGTTACAAAAAAGGGAAAGAATAAATTCACAAGTCTAGGGTGTTATAAACATAAGGAAAAGAAAAATATCAAAGTAGAAAACTCAGATAAGGAAAACTATGTTGGGGAAATTAATTGCTTAATAAAAAAAGCAACTAATCACCTAGACATTAATTATCAACCGAAGAATGTCTTTTTGTTTCAAGGCAGTCTGTAAAATATATGCAAGCAACTATCAACAAATAACACGGGTTCTACATGATCATGTTTTACATTATCTAGCTCATTCAACAAGAAATAAAATGTAAGACTTGAATAACAATACTAAATTTAAAAAGCATAAATTAAATGACAAGAAAAAGAACTATGCTAATCACATGAATTGAATCAATACTAAATTAAACCAAACCTTGGTAAATTGGAAATTTAACCAATTTCACCCAACAAAATTGAAATGTTAATATAGAGCAGTAAATTAATAGAAATCTAGAAATTGCAGGAAACAACAAATCTAGGAAATGCAATAGTCAACAAATTACTCAAAAAAAGGAAATTTACTTTGAGGAACAATAATTGAAATTCAAAGAAACAAGCACACAACTAAACTACTTTAGATGTTCAAGGCATCACCTTGTCCAAGGTAGTGGGTCCAACTGCCCAAGAGTCAGTTATGCCTTGAAAAATAATTCAGATCAGATTACAAGTAGACAATTATGAAATTCCAATGATAGCTCCTTTCATTAAAAATTATAAATAGATACAATACAACTCTGAGTTCTGCCTCTAATTCAATAATTGTCCATCCCCCTCTCTAATTTCTATCTTCATTTAAATATACAAAGAGCAAAGGGATAATTACAATTAAATTGAACATAATGATTTCCCATTACAATTTTGAATTGATTACAATGATTTAATCAGTAAGATAAAATAAAGAAGATCTTTTTATCATCAATCAACTGGAGCAAGTTGAATGTGATTTTGATGATAACATTGAAGGGGACTTGAGCTTGATGGGAAGAAGAACTTGGGCGGCGAACTAGGGTTTTGCTCGGCTCTGGCTGCGGCCTGTGCCTGCGGCCGTGGGGCTACTTAGACTGATTTCTGTGCGAGGGCTCGACCTGGTGCCTAGCTGCTGAGGAACTCAGGCTACTGAAGTTTCTGCGACCAGTTTCGGCGGAGTGATCTTGTCCTCGGCCCCCCCATCTCTCTCGCGCGGTTTCCTTTCGACTCGGGCTTTAGGCTAAGCGGCGGCGGCGTTCACTGGTGCATCGGCGGCTCTCTGCTCACCGTCAGTCATTCTGCCTTGAGGTTCATCAGGGGTTTTCGGCCTTGCGACTTGTTCTGCGCCGCAGGTGGGGCCTAAGGTTTTTTGGGCTTCTGATCTACTTCATGGGGGCGAGGTGGCTGCCCTAGTCGCCTCTGCCCCCGGAACTGACCCGCCTCAGCTCGTTCCGGGACTTGTTTGGGCCCCTGTGCTGATGGCTGGGTACATTTTTGGTCCTCTGCCTGTCACCAATGCAGCTATGGGGAGTGTTGAGGGTTCAGTGATGCAGAGTCTGTCTCTGCATCCAATCGTGCCGCTCGTCTATGGTTGTTGCTGATTTGGTTTTGTTTTTTTCTGGCTTCTCGGGGTATTTGGGTGGCTCTCTTTCACTGGCTTCTACGGATTTTGGTGGAGAGTTGAGGGGATGGCGGAGGTGACCTCCCATTTCGTGCCTCTCCCCACTGTCTTTGGACTGCCTTTTGAGCCACATCTGCACATACACAGAAGCTCTTGTTTTATTTACTGTTTTATTAGCTTGTAAGGTTTGGCGTATACGCCTGTTGGGGTTTACACACCCTTTTTATGGATGCCCTCTCTGAGGGCTTTACTGCATACTTCTCTGAAGTATTGGATATTGTAAGTGGCTACTGCCACACTTCTGCATATGCCTTGGCATCTACAACATGTAATCGCTATTATTTTTAATAGAAATTACGAACTCTATTTTCCCCGGAAAAAAAAGTTGAATGTGATTTTGCAATTAAGGAAAATTGGAAAATGGTCACAACAACAAATATGGGCAAATCACATTCATAGAACCTTGCGTTTCTCTCAATATAGATCGAATTTTTGAAAACTACTCAAGGAAAAACTAATTTTGTCTAGTATGCATAGAACCCATGTCTCGTATTTTCAAGATTCATCTTAATTTTTGCAAAATTGTCTCTTTTTAACCAAGCAAATTTCTAAATTGGAATATTTGACTATGAGCTGAAGATTAAATTTGCAATATGGAAGAGATATTGAAGGCTAAAATCGTGAGTGATGTTATAAAAAATCCATTAATAAACCATCATTGGAAAAATAATGCATAATAATCTTTAATTTATTAAAAATAAAGGAGAACAAGTATTACTTATCCACAAGCGCATAAATAATTATGAAATGGAATTAATTGATAAATTATGATAAATAACGTGATAAAAGAATGGTGGAAATGAATGAAATGGATGTCAAGAAGTGGTAATAATAATGATAATTTAGTGGCCCAACAAGCTACAAAACTCAAAAGGAGCACACCAATCGTAGATTTAGATCCCTAGGTCTAGAGAAGGAAGAGAACAAGATAAAAATGGATCTTTGGATAAATGGAACCACCTTTCACAATAGTGGTGCAAATTGAAGACTCACCCTACCCTACAAATCACCTTCAATAAACCAAGAAACACCTCAACTAGCACAAGCATCCCCAATGGGCTAAGAAACCTTACCAATAGCAATAATTTAAGGTCCAAGAAGGGATACTCCTACAATATTGCTACTTCATGCATAGGGAAAGATGAAGTTGTGTCACATCTAGAGGAAAAACATTGATTACTGGGGGATGATGCTACTTTATCTTGTCAAAGAAAGTGGTAGTCCCCACCTTACATCCTTCAAATATAGGAACCCCATTCCCCATTCAAATTACAAGTTGTTAAAGCAAGGGCTACAATGTGCAAGAAATTGGTGCAAACCATGAGCACAGTATGGGTTGGGATGAATATTCAACCCACTTCTCTTACTTAGACCAAAACTATATTTTGACCAAACAAAAGAGGATCAACATTGGAAAAGAATTGAAGAGGCAACATGATTTTATCATCAAGGGGAAGTCACTAGATATACATCCCAAGATATCAAACAAGAATGTAAGAAGCAACATGACCAAGAGCAATAACATAAAGAATAACACCATTAAAAGATACATTTTCCAAAGTATTGAGGGGCCTCTTAGGTTCACAACATGTCATCATACATAAGAAATTAGGAACTAGGTAAATATGGATACATATGTGAACTAATTTAATAAATGATTAGTTGGAGTAAGTGCAATCATTTCAACCACCCTTTTAATGTACAAGAATATATGAAGAAGTGGTTGGTTAACCTTCCCAATATGATATCTTTGTTATGTAATTAATTTCAACTATTGAAGATAGTTGAATGTTCAAGAACTAACTTCTCTAAAAAAGTACATTACTAGCAGCATCTAGAATATCATACTAAATTCAACATTTAATGTTGACAATAGGTGAATGTTGTGGATAAGAAACCTTGTATCTTACATCATCTCCATTCCAAAAAAGGTACAATGGTTCAAAGCCTTCTTTGTTAAGAAAGAGGAAAATAGGAATTTCTTAATCCATGTATTTATGGACCACTGAATGGGCAACAAAAACTATGCCATCCCATTAGAAGAGAACTATATTAGAAAAAAATGTACGGTAAGAAATTATGTTATTACACTCTAGGTTACATAGATAGTAAAAGGCAATCAAAAGATCCACATGGAGATAGTGAACTCAAGAGCTTCATTGTACATAGTGTGGAAACATAAGTAACTAGTAATATTTTCAAACAATAAGTTTTAATTATTCAATGCTAAGAACCATAAATCTAGCCATTCTAAGTGTTACCCCTCATATTGTATGAGGTGGCATTTGTGTTTTTTTCTCATGATCTAGTTGCATAAGATACTTTTTGATGAAATTGATTAATCATTGGACAAATGTAGAGGCAATTTTATGGGCACACACACTTTCCCTAACATTACCCTGATGATTCCACTAGCTAACTACCTCAACGATTAGGTTTGTGACTTCTAGAGAAGAATATATAGTGCATTTTAAAAAATATAATACACAATACTATTTTGAAGACTATAAGAAGTGACATCAGTCACCATAAGACCACCTTCTAAGCATAAATATACTAGTAATTGCACCGAGAGGTGCAAAAGAATGTCGATAGGAGTAGTGGGAGTGGGGAAGGCAATAGTTCAAGTGGGGAAGGTGGAAGACAATAGATCAGTACATTAAAAGGAAAAATTTAAAAGGAAATATAGGTCTTCCTCAAATTAACAAGTGAAAACTTCTACCAACCTTTATGCCACTTGTATCTAATCTTGCATTGTGGACAAGATTGATTTCCATCTTTCCACTCATATTCATAGCAAGGCCTACATATTGGAAATGAACACTCATTGCAAGCTACAAAGAGCTCCCCATCTGCTGCTAAGCCAACATCATATCCACATATCTGGAAAACATGGCTATTTATGTATTGTGGAGGCTTAGGCTACAATAATTGAATAAAAGATCCACATAAGAACTTGTGAGATAACATAATCCATTAAATGAAAAACAAAGCATTGGCAACAATTTTTAAAAAGGCACGAAAGTATCTAGACTGATAATCCATAGAACATATGATCCAGACTTGTCAAGTAACACCTCTTAAATGAAAAATAATGAGAAATAATACCTGACATTTCCTGAAGAGGAATAAATTGTTCCAATTACAGCTGGACATCCAAAACATAATATAGCTTTTAACTACAATATATAAGAACTAGTCAATTTGAATCCATATTTGTTTAACATTTATATACTTAATACATCACACCCCTTTTATAGATCTCTACATTACATTTTTCAATATTCATTTCCAAGAGCACCACTCAACTCAAGCTATTCTTTGGAAACAATTTTGGCTCCACCAAACACCGAGAAAACAAAGCTATCTTAAAAATATTGAACCTAGTTTAGATGTGCTTTGTAATTATTTCAACATAGATTTATATGTATTGAAAATCTCCCCTTCTAGCTTTGGACAATATTTAATGGAAAATACAACTCAAACCTTAAAAAAGAAAAAAAAAGACAGAATGGCTCCAATTTCAGAGAAGAAAATAACTGTTGTAATACATGGGAAAAAGTAAACATTATCTAGCTCCAAAGAAAGGGACAAAACAAAGTCCCGTTTACTAAAAAAAAGCTAAGTGAATATAAACAACATTGAATGATAACAAAATTTATAGGTATTGACTAGAGTATTCATTACAACTCAAATACAACTAATTTATTTAACAAATTACAACACACAATAATGATACATTGATAGAGGGAAAGCAATAAAACCCGGTGAATAAAAAAAAAACATCATGCTTACAGTTTCTGTAAAATGTGTTCCCATCATGAGTCTACTCTGCTTCACCATTTTATTCTGCACACAACTTCACCGTTTCTTCAAAGGGCTTATCGTGTCACTGCAAGAGACTACAGAAGCATAATGTTTTTAAGTTCAAAACACATGTAGATATGTTGAACAATGTTACAACACTTATAATCAATGAATCATTTATTAAATATCACTCTAGTAATTCAATCACTTATTTACCATCTGCCTCTCACCAATTTGATGACTACTAGACAATCGTTGATTGTGGAATATTGAACTGTCTCCCAAATAATAGTCGACAAACATGAAAATCAATTAAAACGAATCCAAACCTAGTCCCCCGCTTCACTAGATGCATCCATAATGAGATGATTACTTTTAAGGATGACAATCGGGTTTCTACCCCATGAATTGTTTATACAAGTAAAGAAATGAACATGTAGCCCAAGGATAAATTATTTTTCAAATCGGCCAAGGAGGGAGGATACTATAGTTACAAACCACTTAAATCCATTTTATTTAGTTGATACTCGACCACCATATGGATATGCTAGGAAACTTTTGCAATATTCCCTTGTGGCATCCACATACTTCAAACGCCGAACTACTTCTGCAAACAAAATAATTATTACTCTATGAACCAGTTCCATATAATCAACACATACAGAATCGCATGCGCTAGTGCCCCATAGAAATTGCTTTACAAAATCCAATGAACTTATAGCTGGAAGTACCAGACATAAGCCCTAAACAAATACAAAGATAAAATTAGTTACAATCACCTTAGAAGATAAAATTTGTAGTATAAGTTCTATGCAGAGTTGCAATGTCAAGATTGGTATATATGTCTACACAACTCAAGCCCATACAAGTCAATGAGCCAAGCAAAGCTACAAGCGTCTCTCTTGAAGATCTATACAAAGAAGTTTTGACGAAAGAAATTGATATCTTAAGACATGTACACCACATAAACAAACATGACAAATGTCTACAGTTAGAATTCTTTGCATGACATTAATAAAACTCACTATACCCCTTGAAGAAAAAATTTCTGATCATGACATGCAGGAGCGGGCCTAGCAACAATCTCCATGATATTAAAATAAAAAGATACAGTCTCTAATAAGGAACTATCTTTGTTTGGTGATGGGAAAATTCAAGTTCTGTAGTAGTAAAGATATGCTAACAAAGAATACCTCTTACGGTCACCTTCATGAAGTCCAATTCTAATCAGTAGTGAATAAGACATGCATATTTATATAAGTAAGTAGAATCACCATGGAACAAACAATTAGAAGGATCATAGTTTACAAGCAAGCGAAGTAGATTGTGAAAACATTATGAGGAGTTATCTTTAGCATCCTTGGCACTAAGAACTCATATGTCTCAGGTAAACACTACCTTTATCTTTTTGTTTTGGTTATCCAACAACTTGTCTTCAGTTTGTAAAGGGAAACAAGCTCAATGAAACAAACAAAGGCAAAGGTATGTATTTATAAGATATGTGTGATCAAGATTTGAGTTATATTAGGGTTTAGCAAATTTAATATTGTTAGTTTCTATCCAATAGTGTAAAACTCTAGGTAACTCATGAACAACCCTAGTCATAGGGTTTGTAAAAGATATTTTGGTTTCCAAAGTTTGTAATTGGAAACTTTAATTGCCTAGGAAATCCTAGATTGACCTCACAGTTTTTGGTATTGTATAGTTTGCTTTGTTGTACTTGTCATTAAGTGTTGCAGGTATAAATTGTGATTCAGGAGAGAGAGAACTCCAAGGAAAAACTCTACAATGTTTGTAAAATGAGAAACTCTAGGTATGTCGATTTGTAAAACCTTATTTATTAAAATTATTTTAAAATTTGCCTTATATTACGAACTATTTTATATTTAGGATTTTGAATAGTAAAAGATTATTGTTAGGAAGATAAATCACTGGATTGAATCTACCTCTGTCATATCTCTTGTTATTTGTACATTTTTGTGGAAACCTCTATTTTAGGGTTCACTATAAAACTCTAACTTGTTGATGCTTAGAATATATTGTCAATAATATTGAAACCCTAGGCTACTTAGGGTTTGTAAGTCTAACAATATTTAGGTGTTTTGGTAATACTTTGGTAAAAACCTAATATTTTAGGGTTGTCATAAAACCCTAAAGCTTTAGGGTTTGGTGAATTATTGAAACCCTAGTAAAAAATGCTAAGATTTAATATTTCTATCCTTGCAGAAGATTAGTATGAATGAAACCCTAGATGTAAACTTGCTAGTTCTAGGGTTTGTAACAAAATCTAGTAAATTCTGTCATGAAATTATAAAAAACATATTGTTGAAACCCTAGATGTACAATATTTGATTTGTGAGTGTTGAGTCTAGTTTCTGAGACTTAAAGAATTGCTTTACTATTAAGTTGTTAATAACTAAGATTTGACTTTGGAATCTAGGGATTATGTCAAAAACCCTAACAGAAGATCTCAAGTTGGATATGAAAGATTATTCAAGTTTAAGCTATGAAATTTTGACTACTTATGATTGATACTCTCTTCATGTTGATATGGTAACCCTATATTGATCTCATACTCCTGTATATTTGTATTTGGTTACTAGATTTGCAGGTACACAATCTTCAAAATGTTGAAGATGTTCACCTATCTTGAAAATGACTTAATGATGAGCATGATGAAAAGAAGAACCTGATAAAGTCTATTGTTGAGTTAAGGGGGTGTTGTATGACTCTTTATCTTTGTATATCATTTCATTTTGAGTTCATCCTTGTACCTATATGTAAAAATTATGAATACCTCCCTAGTTAAGGGGGAGTGTTGAAGAATGTAACTAGTGTCGGTCTTCATAATTGTATTTGAGTCATAAGAAAGAAAAGAAAATTATTTTTATTGACTTATTAAAGCATGGGTTTCATGCTTGGGTCAATGGTCAATAGGTCAAGCCTCCATTGTAGGCTTCTAATATTTTTGTTGAGTCAAAGTCAAAGTCATTTTTGTAAGAGACTCTTCTTGGGCTCCTTAAGTTCAAGAAAGAAAAAATGTTTTTGTGTCTAAATATATCCTCCACCAAATCAGTTCCTTATCCAAAAAGGATTACCATTCATCCTTCAAAGCTGACCTCCAAACATAAGATAATCAAGTCGACCTTCACTACAAGCCTACAAGTTAGATTCAAGTCAAATTGTTCATGTCGGCTCAAATGCATAGTGACTAATAAGTATAAATAACCAACTATTTCACTATTTGAAGGAGAGAAGTGAAGCATTCATTCAAGAAGTAAGAGAAACTATCACAAGACCGAGAAATGGAGAGGAATCTGAGAATCTTAGAAGAATATTATAGATAGGAAGCCGAAAATGTGAATTGCAGAAACAATTACATGGAGGCTGAAGTTCCTTGTTGCAAAGATTATTACAGAAAGGGATGAGACTATTACAGAAGGAAGGTCAAGATTTCTGAAGTAGGAGGGTCGAGACTATTACAAAAGGAGGGTCAAAATTTTGAAGTTGAAACAAAAGGAGCCAAGAACCATGATTGTAGAGACAATTGTAGGAGGAAATGGTCTAGTGGTTGGAGTAAGTCTATTTCTTTAGTCAAAGGGTCAAGTGTGTCTCAACCTAATTTAATCTACTAGAGAAAGAGTTGACTGGGTTTTCTCCTTCATAGGGGTTTTTCCTTGGATATGCACCTACATCTTATGTTATTGTCTTTGTGATCTTCATGTCGACATTTCTTTGATGAAAGGAACACTAACATAATAAACATATAATTTCACTAGTAAATGTCAAGACAAAATGAAGAATCTAACTCACATAATACCCTACATTTCTCAACAAAGGAGAGGTATTGGACCTCATTTGAGTCACATAAGTAATTCAGTCTCTTCAAGAAGTATGAGGAAAATTTAGAGTGAGAAATAGGAGAAGGATAACAAGGAAAGCAAGAAGGTCTATTTGTTTGGATTGTGCATCAATTCTTTGTTTGGCAAGCTCACATGTATGGGAAGAAAGCTATCTTTGTTCATATTTCGAGCTAGAGAAGAGCAGTAGACTGAGTTATAGAGAGAAGCATTGTTGTTTAGGTGGCTGACTTATCACTTGGTGAGTTGTCTTGATCAAAGGTCTTGGAAGTATTCCTTGAATTTCTATAAGAAGAAAAGTTTTTGGGTTTTTCCCCTTTGGAGGGTTTTTCCCTGGCGTGGAGCCTATTTTTGGTGTTCTTGTTTGCATTGTAATCTTCTTTATTGGAATTGTCTTGATGATGAACACAAAATGATAATGATGTTGACTAAATAACATTATATCACAATATTTTTCATTATAACAAGAGAAAACATTATAAAAGAAACCCTAATTTTGTTTGCCCTATTTTTTCTCAACATCTATGGTCTTTGGAAGATTTGAAATGTAGAAATAAAAAATTGTTTGAAATCAAATGCAACATAAAACTAAATCACGCACCTGGTAGCCAAGCTCTTGGTGAGCTAAAGTTGAGCAATACTTCGATGAGCATTTTTTATGCATATGACTCCAACCATAGTTAATATTTCAAATCCAGATATGCGAATGAAAGTACCTGCAAAACAAAGGAAGGAGGAGAAGTTAGATGCGATAAATAATTAATAAAATAGAAGAAAAATCATACCAGTGCCTTATGCCCAATTAATAGAGTAAGAGTTTCTCCTACTTCCCTACATGAAAAATGACAGTTTATGGTCTTTCACTCAAATACAAACACAATTGTCAAAGAAAGACAAATACTACATGATTTGTTTTCATGGAAAAGTTTGTTATTTTTTATAAAACTTTATGTAACTCCCACTAGGTCAAGACATACAACACAAGTATCAAACACATTTTGATGTCTCACCTAAACCCTTACCATTTTGAGCTCTTTGCTTCAGCTAGTTGTTCCACTTCAACATCCGAATTGAAACTAGTTGTCCTACACATATTCATGAGACCACTGAGGAAAACTTAGATTAAATTTGACCAAATATTAAATTTAATTGCATGAATAAATAATAATTAAAAAGACTTGCTTGCATGAATACTTGAATAAGCTCCTCTTGGTTTCGAGAATAAATTGTAGGAGTAGTTTATACTTGGAGCAAACCTCCCTCCACTTGACGAAGTAGTAGCGAAGTGAACATTGAATTTGTTGTTGCTCTGTTGGATTGAGGGTGTTTTGCTCAAAGATTATCCAAATCCTAATGTATTCTATACTAAACAGGGCCAACCATGTGAAGATGGAAGCTATCATTCCTCCCCCCCCCTTCACATTACTCTTAATTCCCCAGTACCCAATCTATCTACTATATAGGAAATAGTTGAAAGCAAGACATTAAGATACATAAAAAAACAAACATAAAACATTCATTCACAAGGCCAAAAAATATTCCATTTCAATAAATTTTATCATAAAAACTATGTTTACGTAATATGAAACAACTTCATGTACATAAAGAGACATATAGAAATTATTCATTAACATATAACATTCATTCATTCATTCATTAATTATAGACACAAAATACTTCATCTCAAAATTTTTTATCATCAAAAATATGTTTACATAATATGAAACAACATCATGTATATAAAGAGACATATAACAATTATTCATTAACATATAATATCCATTCATTAATCATAGACATAAAATACTTCATCTCAGAATTTTTTATCATCAAAAATATGTTTTCATAATATGGTACATGATATTCTAATGATATAACTATTATGATCATTTCTTTTTCTTTTTCTTTACTTTTGATAACTTGGTCGACACGGTTGGAATGACTGCTATATTTTCTACTATATTTATTGTAACTAATCTATATATTGGTTGCATTTTCTAATTTATATTAGTCTAACAAAATTATAACATATATTAGTTTCCAATTCACAATAGTTTGTGATTATCATGACAATTTAAGTACACATGAGTGTAATGTCTATGATGTAATGTATGAATTGTTCTCCACACATTTCCCATCAATGATTATAACCTTGAATGGGCTCATCACCATCTCAAAATGACTCGAAAAATGAAAATTTACCATGTCTGTAATCATCACTTCACACTATCTCATAGATGGCCCCTTCTACAGATTATATGCATGAATTTCTGGCATACCATCCCCTCTACCTAGCCTATGATTGATTATGAGAACAAGTGAACAAAGTACAATTTATAAGTAGGGGATCTTGTCAACAAAGATTCGTAAATTGTCCTTTATTCACTTGTTATCACAATCAATCATAGGATAGGTAGAGGGGATGGCCTTCCATAAATTCATGCATATAATTTGTAGAAAGGATCATTCATGAGATAATGTGAAGTGATGATGACAAAAATTGTAAATTTTCATCTGCCGGGTCATTTTGAGATGATGAGATAGACCAGTGCTAGCCCATTTAAGGTTATAATCATTGATGGGAAATTTGGGGAGGACAATTCATATGTCCCATCATGGACATTACACACATATGTACTTAAATTGTCATCATAATCACAAATTGTTGTGATTAGGCATTGAAGCAGGAGTAGCTAGCACCTAAATTAGGAGTGTGGTAGTGTATGGTGGAGTGGGATATGCATACAAAGTATATGGTTGACTTATCATGGGCAAAAATTGTGTAAAGGCTTAGTTTAATAGGGGAATCTGGTTATAGGCTCTTGGTGTTCGTAACTAAGTTAATTGACTTATACCACAAATTTATCAAATATATGGTATTCTACACCCTCCTTGTATCACAAAAAATATGTTTACATAATATGAAACAAAATTTTTCTATTTTTTTACAACAGAAAAATCACAACTTTTTATTAAGGCAATCTAGAGTTACATGTGCACACGCCATGAGGCATTCAACCTGTTAATAAAAAATGTGGTACTAAAAAAAACAGGCTCTAAATAAACAAGTGCAATAATTTTTTATCACATTTCTTTCTCTTTTTTAATATGAAGTTAGCGAGGATGTCTTGATCTTGGCCCCCTTCAGTTGTTGTGGTCTCTAGTGTAATATTTCTTGTTGTTGACCTAGTCCTACGACTATGCTGCTGCAAGTGGGGCCGAGCATCAACTGAAATAAGAAAGAAAAGTTAAATTCATATTTATAGTTATTATTATTACAAATGTTTTATTAATAAAAAAAGTAGTAGAGTGTTCTTTACCTACTTCGATAGTGGAGGGAAGCGAAATACTTTTGGATGTGGCCATATGTTCCTCCTCTTCTCTGACCACATCTTGTACATGATCTAGTGTAGAAACAAGAAAGGTTATAATTAATACACCATTTTCATTTAAATATTTTTAATTGTATTCCATACTACAATTTTTTTTATCATACACGAAATACCTCTAGTACTGAGCTGAACATCAGTCTCAAGATCAAGCACTCTATCGTTAGTAGGCTCGTGTGTTGTATCTACCTTGATTTCTTGCTTTTCATAATTAAGCATATTACTTTATGGCCCAAAATAATAACCAATATACTGTACAAGTTTGCTTTTATTTGCTCGAGTGTTATGTTGGGTGGTGGAAGACTGTGAAGACAATAAGATTGTCCTCCATTCAACCATGACTTGATAAACGTACTTAAAAGCAAGCTTTAGGTCTTACTCTATGGGAGCCTCTTTGAATTATGTCCCCTGCAATTTTGCATTAGAACATGATTTTTTCTTCTTCTGTGATATTAAATTAAAATTGTACAATTTATAATTCAGATGCAAATTATTTTTTTATATTCTTACGATTTTTGTGGCTAGTTTCAAGTAACCACCTAGGCCAAGATGATGCTACCCATGTTTGGCTACATGGAAAATTTTAAGAACCCCCCTAAATTTATAAATATAATAAATGGGCGAATCTCCATGGTATATAGGAAAAATAAAAGGCGATTTTATCAATAATATAATATGTATATATAATTTTTTGGCGAATCTCTGACCAGGCATGGCGAATATTTTACTCAATTATAAAATCTTGTAAGATCTTGGTGAGTCTTTCACTAAATAATAAAACTTTGTAAAGTCCTAGTGAATCTTAGCATAGGCTACATACTGGTTTAATTCCCCCATTTAAATAGGCTACATTCCAGGTGAATACCATGGGTCAATACCATGTGCCATTTTGCTAAATACCATGGGTCAATACCATGTGCCATTTTTATTTTTATTAATTCTAATATTAGGGTTAATAATGGTTTTTTGCATGGTATTAATAACAATCTAGTCCATGGTATTTGTCCCATAGTATTTTGGCCATAGGTTTCACCTAAATATAACCCATTTTTTGAGTGTTCGTAAATATAAGGTGACTTATGGAGTAAATATAAAAAAATGTTTTATTTGTTTACCATACCTTTATATTTTTATTAATTTACCATACCTCTTTTACAAATATGGTAAAAAAATGTTTTATTTGTTTACCATACCTCTCGTTTATTTATATTTTTATTAATTTACCATACCTCTTTTACAAATATGGTATTTGGCCCATAGGATTCACTTAAATAAAACCTCTTTCTTGAGCCTTCATAAATAGAACGAGGGTTATGGACTAAATATAAAAAGAGGTTTTATTTATTTACGATTCGTCTAGTTTATTTATATTTTTATTTATTTACCATACCATTTGACTAAGTATAAAAAGACGTTTTATTTATTTACCATACCTCCACTTTACTTATATTTTTATTTGTTTAGACTGTTACATGTATATAAGGTGACTTATGGAGTAAATATAAAAAATGTTTTATTTATTTACCATACCTCTCATTTATTTATATTTTTATTAATTTACCATACCTCTTTTATAAATATGGTATTTGGCCCATAGGATTCACTTAAATAAAACCTATTCTTGAAAATGGGCGAATGGATTCACTTAAATAAAACCTATTCTTGAAAATGGGCGAATGGAAGGTTGTAAGTCCTAATTTCAAGGGCTAAATTTACCTTTTTTACCCTCTCCCTTAAAATAAGGTGGGCTATTTGAGGTGATTTGTAAAAATGTACTATGATACAAAATATTCGCCCACTAAAAATTTAAAACCCCTTAATTTCGCCAAAGGGCGAACATTCGCCCCTAAAATTATCCTTGTTTGGCTATTTTATCTTGTGTGGCTTTGGAAGTATCTGGGAGCCTATAAAGACTCCACTCAGACCAAGAAGGTATGAGGCACTTTTAATAATGTAATTATGATGCTTTTTGAAGTTCCTTCTCGTGTGCATCTGCCATGAGCACTCTCCACTCCATCTCTGGAATCGATAGAGGGTGATCATGCAACTTGGCCCTTTCCAATTGAGACCTATACTGGTCCCGGAAATATTTTAAATGTAGGCCTGCCTTTGAGGTAATTCCAGATTTGTTGAAGGTCCTGTCGTCGAACAAGCGGACCATCCTATTAATAAGTTCATCTTTTAACTTGGAACTTTGGGATTTCCAGTTTGTGCTAATGATTGGCCCAAATATTTCCAAGATTATGTGATACAAATGACTATAAAATACATAGTTTCTTACAAAATGATATTATCATTAGTTTAAGATAATCAGAGACTATACATTAATTTCATTTAGGTTGCACTTAATATTTAAAACAGTTCTTAAATACCTGGAAGTTTCTATATTTTCATAGGGAGATTGTCATCATCTACCAAAAGCATGCTCGGTACTAATCCCATGCTAGTAACATGGGAAGATCCAGGGAAGCTCACTTCAAATTGTGAAATCAAATCATGCTATGCATCCACAAGATCATGTGTAGATCATGGTGTAAGTTTTTCAGGGGGTGCAGATCCTGCCGTGGGTGATTGAGCGGGTCTACTGGTCTTAATGACCAGTGACTCACTCATAGGTGGAGCATTGGTGTTGCTACCAACACCAACCCCCATAGTCATAGCATGAGGATCGTGCTCCTCCAAAAATGCTTGTAAAATAAAGAGTTTTTTTATAAAGGATGAGATAACTAAATCATAAACAAATAAATGGGATAATTAAATGAGTTTCTCACCGCATACTGACGAACTTGTTGCATCAAGGTTTTGATTTTGCCTTTTATCTCATCAATCTAAGGCTCAATCAGAACTAAAGAATTGATTTTCTTGTTTTCTTTCATTCAAAGCTTCATTATTGCTTGGATTGGATTGACAGACATAAAAAATACTTCTTTAGTAACCTCTTCCTCACGAGCATCTATGGAATGCTCTAAGGTTGGTGCCTTCCCCTTATCACCCTGTTTATCAAATAAGTGTAATTTGCAATTCATCCACATTTAATCATCATTATATTAATAAGAAAACTACTACTGAGATATGTCTAAATTTATATAGAAACTTTACGACATATCATGGCCAATATAAAAGTTTCTAAATTTATAAAAACTTCAAAATCTTGGAAGGCTCTTATAAGAGGCATTATGACAAGATTGGTATATATTCCATATTGTATAGAAACAATACTTTTAAAAGGATGAAGGAATGCATTTGCTCAAGTTGGTCATATGCGTAGTGAATCTTTTTATTTAGTTATATGATGTCTAACAATATGAACTTGACTTACTCTATAATGGATAAAATGCTAGTTGTATATATATCTCATGGTTATATTATTTTACGTACAACTACATTGATGATTACCTACTGTGAGGTTGGTGCCCTTTGACCTTGGTAAACCTGACACGATATTTTAACCCTAACGTATTAAAATGTTTCCTCAACTTACAAGATGTTTGACAATATAATGTAGTAAATGACAATCATAACATACAATAGACATTGCTTACAAGTTGGGTAAAAGTGAATACATACCACCCCTATAATAACAATATTTGTATTTATTCTATTCAAATTGTAATCAATGAGCAACTCTTCTCCTACAACTATTGATTTAATGGAACATACAAATACACAGTTTCCTTCACGTCCCTCGAATATGAAATTGGGTTGCTTATTTATGGTGACGGGCTGTGTATTATTTATAAACCTTGCAATTTTCCTGTTGCTTTTGGCCTTCCATCAATATACATAGTTGCACCTTTATTTTCATCATTTTCTTTCAGTTGTATATAATTTACGACCACTCCATATCTTCACATACTTTTGGTATATTGGACTTGTTGTACCCAATCATTGTAGTTGTAACATGGTTTGACATATTCCATCAATTCAATTCATCCTTGGTAACATACCTTTATGCCATCCATGGAAAATATCCCCAAACAATGTAATGATGATGGCACAATGTAGTATATCCTTTCATTGATAGGAAAAACAATGTTTATTTTAGGAAGATCCTTGGGTGCCCATTGTTTCACTAGATGTTTGTACCTTAAGGGAACCTCAATGTCATCTATTCTCTCATTATCATAAGAACATGACCTCCCTTTAGCGAGAAAAAATTCCATGTGTCTATGGAATTTTCTTCTAATATTTTCACCTCTAGTTGATCTTCGCCTGCTAGATGATGTAGCAGATGTTTGGTCAATTTCTTCTATCCTACCTGAACTTCCATCACTCGACGAAGATAGATATGACAAATACATGTTTGGTTGAACATCCTATAACACTCCATCAAATGAGAGAAATTGTTAGCGAGTGTCATAATGGATGTTGAGAAACATCTTGATGAAACCACAAGAACATTATATTAGTACAAGTGAGTTATAAGGAAGTTCTTTCCATTTAAAATATTCAAGTAATATTTAAATACTTGAGACCTTGAGAACCTATTCATCCTAATCAATGAACTCACTCGATAACTTGAGAACTCAACATAATCTGATTGCATCTAATCTTCCATTACAAAAAATTACCCACATACTTCGATATGTTGAAGAATGTAACTAGTTTCAGTCTTCATAATTGTCATTTGACTCATGTCATGATGTAATTCTTATGTATCTATCAAAAGAAGAAAGAAAATGATTTTTGTAAAGCATGGGTTTCATGCTCAAGTCACTTTGTCATTAGGTCAAGCATCCATTGAATGCTCCTAGGTTTTTTCATGAGTCAAGAGTCCATGTCATATTGTAAAAGGCCCTTTCAGGAATTTGTATTATGGAAAGAAAAATTATTTTGAAATTAGGAATGTCTAGAAGGCTTCCAAGGCAAAGTCAGCTAGCTAAGGAAAAGTCGGCCTAGAGAGGACTAAAGGAGCCTCTTGGAAAGGCCATATAAAGATGGATCTTCGACCTATTGAGAGACATATTGACATTTCTAAAGTTTGTAATTTGTCTTATAATGTTTACATGTGAAAATACCCTAGAGTTTCTAGGGTTTCCTCAAGTCCAAAATTGTAGGAGGTGTTTCGGATTGCCTTGGTGAGCATGAAAGGCTGGAAGAGGCATCATCTTGAAGAGATATTGTTTCCCTGCCTTAGAGATATTGTTTCAATGCACTTGGAGGACTGGAAAATCTCATATATATCATGAACCATAGTTCTCTTGCTGTCATCATGTATCAAATGAAACATTGTCCCAAAATGAGTGAGAAACTCAAAATGGAAACATATTTGGTGTTGCCCCTATGGCTTAGTTGAATCAACATGTTCCTGCCTGTTGGGAAATGTAATTAGTTTCAGTGTTTGTAATTGTCATTTGTCTCATGTAATGATGTAATTACAAGTTTAGGTCCATCTAACACTGGATCTATCATGCGTCGAGAGGGATCAAATCCCTCGAGGTGAAAACCTCCTTTTTGGGGTGTAGAATTTGAGGAAAGGTTTGCACCTCAAGGGATTTGATCCCTCTCAGCGCATGATAGATCCAGTGTTAGATGGATCTAAGCTAGTTCCATTTGAGCACAACAATGTCAGATTTCTAGATTATCATTATTATGCATATGTTTGGGATTAACTTCAAAATTCATATTATGTTTTCTTTACTTGGCATGACCATATCATTCTCTTCAATAATTTAATCTGTGTTGCTTGCCTTGAATGGTTTGTACATCTTTTTTCGGATGCTTTG
Source organism: Pinus tabuliformis (assembly GCA_031772625.1). Taxonomy (NCBI): domain Eukaryota; kingdom Viridiplantae; phylum Streptophyta; class Pinopsida; order Pinales; family Pinaceae; genus Pinus; species Pinus tabuliformis. Next base: position 477,087,040 of record CM062805.1, on the reverse strand, counting down.
AGTGGTTTGTGTGTTTATGTGTTTGGATTTGGATGATAATGTTTTTGAATGTTACAATTATTGTGTTATATTTTTATATGTGTACGTAATTGTCTCTTAGTAATTAGTTGGCGATGAAGAAGGGAGACAATATTGTCAATAATTTGGAGGAGGATTGATATTGCACATCTATTTCATTTAATTTTAGGTATCACAATTTCTGACAAATAATTAATTATCAATAGTGTCCCTTTAGGTATTACTAAATATATCTTGAAGAGTAGTTTTAATAATTTATTGCATCAAGATTACTCTTGAAATGTTTTTTTCTTTGCTAATGTTTGAAATAATTTATTTCCTTCAAGAATATTGTGATGATTTTTTATCTATAGTCTATTCAACAAAGTCAAGAAATAATGTTTTTTTTTTTAATGAGTGGCTAGAATTATAAAATATTTTCATTATTTGTTTCTCCAAACAATTATCACATCTCCTTCAAGAATATTTTAATTTGTTTTGAATGTTTATAAATATATATTTTCCTCTTATAAATATTATGAATACATTATTATATGCAATTATCTATTACTAATTTTGAATATATGTAATTTTGAATATATGTAATTGTCTATTATTAATTAGTTGGTGATGTAGAAGGGAGACAATCTTATGAAGGATTAATTTGCACTTTGCAGGAGGATTGATTATGCACATCTATTTCATTTTAATTCTCAATATCACAACTTTTGATAGCTAATTAATTCTTAATACTGTACTTTTAGGTATTACTATATATCTTGAAAATATTTTTTCTTAATAATCTACAACGTCAAGATTAAGAACATCTAATGCATCTAATGCAAACAATCAAATAAGACTAGAAAACAACATCTACATTGAAATCAATGCTTATAATGCAAGTAATCAAATAAAATTCGAAATCAACATATATAATAAAATCAATGAATCCAGTGAAAGCAATCAAATAGGATTAGAAATCCAAATCTACAATGAAATAAATGCATCTAGTGCAAGCAATAAAAAAGGATTAGAAATCAACATCTACACTAAAATTAATTCATCTAGAGCAAACAATCAAATAGGATTAGAAATCAACATCTACACTAAAATCAATACATCTAGTGGAAGCAATTGAATAGAATTCTAAGAAAATATCATCTACACTAAAATCAATGCATTTAGTGCAAGAAATATTCCTCCCTCTCTCTCCCCTCCATCTAATCTTGAAAAATATTTTTAATAATTTACAGTCTCAAGATTAACAACATCCAATCCATCTAACCCAAGCTATAACATAGGATTAGAAAACAACAACTACACTAAAATTAATGCATCTAATGCAAGCAATCAAATACAATTAGAAACCAACATCTACACTGAAATCAATGCATATAGTGCAAGCAATCAATTATAATTAGAAATCAAAATCTACACTGAAATCAATGCATCTAGTGCAAGCAATCAAATAGGATTAGAAATCACCATCTACACTGAAATCAATGTATCTAGAGCAAGCAATCAAATAGGATTAGAAAGAATCTACACTGAAATCAATACATCTAGTGCAAAGAATCAAATATAATTAGAAATCAACATCTACACTAAAATCAATGCATCTAGTGCAAGCAATCAAATAGGATTATAAATCATCATCTACACTGAAATCAATGCATCTTGTGCAAGAAATCTTATTCCCTCTCTCCCCTCTCCATCTATATCTATATCTCCCTTCATATATCCTTCTTTGTCTCTCTATCTCACCCCCCAAACACACTTTCTATCTCTCCATATATATATATATATATATATATATATATATATATATATATATATATATATATATATATATATATATATCTATCTATCTATCTATCTATCTATCTCTCCCTCTCTCTCTTCTTCCCTGTCTTCACCTCCCATCTATATCTCTATCTCCCTTTACCTCTCCTTTGTCTCTCTATATCACCCCCAATGTATACACACTCTTTCTGTTGGAAATAATACTGAGAGGGGGGGGGGGGGGGGGGTGAATCAGTATTATTAAATCAATTAAACTTTTTCATTTCCATACTTAGGTACATATACGCTACAATTAAGGGAACCCGCGTGTATACGCAACTATGTCTAATGCAACTAGCGTATATCCAGAATACTTATGATTCAGATAATCCATTAAATGTTGATCTTTAGTTAGTGCATCAGAACTTCATTAACCATATGTACAGTAAGCAGGTGCAGTAAAACAGAACAGATCATCACACATAAGAAGCACACATGAACACCATGATATAATGTGGAAACCCAATGTGGGTGAAAACCACCTGCTGCAAGTTGTCTCTATCTTCTTTTAATAAGAAACTTCATTTTACAATAGTTCTGTACTGGTGCAGTCTTATACCAGTACGCAGGCTTCTACCTGCAGAGGGCTACAACCCTCTTTCGTTTTCCAGACTCTCCCGGATGGGAGCTACAACCCCCTTAGCTCTTGTACTAGCTGATCCATTTACTAGTACGTAGGTGCCTGCCTACTGAATGCTCCAATCTTCACTTGTTCTCTAGCTGCTACTGGAAGGGAGCTACCACCCTCTTTGCTCTTGTACTAGCTGATGTACTAGTACGTAGGTGCCGGCCTACAATCTCCTTTCATCCTCTAGGGACCACATTTCATACATTTTCAGACTGGATACTCCTGAAGCACAACATTATAATATGAAGGCCACGTTTCATCAAATTTTCATACTGGACCCATAAATATCATTGAAGCACAAAATAATCAATACTAGCATCATCAATTTTTGAATCATTGAAACACTGAAACCCTGTCAACAACACAGTCACCAGAACACAGAGCAGAACACTGAACTCTGCAACAATATTCAGAACCAACTGTATCATGCATCAGAGTGCATACGCTACTTGGAAGTGCTGAACCAGCGTGTATACGCAACTTCACCAAGGTGAACCAGCGTATATGTCATCAATTACTTACTTATAACTTGATGCACTTCCTGACTTCAGACATATCCAGATTATTACATATACAAGGATAATATGTGTGTTAGCACCCAGATCTAGTCCATCAAATCACATAAATATGAGTCATTATGATCCTGATCCAATATTAGTTCTCATCCATCAATACTGAAGCTAAACACAATCAACCAAACAAGATATGCAGAATACTGACACCTTTAAACTGTCATCAGAACTCATCAACAACCAGAACCACCTGTAACTTCAAACATCATAGCTCAAATGGTATACGCTACTACAATGAACCAAACCCGCGTACATACGCGCTTACACCAAAGCCAACCCGCGTACAGATCTATAAATATTCAATCATGACTTGCAGCGATTTCAAACTTAAGTTATACCCAGTTCAGATCATTACATGCATCAATATACAGATCTAGAATAAACATAATCAATCATATAGAGATAGTTCATTTCAAACCATTTGATCTCGATCTATCCTTAGTTCTTGTTCTCCATCAACCGGTGAGATCCCTCCTTAGCTCAGATCAAGCAATGCATCATCAACCTATAACCTGTATACTGGATCTCATGCTTCATCAGATATTCAAGACTTTCTCATTACTCTTGCCTAATGATCTTCTTCTCCTTTTATAGTCTTAGGCCTTTCTCAATACCATGGTCCAAAACCATAATAAAACAATACCATGGACCTAATACTTGGGATCAACACTTCTGACGAGATGCTATGGTCCAAAACCATAGGTTCAAATACCAAGGACTAACTACCATGGACCAAAACCCAATGTACGCGCCTTCTCTTGCATGAAAGTGTGTGTATACACATACACGTCTTTTCAACGACTAACCCGCGTGTATACACGGCTTGGTCACGATGAACCTGCGTATATATATTTTCTCTTCATTCTTGTAGCCTGATCATCAAATCCTTGCTGCTGACCTGCTGCACTATGATCTGTCATCTGTGTGATTTGCCATCAAGGACAACACTTGTCTCATAATGCCAACAATCTCCCCCTATGGACTTGATGGCAAAGCTAACTTGTCACACTTAGAACTATCATCTGATTCCTTTGAGCTGTCTTGCATCCCATGCATTCAGTCACATCTGATATCTCTTCTGAAGATTCATCTAGTTATAACTAAGTGAGATGTTCTTCTATGAGTGGGTTGCCATCAAGTACAACACATGCATCATAATGCGAACAATCTCCCCCTTTGGACTTGATGGCAACAACACCAAATTAATCTCCCCCTTTGACATCAAGGGCAAAGGGCGGACCAAGATATTCTCTTTCTTTGGTAAACATTCCGCTGTCCATACTCCCCTTGAGTACCTGCTGAAATCTCTAAGTGAGCTCCCCCTTTGTATATGCCAAGGTGTACCAATATGACCATGCTCCCTCTGAGTACATGCTGAAGTTTCTACTCTGCTGAAGTGTGTCGTTCATGCTCCCCCTGACTGTAAGCAAGGTCTGCAAAAAGATGTTCTACAAGAAGAATATGACTCTATACATCATAAGTGACCTTCCTAGCACCAAAGACTCATACATACATCCATCTCCCAACCAAGTGGGGATATACCAAAGGTTTACACATGATAATAAGAGTATAACATCATTCATCCCAGGCATAGTGGGGAAACCAACATAGGCCGTTACATGACCTTGATACATGACTGAAATATTTCATCATCCTTCTTATGCATAGAGGGGTTACAAATTACATCATGTGACCAGAAGAGATTTCATCAAATGACTACAATAGATAGAGACACACTATTACATCATGAGTCTTGATATGACCTTTACATGAGACCAAACATCTAAATAAGACCATGATAGTCATTAGCAACTATCATACATAATGTATGATCTGCTCCATAAGCATCTTTCAACAACATCTAGACCACCAATCATGTTCTCCCTCTGTACCTGTTCCATCTGTGCCAGATGGTTTCTGTCAGGCCCATATCAGACTCTTCTCATTCTGAGTTTGGCCGACTGATTTTCTTCAAATTAACATAAACGCAACTGTATCCACAGAAACAGGCGTATATACGCGGATACTCCTTATGAAACTCGCGTACAACCATTTCCAGATCAACAACCTATAAATGTCCTATGACAGGGTATGTCTGCATATAGATATCAACTCATCATCATAAAATCATTCACATTATATCATATGTGTAAAACACCATAGCCATCTTATCAACAAGATCATCCATGTATCATCACTTGGGAATATCTGCATCAATAAACATATGTAAGTATCAACCTGTCAACATATAGGTAAGAACTCATCATCATCATGTCTCCAACAATGCAACTTTGAGTAATCATTCATGTATCCAGCGCTATGTATCTTGAGCTCAAGATCTTTTGTCAAGGCTTCTTTATATCATCAACTTCAACAATCCTCATCCACATGAGCACCAAGAACTATAGGAATCCTGCATCATGATCTTTATGCATATGACGACAGCAGCATATGAGAGACTCATCATCAAGTAATGAAGTTGTGTATTCAAGCTTTGTACTTCTCCTTATCCTTATGAAGATCACCATGTAAGCATCATATATGCACCATCTAAGAATCAATCCACAAATATGATCTGAACATCTACTATGTAACCCCAAGAATCATATGAGATTTTATCATGGACAACTCATAACCACATCATAGCAAGATATATCATTCAGCCATATAAGCATTATCACCAAGGACTATTAACCATAATGCTAACAATGCATTATTAAAGGCATATGCTCCCCCTCAACCTGTGCCATCTGTTTACTGTTAGATCTGATCATGCATAAATCAGCAATAAGCATCAAGACATCATCATCATCAAGTTAGGATCAAAACACTTCTAAACATCTTACAAGTATCAAGACATTTCCACACATCCTCAGCAGACTGTAACTATTAACCAATAGAGCGAATAATGCACTGAATCATATCAGATCCTTTTTCTGAGCCTGTCCCCACTGCTTTTCCTCAAACTGACATATACGCGACTGTACAGTGTCTAACTCGTGTATATACGTGACTTCCCTTTATGAAACTTGCGTATGAGATTTAGGACACTGAAGTTTTATACTTTCAGCTCCCCTTGAGTCTGTTATGTCTGTGCTATGTTGTGTCTGAGTATATTGTGCTGTGCCACATCTTTCTAACTGTAATTCCTTCTTCTTCCATATCTTCAAGCGTGATGATGTTTTCTCCTTTTGGTGTGGTGCCCGTACTTTGTTCCTGCATTCCTTTGCTCTATGTCCAAGCTTGTTACATGCATAGCATTTTACATGTTTCATATTCCTTCTGTAGCAATCAACAGCTTTGTGACCAAACATATTGCAAGAAAAACAATATCCCTGAAAGTACCTGGAATGTGATGATCTTTCTATGTGATGATCTTGAACTATTCTTTTTCTACATCTGGTTGCAACATGTCCAAGATTATAACATTCAACATTATTCATCGGAGGAGTAAAAGATCTTCTTTGAAGAATTTCTTTCCTTGATTGATGGTGGGATTGACCTCTCATCTCCTTGTTGAGCATTTCAGATTTTGCATTAGAGTTCCTTGTCTTACTTTGTGAACTAGATTCACCTTCAATAGATTCATGAAAACCAAGATCAACTTTGATAGCAGGAGACCTTTGATTACTAAGAATATCATCCAGGATCTTAGTACTATCTTGAAATCGTAAGAGCTTATCCTTTTCTTCTAATTTATCATTTAGAATATTTACCTCAACCTGATGTTGCTCTTCCTTTTCAAGATACTACTTCTTCATGTTTTCTTCAGCTTTTCTTCCTTCTTCCAACTGATGTCTTAATTCAAGAACTTTGTTTTCTTGTTTTTCAAGAGCTTGGAGTAGTTCTTTATTCTGCTTCTTTGATTCTTCAAGATCTTCCTTTACTGAGAGGATCATAGCTTCAAGCCTTTCATAGTAACTGGATCTTTCTCTGAGTTTCTTGATTGTTGTGCTCCTTTTATTGACTTCATTTCTTAATGATGTCACTTCATCCTGCAACTTTTGACATTGAACTACCTTGTCCTTGAATACCTTCCTTACCTTGTTTTCTTCCTCTAGTTGAGCTTTTAGTTTGGTAGTTTCTTCTTTGAAGGCACATTCCCTTTTGTTCAATAGATCTTGTTGATCTCTAATTTTGTCTGTAAGCCTTTTAAATTCTGCCTCTATTTGATATCTTTCTTGCTCACCCATAAGAGCATTTTCAGTTGTTTCATTATCACTTTCATCATCTTCAAATGGATAGATAACTGGATCACCAGAGGATAACAAATTCATACCTGATAGATCTTGTTCATCTTCATTCTAAAGTGATTATGAATCTGAAGTGCTTCTTCCACATAATCCCCAATCGATGCTCCCACTGTCATAGTTCTTCTGAGATGTCTTCTTCTTCTTAGGTGCTTTCTTCTTAAGCTTCTTTCCCATTGTTCCACGGATCTCCTTCAAGTGATCAAGCTTCTACCAAAGGACCTGCTCTGATACCAATTGTTGGAAATAATACTGAGGGGGGGGGGGGTGAATCAATATTATCAAATCAATTAAACTTTTTCATTTCCATACTTAGGTACATATACGCTACTTCAATTAAGGGAACCCGTGTGTATACACAACTGTGTCTAATGCAACTAGCGTATATCCATAATACTTATGATTCAGATAATCCATTAAATGTTGATCTTTAGTTAGTGCATCAGAACTTCATTAACCATATGTACAGTAAGCAGGTGCAGTAAAACAAAACAGATCATCACACACAAGAAGCACACATGAACACCATGATATAAGGTGGAAACCCAATGTGGGTGAAAACCACCTGCTGCAAGTTGTCTCTATCTTCTTTTAATAAGAACCTTCATTTTACAATAGTTCTGTACTGGTGCAGTCTTATACTAGTACGCAGGCTTCTACCCGCAGAGGGCTACAACCCTCTTTCATTTTCCAGACTCTCCCGGATGGGAGCTACAACCCCTTAGCTCTTGTACTAGCTGATCCATTTACTAGTACGTAGGTGCCTGCCTACTGAATGCTCCAATCTTCACTTGTTCTCTAGCTGCTACTGGAAGGGAGCTACCACCCCCTTTTCTCTTGTACTAGCTGATGTACTAGTACATAGGCGCCGGCCTACAATCTCCTTTCATCCTCCAGGGACCACATTTCATACATTTTCAGACTGGATACTCCTGAAGCACAACACTATAATCTGAAGGCCATGTTTCATCAAATTTTCATACTGGACCCATAAATATCATTGAAGCACAAAACAATCAATACTAGCATCATCAATTTCTGAATCATTGAAACACTGAAACCCTGTCAACAACACAGTCACCAGAACACAGAGCAGAACATTGAACTCTAACAATATTCAGAACCAACTGTATCATGCATCAGAGTGCATACGCTACTTGGAAGTGCTGAACCAGCGTGTATATGCAACTTCACCAAGGTGAACCAACGTATATGTCATCAATTACTTACTTATAACTTGATGCACTTCCTGACTTCAGACATATCCAGATTATTACATATACAAGGATAATATGTGTGTTAGCACCCAGATCTAGTCCATCAGATCACATAAATATGAGTCATTATGATCCTGATCCAATATTAGTTCTCATCCATCAATACTGAAGCTAAACACAATCAACCAAACAGGATATGCAGAATACTTTAAACTGTCATCAGAACTCATCAACAACCAGAACCACCTGTAACTTCAAACATCATAGCTCAAATGGTATACGCTACTACAATGAACCAAACCCACGTACATACACGCTTACACCAAAGCCAACCCACGTACAGATCTATAAATATTCAATCATGACTTGCAGCGATTTCAAACTTAAGTTATACCCAGTTCAGATCATTACATGCGTCAGTATACAGATCTAGAATAAACATAATCAATCATATAGAGATAGTTCATTTCAAACCATTTGATACCGATCTATCCTTAGATCTTGTTCTCCATTAACCGGTGAGATCCCTCCTTAGCTCAGATCAAGCAATGCATCATCAACCTATAACCTGTATACTGGATCTCATGCTTCATCAGATATTCAAGACTTTCTCATTACTCTTGCCTAATGATCTTCTTCTCCTTTTATAGTCTTAGGCCTTTCTCAATACCATGGTCCAAAACCATAATAAAACAATACCATGGACCCAATACTTGGGATCAACACTTCTGACGAGATACTATGGTCCAAAACCATAGGTTCAAATACCAACGACTAACTACCATGGACCAAAACCCAATGTATGCGCCTTCTCTTGCATGAAAGTGCGTGTATACGCATACGCGTATTTTCAATGACTAACCTGCGTGTATACACGGCTCGGTCACGATGAACCTGCGTATATATATTTTCTCTTCATTCTTGTAGTCTGATCATCAAATCCTTGCTACTGACCTGCTGCACTATGATCTGTCATCTGTGTGATTTGCCATCAAGGACAACACTTGTCTCATAATACCAACAATCTCCCCCTTTGGACTTGATGGAAAAGCTAACTTGTCACACTTAGAACTATCATCTGATTCCTTTGAGCTGTCCTGCATCCCATGCATTTAGTCACATATGATATCTCTTCTGAAGATTCATCTAGTTATAACTAAGTGAGATGTTCTTCTATGAGTGGGTTGCCATCAACTACAACACATGCATCATAATGCCAACACTTTCTCCATATCTATCTATCTCTCCCTCCCTCTTACTCTCCCTCTCCCTCTCTTCCCCTTCTATTTCTCTTCCCTCTTACTCTCCTCTCTCCCTCTCCCTCTCTGCCTTATCACTCCCTCTCTCTCTCTCTCTCTCTCTCACTTTTCTCTCTTTATGTCTTTCTTCTTACCTACCTCTCTCTCCCCCTCCAACTCCCTCTCTCTCCCTCCCTCTCTCCTCTTTGTCATGTCCTCTCTCTCTTCCTTCCTCTTTGTCCCTTTCTCTCCCACCTCACTCTATCCCCCCCCTCTCTCTCTCTTCGTCCTCCAACTCTGTCACTATCTCCCTCCCTCTCTCCTCTCTCCTTATCTCCCCCCTTCCTTCAATCTCTCATTCTTTGTCTCTTTATCTCACCCCAAAACATACACACTCTCTCTCTCCATCTCTCAGTTTTCACTCCCTCTCTCTCTCTCTCTCCACTTTTCTCTCTCTATGTCTTTCTTCTTCACCCCGTCTCTACCCCTCCAACTCTATTTCTCTGTCCCTCCCTCTCTCCTCTTCTCTCTCAAGTCCTCTCTCTGGTCCTTCCCCTTTCTCCCTTTCTCTCCTACCTCCCTCTCTTCCCCCCCATCTCTCTCTCTCTCTCTCTGCCCTCTAACCTTCTCTCTCTCTCTCTCTCTCTCTCTCTATAACCTTGTCACTATCTATCTCTCCCCCCCCCTCTCTCCCTCTCTATCTTCCCTCCAACCTTGTCACTATCTCTCCCCCCTTCATCTTTGTGTCTCCCCCTATCTCTCTCTTACCCTTCTCTCCCTCTCTCACTCCTCTCTTTCTCTCTCTCTTCATTCCTCCTCTTCCCTCTCCTTCATTGTATCTCCTCCTCTCCCACTCCCCCTATCTCTCCACCTCCATCACTCTATGTCTTTGTTCTTCCCTCCATATATATCTAAAGTTAATATATATCATGATATATTAATATATATTATAATATAACAAATTGAATATTATATTAAATTTAATATTGCATTAATCCAAAGCTATTAAATTTAATAATATTAATATTATAAAATATTAGTATTAATATTATAATATATTAATATTAATATTAATATTAAATTAAATATAATATTAATATTAATATTATAATATCAATATTATATTTAATGATGTTTTTTACATGGCATGATAACTAAATTTATAATAAAACTACATCAAACTAATTTTTTCAAATATTACAACTTTGATGTGGAAATATTTATGTCTTTAAAGATTTTAATATATCCCTAGAATATGACTTTTCCTTTTAAAGATTTATTTTATGAATGTTTAGTTAAAAGAAATACTAAAAGATTTTGGAGCAAGATTTCCAATTCTTTGTGTTGAATGAACCCTTTTTGTCCTTTGATTTAAGAAATGACATTGGATATAGTAAAGAGTAAAAATGTTTACAAAATTATTTAATTTGGAATTTTAACGTGATATTTTTTTTGGTTAAAGGTAAATTTATGATCCATTCAAATTCACTTATATGATAAAGGAACTATTAAAAGCATGATATAATTTACTATCCATTCAAATACATAGTTATATTTTAATAATTAATCTTAGTCCATTAATAAAATTAAAAAGTTATATATAATTTAAGATTGGCCAACATGAGCAAAAAATATTTTTAATATTTTTTAAGGACGTGACATACTTACACATTGGTGTCATACTGGGATATAGAATGCGCCTCTCGACGCAATTATATATTGATCAAAAGAAGAAAGAAAATTGTAAAAAGAAAATTTTATAAAGCATGGGTTTCATGCTTGAGTCTTTCGTTAATATCTCAGGCATCCATTTCATGCCTATAGGATTGTCTTGAGTCAAAATGTCATTGTCATTATGTAAAGGCCCATTTGGGCACTTGTATCAAAGAAAGAAAATCATTTTGTATTTTGAAAAAAGGTTTATAGTGCTCTGAAGAATAGGTTAGCTAGCTAGCTGAAGTTAGCCTCCCATTGGGCTTAAAGAGCCCTTGGAAGACTGTATAAAGTAGAAATTCAACCTCCTTTGAGAGACATCACACATGCACTTCATTTCAGAGCAATTCTATAGATAAGAAGTAACGTGAAGTACAAAAGAAGGAGAGATGAGTTTAGTTGAGGAGCAATTTGCTCTAGAAGACATTGAAGGTCTGTAACATGCGAAGTTCTTATTTAATGTTGTAACTAGTATTGGTCTTCATAATTGTATTTCGCTCATGACATGATGTATCTCTTATGTACTTATCAAAAGAAAAAGAAAATTATTGTAAAAGAAAATTTATTTACTAAAGCATGGGTTTCATGCTCAAAGTTTTTGGTTCCTAGGTCTAAGCACCCATTGAGTGCTCTAGGGTTTTTGTCTTGAGTCAAATTTTATGTCATGATGTAATAGACCTGATTAGGATCTTGTATCAAGAAATAATATATTATTTTGATGTTTAGAAAATTCTAGAAAGATCCCATGACCAATTCCACCATCCATGATAAAGTCGACCTAGAGAGGCCCACTCTAGCCCTTATGAAGACTATAAATAAGAGGACTTTGACCTCCTCTAGTGACACACATCTTGGAATTTGATTTGCGATAGAAAATTAGTGTGAGGAGGCTAGAAGAAAATAAATAACCCTAGCAAAGAAAAGAAGAATCTCAACAAAAGAAAGAAGTATGATCTCCTACTATTATTGGCCCACTCGTGCGAGTTTCTATGATTCTTGGGTTACTGTAGGTTCGACTTTTTGGAAGCCGAAGTTGCATACCTGATTGATGAATCCGAAATTTAGAGAAGTTACATTCTTGGTATGGTCAACCTTGTTGACTCAACAATGTAAACTTTGAAATGGGAACTATAAAATCAAAACGGGAACTCTGGCCAAAAAACCCCGAAAAAACATCAAAAATAGTGCTAAAAACAAAAAGTGTGTATACTGGAACGATGGTTTTTTTAGGGTCAATTTTGAACATGTTTTAAAAATGGCAGTGAAAACGATTTTTCATGCAAAATTTGTGCAAAAAACACCTTGAAAGCGAAAAGTGTTGATACTGAAACGATGGTTTTTTTTTTAGGGTCAATTTTCAACATTTTTAAAAAATGCCAGTAAAATCGAATTTTTATGTGCAAAAAAACAACTGTTTTTGAGGAAAAAAACACACTAATGTTTTTGGTAGAATAACATTTTTCTTTCCTAAGTATAAATTCAACATGTTTTAGTAATGACGATAAAGATAAAATAATGGGATCTGAAACACATTAAAATTCTATTAGTTTTCATCCATGTTGTTAAACATATAATAACATCACACTAAAGATCGCTAAAATTCTAATTGTTTTCAACCATAACATTAAAGATACAAAAAAATTTGGAAAAATTTCAACCATAAAATTAAAAAACCATGACATTATGAACAAATTACATGACTAAATTAATCAAAATGTCATTATTTGTAGATTGAATGAAACATACATTATATCTCTAATTTATTGTTGCATTGTAGATATTCTAAACAATAAAAATCATCATAATTAAAACATATAATCCAACAACATAAAAATGACTCATAACTTCTGATTTAACACCATATGGAAATCAAATTTTTTATTTCAAGATATGATGCAAACATCATTTATATAAACTGTCTTAGACAATTATTCAAAATCACTCATATTTTCTTGCACACCATCAGAATTCACATCTTCAAATGAATGACTGGATGCAGACGAAGATGTCCCATATTCTTCTCTTTCATCAACTAGTGCCCCATCTAAGTCCACATGCATGCCCACCGTTTTAGGTTTCAAAATTCTTATAGATCTACGACTGGTTTCAACAGACTCCGATCTCAACATTGTTCTTTCTGGTAACAACCTTTTCAGAATCTCTATCATCTTGAAGCGAAGAGTTCCTCTCTTTTTTAAATTGAAGTCATAAACAAGTATGCCAACATCTTCCAATTTTAAGACGTCTGTGCGGCGACGATTTATATTTGTACCCTTTCTTTTTCTCTTTCTGCCAATTTTTTTGATCAACTACCATCTCTGGCTTATACACACCATTTAATGGGTGTGTATTTGTGGCATACCAATGTACTTGAACACTTGTAACATCTTCATTTTATGTAAATACCTTTATAACCTTAGCAACCTAGAATGGATAGCCATTGGGATCTCCATCTGCTAGCACTGTGATCATGCAACCCTCCTTAATATCCTGTACTGAACCCCTGTAAAGGTCTTCCATGGCTTCACGTTGTGCACAAGATCTTCTGGAACCAATATACATCTCTCTTTCCTCTGCCTGTGAAGAATTAATAATACCTTGAGATTGTTGCTGTTCAACAATGTTTCTTTCCTCATGTTCATTTGACACATTTTGTGGCCAAATAAATGGATTTTTCAAAGGTATATCTTCATTTGTTGTTCTTGAAATGATATCACTTTGATTATTGAAAAATGACTCCCACCAAACTGAATCAACAATGTCAAAGTGCTCATATGTATATCTAATACATTTTTTTAATTTCTTCTAGGCAATCATAATAATTTATATCTCTATTGTGTTTGCGTGCATTATGAACTTCACCAATTGATTGTAATAACAATATTTTTGATGCAAATATTGGATGATCTGGAATGAACTTCAAAAATTCCAAACCTGATGACGGTGCCCATTCTACAATAGTTGAATACTTCTTGCCCCATATTAGTGTTTTCCCATCAATTTCTTGATATGAAATTGATGTTGGAAGCTAATGTCATTAAGTTCAATGCATTTCTCCTCACCATGCGATCCCATAATAAACCTTCGCATGTCAACAGTTTCGTCCAACACATCAAAAGTAGGCTCTGACATGTATGATTTCTTAATACATTCAATTAATGATGGCAAGCTCCCAACTTCCTTCCTCCTCAATGTGACTGAAAAATGACTGAACATCTGATCAATATGGCCATGAGTGTGCCCAACAAGAAGGAAACCAACCTTTACCTTCTGAAAAATTCTCAATTCAACAAGCACGTTTAGATATCCAAAAACAACCTGATTTTTGTTTTCATGGCAAGTGTTGTCCAATTGTAGATACAAAACTTCAGGAAGATTACTAGACCAATGAGAAAGCACATGATGAATTATGGTTATTGTCAGATTTGCATCATTATGAATATTTGGAGCTGTGAAGTACACCCTTGGCAACATTTTCCCATTGAAGACCATACAACCAACCAAGTGATACTGAATAAAATTTTCCTCCTGTAAATTTTTGGGTGTGTGAACAAAATGTGGTAAAAGTGTTTTCTTTTGGTCCATACCATCAACTATCAAACCCAAATATTTATTCAGATTATCATAACACTTCTTTCAATGCTTGTACAAATTTTTCCTTTCACTTGTTTGTTGTTCGTGATGCTCCTGAAGTTCTTTAACAATGGAATCTACACAACATAAAAGAAAGTCATTAAGAAATACGTTTTCATAGTTGATGACTATACAATTTTAAAACTTAAAGTTATGAATGCTTACCTATTTTTGACCCTTCACATTTATCCCTTTTTGATTTAAGAGAAGCACATGCACTGCAAATCCCCATCCTTGTCTTCTTAGGAATACGAACATTGTTGAATTCTTTCTTCCATACCTTCACAAAATATTGATATGTAATAAACTGACCATGTCCCTCAGAACCTTCTGCATATTCTTTGTACAAGTTGTAGATTTCTCGTCTTGAAAAATTATATGGAATATGTATTGTCTCTCTATTTGGCATACACTATCCATGCTTTGAAAATAAATCTTTCATCCATGACATTGCAGTATTTGATAATGGCCCAAACTGTCGTTTATGACATACTTTTGAATAAAATGTGGGATCCTTTTCCAAATTTTCTTGGATTTTTGAGAGACAAAAATTACCCATCGAATGAAACATTTTGAAAGCCTTTCTACAGATAAATAAAGACCCAATATGATAATCATAACCTGACAATGTAGATTGCATGCACCCAACTAAATATGATTTTTTCATGCTTTTATTTATTGACAAATATCTCTTCCTTTTCGCTAATGCAAATTTGAAATCCACATGTTTCAAACAATCTTTTTGACAACATTCACTTGAAATGAGAGTGCTGATAGAACTTCTTCTCGTTAGATATTCTGCTCTACCCCTTGTATAACTAGAACATCTTGGATTGATACGAAAAGGTCTGCTCCTACTCCTCAATACAATATTTCTTGGCAACATCTCCATCATTGGATCATCATTTGTATAAGCATTTTCATCATCATTTTGAGGAATGTTATCCTCACTATGATCAAATTTGCTTTTGAAATACTGACTTGGAGGATATTCTTCATCTTCTCCTTCTTCAGTTCTACTATCATAGTCCTTAGAATTAGGACTAAATGGAAAATTTGACTCGATGTTTATTGGATATTCTTCCTCATGTGCATTGTTAGTGCTACTCTCATAGTCCATAGAATTAGGACTATGTCGAAAATGTGACTGTTTACTTACTGAAAATTCTACATCCTGTCCTTTGTCACTGCTACTCTTATAGTCCTTAGGATTAGGACTAAGTGATTCATCCTGTCCTTCATCACTACTACTCTTAGAGTCCTTAGGATTAGGAATAAGTAGAAACTGCGACTCTTTATTTATTTGAAAATCTTCATCATGTTCTTCATCACTGTTTCTCTCATAGTCCATAGGATTAGGACAAAATGGACGCCGTGACACTCTATTCATTTGAAATTATTCATCATGTTCTTCATCACTGCTGCTTTCATAGTCCATTATATTAGGACTAAGTGGACACCGTGACACTCTATTCATTTGAAATTCTACATCATACTCTTCATCACTGCTGCTCTCATATTCCATAGGATTAGGACTAAGTGGACACCGTGACACTTCATTCTTTTGAAATTCTTCATCATGTTCTTCATCACTGCTGCTTTCATAGTCCAGAGGATTAAGACTAAGTGGACACTGTGACAATCTATTCAGTTGAAATTATTCATCATGCTCTTCATCACTACTGCTCTCATAGTCCATAGGATTAGGACCAAGTGGACACCGTGACACTCCATTCTTTTGAAATTCTTCATCATGCTCTTCATCACTACTGCTCTCATATTCCATAGGATTAAGACTAAGTGGACACTGTGACACTCCATTCTTTTGAAATTCACCATCATCCTCTTCATCACTGTTGCTCTCATAGTCCATAGGATTAGGACTAAGTGGACACCGTGACACTCCATTCTTTTTAAATTCTTCATCATGCTATTCATCACTGTTGCTCTCATAATCCATATGACTAGGACTAAGTGGAAACCATGACTCTTTATTTATTTGAAATTTTTCATTCAATCTTTCATCAGTGCTGCTGTCATAGTCCTTAGGATTAGGACTAAGTGGAATAATTGACTCTCTATTCATAGTGAAAGAATTTCCGTTATATTCATCAATATGAATAGAGTTGTTACGCGAAGAAGATGTTGATGCTTCACAAAGAGAAACTTCACTATCAGAAGAATCCATGCCTTTCAAATAGAAGAGGATGAATGATACAAATGTAGACTCTCCTACTGATAATATATAGCTTAAAAAATGAAAATTTCCCTCCAAAAATTTCGTTTCATGTATTTCCCTCCATTATTTTCTTCTACAATTTATTGAAAAATTTTAACTAATTTTTTTTTATGAAATAAATATTTAAAATTAAAAATGGAAACTAAATCTTTTACCTAAATTAATTTATTACTTAAACTATATAATATTTACTAAACAATTGAATGTTTTTTTTTTTTTTTTTTTAAATTTTTATTATACCTTCTAAAACAAATTAATCGCACATTCACCGTGCTGTAAAACAATTCCGCAATGTTCTCTTTATCATAGTTTCCTATATCTCCATAACAAAATTTACATGTTAAAATTTATAAAAACAAATTAATCCTACATTGACCGTATGGTAAAAAAATTCCGTAATTTCCCCTATATAATAAATTTCATTATCACTATTCCTCACATCACATCAAGGTTTTCTGAGGTTCGTTAAAAGACTTAAAGCGAATTTGTGGAGTAGCTACATTGCTATCAACAACATATTCAACAGAGGATTATCGCATTTGACAGGTTAGTTAATTTTTCTGATGTGCAAATTTTAAAATTAATTAAGTTTAATGAAATTTAATTTTCTTTTAGAAATTAAAAATTTTGTGGGACAAATTTACCCACTATGTCCGCAGTGGGCATAGTGGGCTCGATCATGCTCCCGGTAACCCAACAAGCCCATGAGTGAGGGGCGGGGGGGCTGGCTACCCAACACCTTGCCCCAACCTGACGGCCCAACGATCGGCCGGGGGTGGCGGGCCGTTGGGCCGCCAGGGTGGGGCGAGGGGCTGGGCGCCATCACCCCCACCCTACCCCGACAGGTCGTTGGGCTGCCAGGGTGGGGCAGAGGGCTGACAGCCAGCCTCCACCCCACCTCAAAGGCCCTGTTATAGACATATTTGGGCACATCAACCCCAACTTACATGTCGATGATATTAGGGTCCATCAACCCCAACTTACATGTCGATGATATTAGGGTCCATCAACCCCTAAAATAGTTGTTTTATGCCCTAAAGGAACCTAGTCATTTGAATGCCCAAAAGTTCCATCTCAAAAATCATCCAGAAAGTGCCTAAAATGAATCATTGCTGAAAGCCCTATGTTAGGGTGCTATGCATAGTAGGTACTGCACTGTCAAAGTGCTATGCATCGTAGTTTGGCCCTCTAGAAGGTGTGATGGGCGAGGTAGGACAAAATTCCGGGAGAGTTTGAGAGTTGGTTGCTCATGGAAACTTCTAGAAACTTCTCCTGTGCCACCTGCCCTTTGAGTTCGCCCAAGGATGACTAAAGGAATTAGGAAACCACCTCCAATTCCCCTCTTTCATGGAACCAATTCCTAAAAATAGAAAGGCATTCATCATCCCCATTGATGACTCAACCTCCTGCAATCATCTATAAAAGGATCTCTCATCCAAGAGATCAGAAGGCTAAATTATTCTGAGTTGTAAGGAAGTGCTACTAGTTTCAATATTGAGGTGAGAGCATTGTGTTATTGTTGGTATGTTCTTGCTGATTCATGAGGTGAAGAAGGCTTGAAGCTGGGAGGATGGCGCTGGATCAAACTTCTTATGGGTTGTAATTCTCCTTGTTATCAATAAAGTTCTTCAAGATTTTTCCCAATTGATTGTGTTAACTGTAAATGCATTCATTTGTTTATCATATTTCTGATTCTATGATGTTTATGCTATGATAGATCATTATGCTTTGACAGGTCTTTGTTTTTGTAGCTGTGTAGGTACTCTCCAAGCGTGTTAAGTACGGGGAGGAGTTACGGGATTAGCCAAAGGAGAGGGAGATCAAGTGAGGATTCAAGTGAAAGTTACAGGTTGGTATTTCATAATCTCTTTCTTATCTATCACTTATAGGAAAGATAGTGAATTTCTTTGACTGTTGTTTCTAGGTTAGCTACCAAACCTAGAGGGCTAGCATTTCTTAGAAATACTAGTTTTCCCAGAAACAAATTGGCGACTCCACTGGGGAGTGATGATTGTTTTTTGCTGTTCTATGCTCTATGATGAAATGTATAAACTATAGATAGAGTTTGAAGCTAGCCAGGAAGCCTTCGAACCACTTTTTTCTACACTTGTGTAGTAGATAAATGCTACTTCAGTCAATCTCTGGTTTAGTTTATATTTTGAGAATTTGACTTGCAAAAGCATCAAAATGCCCTTGTTGGTAGCTTAGTAGCCTCTTAGGACATTCCATTACACTTTACTTGTTATTGTTCATTAAAATCAAGCTTAATCCATTGAAAACTGCATCAAATTTGAGCCAAAAACACTTTCAGAATCGCTCCCTGTGACCATCGCACTGTCCTGAACTGTAACCTGCTATGCATCTCAGTTCCCGAATGGGCAAAGTGCTATGCATCGCACTGTCTATCACTACAACCTGTGATGGATGACTGAAACTCAATTTTCCCATCTAGGAGTTGAGGTTTTTGACTAGTTTTCATTCCTGTTTGGTTGCTTGCTAAATTTGAACAATATCTCATCACTGAAGCCAACTTACATCACTTAGATCAGCCTCTATTTAGATTAAGATTGGTGAATTTTTTTGTGTATTTGTTTTCCATTTACAATCCATTTTCAAAAAGTAGTGTTAATCGATTTGTCGTTTCGATAGGAAAAGTGTCATAAAATATTCAATTTTTGTTGAAAAAGTGAAGTGTCGCAAAATCCTCCTTCATAGCCTATCGATTAAACTATTTTGGTGCATTTGATTTAATTTGATTTCTTTCAAAGTGTCGAAAATATATTTCTTCAAACTTGAAAGTGTCGTTTGAGTCTTCCTTTCTCCCCTTGAAGAAAAATTATCGAAATTTGTCATTTTGTGTGAAACATTTTGAGTCATTGCTGCATTTAGTTTTCGTTCTTGAACCATTCACATTAAGGAGAGCTGAAAACAAATACATGCATTTGCATTTTAGCATTTTGGTTTGTGTGCTCAAAAGAATGACTTAGGGAAATTGCATTAGTGTGTGCTCTTTGGTGTTTGCTTAAAAGCGCTTCTATGCTCTATCCCTTGTAGTTAGGAATTTCATTGTTCAAATAAACGAAAAGATTGCTTATCATTGTAGATGCATCTTTAGGAATTTCAGATCACATTTCGCAGTGAACCATCAAAGACAAACTTTTAAATAAGATCAAATTAAAATGAACCTCAATGAACTTAACAACGCTTTGGAATCTATCGCAACACATTTAGAGGTCTAGGCTAGAGATGTGTTCTGGCGTCATTAAACCTAGTGGCTATCGTTTTCATTGAAGGTTGGGTGATTCCTCCTCTTTGATACGACAAGTGCTAGCACGAACTTGTGCTCCCTGTACCGTCGCGTATATAGTGGGAGACCCCAATAGGCTTAAATCCTTTATCCATAGGAAACCGAGTCTGCTGCCTTATCGATTGCGATGCACTAAACACAACATTCAGGAAGATTGACTGCTGTACGTAAAGTCCTTGATAATTTCTCTTTAATTTACCCCAAGGTGTATATTGTAGTTTTGTGATTGGTTTGGTAAACCTCTTTGTCTAGATTCTCCAGAGTAGTCACTTTCGTTCCTTTTCGACTCTTTAAAAGAAAAGGTCCATCTAAGCACTTGTCCTTTCAGGCTCATTAAAAATCGAAGGTGACTAGAGTCATCTTTAGCTTTTTCTCGACTCTTTAAAACTGAAAAAGCAAAGTTGTGTCCAAAGTGTTGTTAAAATAAATTGACCACGAAATAACATCAATTTCCCTTAGTTGATTTTTAAGTTGATCAAGTAATCTGCAATCGTGGAATAAAGTCAATCCAAACCCTATCGTTCGCAGAGATTAGTGAGTCAACCGTCTTTGCCTCCAGAAGCGAAACCAATTCGGACAAAGCGGTCTCGTTTAACTGAGTCTAGTTCATCTGGGTTATTTGGAACATTCGTTTCAACATCTTCAGAGACTCTAGTTACTCCAATTATTTATGGTACATCCACCTTTAAAGAGGAAGTTTCGAAGTTACCTGAGGACACTAGTACTGATCCTAGTGTAGTAGTAAACAAGGTCGTCCAACAACAAATTGATCCTCAATTTGAAATTGTTCAACCAAGAGATACTTCTGAACCTGAAACAACTCCATCTAGAGTTGGTCCGGAACCCATTCCAGTTCAAACCAAGGTTACATTTGAACCAGGAGTTGTTCAAGAACCTCCCTTTGAGACTGTAGTTCAATTACTTGAACATCTAGACTTTGAATTTCAGTATCCAGAAGTTGTTACCCCTCCAGCATCTGTCACTGTAGAAACTACACCTTCTTCTGCACCAGAAATATTTTACAGACCTGACGGTCAACCTCTTCCACCTGGTTTGATTGCTATAGAGGAGATAGTAGAGGATCCCCCATCTGACACCTCGTTTCATTTTGGAACTGGGATTAATTTTTATCTTGCTACTCCTGATTACTTTCCTTCATTTAATTCTGCCTCGTCGCAAGTTCCCGTCGAATCTTTAGGCCAGATTTTGGGCCAGTTAACCATGTCAGAACAACCATCAACATCCAGGATTGTATCATTTGATGCAGCTGCAGCAGAATCTTCTGTTGCCACACCTTCGATGTTTTCTGCTACACCTGAGTCACACTTATATGGTGCATCATCCGTTTCGGTTGGTTACTAATCATTGTTTAGAACCCACCCAGGGGTTGCTTCTGCACCATGGTCAACACCCATTAACTTGTCTGGAATTCAATCTGGTCTTTCTCATATGGGAAATCAACAATTTGATCCTACATATCAGTATCAATTTGGGCAATCTAGTTATCAAAGACCAGTATATCCATTAAACACTGGATTGCCGCCATATGGAGAGCAATATGCTTACTCACCGTTTCCTCCTTTTTCCGAGGAACAACCATATGGTAATTTCCCTCAGTATTAAGGTCAAACTGGAGTTAGAGGTAGTGGTTGGCAACCAGTACTACTAGATCAACCAAGGGTTGCATATCCAACACAACCAATCCAACCTGTGTCCAATATTCCTACTACACCTGCTGTTACTATTGTGCCACAGTCATAAGAACAATCTGTTGTATCTCAACCGGTACAAAATGTTCCTTCTTCCTCGTAACCTTAGGTTTCAAGGCAAAAGGCTCAAGTTTCTAAGGTTGTTATACAACAGTCGCTTGTTTCTGGGGCTTAACAACAAACTTAGGTTAGTGTACCTTTATCCGGAGTGACCGAGGCACACACTGGTACTGTTAATCCAAAACTTGGTCAATCTGTCAATACTGGACAACAATAATCGTTTCAACAACTATGGCTTTCGCAATATCAACAACCTCAATTCCAACTGTCCCAACCCCAGTCTGGACTTGGTTCACAAGCTCAAACTGGTTTTGGTCAATATCAAGCTTACCAAGGATCTGGGCAACAAGGCTTTGTAGGTTATGGACAACCACATTTCCAAACTGGTTATCAACAACCACCCTATACTAGTTATGTCCAACAACCTTACCAAGGTTACCAGATGCATATGCCCTACACTGGTATGCAAATACCTATGGTACAAGCAATTCCATCCTATCCTAGGTATGCTCAACCTGACTTGAATCGACAGTTGCCATTTGTAGCAACTCTAGAACTACCAGATTTGAATCGGCTCACAAATGATCCAATCACATATGCCCCTTGGTGGCCAGCGATTCCACATAAATTGCCATATGACATTCCAAAGTTCAATGGAAATCCAGGAATGGACCCATCAAATCACGTAATGACTTTTCATTTGTGGTGTTCATCCAACACCCTGAATGATGATTCGATTAGGCTTCATCTTTTCCAGAGAACGCTTACTGGTCCAGCTGTAAAATGGTATATTGAATTACCTAGAGCTTCTTTTGATAACTTCACCATTCTTGCCACTACCTTTCTAACCCACTTTCAGTGACCTATCAGGTACGAAACTGGAACAGAACTTCTGACCAACTTTAAGTAGACTACCTCCACTCACATATCCAATCATATTCATGAGTGGCGGTGTCGTTGTCGAATGGTTAAGACGTATGTTCCTTATCAGCTTTTAGCTGAGTGGTTTATAATTCCTTATTGCCATCTATCACTAAGGATGTGGCAAAAGGAGGAGTTTTCACAGAAGAGCATGTCATTGCTCGTGCCCAATATTTGGATCTGATTTATACACAATCAGGCACGCTCTATGACAAAATTCCTGACGCACCTAGACTAGCTTTCACCATTCCACCACCTCCAAAATCGAGTAGGGACTCTCATGCCGGCGACAGCGTGATCGGTTCCTCGAGCACACAAATGGTGAGAGGACCATCTGGTCAAAATCTTGCTATTTCCAGTCAAAATGCAAATTCATCTGAAAACACTCTTGCCTCTGAGATTAATGCCATGTCATCTGATAAAGGCAAAAATCTAAAGAAATCAGGAGGTAAGAAAAAGGGGAAGAATAATAAGAAGAAACAGGAGAATTCCACTCCTGAAAAGTCATTTGAAACCCCTTCTATGGCTAGGAAACCTCATTATCCATGTCTAATATGCAATGACGAGCATTTCACAAGAGATTGTCCACATCGATATGAGGTCTCTAAACTTTTAAAGGCTTCAAATACCTCAGCAGTGTTGACAGATCCGTTTCCGAACCTAGAAACACATTTGGTTGCCACTGATAACGCTTCCACATCCCAAGTGCTTATGTTGTCCGTCGCAAATAAGCAAAATGATGTTTTGATATCGACAAGGAATAAAGATTACAGGAATCCATCGTCATTGAATAACCAAGCTATTGATCAACCTAGTACTTTGACCACGACTTCGCTAGAAGTTGTTCCACCGATTATTCCTAAATTAACAATTAAGCCACCAATGGTAGTTGTACAAAAATTGACATTTAATCCTCATGCTCGGGCAGCCCAAAATTATAATATAGTGGAAGATCTGGCTCAATCACCTTCCACTATGTCGACACTTGAGGTATTGCAAAATTGTCCCTCCCAAAAGCAGGCTTTGTTATTAGTGATAGGTGGGATCGATCCTACGGATTCCAATCTTGTGGTCTTTAATCATACAAGATATACACCACAGTGTTTCTAGGAAAATTAGTGTCTTGTCGAACGACTAACCCTCTAGGTTTGGCAGCTACCCTAGAAACAACAGTTTAAAGCAATTCAATGATTTTTCCTATGTGTAACAGATAAGAGAAAGATAGTGGAACCAACCTGGAACTTCTGCTTAATCCCTTGCTTGATCTCTCTCTCCTTTGGCAGATCCTGCAAATCCTCCCCGTACTTAACATGCTTGGAGAGTACCTACACAAGTACAACAACAAAGAACCATCAAAGCATCGTGATCTATTACAACATAAACATTACATAATAAGATATATAATGAACAAAATGATAACATTCACAATTGCACAATCATATGGGAGAAAACTTGAAGAGATTTATTAATAGAAAGGAGAATTACAAACCAGTTATCTGATCCAACGCCATCCTCCTAGTATCAATCCTTCTTCACCTCATGAAATAACAAGATCACACCAACAAGAATACAATGCTCTCTCCTCAATTACAAACTATCAACACTTACTTGCAATTCAAAACATTCCAGCCTCTTGATCTCTTGGATTGGAGATCCATTTATAGATATTTGTAAGGGTGTGAGTCATCCATGGGGTTTGATTAGTGTCATTCCACTTGTTACAATTGGTTCCACAAGAGATGGGAATTGGAGATGGTTTCCTAGTTCCCTTGTTCATCCTTGGACGAATTCAGAGAGGCAAGTGGCACAGGAGAAGTTTCCAGAAGATTCCATGAGCAACCAACTAACAAACTGTCTCAGAAATTGGTCCATCCTCGCCCATCACACCCTATAGAAGGCCTAAACAATATGCATCGCAACTTGACAGTGTACCACTCAGTATGGTTCAGTTTAGGCAGTTTTTGGATGATTTCTCACATGGAACTTTTGGGGAATGATGTATTCAGATGACTATGTTCCTTTAGGGTATGAAACAACTCTTTTAGGGTTTGATGAGCCCTAATACATCGACATATAAGTTTGGGGTTGATGTGCCCAAATATGTATATAACACACAATTACCAACACAACTAGCTTTCCTTATACAGGTAAAAGTCCTCAATAAAAATGTTCATCAAACCATTATTGATGAGGGGGAATCTACCTATATCATGTCAATGAGTTGCTGGAAAACTCTTGGTTCACCACCCTTGTCATGATCACCAACAACACTAAAAGCTTTCGATGGAAGAACATACACTCCGTATGGGATTTTAAATAGCTTGCAAGTTGAACTAGGGGGCAAAACAATAGATATTGAAGTCGAGGTCGTTGATGAACTCCTTGATTAGAATATTTTACTGGGAAGGCCTTGGGTATATGCTATGGCTGTGGTTGTGTCCACATACTTTTGAATGATTGCATTTCCTTTCAAAGGTGGAATCATAGTCATTGATCAACTAGCCTTCTTTGCTAATAGCTCACAAGCTACGGGAAGCATTCCATTGATACATGGAAATTCATAATCACTTCAAAATGTTGGAGTAGGTCTCCTAAAAGATCCTTCCTTGATGGGTACTTTTACCCTACCGTCACCATCTGGTCTCGCAGAAGTGGCAACAGTGGAAACTTGCAACATGATCTCTTCTACATCATCTGAGTTTAAGAAGAGTTCCAACTATTTTGAGAGTGATGATCACGGCGAGTCCATAAGAACTAGAAAATTACTGTGCTCTTTTTCGCGAATTCAGAGATGTCTTTGCATGGTCTTATGAGGAAATGCCAGGCATTGACTCAAGCATTGTTGAACATGAGATCAAAATGTATCTTGATGTCAAACCAGTACGACAACGACTTCGACCTATTCATCCAAAGAAAGCTACTGCCATTAAAGCAGAGGTTGAAAAACTTTTGCGTGCTGGCTTCATTTTCCCTGTACCTCTCATTGATTAGGTATCAAATATTGTTCCAATGATGAAAAAACAAGGGACAATTAGAGTGTGCATCGATTATAGGGATGTAAACCAAGCACGTCTAAAGGACAACTATCCTACACCCTTTATCGACCAGATTATTGATGAATGTGTCGGATGTGAAATATTTTCATTCATGGATGGATTTTTTGGCTACAATTAGATCAATATCCACCCACTGGACCAATCAAAAACTACATTTATATGTCCGTGGGGCACATTCGCATATCGTAAATTACCTTTTGGTTTGAAGAATGCAGGGGCTAAATTTCAGAGGGAAATGAATTATGCCTTCCATGACATCAAACACATAGTTCAACCATATCTTGACGATTTGCCTCCTCATTCGCGAAAACGAACTGATCACCCGCAACATTTGAGAGCCATATTTTTGTGTTGTTGACACTACAAAATAAGACTCAATCCACACAAATGTGTGTTTTCTATTGGTTCTGGTCGATTGCTTGGCTTTGTAGTTTCTAAGGACGGGATTCGACTCAATCCAATTAAGGTTTAGGCAATTCTTGACATGCCTCCACCTTCAAATTTGTTACAGATCCAGAGACTTCAAGGGAAGGCAAACTTTCTGAGGAGGTTCATTCCAAATTATGCTGAGTTAGCTAAAGGTTATACACGTCTATTGAAGAAAGGGGTACCCTTCCATTGGGATCAGGTTGTGCAAGCTTCCTTTGATGCTCTCAAAGATTCCCTGATAAAAGCATCATTAATGTATGCCCCAAACTATCAAAAATACTTTTACCTGTATCTCGCCGCTGCAGATACAACCATCGGTATGGTTTTAGTGCAAGAAGATAATGGAATTGAACATCCTATATATTATTTGAGTCGTAATCTTAATGATACAGAAAGTAAATATTCATACATTGAAAAGTTAGCTTTAGCAGCCGTTCAAGTTGTGCAGAGATTTCGACATTATATTCTCCTTCGCAAAACTACCATTATATTAGATTGCAACCCTATGACATACATCTTGTCACGTCAATTGCTGGGGGGGAAATATTCTAAATGGATAGTCATTTTGTAGGAGTTTGATTTAGAATTCATCAAATCTAAATCAAAGAAATCTCTCGTCTTTGCAGAGCTACTTTGCGACCTTCCCTCGTCCTCCAACAATTTAACATCAGAAGCATCAATCTTGGATGAGTCTCTGTTTCTGATTTCGTCAAGTGATCCATGGTATGGAGATATACTAATCTATCTCCAGACCCAAGCTTTTAGGCCCAACACCTCTTGCTCTGAACAACGATGTACTCAATACCAAGCCAAAGATTATCTGATCGTTGGTGATACACTTTACCGTCATGTGTCGATACGATTTTGAGAAGGTGCCTTACGCATGAGGAGGCCAAAAAAGCTTTGAATGAATGCCATTCATGTGCTTGTGGGGGGCATTTATTTGGTTATGCAACTGCACAAAAAATCCTACGAGCTGGTTACTTCTGGCCAACTACTTGCTGTCAGAAAGTGCCATGCTTGTTAGATTTTTGATCGTAAAAACCAGATTACCACCTGCACCACTGCATCCAGTCGTTTCTGTTGGCCCATTCGAAAAATGGGGCATTGATTGCATGACATGTAACCCCACCTCGGCCGGGGGGCATGGGTATATTATAGTCGCTGTCGACTACTTTACAAAATGGTCCGAGGCGATGCCTACATTGAACAACAGTGGCGAAATGGCTGCTCTTTTTTTTTCAATCATGTGGTTTCTAGATTCGGTGTGCCACAAGCTATAGTCACAGATCATGGGTCGCATTTTCACAATCACATGATGATCGAGTTAACTACCAAATTAGGACTGTCTCATGATAGTTCTACTCCATATTATCCGCAGGCTAACAGATAAGTTGAGGCAATCAACAAAGTCCTTAAGTGCATGCTGCAAAGAATGATTGGAGTCCATAAGCGGAATTGGTATTTAATCCTGTACTCAACTTTGTGGGCATACCAGACCTCGGTGAGAAATGCGACCGTATTTACGCCTTTTCAGTTGGTGTATGGTTTGGAA
Organism: Pinus tabuliformis; assembly: GCA_031772625.1. Classification (NCBI taxonomy): domain Eukaryota; kingdom Viridiplantae; phylum Streptophyta; class Pinopsida; order Pinales; family Pinaceae; genus Pinus; species Pinus tabuliformis. The sequence goes on along the minus strand of CM062805.1, from coordinate 477,058,674 downwards.
GCAGTCTTACCAATTCAATGTGAAATCTCATCCCTCAAGTTCGCAATTGACCTGCTACTTGACACTTCTGAAGAAGAAGCTCGTTTCTTGGAATTAATCCATCTGGATGAAACCTGTCATGATGCCACATTGGATAACGAAGCACATAAGAAACATATCAAGGCACAATATGAAAAAAATGTTAAGCCTCGTGTCTTCTCAGAAGGTGACCTGGTCTTGCTTTACGATCGGGATTTTGAAAAATTAGGAGCAGGGAAATTTGAACCATTATGGATGGGCCCTTATATTGTTAAACATGTGTTGAAAAAAGGTGCCTACGAGTTAGTCGATTATGATGGGATTCCATCGTCGCAACCCCGAAACGGGTTGTATCTCAAACGTTACTATGCTTGATTAAGTGTAATAAAAATAATTGTACATATGCTTTCATTGCATGTTTGTGTGTTAGTTGTCTTTTAGAGTTTCAATTTGGTTAGGTAATCCACTTCACATTTGTTGCAGATGTCAAAATTTTCGGAACCATTTGTTGGGTATGCCGACAGAGCTAGTCGTAGTACGCAGAACTTATCTTCTGCAGCCTGGGCCATCTTCGCTCCAAGAGGCGAGTTAGTGAGTTTCAGAGGGATATGTATTGGTCGATCAACAAACAATATCACTGAGTATAGCACGTTGATTGAACTCCTCTCTAATGCCATTTCACATGGCATACGCCGAATCATTGTCAGGCTAGATTCACAACTTGTCATTCTACAACTCACTGGCATTTATTCCGTTCGAAACCCAGCTATTCATCGCATGTTCCTAAGGGTTAGAATTTTGGAAAGACATTTTGATTTCATTCAATATCAACATATTTCCAGAAATTTAAACACATTGACTGACTCTCTAGAAAAATATGTGTTAAATAGACATTTGCAACATATGTAAAGAAAGCATTTCACATCATCATTTGCATAGGATTTCATCACTTAACCACAATAAAACTCCGAAAGTCAAATAGATAGCTGTATATAAGTTCTTACAAATATTTTGTGTCCAAGACAAAATTGGTCATCTGACCCCAGAAACTCAAAAACTAATGCAGAGAACATCTTAGACTAGTTATGCTGATGATAACAGGTCACCGCTTGTGCTATCATACGTAGGAGCCTCGTCCAATGACTCGGCACACCAATGGTATGGCGCTGCAGCCTCATGGGTAACTCATCAATCCGGACATCCAGAATACTGAGGGTTAAGCCCTCTACATGATCCTGCAACTGAGCCAAGGTCTCTGCTATGTCCAAATCTCTAAGGACTGCCCTCCCGACAGCTCCCTCCACTGGAGCATCTGCTTCCCGTGGGCGTGCCACAGGTCGAACTGGTCCAATATCTGCATACACATATGAGTTTATTTAGTCTTGGTAACAATTAAAAAACATAAAAAAAAATTGAAAACTGAAAAACAAAAGTGTGGTCAAATCAATTTACCAATAGCGCTCCACTGCACCCCAACTGGCAATGCTAAATCTAGATTGCCACAGAAATCCATCCCAGCATATGGATATTCCGCAAAAGCCATCTCCTGATGGTCAAACCACTCGAAGAAGGCAGAAGAAAATGATATCTGTGACTGGCCAGCATGCCTAGCCATAAGGTCTACCCATCGCTGCATCTGTGGTTCTCTAGGTCCAGGCACTCCTAGAGAAATGTTCTGTGGTTGCATGAGCGGGATTCTTTCCAAAGCAAAGGAAATCAAAATGGACCCATAACCAAAATTTTTGGTCTTTCCAACCTTCACTTTGGTCAGTTGATCTTTCATAAGTGGAAGAACCGCCTCACACCAGTTGAATACCTTCGGTTCCAGGCATTCCAAGGCATACTGCATATAAGATCTGTTTGCTAAATGTAAAGCCGCACTGCTAGCCAATCTAGCAAGGGTAAAGAGGATAGTTCTCAAAGGTCGATCAATAACATCTTGGATATGAATCTTTCCATCTCTGTTGGGTTGAGATCCTTCCCGACAGAACTGACGAATATAATCTCTCACCGATTCGCCTCCCCGGGTAAGTCCTGATAGTGAAAGAGGGGCACCCCACCTCGATAAACCCGTCAGAAAATAAATATCCTCGATGGTGATAGGAATAGCTTTACCCCTGATATGAAACACCTGGTCAATAGGATCCCAAGCATGAACAAGATACTGCAGCAAATCCATCTGTTGCCTCATGCTGGACAAGCGGAAAAACTTTAGCAAACCACAGTTCTTTAAAGCATTTACTGTGCCCTGGTCATTTAAGGCAATCATGTCTTGCTCTTTGTGTTCTCGTTCTCACCATGTAACGACCATTTTGATCCAATGAATATCTGAAACACAAACATTAGATAAGTTAGGATCCAACTTGGGCAAAAATCAGTTCAAAATTTGATGAAAAACAACTATTCAAACTTGGTTTTCTATGCCCATCGCACTTAGCCCTTGAAGACAGTGCTATGCATAGCAGGTTTCCTATTAGCAACCTAGTATGCATCACACTTTTTGATAGGGACAAGGTGCGATGGTTAAAAAACGAAATTTTAAACCCTAGAGGCCCAGAAAGCTGAGAAAAGTTGCCCAAAACTGAAAAAGAATGGAATAGAATTGAAGAGCATAAGGATAGCTCCTACCTGGTCCTGACGACGCGAAAAATGATCCACAGAATCTCTCACAATCGACTGGTGAAATTTGGGGGAAAAACTGCTTCAGAGCTCCAAAATCCAATGTTAGAAATGAAATGGTGAAAATGAATTGTTAAAACTAGTTTTTATGTTTACTTTTACATGTGAATCAAGTAAATGTTGGTTTTATTCATTTTTCATCCATAAATATGTATTTTTAATCATCTTTGATGGAGTTTTGAGTAGAATGAAAGACTAAAAACAGAATCCGATGTGCTAATGGCGAATTGAGCATCTTTGACCACCAAGCAAACTTTTCATTCTCTTTTTGAGCTTTGATATAAAAATGAAAAGGGAACTATAGAGTCCTCTTTAAACTCTCTTCAGGCTCTTTAAATAAGAAAAGATAGTCGAGCGCTTGTCTCTTCCATCTCGTTAAAGTATTGGAAGCGACATCCCTCTTGTATTATTTTATCCTTTTTCGGACCTGAGGGATTATTTTACAGAAAAGAACTTATGCAGTTTTCTTTTCATCTCTTTTCAAACTCTCTAAACATGAAAAGGACCGAGTTATCCTTTTTGTTAAACTCGTTAAAATAATAACGACAAAATTGTCCATCTAGACAAGACTGAGTTTCAACATCACTAGACTCGTTAAAACATCAAATAGCAATGGGTTTGCCTGAAGGGTGAATTATAGAACAAGCATATGTTATCCTCCTAAAGCTTGATAAAAATAAAGAGGTACTGGTTAGCAATGACTGGGAAAAATGGGGAAAAATCTTGAAAACTTCTGGTAGCGAGTCACTCTTGAACATGACACTTTCACTTCATCTCCGTGATTAAGCTGGGTTGGGTCATTTTGTTTGATTGTCATCATACTGTTGGTCTATCACACCATCCATCATTGTTTTGGGTCAAACGCTACCAATTCATCTCAGTGTCGCTGATATGTTCAAGAGAAGTCATCCAGTTAAAGTCTCATCTGTTGCAATACTACAAACCTTCATTTTCATGACCGCCATTCCTTAACCTTGTGTCGCCAGTTCGTTTTCATCTCCAAAAATCATTTGCTCCATTTCGTGTCGTAGATGTGGGATACATCAAGGCCCTCCTACGACGATTCACTTCTTGTCGACATCAGCTCATTATCCAAGAAGTTGACTTAGAAACACCCTTTTAGTGATTTGAAGCTTGCATACATCAATGGCAAGTTTCTCTCTTCTGGCGACATGTTGATATCAATGGCCTTCGATCGAAAGAATTTGCGTGGTGTTCGACATTGAATCATCTATTCACACCATGTGAAATGTACTGTTGTACCTTGAGGATCATCTTCATTATCGGTGATCCCTCTTGCATCTGTTAACAGCTTACATCATTGGCTGGTAATCAGATGATGTGTCTCCATGTTCGACCACAAAACATCTTTTCACAAGGTTTGACTTGTACATTGAGTGAAGATTGAACGAGTTTGAAGACCCCAGATCTAGTTTCATCCATCTAGGCTGCGATATATTCGGGAATACAAAAGCATCAAATGTACACAAGCTCTACACAGATGGTCATCCTAATCATGGATTACAAGTCTATATCTGCAGATGTTATAGACATATTTTGGCACTTCAACCCCAATCTTATATGTTGATAAACTAGGGCTCTTTAACCCCTAAAAGTGTTGTTTCATACCCTAAAAGATCATGGTCAACTGATTACATCATTCCCCAAAAGTTCCACCTGAAAAACCATCCAGAATTGGCCTAAATTGGACCATACTGACTGCTCCACTATCAGGGTGTGATGCATACTGACTTCTACACTAGCCAGGTGCGATGCATACTGATGAGGCCTTTTGTAGGGTGTGATGAGCGAGGATGGACAAATGTCTGAGACATTTTGCTAAGTGGATGCTCATGGAATCTTCTAGAAAATTCTCCTATGACACTTTCCTCTCTGAATTTTCCCAGGGATGAGGAAGAGATCAAGAAATCTCCAAGTGGAACCAAATGTAACAAGTGGAATGACACTAATCAAAACCCAAAGATGACTCACTCCCTTGCACACATCTATAAATGGATCCATCATCTAAGAGATCCAGAGGCTGGAATATTGTGAATTACAAGGAACTGCTGATAGTTTGTATTTGAGAAAGAGCATTGTATTGTTGGGTGATCTTGCTATTTCATGAGGTGAAGAGGGCTTTGATGCTAGGAGGATGATGTTGGATCAGACAATTGGGTTGTAATTCTCCCTTCTATTTTAATAAAGTTCTTTGAGTTTTCTTCCATATAACTGTGCAATTGTGAATGTTATTATTTGTGAATGCCATTATATGTTCATTATATTTCTAATTTTGTAATGATTATGATATAATAGATCAAGCTGCTTTGACGGTTCGTTGTTACTGTGTTTCTACAGGTACTCTCCAAGCGGGATAAGTACGGAGAGGAGTTGTAAGCTCTGTCAAGGGGGAGAGAGATCAAGCAAGGAGTTAAGCAGAAGATCCAGGTTGGTTTCTTTGTCTTTCTCTTGTCTATTGTACGTAGAAGAAATCATGAATTGCTTTGAACTGTTGTTTCTAGGGTAGCTGCCAAACCTAGAGGACTAGTCGATCAAAAAGACACTAGTTTTCCTAGAAACAAATTGGCGACTCCACTGGGGATCGAATAGATGTTTGTTTGTTGTTATTGTTTATTTTATAAACTATAGACGGAGCCTAAAGTCAGCCAGGTAGCCTTCGAACTGCTCTTTCTTTGCAATTGCAAAGTAGATGAATGCTGCTTCAGTCAATCTCCGGTTTAGTTTATGAATTAAACATTTGGCTTACAAGCATTCTATATGCCCTTTTGGTAGCTTAGTAACCTCTCAAGATCATTTATCTTTACTTTTCTCTTTACTTTCCATCATAGCTCAGCTTAACTCACTGAAATTAGCTGCAAATTTGAGCCAAAACCCACTTCAGTTGCGCTCACTGGCCCATCGCACTGTCTGTCACTGTCTACCAGTATGCATCACACCTCCCAAGTCTAAAAAGTGCGATGCATCCTTGTTTCTGTGAAGCCTAGGTGCGATGACTGACTGAACCTATTTCCATTCTTGAAATTTGGGGGTTTTGTCCTTGTTTTCAGCTCTGTTTAGTTGTTTTTTGCTGCTTATGAACAGTACCTCATTACTGAAGCCTGCTTGCATCACATAGATCAACCTCCATTGATTAGGATTAGTAAATTTTTTTATGTATTTGTCCATCATTTACAATCCTTTGTCGAAAAGTTGCTTAAATCGATCTGTCGTTTTGGTACAAAAAGTGTCGTAACTGTCGTTTTGTGTCAAAAAGAGAAGTGTCGTTGAGTCTTCCTTCCCTGGATAGTCGATTGAACTTTTTGTCATGTATTTGATTTGATTTGTTGATATTTGAAGTGTCGAAAGCATTTTCTATTCGAAATTGAAAAGTTTTGTTTAGTCTTCCTTTCTTTTTTGGAAAAGAAATTGTCAAAAATGTCGCTTTGAATGAAATATTTCAGATCTTTGCTACAATTAGTTTTCTTTTTGACATTTTTCAAATTAAAGAGAATGAAAAACAAATACATGCATTTGCATTCGCATTTAGTTTGTGTGCGAAAAATTATTTAGGAAAATGCACTAGTGTGTGCTCTTTGCTCTTTGTTTGAAAGAAAGCGTAATCTTCTTTCGCTAGTAGCTAGGATGTTCATTGATCAAAACAAACAAAGATTGTTTATCATTGTAGATTGCATTTTTAGGAATTTCAAATCAACATCTCGTGGTGAACCATTGAAAGGCAAACTTTAAACAAGATCAACTCTAAAACAAATTTCAATGAACTTAACAACGCTTTGGAACTTAACGCAACACATCTAGAGGTCTAGGCTAGAGATGTGTTCCGGCGTCGTAAAATCTAGTAACTATCATTTTCATTGTAGGTTGGGTGATTCCTCCTCCTTGATACGACAAGTGCTAGCACGGACTTGTGCTCCCTGTATCGTCACATATATATTGGGAGACCACAATAGACTTATATCCTTTATCCATAGGAAGCCGAGTCTGTTGCCCTATTGATCACAATGCACTGAACACAACATTCAGGAAGATTGACTGCCATACATAAGTCCTTGGTAATTTCTCTTTAATTTATCACCAAGGTGTATTTTGTAGTTTTGCGATTGGTTTAGTAATCCCTCTGTCTAGATTTCTAGAGTAGTCACTTTTGTTCCATTTCGACTCTTTAAAAGAAAAGGTCCATCAAGCACTTGTCACTTCAAGCTCATTAAAAATCGAAGGGGACTAGAGTCATCTTTAGCTTTTTCTTGACTCTTAAAAATTGAAAAAGAAAAGTTGTGTCAAAGCGTCATTAAAATTTATTAAATATGGAATAACATCCCTGTTCCTTCATTGATCTTAGGTTGAGATACATGGAGTCCACCAATCAAGGAATGCCTCTCGAGGGGAATCCTAGTCCTTTTACTTCTTGGGGAAATATTGGTGCTCCTCATATGGCCACATTGTCCCTTTCGGGACTTACTATTGGCCTGCCAGTATGGCTGTTCTCAACCTCTGTGGTTCAAAATAACGTGATTCCTCAGCAATCGAATAAGCATCCAGTTGATACTAAAGTTGACCCTTCGCCTTCTTCTTCGTTTGTTTCTCCCTCACCTTCTTCCTCTTTGCTTGGTGAAAGTAGTGATGCTAATAACCAGGTGGATAAGAAGAAGAAGAAAGGTAAGGATAAGAAGAAGAAGCCAATTCAACAAGGGGAAACCAAGCAACCATAGATTTGGATGCATCAGCTGGTGAAAATCTACACATTAAAGCTCCTAAACCCAGATTTCCGTGCACAATTTGTAGAGGAGACCATTTTCATAGATATTGTCCGTGCCTCCCTCAGATCTTGAGAGAATGGTCACCCCGTTTTCACAACTCGGTGTCATCAACCTCTGCTGATCATGTTGATAATACACCATTAACTAGTGATAGTGAAGTTCACGGAAAAAAAGGAAAGGTCGAAGTTCCATGTAGGTTATGTGAAGGGAACCATACCCTTCCCCATTGTCCTTTTTTGGATGAAGCCAAAAGAGTATTGAATAACCATCCTGCTTCTCCGCAGCGACTTCCAGCTGGATACAGGAAAGTTTCCGCGAGTCCTTCACTGGTTGAAAAAATGACTGACTTAACTGAACCGTCGGTCGAAATGCCTATCACTGAAAGTGAATCTTCTGAGTCTATATCAAACCAAAGTCAATAGGTCGAGGTGACAGTTGACCCAATGCTACCTTCAGAAGATCATACCCTTCCCGAAGAGAGTAAGAACGACACCGTTCAAATTCTTTTTGTTACTTCAGAGTCAAATGAACTTGGGGGCAATCCGCCCATTCCTTCACAACAGGAGGAAAATCCCCCAGTTCCCGCTACTCAAGGGGTTAATTCAATCGTTTATTTGGTACCCCCTTCCGAACAGTCTAGTCACTTCCTTTGATTGGAATCGACTAGCAAGATCCCGCCTTCCATCTTACGTGCATTTCCAGATCATAGTACAAGTTTACAAAATGATCATGTCTGGTACTATCATAGATGAAGGGGCATCCGTGAGTATCCTTTCCTCAACTACTTGGAAAGCGTTTGGTTCGCCATCGCTTATGCCTGTTACACAGAACTTGTCAGGCTTTAACAAAGGAACCAGCCGACCGTTAGGGATCCTTCCTAAGTTACCGATAACTTTGGGAAGGAAAACCGTTCACCTGAACGTGATGGTAGTCCCAGGACCATTAGATTACAATCTACTCCTTGGATGTGATTATGTTTACAACATGGAAGCTATTGTTTCAACACTCTTCTGAGTGATGTGTTTCCCGCATGAAGGCAAAATTGTCACCATTGACCAGCTTTCATTCCCCGGTTCAAGCATAGCTCCAAGTCAATGATCATCCCTAAATGGTCCTTGTACGTCAGCAGTGTCTCTTGAACCTTCATTCCATCCACCTAATTACCGTGAGTAGTCTAGTGAATGTAACGAACCTTAGGGGGCATGCACCCTTGTCTATTTGGGGGACAAACCCAGCTAAAAAGACAGTTTTCCCTGTAGGTTACATGATTGGTCTGAGACACCATTCACCTTTGTTTACACTGCAGACGAAGCCAAGGAAGTGTTTTTTCTACTATGTGGACGGAACCTTCCTACCATATGAATTTCCCTGTAAGTTAAGTGATTGGTCCGACACACCATTCACCTTTGTCTATTTGGCGGACAAAGCCAAGGAAATGTTTTGTCTGCTCTGTGGATGAAACAATCCTGCTTAACCACAGTAATTTCCATATGGTTACTGGAGACTCTCCTTTTCATCATGCTGGGGGCATGCAACCCTTTTTCAATTTCATTTTCTAGCTTTTTTTAGCTTTTTAGCTTTTTAGTTTTTTAATTTTTAGTTTTGTAAAACCCTAAAGGTTATACGCGTCCTTTGAAAAAAGGAGTACCCTTCCGCTGGGATCAGGTTGCGCAAGATTCCTTTGATGCTTTAAAAGGTTCCCTGATAAAAGAATCATTAATGTATGCTCCTGACTATCAAAAAGACTTTAAGACTTTTAGTTTTGTCTTTTCTAGCTTTTAGTTGTTGTCGTTTTTAGCTTGCATAGTTAGAAAAACTGAAAAACTGAGCATAGTTTCCGCAAGGTTCAAGCTCAATAAAAAATGAACCCGCATCCAACTGAGCATAGTTTCCACAAGGTTGAAGCTCGCTAAAAAATAAAACCACATCCACCACTGAGCATAGTTTTCGCAAGGTTCAAGCTCGCTAAAAAATAAACCCGCATCCACCACCGAGCATTGTTTCCGCAAGGTTCAAGCTCGCTAAAAAATGAACCCGCCTCTAGTAAATAACCTCTGTGATTGCCATGCTATCAGCCTTTTGAGCCTTGGTTGTGTACCGCCTATCGCCTCCATCCTTTTGGCCGATCATATGCTTCCGCTTGGTTGTTTACCATTTTGAGGAACAGCTGTGATGAGTGGTCTTGTTAGCCAACCTCTTCACATCACCATGTTTTGAGAAGTTCCAAACCTACCTGGAACTAGTTGCTACCCTGGACACCACTCGTTCCTAAAAAACGAGTCCTCTTTAAACCTTTTTCAGATTCGTTAAATATGAAAAGATTGTCGAGCAATTGGCCTTTCAGCTCGTTAAAGTGGTCGGAAATGCCATCCCTCCTGTATATTTTAATCTTTTTCAGACTTGAGGGATTATCTCACAAAAAAGTTCGAGCGCTTGTCTTTTTCGGCTCGATAAAGTGATCGAAAATTCATCCCTTTTGTATTATTTTAATCTTTTTCAGACCTAAGGGATTATGCTACGAAAAAGAACTGCCAGAGTTTCCTTTTCATCCCTTTTCAAACTCTCTAAACATGAAAAGGACTGAGTTATCCTTGTCGTTAAACTCATTAAAACAATAGTGAAAAACTCATCCTAGACGAGACATAGTTTCCTTTCCTTCCTTTTTCAAACTCTTTAAACATGAAAAAGATTGAGTTATCTTTGTCATTAAACTCGTTAAAACAATAGCGACAAACTTGTCCACCCAGACAAGAATGAGTTTCACTGTTGCCAGACTCACTAAAACATAGCGACAGGTTTGCCCGAAGGGGAAATTATAGAACAAGCATATGTTATCCTCCTCAAGCTTGAAAAAATAAAGAGGTACTGGTTAGCAACGATTGGGGAAAAAGGGAAGAAAACTTGAAAACTTTATGGTAGCAGGTCACTCTTTAACATGGAACTTTCACTCCATCACAATGATTGAGTCGGGTTGGGTTATTCCGTTCACCGGTCATTTCACCATTGGTCTTTCACACCATCCATTTTTGGGGTTAACGCTACCAATCCATCTCAGTGTCACTGATATGTTCAAGAGAAGTCATTTAGTTGAGAATTCACCATCCAGTTAATGCCTCATCCACTGCAATACCCTCAACCTCCGTTTTCATGATTGCCATTCCTGAACCTTGTGTTGTCAGATCATTTTCACCTCCAGAAAATCATTGGCTTGTTTTGTGTCATAGATGTGGGATATGTTAAGGCCCTCCTATGACTTGTCACTTCTTGTCGACATCAGCTCATTATCCAAGAAATTGACTTAGAACCAACCCTTTCAGTACTTTGGAGCTTGCATGCCTCAATGGAAAGTTTCTCACTTCTGGCGATAGGTTGACATCGATGGCCTTCGACTAAAAGGTTTTGCGTGGTGTTCGACATCAGATCATATATTCACACCACGTGAATTGTACTGTAGTACCTTGAGGGTCATTATCATTATCGACGATTCCTCTCACGTCTGTTAATAGCTTACATTATTGGCTGGTAATCAGGCGATGTCTTTCCGTGTTTGACTTCATAAAATATTTTCACATGGATCGACTTGTACATCGGGTGAAGATTGAACAAGTTTGAAGGCCTCGGATCTAGTTTCATCCATCCGGGCTGCGATATATTCAGGGATATAAAGACATAAAATGTACACAGAAGCTGCACAGATGGTCATCTAAGCCAGGGAGGATGAATCTACATATGAAGAATCACCAGTCTGCAACTACATACGAGTCTCTGTTCTATGTACATGAAACGAATTTATAAATCTGAGCATGGGAATGCCCGGCTCAGCTAGATCATGAAAATTATATTATGATGATGTATTGTATTGTATCTTATACAGGTCACCTTCCAGTTTCGAAACCTCAGATCCTCATGTTAAAGCATTTCACCCGACATCAAAGATTTATGACTTCATGCTTTAGGGGGCAACTATTATAGACATATTTGGGCACTTCAACCCCAATCTTATATGTTGATAAAATAGGGCTCTTTAACCCCTAAAACTATTGTTTCATACCCTAAAAGATCATGGTCAACTGATTACATCATTCCCCAAAAGTTCCACCTGAAAAACCATCCAAAATTGGCCTAAACTGGACCATACTGACTGCTCCACTATTAGGGTGCGATGCATACTGACTTCTACACTAGCCAGGTGCAATGCATACTGATGAGGCCTTCTGTAGGGTGCAATGAGCAAGGATGGACAAATGTCCGAGACAGTTTGCTAAGTGGATGCTCATGGAATCTTCTAGAAACTTCTCCTATGACACTTGCCTCTCTGAATTCGCCCAGGGATGAGTAAGAGATCCAAGAAATCTCCAAGTGGAACCAAATGTAACAAGTGGAATGACACTAATCAAAACCCAGAGATGACTCACTCCCTTGCACACATCTATAAATGGATCCATCATCTAAGAGATCCAGAGGCTGGAATATTGTGAATTGCAAGGAAGTGCTGATAGTTTGTATTTGAGAAAGAGCATTGTATTGTTGGGTGATCTTGCTATTTCATGAGGTGAAGAGGGCTTTGATGCTGGGAGGATGATGCTGGATTAGACAACTGGGTTGTAATTCTCCCTTCTATTTTAATAAAGTTCTTTGAGTTTTCTTCCATATAATTGTGCAATTGTGAATGTTATTATTTGTGAATGCCATTATATGTTCATTATATTTCTGATTTCGTAATGATTATGATATAATAGATCAAGATGCTTTGACGGTTCTTTGTTACTGTGTTTCTACAGGTACTCTCCAAGCGGGATAAGTACGGAGAGGAGTTGCAAGCTCTGTCAAGGGGGGAGAGATCAAGCAAGGAGTTAAGCGAAAGATCCAGGTTGGTTCCTTTGTCTTTCTCTTATCTATTACACATAGAAGAAATCACGAATTGCTTTGAATTGTTGTTTCTAAGGTAGCTACCAAACCTAGAGGGCTAGTCGATCGAAAAGACACTAGTTTTCCCAGAAATAACAGACGACCGTCTAATCTATGTACATGTAATGAAAGTTTATAAAGCTGAGCATAGGGATGCCTCCCTCAGCTAGTTCATGAAAAGTCATATTATCATGTATTGTATTGTAATTGATTCAGGTCACCTTCCAGTTCAAAACCTCCAATCCTCATGATAAAGCATTTCACCCGACATGAACATTTATGACCTCGTGCTTTAGGTGGCAACTGTTATAGACATATTTGGGCACATCAACCCCAACTTACATGTCAATGATATTAGGGTCCATCAACCCCTAAAATAGTTATTTTATGCTATAAAGGAACCTATACATCTGAATGCCTCATTTCCCAAAAGTTCCATCTCAAAAATCATCTAGAAAGTGCCTAAAATGAATCATTGCTGAAAGCCCTGTGTTAGGGTGCTATGCATAGCAGGTACTACACTGTCAAAGTGCTATGCATTGTAGTTTGGCCCTCTAGAAGGTGCGATGGGTGAGGTAGGAGAAAATTTCGAGAGAGTTTGAGAGTTGGTTGCTCATGGAAACTTCTAGACACTTCTGTTGTGCCACCTGCCTCTCTGAGTTCGCCCAAGGATGACTAAAGGAATTAGGAAACCACCTCCAATTCCCCTCTTTCATGTAACCAATTCCTAAAAATAGACAGGAATTATTCATCCCCATTGATGACTCATCCTCCTGCAATCATCTATAAAAGGATCTCTCATCCAAGAGATAAGAAGGTTGAATTATTCTAAGTTGTAAGGAAGTGCTGCTAGTTTCAGTATTGAGGTGAGAGCATTGTGTTATTGTTGGTATGTTCTTACTGATTCATGAGGTGAAGAAGGCTTGAAGCTGGGAGGATGGCGCTGGATTAGACTTCTTATGGGTTGCAATTCTCCTTGCTATCAATAAAGTTCTTCAAGATTTTTCCCAATTGATTGTGTTAACTGTAAATGCATTCATTTGTTTATCATATTTCTAATTCTATGATGTTTATGCTGTGATAGATCATTATGCTTTGACAGGTCTTTGTTTCTGTAGCTGTGCATGTACTCTCCAAGCGTGTTAAGTACGGGGAGGAGTTACGGGATCGACCAAAGGAGAGGGAGATCAAGTGAGGATTCAAGCGAAAGTTACAGGTTGGTCTTTCATAATCTCTTTCTTATCTATCACTCATAGGAAAGATAGTGAATTTCTTTGACTATTGTTTCTAGGTTAGCTACCAAACCTAGAGGGCTAGCATTTCTTAGAAATACTAGTTTTCCCAGAAACAGGCCCGATTCCGAGAATCGGCCTGCCACCCTGGCAGGCTGTTGGGTCGCCGGGGTGGTGCGGGTCGTTGGGCCGCCTGAGTGGGGCGGGGTGGGGTGTCGGGGGGGGGGGGGGGGGGTGAGGGTGGGGTGGAGGCATTTGTTGGGCCGCGAGGGTGGGGTAGGGGGGATGGGACCAACTGCTGGCCCGGGTGGCCGACCAATTTCCGGGATGGGGTGGCAAGGCGCTGTATTTTTAAATTTTTTTTATTTTTTATTTTTGTTTTTTAATTTTTATGTTTTACAAAATTAATTATCATTTATCATTTTGTTTGTTAATTTCTTCTATTATTTTTTTGTAATTTACTGATTTATATGTGTTTTTTCTTCAAGAAAATGGCATCAAAGAATATTTATGTGAATCTTTCTGGACCAAAGACTGTTAAAGGTGGATCTTCAAAAAACACTGTTGAACGAACCAAACCTGAGCTGATAGCTACAAATATTTCAAGTGCCTCAAATGATAAGAAGATGATTTCATACTGGAAGAAATCAAAAGAAGTGAAACTTCCAACAAATGTCTGGTATGTGAAAGAAAGAGAAAGCCAAGATGTGCAGATATATCTATATGTTGATATACCTAATGATAATGGAATTTATGAGGTGTTGGGAAAGGTCATAGACATGTGTTCGGTACCAGACAGTGAAGTTGTTTACATACTTACAAAACTGCCCAAGTCACATGAAAGGATTAAATACCAGTTATCATATTCATTGTATGACATGAGAGAGGTATCTACAAAGTTGTGTAAACAAATCGTAAATGAGATGACACAAAATATCGTAAGTATTGTTATTTATATTTGTATTTTGTGTTATTGTAACTGTCTCATTACATTTTTATAACTTTGTTTTTATTGACATATGATATTTTGTTTGGCAGAATTTTGTTGAAAGTTGTTCAATTATGTTGGGAGGCATTCATTTCATAGAGCATGATATTATGAAAGTTGTCAGCAATTTCTACTTAGTGTCAGAAGAAGATATGGCAAACAAGCAAAAGGCAGTAATTCATGATGCTAAAAACTACATCTAAGGGATTAGAAAAAAATGCCTCTAGTGGATAAATCTAGGAAAGGTAGACAAGTTACTTTTGAAGATGAGGAAGTTGAAACTGACACTGAAGAATATGTTTTCATTACTGAGGATGACATTGGAACTGATGTTAGAAAGGAGAAGAGCCATAAAGGACCAAAAGTAACAATGCCCAAGAATAAATCTGTTCTAGTTAATGATGAGAATGTTATGAGGAAGAAAAGTAAAGTTGAACATTTTGAAGTAGTCATTACCAATAGTCAAGTTCATAGTGAAACTTCAAAAGAAATCAGAGAAATCATTAAACCAGTAGCTGATTTAGAGGATGGCATTATTAAAACAAAACAAAATTCCATTCGACAGAACTTGACAAAGAGAAAATTAATTGAGGGTGGTCGTACATTTCAGCTTAGTGTGAGACAAATCTATAAGGAAAGTGAAGGACAATGTAAATATCAAATCAGAAAGCCACACCACCTACATGTTCACAACTTGAAGGCATTGATGAGGTACAATCCATATGCTCATGTGGTTACTTATGTGCTTCTTGATGATCCAGTTCAAGTTCCCAACAAAGAAACATTTGATAAGTCAAAATGTTTTCAATACAATTATTATGTGCTTGGGGGGGAACCATTATGTAGAAGCTGTTTTGGGAACGGGATCCCCCAAGGACAGTTTTTGGGCTAAAAGCCCATGTTTTGGGTTAAATTTTGTAGTAAAGTTGTAAAGTCTCTGCATTTTGTGGTTGCGGAGCGCGAAGGTGTCATGAGTCATAAAGGGTTGTCCACCCTTATTTTGTAAAGTGTAAGGTCGGTTGTAAAGATCTACCCAGGGTCCACAGACCATGGGATTGTATAAAAGGAGCTAAGTAAGTAAGCTCTAAGTAGTAATAAGTTTTGGAAGAAGTAAGAAGTCTTGAGCGATAAGGAGAGAAATCTAAGTTTCGGGTCTTAGTGTAGGTACAGGCTCTGCAGCTGAGTACGTAGAGGCCTAGGGTAGAAGTCCACAACTGAGTGCGCAGATCCCTGTAGCTATGTGTGCAGGGCGGATAGAGTCTGTAATCATATGAAGATATCAATAAAGAGAAGCATTCTATGAATTCTGTGTCTTTGTTTCCTATTAATGCATCTTGTCATATTATGCATGAATTTCATTTACAATGCTTATGTGATGCGCAAATGTATGTAATTACGTTGGTTAATTGAACGCAAGTAAGAATATCTATTTACGCGGTGCTAACTGTGATTGTTTAATAAGATAAGTAAGACACTTAAGATAATTTGGGAATCTGCACAATACGCTGCCCTAATAGCGCGAAAATACCTGAACTGCAGGTTAGGGCTGCGCGAAGGTCAATCGTACCCCTTCGCGGAGGTACCAAAGGGTAGAATAAATGGATAGACAGATAGAGCCCTAGAACTTAATGACCTACGTGAAAGTAGGAGCAGAAGGAATAAACCGACATCACGACCATCTCAGGGTGCGGAAACTTCGTTCCAACATCCCCCCATACTGCTTTGGGTGAGACTTCAGTCTGCGCTTTGCGGGTTGATGCCAAAAGGGCCAGTTTTGTAGGGATTTGTTTGGCTAACTAACGCTGAACCTGGGTCAGGGCCCATGCAACCAACAAATGGTTCCGTTGTCGGGACTGAAATATGCATAAGAGACGTGTGATGTCGTATCACTAGAATCCAACTAAGAAAGAGATTGGAGACTGGTTGGATAGGAAGATCTATGAATTCGCAGCGTAGGAGAACAGAAATATGCGACTGACAAAGGAATAGTGGTTGGACAGGTACCTATATACATAAATCTACGAGACCTTTTTATGTTCCTTTCTGGTTGAGCTATACGAGTGGATCGCGAAGCTAGTAGATAGCCAAGGAAGGTGGAGACTTGACGGTCCTATTGTTTGGACCCCAGAGTTAGTACAGAGACTGGAAGCCTTTGAGGATAAGATTTCCCGCACTGTTGATCATTGGCTCGATTGCATCATAGGAGGATTTGTGACTGAATTCGCGGTCGATACCTCAGTTAGCTACAACGAGGCAGAGCGATGCTTTTTCAAAGGTCCGTGAGGTAAGTACTTGAAGTCTTTGAATACCTGGATTAAGATGTTATTGTGCAAAAAATGGGTTATGTAGCTACCTTGATGTTCGGAGCTACACGAAGCGAAAAAACTTATAGGAACGAAGGGAGAAAGGGTCCTAAATATAGTCCATTGATTTCACCTCCATTTGGTGACGAAGAGGGAGTAGCGCAGGCTTCTCCACAAGGTGCTATTCAATTAATAAGACAAGGACTCCCGTGACTGCCACCTCTGCCCACACCACCTCTAACTTCACCACCATCACCTGCGACTTCACCCATACCGCCTCCACCTCCACTGCTGTTCAGCATGGCAAATTTAGTGAAACTGCCTTTGTTTAAAGGCTTGGGAAATGAGGACCCAGACCAATTCTGGTTCCTCGTGAAAGCTGTATGGGAAGCTCAGGGTGTCACAGATGATCACATGAAGAAGGCAACACTGGTTAGTGCTCTGCAAGATCGCGCGTTAACTTGGTACATAAGGTACTTTAATGATAACCCAAACACTGGAGTAGCAGACATCCAAACCGCGCTGAATAAAGAATTCAGTAGGCCTAAATCCGAGGCACAATCAATTGTGGGGTTCAAGGAAATCACGATGAAACCAGGCAAGACACCTTGGGAATTAGATCAGAGTTGAAGTGTAAAATCCACGAAGCTAATATGAACTTAACAGATGGATAGCACTGCGAGTGGTTCATGGCTTCGCTCCTGCCACACCTAAGGGTTGCGCTGTCACAATAGAAGATAACGACTTAGGTAGAGGCCTTGGAGATTGCAATGAGACTGCATGAAACACCGATGCAGGATCCAAATCTGGGGGTTCAGCAGATCCATGCGTAGTTGCAAAATCTTTGCCTTGAAATGCAAAGTTTGAAGCAGGACAGAACAGTTCGACCGGAGGTGCGCGAAGAGGTATGGTGCCTAAAATGCAAGGGTTAGGGGCATGACAAAGACCATTGCCCGGTCTTTGTGAACTACATTGTAGGAGGGGGACCGATTCCTTTAAGGCCGGAAGCTCAAGTAGGACCAAGCACGGGGCCTATGTTGTGGTGCACTATATGTCAGGTAGCAGGAAAACATATGACAGATAACTATCATTTGCTACAGAAGTTTGTACAGACACCACATCCACTGTTCTACAACTTCTATAGGTCGGTAGGGCATGATGAGTGCAACTGTAAAAGCAATGAATTAATGATGGATAGAACACCCGCCTATATGGTTTAGGCCGAAACGTGACCCCTCGACAAGAGCAAGGGGATGGCGCAAACAGGCTTTCAGGGGCGCGGACGAGGTCGATGTGGAGGAGGACCTGACAGAGCTCGGGGACAACTAATTTGCTACAATTGCGGAGGAATAGGACACTACGCCTACGATTTCACTAACCCAACACGTCCGTTGTGAAAATATTTCACTCTGTTTGATCATGAGATAGAGGACTGCCCTATGTTGATAGTGAGGATATGCGACAAAGGAGTGCTACCACCTCAACCGACTTTGAACCTACAGATGATGAGGTTTGAGCCTTGTAAAGAGGATTTGAATGAGAATATAGTGCTTCGAAGTGGAATTGAAATAGGGGATGATAAGGGGAAATAGTTCGAAGACAACGCATGGGTTCGCAAAGCTCCAGTGAAGGAGGCAAAATTTGATTTGGAGCATGCACGCGAAATGTTCATGGAAGGAAAGAAGAGCTTCACTGAGGCCTCCACCTTAGGGAGCAAGGATAAGCTGGATCAAGAGATGGGCCCTTCTATGCTTACGACCTTCCTAGAGACCTACATGAAGATGCTACGTGATAGAAAGGCCGTGAAAGGATTACAGGAGCTTATAAATAGATGTGCCGGAAACACTCTAGGTGAACCACGCGTGGTATGAAAGATTCGTAAGCATAAAACAAGGACAGGACAAGAGATGAGACTCACCGCGTAGATAGGAGAGTATGAAATGGATTAGGTTATTTTGGATCTGGGGTCAGATGCGAACTTCCTACCAAATCAGACTTGGGAACAGATGGGAAGACCCATGTTGCAGTGGTCTCCGATTCAGCTAAGGATGGCAAACCAACAAAAGATCATCCCCATCGAGCAGATGCAAGGGGTGACTATAGATATTGAAGGCGCAAGCGTGTTGGATGACTTTGAGGTAATAGAAATTGTGGATGACAACAACCCCTACCCTGCGCTCCTTGGCATTGATTGGGCTACTGATATGAATGAGGTAATCAACCTAAAGAAGCGAAAGATGATATTTGAGAAGAAATCGCTCTGCGTAATAGTACCCCTAGATCTTGCTGAAGGATCATGCTATACTGAACCAGTCTGCGATTATGAGAGCGATGATGATTTGGACTGTATATATAAGATAACAATGCGAGACCAAGATTGGGTGAATCCAACAGTGGATGGATGAATTACATGGGATCGTGAGAGTTCCTGCACCTCGAACTCTGATGAAGAATTAGAGCGCTGGCATAATCGGTTACATGAAGTAACCACACTGAGATGTAACATGATGAGTTAGTTGCTACACTGTGTGTCGTCAGAGGTAAGAAATCTGCTCACTTATGATGGCCTGAATGATGTAGATATATTTTTGGATGCATTTGAGAGGGAGGTACCAGAAAAGCAGCACTTCCATGCTTTGGACTGGGCAGTGTGTGCTAAGCTTGCAAGATGGTGGGGTGTGCACAAGGTAGCTTTGATGATTGGAGCGAATGTAGGAGGATGATGAGAACACGCTTGGAAAGTCGAAGGTACGAATGACAGATAAGTATGATGGGAAGGATGATTCGTGTGCACACTTGGCCAAATGGGACAAGGCTTATGGAGAGAAGCCCCAACCTGAATGGGTGCACTTGTTCTGTCACACCCTGGATGTCATCCCGATGAAATAGTACTTAGAAACAGAGCTTTGCCATGGTACAGGTGAATGGGATATTATGCACGAAGGATTCATAATGACATTTAGCTTTGAAGATGACTTTGACTGTATTGACGAAGTGCTACAAGAAGTGAAAGCAATAATATTTAAGATACCGCAGGATCCTTTGGACCTGATTCAACCCGAGTGGACTACTCAGCTGAGTCATGCGTTGGAATTCTATAACGTAACTGCTGAAGAGGAAGATGAGGATCCGCGAAAGATTAACATCCCTAAAACAAAAGGTCACCATGAGGTTGAAGGACCACAGATTGAGAATCTTGATACAACTGTGCCATTGAAAACGAAACAGGTAAATATGGGTATGGAGGCAGAGCCCAAATTTATGAAGATTGGAGATTACTAGGATGACACGATGGTGGATAAGGTCACTAAATTGCTCCATGAATACCTGGATTTAATCCCTACCAAGTTTATGGATCTAAAAGGGATAATTGGAGACCTGGGCGTTATGAATATCACGTTGAAGTTATGAATATCACATTGAAGCCCGACGCGAAGCCAGTTAAGCAAAGGCTTTACTGTCTCAATCCGAAGTATAAGGAGAAGGTCCACTTAGAGCTAGAAAAGATGCTCGCGGCAGGAATCATTGAGCCCATAGAATAATTTGATTGGGTAAGCCCAATGGTGGTAGAGGAAAAGAAGTAGAAGGATGAAATAAGGATTTGTGTAGATCTTAGGAAGTTGAATGACAATTGTGTACATGATCCTTTCCTGACGCCTTTCACTGATAAAATGTTGGACAATTTAGGTGGTTAGGAAGCATATTCCTTCACTGATGGGTTCTCTGGGTACCATCAGATCAAAATTGCATCAAAGGATAGAAGCAAGACAACCTTCATGACTGAGTGGGATGCTTTCAGTACACTGTAATGCCTTTCGGATTGAGGAATGCACCTATGATTTTCTCGCGCATAGTCATTTCTACGTTCAAAGAATTTATTCATAAGTTCCTGGAAGTGTACTTTGATGACTGGACTGTGTTTGGGCTGGTAAAATGCCATGTGGCAAGTTTGTGCCTAATGCTAGATACCTGTCGAAGATACCAGATCGCGCTCAATCTAAAGAAGTGCCTATTTTGTGTTCCTTTTGGGACCTTGCTGGGTCATGTGGTTTGTAGAAAAGGACTGATGGTAGATCCTGCGAAGATCGCGGTGATACTTAACTTAAAAGTGTCAAGGAGTGTGAAACAGCTACGCGCTACCCTAGGACATACTGGATATTACATAAAGTTTATCAAAGGCTATGCCCAGATCACCGCACCTATGGAGAAGATGTTGAAAAAGGATGTCACATTCTTCTGGAATGAGGAATGTAAGAAAAGCTTGGATGTATTGAAAGAATAGATGGTCACCGCACTGATTTTAGTCTTCCCAGATTGGAAGAAGGAGTTTCATGTACATGTTGACGCGTCATGTATAGCACTGGGAGCAACATTAACACAGGCTGGCGGAGGAGACTTGGACCATCCTATAGCATTCGCAAGTAGAAGGTTATCCAAGGTAGAGAAGAACTATTCCACCACCGAGCACAAAGGGTTAGCCATGGTATACGCGCTCCAGAAGTTTAGACACTATTTGCTGGGTGGACATTTTAAGATGTATACAGATCATTTCGCGTTGAAATACCTAGTCAATAAGCCTGTGTTGGGGGGGAGTGTGGGTTGTGTTATATTCTTTCCACGTAGTTAACAGGGGGTTTGAAGGGAAGCCGTAACCCCACTTTATGGGCTTCGGGTCAGCGCCCTGGAAAATTTTGGTTTTGGACCCTATATTAGGTTGGGCGGACCCACCTATGGTTTTGTGCATGATTTTCACACATGTTTTTTGGATGCGATGGTTTTTCGGTCCATGGTATTGGACGCGATGGTTTTCGGTCCAAGGTATTAGACGCGATGGTTTTCGGTCCATGGTATTGGATGCTTCGGCATGTATAAATATGTATTGTAACAATGAAAGGAACATAATGAAAAATCAAATTGGTAGTCTCGGTTTTGGGATCCAGTGGGAAAATCTCTGTGTATATGTGTTTTATGTGTTATGCTCTCGCATTGTTTATTTTTCTGTGTTTTTAGAATTCGTATGCAGGAAATTTCTGTACGGGGTTAAAACCTACATACATATTTATACATGCCGAAGCATCCAATACCATGGACTGAAAACCATCACGTTCAATACCATGGACCGAAAACCATCACATCCAATACCTGGACTGAAAAACCATCGCGTCTAAAAAACATGTGTGAAAATCATGCACAAAACCATAGGTGGGTCTGCCCAACAGTGGGGTTACGGGTGCCCTTCAAATCCCCTGTTAACTATGTGGAAAAAATATAACACAACCCCAGTGTCCGAAGGTCGAATCCCAACATCATTGGTCACCTGCCTTTGCGAGTCATTGAAATAGGCAGGAACAGTAATTACGGCGTTCTTCACCGCCTGTCCCAAATACGCCTCCGGAATCTCCTTCATCTTGGTGAGCACCATCGAAGAAATCTCCTCCGGTGCAAACTGCTTTCTCTCTCCCTTGTAATTAACCTCGATCACGGGCTTATCACCGGGCACCGGCAGATCGATGAATCTCCTACCGATCAATCTTTTGGTATCGAATCTGAGCACCTTGCTAAAGCAACAATTTAGCAACTTGTATTGCACCCCGCACAAAAGTCCAGTGCAGAGCAATCTGACCAGTGTGATCCATGGCATTCACATCTGCCCCATGCTCGATCAAATACTGAGCAGCTGCCGCGCGGTTATTTAAGGCAGCCCACTACAGAGCATGATAACCTCCCGTATTGGGGAGGGAGACGAAGCAACCATCCTCTTCAACTAATCTACTCAGTTTGTCCAAATCGCCATAAGCCGATGCCGTGTAAACATCGTTCCTAATGCTCGCCTCCTCTTCTTCAATTCGGTTCACTGTCCCATTTATTGTAGAGGATGAGGAGGAATTTTGGTGCTCCTGAGCATCCACGTCCATCACAACTTCGATCTCCGAAGCCATTTAATTCACAGAAGTTTGAATCTCAGCGCTGCATTCTGTCGGCTTAGGACAGGTATTTATAAAATTCTAACGGGTAGATCCATGCGAGAGTGCATTTCTAGATGAAACGGAGAATAAAGAAAAAGTTCCAGACTCTGAATCTTCCGATTCTGGTCTACTGCCATGGTCGGTGAGGGACTAAGTCGCGCCCTTCACATGAAAACCCTCAGTCGCCCGGTTCTTCGCAGCATCGCCAATGAACCTCTTCGTGTCCATAAACGCGACATAGGATGGAGTGGTTCGATTCCCTTGGTCGTTAGCAATTATCTCCACCCGATCCTGCTGCCACACTCCCACGAAGCTGTATGTGGTGCCCAGATCAATTGCGATGGTCTTGAAACCATTTTTGAGATCTTAGATCTATGCAGCTCAGGCCTGCCACATTATGGATCCGCTCTCCAACCACTTGTGCCTAGATTTGATCTGTGCCCAGATCAACATCGATCTCTCTAACGCATACGTGAGAACTGTATCACAATTCGACCACTAGTAATATAGCAGTCTCATAACCATGCTACCTCAAATCTCCAGATCCAGACCTCCATGAGTGCAGTGAATCAAATCTCTTTCATTCACTAGGCCAATAAAACCCTTGGCAACAAAAGCATCCCTTTGAAGCCAACATTTGGCTCCGATACCAATTGTTAAGAAATTAACTGTATAACATAAATAATTACCGAAAGGAATAAATATAAAATAACCAGCAACAACCATAATCACATAAACACACATGTTTATCCGGGAAAACCCCAAATCCGGGGAAAAACCCAACCTAATGATATCTCATTAGCATTGGCCAAAACCCTGGCCAATCTGACCAAGTGAGCCTTCACTGCTCACCTCCAAGCCTACTTTACAATGAAGTCCTTCCAGCCTTTTATAAGCTCCATTACATATAATACCACGGGCAAAATACTATGGGTGCACAATACCATGTGCCCCAAAACCATCAATTTTTATCTGGTCAACTTTGAATCTATCCCGAGTCAAGTTTATCTAACAGGGAGAATCTGCAGGTGGTTGTTATTGTTCCAGGGATATGATTTTGAAGTTATTGTAAAATCTGGACGACTGAACACGGGACCAGACCATCTGTCACGCATCGAAATAGGGGAAGAGCCCACTAATTTGGAGGAGGGATTGCCTGACACGCATCTATTCGCAGTGCGCGTCGCAAATGGTCATTTTGAAGATATCATACACTTCCT
This sequence comes from Pinus tabuliformis, assembly GCA_031772625.1. Taxonomy (NCBI): domain Eukaryota; kingdom Viridiplantae; phylum Streptophyta; class Pinopsida; order Pinales; family Pinaceae; genus Pinus; species Pinus tabuliformis. The sequence goes on along the minus strand of CM062805.1, from coordinate 477,034,585 downwards.
AATGATAGTAACTGCCCTGAAATGATACACCGTCTAGCAGAAGAAGGAGTTAGTGGTGTGTGCAACAGACTTTTCTGTCATTGCCAGACATCTGTACAAAATGGGGTCTGATGAGATATTGTGACGATATGTACCAGAGTTTGAAAGGAGCAGTATCCTCGCAGACGCTCATGGGGGCGCCGCGGGAGGACATTATGCAGGGAGAGCGACCGCGCAGAAGATTCTACGCGCAGGGTTGTGGTGGCCAACCCTCCATCAGGATTCAAAATCTTACTGCAAAGCATGTGATGTGTGTCAAAGGACTGGCAGGCCATCGTGGAGGGATGAGCTGCCTCTGAATCCATAGATGACATTACAACCCTTTGAAAAATGGGCGATAGATTTTGTGGGACCCATTCAACCCTAAGGAAAAAAGACAGGAGCGAGGTACATTATCACCACGACGGAGTATTTGACTCGATGGGTGGAGGCACAACCTATAAAGGATTGTACAGGCGTGACTGCTACAAAGTTCCTCTTTGAGTATGTATTGACGCGATTTGGGTGTCCAAATATTTTGATGAGTGATCGCGGTACGCACTTTTTGAATGAAACAATCAGTGCGTTGGCAGATGAATTTCAGGTATATCACCAGAAGAGCATGCCTTATCACCCATAGGCTAACGGGACGATGGAAGCATTCAATAAAGTGCTGAAGAATGTGCTGACCAAGGTTTGCAATGCTCAGCGAAGTGACTGGGACCTACGCATACTTGCAGTACTATGGGCCTATCGAACGACATGCAAGAAGTTGACTGGACAAACACCCTTTAGGCTTGTATATGGTGTTAAAGCAATGATGCCCATGGAATACATTGTGCCTAGTCTGTGCAAAGCAGCACTCACGTGTATGATGGATCATGGAGCCTTGGAAGAGAGGCTTGCGTAGCTGGCTGAGCTTGAGGAAGAGAGATTTCTAGTTGGATCTCACCAACAGGTCCAAAAGCAGCGCAAAAAAGCATGGCACGATCGACACATTAAGCTACACACCTTTAAGGTAAATGACCTAGTTTTGTTATATGACATCAAGTTTGATAAATCTCCAGGGAAGTTTAGAATGCACTGGTTAGATCCCTATTTCATTAAGGAGATTACCGACGGAGGAGCAGTTCAGTTGGTGAAATTGAATGGAGATCCCTTCCTGGGAAAGGTGAATGGAAGTTGATTGAAGCCATACACTGGTGGTCCGACCATGTGACTATATGAAGGTAGCATAGCCTTAGCACTCCAAGCAGTTGAAAGGAGGCGTGGGACTATAAACTACACTGCCCAGGTTGAAGAGCTGCGCGATTAGAGGATTGTGCGAAGCAAGGAAGTGTCACAGGGTTCGTGGCAACGCAAAGGGAGTTGTGCTACCCAAGGAGAAATCACGCGGGTCGGCCAGAAAGTGACTGTTAAAGTCATTGTTCATTATTTGACAGTAGAAATGTGGCCAAATGGAGTGGTTAGATGACATTTAAGACGAAATTTATGGAGCAATTCCTTGAAAATCTGTTGCCAATCCGGCATTAATGAACCGAATGTGGGGGGAATGGTTAGATTTGAATTCAAAATGCCTTATAAATTACAGGTGGCTGTCCAGCGAAAAACACTTGGCATTTTGAGAATTGAGTTGTTGAGCTCTCAGGCACACATGAACTGCGAGAAATTTGAAGTTCTGATACCCAGTTCATTATTTGAGACATTGCCAAAGGTGACACAAGAGTTATTGCAGAACATCATGTCGGCGCCCACAGAAGCTATAGATACCAAAGCAGAGGAGTTGGTGCCAAAAATTGTTATGAAGGCCGAAGAAGCTGCTCTAGAGGTTGCCGAAATATTAGCGGAAGTCCCCAAATCACCAAGGACGCCGAGACTAAAGCCCACCCCAACCAAGGAGAGCGCGAAGAATAAGAAGGGCAAGCAGCCTGCAATACCGGTGCGCGCATCACTGAGAAGAAACCCACCGAAGGACAAGCCCACCTTCCGATGGATGAGGAGGATGTGGGGATAGACATGGAGGAAGTTGAAGCCCAGGGTGCTGACCCTATCACTCGGTTTCCTGAGTACGTCCCTCTGCGCAAAGGCAAGACCAAGGTCTCGAAAGATATCGATGAGAGCAAGGTCCCCTTTCAAACCCCTTTGCTGTTGGATGAGATTTTTTTTGAAGGACTGCGCTTGGGGCAGGTGCTTCTGTTAAAACTCGAAGATTGAGACTTGGCTGATCATGAGAATTTCCCACACCTGGTTCCGCCCCACCTTGGAGGCCCGATTCCGAGAATCGTCCCACCACCCTGGCGGGCCATTGGGCCGCCTGGGTGGGGTGGGGTGGGGGGCCAGGTGGGGCTAGGGGTGGGGTGGAGGCAGTTTTTGGGCCGCTAGGGTGGGGTATGGGCGCTGGGACCAATTGCCGGCCTGGGTGGCCCATCGATTTCTGGGGTGGGGCGGCAAGGTGCTATATATATATATATCTATATATATATATATATATATATATATATATATATATCTTATATAAATTGTTATATTTTACAAAATTAATTATCATTTATTGTTTTGTTTGTTAATTTAAGCTATTATTTTTTTGTAATTTACTGATTTATGTGTTTTTTTCTTTAGGAAAATGGCATCAAAGAAGATTTTTGTGAATCTTTCTGGACCAAAGACTGTTAAAGGTGGATCTTTAGAAACACTATTGAATGAACCAAACCTGAGCTGATAGCTACAAATCTTTCGAGTGCCTCAAATGATAAGAAGATGATTTCATACTCGAAGAAGTAAAAAGAAATGAAACTTCCAATAAATGTCTAGTATGTGAAAGAAAGAGAAAGCCAAGATATGTAGATATATCTATATGTTGATATACCTAACGATAATGGAATTCATGAGGTGTTGGGAAAGGTCATAGACATGTGTTCGGTACCAGACAGTGAAGTTGTTTACATACTTACAAAACCGCCCAAGTCACATGAAAGGATTAAATACTAGTTATCATATTCATTGCATGACATGAGAGATGTATCTACAAAGTTGTGTAAACAAATCGTAAATGAGATGACACAAAATATCGTAAGTATTGTTATTTATATTTGTGTTTTGCGTTCTTGTAACTGTCTCATTATATTTTTATAACTTTGTTTTTATTGACATATGATATTTTGTTTGGCAGAATTTTGTTGAAAGTTGTTCAATTATGTTGGGAGGCATTCATTTCATAGAGCATGGTATTATGAAAGTTATCAGCAATTTCTACTTAGTGTCAAAAGAAGATATGGAAAACAAGCAAAAGGTAGTAATTCATGATGCTACAAAACTACATCTAAGGGATCAGAAAAAAATGCCTCTAGTGGATAAATCTAGCAAAGGTAGATAGGTTACTTTTGAAGAGAAGGAAGTTGAAACTGACACTAAATAATATGTTGTCATTACTGAGGATGACATTGGAACTGATGTTAGAAAGGATAAGAGCCATAAAAGACCAAAAGTAACAATGCCCAAGAATAAATCTGTTCTAGTTAATGATGAGAATGTTATGAGGAAGAAAAGTAAAGTTGAAAATTCTGAAGTAGTCATTACCAACAGTCAAGATCATAGTGAAACTTCAAAAGAAATTAGAGAAATCATTACACCAGGAGCTGATTTAGAGGATGGCATTATTAAAACAAAATAAAATTCCATTCGATAGAACTTGACAAAGAGAAACTTAATTGAGGGTGGTCATACATTTCAGCTTAATGTGAGACAAATCTATAACGCAAGTGAAGGACAATGTAAATATCAAATCAAAAAATGACACCACCTGCATGTTCACAACTTGAAGACATTGATGAGGTACAATCCATATGCTCATGTGGTTAATTATGTGCTTCTTATTGATCCAGTTCAAGTTGCCAACAAAGAAGCATTTGATAAGTCAAAATGTTTTGAATACAATTATTATGTGCTTGGGGGGAACCATTCTGTAGAAGCTCTGTTGGGAATGGAATCCTCCAAGGACAGTTTTTGGGCTAAAAGCCCGTGTTTTGGGTCGAATTTTGTAATAAAGTTGTAAAGTCTCCGCATTTTGTGGTCACGAAGCGCGAAGGTGTCATGAGTCATAAAGGGTTGTCCACCCTTATTTTGTAAAGTGTAAGGTCGGTTGTAAAGATCTACCCATGGTCCGTGGACCATGGGATTGTATAAAAAGAGCTAAGTAAGTAAGCTCTAAGTAGTAATAAGTTTTGGAAGAAGTAAGAAGTCTTGAGCGATAAGGAGAGAAGTCTAATTTTCAAGTCTTAGTGTAGGTAGAGGCTTTGCAGCTGAGTGTGCAAAGGCCTAGGGTGGAAGTCCGCAGCTGAGTGCGTGGACCCCTACAGCTGTGTGCGAGGGCGGATAGAGTCTGTAATCATATGAAGATGTCAAGAAAGAGAAGCATTCTGTAAATTCTATGTCTTTGTTTCCTGTTAATGCATCTTGTCATATTATGTATGAATTTCATTTACAATGCTTATGTGATGCGCGAATGTATGTAATTACGTTGGTTAATTGAATGCAAGTAAGAATATCTGTTTACACAGTGCTAACTGTGATTGTTTAACAAGATAAGTAAGAAACTTAAGATAATTTGGGAATCTGCACAATATGCTGCCCTAGCAGCGCAAAAGTACCTGAACCGTAGGTTAGGGTTGCGCGAAGGTCAATCGTACCCCTTCGCAGAGGTACCGAAGGGTGGAATAAAGGGCTAGACAGACAGATCCCTAGAACTTAACGACCTAAAATAAAGAAGGAACAGAAGGAATAAACCAACATCACAACCATCTCAGGGTGCAAAAACTTGGTTCCAGCATCCCCCCATACTTCTTCGGGTGAGACTTCAGTCCATGCTCTGTGGGCTGATGCCGAAAGGTCCAATAGTGTAGGGATTTGTTTGGATAACTAACGCTGAACCTGGGTCAGGCCCTATGCATCCAACAAACTCAAAGACAATTGATGGAGGAATATCCCAATAACCCACATTTTGAAACAATGAAATGTAGCATTTATGCTGGTTTATCAGATACATAAGCAAAGTTAGTGGCATGGGATCATAATTTAGATAATGAATATAGGATGTCTATGACTTTCATCCAAAGGGTTAGATTTATTCATAGTGAATTTGAAGAAAAATGTGGTGGGGATAAGATAAATGTTACTATAGATTTCTGAAAGGAATGTTGTATGGAAATAGGCTATCAAATTGAGGAGAAAATCAATTCAAAAAGCGACAGAGTAAATACTGATTTATTTAGAGGTATTGATAACATTTTCCAGTTGGAATTTAGAACTGGAGAGATATGGGAATTGATTAATGATATTTTTAGCATGTGGGAGAACATTGACATTAAAAACTAGAAGGTCAAAAGGTCTAAACCATTGATATGTAGCAACAGTAAATCAGGTCCTGAAATGAAGCAACTTCTAGAAGATATGACTATCACACCTTGGAGAGAATTTCAAGGAGTGAAGGATGAAAAACTTGTCAAAGAAATATTATCTCGTGTAAGGTCAGGGGAATTATCATTGGAGGAAATTTCTGAAGAATTTCAAAAGTAAGTTTATTGAATTATTTTTACTTATTTCTAGATTATAATTTTCTTTTAAATATAACAAATTGTTCTTGGTAGTATTGGTTATACATATCATTATATTAATTTTTTTTACTTTATTTATGCAGTCACAAAGTTTACATGAAAATACAAGAACAAATGGTTAAATTGTTGAATGAAGATACTTGGGATGATGTTGTACGCAACTATCCAAATTCAAGTTCTACATCAACATTATTTATTTATTTATTTTTTTATCTTGCATTTAAAAAGGTATGTTGATTTATACATTCATTTTTATTCATATGTATACTATTTTTATTTTATAACTTACACACATGTTTGTTTATTTTATTAAAGATGAGGAAGGATGCAAATGGAGCACCAGATAGTTTCAGAACCTTTATTGAAAAAATTAAGATCGAAAGACTGAAGAAGCAACGTCTTAAGAATGTTGAACTTGATCCAACTCTTACTCATTTAATTTGGAATGGGCTTGACACTATTCAATATCAAGTAATACAAGGCGAATTTGAAGACATTGTTAAAATCATACCTAAAAGGGACTATGCCTTATTTATTGCAAATATTCCCCATGGTTTCAATATTCCAAACATTGACTATGATAGTGCCCCTTATACTTATCAAGATCTTAGTAAAGTGGTTGCGAGATTTCTAAAAGTCACATCATCACCATTATGGAGATTTGTGACATTTCATTTAGACACACAATTGGCAATGTTATTGTCAAGCTTCAAGGGGAAAACAAACTCAAGGATGCAGCTTACATGGTAAGACATTGAAAATGTATATTTGATTAATGTTAAAAAATTCATTTATGTACAAGTTAATTGAACTTTTACTATTTCATGTTATAGGCAAAAGTCAAATCTTCTTAACCGTGAAGATCAACCATTTATAAATGATTGTGAGTTCATCCATATTGATAGTTGGGCAAAAGATGATAGCTATATGTCTATGATTTTTAATCGGGTAGATGGAAAGAGTCATACCGAAGTACTGGCTTATGATGTTGTTGTGAGAAAACTAACTTGTGAAGACAAAGAAGCAAAAGGAGAGATATTTAACATTTATCAAAAACCACGGTCATTGATTAACTATCTTATAGACATATGTTCAAATGAAGGAGATTGGGTTCTGGATTTATTTTCTAGCTCAGGTAAGTTTTATTATATGGAATTCAATTTCAATATCTTATTTCTTAATTTGTATGTCATTGTACTAATTTACTTCATTATTTCTTTTGTGCTTGATAATTAGGTACAACACTAGTATGTTGCCTTAAAAAATGAAGAAATTGCATTGCCATTGAAAAAGATCCAATACGGTGCACTTTTATTCAATAAAGAATTAATGCTCTTCAATTTCTTCTAGATGCAATGCAAGTAATTGGGTTGAAGAAAGGGGAATTTAGTGAATCACTTGTGGCAAAAAAGGCAAAGGAACCCCAACCACCATTACATGGAATGATTGGAAAGGCATACATTGGGAGATTCGCAAACATCAAAGATCCATTAGAAGAGGAAAATGAGAAAAATGAAGCAGAAAATATTGTGGAAGAAGACAATGATGAAACTCTAGAGGATGAAGAGTTTGGATTACGTGATATTGTTGATTAAATTTAAGTTATGCTTGGAAATCAAGCTCATTTTTTGTAACTATTAATTAGTTATACTTGTAATGTTTTGACTTTGACATTTTATGAGAATAATAAGCATTCGATTAATTTTGTTATATGTTCAATATTTGTATTATGTGATTTTCGCATTAATTTTTATGTTAATCATTATTTTTTGAAAAAAACAGTGATTATTATTATTTTTTTGACATGAAATTCATAAAAAAACTATTATTTAACCATTTTTAGTTAAAATTTTCCTATAAAAATTGTGATTTTGACATGTCATTTCTAGCAAAAAATTACAAAAATTATCAAAATGTGTAATTTTTTAGTTATATTTATGTTGAAAATGGTTATTTTTATGTCAATTGTTAAAAATTATTGTTTTTTAGAGACAATTATTTCATGTGCATTGAAAAATTAATTAACAATGTATAAATATGTAGAATATCGAAACTTCAAAATATCGACCTTCTTCTTTTAAATATGCAAAACAATAAAACCTCACTACAAAAAAAAAATTAAAATAAAAACAAGAAAATATGAAGAAGAAGACCACTTCAAAAATTGTTAAATTTAGAAAATAATTATTTACATTTCATACATTACAAAATTTAAAGTAAAAAAATAGGTCTTTTAAAAAAAGGGCCTGATGCAGAATCACCACTTTTTAAAATCAACATGCAAATCACTAACATTTTAAAACATAATGTACATAAAAAAATTTAAAGTGCCAAAAACTATGCTCTAAAAAAAATATGCGTATTCTACATCGCCCCTTTTGAAAACCGGGGCAATTTTTTGCTATCTCTACGAAACTGGTAACAATATCAGTTCCCGTTTCAAAGTTTACATTGTTACTTGTTGGAGATCTTATTTTTGTTCAAGAAATATTGTTTGGTGGCTAACTTGGTCTTGGGAAGTCTTTGTCTGGCTTGTTTGGTGGCTGGCTTGGTCTTGGGAAGTCTTTGTATGGATTGTTTGGTGGCATTATTTTTATGACTACTTGGTATAGAAATTCAAGCATTATTAAATTTTGTTTTGTTGGAATTAAATGTTCCTTTTACAAACATACGACATTGTAAAATTAACTTGTTGTTTATGTGCAACATGACAAAACATAAGATGATATTCAAGTGTAACCCATTAGTTATTATAACCATCTCATAGCATGTAACTTCTACCTCAAATAAAAATGTTTAGATTGAAACTCTAGAATATGACTTGGTTAAAGACATGAAGATAACTATAGCTAATATTTCTCTGTATGAACTGTCAAAACTTACTTAACAGAAATGAATTTTTATTTTATTTTTTTTTATTTTTATTTTTATTTTATTTATTTATTTATTTATTATTATTTTTATTTTTATTTTTTATTTATATATATATTTGAAGCATTAGAATCTAGCACAACTAATATTCATATAGGAAATATTGAAAATAATTCATCCAAAAAAGTAGGTTACATTGGCGTAGCATTGATCAGAGATAAGTTTGCTTCGCATACTCCTCCCTTTAACCTCCCCGTGTGCTTTATTAAAGAACATTATCTTCACTATAATTTGTTTTATAATTTGGTTGAATTACAATTTTGAGGATTTTTTCAAGGTTATGGCAAAAGAACATTGTTAGGGTTTGAAGTAAGCTTTGTTGAAGAAGTAACTAGTGTCGGTCTTCATAATTATAATGATGTCATGACTAGATGTAATTATTGTACTTGTCAAAAGAAAGAAAAGAAAATATTTATTTGTAAAAAGAAAATTATTTTATTATGAAATGGGTTTCTTTCCCATTGGTTATTTTTCCTAGGTCAAAGCACCCATTGAGTGCTCTAGGGTTGTGAAGAAGAGTCAAAGTCAAGGTCATGATGTAAAGTCCCTTGAAGGGCTCATGTATTAAAAAAAAAGGAAATACATTTTATGTAAAAGGATTGGTCTATAAGATACCACAAGGACAAGTCGGCCCAGAAGAGGTCTAATTTATCCCTCAAGAAGCCTATTTATTTCAATGGCTCTCAAAACACATTGTAACTAACAATTTTTAAACTCCACACAAATTTTCATCAGTTGGAACTTTATTTCAATGGCTCTCAAAACACACTGTAACTAACAATTTCTAAACTCCACACAAATTTTCATTATAAAGAGAAATAAGCCTCTCAGGACAAACAAATAAGTAGCAAGCAAGTTAAAAATCAAGAACCAATTCTTAGCATCTGTGTTGATCAAAATTATCATATTTACACGAACTGAAGTATGTCAAAATTTAATCTAATGCAAAACCAAATTTGGCATCATACCACAATTAAAAAGCATAATATTGTTAGATCAATATGTTTCCTTCATGTAATCCTCTAACAAGGCTTAAAATCTCCTTTTCACTACAAAGAAATCCCTAGGTCAATGCAATACTACCACTAGTAATAGTGTACACTGTAACTATCAACCGCCATTGGAAGTATGATGTGTTTCCTAGTCGAATGTTATAGAACTGTACAAATCTACAATAGAAACTACCAAATTCCCCCCTGCCTTATGATACAAGTGATGCCTATGTACAATCAATTGTTCAAGTAAGCAGGACATGCTAGTCCTAGTACAACCCCCTACCAATTTTTGTGAGGGTTTCAAATGACAGAGGTACAATACATACCCAGGTAGGGAAGTTGGGCCACTAGAAGCATCCATGACAAGCGACTCTTGGTGATTATTGCTTGAACCTGTCTCCTGTAACTAATTCCTTCCATGCTCTCTTGGACTTAAAGAATACTAAGGTGAAGGTGAAATATGCAACAAGTTTTTATAAAAGTGACCTCATGGAATCTCCAGCATTTCAAAGACCTTGGAAGAAAATACAATGTCCGATAGGTGTTGACGTCTATGGGTGGGACTCTACCACACTTTTTTTCCAGAAAACTCCGGGCCTCCTCATGGTACTATCTATTATAGCATAGTATGGATTAACTTTCTTTTGCCGAGGTGAAAGAGGTGTTTTCCATAGGTTTCAATTAGGGATACATAAAGGTTAAAAAGGCTGATGTTATATCATATTATAACTTGAGCATAGCATAGATTTATACCTTGAGCATACCAAAGCCTTAGCTTTTCCAAATAGAGGAAGAATGGCTCAAGGAATTGGAAGCTCAACCATCGAGAGAGGGATGAACGCTTTATTTACCTACTTCTTCTAGTTAAATACTTATGCGAGCTAGGCCCTATTCATTAATTCCTGATTTTATTAATGCTATATATCCCACTCCAAATATTCTGTGTTTGCAATAAGTAAAAAGTTTCAATTTTCTGTTGGGGTATAATGTAAAAAAACATACGAAATAACGACAGGACATAATAATCTTGTGGGGTTGGAGGAGATGAAACTTACAAAAGATATTTCAGTAACAAATGTAGGGTCTCTGTCCTTTTGCTCTACTCTTCCTCATGCCCTTCAGCTGGCTTTCCCTCAGGTCTTGTCATGATGGTGGAGGCTCTTCCTCTTGCAGCTTAGAGGTGGGAAAAGGCTCTTCCTCTTGCAACTTTGAGGTGGGACGAGGTAGGTGAGGGGCGATGGCGAAGGCTCAACTTCCTCTTGCAGCTTGGAGGTGGGCAGAGGTGGGATCGGGCTAGGGAGATGTTGGAGGCTTTCATCTTGCAACTCAGAGGTGGGTGGAGGTGGGCTTGAGCTAGGAAAGGTCTTGCGCGATAGGTTAACATGCCAACTTTTTCTTTATTTTAATTTTTATGTTATATATATGGTTGTGTTTCATTGTTTTTTATTTTGCTTTTTTTTTTCAATTTGTTTTTTTATTTTTATTTTTAATTTTTAATTTATTTTTATAGTGTTTTTAATTGAGGGGTTCCCAGAAAATTTTGTATTTTTTACATCATTGAAAGATTATGGAAAGGTCTTCTAGATGTTGGGACTGATTCTGAGAATGAGCAGTGAGGTAATTAAGATAGGCCAAGATTAGATGAACAAGGTCATGAAAGATAAATGTCATGGTGTGTTGGAAGGTGTCTCCAAATTTTTTGAGACCAAAGAGCATAACAAAATAGGTGAAAATGCACCATGGTTTGGTGGAAGTAATTTTATATTGATTTCATATGGTGAATCTAGATTTGGTTATACCTAGAGAATCCATCCATAAAAGAAAATACCTCATGCTCAATGCATTTGTCAATAAATTGATCAATGAATGGTGTTAGGGAATTGTCTTTGGGACAAGCTTGGTTCAAATCCTAAAAATAAATAAAAATGTAGATAGTGCCTTAATTTATGTTCATAGGAATGACGATGGATATCGATGATGTTCATGTGATGTGATAGATAAAACTATATTTATGAAACTTGTCGAACTTAGCCTTGATGGCCATAGTTCTGGAGGGTTGAAGAAGCCTATATTTTTTCAGACAATGGATGTACCTGTCCATGGGTTGATGTGTTGTTCGACAATGGATGGACTGAATATAGGAATTTTAGTGTACAACTAGAAACTCTTAAAAGAGGGATTTAAAATGCAAGCACTTCCTTTATGGAACATGTTGCTTCAAGGAGAATGCTTTTCTTGATGTCTAGGGTTAATTCCCACTTTAATAGTGGGAGAAATACTAGTCATATTTCCCTCTTCAAAAGTATATTTGGTAGGGATCAAGTTCTTAAGACAATCAACATATCCATGGAGAATGAAGTCTTTTGTTTCAATTACACAAATTTCTTAGGATGGGGAAAGTTGAAACACATCCTAGGGGAGGAAGAAGGATTGATGATGCATTAAATCCCATGGGTAGTCAGGTGTCATTGTTACCTCTAGAATGTCCTCACCTAAGTGAAGGATGTGGGAAGAAGGGGTGATGGACTTCTCAGAGGCATGAGTTGGTTTGATTGGCTTTTGGGTCCCATAAATATCACATGTGTGTGACACACTACTAGTTACTAAGGTGCCTATAGATTTTGAGGGAATGCAAACAAAGGAGACTTTAGCTAAGAGGAACTTGCAACCTTACCCAAGGATGGAGGGTAGGTGTTGATACCTGAGGGGAAGGAGTGGCTACTATGGGAAATAAGCCTAGTAGATGTAGAAATGTAACAAATGTGTGCACAATCATGTGTATCATGGGATCCGAGAGGATCCTAGGGAATTTATTATTGAATATTATCTAGAGAGTTGGACAAGGTAGGACATGGAATATCTTGCCAAGGATGCATCAAGTCAACCAAGGTAGGAGGTGGGTACCTCTCCTTAGTAAAAGGTTGTTTGTTACACATAGAGGATGATTCCAACATAGATAAGGTGGTAGATGGTATCACCTCAAATGGAATTAACATGCACCCTTGAATTGAACCTATCTACTAAACCAAAGGTGGTTCACCTTGATATGTGCCAAGCAATGTAGAATCTTCAAAGCTCTTAGACCCAATTTGAACGTATGACAAAAATATTAACTTAGCCCTATGAGGTGAAGTATGTTGTCTAGGTTAGAAATTGGTTAGGGTTCATAGTGCATGATGGTTGATGGTAATGACCTTCCTATTTTGAGGAATCATCATCAGATGAAATATTGATGAAGAGAAGACTTCCATAACATACATATAGCTAAATCCAATGAGTATATTGTAGTCTAAGGGTGCATCTATGACCTTAATATTTCTTAAGACCATTCTTCTTGCTAGCTCTATGGGGATGTTTTGATATATACTTGAGTTGATATTGGTGGACATGATACGCTCAAATGGTTAATGGTGGATGGGGTAAGCTCAGGGGAGACCAACTTCTTCCACACATATTTGGACATGCAAGTGAGGTATTTGGAAAGCTACCAATGAGTGGAGTCAAGGCTCTATATTATCCAAATTAAATGCAATTATTTGGGAACTTTATGGGTTTACTTCTCCAAATTCTAATAGTAATCATTCCTTTATGAAAGATGGGTTTATAAAACCTCCAGTGTTGACATAGCTATAGGGGATTAGGCTACATCATCAAGGATTCTAGAATTATGAGATACTCTTGCATGAGGGTTGTACCGTGGTATGCCTTAAATGCTCCTTTGGTATGCAATGTGTAGGGTTGACAGAAAGGTGTGGAATCATTAAGGGAACACTCATTAGAAGTTGGATGGCTTCCAAGGTTGAAAGTAAGCCAAGAAGAATATTGTACTAGTATTGTCAAGTTTGGAGATGAATATTTATTGAAATCATGTAAATTTTTGGATAATTTGGATATATAGGTTGAGCTTGACCTAGGATGAGAGAGAGGACTTGAGAGAGAGTAGGAGAGAGGGAGGGATAGATAGGAGAGAGGGAGGGACAAAGAGATAGAGTTGGAGGGGGACAGAGGGAGGGACAAAGAGATAGAGTTGGAGGGGGAGAGAGGGAGGGAAGAAGAAATACATAGAGAGAGAAAAGTGGAGAAAGAGAGAGAGGGAGTGACAAGGGAGAGATGGAGATCAGAGAGTATGTATGTTTGGGGGTCATATATATAGAGAGACAAATAAGGAGAGATGGAGAGAAGGGGGGGAGAGAAGGAGAGAGGGAGGGAGATAGTGACAGAGTTGGAGGGTAGAGAGAGAGAGAGAGAGCAAGGAGGAGAAAGAATGAGAGAGGGAGGGGGAGAAAGAGATGGATTTGGAGGGAAGAGATAGGGTCAAGGTAAAAATAAAGTCATAGAGAGAGAGATGGAAGCATAATTTAAGTAGTTTCTAGCAAGAAACAAACTTTAATCAATTATATTTATGCATGTCTGTAAAGCAAGTATTAAGATACAAATCTAATAATCCAAAACATGTTTATGCATTTTTCCATCATATTTGGATAAGGAAATTTTAGTATCAAGTTTGAAGTTAGGGTGGAACTCCCAATTTTTCAATGTAGATCTTAATCAATGCATTGAACAATAACTAAATGATAGTAAAGGGGCTACATTCTTCCTCATTTGGAAAGTCATCATTGTACAAAAGCACGAAGAAATAGAAAACCAGGATACTTTAATAGACATATAAAAATTAAACCCTAGGTGGGGAATTGAATAGGGTAAATGTTTAAAATTAAATCTTAGGTGGAGAAATGGCTAGGGTAAATGTTAAAGATCATTTGAATCATGATTCAACACAATCAAGAGTATCTTTAACTATGATAGACAAGTTCAGGAGACAGTGTCACTGGCTCGATGATCTAGAGCATAGGATGATTGATGAACTGTTCACATCTTTGTCATAGTGTTGGAGCTGGTAGAGGAGTGATGAGCCTCAATATTGCAACAACAATGCAGCAACTCCCAAGGCTACCAACTTAAATTATCAACCTGGGGTTCGTACAAACTTAAGAGGTGTCGACACTATATGTGCAACATACAATGTGTCCTTATTTCTTTGATATGATGTAATGGAGTGAATATCATGAAATTTTACCTAAAATAATTGTAGAAATGGAAATTCTGCCTACTCAAATGTAAACACTAATCCTAATTGTAGGATGTGAAAGTTGCATTGAAAAGAGAACCTAGTCTTAACTTAAGAATAAAGAAAGTAAACTAATATAACATGCATGAAGGAAAGGGAATGTAATAAATAAATGCATTCCAAAGAGGTTAGATCCATTGGCATAGTTCATTATATACTTCATGTGGAAATCAAGGAAATCATTATTTTGCTATCTAATTTATAAATCTGTCCATTAACCCAAATTGTTGAGATGCGTTGCAGGCGTAAAAACAAAAATTATAAGTGGTCTTTGGTCTTCCCTAATCATGTATTTAGAGCCTAGGGATCATTATTTATCTAGAATAAGTCAAAGTTGCAGTGGGGATCAAAACTGGTGAAGGAAAGTGATGCTACAAGTTTGCTACAGGCGATTGCTACATGAGGCTGTAATGCTACAAGTGAAAGAATCTTGCTAAATGCCCAAATGAATCAAATTAAATGGGATGGGATTTCTTTTTATTAAGTAGGATGCCTTAGGTCTCCATTCCACGTGGAATCACTCAAAAATACCCCTCCAAAATCCCTCAAATAGTGGATGTGGTTCCCAACATTAGGAATTTGCATTAAATGACAGGGAATACATTCCTAGATTTTCTCAATCACTGGAGCTCTAGAATTTGTGCAATAATTTCATGATATCTTGTTTATTTATTATCCAATGTTGATCCTCCTATAGCAGGGAGAAAGTCCCTAAATTATCTCATCCTCCAAATCTGTAGAAATTCTCACTGTAGATTAATCTGATAATGTAATATAACTAAAGCAAAATACTTTAATCTACTTCTACAATCAAACTTGCGGAAGCTTAATAGATTTGAGCAAGATCAAGCAGAACACATATAACTAGAAGTAGAATCAATGCACATGAAACACAGAAGAATACTCAGGGGAAAGCCTCAGCTAAAAACCCCGCTATTTGTATTATCATACAAGGTGGAAATACATCAAGATTACACAAAGCTTTAGCTCTCATAGCTAGCCAGCTCTCAGTACAATCCTCCTGGATGCTCACAGGAAAACAAGGCTTCTCACAAACCTTCTCCTCTGCCCTCCAAGCCTCCTATTTCCTTGCGTTGTTTCTACTGGGTGATCCTACTATTACCAAGTGTAACATTAATCACTCACACTGATCTCACACCCTGTAAAATTGCGCAATCCTCAAGGAACCTTGTTCCTTTTGCATGGATGATTTTACTTTATAGGAAAACTCATGCAACTGATACTAACCTGTCCCTATCTTTAATCTCAACTGGGTCTTTCTCTAAATAGACATGCATCGAGTTATTTATGAGATAATCTTCAGTTATCTGGAGTACACTAGTTTGATGCATGCATGCATTAACTGACTGAACTCACAATTAGTTCCTCAACCTGTTTGGAACTAATTTAACTGGACATAACTCAATTCACTAAGCTAACTGATTACAACTCAATTAAAACTCATTTTTATCTCCTAATTAAGGGATAATCTCCTTAATTTAAGGGATAATTGTTGCATGACTTCACAAAGACTTCTAGCTTGAATTTATCCAACTAATTAATCCAAGATGAATTAATTAATTATTTTTCAAGCAGCTGGTGAGACTAAATTCGAATTTTAATTCAAGGACAAATTAAAATTAGAATATTCTGAATGTTATTTTTATGATTTCTTGTTACTATTCTCAACACTCCCTCTCAACAAGAAAGGAATTCAACTCAATCCCAATCCTGAACCTTTAGAATGTTATGCATGCAACACTTCTCTCTAGTGTTGTTGCTCTAGCAACTCCAGAAACAAAAAAAACATCCAACGTGAACCAGAATGATGCATCTGTCATCAAAGTCTCTGACTGCTATTGCCTCTGTCGACTAAAAACTTTGCGCTTCTGCTGACTCAGCCTTTCTGCACTGTTGTCAATCCTTTTCTATGCTCTTTAGTATCTGACTACTCTAGCCTCTGTCAATTTGATCTCTGACTACATTAGTCCCACTGATTTCTCCCACTACTTTGTACTTTATGCTTCTGTAGCAAGGTACGATCCATGAGATAAAAACTCTCAATGAACCCTGCCCAATTTCAGCTTTCTTGGGACTATTACTTCACATCGCCCCACCTCACACCTGGAGGTATGGTTGCATGTGATCCCTCTGCTGACTTGGCTCAAAATTCCCCCCTACTGGAGGTCTTTGCATGAGTGGATGCCTCCACTCGGTCTCCTCTCACCATCTCCAATTGAGGCTCCTCAACAATTGTCTAAGATTTCTTCTAGGGCTGCATGTTGAGAGGTAATTTACTCTCCCTCTCAACCACCAAGTCTCTAACATTGGCCTTGCTCCTCAAGGCTTTGCATGCATCTTGTACCTCAATTGCATATAGGTTCTTAGCTAGCACACCAATCTATTTCATCTTTCCCGCCGTCACAGAATTTTCTAGAAAAAGAGCTGATTTTAAATCAGTGATATCTCCCTCATTCGAACTCCGATTCAGCCAATTGTTTTTTTGAATTTGGGTATTTTTTTGCAAGGAATTCAGATATGCTATGTGTTTCTGAAAATTTTGCACAAAATGTTTCAGATATTCTCTGCAAACTCGTGGCCCAATTTTTTTTTTTTTTTAATTACTTTGAATTCTCTTCTTCGTATACTGTTCACTGCTCCGAAAAACTTTGCTCTGATAAACTAGGCTCTGATACCATGTAGAAATTATCACTGTAGATTAACTTGATAATGTAATATAACTAAAGAAAAATACTTTAATCTACTTCTACAATTAAACTTGTGGAAGCTTAATAGATTTGAGCAAGATCAAGCAGAACAATATAACCAGAAGCAGAATCAATGCACATGAATCACAGAAGAATACTCAGGGGAAAGCTTTAGCTAAAAACCCCGTTATCTGTATTATCATACAAGGTGGAAATACATCAAGATTACACAAAGCTTTAGCTCTCACAGCTAGCCAGCTCTCAGTACAATCCTCCTGGATGCTCACAGGCAAGCAAGGCTTCTCACAAACCTTCTCGTCTGCCCTCCAAGCCTCCTATTTCCTTGCGCTGTTTCTACTGGGTGATCCTACTGTTACCAAGTGTAACATTGATCACTCACACTGATCTCACACCCTGTAAAACTGCGCAATCCTCAAGGAACCTTTTTCCTTCTGCATGGATGAGTTTCCTTTATAGGAAAACTCATGCAACTGATACTAACTTGTCCCTGTCTTTAATCTCAACTGGGTCTTTCTCTGAATAGACATGCATGAGTTATTTATGAGAGAATATTCAATTATCTGGAGTACACTATTTGATGCATGCATGCATTAACTGACTAAACTCACAATTAGTTCCTCAACCTGTTTGGAACTAATTTAATTGGACATAACTCAGTTAACTGAGCTAACTAATTACAACTCAATTATAACTCATTTTTATCTCCTTAATTAAGGGATAATCTCCTTAATTTAAGGGATAACTGTTGCATGAATTCACAAAGACTTCTTGCTTGAATTTCTCCAACTAATTAATCCCAAATGAATTACTTAATTATTTTTCAAGCAGCTGGTGAGACTAAATTCGAATTTTAATTCTCAATTTTAATTCAAGGACAAATTAAAATTAGAATATTCTGAATGCTATTTTTAGCATTTCTTGTTGCTATTCTCAACAAAATCTTCGTAATCTTCCTAATATTCTCACAATTTTCTACAAAAATAAATAACATTAGGCACATAATAAGGAAGGATAAACCATATTCCTAAGGACCATTAATACTACAAATTAACTCTATGATGTGCGAGTAAGGGGGTCAAATACATGTTTTAAGTGTCTATAAATAATCAAATGGGCCTAATAAAATAGACAATTCTGGGGCCCATCAAAAAGCGTGAAAGAATCACTGATATGAAATATTGAGATTTGTGAGCCCTGTATAGTTCAACCTAGGGTAGAACAGGGTCTTCACCGATCTTAATTGTTGGGTGCGGGATCCCCCAAGTGAAGTTTTGGGCTTAAAGCCCAGATTTTGACTAAATTCGATGTAAAGACTCCGCCTTTTGTGGGCATGAAGTGCAAACTTGTAAATGAGTCATAGGTTGTTTGCCCTTATTTTTGTAATCTAATGTTGGCTTTAGAGATCTACCCATGGTCCGCGGACCATAGGATTGTATAAATAGAGTAAGGCTCTAAGTTGTAAGTTAGCAATAGAAATGAAAAGAGAAATGATGAAGAATTTAGTCTTATATAAGTGTAGAGTCGAGTCGTTGGGTCGTAGAGTAGGAGAAGGCTCTGTAGCTGAGTGTGCAGAGGCCTAGTAGTCCGCAGCTGAGTGCGCGTACCCCTGCAGTTGAGTGTGTAGGGTGAGTCGAGTCTGTAACCATTGGAGAAGTAATAAAGAGAAGTTTCATATCATTTTTGTGTATCTTTTTCCTGTTTTGTGCATTGAATCTATTGGGTATAAATTGCAATTTCACTGTTTATATGGTGCACAAACTTATATGATTGTGTTGATCAAGTGAATAAAAGATAAAGTATCTATTTACGTGAAGTTAACGAACAATTATAAGAAGATAAGTAAGATCCATGGTGCAACTTGGAGAAATAGCGTAGATCGTTGCCTTAGCAGTGCGAAAGCACCTCAACCCCTTGTTAGGGCTGCACGAAGGCAATTATAACAGATCGCAAAGGTCTCGCAGGTCAGGAAAGTGTGCAAAGTGACCTACACGAAGGTATTCACGGTTGGACTAAATCGACCCCTCAGACATCTCAAGGGTGTGGAAACTTGGTTCCAGCATCCCCCCATACTGCTTCGAGTGAGACCTCAGTCTGTGCTCCATGGGCTATTGCCAAAAGGGCCAGTAGTGTAGGGATTTGTTTGGCTAATTAACTCTGAACCTGGGTTAGGCCCCATCAAGCCAACAAATGGTTCCGTTGCCAGGATCAGAATTTTCATAGAGATGTTTGATGTCGTATCATTGGAATCCAACTAAGAAGGAAATTGAAGGTTGGTTGTATAGGAGAATTCACGAGTTCGCGGCAGAGGAGAACAAGAATCTGCGACTAACAAAAGAAGAGTGGTTAGACTGCTACCTGTACACAGAGATCCACGAAATATTCTCTGTATCTTTCCCTACTGAGTTGTACAAGTGGATCGCGAAGCTAGCAGATAGCCAAGGAAGGTGGAAGCTCAAATATCCTATTGTGTGGACCCCAGAGTTGGTGTGCAGATTGGAAGCATCAGAGGATCAAATCGCACATGCTATTGATCACTGGCTCGATGGATTATATGAGGATTCATTGTTGAGTTTGTGGTAGACACTTCAGTCAACTATAGCGAGGCAGAGCAACTCTTTCTCAAAGGACTGTGAGGTAAGTACGTAAAGTCTCTGAATACTTGGATTAAAATGTTATTGTGTGAAAAGAGGGTTATGCAATTACCTTGATGTTCGGAGCTACGCAAAGCGGAAAAACCTATAGAAACAAAGGAAGTAAGGGGCCAGAGAATAGCCCTTTGATTTCATCTCCGCGAGGGGACGAGGAAGAGCTCGTGCAGGTCTCTTCGCGAAGTGCGATCCATTTGATAAGGCAGAGGATTTTGCGCATACCACCCCCACCCACACCACTACTAGCTTCACGACCATCACCTCCATCTTCACCCGTACCACCTCCGCCACCACCGCGAGTCAGTATGGCAAGCACGATAAAGTTGCATGTGTTCAAGGGAGTGGAAAATGAGGATTTGGACCAATTTTGGTTCGTCATAAAAGCCATATGGGAAGCGCAGGGAGTTACAGATGATAATATAAAGAAAGTGACGATGGTCAGTGCTCTGCAGGATCACGCGATGACCTTGTATATTAAACACTCCAATGATAATCCAAATGCAGGAATCATGAATATCCAAGCAGCACTAAACAAAGAATTTAGCAGGCCAAAGTCTAAAGCACAATCAATCATTGGGTTCAAAGAAATCACGATGCTACCAGGCAAAACTCCTTGGGAGTTGGATCAGAGGTTGAAGTGTATGATTCGTGAAGCTAATATGAATCTAACGGAGGGAAAACATCACGAATAGTTTGTAGCATCGCTAACACCGCGTTTGAGGAGCGTGTTATCACAACAGAAGTTAATGACTTAGGAAAAGGACTTAGAGATCACGATGAGGTTGCATGAGACCTCGATGTAGGATCCTAACTTGGAAGTTCAGTAGATCCACGTGCAGTTGAAAAACTTATGCCTTGAGATGCAGAGTTTGAATAAGGATAGGACAACTCGCCTGGAAGTGCGTGAAGAGGTGTGGTGCATAAAATGCAAGGTTCAGGGTCATGATAAGGACCATTTCCTGGTGTTCGCGAGTTACCTCACGGGAGGAGGACCGATGCCGTTAAGACCAGAGGCATAAGCAGGAACTAGTGCAGCGCCTGCTTTATGGTGCACGATTTGTCAAATAGGAGGGAAACACACTACGGACAATTGCCATTTGTTACAAACGTATACACAAAATTCACAGCAATTGTTCTGTAACTTTTGTAGGTTAGTAGGACACGATGAGCGCACTTGTAGAAGCTATGAGTTAATGATGGATAGAAATCCCACCTACGGAGTTCATGCTGAAACGTGGCCCTAGACCCAAATGTAGGAGTGGCGCAAACCGGATTTCAGGGGCGCGGACGAGGCCAAGGTGGAGGAGGACTTGGAAGAGGTCGCAGACAACTGATATGCTACAAATGCGAAGGACCAGGACATTATGCCCATGATTGTACAAATATAACACGTCCATAATGTCTGTATTGTACCTTGTTTGATCATGAGATGAAAGATTATCCTACGCTGATAGCTAGGATATGTGAAAAAGGAGCGCTACCACCTCCCCGGACTCATAACCTGTAGATGATGAGGTTTGAGTCACGCGAGGAAGATCCAAATGTGAACATTGTGCTCGGAAATGAAATCACAACGGGAGATGATAAAGGCAAACAGCTCGAAGATAGTACTTGGGTTCGCAAGGCTTCGAAAAAAGAAGCAGAGTTTGATTTGGAGCATGCTAAGGAAACCTTCATGGAAGCTAAGAAGAGCTTCGCTGATGCCTCCACTTCAGGAAGCGAAGATAGACCAGAGCTGGAAATGGACCCATCTATGCTTACGACTTTCCTGGAAACATGTATGAAGCTACTACACGACAATAAAGTTGTAAAAGGATTGCAGGAACTCATTAACAGATGCGTTGGGACCGTGCTAGGAGAACTGCATGTAGTCCGGAAGATTGGAAAGCATACGACGAGGATGGGAAGAGAAATGAGGTTAACCGCACAGATTGGAGAATATGAGATGGACCAAGTAATTTTGGATTTAGGATCAGATGCAAATGTTCTGCCAAAGAAGACATGGAAGTGCATGGGGAGGCCTACACTGCAATGGTCTCCTATTCAGCTGCAAATGGCGAACCAACAAAAGATAATACCTATGGGGAGATTGCAGGGAATCACTGTGGATATTGAAGGAGTGAGCGCGCTAGCAGACTTTGAAGTAATAGAGATTGTTGATGACAACAATCCCTATCCTGCGCTCTTAGGAATTGATTGGGCCACTGATATGAACAAGGTGATTAATATGAAGAAGCGCAAGATTATTTTTGAGAAGAAGTCTCTACACGTAGTTATACCCTTAGACCCTGCTGAAAGATCGCGCTATACAGAGCTGGTGCGCGACTATGAAAGTGACGATGATTTGGATTGCATCTACAAAATAACCGTGCGAGAGCAAGATTGGGTAAACCCCACCACGGATGGACGGATCTCATGGGAGCGCGAAAGCTCCTGTACGTTCGATTCTGATGAGGAGATAGAGTGATGCAAGAACCAGTTACACGAGGTAACCACGCTTAATTGTAACATGATGACAAGATCACTGTGCTACGTATCAACAGAAGTGAGAGTTCTCCCTACTTATTATGGGTTAAGTGAGGTAGATATGTTCTTGGATAAGTTTGAAAGGGAGGTGCCAGAAAAGCAACGTTTCTAGGCCTTGAATTGGGTACTACACGCTAAGCTCGCGAGGTGGTGGGGTATGCACAAAGGGAGCTTTGAGGATTGGTGCGAATGTAGAAGGATGATGCGCACACGATTTGGGAAGCCTAAGATGCGACTAATAGATGAGTATGGTGGATGGGATGATCCGCATGCACACCTAGCCAAGTGGATGAAGGTCTATGGAGGAAAGTCACAACCTGAGTGGGTGCACATGTTCTGTCATACCCTAGATGTTATACCCATGAATTGGTATATAGAGACAGAGCTCCACCATGGGACATGTGAATGGGATATCCTGCACGAAGGGTTCATGATGACCTTCAATTTTGAGGATAGATGGTGGGACAGCATTGATGAAGCACTACAAGAGGTAAAAGCAGCTATCTTCAGGATACCACAAGAGTCGATAGAATCAATTTAGCTTGAATGGGCTACTCAGCTGAGCTGCGTGCTAGAATGTTATAATGTAAGTGCTGAAGAAGAAGACGAAGATCCGCGGAAAATTAACATTCTCGAAATAGAAGGCCATTGCGAGGTTTAAGACCACTGATTGAGAACCCTGACATAACTGCGCCAGTACAAACGAAGGAGGTGAACATTGGTACGGAGGCCGAACCTAAGTTTTCAATGCTCGGCGACTACTGGGATGACACGATGGTGGATAAGGTCGCTGAGTTACTCCGCGAGTACCAGGACTTATTCCCGACCAAGTTTACGGAGTTAAAGGGAATCATCAGAGATTTAGGAATGATGAGGATCACATTAAAACCCGATGCGAAGCCAGTTAAGCAGAGGCCTTACCACTTAAATCCGAAATACAAGGAGAAGGTCCGTGTAGAACTAGACAAAATGCTCGCAGTAGGAATTATTGAGCTGGTGGAAGAATCCGATTAGGTAAGTCCAATGGTGGTGCAGGAAAAGAAGCAAAAGGACGAGATAAGAATATATGTGGATCTCAGAAAATTGAATGACGCTTGTGTGCATGATCCATTCCCAACTCCATTCACAGATGAGGTGTTGGACAATGTCAGTGGGCAGGAAGCATATTCTTTCACTGACAGGTTCTCAGGGTACCACCAGATCAAAATCACGCTGGAAGATAGGAGCAAGACAACCTTCGTGACTGAGTGGGGTCACTTTCAATACACTGTCATGCCATTTGGGTTGAGAAACGCGTCGACCATCTTTTCGCGCGTGGTTTTTGCAGCATTCAAGGAATATATTCACAAGTTTCTGGAGGCTTATTTTGATGATTGGATTGTATTTGGGTTGGTTAAGCACCATGTAGCGAGCCTACACTTGATGCTAGATACCTGCCGGAGATACCAAATCACGCTTAACCTCAAGAAGTGTACATTCCTCGTTCCTTTTGGGAACCTGTTGGGACATGTGGTTTGTAGATAGGGATTGATGGTAGATCCCGCGAAGATTGCGATGATTCTAAATTTGGAAGCGCTGTGAAGTGTGAAATAGTTGTGCGCTACACGGGGACATACGGGATACTACAGGAAGTTCATCAAAAGCTATGCCCAGATCATCGCGCTGATGGAAAAGCTGTTGAAAAAAGATGTCATGTTCTGTTGGAACGATGACTGTGAGAAAAGTTTGGATGTATTGAAAGAAAAGATGGTCACTGCACCGATTCTGGTCTTCTTGAAATGGGAGGAAGAGTTTCATGGCCATGTTGACGCGTCGAGTATAGCACTAGGGGCAGTATTAACAAAGGAGGGTGGAGAAGGATTGGATCACCCTATGGCATTTGCAAGAAGCAGATTATCTAAAGCAGAAAAGAATTATTCCACCACTGAACGCGAGGGATTGGCTATGGTGTACGTGCTCTAGAAATATTGGCACTACTTGCTAGGGGGACACTTCAAAATGTATACAAATCATTCCATGCTGAAATACTTGGTCAATAAGCCTTTGTTCCAAGCAGATGGATTTTATTGTTCCAAGCATATGATTTTGAAGTTGTTGTGAAACCTGGACGATTGAACACAGGATCAGATCTGTTAGTGTCAGTAACTTCACACTTCCATCAGTGATCAAATTGCTCTTTTTGCATGCATATTAGGTGTCCCATCTGATCAGCTACATTCCATTAGGTCATGGATCAACTGATGGTAGTGGTTTCATGTCAAATTCCCTTATGACATTTACCTGCTGACTTGTTCACACATTTTTTGTAGTCATTTACTGTCATCTTGTTCACACATTTTTCTTTTGTTTTGGTGTCATCCTGTTTCATTTCTAGTCTCACTAGGTCTTAGGGTTTGTCATCATGGTCATCCAAATTTGAATAAAAGGTCAACAGGCACATGAGGAGGATAAATAAGCTCATAAAATCATAAATTTACTTCTGTTATGCTCAATAATTCTTTTTTACCTCAAAACTCTGTTTTGAGGTGAAAACAAGGTTTTTTCCATTATTGTAAAAATTTCATGTAATTTCAATGTTTCTATATGTAATAAGTGTCCAAGAGCTGTTCCTGGTGATCTGGTAACAAAGTCAACTCCTGCCATTCAAAAAATCAATGTAAAAGTCCACCTGCAAAAGGCAAAAGTCAGAATGTAAGTGAAATAGAGCATTTTTGAAAAAGCTAGCAAAACATTAGAAAAGTGGGTCTTGGTTAATGAAAAATTAAAAGAGAGGGATATAAAAGCCAATTCATGTGTTTGAGTCTTCATTGTTGCAATTGAATGAGCCAAAGGGAGAAAAATCACATTTTTGAAGAAAGAGGGAAAAAACAGAGGAAAAATTCAGTCATCTTGCTGGCGCTGCGCACTTGGGCCTTGGCGCTGCACACCTACCCAGTGCTGTGCACCTACCCGGCGCTGCGCACCTACCCAGTTCTGTGCACCTACCCGGCGCTGCGCACCTATTGCAGGTTTTCCATTGCATTTTGGTCTGGCGCTACGCACCTGTTCCTTGGTGCTGCGCACTTGTCCCAAAAGCCAGAAACTCTTCAAAACTCATCCAAGCCTCCTAAAAATAAAATTAAAGCTTGTTCCAAGTAAGTAAAACATTCCTCCTTGCTCAGGAAAGTTGTGTTTGGTGCCTTGGATGTTTGTGGTTTCCTTTAAGCAAAACCCTAGCTAAATTGCTAACATAAACCCTAGCTAATTCCTAAATCCTCTTTTGCAAGTTTTTAAAGATCATTGCTCTTCTTTTTCACTTCATCCATATTCAGCTTGGCAAATCCCATGCCCTTTCCCTAACATCATCAACATTCATTCCCTAAATCCCACTCCTATTTACCAAACCCTAGCCCTATACTCTATTCCCAAAACCCTAACTCCCACTTCCTATTCCTTCACTACATCCACTTCATTATCAAATCCCTCATTCCACATTCATAATACCATCCACTTCCCTCATTCCCAAAAGAAACCCTTCCTCCTAGCATTCACTTTCTTATACACACCACTTACCTCATATTTCAAAATCTCTTCATACTCATCTGCTTTCACTTCAAATTCATAAGCATGGAGATAGATTCAGACTATGAGAGGGAAGAGGAAACTCTCAATGATTCTTCTAGAGAAGCTCATGTACCAAGAAAGCCACACAAAGGAGGAAAGATCATCCGGGAGGAGACCACCACCCTTACAGAATTACTTGCTTGCCCTCTTGCTGTAACTTGCTTTAAACACTAGTCTTGTTATCAGTTTTGTGAAATGGTAGAGAGGGTTAAATATCATCATGAGCTTGCTAGGTTGTTTGTTCTTTATCTTCACAATGGCCAGGTGAACCTTGCTGGTGTCTCTTTCACCTTGACACTTGACACCATTGCAGAAGCAACAGGCATCCCTAATGTAGGTGAACAGTGGAATAAGGGGCAGCATGTGGGCAAAGAACATTATGAGCCCTACATTAAGGCTGGATATCACAGGCAAATCAACAGGGTTTTCCCTTTCAAGTACTTGCAGAATACTTATGCTCCTCTCATGAAACTCATCATTAACTATTTCACCTATGAAGGGAGGTTTTCCTGCCTATATACATATCATGTCAAATTGTTGATGCATTTCAAAAGAGTGAGGATGATGAACCTCTCATACTTTAAATGCAGGAATATTGAGAAGATGGCTCTCTATGAGCAAAGAAACCTTTTCCTCACCAATTCAATAGCATTTACCACTTCTCACTGATTAAAATTGTTGTTTTGCATCAGCTAAGCTTGCTGAACATACCATGGGATATATTCATTGCCCATGAGATTTTCAAAGGCCCTCAGGTGATTCCATCAGTGCCTCAAGAGGAAGGAGGGCCATCAAGACAGCCAAATGTTCATGAGACTGAAACTACAGGTGTGCCAGTGTTTGTCACCTATGAAAGAGGCACCAGGAGGCTTTTTGCTGCTGCCAGGCGAGTATTATCTCCATCAGGGGTGGAAGGGGTCTCATTTTCTTCACCAGACCATAGGAAAATATTATATTCACTGGGGGTGAAAGGGGCTTTGCCTTCTTCTCTAGCTATACAAGTTGGCCAAAAATAAAAGAGAAAAGACAAAGGGAAACAAAAGATGCATAAGGAGGTCCTTCCTGAAGGGCAAGACAGGGATTTTGTTTTGATTGAGGAGGATGTCTCTGATTTGGGATCTCAAAGCTCAAAACTCAAAGACATGATTATCAAAGAGAAGGAGGCTGAAATACAAGCCTTATCACTTGATCTTGAGAGGGCCAAATGGATCATCAACTTCCTTGAGCAGGAAAACAAGCAACTGACGGAGAAGCAAGCTATTATGGAGTTGCAAATGATTAGGGAAAATAGACAAATGACAAAGAACAGAAAGATCAAGATGACCTCCCTTGAGCAAGAAATTGAGGATGACCAAGAATCATGGTTGGAGAGGGAAAACATTCACCTGGAAAAGATGCTTGATAAAGCCAACAAAGAGAAGAAAATGTTGCGCCATATGGCCTATCACTACCTAACCTGGAACAAAATTTGCAAAACAAGGGTGAAGAGGTTAAAGGCTAAGCTAAAAAGAGATTTGAGGAGAAAAAAAGAGCAATATAAACTCAAGAACTTGGCTAAAGCATCATTGGCTCATCAAAGCACCTGACAAGGATAACTCATGCCAAATTTCAACAAATTTGGAGCAATTTTTGCCATTTTTGAATTTTTTAAAGTAAAAAACAGGTTTTTTTAGCAGTGGTGCTGCGCTTTTGTTGGGGGCTTCCATTTGCAAAAAAGTGTATATTTTTGGAATCAACATGGAAAAATATGCATGCTCAGAAATGGCTGAGAATTTTGGACAAATTCTAGGTCTCCAATAGGGAAAAATACACCCAAAAAGTGCTCTTTCTACCACTTTTTTGCCACACAGGAAGCAGTCTTGGGAGAATCAATTTTTGGAGGGGCAAATGGACTCCAAAGTCAGAAATTCAAGTTGTTCCAGAAATTAGACTCATCAAGCTTTCCAACAAGCTATCCTACACCTAATTTGGACTCCGTGAAGCCTTCCAAAATTGGCCTAGAAAAAGTACTGCGCATAGGATTAGTGGCGCTGCGCATAGGAGGAATTTTACTAGTTTTGCTTGTTTTTCCAGATTTTGCCTAGTTTTCTCTGCAGTTGACTTTTTCTTGCTCTCTTCATGAAATTATCATGGTAAATGATGTAATTATGGATGTAAGACACTTAATAAGGTAGATACATAAAGTCAAAGGTGGTTTTTAACTGAATGAATTGGTTTCCTTGGTTTTAGAGGCAAGTTATTCCACTGCATATATTCCTATTCTTAGTATAGATATGGTTGAAACCACCCCTTTTCTCATGGATTCGACCCTAATAGCTAGCTTGAGTAGTTTCCTTGCCTATATGATGTACTTTTTGATTCATTTGTAAAGGTTTGACTTTGGCAGAAGTGTTGGACTCACTGAACATTTTGTATCAGTAGTTGGCAAGGAATAAAACCAGGTTTCATAGCTATTTTTGTGGGATTCTTGTGACAGTGAGTTTAGGTATTGTTTCTTCTTTGTAATGAGTTTTTCTAATGTTTTATGTGTATGCACATCTCTCTCTTTCTTCTAAACTAAATGAATCAAGGTGAATAGACAAAATACACTAGATTTACATTGCTTTGTCTTGGGATTGCATTTAGTTTTCAATGTTTTCACTATTTGAAGAGGATTCATAGCTTCTTATGCCCTCCTCAACTCCTCAGCTGTCTTACTCTACCATCTCAATCCTTTTCTAGTACATAATCTCTTGTCTACCTTGCCCCACAGGACATGACTGTATTCCTGAGTTTGATTTCTCGGATCCAATCTGCCTTCTCCAATTGATCCAGCAACCAGAAACCCTAATCTACTATACCTAGCCTAAAATCAGCATTCATTTCAGTCATCTCAAGCCCTAGTTGTCATATTCTAATTGAGATTGACAAGGAGAGAGCCCTCTCCCGACCTAGTAGGGATAGCTACCAGGTTAAGCGTGGTTTGATGTTACCCTAGACCTGCCTTCCTTCAGCCTGAGGTAGATTTAGGCTCTAACATAGTGGCGACCATACTAGGGAAGAAATGAAAAATATTACTCCAGTACCTTTAAAACAATCCTAGACTGTTGGATGATAGGTTTAGAATTCATTAGGCTGACAAAATTGTAATGTTCATTTGAATTTTGGGAAATATTCAACACACTGGCTTCAAGAAGATACACTAGGGCCAATCCTGATCCTAATCCGCCTCCCGTGTTTTAAAATCCTAATCTCATTCCAAAAATACTCAGGCAAGAAAGTTCATTGAGTCCAAGACCGGTTTTCAGATCTCATTCATGCCCAGTCGTATTTCAATATCTTGAAGATCTCCTTTTTGATGAACACTTTGATCTATCCTTGTTTGAAACTAAATCTGAAAGTGCGATTGGTGATACCATTTTAAATCTGCAATTTGTCCAATACCTTGAAACTGAAAGAGCGAAAAGATCAATTGATGCTTATATTTTGAATTCACTTCAAACATCTATTGTGGCTACCAATATTCCTGATCTCCTCGAATCAACATCTGCTTCTCTTGGTTCATCTACTGTTTTATCTAGTTCTGAAATTCATACTGAACCACCTTTTATACCCACCCTTCCTGTTCAACCCACCATATTTGATCAAAGATCTGCCATCTCTTCTCCTCCTCCTTCAACACCTCAAAAGTTTATCATATCTTCTCCTCATTCGACACCTCATACACCTATCGCATCGACTACTATTGTTGTTATAAATCCTCTTGCTTCTCCAAGGCTAGTTTCCGATCCACCTCGAGCAATGGTTGCCAGATATGCACCTCTAGTTTTGCCACAGAACTTGGATACTATGCCTGCTGATTACCAAAGTAAAATACCATTTTTTGATGCTACCCAAGGTATCACAACGCAGTAGCATGTTGATATGATGAACGACCTCTTTGATCTTCATGAGATAGATGAAGAGAATGTGACCATGCGATTATTTGTGAAAAGTTTTGGAGGCGAGGTGCGGAAGTGGTTCAGAGCACTTCCCGTAGGGACTATCAATACATTGCCAGTTCTTCACAGATAATTTTTGGATCATTGGGAGGCAAAGAAAAATCCACTCCAAATTCTTTCTGAGTATGAAAATATAAAGAGGAATGCTGGTGAAAGTGTTCAGGATTACTGTGTAAGATTCAATACTTTCTATAATGCTATTCCAGCTGATATCAAGCCTCCAATGGGGCTGAATTTGATAAAATTCCCCGATGGTTTCGATCCCGACATGGCATACCAATTGAGAGAACAAGATCCTACTACATTGGAGGATATGCAGAAAATTGCAGTGAGTGTGGAGGCAAATCTGCTAGTTAAGAGAGCAAGGACAAAGACTGAGAAGAAAGTGACCATAAAGGAAGAAACTTCTTCCTCAGATCATTTGCTTCGTAAAATTGAGAAAATGTTTGATAGATTCACCATTGCAGATAAGCCAGAGACACAAATCAGAAATCCAAATTTCTATGGTTAGTAGCAGCCACAGTTCAGGATTAAACAATGGGAGCAAAGAGCACAAGATCAATCAGCACAACAGCAAGTCAAAACACCTCTACAATAGAACTATGTGCATGGCCCGGAGTTAGAGGATGATGAGAATCCAATAGGAGAGGAGAATCACTTTTTTACAGTAGATGGTTTGCCTATCTATATCACGGAGGATGAGGAATATTTAGAAAGCCTGGCTGTACAGAAAGATGAGGATTTTATACTAGCCAATGAAACAGTCCTAGAAGAAGAATCAGATGAATATCAGAGGGGATATATGAATGCACTGACAGTGCAACAAAGATAATATTCACTTAGGAGCAGGGATGTACCCATCAATTTGATTCAAAAGTGAAAGAAAGCAACACAACCTAAGAATGATTCTCCAAATGTTCAGAAAAAAGGAAAGGAGTTAGCAGATCCTACTTCCAGCGAAGTACAATTTGCAAATGAGAAGACAAATCAGCTAAGTACAACAAAGGAAAAGTCTGAAAAGAAGGATTCTCTGGCCAAAGAGGTAGATAAAACTACAGCCTTTAGCTTAGAGAGTGACATTGCTAAGTTAAAAGTGTCGATACCTCTGACTGAATTAATGAAGAACAACAGTTATAAGAGTCAAGTGTCAAAGATTTTGAATGTAGATTCCTTGTCTGATATGATTAATGTGGAAGATGACCAACCCGAGCTTATTTTTGGTCCGGAATTAGAAGTCCAATATGAGGATAGTGAAGTAGCCCCGTTTTACATCAGCCTTAGATTACATGATTATGTCTTGCACAACGCCATGTTTGATTCAGGAGCATCTCACAACCTGATGCCAAAGCCAATTATGGAAAAATTGGGTTTGGACATCACTCGTAAATACCATGATCTTTATTCCTTTGATTCCGGTAGTGTCAGATGTATTGGTCTCATTAAACATTTGGTTGTGACTTTAGATCAGATTCCAGCAAAGAATGTTCTCATGGACGTAGTTGTGGCCGATATTCCCCCTAGATTTGGCATGCTTTTATCTAGGTCGTGGGGTGCAAAATTGAAAGGGACATTGCAGTTAGATTTCTCCTATGCCACTATTCCCGTGTTTGGTCAGCTGAGAAAATTATATTGAGAGAAGAAGATGAAGTATATGATCACAATCAAGGAGAAACCTTTGAATCATCCAATTAACTATGTACATACAGATTTAGAATCTTTTGTTCTTTATTCAGATAGTGGTTTTATTGATGTAGATAGTCAACTAGTTGAAGTGGAAGATGTTTCAGAGATAACGAAAAATTTCAAGGTAGTACTTGATCAAGAGAGACAAAAGCTTGAAAGTACTATTCAAAAGTCTACGTTCTGCCAACATCAGAAAATTGATGGACAACAACCAAAGGTAGAAGAGCAAATAGAATTCCAGCACTTGGAGGAAGAAGCCGGTTTATGGAGTATGGATTTCGATGGAACAATAGGTAAGGATGGTGCAGGAATTGGGATTTGGGTACGCAACCCTGTTTTCCTACCAAATAAAGTCCCAAGAAATGTAAGAATTTGTTCATATAAATTGGCTTTCGATTGTTCCAACAATGAAGCCGAGTATGAGGCACTGATTGCAGGGTTGAAGATACTCAAGAAGTTGAATGCAAAGAGAATTTCAGTTTATGGCGACTCAGAATTAGTAATCAAACAAGTCAAGGGTGAATACCAAGCCAAACATCCGCGAATGAGGGCTTACCATAATGCAGTTTTAGATATTTTGAGGTTGTTTCTAGATTATACCTTGACATGTGTTCCTCATACACAAAATGTTATTGCAGATTCTCTTGCTACAACTGCAAGTAACTTGAAGATCCCAATGAATTCAAACAATAAGTTTGAAATTCATGTGAAGCATTGCCCAGCTGTCCCTGATAATCTAAGATATTGGCAGGTGTTTCAAGATGACAAAGAAATTGATGATTTTCTGCAAAATGAAGGCCAGTATAAAGATACTTCTATAGATGCTGAGCAAGATGATGGTGAACCAGAAATAGAAGTAAATCAGATGGAAGTCTTACAGTTGAAAGATAATGTCATCCCTAAAGGCCTTATACCTTTAGAGGAATTATTTGATGAAGATGATGTAGCCCAAAAGCCAAGCTTAATGTCGACCGAGAAGGGTGTTGAAGATGTAAATGTTGGAACAACAGAGAATCCAAAGATGGTGAAATTGTCAAAGACATTACCTCCTCAGGTAAAAGCTAAATATATTAGTTTATTGTATTCATTTTCTGATGTATTTGCCTGGGACTATACAGATTTAAAGGAGTACGACAAAAGTATAATTTAGCATATCATTCCAATCAAGCCAAACCAGAAGCCATTTTGCCAAAAGCTGAGAAGGATAAATCCGAAGTTGCTGCCGTCAATAGAAAAAGAGGTAAATTTATTGTACAACGTTGGTATAATCGTTCTGATCAGATTTTCATATTGGATCTCCAATTTGGTTCTTGTGAGAAAGAATACAGGTGAGATCAGATTGTGCATAGATTTTAGAAATTTGAATAAAGTGTCATTAAAAGATAACTAACCGATGCCGAAAATGGACCACATTCTCCAGAGAGTAGTTGGAGCATCTCGTATGTTGCTGCTCGATGGATATTCTGGATACAATCAAATTTTGTCCATGAAGATGACAGGGACAAGACAACATTCACCACCCCTTGGGGGACATTCCACTATGCCAAGATTTCGTTTGTTTTAAAGAATGCTAGAGCAACATTTCAGCGTGCCATGGACATTGCCTTCGTAAATGAAAAAGATGTGCTTTTAGTAGTGTATCTTGATGATTCGACTGACTTTTAAAATTCAGATGAAGAGCATCTTTACCATCTGAAAATTGTTTTTCAGCGTTGTAGAAAATATGGAATATCACTCAATCCCAAAAAGAGCTTGTTTTCCATGGATGAGGGGAAGCTTCTCGGTCACATAATATCTAAGGAAGGAATCCGCATCGATCCTGCTAGGGTGGAAGCTATACAGAAGATAGATTTTCCTCGTAATAAGAAAGAGATCCAAGTATTTAATGGTAAGATGAACTTCTTACGTCGTTTTGTGCCTAATCTAGTTGAACACTTGAGTGAAATTACAAATATGTTGAAGAAGGATAGTGGGGTCAAGTGGATCGAAGAAGCTATGAAGTCTTTTAACCTGATAAAGTTGGCTCTTTCTTCAGCTCCGATTTTAATAAGTCCGGATTATTCACAGGATTTCATATTATTTTCATTCGCTTCTGAACATACTATGGCAGCAGTTCTAATGTAGAAAAGAGATCAACTAGAAAAACCAATTGCCTTTTTCAGTAGGACAATAAGAGATGCAGCCTTGAAATATAACATCATTGAGAAGCAAGCTCTTGCCTTGGTGAAAGCTTTGAAATATTTCCAGGTATATATTTTGTACTCTTATATCCTTGCTTACATTCCTAACGCAACAGTCAAAGATGTTTTGGTATAACAAATCCGGAAGGAAGGCGGGGCAAATGGATCGCAACGTTTCTAGAATATGACTTAGAGATAAAGCCAACAAAGCTAATCAAGGGGCAGGGTCTAGCAAAGTTGATGGCCGAGTCCAATCTACATGCATTGGACATAAATCTGATTGCAGCCATGTCTGAAGAAGATGAAGATAGTTCGCTGATTCAGGTATCTGAAATTTTTCTCCATTCTTCTTGGTATTCAGATATTGTATACGTGCTTCAGCACCTTTCACCACCACCGGGGATGGCTAAAAATAAAGGTAGAACTCTAAAACTTAAGGCTGCTAGATTTTGTATTTTGAACAATGCACTTTATTGGAAGGATCCCAGAGGCATTTTGCTGAATTTCTTAACCGAAGAGGAAGCCCAACAGGTCATGAGTGATTTCCATAAGGGAGACTATGGAGGTCACTTATTTTGGAAGATGATGGCTAACAAAATTTTGAGAGCAGGGTACTACTGGCCTACCTTGTTTGCTAATATTTATAAAACTATCACAAACTGTCATGAATGCCAGATTTTTCAGGGAAGAAGAAAGTTGCAGCCTCTACCTCTCAAGCCAGTCGAAGTTAGTGCACCGTTTCAGCAATGGGGCCTAGATTTTATTGGAGAGATTCATCCCACATCTTCAGCTCAGCACAAGTGGATCTTGACAGCGACAGATTATTTCACAAAATGGATTGAGGCAATCCCCACTCGGTAGGCCACAAACTCGGTAATAATTTAGTTTCTTGAAACAAATATTTTGTCACATTTTGGCTGTCCTAACAAACTTATTACAGATAACACAACCACTTTCAAGTCCAAAAAGATGATTGACTTTTGCAGCAAATACAAAATTACCTTAGGACATTCTACTGCATATTATCTACAAGGTAACGGATTGGCTGAATCTTCAAACAAATCATTGGTTAACATCATTAAAGATCTGCTAGAAACCAATAAGAAGAGCTGGCATAAAAAATTGGTTAATGCACTATGGGCGGATAGAGTAAGTCAAAAGAAGTCAATAGGCATGTCTCCGTTCAAGATTGTATATGGTATTGACATGGTATTCCTGACATCTCTTGCAGTCCCTGTTGTTAAACTTTTGTAGGAAGATGGCAGTGAGGAAGATCATTTTCAGCGGAGAATAAGCCAAATGATCCATTTACAACAGACGAGAGAGGAAGTTTTTCAGAATTCCTTCAGGCTGCAGGAGAATTGAAAAGATTTATGATCGGAAGGCAAAGGTGGACAAATTTCAGATTGAAGACATAGTGTTACGATGGGATGCTAGAAACAAGGATAAAGGCAAGCACGAAAAGTTTGAGAACTTGTGGAAGGGACCATATAGAATTGCTGCATATCGAGGTCAAAATGCTTTTATATTCAAAGAAATGAACGGGGAAGATTGTCCAGGAGGACCAGTAAATGGTTGGCTTCTGAAACGGTACTATCTCTGAGAAGTTTTCTGCTATCACATTTTGTCATTGTACATACCATTTTATTTCTTTCATTGCAAAGTTTGCACTGTCACCATTCATTTAGCTTGGGGCCCAAAGTGAAGGCTATAAAGCTGAATGTCTGGTTTTAGTTTTTGATTATTTAGTGTCAGTTGTTTGAGTTAGTCTCAGTTGAGTCAGTTTAGTTATGAGTCTCGAGTCAAGGTTTTTGTTTTGGTGTTCTAAAGTTATTGATTCCATTACCCAATGGATGAAGGCACTTATCTTCTTTTCTAGTGATCTGTGGTTTTTGGCACCTCCCAGGAGCTACCATCCCCATTAGAGCCAATGTTAGTGTCAGTATCTTCACACTTCCATCAGTGATCAAATTTCTCTTTTTGCATGCATATTAGGTGTCCCATCCGATCAGCTGCATTCCATTAGGTCATGGATCAACTGATGGTAGTGGTTTCATGTCAAATTCCCTCATGACATTTACCTGCTGACCTGTTCACACATTTCTTGTAGTCATTTACTGTCATCCTATTCACATATTTTTTTTGTTTTGGTGTCATCCTATTTCATTTCTAGTCTCACTATGTCTTAGGGTTTGTCATCATGGTCATCCAAATTTGAATAAAAGGTCAGCAGGCACATGAGGAGGATAAATAAGCTCATAAAATCATAAATTCACTTTTGTTATGCACAGGGTTTTTTCCATTATTGTAAAAATTTCATGTAATTTCAATGTGTCTATATGTAAAAAGTGTCCAAGAGCTGTTCTTGGTGATCTGGTAACAAAGTCAACTCCTGCCATTCAAAAAATCAATGTAAAAGTCCACTTGCAAAAGGAAAAAGTTAGAATGTAAGTGAAACGAAGAATTTTTGAAAAAGCTAGAAAAACATTAGAAAAGTGGGTCTTGGTTAACGAAAAATTAAAAGAGAGGGATATAAAAGCCAATTCATGTGTTTGAGTCTTAATTGTTGCAATTGAATGAGCCAAAGGGAGAAAAATTGCGTTTTTGAAGAAAGAGGGCAAAAACAGAGGGAAACTTTAGTCATCTTGCTGGCGCTGCGCACCTACCCATCGTTGCGCACCTGTTGCAGGTTTTCCATTGCATTTTGGTCTGGCGCTGTGCACCTACCAGGCACCGTACACCTGTTCCTTGGCGATGCGCACCTGTCCCAAAAGCCAGAAACGCTTCAAAACTCATCCAAGCCTCCTAAAAATCAAATTAAAGCTTGTTCCAAGTAAGTAAAACATTCCTCCTTGCTCAGGAAAGTTGTGTTTGGTGCCATGGATGTTTGTGGTTTCCTTTAAGAAAATCCATAGCTAAATTGCTAACATAAACCCTAGCTAATTCCTAAATCCTCTTTTGCAAGTTTTTAAAGATCATTTCTCTTCTTTTTCACTTCATCAATATTCAGCTTGGCAAATCCCATGCCCTTTCCCTAACATCGTCAACATTAATTCCCTAAATCCCACTCCTATTTACCAAACCTTAGCCCTATACTCTATTCCCAAAACCCTAACTCCCACTTCCTATTCCTTCACTACATCCACTTCATTATCAAATCCAACATTCCACATTCATAATACTATCCACTTCCCTTATTCCCAAAAGAAACCCTTCCTCCTAGCATTCACTTTCTTATACACACCACTTACCTCATATTTCAAAATCTCTTCATACTCATCTACTTTCACTTCAAATTCATAAGCAAGGAGATAGATTTAGACTATGAGAGGGAAGAGGAAACTCTCAGTGATTCTTCCAGAGAAGCTCATGTACCAAGAAAGCCACACAAAGGAGGAAAGATCATCTGGGAGGAGCCCACCACCCTTACAGAATTACTTGCTTGCCCTCTTGATGTAACTTGCTTTAAACACTAGTCTTGTTATTAGTTTTGTGAAATGGTAGAGAGGGTGAAATATCATCATGAGCTTGCTAGGTTGTTTGTTCTTCATCTTCACAATGGCCAGGTGAACCTTGCTGGTGTCTCTTTCACCTTGACACCTGACACCATTGTAGCAGCAACATGCATCCCTAATGTAGGTGAACAGTGGAATAAGGGGAAGCATGTGGGTAGAGAACATTATGAGCCCTACATTAAGGCTAGATATCACGGGAAATCAGCAGGGTTTTCCCTTTCAAGTACTTGCAGAATATTTATGCTCCTCTCATTAAACTCATCATCAAGTATTTCACCTGTGAAGGGATGTTTTCCCACCTATATAGATATCATGTTAGATTGTTGATGCATTTCAAAAGAGTGAGGATGATGAACCTCTCATACTTTATATGCAGGAATATTGAGAAGATGGCTCTCTATGTGCAAAGGAAACCTTTTCCTCAGCAATTCGAAAGCATTTACCACTTCTCACTGATTAAAATGGTTGTTTTGCATAAGCTAAGCTTGCTGAACATACCATGGATACCTTCATTGCCCATGATATTTTCAAAGGCCCTCAGGTGATTCCATCAGTGCCTCAAGAGGAAGGAGGGCCATCAAGACAGCCAAATGTTCATGAGACTAAAACTATAGGTGTGCCAGTGTTTTTCACCTATGAGAGAGGCACCAGGAGGCTTTTTGCTGCTGCCAGGTGAGTACTATCTCCACCAGGGGTGGAAGGGGTCTCGTTTTCTTCACCAGACCACAGGAAAATGTTATCTTCACCGGGGGTGAAAGGGGCTTTGCCTTCTTCTCCAGCTATACAGGTTGGCCAGCAATCAAAGAGCAAAGACAAAGGGAAACAAAAGATGCATAAGGAGGTCCTTCCTGAAGGGCAAGACAGGGATTTTGTTTTGATTGAGGAGGATGTCTCTGATTTGGGCTCTCAAAGCTCAAAACTCAAAGACATGATTATCAAAGAGAAGGAGGCTAAAATACAAGCCTTATCACTTGATCTTGAGAGGGCCAAATGGATCATCAACTTCCTTGAGCAGGAAAACAAGCAACTGAAGCAGAAGCAAGCTATTATGGAGCTGCAAATGATTAGGGAAAATAATCAAATGGCAAAGAAGAGAAAGATCAAGATGACCTCCCTTGAGCAAGAAATTGAGGATGATCGAGAATCATGGTTGGAGAGGGCAAACATTCACTTGGAAAAGATGCTTGAGAAAGCCAACAAAGAGAAGAAAATGTTGCGCCATATGGCCTATCACTACCTAACCCGGAACAAAATTTGCAAAACAAGGGTGAAGAGGTTAAAGGCTAAGCTAAAAAGAGCTTTGAGGAGCAAAAAAGAGCAAGATAAACTCAAGATCTTGGCTAAAGCATCATTGGCTCATCAAAGCACTTGAAAAGGATCACTCATGCCAAATTTCAACAAATTTGGAGCAATTTTTGTCATTTTTGAAATTTTTAAAGTAAAAAACAGGTTTTTTCACCAGGTGCACAGCGCCACTGGCGCTGTGCTTTTGTTGGGGGAATCCATTTGCAAAAAAGTTTATATTTTTGAAATTATCATGGGAAAATATGCATGCTCAGAAATGGCTGAGAATTTTGGACAAGTTCTAGGTCTCCAAAAGGGCAAAAAACACCCAAAAAGTGCTCTCTCTGCCACTTTTTTGCCACATAGTAAGCAATCTTGGGAGAATCAATTTTTGGAGGGGCAAATGGACTCCAAATTCAGAAATTCAAGTTGTTCCAGAAAGTATATTCATCAAGCTTTCCAACGAGCTATCCTGCACCTGATTTGGAGTCCGTGAAATCTTCCAAAATTGGCCTAGAAAAAGAACTGCGCATAGGATCAATGGCGCTGCACATAGGAGGAATTTTGCCAGTTTTGCTTGTTTTTCCAGATTTCGCCTAGTTTTCTCTGCAGTTGACTTTTTCTTGCTCTCTTGGTGAAATTATCATGGTAAATGATGTAATTTGATGTAATTATGGATGTAAAACACTTAATAGGGTAGATACATCAAGTCAAAGGTGGTTTTGAACTGAATGAATTGGTTTCCTTGGTTTTAGAGGCAAGCTGTTCCATTGCCTATATTCCTGTTCTTAGTATAGATATGGTTGAAACCACCCCTTTTCTCATGGATTCAACCCTGATAGCTAGCTTGAGTAGTTTCCTTTAATATATCATGTACTTTTTGATTCATTTGTAAAGGTTGGACTTTGGCATAAGTGTTGGACTCACTGAACATTTTGTATCAGCAGTTGGCAAGGAATAAAACCAGGTTTCACAGCTATTTTTATGGGATTCTTGTGACAGTGAGTTTAGTTATTGTTTCTTCTTTGTAATGAGTTTTTCTAATGTTTTATATGTATACACATCTCTCTCTTTCTTCTAAACTAAATGAATCAAGGTGAATAGACAAAATACACTAGATTTACAGTGCTTTGTCTTGGGATTGCATTTAGTTTTCAATGTTTTCACTATTTGAAGAGGATTCATAGCTTCTTATGCCCTCCTCAACTCCTCAGCTGTCTTACTCTACCATCTCAATCCTTTTCTAGTACATAAGCTCTTGTCTACCTTGTCCCACAGGACATGACTGTATTCCTGAGTTTGATTTCCCGGATCCAATCTTCCTTCTCCAATTGATCCAGCAATTGGAAACCCTAATCTACTATACCTAGGCTAAAATCAACATTCATTTCAGTCATCTCAAGCCCTAGTTGTCATATTTTAATTGAGATTGACAAGGAGAGAGCCCTCTCTCGACCTGGTAGGGCTAGCTACCAGGTTAAGCGTGGTTTGATGTTACCCTAGACCTGCCTTCCTTCAGCCTAAGGTAGATTTAGGCTCTAACAGGATCACTTGTCGTGCATTGAGACATGAGAGGAACCTACTAGTCTGGAAGAAGGATTACCTGACACGCAGCTCTTTGCTATGTGCATAGTGGATGGACATTTTGAAGATATAATCCACTTTCTCACGACTATAATTGTGCCGAAAGAGTATTCCATCTAGCAGAAGAAGGAACTAGTGGTGCGCGCGACAGATTTCTTTGTCATTGCAGGGCACCTATATAAGATGGGGAATGATGATATACTGTGAAGGTATGTACCTAAATTTGAACGAATCAATATCCTCATGGATGCTCATGGATGTGCTATGGGAGGACATTATGTAGGGAGAGTGACCGCACAAAAGATTCCTCGCACAGGGTTTTGGTGGCCGACCCTTCATCAGGATTCAAAAGCACATTGCAAGGCCTGTGATGTATGTCAAAGAACTGGTAAACCATTGTGGAGGGACAATATGCCTTTGAATCCACAAATGACGATGTAACCCTTTGAAAAGTGGGTGATCGACTTTGTAGGACCTATCAAACCTCAAGGAAAAACAAGCGCGAGATATATTATCACTGCGACAGAGTACCTGACTCGTTGGGTAGAAGTGCAACCGGTAAAATATTGCACAACCACAACGACCACGAAGTTTTTGTTTGAACATTTATTGACATGATTTGGATGTCCGAAGATCTTGATGAGCGATCGCGGTACACATTTTATGAACGAGACGATCATTGCGCTGACAGAAGAGTTTCGGGTGTACCATCAAAAAAACACACCGTATCACCCACAAGCTAACAGGATAGTAGAAGTGTTTAACAAAGTACTGGAGACTGCGTTGACCAAGCTATGCAATGCGCAACGAAGTGATTGGGACCTCCGCGTACCTGCAGTATTATGGGCTTATAGGACGATATGCAAGAAACGAACGGGACAAACACATTTCCGGCTGGTCTATGGAGTGGAAGCCGTAATGCCAATGGAATACATCGCGCCTAGTCTGTGCATAACAGTGCTCCGAGGTATGACGGACCGTGGAGCCTTGGAGGAGAGGCTTACGCAGTTGGAGGAACTTGAGGAAGAAATATTTTTGGCTAGCTTTCACCAATATATACAAAAGCAGTGCGAAAAGGCCTAGCACGATCGACATATTAAGTTGTGCACCTTCAAGGTGAATGATTTGGTGTTACTGTATGATCGTAAGTTTGATCAGTTCCCAGGAAAACTCAGAATGCATTGGCTGAGACCGTATGTTATTAAGAAGGTCACCGATGGAGGCGCGATGCAATTGGTAAAGTTAAATGGAAAACCTTTCCCAGGAAAAGTGAATGGCAGTAGGTTGAAGCCATACACGGGTGGCTCGAATACCTAACTAGCCAACCAAAGCACAGTCTTAGCGTTCCAGGTAGCTGAAAGGAGGCGTGGGACTATAAACAGGTGCAGGGTAGCAATTCAGCTACAACGGTCTCTAAACAATGCATCTACGATGTATAACAGGCAGCCGCTCAGTGCGCTGCCGACCTTGCAGCGGTCTAGACAGAGTTGGGAGGTCCCTACATGAAGGTCTCTACACCTACAGAGTGACTTGAGGGTGAGTCACGATGTTTGTGTTGGGGGCCTGTTGGGTGCGGGATCCCCCAAGGGAAGTTTTGGGGCTTAAAGCCCAGATTTTGACTAAAACCAATGTAAAGACTCTGCGTTTTGTGGGCGCAGAGCGCGAACTTGTAAATGAGTCATAGGGTTGTCCACACTCATTTTTGAATGTAATGTCGGCTTTAGAGATCTACCCATGGTTCGCGGACCATGGGATTGTATAAATAGAGTGAGGCTCTAAGTTGTAAGTTAGCAATAGAAATGAAAAGAGAAATAATGAAGAATTGAGTCTTATCTAAGTGTAGAGTCGAGTCGTTGGGTCATAGAGTAGGAGAAGGCTCTGCAACTGAGTGCGTAAAGGCCTAGTAGTCCACAGCTAAGTGCACAAACCCTTGCAGCTGAGTGCGCAGTGTGATTCGAGTCTGTAACCATTGGAGAAGTAATAAACATAAGTTTCATATCATTTATGTGTATCTTTTTCCTGTTTTGTGCATTGAATGTATTGGGTATAAATTGCAATTTCACTGTTTATATGGTGCATGAACTTATATGATTGTGTTGATTAAGTGAATATAAGATAAAGTATCTATTTACGCGAAGTTAACTAACAATTATAAGAAGATAAGTAAGATCCGTGGTGTAACTTGGGGAAATAGCACAGATTGCTGCCTTAGTAGCACAAAAGCACCTCAGCCCCTAGTTAGGGCTGTGCGAAGGCAATTATAACAAATCGTGAAGGTATCGCAGGTCAGGACAGTGCGCGAAGTGACCTATGTGAAGGTATTCATAGTTGGACTAAATCAACCCCTCAGACATCTCAAGGGTGCAGAAACTTGGTTCCAGCATCCCCTCATACTGCTTCGGGTGAGACCTCAGTCTACGCTCCGCGGGCTGTTGCCGAAAGGGCCAGTAGTGTAGGGATTTGTTTGGCTAATTAACACTGAACCTGGGTCAGGCCCCATCAAGCCAACACTAATATCTGAAAATTCTTTCTGAGATAATTAACCACAATTTTACCTTTAAGGGTTGCAGTCTTCTCATGGGAGAAATCCACATTGTTCTTGGCCTGAACTAACATCTGACTGTATTGTGCCCATGGGACTAACATTCACACAAGATCCCAACAGCTAGGAAACCCTACTCTGACTCTCTCATCAAACTCAAAGTTGAAGGCAACCACATCCTTCAGCACTATGTCTAAGCATTCGTCAACTTTTACTCTGGCCTCTTCCTTCTAAACTACTTTCGATATCTCCATGATAACATACACTTTATCCACCACATCTATGGCCCTCAACTCATTGAGTGGCCTTTCATTTACAAATTGAATGAACTTCTTGGAAATCTGGGAGTTCTTTTCAACATCTTCCTTAGCAGCTAGGATGAAGAACTCATAGTCCTTGATCACAATCTTATGTTCATCCATCAGATTTATGTGCTCCTAGTCATTTTTCATATCTTCTATAATTTCATCCTAGACTAGTTGCTTAGCTTGTAGGAGAGACATATTTCCTTTTATAAGGCCTTTGAGCTCAACAATCTCCTGGTTGGATTCCTGCAGGTTCTTGCCGATCAGAACTGCATTAGTCACAGTTGTCTCAAGTTGCTTT
Organism: Pinus tabuliformis; assembly: GCA_031772625.1. Classification (NCBI taxonomy): domain Eukaryota; kingdom Viridiplantae; phylum Streptophyta; class Pinopsida; order Pinales; family Pinaceae; genus Pinus; species Pinus tabuliformis. Next base: position 476,991,024 of record CM062805.1, on the reverse strand, counting down.
TCTTTTTGTGACAGGGCTCGCTGGGTTGTGTCTAAGTCCTTCTGCACTTTCTTAGCTCTCCTTGTGAGAGCTGGAGCTTGGTGAGGGTCTTTGTATGCTTTTTTGTGGGATTCTGAGGGTTCTCAGGAAGCAACACAACACATATGTGAGTGTCTATTCTGAATTGTATTTCAACCACTTGCTGCTTAAGATCCACCACCTCATTATTTCTGTCTATCAGCTCTTTTGCCAATATCTCTTTCTCCTCCTCCACCAGTGCAAGTTCCTTGGACTGCACATGCTTGTTGGCTAGCATCTTTAGTTTGTGTCTCAACTCTTGAACCTCTGTTTGTGAGCTTTGAAGAAGGGCCTCAAATGCAACCTTATGTTGGGAACGGGTCCCCTGGGGTCAATTTTAGGGTTAAAAGCCCAGTTTTGGGGCAGAAAGCCCAAATTTTGTATAAAGGAATGTAAAGTCTCTGCATTTTTTGGTCGCAGAGCATGAAGATATCAAGAGTCAAAAAGGGTTTCTGCCCTTAGTTTAGATAGGTTGTGTCGGCTTGATGAGATCTACCCTTGGTCTGCGGACCATGAGATTGTATAAAAAGAAGTGTTAGAAGAGTTTTTAGGGAAGAAAGTCATAGTTGGAGTCATTGATGAGTCTGTGAAGATCTAAGAGCAAGAGTCTTAGCGTAGGAAAGAGGCTTTGCAGCTGAGTGCACAGAGGCCTAGGGTAGAAGTCTGCAATTGAGTGCGCGGACCCCTGCAGCTGTGTGCATAGGGCAGTTAGAGTCTGTACTGGAAATCTGAATCATCAATAAAGAGAACTATTCTGAAATTTTTGTGTATTTTACTTCTGTCAATTTCATGTGATTATGTTATGTTAAGCACTGGGTTTATATTTTATTTCTAATTTGATGCATGGATATTGTTACAGGGAAAAATGTCTATACAGAATTGCTTATCCCACTAAGGTGTGGCAGCTACCTTAGAAACAAACAAAGTAAAGCTACTTTCGTTTTTCCTTTATGAAATATAGATGAGAGAAGAATAAAGGAGACCAACCTCTGTCTTGCGCTTGGTTCCTAGTTCGATTCCTCTCTCTTCTGATAGTCCTTTGCTACTTGCTTCCTTGTACGCCTAGCTTCACAGAGTACCTGTAGAATCAAAGTAGCATAACACTATACAAGAACATGGATCTATAATCATAAACAATCTAGGATCAGATGTAAATTGACCATACAAATGCATAAAACATAAATGACACAAGAGTATGGAGGAAAACTTGAATAGCTTTATTGATAATCAAGAAAGAGCCAAGAGAGTTACAACCAGTTGTTCTGACCCAGCATCATCCTCTCAGCAAGTAAGCCCTTCTTCACCTCATGCAAAGCTTAGATCACCCAACACTATGATGTTGCCTCAAGAAACCAACATCAATTCCTTACAAGATGCAAAATTCCAGCCCCTGGATCTCTGGGATGAGGGATCCATATATAGATATCTGTAAGGGAGATGAGTCAGCTTGTGATTTGATTAGTGTCTTCCCTCTGATAGTTCTTGCTTCCCCTTGGAGATTGATGATCTCTTACTCATCCTTGGTCGAATTCAGAGAGGCAAGTGTCACAGGAGAAGTTTCTGGAAGATTCCATGCCTCTCCACCTCGCGGAATGACACTGCCATTTGTCACTTCTCGCCCATCGCACCCCATAGAAGGGATTTTTGAAATGCAACGCACCCACAGAGTGTACTTAGGTGAGATGCAACGCACTTAGCCTATGGAGCAGGTGAAATGATCCTGTTTTGACCAGTTCTGAGTGGTTTTTCATGGAGAACTTCTGGGAGAAGCTGTAATCAGTTGAACTTGTTCCTTTAGGGGTTAGAACAACACTTTTAGGGACTTAGGAGACCTTGGTTTATGGACATTTTATGCTTGGGGTTGCAGTGCCCAAAAATTTCTATAACAGATATGTGTGTTTTCCTCTGTTATATGAAAGCAATTAGAGATATATGTTTACGCGAAGACAATCTTAATTGCATGGTAGAGTTGGCAAACACTTAAGATAATTAGGGACACTATACAGTAAAGTAGTTACAGAGGCGTGTAGGTGCCTAAATCATTTGTTAAGATTACGTGAAGGATGATTGCAGACCTTCACAGAGGTTCTGAAAGACTAATAAAGAAGTACATCGATAAGCCCTAAAGGCTTATCGATCTATGCGAAGATAGAGTTAAAGTGTAAAACCAACATCACAACCATCTCAGAGTGCGAAACTTGGTTCTTGCATCCCCCCATACTACTTTGGGTGAGACATCAGTCCACGTTCCGCGGGATGATGCCAAAAGGGCCAATACTGTAGGGATTTTCTTGGCTGACTAATGCTGAACCTGGGTCAGGGCCCATCAAGCCAACAAATGGTTCCATTGTTGGTACACACTTTCTCAATGAGACGATCAACGTGATGACATAAGAGTTTCAGGTTTACCATAAGAAGAGCACACAATATCACCCGCAGGCTACTAGCACAGTAGAAGCATTTAATAAGATACTAGAAAAAATGCTAACAAGGTTTGCAATGCTCAAAGAAATGACTGGGATGTGTGCCTACCCGCGGTGCTATGGGATTACAGAACAACTTGCAGGAAGCTGACTGGACAAACACAATTCAGACTGGTTTATGGCATAGAAGCTGTGATGCTGATGGAGTACATTGTACCTAGTCTAGGCATAGTGACATTCACAGGAATGGTGGATCACAGAGCCCTGGAAGAGAGGCTCATGCAGCTAACGAAAATTGAGGAGGATATATTTCTAGCTGGATTTCATCAAGGAGCTCAAAAGGAGTGCAAAAAGGCATGGCACGATTGGCACATAAAACTATGCACCTTCAAGGTAAATGATCTGGTTTTGTTATATGACAGGAAGTTTGATAAATTTCCAGGGAAATTTAGGATGCATTGGCTGGGGCCCTATGTCATCAAGGAGATTACCAATGGTGGAGCAATTCAGTTGGTAAAATTGAATGGAGAACCATTCCCAGGACGGGTGAATGGCAATCGATTGAAGCCATACACAAATGATTCGGCTGGATGACTACATGGTGGAAGCACAGTCTTAGCACTCTGGGTAGCTGGAAGGAGGCGCGAGACTATAAACTACACTGCCTGGGTTGAGGAGCTGCGTGATTGGGGAACTGCACGGAATGAAAAAATGTCACAGTGTCAGCAGGAACGCGTAGGGAGCTGTGCTATCCAAGAAGGAACCACACAAGGTAGCCGAAAAGTGACTGTTATTGTCACTGTTAATGAATTGACAGTGGGAAAATGGAAAAATGGAGTGGGGGGGTGGAATTTAAGTTAAAATTTAAGGGCAATATCTGTGAAAATCTGTCACCAATCCAACATTTATGAATGAGTTATGGGGGGAACAGTCAGATTTGAATTCGAAAATGCCTATAAATTACAGGTGGTTGCCCAACAAAAAATACTTGGCATTTTGAGAATTGAGGTATTAAGCTCTCAGGCGTGTATGAACCCTAAGATATTTGAAGCTCTGATAGCGAGTTTAGTGTTTGAGAAATTGCCAACGATGATGTAGGAGTTTTTATCTAGCATTATGTCGGCGCCCGTAGAAACCGTGAGTGCAGGAGAAGCAATGGTAGCTGAAGGAACTGCCCCAGAGGTAGTAATGGCAGCTGAGGGAGTTGCCCCGGAGGTTGAAAGCGTCGAAGTACCGAAAAAAGTGCCTAAATCACCGAGGACACCCAGGCCGAGGCCTACGCTGACCAAGGAGGGTCCAAAATCAAAGAAGGATAAGCAGAAAGTGCAACAGCCGGTGCGCGCATCACCCAGAAAGCACCCATAGATGGGAAAGCCCACCATGCAGGAGAAGGGAAAGGTGATTGACCTAGAGCTTGAAGACAATGTTGAAGAACTCCATGTGGGCACGGACTAAATTGATATGGGGGTGGAGGATGTTGATGTGGAGGGGTTTGACCCCATTTCTAAACTGCCCAAGTACATTCCTCCACGTAGAGGCAAGACAAAGGTTCCGAAGGATATTGATGAAAGTAAGGTCACACTACACACACCCTTACTACCAGACCAAATCGTCTTTGAAGGACTGCGCCTGGGGTGCATCCCCCTTTTAAAATTGGAGGACTGGGATTTGGCTGATACAGAATGCTTTCCCCATTTAGCGATGGACCAACTCATGCACCACGTCTTCTACAAAGACTCTGGTGTGACCACGCTGGAGCCAAGAAAGTGGGTAAAAGGGGTGGATAAGGTGGGTCTGTTAAACATGTTGTGGGTACCGCATTACAACCACACACCCATAACCATGGTAGTGATCAAGAAGCTGCTGTGCTTGGTGCACGATGGGTGTTTGTGGCTAGAAGAGCCGATACCCATCACTGACATGCTGATCCATAAGATCACTCGGCTGCCGCACTCAGGAGAAAATCCAGCCATGGCATTTGGCGGAAAGACAGGTGAGCATGACCTCGCTGAAGCAATGAAGGAAAAATTCAAACTCACTAAGAAGCCGTGCGGCTATGCCATCACAAGTATAATTGACCCCGCGGTCAAAGTAGCAATGCAAATCTTGGTAGGAAAGATTATGCGGAAGTGTCGCACAGGAGAAGTGTCGGCACTAATAGTAGCCTTAGAAGCCCAGTGCACGGAGGGCATACAGTTTAACTAGGTGTGCTACCTCTGCGGTGAGTTCCTTGTGAACTGTAGAGAGGTGCAGGATCACAACAAAACATTCCACTATGCATGGCTGCTTCTATCCATAGTTCTGGTCACGTGGGAGTTATGAGAGGATAGCCAGTTTCCTCCGAGCTCGCCCAACCTACCGGAAGCAGTGAAGTTCGCTTCACTATGGGCTACAAAAGAACCTCAAAGGGTCAAGGACAACAAGATATTTTGGATCTTAATGGAGATGAGTATCCATATGGCCATCAATCGCAAACCGCAGTTGTCGCCAACTATTTTTGAGAAGCTGCAAGAGTATGTGGAGTTCAAGGCTGAATTCCACCATGTTTTGATACACGCGTGAAAGGATCCTAAGCAGAAATGGTATGAATTGCCAGACCTAGCCATAGACGATGCGATTACAACAATCCTCATCTGCTGGCTGACAGATTGGAGCTCTGCCTCGGACTTGACAACTGGGTCTAGCAAGACCGTAGCGCAGCAGAAAAAGGAGAGACCAAGTTGAAGATGGAATAGTTGGTCGTGAAGAGAAAAAATGAGGCTAAGGACAAGGCCAAGGTAGAGCGCACTGCTACGAAGCAGATGGGAGGTTAGGCTAAAGAAGAGGAGCACGACTCTGACAGGAGTCAGAAGTCGCCTTCCTCGGAGACAAAGGAGGAGGACCAGCCGTCGGAATAGGGAGGAGCAGACCCAAAGACTACTTTATTCCACATTAAGCACAATAGAGATCCAGAGAAGGTAGGGCCGCGAAAGAAGACTAAGGCCAACAAGGTTTCCCTTGATCCGATCACCTTAACAGAGGGTAATTTGAATGATATCGGTGATACGGTAAGGGATTCCATCGCGGAACTGTTGTAGTAGTGATATGAAATTCACCCTTGAGTGATCTCAGTTAAAGATTTATTGAATGAAGGTATTATAGACTCATGTGCTGGTGTGTGTCTATGTTATTTTAGGAAACTGATCAATCAGATTGCAAAATACACAAACACTGGAAATATGGAAAACAACAAGAGAAACACAGTAAGCAAATACAAGAACACAACAAATTAATAAGGAGTTCACCCTATCGTCCAGGGCTACATCTCTGGTCCAGATTTTAGTGGTGGCCTTCTTTTATTATGCCTTTAAAGCAGAGATTTACAATGAGGAGCTCAATTTGAGTCTCCTGAAACAGAAATGATGCTTGGCAGGATGGTTCTTGGATTCCCTAAGCCACTAGAGTACACAAACTTTTTTCCTGTTGAAGTCTTGACCTCTCTGGTCTTTAATGGAAGGAGCCCAATGTGGTGCTCAATTCCTGACAGATCCTCTCAAGGATTGCTTGAACCTCTCAAGCTTTCTGTCTACTCGATGCTGCCTTATGCTGCAGGTCAGCTCGGCTCTCTGTCTTTCTGCTTCTTGCTTTACTGTCTCTTCTTTTTCTATCGCTTTCTCTGTCTTCGTTCTCCTCTCTGTTCCTGTTCTCTGTCTATTCATGGCTAAAATCCAATCTGTCTCATCACTGCTCTCTTCCTCTTCTGCCCCCATCAGATCGCCTGCTGCAGCTCGCTTGGAGTTCCCTGTCTGTGCGTCTTCGCCAATGGCTCACAGGGAGTGGCCGCTTGTCCTCTTACGAATTGTGCCAGCTCTTCCTCGTTGGTTCGGTTTTTTTCGGTTTCACTGTGGAATGAGTCATCTGCCAACTCAGCGGTCAAATCGGATGTCAAACTTCTCTATGCCGCGGCTTAATTCCCTATCGAATCTGGTTCCTCTATCGGGTGCGATCTCAGTCATTAGATCTAGAGCCCCCAGATCCTACGACATTCACTCATTTCGCATGGTTGACTTGCTCGACCATTAGCGCGCGATGAGCAGCAATTTTCTCTCTCCTCCACCTGCCACGCATCAGGAACTGAACAAAATTGCTCACTTTTATTCAAATCTTCTTACCGCCCAAGGGTGCCCCTGATATATACCACCGGTTTTGGAGTGCGGGTCCGGCCTTCCGCCTTAGTGCTTTCCCCACGGTTTTCCTGGCTTCCATGCGACCGAGCACTTCGGGGCCTTTCCTTCTTGAGGGGTTTTTCCTAATCGCGCATCAGAAATGCCCTCTGTTTCCCAATCCAGGCTACCCAAGTGCTAGTTTTACCTCCTGCGTGGTCTCCATGGGCCTCAGTCAGCGCGCTTTGACCAAGGTCCTCATCGTTCCTCGCTGGCTGCAACTGCCACTGTCAAAGGTCTTCCTGATTGCTCTGTGTCCATAAATTTTGATGTCTGTCCTATTTTGATACAGTCATGGCTCTCTGATTATTTTCATGGATCCAATTCAGATCATGGATTTCCCATTGAAAAAGCTTTTGGACCACCAAAAGTTGGTTTTCAAGCATCGACTAAGTGAGGGTACAACTGTCTCACTTGTCCAATCTCTATCCACTTTGCACTGCTTGGCTTTGAACCCTTGAGTCCAATTCTGAGGTACTCAACATCTCCCCTACGCGTCGTCCTCACCTTCCTGTCCAAAACTGTGTCTTCCTACAATTCATTAAGATATTCAGGTAGCAGGTCATCAATAGAAGGCAATTGACTCTTCTCTTCGGGATCCTCAATCAATGAGGGTTCAAACAATATCAAACAATCCGAATTCACTACTGAGTAGATGTGCATGTAAGCTGGCAGATCAAGGTGAAAAGCATTGTCACCAATCTTCTCAAGTATCCTAAAAGGTCCATACCTGATGGGCTTTAGCTCTTTACCTTCACCTTGCATCCTGTCCTTACTGATGTACAACCAGAATTGGTCACCAACTTGGAAACTATGATCCATCTGATGCTTGTCATGCCTTGCCTTGTATTTGGCTTGGCTCTTTTCCAGCTTTTCTTGTACTGCTTGGTGGATCTCTTGGATCTGTTCAATGAACCTAGTTGCCATGTCCACATCATTGTGTCCCTCAACTGTGGTGTCTTTACCAAAGACAAAATCTAAAGGAGACCTTGGTGTGAAACCAAAACAATTCTCAAAAGGAGATCTCTGTGTAGAAGAATGTTTTGCTTTATTGTAAACATGTTGCATATAACACAAGTGTTCATCCCAAAGCTTAGGATGTTTGCTGCAATATCCTCTGAGTAACTGGATCACTATCCTGTTAACTACTTTTGTCTGGCCATCAGTTTGTGGATGAAAAGCTGTGCTTTTCTTCAGTTTGGTGTCCATCAGTTCCCACAGACTTTGTTATCTCAAAATCAGGCCCTGGAAGGCTGCTGGTCAGGTTGACTCTAAGTAACTATTTCAAACCTACTTTAGGCTGAGGCTTAGCCTCCTCAATCTGAGAGGGCTCTCTCTAGATGAGTTAATGATTTTGATTAAGATAAGATGGCTAACTCTTTGTGAAATAATTGTGACAAATATAGATGCTGGAAAAACATTAAACAAGTTTCCATTGGGCCTATGGAGTCAACAACACCTCAATAAACAATGATCTTGACCTTACATGGAAGTCAGGGCATTCAGCATTTGAATATTCAGAACATACACTCATATGGAAACACACAGTTTATAGATGCATACAGGAAATCAGAGCACATTCAGTGAATTCTGAGTGATTATACATCCATACCACTGTAAACAAAACTAAGGAAAGGACAACATCACACATTCTGAATATAAGAAATCCTTCATGAATCCTGAGAAGTAAAATCAAAGTTATATTACTGTAATGAGTCTTTACATAAGCCAAATACAAGCTGTATCATAAAATTTTCCCCAACCCTTTGTACCTCAGCTCTTCTGCTATATATAGAGCTCTTTACATGCTTGGATTCCTTCCTCCATCATGAGGGGAATTCGAATTTGCCATCAGTGACACCTATTCTAACCATAAAACAAGACTTTAAATGCATTTGACAACTAACTAGTAGTCCTAGAGACCTAATACAACTAGGAGTGAAACTCCTTATTATGATTACAACAAACTTATCTAAACATTTAAAACATTCTTTGACACCTAAAACTCCATGAAGTCGAATTTGATAGTGCTCATAACCTTCCAGCTGGCCCTTGATGACTCATCCTCTTTATGTTCCTAGAAACTAGGAGACTGTCCCTTGCTCTGTTTAGGCTGAAAAATAGGTCTTGGGACAGAGCTCATAACTTCTCGTATAAAATGTATTTGGAAAAACTGAAGGAATTTTTTGTGAAACAATCCATGCTGAACAAAAACCTCTTTTTGTTTTTTGAAACACTACTCCATCTGCCCATAATCGATCCTTGAAGAAGACGTGTAAAACAGGAAATTTTGATTTTTTGAAAAACTGCACCTACAGCAGTTTTGTAGCGCAACTTTGGTCACCCGTTTCTCCCAGCTCATAATGAATTTGAGGAAACTGAAGGAGGATTTTTTGAATAAATCCATGCTGAACAAAAACCTCTCTTGTTTTTTTGAAACATCGTTCCTACCGCCCAAAATAAGTCTTTGAAAAACAATTGTCAAACAGGAGATGAAAAACTGCACCTACAGCAGTTTCGTAGCGCAACTTTGGTCACCCTTTTCTCCCAGCTCATAATCAATTTGAAGAAAGTGGAAGAGGTTTTTTCACTTTAGTATCTTAGGAATGAAAACCTCTTTCAATTTTCAGAGAGTAGTTTTCCACTGCTCAGAAACTCTTCTAGAAGTTGACTGGTAGAAACTAGGAGACAAAGTTCCTCTTTTCTAGAGTTTCTTTTTTTATTCTTGTCTTCGACCTTCTGCTACTTGTTTTGCCCTTGCTAGATGTTTAAACCTTGTAAATAATCCCTTTCAGAAATCCTTCTTGACAAATATTGTCTTTTTTTCTCTCAAAATTGGTCCATCAAGTCGGTATAGCAGTTTCGTAGCGCGCTACGAAACTGCTGTGTATTAGGCATCACCTACAGCAGTTTCGTAGCGCGCTACGAAACTGCTGTGTATTAGGCATCACCTACAGCAGTTTCGTAGCGCGCTACGAAACTGCTGTGTAATTCCAAAAACACAGTTTAATGCCAAAATTTAGCTTTCTTGAGCTTTCTTTTCCTTGAAATGACTCTTCCATATGACATGAGGTTGCTATGTAGTTTTTCTTGGTTGAGGATGGCCTTCAGGCTGATTTAGCTGTATCTTCAGATCTTTGATTTCTGCCTCACTTGATAGCTGCCTCGCTTGATAGCTGCCTCGCTTGATGTTTAATGAATTCAAATTGGAAGCTTGCAGATTTGTTTCTCATGCAATGAATACAATCATCATTATGACTGTGAATACCTGGTTCTTCTTGAAACTTGCAACCATCAAACTGATGTGAGCGATTTTGAAATCAGAATTCTTAAGTGATAACAGACTTGACCAAAACTTTCCCACAAATTGGGTGTCTCGATCAGATACAATTGAAGTGGGTAATCCAAAATGAACCCATAGATGTTCAAAGAACAATTTTGCAATTTGTTCAGCGATAATCTACTTATTACAAGGTATCAAAATACACATTTTGCTGAACCTATCCACAACAACATATAGATAATCATGACCTTTCCTAGATTTAGGCAGTCCTCCAACAAAATCCATGGAAACAATTTCCCAAGGGTGAGAAGGAACTGGTAATGGAGTGTACAAGCCTAGTTTTCTGTTGCTGGGCTTGCTTTTAGCACACATAGTACACCCTCTTACATATCTAGAAACTGTCTCATTCATTTTTTGCCAATAACAAAATCTTTGCAGCTGTGCAACTGTTTGGATCTCAAATGGTCTTTGAAGATCAGGCAGTGCTAGTATAGGTGCTATACTAATCTTTTCTTTCAAGGTGTCGAAGGCTTTCTACTGTTTGCCTCCCCACTAAAACACCTTGTTCAATCCTGTTAAAGCATGTAAGGGAGTTGCAATTAAGGAAAAGTTAGAAATGAACTTCCTCCAATATTGTGCTGCTCCTAAGAAGCTTCTAACATCTGTAGCAGATTTGGGTTTAGGCCAGTTCACAATGACTGCCACTTTAGAGGGATCTATCTTCAATTCACCACCCCCTACTATATGACCCAAATAATTCAGAGATGTTTTTCCAAATTCACATTTTGAGATTTTAACATAAAGTTTTTCCCTTTTCAAAACATATAGTGTCTGCTTAACATGCTTTAAGTGTTCTTCCCATGTTTTTCTAAATATCAGAATGTCATCCAGAAACACAACAACAAAATCATCAAGAAAAGGTCTGAGTACATCATTCATTAATCTCATGAAAGTAGCAGGAGTATTAGTTAAGCCAAAAGGCATAACCAACCATTCATACAATCCCTGCTTTGTTTTGAAAGCAGTCTTCCATGCATCTTGTTTTGCAACTCTGACTTGCTGGTATCCACTGTGCAAGTCTAACTTGGAAAAATAAAAAACTTCCTTCAATTGATCTAAAAGATCATCTATGCGAGGAAGGGGATAACGAATTTTGATGGTTATCTTATTCAGCGCTCGGTAATCAATGCACATTCTCCACGAGCCATCTTTCTTTCACACCAAAACGATTGGTGACCCACATGGTGATGTGCTAGGTCTGATGAACCCTTTCTCGAGCAACTCCTGCACCTGCCTCTTGCTTTTAGCATCCTCTAAGCAGACAACCTATACATTCCAATGTTAGGCAGTGGAGCATCTTGCTGCAAAATAATATCATGTACTATTTCCTTTTTGGGTGGCAGACCATTAGGTTCTTGAAACAAGATATCATACTCTAAAACAACCTTTTCTAAATCAGCTTGCTGTTTAGCGTTATAGCCCTCAAATACATTGGTTTTTTCAGGTTTCTTTTCCTTTACAACCATCAGTAAGAATTGTTTGCATGAATTTATCATTTGTTTCATCTGCCCTGAGTTTATGAGAGCATAATTATTCTTAAGCTTATGAGCTCTTACAAAGTATTTGATTCCATCTTTAACAAGTAGATACTTGTTCTCAGCTCTATAGAAAATATCTTTTCTGTCATACAAGTAAGGACTTCCTAAAACAATTCCACATATATCCAAAGGAATTATGTCTAACTCAACCTCATCTACAAATTTTGACCCAAAAGAAAACTTGAGTTTGCACTGTCTAGTCACTTGTAGTTGTGCTTTATCATTCAACCATCCTAATGGGTATGGTTTCTTGTGAGGTGTAGTTGCTAATCCCAAATTCTTTACAATTGCTTTAGAAATTAAATTTACTTGTGAGCCACTATCAAAAAAAGTATCAATCTTTTGATGTTTGGAAATAACTAGAATATGGAAAAGCTCATGTCTTTTTCTCTCATTTTCTTCATCAATAATAGATTGTGCATAATTACTAGTAGATGCTTCAGAATTCTTACCTTTTATACCTGTGGCTGCAATAGTTGTTTCATCTCCTGAGTCTGACCCCAAATCCTTCTGAATAGCTGCAGTAATCTTCTTCTTCTTGCCCTCGAACTTCTTAGGTCTCAGCTCTGGATACATAATCCAACAGTGCTCATCATCATGCCCATCCTTTTTACAGTGAGTGCATGAAGCCTTTCTCTTTTGTGCAGTATTAGCCTTCCTTTCTTTCCATTTCTGCTTTCTTTTCTCCTTATTCTTACTTGCAGTGGGTTGGGATGGTCCCCCAACTTCTAGATTTCCATTCTTTCCTCTAGCTTCTAGACGAGTAGCTTGTATAGACACCTCATCTATACTAGTGGGATTAAACATGAGGATGGTATGCCTCATGTAGCTGTGTAGAGCACCAATGTACTTCAACAGAGTCTCAGGTGAGTCTAATGAGATTCCTAGAATCAATGCTCTCTTTCTAAATTCTTGAGTGTACCCTTGCACACTTTGCCGTTTCAATTGACAAAGAGTTTGCCAACTCATCATGGCTTGCTGCATGTAGGCCAATGGATAGAACTTCTTTTTGATTGCAGAAACAAATTCACTCCAGACAGAGATAGTCTTACCATGTCTCTTCATGTCAGCTTGGGTCCTGCCTTCCCACCAAACCAAGGCAATGCCTCCAAGGCGTAGGCTTGCCAACTGAATCTTGCTCTTGTTTGAATCAATACTCTGCACTCTGCAATAAACATCAATTTGTCTAATCCAATTGTCCAACTTTTTTGCATTCAACTCTCCATCATATATGGGTAAATCAAATTTGACATCTAGTTTGATCAAAGATGCTTTCTTTTTTTGTTCAGGGCTATTAGGAGGTGTGAGAAAGCTTTCCTCTTTCCCTTTTCCTTTTGAGTGGTCATGGAATTGAGACTCACCTTCTCCTTTGTCTTGCTTGAAGCCTGATGAATCTTCCTCCTTATGTTTTCTAAAGTCCCTATACATTTCTTCAACCATGGGCTTTATGGCTAGGAAACTATCTATGAACTGAGGGTTTATCCCCATAGAACCTTCTTTTGACATTGTCTTATGAGGATAGACTCTCCCAATTTCAGGATTAGTTTCAACCAACTCTCCCTCTCCTAACTTGAGCTTTGATCTAGTTAGCATTCAACAGCTAAACCAACACAATCTTGTCTAACCTTAACAGCCTAGAGCTCTGATACCACTTGATCTGAAATTCACCCTTGAGTGATCTCAGTTAAAGATTTATTGAATGAAGGTATTACAGACTCGTGTGCTGGTGTGTGTCTATGTTATTTTAGGCAACGGATCGATCATATTGCAAAATACACAGACACTAGAAATATGGAAAACAACAAGAGAAACAAAGTAAGAAAATACAAGAACACAACAAATTAATAAGGAGTTCACCTTATCCTCCAGGGCTACATCTCCGGTCCAGCTTTCAGTGGTGGCCTTCTTTTATTATGTCTTTAAAGTAGAGATTTACAATGAGGAGCTCAATTTGAGTCTCCTGAAATAGAAATGATGCTTGGCAGGGTGGTTCTTGGATTCCCAAAGCCACTAGAGTACACAGACTCTTTTCCTGTCCAAGTCTTGACCTCTCTGGTCTTTAATGGAAGGATCTCAATGTGGTGCTCAATTCTCGACAGATCCTCTCAGGGATTGCTTGAACCTATCAAGCTTCCTGTCTGCTCGATGCTGCCTTATGGTGCAGGTCATCTCGGCTCTCTGTCTTTCTGCTTCTTGCTTTACTATCTCTTCTTTTGCTCTCGCATTCTCTATCTTCGTTCTCCTCTCTGTTCCTATTCTCTATCTGTTCATGGCTAAAAGCCAAGCTGTCTCATGACTGCTCACTTCCTCTTCCGCCCCCGTCGGATCGCCTGCTGTGGCTCACTTAGAGTTCCCTATCTCTGTGTCTTCGCCAATGGCTCACAGGGAGTGGCCACTTGTCCTCTTACGAACTGCGCCAGCTCTTCCTCATCACTTCAGTTTTTTTTAGTTTCACTATGGAATGAGTCATTTTCCAACTCAACAGTCAAATTGGATGTCAAACTTCTCTATGCCACGGATTAATTCCCTATCGAATCCGGTTCCTCTATCAGGCACGATCCTAGATCCTACGAAATTTGCTCATTTCGCGCGGTTGACTTTCTCGACCGTTAGCACGTGATGAGCGGCAGTTTTGTCTCTCCTCCGCCTGCCACATGTCGGGCACTGAATGGAATCACTCACTTTTCTTCAAATCCACTTACCGCCCAAGGGTACCCCTGATATATATTGCCAATTTTGGAGCGCGGGTCCTACCTTCCACCTTAGCGTTTTCCCCACAGTTTTCTCGGCTTCCATGCGATCGAGTGCTTTGGGGATCAGAAATGCCCTATGTTTCCCAATCTGGGCTTCTCAAGTGCTAGTTTTGCCTCCCACATGGTCTTCATGGGTCTCGGTCAGCGCGCTTTGACCAAGGTCCTCATCGTTCCTCGCTCGCTACAACCGCCACTATCAGAGGTCTTCCTGATTGCTCTGTATCCATAAATTTTGAAGTCTGTCCTATTTTGATACAGTCATGGCTCTCTGATTATTTTCATGGATCCAATTCGGATCAAGTAGTTCGAGCTATAACAGAAGTATGCCTCGGGTGCCATTCATATGGGTCTGTGTGAGTTGCAGATCCAGGCGTCGCAGGTACAGACTAGCATGGGACAAAGCAGTGCGGTGTCAACTAGTTTGGCACGTGGCACATCGAAAGAAGCAGGGATGGTGCGCACACTGGATCCCCGGGCAATAGTGCTGTCGGAGGGAGCACTAACCACAAAGACCGAAGCTGACAAGCCCGCTGTTAGTGCTCTCAAAGGGGTTGGGCTCAATCTGGCTGTGCTTCCCAGTGAGGCGCATCACATTTTGCATGATGGCATGATCACGGAACTTCGGGCCCATGAACAACGCGCATTACAGGTAATCAGTGAGTAGAAAGTCAACAACACTCAAATGACTGTACAAAGTGATTCCGCTATTGACCTCATCAAAGCCATCACAGACAAAATTAAGCCCACGACCAAGGTAGTGGCTGAGGCATGCAGGTCTGTCCCATAGCTGGACATTCCTGATGATGAGCTAGTGCATGTGCGGATTTAGAAGCTCGCTGCCGGTGTGTGCGATGCAAGAACAAAGTTGGTGAATGTTCAGTTTGACTTGAACCTCAAGATTGCAGAACTGCAGTTGAAGGCCTAGCCTTCAACTCTACCAGAAGTCAGAGAGCAGCGCAAGATAGATGTGAAAGACGTCATGGCAGCAGTGGATAGCGCAATAAAGGATTGCACTGTGCTCTTCGAGAAATCGCTTGAAGTAGTCACTAGCTTGCAATAAGACCCCAATGTATAGATGCTGGAAACTAAGGCGCGGGAGATGGAATAATGATATGATGAAGTTAAAGTGATGACGTGCACCGTCACCATCACACAAAGGTTAGCAAAGCTATAGGAGGCAAAGGCACTGAAAGAGCAGGTGGACGTAGCTCAGCACAAGGAAGAAGTGCTAAAGGCTCGCTTGAAGCCTTGGCTGGACGAGGCATATTTGATCATGACCACTATTGAAGGCAATCTGGCTAGTCTACAGGTGACTCAGCAGAAGATACAGTCAGATAGTGCAGGGCCAACGATGGAGCAACTAGTCGAGGAGATGAAGTAGGTAGCAACACAGTGCACTATCGAAGTTGCAGTAGTCCAAGTGGAGCTGGGAGGTCTTCGTGACAAGATCTCCATGCCAACCGAGTGACTCGAGGGCGAGTCACCATGTTTGTGTTGGGGGCCTGTTGGGAATAGGTCCCTTGGGGTTAATTTTGGGGTTAAAAGCCCAAGTTTTGGGGCAGAAAGCCCGAATTTTGTATAAAGGAATGTAAAGTCTCCGCATTTTGTGGTTGCGGAGAGCAAAGATATCAAGAGTCAAAAAGGGTTTCCACCCTTAGTTTAGATAGGTTGTGTCAACTTGATGAGATCCGCCCTTGGTCCGCAGACCATGGGATTGTATAAAAAGAAGTGTTAAAAGAGGTTTTAGGGAAGAAAGTCACAGTTGGAGTCATTGATGAGTCTGTGAAGAGCTAAGAGAGAGAGTCTTAGCGTAGGAAAGAGGCTCTGTAGCTGAGTGTGCAGAGGCCTAGGGTAGAAGTCCATAGTTGAGTGCACAGCCCTTGCAGCTGTGTGCACAGGACAGTTAGAGTCTGTACTGGAAATCTGAATCATCAATAAAGAGAACTATTCTAAAATTATTATGTATTTTACTTTCGCCAATTGCCTGTGATTGTGTTATGTTAAGCACTAGGTTTATGTTTTATTTCTAATTTGATGCGCGAATATATATGTTTTTCTCTGTTATATGAACACAAGTAGAGACATATGTTTACGTGAAGACAATCTTAATTGCATGGTAGAGTTGGTGAACACTTAAGATAATTCAGGAAACTATATAGTAAAGTAGTTACAGAGGCACGTAGGTTCCTAAATCACTTGTTAAGGTTATGCGAAGGACGATCGTAGACCTTTGCGGAGGTTCTAAAAGACTAATAAAGAAGTACATTGATAAGCCCTAAAGGCTTATCGATCTGCGTGAAGGCAGTGTTAAAGTGTAAAACTGACATTACAACCATCTTAGGGTGTGGAAACTTGGTTCCTGCATCCCCCCATACTGCTTCAGGTGAGACTTCAATCTGCACTCTGCGGGCTGATGCTGAAAGGGCTAGTAGTGTAGGGATTTGCTTGGCTAACTAACGCTGAACCTGGATCAGGGCCCATCAAGCCAACACCTTATATGTTGGATTCACCCCTAGTTTCACAATCAACTCCGTGAAGTTCTCATTCTGCATATGTAGAGCTCTGGAGTTAGCTCTTTGTTGCTTTAATCTTATTGCGGCCTTATCCAACAACTTCTTTGCCTTACTTATGGTCATTTCATTTCTATTAAGCTCATTGTGAAGAATCTTTCCCACCTTCCTATGGAAGTTGATCTTATCTGGGAGATGGACACTTTCCAAATCTAAGGAGACATCCAGGGCCTTAAATTGGGAGCCCGATTGTAGTGACTATGCTAGTGGGTGATGCAATGAGAATTTCATTTGATTTCTCTCCAAGTCCATAACCTCTAGAAGTCTAGTCTAGTATGGAACTGAATGGGAAGCCATTTGTTGCTGCATATGCTCCCTTATTTTCTTATTCCTTTCTTCAATGGCCTTTCCAATAGGCCAGCTAGGTTTAGCTATGGTTGTACTTCCAGTTGAACTCAGAATGGATACCTCTGAGGTTGATGAGGCAACAACTTGTAGTGAGTCTTCCAATGTCACCTGGAAGCCTATTTGGTCTGGTTTAGTCTCCACCAACCTAGTATCGATTTATTTTGCTTCTATCTCTTGAGTCCTGGGATTTTTGCTGGTTTTTACATCTTCCATTTCTACATCCACTGTCTCATCAGCAATCCTTTTCTACACCTTGTCCTTTGTTGCTGGAGTCTCGACCTCCATTTCTATTTTAATAGGCCATGAATCGAGGTTAGGTTTACATTGAAGCTCAGGCCTATATTCATGCTCATAAGTTGAAGCTTTTATGCTTTCTCTTTTATTTGTAATAAACACATGAGGATCATAATGCCAAACATCTCCCAAGTCAAAATTCATTTGCTTTAATAATTCCTCAGTTTCCAAGAAGGTTTGTCTGGAGTTAACAATAAAAGGCCTTATAAGTTTTCACAACTTAAACATATATCCTTTCTTGGTAGGGACAAAGTGGACCTGATCCACATTAAGACTGTCTAATGAACTCGAGGGAGAATATCCTCATAGTTATGAATATAGGCAAGCGGTATGGAGGAATCTCACACCCATTGACCCAAATCTCTAAGTAATCCTCAAAAAGGTACCAGTATCCCACCCTGATGTGATTTCTCAGTTGAAGGATTGATTTCTGATGAGGGAGAATTATTGGAGGGGACACATTATGAATAATTTTATAGGCAATGGCCATATAGGAGGAAATGAATTGTGAATAACCATCGTTCTCTGGTTTCCTCCTAACAAGAGTGCCCCAGTCAAAAACAAAATTCCTTTGTTTGTCTAGGGCCACCAGACTGAGGCCCAGGCATTCAAACTCCTCCACATGGGTGTACATAAACAAATAGAACAACAAAGAATAATACCTGAAGTATGAAGTGGTGGAAAAATGGCATAACTAGAATTTTATGGACTTAGCCAAGTAATCAGGTATGTCAAATAGATGACCTGGCTGCATCATCTCCCTAAGAAACCGTATGTATGATTTGTTGGCCATATTGGCATTGTCATCTCCAAAAATGTGAGCAATCATAGACAAGATAGGTTGTACAGACTCAGAAAATATAGTTATTGGGAAACTATCAACAATGGGCAAGGACTATAAGCTAGGGGCTAAGACCATTTGCAGAAAAGACTAATTTTCAATTGATGGAAAGGTAGTATAGTTATAAACGAGGGTGGTTTCTGTGAACTGCTGGGGTTCAAGGTGTTAACTCTATGGTCACCTCTAGGATTTTGTCTCTAGTGGGGGAAACAAAACAATTCTTCTCTTCTATATAAGTTGGAGTTAACCAAGACAAGAACTTAGGGAAGTGATATATAGAAGGGGCGACCTAATAATACAACCCTAAGTCAACTACACAGAATGAGTCCTCCCCTCAGATGTGGTGGCCATACAAGTCGAACCAGAGATCCGAGAGGTTGAAAGAATAAAGGGGGTCTGAAATTTAAGCCTCAGAGTCCATGAGAGGTTTGACATTAGATAAGGGTTTGGCTTCCCATGATTTAGGGGTCTTGGGGGATGCTTTCCTCATGTTTTTAACGAGTATTCAAATAATTTTCAGGTGGAGGGGATCGACTGGTTAGCTGGTAGTCCCGACGACAACTAAAAACAACGTTGGAGGGGAGTTCCAGACAAACTAAGTAATCAAACGACGTTACAGAGAAGACAAATGGCAGGAGGAGTTTGCACTAGGAAAGCGAGACAAAGATTTAAAAATTTGGAGTGGGAAGGGTTTTTATAGGTAGAGAGGGGGAAATGGTCATATGACGTGGGATGATGTCATGGGGGAACACGTGGCAGAAGGGTATGGGGTGGTGATAGATGACAGGTGGATGAGAGTGGGGGTAGAGAAGTTACATTTACATTTTAATTTCATCACTCACTTGAAACTGGTGCCGACGGACTTATAACGTGGTGGGTGGTCCCCACCATCCTCCGAATGGTAAAATAACAGGAGGACAGATCCATCGGCTAGCCCCCAAAATCAATCTGGGCCATT
This sequence comes from Pinus tabuliformis, assembly GCA_031772625.1. Classification (NCBI taxonomy): domain Eukaryota; kingdom Viridiplantae; phylum Streptophyta; class Pinopsida; order Pinales; family Pinaceae; genus Pinus; species Pinus tabuliformis. The sequence continues at coordinate 476,971,697 of CM062805.1, read as the reverse complement.
AGATCGGCGAGCCTGCCATTTTGACTTTTCAACTTCAAGGGGTAGTGCCTGAATATTTACTGTGCAAGTTACCACCCCCCGAAATGCTTCCTGAGGATGGTTAGGAAAAGATGGACGATGCTCCTCCCATAAACATGCTCAAACTTTAAATGAAAAGGCATGCCTATGCTAATTTCCTCTTTTGGCACATTGCACTTGCCTAGTGGAGGGTTCCATGGGCAAGGGTTTTAACATTAGAGCTTTTGTCATGGCGAGGGCTTTACAGTTTCTCCCATCAATGATTTGATTAATTCTTAAGCGAAAAGTCTTGAATTCAACCTTTTAGCCCTCTTACAAAAGTGATGAAGAGAAACAAAATTGGCTCCAACTCGAGATAATGTATTGTATACAATGCACTGAGAGCTTGCAGATTAGTGTCTTACTCCTTGGGTCTGGAGTCATTTTGTTTAAACCTTTATAAAACAAAAGAGCAGTAATAAAAACACAAAATAATGCTGGCATTTACAATGTCTCACCGGTATTACAATGGATGAGAGAGAACACATTCAATGTTGGAAATAAAGCTTGAGAAATTGCCCATTCATAGGCATTCCAAGCATTTCACCATCTAAATTTTCTAGTAAGAAAGTATTGTTCCATTTTTCTCCAACAATCTTGAAAGGTATGAACCATAGAGGGTCAAAATTGCCATGTTTTACTTTATCTTCCCTTATGACAACCCACCTAAGTACTAGGTCTCTTGACTGCAGGGATGTATCCTTTGCTTTCCCGTCAAAAAGAGACTTCATCCTCTCTTGATAATTAAGCAAATTTTGGTTTACCTGTTCCCTAATTTCCCGGAGCTACACCATTTGATTTATCCTCCTGGTCAATGCATTCGGCTCCTCCTCAACATCTTGGTAGGATCATAGCTATTGAAATTTCTATTTGTATAGGAAATATTGCAGCTTTCCCATACACTAATTCAAAAAGAGATTTTACAGTGGACTTCTTGGTGGTAACCCTGTTGGCCCACAGGGAAAAATTCAACTGTGAATCCCATTTCTGCTATTGTGTTCTTCAAAATCGTTACTAAGGTTTTATTAGAGGATTCAACCAATCCATTTCCCTGTGGGTAATAGGTAGTGGAATGGCTTTCTATAATGCTGTACCTTTGGCAAAAATCAATAAATTTGACTAACTTGAACACCTGAGCATTGTCAGTGACAATTTTATTTAAGCAAACGAACCTGGAAAGGATGTTTTCCTCCATAAACTTGATGACTATTGCATCAATTGCATTTCTAGCCGGGGTAGCTTCCATCCACTTAGTTAAGTAATCAGTGGTTGTGAGTATCCACTTGTGTTGGCCATTGAAAGGTGGATGTATTTCTCCAATGAAGTCTAACCGACATTGCTTGAAGGGTTCTTCTACAAAAACATGGATTAGTGGAGGGCAACCAACCTTTGTTTTTCTGTAAACATTTGACATTTTTCACAGGCCCGAACATAAGTATGCACCTCACCAAACAACTTAGGCCAATAAAAACCCGTCTTGAGAATTTTATGGACTATAGCTCTCCAACTATAATGTCCTCCACATAAACAATTATGGAACTCATCAATCACTTTATGGATCTCTTCTTCAACCAAACATAAGAGAAAAATCCCCACTGGGTCTTTCCAATATAGTTGGCCATTTGAGATTACACATTTCTAGGCTTGTAGCCTGAAAGCCCTGTATTTTACTTTATAAAAGTTGAATGGACTCCTAAGAAAAAGTAAATAAAGAAAAATATGTTTATACCAATGGGACACAATGTATTTCATCTATATTTTCTAAGTTGAGGTCTCAATTCTTTGTTGTTCCTCTTCTTGTCTTCTTCCTCCATCCTTTCCTATCAATAAATTTATGCCCAAATCTTGGAAATTTTCATCAGATATTTTTTAGCGAGCCCCTGCTCTTTGATCAACTTGGTGGGTTTGATATCCATGTCATATTCCTATATTTTAGCAATCCACTTGCCTCTTTTTCCTTCACTATCCCCTTGCACAAGGATATCTTTTACTGCAGCTGTACGAACATAGCATGTTATACTTGATTGTAGGACATAGATTCTGAAAGCTTTTAGGGCTTTGACTAAGGCATAAGCCTAATTCTCCAAAATATTATATTTTATCTCAACATCCTGTAGTAGTTGGCTGAAGAATGTGATTGGTTGCTCATGTCCTTAGTCATTTTTTTGCAACAAGACATGATCCACCTTTGGGGGAGAAGCAAAAGAGAAGATGAAAAATAATTTTTGATAATATGGACTAACTAGAACTGGGTCTTCTACAAAGGCCTTTTTTCATTTTAGAGAATGATCCCCGAGCTTCTACTATCCACTTTACCTTCTTATATTTCCTCAGCGTCTCTGTGATTTCTTTAACTATTTCAGCATAATTGGGTATAAACCTTCTTAAAAAGTTGATTCTTCCCAAGAAGACCTAGATTTATTTCTTATTTCTTGGTAATGGAATGTTATTGATGGCTTCCACCCTTCTGGGATCAATATTTACTCCCTCCTTTGCCACAATGTGGCCCAATAGTTTTCCTTCACTTAGAGCAAACTGAGATTTATTTGGGTTTAAATATAGACCATACTGTCTGCATTTTTAAAAAGTGAGCTACAAGTGTTTCATGTGCTCTTCATCTGTTTTTGAGAAAACAATGATGTCATCCAGATATATAACTACAAATTTGTCCCGTTCTCCAACAAATGTTATATCCATAGATCTCTGAAAAGTGGCTCTTGCATTTATGAGGCCGAAGGGCATTCTAGCATACATAAACGTTCCCTAGGGTGTAGTGAAAGCAGCTTTCTTCTGATCTTTTGGGTGCATAACGACTTGGTTATATCCATAGAAGCCATCCATCATGGACATTCAAGTAGACCCTACCACCTTCTGCAAAATGTAGTCCATATTTTTTTTTTCCACAGAAAAAGTCCAACCTTTTATTAATAAAAAGGGTTACATAAACTATGTAAGCGTAACGCCAAGACTGCAACCGCCAGCAATCGTGGCGAGTCTCAGCTACCAGAACGACTCGCTGTCAGAGCAGCTTGTGTACATTGGCACACAAAGCGGCGAAGCGAGACAACCTTGCATTCAAAGGAATGCAAGAAGAAGAAAAAGAAGAGGGGAAGAGAAAGAGGAGAAAAGCGGAAACTGCGAGGTCACGTTTTTCTCCCTTTCTTCTTTTCGACCTTGCGCCATTCTCCCAGAGATGGCTCACAAGAGGCAAGGACAATCTGGCTTTCGGCATGAGGAGTTCCTGTGTCCTTATCTGAATCTGATGTTTCTGAAGTATGTTGTCTTTTAATTCCTCCGCTGCCTGGGTCCACAACAATCTTATCAGACGATGGACGGTGTGGATCCACGAGAACAGACGTGTCCACTGTTTGCACCTCAAGTTCCTGTGTAGGTTGATTGCTTTATGATGGAACTGGTTCCTCTTCTTCTTCTGACTCATCCTCTTCTGGCTCAGGAGGGGGAAATTGCCAACCTTTCCTCTGCTTCCTGTTCGGTTTCTTTTTGCTGTTTGTTTTCTTAACCTCTGGGCATGTATTTTGAAGATGTCCTGTCATCCTGCAATTCCTGCATCTGAACGCAGTATTCTCGTAATCAAGAGATTGCAGCCAGTTTTGTTGCTTATAGATCAGCATGATATTCTCTGGTAAACCTTTACTTAGATCTACTTCTACACAGATCCGAGCAAAGGTGAAGATTCTATTTTCTTGCCTTTCCGTGTCTGTTTTAATATACCGCCCAAGGCTGTTTCCGATGCTTTCCAAAACCTGTTCGTTCCAAAAATGAAGAGGCAAGTTGTGAAGCCTCACCCATACTGGTAGTTTGGAGACTAACATGGTGTTGGGGTCAAAATCTGCAAACCATGGGGTGATAAACAACCCCGTGGACCCCCAGAACCAAGGCCCCTCTCTGATTATTGTATCCCTTTCCTCCGCGGTTTGAAATTTAACAATAAAAAACCCCTTGGAACAGAGGTGTATTTCACATTCCAGAGACCATTGAGTAAAAATCCAGTGAAAGAGGTCCATGGGTTTCGGCCAGAAGCAATTGAAGCGGCATATTAGTGCCTGGGCTTCATATGTCTTTGTGTGCTCCTCTGTTGCTGTACTGTTGATTTTCAGTGCTGGGGTTTGTTCTTGAAGTTCTACTATGTAGGGTCTCGGTGTATTTCCAGCCTGTTCTGGAGGAGAGCCCGCCGCTTTTTTCCCTTGTAGGATGTTTCTGTAGGAGGGGCCTCTATTTGATTGCTGTTGACTGTTGGGCATATTCCTTTTGTCTCCCTCTACAGACCTTGGGATGATCTGAGCCGCACCCCCTCGCAGCCGCAAGTTTAGGGTAATGGTCATCTCTGGTTTAATGGAGTAGTCCTTTAAGAGCCGGCAGTCCTGGAGAGAGCGGAGCCCATTGACCAGATATTGGACCGGTACAGGATACCCCATCATTTCCCATATTTTATGCTTGAGTTGCAGGATAGAGGAATCATCGTTTACCTAGACAATATGAGGGTTACCCACAGGAGGTCTAATAAAAATTTGAAAGGGAGAAGAGTACGGCTGGATCTCGTTCATACCTTTTGCTGGGGAAGGGAGCACTTCCTGCTTATGCCGATCCCTCCTCTTTGCCTCTTCGTTCTTCTGATTCAGCATTTGGGTCTGCGTGACAGGGTTGGGAGTCCCTGCTCTTGCCGCCATTTTCATTTTCCCTATCAGCAACAGCCTCTCTGAATCTCGACTCGAACAGCCGGGATCCGCCGAACAGAGAGAGTAGGAAAACCGGGCCGACGAAGAGCACACGCTGCCCTTGGAGTAGCCATTGAGGGCCGAGAACGATTTCACCGACACCACGCCATTAAACTCCGATTGGGCGCCAAATCTCTTGGCCTCTCGTCCGCTTGGAGGGCTCATTCCCAAGAAAACATGGAACAGAGACTGAGATTCACCTACCATTTTTCCCGCGTCTCTCTTCTTCCTAGTGCTGTTTCCTGAAAAATGTAGTCCATATTAGGCAAAGGGTAATTATCTTTTATTGAAGCCTTGTTTAGATTCCTAAAGTCAAGACATAACCTTATTTCTCCATTCTTCTTCCTGACAGGGACTAAATTTGCTACCCAATCTGAATACCTCAAAGGAACAATAATTTTGGCTTGTAGCAACTTCCTCACCTCTTTCTCAATTGATGGAAGTAACAAAGGGTTAATTTTCCTGAGCTTTTGTTTATATGGCTTCACCCCACTCTTCAAAGGAATTTTGTGTTGAATGATAGTAGTGTCAAAGGTTTTCAAGTCATCATATGACCAAGAAAACACATCCATATACTACTTGAAAAGATCCAGATACCTTTTCTTGTATTCTTTAGGAACTCCTTTGGCCAACTTTATCACCCTAGGGTCTTGTTCTGTACCAATGTTGCAGTCTTCCACTTATTCTTCCAACTCTTGTTCAATTGGCTTGGAAGCCACATCATTTGGGTTAAATATCCTTTCCAATGGGACCAATCCCCTGGGGATGGTGTTACCCTTCAATTGTAAAATCTTGTGTCCAACAATAGTTTCTCCCCAACTGACTTGTTGTTCATCTATTACTTCCTCATCCTCTTGGTCAATCATTGAGTTTGAAAACTCTCCAATAACCTCCATGAAGCATTTGATTTGTTCCTCATCTTCAAACACCTACCAATACTTAACATTGTCTGGTATTGAAGGCCTATCTCTGATTTCAACTTTGCATTTGGGCAAGGGGTTTTGAGGAGGCTTGAAGTTACTAGAAGCTACAACCAAGGAGTCAACCATTCAATTTCTATATCTGGACAAAAATTGGATACTATAGACTAAGAAAAAATTATCAATCAAATCCCATACCTCATTTTGATAAGCCTTTAATCTTGGATGTTTAGCTTGGCATTGATTTCTGATTTTCTTCACCACCAACTCTGAATCTTCAAACACTACCAAACACCCAATATTGATACTTCTGACAGCTTGTATGCCTAACAATAAAGCTTCATATTCAACAACATTATTAGTGGCTTCAAACTCTAGCTTGAAAGAAAGAGGAATCATACTGCCTTCTGGAGACACCAACAACACACCTACTCCATTTCCTTCCCTGGATTAGGCACCATCAAAGTGTAATTTCCATACTCTATTACACTCTAGTGATTATTTATTTAGCCGAACAAAACATTCCACCTGTGTTTCATCCATGACTTGATCATCTTCCTCCAACAACAAACAAGAGAAATCCTCCTCTTTACCATACATAGGCGCAATATTTGAATAATTAGCCCTTGTAACTGTCTTTAAAAATCTCGATTTTCTATATTGTCAACATTCCTTTCCATCGAACACAAGAATGGTGGCATATGTCAAATCTAGTTTGACAGATCCCCCAACTTTCGATCCCTACGACCTGGACAAAAGCATGCCAAACCTTGCAGGGATGTCAGCAACCACAATATCCATTACAACACTTTTCACAAGAATTTGGGCCAAATTTACCACCAGGTCTTTAATCATCCCTAGGAATTTTACTCTCTTAGAGTCAAAGGAGTACAAGTCTTTATATCATTTTGTTATTTGCAGTCCCAACTACTCCATGACAGTCAATGACATCAGATTTGGAGAAGCTCTTGAATCAAGCACACAATTATGTCGTAGAAGCTCATGGATTACTAAAGTAACATAGAAAGGGGTAGTTGATCTGAATTTAATCAAAAACACAACAAATTACAGAATAACCCTAAACACAGAGATGCAACATAAATAAAACTTCATTTCATGAATATCAAAGAACTAAAATATGCTTTCATACAAAATGGAAATAAACTGGCTCGGGAGATGGTAGCTTATCTCTGAGAACAGATGTGGCAGTTACATGACTTTGAACTGTGTTACAATTAGGCTTGAGGGGCTATTTATAATTGAGAAGCAATGGAAAACCCCAAACATCCAAAAACCTAGCTCGAGGAGATAAAACACCAAACTTTGGGCCCCGTTGGGGTAAATTGGTACATCAACTTCTTGGGGTCCTAACTTTGGCATATGATCTTTGTTTAACGCATACAATACCTCTTTAGAAATATTGATATGAGGACTACAATTGTAATTTTCCCAAAAAATGTAGTTTAGGGCCTCAAAATGGCTCCGGAAGTTTAGGACCCGAAAAACTGCCAAAAATAGTAAACTGTGCTACAATTAAGGAAACTGAAAAACTGAAAGAAACAATGGTGGAGGTCAGTGTGGAATAGGTGGGGAGCCACTAATATCCACCTGGATCATTCCTTCCCTCTTAGGAAGCAATGTTCCCCATTGCGTTGAGTTTGTCCATGAGATGAGGAAACTTCTGCTAAACTTGGTCCCTATTGAGCCACTTGCCCTGGTGAAGGAGTTGGCCTACTTTAACAACTCGATATAGTTGGATCCATTGCTGTCAGATTTTCTTGATTTGTGTGTCCATGATCCGACCAGTTATGGCTTGTTCCATGCACTCTGGATTTAACTCTGTAGGTGTGAGCTGTTCCGCAATGTCTGATGTGTCCAACAATGGTGGGAAGTATGATCGGAGGCAACCGACATTGAACACTAGGTACAGGCCAAGGAATGGGGGAATGCTAAGCTCAAATTCATTGTCTCCCACAACCTTGGCAATGGTGTAAGGACCATATTAGAGTGGTCTGAGTTTCTAATAGGCTCCGGTAAGGTGTTCCTTCTGCAAATGAAACCATACTTTGTCACCCACCTGAAACTTGTGGCACCTGATGTTGATCATGTCGCTGCTTGTACTTGACAATTTATTTCTCCAGAATGTTGTGGACCTATTGGTAGATGTGCTGAATGTGCTCAATGAAGCTGTTTTCTTTCTCGACTTTAGATTGGACATGAGCTGAATTTGCATGAGTAGCTGCAAATGGTATGGCCACATCAATGGGACATAGTGGCTGGAATCCCATGCCCATATCAAAAGGGTTGTGGCCATTCGAGTTGTGGAGAGCCCAGTTATAGCTATGCTAGACATAGGGTAGGCTCTCATCCCATGTGCGTGGATTCTTTGAGTTGTACATGCGAAAAATGTGTACGATCATCTTGTTGACGACCTCTCTCTAGCCATCAGTTTGGGGATGGAAAACTGTGGACTTAGTGAGCTTGGTGTCCAACATCGACCAAATACTAGACTAAAATGTACTGAGGAACTTGCTGTCCCGATCTGAGATGATAGACTGTGGGATCTCAAAGTGTACCCACACTCGTTCAAAGAAGAGTTTAGCAGTGGATTTTGTTGTGATATTCTTCTTGCAGGCCACCATAATGGCCATCTTCGAGAAGCTGTCGACGACCACAAAAACACAGTCATTTCCATGCTTAGTAGAAGGAAGGTCCGACATGTAATCCATGGAGATGGATTCCCAAGGTCGACTAGGGGTAGGCAACAGAGTATAGAAGCCTTGCTTCTTGATGGTCAGTTTGGAAATGACGCATGAAGTGAAGGATTTGATGTACTTCCAAACATCCTATCAAAGATTTGGCCAATATAAATACTTCTGTAGCACTACCACTATTTTCTCGACCCCGAAATGCCTAACGACCCGACTGTAGTGTGCTTCCCAAATCATCTTGGCACACTTGCTTGAAGGAACACAAAGGTGTCCCAAGTGGCATAATAGTGCAACCTGAAGGTGAAAATCTAGAACTTGCTAACCCTCCAAGAGATTTTGGTATGTGTGGCTAAATTCTGGGTCACTTTTGTAGAGAAATGCCCAATCAGAAGGCTTGTGCCCACAAGAGTTGAGCACGGTGGTTAACACCATGATTGGTGGTCAGTTGAGGTAGTTTGAAACATTATTGGTGCTGCCCTTCTTGTACTTGATATTCAAATGGAACTGTTGGAGGTATGTGGACCACTTATGATGGTGATCATTCTTCAACTTCCCTTGTGTCTGTATGAACTGCATGGGTCAGTGGTCTGCGTGGATGACCATTTCCTTCCCCAAAATGTAATGCTTCCATTGTCGACAGGCCTGCACAATGGAATACATCTCTTTGTCATAAGTGAGATACTTTCGTATTATGTCTGAAATTTTCTCACTATGATATGCCACTGGATGCCCTTGTTGAGTAAGGATTGCCCTAATAACATAGTAAGAAGCATTTGCCTCGATCTCAAATGGTTGTCGCAAGTCTGGTAATGTGAACACTGGTGCAGAGCAGAGGCAATGTTTCAACTCTGCGAATGCCTTCTGTTGAAATTTATACCAAAATAGTTTTTCTTTCACTCCTCCCTTGGTGACTTGACTCAAGGGCGAAGTGATATGAGAGAACCCCAACAAAAACATGTGGTAGAAATTGGCAAGACGCAGAAAGCCGCGGAGCTATGTCAGAGTGGTTGGGGCTGGAAAATCACGAATGAATTGGATCTTGGCTGTATCCACATGCACCCCTCATTCATCAATAATGTATCCCATATACTAAACCTAGGTCTTGTCAAAAGTGCATTTCTCCAAATTGGAACACAACTTGCGTTGCTGCAGTGTCTGGAGAACTTGTCGGATGTAGTGGAGGTGCTCTTCCCAAATCTATCTAAAGATCAAGATGTCACCCAAGTATACCACTACAAATGAGTTGGTGAATGTCTACAAGATGTCCTCCATCAGACTCATGAAGGTTGCAGGAGTATTCGTCAACCCGAAAGGCATAACCAACCATTCGAAAAGGCCCTTCATGGCTTTGAAGGAAGTCTTCCACACATCAGAGGGTTCAATTGGTACTTGGTGATATCCAAACTTCAAGTCGATCTTGCTGAAATATTTTTCACCCTTGAGTTAGTCTAGAAGGTCATCAATCCATGGGATCAGGTACCTATTTCAGACAATGATCTTGTTTAGCACCCGATAGTCAATACAGAGTCTCCAAGTCCCATCCTTCTTCTGTACCAACATGATCGGCCTCCCATAGGGTGATGAACTCGGCTGGATGTGACCTTTTTGCAACAACTCCTGAATCTGCCTCTTGATTTCATCATTCTCCAGAACAGAGCGCCAGTAGATTGGTCCATTGGGAAACAGCGCACCTGGGGTTAGATCGATGGAGTGCTTGACCTGATAGTGCAGTGGCACCCCTGTGAGGGAGGTGAAGATGTCCTCGTACTCCTCCATGAACTTGTCCATCTGTTGTTGTCGTGCGAAGGGGCCCTGTCTCGAGGTCATGGCCACTGTCTTCTTCTTTACCTGAGGGCGTATCATAAGGAAAACAAATTTCTTGGTTTTGGAAATGAGCTTACTACATTGTTTTGTAGTAACCAAAGAGATGGTGGTAGGTGGTGCTACCTCCAGTATCTTGTACAACTTATTTCTCAAGGTAAGAATAACAACGCGAGGCCTTGACTCATACATATCATGTCACTTCCACAAGTATGGTTGGCCTAATAATACATCACAAACATCAAGAGGATAAATGTCACATAATACCTCATCCATGAAGTGCTTGATTCTTTATGGAAGGCAACATTTCTTTGCTGACACGAAAACCCCGTCGTTGGTGAAGCCACCTGATGGTGTACGGTTGTGGGTGTGCTGTGGTTGGTAAGCCCAACCACTTCATGACCTTTGCTGAAATGAGGTTATTTTGTCTCCTGTTGTTGACAATGAACTGTAGCGGGGAACCCTTTACCCACATATGGTAGTGGAAGAGGTGCTCCTCCTCCTCTGGAACTTCGGGTTCCTCCTTTTGGATCTTCATGTTGGAAACGGTGGCGTTGGGCTCTGCATCGATAATATGCTTCCCTTTGTCATTGCCCTTGTCGGGTTCTAACTCAGAGATGGAATATGCATATGATTCAAAAGCCTTCAAGTCGACCACCAGTGACTGCTTGGCCCGACATTCACTTGTGTTGTGAGTGGAGCTCTTATGGAATTCACACCACTTTCCCGTGTCCTTCCTTGGCTTCACGGTGTTGTTCTTTACTTGTAGATTTAGCAAGTTTTCATGGTCTGCCCCGCCTTGACTTTGTTTCTGCAGTTTGGGGGCACCTTTCCCTTGCTTTAGATTCGCAGATCCAAAGTATCGCTTTTTATGTTTAAGCTTCTACTCGATCTTGACTACGTATCGGTATGCCATGCCGAGCGAGGAGATGTCTAGGAACTCCATCTCATCCTCGATGTACCTGTGTAGGAAACTGCTATACTTGAGTACCAAATGTTTCTAGAAATTATTGATACCCAACTTCGTGCGAAGGGTATTAAAAACATTGGTAAACTCCAGCACATCTTGGTCCCTTCCCTCCCGCAGCATGGTCCACTTTATGTATTTATCCTCATAGCTCCCGAAAACGTAGTAATGCTCCTTGATGGCGTCGCGAAATGAATTCCAAGTGGGTGCAGCTAAAAATAGTGAGGGTGTACTTTCATCCTTCTACTCACAGTAGGTGTTGGTTGCTCTAATTGCTTTCACAATTCGAGCTCCACATAAATTGTCAACCCGAGAAGGTCTTTTTATTTCAAAGGTAATGGCGCACTGGATATGCTCAATTTCAAAAGCGGGATCAATGTTGTAGTGAAAGAAAGACACACATCTGTTAAATTCATCAATTTATCAATTCACACTCTACTTAATTAAAGCTGCAGTTAATTAAATTATAGCAAAAACGAATTCTCTGTTACAGCAAAGGAAAATCAATCTACAAGAAGAGAAATCATTCAACCATAGCAGGAACAGGACCCTATTCCTTGGTGAGGAACTTCAGCACCTGCTGCCTGGCACTAATCACACTGTAAGAAAAGTACTTCAAGAGATCAAGACCCTATTCCCAGGAACAGGAACCTTCAGCACTTGTCCTCTTGTTTCTAATCACACTGCAGGCAAAGGAAAGCAATCAATGGGAGCAAGACCCTATCCCTTTATGCAGGGATCTTCAGCACATGCTCTCAACATCATTCACTCGTGCATTCAATACGTGTAGCGCTAAGAAACAGAGTATTGCAAACCATGTAACTAGTGTTTCAACAACAGAATTAAGAGAAGTGAAAACACATAAATAAATAAACAAACTACAGGAACCAAAGGGGTGAATCTTGTGAGGAAGGTGGGCCCTTTCCTTCTCACAAGATTCCCCAAGAGAAAGAATTAAGTTGAAACGCTCAAAAGAAGTTTTTATTCATCTATCAAGAAACTGATACATTACAGAAGGAGACTAGCTCCTGTTCTCACACAATACTGTTCTGTGACTTACAATTCAATCCCCTTCTAATGATGATGTCTCCTCTTTTTAAAGAGGAGACATCATTTACAATTTACATGAGAGCGAATATCTCGATTCTGTTCAAAACAGGACTATTCTGTTCTTTAAAAAGAGATACTGTTACAACCGAGACAACAGAAGTGCTATCTTCAAGATAATCCAGGTAACCGTATCTTCGGGCTGCTGCTATTATCCTCAAAAAGTTCTTCCAGAATCGCAAATTACGCATAACGGGATTTGCGTGCTTGATGGCTGTTTCAGCAACTGAGTTAGCTGTTTCAGCAACGGGGCCAGCTATTTCAACAATGGAGTCAGCTGTTTCAGCAACGGAGTCAGCTGTTTCAGCAACGACCGCTTGTTCCCAACAAGGCATATAACTTATCTGCGATCTTTGACTTGTGTTAGCAAGAATGCACTTCAATAAATGATAAAATATAAGAGTATTGTGGAATTAAATGTAAGACAGATTAACCATATAATAAAGAAGAGGTTTCTATATACCTTGGGATGAAGTGAATGAAAAAGACATTGAGGTTCATGGTTTTAAGAGTAAAGTGATGTCAAAATATATAGCAAAAATGGTACATAGTGGAGTCCTAACATCCCCCCCAGCTAAAAATGTTGCATGTCCTCAGGCAACCCCTCGTCTGAATCAGAGTCTGAGTACTGGGACTGAGCATGTAAATTACTCAAGCAATAGCTGGAGAAGGTGGCATCTGTAGGAGCTCGGAATCCGCTGTTGGTCTGCAACTGTTGCCATGCCGAGGCTTCCTCTCTGTCAATCAACTGATAATGACATTGATATTTGTCTGAAGGCAGCCATAAGATTGGAAAACGGAAATGATACCCAATCCAGTTTACTCCACAATGTTGAATGCAATTAATATACTTAGGGGCCCTGGATAATGCAGCTTGAAGGTTGAGAGGGTTAAAAGGATGATAATCCTGTCTTTCCTTACATGACTGCTGCCAAAAGATATCATTGGCCTTCAATGCAGCAGGACCCTTCATTCTAATGTGCTCTTGACACTTAAAAAGGATTGAAGCCTGTAATTGCTGTATGTGCTCGTTCATTCCTGGCTTCTGCAAGAATTCATAATACTGTGCTATAAACATGGCTGGGCCTACAGGCTCTGGTCTGATCCACAGGAGTTTATTCTCCTCATTATGACTGCTTGCAGTGAACGCAGTCTGCCAAGTGAGTTGATTAGACAAAAATGAAGCAAATGCCCTAATTTGTATATCGCCTGCAATTGGAATAAGATTAACTCTCCTATCTTCAGGAATGGCCTCATTATGAAGGTAGAGTTCGCACAGCAGATGCTGGTCACTTTCAGGGGCCTCCTTAAAGGTCTCAACAAATTTCTCTGAAGTCATTAATTCATGTGGTCTGCCATTTGCTATTGATTTTAATTGAAAATAAACTAGTCGTTCAGTAAGAAAGAGAGAGTAATTTACAGAGGGTTTACGTGTAACCATCAATTTCCGCACCAATGAAAACATCAAGGCTATCCGTTCCTTAGACTGTCTGGCTTCCTTCTTATATTCCCTGTGCTCTTGCAGTATTTGTTCCCAGCTATCCCAGTTAGTATATACATAGCTCTGCCATTGCAACTTATGCTGTCATAATATTATATCTTGTTCTTCAGCATATTGCTTCTTCCATCTGTTCAGTTGTTCCAACGATTAAATGGCATACCAGAGTTCGTACCTTGCCCTTTAGGTTGCCATTGTCTTCTTTGAGTTAGCAGGTAGACTGCTTCAGCTTCTTCCTCCGTTGGCTGCAACGCTGCTTTTATTCCTGGTAGAGATGGACACTGTTCTGTCTCATGATCTTTCTCACAAAGGGTGCAAACTGGTACTTTATCTCTTGGACATTCCCTTAGTGGATGTTTGTCTCTACATTTCGGGCAATAGATAGCCAGAGTTGCTTCTGCTTCAGCCTGCTTCTTCTTAACCTACAAAGTGTCAATCTGCGAAGCAAAAGAACTTAGCATTTCGGTTTTAAATTCTTCAAGTAAATTACCTATTTCTGCTCTTGTTGCTCCTCCATTGGCTGATTTCTGCACCCTTGAATAGGTGGAATCTCTTATTCTGTTTCTTGCAGCTCCCCTAGAGCACCTTTTAGCAAGTTCACAAATCTCATCATATGATTCTTTAGATATATCTCCCTTAGCAAGCATATTTAACATATTTAAACAATCATCCCTTAAACCTCTAAGTAATATTGTTTTACGAATTTCCTTACTTATATCTGGATGATCGGATCTCTGTATGTTGTATTGCAATCTTTCGATGTAGTCCTCCAGACTTTCATCCGATTTTTGTGCCATATTGAATAGTTCATCCTTCTTCTCTCTCGTCCGGCAGTAGTCTTGATATTTAAGCAGAAATTTTTGTTTCATTTGCTCCCATGTTGTGATTACCTGACTTCCAAGACTCATGAACCACCTTAAAGCATTCCCTTTTAAGGTGGCTGGAAACAGTTTCAATTTTTGAGCATTAGTAACATAATCATAACTTCTGCATAAAATATCAAATTCAAAAAGAAATTCGTAAGGATCCTCAGTGGATAAACCATGAAAGTTAGGTAGGGCAGACAATGGGATATTTTTCATTGTTCCTGCAGGAAGATCACTGATGGGAAATCCCAAGGTAGAAAGGGAGTTTTCGTCCCTTCTTTCTTCTTCAGGGCCTGCACGTCCTCCTCCAAAGAGGAATGCATCATTATTATCTTCCATTGTTGGTCCTCCTACTGCACTTTCTCGATCGTCAGAATCCTCTATTGATTCTTCAATGTTTTCTACCGGTCGTCCAACGCTCTCTACTATCTCCTCAATGTGTTCTGCTGATCTGCCAATACTTCCTTCTGACTCTTCAGCGCTGACTGCTGGTTCTTCTGTATTTTCAGGACCCACAACTTCCTCTGTTCTGTAATCTGACTGAGGAGAACGCTGAAATTTTGATTTCCGAGAACTTAATCTTTGTGATGATTCAGCCTTCGATACAATCTCGTCAATGAACGTTTTTCGTCCTCCCCAGCCCTTGCCACCTGTGCGGTTATTTTTCTTCTGGTTTCCTCGTCCTCTCATACAATCTGCACATTAAAAGTAAGAAAAATGAATGCTTTTGAAATCTATAATTACCTTCCCCGGCAACGGCGCCAAAATGTTGGTCGCTCTAATTGCTTTCACAATTCGAGCTCCACATAAATTGTCAACCCGAGAAGGTCTTTTTATTTCAAAGGTAATGGCGCACTGGATATGCTCAATTTCAAAAGCAGGATCAATGTTGTAGTGAAAGAAAGACACACATCTGTTAAATTCATCAATTTATCAATTCACACTCTACTTAATTAAAGCTGCAGTTAATTAAATTATAGTAGAAATGAATTCTCTGTTACAGCAAAGGAAAATCAATCTACAAGAAGAGAAATCATTCAACCATAGCAGGAACAGGACCCTATTCCTTGGTGAGGAACTTCAGCACCTGCTGCCTGGCACTAATCACACTGTAAGAAAAGTACTTCAAGAGATCAAGACCCTATTCCCAGGAACAGGAACCTTCAGCACTTGTCCTCTTGTTTCTAATCACAATGCAGGCAAAGGAAAGCAATCAATGGGAGCAAGACCCTATCCCTTTATGCAGGGATCTTCAGCACATGCTCTCAACATCATTCACTCGTGCATTCAATACGTGTAGCGCTAAGAAACAGAGTATTGCAAACCATGTAACTAGTGTTTCAACAACAGAATTAAGAGAAGTGCAAACACATAAATAAATAAACAAACTACAGGAACCAAAGGGGTGAATCTTGTGAGGAAGGCGGGCCCTTTCCTTCTCACAAGATTCCCCAAGAGAAAGAATTAAGTTGAAACGCTCAAAAGAAGTTTTTATTCATCTATCAAGAAACTGATACATTACAGAAGGAGACTTGCTCCTGTTCTCACACAATACTGTTCTGTGACTTACAATTCAATCCCCTTCTAATGATGATGTCTCCTCTTTTTAAAGAGGAGACATCATTTACAATTTACATGAGAGCGAATATCTCGATTCTGTTCAAAACAGGACTATTCTGTTCTTTAAAAAGAGATACTGTTACAACCGAGACAACAGAAGTGCTATCTTCAAGATAATCCAGGTAACCGTATCTTCGGGCTGCTGCTATTATCCTCAAAAAGTTCTTCCAGAATCGCAAATTACGCATAACGGGATTTGCGTGCTTGATGGCTGTTTCAGCAACTGAGTTAGCTGTTTCAGCAACGGGGCCAGCTGTTTCAGCAATGGAGTCAGCTGTTTCAGCAACGGAGTCAGCTGTTTCAGCAACGGAGTCAGCTGTTTCAGCAACGGCCGCTTGTTCCCAACAAGGCATATAACTTATCTGCGATCTTTGACTTGTGTTAGCAACAATGCACTTCAATAAATGATAAAATATAAGAGTATTGTGGAATTAAATGTAAGACAGATTAACCATATAATAAAGAAGAGGTTTCTATATACCTTGGGATGAAGTGAATGAAAAAGACATTGAGGTTCATGGTTTTAAGAGTAAAGTGATGTCAAAATATATAGCAAAAATGGTACATAGTGGAGTCCTAACAGTAGGTTTCCCACCCGTCCTTGATGTGGGGTCGGCTTTGAGAAGAGAAAAAGTAATCTTTTCCCGACTGGAAAAATCATGAAGAGAAAAATATCCTTCTAGTAGATTTAGCCATTTATCTACTACGTCTGCATCTATTTGGTCCTCAAATATGGGAATTTCAAAGTTTACTTGTACCTTAAAAGGAGTGGCGCCTCCAGAGTGGCTGCTGGATGTGGAAGCACCACCGGTGGGCAACCGTTTAAGAATCTGGGCAAAGTTGTCCATCATCTCATTCCTTTGTTTCTCGAGGTCCTCCTCGAGAAATTTTTTGATAGAATAGCCTGCTCCCTCATCTTTATTTTTTCCCCCATGTGAGGCCATTGGGGTTTGTGAGGCTGGCCTTGCAAAGGTTCAACCAGATCGAGCCCTAACTACTTATACCCCGACCTTGTTGGGGACATGCAAAGAAGGATCAAGAAAGAGAAGACCGCTCTAATACCATTGATCCAAATTTAAACAGGAACACAAAAAATTATAGATATAGCCCTAAACACAAAGATGCAACAAAAATAAAACTTCATTTCATGAACATCAAAGAACTAAAATATGCTTTCATATAGAATGGAAATAAACTAGCTTGGGCAATGGTAGCTTATCTATGAGAAGAGATGTATTGTCTACATGCCTCTGAACTATGTTACAATGAGGCTTGAGGGCCTATTTATTATTAAGAAGCAATGGAAAACCCCAAACATCTAAAAACCTAACCCTAGGAGATGAAACACCAAACTATGGGCCCCGTTTGGGTAAATTGGTACATCAACTTCTTGGGGTCGTAACTTGGCATACGATATCCGTTTGATGCATATGATACCTCGTTAGAAATATCTATCCGATAAATACAACTGTTGACGTTAAATATTGAGAAAAAATCATGTCTTCTCCAACTGTGATTTTCCCAAAAAACGTCTTTTAGGGCCTTAAAACGGCTCTAGAAGTTCAGGATCTGAAAACTTGCCAAAAATAATAAACTGTGCTACAATTAAGGAAAATGAAAAATTGAAAGAAACAATGGTGGGGGTCCAAGTGCAATAGGTGGGTGGCCACCAATATCCACCTAGATCATTCCTCCCCCCATAGGAAGCAATGGTCCCCATTGCGTTGAGTTCCTCCATGAGATGAGGAAAATTCTGTTGAATTTGGTCCTTGATGATCCACTTGCCTTGGTGAAGGAGTTGGCCTGCTTTTCCAACTCGATATAGTTGGATCCTTTGTTGTTAGGTGTTCTTTATCTATGTGTCCATGATTTGATCATTTGTGGATTGTTCCATGTGGTCTGGATTTAACACTGTAGGTGTGAGATGTTCTGTAATGTCTGATGTGTCCAACAATGGTGGGAAGTATGGTCGGAGGTAGTCCACATTGAACACTGGGTGCAGGCCAAGGAATGGGGGAATGTTGAGCTCAAATGCATTGTGTCCCACAACGACCATATCAGAGTGGTTCGAGTTTCTGATAGGCTTCGATAAGGCGTTCCTTCTGCAAATGAAACCAGACTTTTTCGCCCACCTAAAAGTTGTGTGGCACCCAATGTTGATCATGTCACTGCTTGTACTTGGCATTCTATTTCTCTAGAATGTCTTAGACCTGTTAGAGGATGTGATGAATATGCTCAATGAAGCTGTTTCCCTTGGCAGCTTCAGACTGGAAATGTGCTGAATCTGCCTGAGTAGTTGCAAATGGTATGGCCACATTAATGGGACATAGTGGCTGGAATCCCAAGCCCACCTGAAAAGGGTTGTGGCCAGTTGAGGTGTGGAGAGCCCGGTTATAGCTGTGCTAGACATAGGGTAGGCTCTCATCCCATGTGCATGGATGCTTTGAGTTGTACATGTGCATAATGTGTACAATCATCTTGTTGATGACCTCTGTCTGGCCATCAATTTGGGGATGGAAAGCTATGGACTTGAGCTGGGTGTCCAGCATCGACCAAAGACTGGACCAAAATTTACTAAGGAACCTGCTATCCCAATCTGATATGATAGACTATGGGATCCCAAAGTGTACCTATGGTGAAGTAAAATTATAAGTGCAGACACGAACGAATTCCTCTAGCCCGATAAGGGGTCTAGGCACAATAGATACATTCTATGGAAGATTTCCTTAGGT
Source organism: Pinus tabuliformis (assembly GCA_031772625.1). Classification (NCBI taxonomy): domain Eukaryota; kingdom Viridiplantae; phylum Streptophyta; class Pinopsida; order Pinales; family Pinaceae; genus Pinus; species Pinus tabuliformis. Next base: position 476,952,662 of record CM062805.1, on the reverse strand, counting down.
TAGAATCAATCAAGAGGGCCTACCTCTTGGTCGCTTATCCTGATTGATGATGTCCTTGCTTGCTCACTCCAGCAATCTCTCGCTTCCTTCTTCAAGCTCCTGAAACAAGTAAACAGCAACACATAAACATAATAATAGACAAATTGCAATTCAACCTACTTAATGAGTCAAGAAGAATTAAGACACGAATATGTAATATTACAAAACATGTAGGAAATCAATCGATAGTTGCATATATTAATATCAAAGAGAGATTACAACCATTCATTTTGACATTACAGTCTTCTTCTGACAAGACTGGGTTCCCACACACTTCTGCTGGCACTCCATGATGGCTTCAAACAACAATAGTTTAAAGGCTCTTCCCTTTAGGCTTCACTCCAAACCAAATACACTTCTCCCTCACACAACTAGATGGCTACAACTAGTAATAACTTGCTTGTCTAATCAAAATAGTATACTCACACTCAGCCAACACTCTAACTAGCTTGTGCTTGGGAAGAAGAGAGGTTTATATAGGAAATATGGATGGGAGATGGATCCTCTTCTCATGGGAGAAGGACTTATCCATTGAGGTTGTTCCATCATTACAGGGGAAAAGAGCCAAAACTATCATCCTTGACCCCATCCGGCCAAACCATTTACCAAACTTCCGTTACGGAGCTTCAAGAGCTGGAAGCTTCAGCTCTAATTTAAAAAACTTTCCATAACTGGACCGACATGACTGGAAGACAGCTCAGTCGCACTGGTCGGCGTGGGGAATAGTGCTAATCTCTGCACATCAGCGCGAGGGGAGACGAAGGTCATTAGCGCCAGCCTTGTAAACTAGGCAAAACAAAAGTTTCAGGGGAAATGGTGCAAAAGGGAAATGATCTTCTCATGAAGAGGGACATAATGGGAGTTTCTCCATGAAGGAAAAGCATGCAGGGTTCACTGTAGAGGTCCTCCAAGATCAAGGAATGGGGAGTACAAGGACAGTGAAAAAATGATGTGTAACAGATGCCCCCTAAAGCATGAAGGCCGAGCCGGAGTGAGGGATGAAATGCTTTATAAATCAGTGTTGGGAACTGGTGTGTCGTCGGAAAACCTGCAAGCAAGTACAGATACATATACATAAACTAAGATCTATGTCAAATGATACATGAATTATGGCATGGACGCAGCCATCTAGAGAATGATCATGTAAATGGATCCAGGTTTGGGTGCAACCATCCGTCAAAGAGGATCATAACGAAACCAAGGTATGGTCGTAACCAGCCATCTAAAAGAGACATGCATATCATCATAAACCATGTCACACCACTTCGCAACCTGGACTTCATCATAAAACATGTCACACCACTTCGTAACCTGGGTGTGATCTAAGTCTAGGTCCCTTTTCATGCATTTGTGTCTCTCAAGCCCAAAGAGGTAGAAAACAATACTTGAGAGAACCGCTTAACCATTTTAGTCAAGGAGTATCTTTTTCGTAAACAGTGCATCCCATCCCGAAAAAGGGGTAAACTTATATTGAGTGCATGATGTTTCACATCCATTAACGAGTTCGAAATGACAAGGGCTCGACCATATTTTTGCTTTTAAAGGGAAGGAAAAGACCTGAAAGCGGACCCCCCATTTTATTCTCTTTAACGAGTCAAAAAGGGAAAAAATACTCGGCAATCTTTTCATATGAGTTTAATGAGTCAAGAAAAGAGCTAAAATGTGACTCATCATTATTGCCGGACATCCATCACTTGTTGATGCACAAGTAAGGCAAAGTGTATTACTGAGTCCTTGAGGTAAAATAGGTCAAAAATATTTATAAAACTTGATATTTTCATGAAAAAATGAATAAAAAGGGGAAAAAGTAAATATATTTTTACCATTTACCATTTTACCTTTGCAGTGAAGACTTTTTACCCACTTTTCCCCTAGTGTTTCCGAAGTAGATTGCGGGAGATCCGGGAGGTCAATTGACAAGCCATCAGTTCCAGGTAACAGCCGAAGCCCTGAGCTCCATTTTCATGCCATTCATTTATGTTTTTATCCATTTTTTTGGATTTTTAGGGAGGTTTCTGAGAATTTTTTTTGCCCTCAGTTGGCGCAATTTCTGGACACAGGATTGCGCCAGCCGAGGGTGATTTTCATAACCATTCGCGTCGACTGGTGCGACTGTTTCTAAAACAGGAACCGGCACCGTGGATAGGGAAAAACCATTTTTTCTCAGAACTGACCATTAAAACTTGAATTTTATGTAAAATTGATAATTGACTCAAATTAATGGCTTTTGAAGGAGAGAAATTGCCAAAAATGGTGGATTTGCAGAAAAGAGAACACGAAGATGTTGACACCCAGGCACTGAATGATACAAATTGCCTAGAGGCTTTAAGGGCTTGCGGGCTCCTCAAATTTTTCCTTACACCAGGGATGTGGGCCCAACTTGACTTGCTTCGATACTTGATAAGCCTTTGGGACATCAATCGCGAGATTTTTTTCATTGGGGACCAGGAGCTGGAGTTGACAACTTCAAATATCTACTTCATCACTAGACTGTCTCACAAAGGTGAGCCTATGAACCTGAATGGTTCACATCTGATCTGGGCAAGCATATCTTCCTTGCTTTCCAAACACTATCCTGAGGCCCTAAAATCCAAGAGTGGGAAGATAGAGATTTCTAGTGTACGGGATTTGACACTGAGGGTGCTTCTTTTGACTATCAACAGAGTGGCGGGGTCCCAGGCAGAACATGAGACTAACAAGTTGTAAGTTCCTTTATGCTATTGACTGCACAACTCCTACAATCTTCAATTGGGCAGAGGCCATGAAGCTGAACATCAAGCGCCAGTTTTCCAAGGCCAAGGCGGGAAATCTGAAGCAATTTGGCTTCAAATCAGTACTTGTGAACTTCTTCATGGAACGAGTGCCACTGTTCCAGTATCATTTGACTGAGGTTGATCCTCCTGTTCCATGCGATCCGCGGATGATACGTTCCAGGTACTACGGCAAGCACCATCGGCGAAACCAACGCGAGGAGTTGCAGACATTTGAAAAGCAAGAAAAGCATAGTAAACAGGAAATCTATTTGAAGACTATCACACAAAACCATGCTATACAAAATGAATCACACACTAATTTACATAAGTAACTATGCAAGATGACCTAAGCATAGTACTTCTTGAGGTAGGAGTCCATGATGGGACTCGGGTAATCAATCAACATAGTTGAACACCGAAGTTTTATCATTGCCATGACAAGTAAGCATCGACTTGGCCAAATAATAGAGTAGAACTCATATAAGGCTTTTCCCCCATGCCCTTTGGGTGAGGGAGGGTTACGAGTCAGATGGAAATCGGGGAAAATTCGGGGAGGGTGAAAAATCCTGAATCCATGAAGGGACAAAGGTGCCCTTAGTTGAAATATCTTGATTATGTCAGGATGAATTGACACATAAATAGATGATGGAGAAGAGGACCCTTAGAAAACGGTCGAAATGACCGTCGGGCGAGGCAGGAACGAGGAGCAATGATGAGTGTCGATCCATAGTGGTTCCTTGAGAGATATGATTTCCATGACACCTTCATTAGTGAGGAAGGTCTTGGCTAAGGGATCAGGTGATTCAAAAGTGCAGAGCCAGGGGGATTGAGAGTACATATCGAGAGAGGTCTTCGACATATGAGAATCAGAGGATGCAGAGTTCGAGGCTGAAACAATTTCCACGTAATTGACTTCGGTGGGACTAAACGACATGACCTCACCCCAAGCATCAACAAGATTTGGTGCAGGTATGACCCAGGGATCAAATTTGATCGAGACCATGTTGATAGAGGCAACATGAGGAGGTGGGAGTGGAAAAATTCCCATTAAGGCAGAATCTTTGAAGAGACCTGCCCCCACACTCTCATAGGGAGCACCAGAGTGCTTGACGTATGGAACATTGCCATCCGAGGAGGAAGAGGCAAAGAAAGACAACTGATCAATGGTGACAATCTTCCCTTGATGGGGAAAATGGATCATGTGAAACAAAGAGGAGGCCACTGCACGCATGGAATGAGTCCAACTTCAGCCAAGTAGAAGATTATAATTGAGATTGGCGTCAACAATCTCTACTTCGACTTGCACTGTCTTGCCTTCCAGGGTGATGGAAAGGTTAGGTAAGACATCGAAGGGTCATGAATCATGCCCATCAAAAGCTTCCAAAGTGTTCGGAGACTGGTTCAGTGCAAGGGAACTAATAGCCTTCCAACATGCAGTTGACATGATGCATGTAGAAGAACCTTCATCGATGATAGTGTGGTGGTCTTCTCGTTAATGATTACCTGAATAAGAAAGGCAATCTGATGAGGGAGCCATGGAACATGGTTCTCTAGATAGAAACAGATCAAATTAGAATTGGTGGGATCGATGCCCCTGATAGCTGACAACAAAGATTTCCGCTGCGATGGGCAACTTTGGAGTACCTCGAGAGCCGACATGGCTGATGACGCCTGAGCCAAATCTTCAACAATATTGTAGTGCTGAGCGGCTCGGGCATTGGGATTATACGAGGATTTATGCAACACACCTCGAGAGGGTGGCTGCGTAGTGGAATCAAGGTTAGGGTGCTTGATTTACAGAGGGCCAGAACTCGGGGTAGAAGAAGAAGGTGCAACTTATTTTTCTTTCCCAGCTACCGGAGCTGGAGTTTGATAATCTTTCGATTGGGTAGCCACATTAATGGGTGTGCTCATCATGAACACTTGAGATCCAGAGGAAGCAGATCGGGGTTGGTCTACCATTTGAGTCTACTGAGATGGAAATGGCTCTTTAAGGATAGCAGGGGTCCCTTTGAGCAGGCGACTAACTTTGGATCATCGTGGACAATCCTTAGTATAGTGATCCTCCTCACAAATGAGGCAGGGATACTTAGGTTTCTGTTGCGAAGATTCGCCAACAAAAGATTTGGGAGGACCCTATTTCAGGGCATTGGCTTTAGCTTTGCCTTTGCCTTTATTTTTCCCTTTCGAGGATTTTTCCGCTGCGGTAGACTGGACAGTGTGGACCTCTGAGGTTTTACTAGGGCCTGGCAGATTTTGAGATGAACTATTAGGAGCAGCATTCGAGACCGACTTCTGTTTGGAAGAAGTTTTAGTAGGGGTCTGGGATACTGAACCAATAACTCCATCAACGGGAGGAACAACTGGTGACTTTGATGCTGTGGGATTAGATGATGGCCGTGGAGCATTGGGTAATAACTCGTATAAGGTGCCAGACTGAGAGTAGACCAGATCCAAGTACTAGGCATGGGCAATGGCTTGCTCTTCAGTGATGCATCCACCCATAGCTATATCGTGAGAAATTGGGGCTACGAATGATTTGGTAAACCATTTAGTGAGCAACTGATCAGCTATCTCGAACTTGATCAGGCGACGTCTACATCTCCATTCATGGATATGATCAGAGATGTGCATTGCAGTTTCTTTCTTAAGCGATGTGAGCAAATAGGTGCCAGTTTCATAATAAACCGATAGCTAAAAATGCGTGAGGAAAGCCATGGCTAACGAATTGAAGTCATGGAAAGTACTTCGAGGTAGCGCGATGTACCATTTCGCTACGGCACCCGTGAGGGTCCATTGGAAAAGACAAAGACAAATGGAATCATCCACGTACAAGTTTGATGAGCACCAGAGGTGATATGTCATCACATAGGCTTGAGGATCTTCTTTAGCTTTTCCATTGAACTTTGGGCAATCACTTGGTATCTTGGATGACACTGGAGGCTAGTACGACGAATGAAGGATCAGATCATTCGTAAGGTGCGATACATCTAGCAACTCAAGTGTATCCAAGAAAGGTAATTGAGTGTTAAAAGGCATGGGAGGTCAATAAGCAAGCCCATAGGGAGGAGCCCATCCCTGCTGGTAAGGATTTTGGCCCCATAGTGGAGGATTTTGGCCATATGGCATCTGAGGCTGACCCATTTCGGATTACCTTAATCAAAGGGAGGATTCTAACCTTGAATACCTTGAAACTATCCAGGCGCAGGTTGCTGATAGGCAACGTATGGGTTAAAACACTGTTGAGCCTGTTGACCTTGGACATATGGATATGGGACTTGTTGTCCTGTAACATAGGGCCATTGAGCTTGTTGTCCCTGAACAAGAGGGTTCTCGACCCACAGTCCTTGGGCATAAGGTTGATACACTTGTTGCCCTTGGACATAGGGGTTTTGTACTTGGTGCCCTTGGCCGGTAGGATTATGAACCTGTTGACCTAGGACAAGAGGATTTTGCGCCTGCTGCTGCAGGACTTGACCTTGACCCTGTCCCTGCAAGGGTTGACCTTGTTGATATGTATACAAGGGTTGTTGCTGCCCTGGTTGGTTTTGCTGTTGCAAGGGCTGACCTTGAGGTTGCAAGGGCTGACCTTGCGGTTGCAAAATTTGTCCCTAGGTTTGCAGAGGTTGGCCCTATGAGGGTATGGGTTGAGAGGTATGTGGAGCATATTGCATCTGCTACTGTGTGACCTACTGCAACTGTTGGAAGGATTGACCTTGCGGTTGTTGCAAGTGACCTTGCTGCGGGATAATATGCCCTTGCTGTTGCACAGAAAGCCCTTGCTGCAACAAAGGTTTCCCTTGCGGTAACAAAGGCTGCCCCAGTTGTTGTAAAGGCTGCCCTTGCTATTGCAAGGGTACTTGAATAGTGCCCGAGAAATTACCAAACTGAATCTAGCCATAGCCAGGCTAGATGTACTGCCCAGATTGGAGGGTGTAAGGTTGATTAACCAATCCTTAGGAATCATATGGAACGTAAGGATTTTGGTATTGGACCTGAGCCCCATAGGGTTGTTGATACTGAACATTTCTCGATCCAGATGGACCAACAGGATTCTGAACCTGTTGGTACTGGAAATTACTTGATCCAGTAGGGTCAACATGGTTATAAATAATACCAGAAGAGGGCTGGTTTATACCAAGCATGTGAGCTTGTGAGATGCTCACATTAGTGGCACCTGACACCATAGAGACATTCAGGTTCTGCCCCACACGTGGTGGCACAATCTGGCCACTGACTAATGGGACAAAAGAAATGTCAGAGACAATCTTTGAAAACGCTAGTTGTGATTGACGTGTAACTGGGATCGATGATACAAGAGTATTCGGGATGATGGGTTGCACCGAGACTGAAGTAACAACTGGTTCGAAAGTTGTGTTCATGACAAAAGAACCTGACGTAGGTCTGACACTTGACGCCCAAACAAGATTATGGTAGAGTGATGAGGCACTAGGTGTGCCTCAAGCTAAGTGCCCTAAAGACACATAGCTGGGTCACAAGCTGGTAGGCATACCTTCCGAATAAGGGAAACCCTCGGGAGGAAACTACAATTGAAATTCTCCCCCCCTCAATAGTGTGTGTAGTAGAAACTTTAGAATCATCCAGAGAAGTGACTGGAGCATCGCGTTTGAGTTCCATGTTTGAAAACAAACGACGACGAATGGCTGAACATGTAGTGGGGGATAGTTCCAAAGGAACACCCGGCTGGTCGTACGAACTGTAAGGACGCTGCAGTGATATCTCAATAGCGTCAAACAGAGGGTTCAGAGGATAGATAACCAGTCCAAGCTAACCGTCAGTGGTCGGCGAGTTCTCTGGAGTTCGAATGGGATTATCTGGAGATTCTAGGCCAAGATCAACAGATGACCCTGAATCGAAAGTAGGCGGAGGACGAGATGACAAAGGTTGAACACTCAAAACAATTGTGAGTTCAACATTTTGGTCCTCAAGTGACTCTGATAACTTAGGAAACGACTCTTCAAACAATCTTTCAGACTGAGGAGAGGAAGAGGAAATGGGTGAACTAGATGGTTTAGCCATGATGACCTTGTCTTAGTCGACATAAAAGATAACTTTAAGGCTTTAAAATGTCCTTTTAAGGGAACTCACGATTTGGTCAAAAAGACTAACAGGATGTTTTGGATCATGGGCAATCAATTATTAAGACACATAAAATACTGATGTTCTTTCATTTTTTAAGAGTTGAGAAAGAAACAAAGATGACTCTATCACTTTCGATTGGAAACGAGCTCGAAAGGAAAAGTGATCGAATGATATTTTAAGTTTAATGAGTCAAAAAGATCAAATGACTACTCTAGATGATCTAGGTGTTATCACTTAAGAAACAATTTCCAAATTGTTCACATCAGTTTGATTGTAAAGGTTAGGTGCTAGTCTAGGTTTAATTTTTTGTTTTGATTTAGTGTCTAAGTCCTAGGAGTCTTGGTGTTATGGTTAAATAAAGGTCAACTATCCATTCTCATTCATCACTGGTCTCATAACTCACATAATTTCCATGTGTCAGCTTTGTTCGAAGGTTCTTATGTGTTATGAAACTGTTTATGAGTTTTCGTAGCGCATAAACTTTGTTTAGGTGTTTTCGTAGCGCAAAACACAGATTTTGCACTGGCTGCGCTACGAAACCTGGGATTCGTGTGGATTCGTACCAAATCTTGCTCAGCTGTCATATCTATCAAAATCAGTTATGTTTACATCATCATGTTTCAGCTTATACACTTCGCCTATCATGTCCAACCGCTTATCCTCATCATTAGAGTCGTTAGGTACCTTGGTACACTCAGATTTCAAGTTTCAAGAAGAGCCAAGTATTCATAGTCATGATTTGTGTTTGGGTTCATGCATGAGAAATAAATTGTTCAAACTTCAATTTGAATTCCCTGAAGATCAAGCGAGGTTGTTTTCAAGTGAGGCAGCTTTCAAGAGAGGCAGTGATCAAAGATTAAGGCAGTGCCAGTATTTCAAATTTTTATTCCGTTGCAATCCCATGGAGAGGGCTACAGAAGGAAAGGAGCACAGGTCAGGCAGGTGCTTGAGGAGTGAACTTGAAGGTTTAGACATTATCTTAAAGAACAGAGAAGTTGAATGCGCATTTAAGCAGGTTGGCTGTTGGAATTTCTGCGAAAAGCTTCAAGGAGGCCATATGCAACTCACCAAGGAGTTTGCTTTGAATTTCACAGGACTGAATAAAAAAGTTGGGATGATTGAATTTCCAATCACTCCAGAGGTCATATCCACAGTCACTGAGATTCCGAGGGGACAGGAGAAATGGTTTAAAAATTTCAATTTTGACATGACCCCCTGCAAGGAAGTTCTGAAACCGAAGTTTATTGGTTCAGATTTAAACAAGTCTGTGCCTAGGCATTTTGTCAAGGACTCATATGCCAATTTACTTACCTGCATACAGAGGTACTTTACTTGTGAGGTGTATTCATATCACTTCAAGCTTCTACTACATTTCACAGGAAAGGTATCTCTTGATTTACCTTTCTACTTGTTTCGTAGCATAGGAAAAATGTGTGACATGGTGCAGTTAAAAAGGGAAGCCTGTGAGACGTCATTGTTTCATCACGGCTTAGTTAAATTAATCATTTTGCATGAGCTCCAGAAAGTAGGTAGGGACTAGTCCACGTTCATGTTTATGTCTGGTTTCAAGAACGAGACTGGTCTCAGTCCTCAAGCTGCAAAAGATTCTCCAACAGCAACTGGCCATCGTGCAGAAACAAGATCCAGGAGATTTGTAAAATTGAAGGCTAGGAAATAGGTAAAGGAACCCACCAAACCACTGATAATCCAAGACACACCCCAACAGTCCCAGAAAGAGAAAACTCAGATCAGAGAGGGTGTACATGAATCATCTACATGTGAAGTAGTCCAGAGAAGAATGACAAGGAGCTAGTTAGCTAAGGAAAAATGCAAGACAGTGGTTACTGAGGAAAGCCCAGTTTCAAAGGGAAGTCTTAATGACTTACTGCAAGCTATTGATATTGAAGAATCTCCCTTGGTTCGAGCAGATTTGATAGAATTAGGAAAGGACAAGACCAAAAAGATCAAAGCCTCGAAAAAGCTCAAGTTTGATGATCCGGTTGCTAAATTTGTCTTTAAGCCAAGAAGACCTGTGACGAGGCATTCAAGACAAGTACAAGAGACACTGCTAGAAGCAAGTGAAACAGAGGAGATAGCAAAATCTCATGAAGGACTCGTGACTTCATCAAAAATATCATCTCAGCTGCATGAAAAAGATAAAGGTAAGGTAGTTATCCCTCAAGAGGAATATAGTGTTGAAGAGTTAAAAAAGAAGTTGAAATTAGCAAACCTGGAAATTGCTAAACTGAAGAAAGCCTCAAGGAAACATGCAATCAAGGAAGCTCATTTTAACAAAATGGAGGCTCTATGGGAAGACAAAACAATTCAAATACCCGAGGTGGTCGATTGTCATGCTCAATACTACACCTGGTCAGTTCCCGCAATAAAGGAAGCAAAATTCATCAGAAGAGTTAATACGAGATTGAGAGCTGGGATCATATTTATGAAGAGGAAAATTGAGGATTTGAAGATGCATCTAAGCTAGAGGGAAATATTTCCTTAAGGAAATCAAACAGCAAGTAAGGTTATGTCCCAAATTTTGATGATTTACCTTATTGCAGTTTTTCTTGAAGAATGATGCATCTCCATTCAGTTTTGAATAGCTTCAGGGCAGTTGAAAAGGACATTTCAATATCAAGAGGCTCAAGACAGTAAAATTTTGGTATTAAAAACTATGTTTTGTGATTACACAGCAATTTCGTAGCGCACTACGAAACTGCTGTAGGTGATGCATAATGCACAGTAGTTTTGTAGCGCGCTACGAAACTGCTGTAGTTGCATATCATAACTCGGTCAACCAATTCTGAGTGACCAAAGGGAAATTTTTTGAAAAGAAATCTTAGAAAAGGATCATTTATAATATGCAAGCATCCAGCAAGGGCAAAACAAGCGGAGGAACTCTAATCTTTTTGTTATACAAATGATCACAGCTAGTATGGTTCATGATAAATCAAATAGCTTTGAAGAGGTTTTGTCTTCACACGTGTATATGGGAAAGGTCTACAGCACATGAAGAACGTGGCACTCCAATACATTTTTGTGTAATCAAAGAAGAACAACATGGTTAATTGGTTTTGAATATCCTTGAGGAAACCAAAAGCAGAAAAACAGGGGCAGTTTCCTACTTTCCAGCAGTGGTAAAGAGATAAGACTTTAAGGGCCAGCAAGGAGTTTTAAACATCCACGAAAGCTAAACTGAAGGAGACCACTTGTCAGAGAATGAGATTTGATTGTAATAAATGCCATTACCAGCATGATGTGGACTTAGAATCCTAATTGTCTTAGGTCTCTAAAACTTCTAGTTAGCAGTTTGTTGCATTTAATAGTTAGTTAAAGTTTTGATAGGTGTCATAGCAAGCAGAATTCGAGTTCCCCTCATGCTGGAGGAGGAATCTCAGCTATGTAAATAATTCTATATATAGGAGAGAGAGCAATGTACCTAGGGTTGGAAAACTTATTTAGAAAAGCTCTCATATCTGGTTTTATGTAAAGACTCTGTTTTTAGTAATACAGTACTTTGGCTTTGTTTCTCAGGAATCAGAAGGAATTCGATACTTTGAATATATTGTATTGTTCTCTTCCTATCATATACAATGGTATGAATGTGTGATTACTTAGAAATCACTAACAATGCTCTAATTTCCTTGATGCATTTGTAAACTGTGTTGGTCCTTTGTATTTCTGGTGTTTTCTACATGCATTGAGTTCTGAATGCCCTGACTTCTATGTAGAGCTAACCTTACTGTCAATACTGAAGCATATTTGACTCCATAAGCCCAATGGATACTTTCTAATTGTGTTTCCACGACTCACATTTTTACATTTGTTTCACAAGAGTTAGCCATCTTACTCATAATAAAAAATCATTAATCCCTTGAGAGAGCCCTCTTAGGTTGAGGAGGCTAAGCCTCAGCCAAAAGTAGGTTTGAAACAGTTATTCAAGGTATTCCTGGTCAGCAACCTTCTAGGGTCTGATTTTGAGATAACACTAGGTAAACAGGATTACCAGGCAACCGTGAATTGCAGAATACCTCCTGGCGAACCAAGAAGTACGAGCAGCCAATCTCCCCGAATGTTGTGTTCGGTGTATTACGTTCACAAGGTGGCCAACTCAGCTTCCTAAGGAGAAAAGGATTGCAGCCTAGTGGGGTCTTCCGTTATGTACTCGACGGTACGGGGAGCACAAATCCATGCTAGCGTTGTCTAATGCCAAAGCTAACGACAACTGCTATGTTTAAAGACGTCGGAACACGTATCTATCCTAGACCTTCTAGATATGATCATTAATGCCAAATGTGCCTTAGGTTAATTAAATTTATTTTATAGTTTATCTTGAGTTAAGTTTCAAATTTCAGGTCTTAGCGATGCTACTCAAAAAACCTAAAATGCAACTAAATGGACAAGACCCTTTTAATTCGATGAAATGGCTACACTAGAGAGGGTAGAAACTACTCAATCAAATGCAAACAATCAAGCAACTAAAAACGAAATGATCTTTCACTACACCTTTTCAAAAAATAAACTAATGAAAAATGCATTCCAATTCCTAATTTCCTGACAAGCACTTATCTATCAGTCCTTTCAAAATGAAAAAATTTCTCTTCCTTTTTCAAATGCTAATGCAATTCTAGTTTTTAAGAGATGAAAATCATAATGATGCAACAAGCTAGAATTTCATACTTTCTCATGAAACAACGAAACAAACTTTTCACATACAATCTTTCAATGAAAAAGTTTTCGAGACTATGAGCTCTTCAAGCAGATGAAAACATGAAAAGAGAAGTTCATTCAGATCAATGAAACACTGACTTTACCAAACACAAGACCAACAATGTAATCTATGCCGGAAAAAGACGTTCAAGCTAGTAAACGAAACCTTTTTCAAACTTGTGCAAAAAGAGGTCAAAGTCGTTAAAGGGACAAAAAACAAATGCAAGGAGCAAACACACCCACACTCGGACTTGATGAGTCCACAAGATGCTGAATGGGTGACTAACTAGATGCCCTAATGTTGCTGACCACTCAATGACTCAATCAATCAAATAGCAAGATGACAAGCCAACAAGTAAGAAAAAACCAAATGAAAAGTAGCTTCCTAATCAGGGAGAAAACAGTAAAAAAGGCTCGTGGGGTCAAAAACACAAGAGTAGAACACATTGGCCAAGATTGGGGTTAAGCCCTAATCTTCACTTACAGGCATCAACGCGATTTCCTAACTGACAACAAGTGCCAGAGGTTGGTCGGCATGACTGTTCCTCTGCAATTCGCGTTGGTCAGTGCGACTGTTAGCAGATTAAATGCGCTGGCTGAGGAAGCTAAGGGATTTTTTTTTTTTTTTTTCAAAACAGGGACTAGATCTGCTACCATGAATTTTAGACTTAGACCAGTAAGTAGGAGAAAAGAAACATAACCAAAGGGAAAATTTGAAACTAGAAAAGTTCTCACGAAATCATGAAATCCAAAACAAACAAAAGATGGGAACTCCCCAGTGGAGTTTCTAATTTGTGGTGAAGTAAAATTATAAGTGCAGACATGAATGAATTCCTCTAGCCTGATAATGGGTCTAACCAGAATAGATACATTCTATGGAAGATTTCCTTAGGTTAGAATCAATCAAGAGGGCCTACCTCTTGGTCACTTATCCTTCTTGATGATGTCCTTGCTTGCTCGCTCCAACAATCTCTCACTTCCTTCTTCAAGCTCTTGAAACAAGTAAACAACAACAACACACAAACATAATAATAGCCAAATTGAAATTCAACCTACTTAATGAGTCAATAAGCATTAAGACACAAATATGTTATATTACAAAACATGTAGGAAATCAATCGATAGTTGCATATATTAATATCAAAGAGAGATTACAACCATTCATCTTGAAGTCGAAGTCTTCCTCTGACAAGACAGGGTTCCCACACACTTCTGCTAGCACTCCATGATGGCTTCAAACAAAAATAGTTTAAAGGCTCTTCCCTTTAGGCTTCACTCCAAACCAAACACACTTCTCCCTCACACAAGTAGATGGCTACAACTAGTAATAGCTTGCTTGTCTAATCAAAATAGTATACTCACACTTAGCCAACACTTTAACTAGCTTGTGCTTGGGAAGAAGAGAGGTTTATATAGGGAATATGGATGGGAGATGGATCCTCTTCTCATGGGAGAAGGAATTATCCCTTGAGGTAGTTCCATCATTATAGGGGAAAAGAGTCCAAACTGTCATCCTTGACCCCATCCAGCCAAACCATTTACCAAACTTCCATTATGGAGCTTCTAGAGCTGGAAGCTTCAACTCTAATTTGAAAAACTTTCCATAACAAGACCAGTTCAACTAGAACATAGCTCAGTTGCACTGGTCGACGCGGGGAATAGTGATAATCTCTGCACATCAGCACGGGGGGAGACAAAGGTCATTAGCGCCAGCTTTGTAAACTGGGAAAAACAGAAGTTTCAGGGGAAATGGTGCAAAAGGAATATGATATGCTCATGAAGAGGGACATAATGGGAGTTTCTCCATGAAGGCAAAGCATGCGGGGTTCACTGTAGAGGTCCTCCAGGATCAAGGAATGGGGAGTACAGGGATAGTGACAAAATGCTGTGTAACAATACCCACACTCGTTGAAAGAATATTTTAGCAGTGGCTTCTTCTATGATATTCTTCTTGCAGGCAGCCATAATGGCAATTTTCGAGAATCTGTCAACGATCACAAAAACAAAATCATTTCCATGCTTAGTAGAAGGAAGGCATGACATGTAATTAGATTCCCAAGGTCGACCAGGGGTAGGTAGCGGAGTATAGAGACCTTGCTTCTTGATGGTCGGTTTGGAAATTCGCCAACCAGTGCAGGGTCAGATGTACTTCCTGACATCCTCTCAAAGATTCAGCCAATAGAAATACTTCTGTAGTACTGCCACTATTCCTCGACCCCAAAATACCCAGTGACTTGACTGTAGTGTGCTTCCCAAATCATCTTGGCATGCTTGCTTGAAGGAACACAAAAGTGTCCCAAGTGGCATAACAGTGCATCCTAGAGGTGAAAATATGGAACTTGCTGACCCTCCAAGAGAATCTGGTATGTGTGGCTGAATTCTGGGTCACTTCCGTAGAGAAGTGGCTAATCAGAAGTCTCATGCCAACAAGAGTTGAGCAATGTTGTTAATGCCATCATTGGTGGTCGGCTGAAGCAGTCTGCAACATTATTGATGCTGCCCTTGTTGTAGTTGATATTCAAATGGAACTATTGTAGATATGTGGACCACTTCTGATGTTTATCATTTTTCTACTTCCCTTGCGTCTGTATGAATTGCAGGGGTTGGTGGTATGTGTGGATGACCGTTTCCTTCCCCAAAATGTAATGCTTCCTTTGTCGACAGACTTGCACAATGGAATACATCTATTTGTCATAAGTGGGATACTTCCGGATTGTGTTTGAAAGTGTGTCACTGTGATATGCCACTGGATACCCCTGTTGAGTAAGGATTGCCTCGATAACATAGTCAGAGGCATCTGTATCGATCTAAACTGGATGTTGCAAGTTTGGTAATGTGAGCACTGGTGCAGAGTAAAGGCAATGTTTCAACTCTACGAACACCTTCTATTGAGATTCAGACCAAAATAATTTTTCTTTCTATTATCACCAAAAAATTGATCATCTAGCCTAATTTACTAGATGGATCGAAGTACACCATGTAAAGCCAATTTTACCATAGTAAAATTGCTTTCATTGTGAGAAATTATTTAATAAACCACCTTTGTTAAGTAATTTGTAGTTAAACCCACGAAGAATAATTAAATAAATCCCTATTTATTTGATTTTCTTCTTGGAATAATTAATTAAACCATTGTTCAATTATTATTCTTTGTCATATTTGACCCAATCATGAAAAATAAACAGATAAATCATTATTTATCTTATTTTTCTCTAAGAATAATTAATTAAGCACTAATTAATTATTATTCTTTGTTAAATTTGACTAAATCCCTTAGGAATAATTCAATAAATCCTTATTTATTTATTATTCCTTAACTAATTTCTTGAGATGATAAATAAATCATTTATTTATTTATTATTTCTAAATAAAGGTTTAAATACTTTTTTCCTCCTAAACAAATATAAAAAAATATTCCAAGTGGTTATGCCAAGAATGGGATCAATAATATTTTAGTGTTACTCATTATTCGAGGATAACTCAATGTTTTGTTATAAATAGAAGGGTTTTCCATTCATTATTCACTTTTTATTATTTTCATTGTTACACTCAATGTTGTAACTCTGATTATTTTCATTGTCGCACACCATATTTTTGCTGCGTTTACACATTATAGAGGAGAGAGACTATACACAAGCTGAAGATGTTTGAGGATAGCCAAGAACCCATCCCATAGAGGGGGACTTGTAACATTTATTTGTTCCCTTCACAGGTGTTATAATAAAACTATTCTTTGTATATCTGGTTTTCATTGGATGATTGGAGTTATTACTCTTTCTTTTTGTTGTTGCATAGATCCAGACTTTGGTAGGTTTTGTTTCTATCAGTTGCTACAGATCTACAATGTTTAGCAAACATTTATATTGTTGAAATTGTTTGTCATCCACAATCTTAAGTGTGTTCTTTTCGTACATCTTTGAGAAGAAAACACTACAACAAAATTGGCGACTCCATTGGGGATTTTCTGATTGTTTCCAATAACAAAATTGGTGACTCCATTGGGTTTATACTTTAGATCTAGAAACCTGGGCGACCTTCGGTTTTCGACTTAGGGTTTCTTATTTTTTCAATTCTCTTAATTTTTCCTAGTGTTTTAACCCTAGATTTGTTAAATTTCTGACTTCTGCAAGCTTTCTAGCCGTTTTCATAGGTCACAAGAACCAGTCACGACAAAGGCGACACTTTTTTCCGATATTTGCTGACCGGGATCCACAAAGCATAAATTGCACTTTTTGGCCCAAAAGGTGCAATTTGGAGGCTAGAGAGCACTTATCAGCCAAAAAAGTGCAATCCCTATAGGAAACAGGTTAGTCCCTGCAATTTCTGGGTTCTAGGGTTTTTCTCATATCTGTTTTTGAGTTTTGTAGAGAGATGTCTATTGTGTTGTCTAACCTCTGTCTCACCCTGCTTAGGCCTTGATACACTGTGATTTACTCATCAAAGTTGAATTTAGCCTCCCCTAGGGCTTCTAGTACGCTTCCACCTTTCTAGGAGGAGTTTAGTTGAGTGAGTAGTCTGAGTTTTTGCAGCGCTTTCAGCCACATTTTCCAGATCTGTACCCTTCTGTTTCAGATATGTAAAGATAGGTTGCTGTCAGAGCCTAGATTGACCTCAGGCTGAAGGAACACAATCCTAGGATAACCACAAACCAAGCTTAACTTGGTAGCTAGCCCTACTAGGTCGGGAGAGGGCTCTCTCCTTGTGAATCTCAGTCAAGATGACTGGATCAGATATGGATTTTAGGCTAGGTATAGTATCTCTATGGTTTTTGATTGATTTTGTTGGGTTTTTTGCTGGATCAAATGGAGCCAGGCAGTTTTGGGTCCAGGAAATTAAGTCAGGATGCAGGGTGTTCTATGGGGCAAGGTAGGTAGGTGCTTTGGCACTTGAAATTGAGTGAGATGAGAGGTCTAAGACTGGTGAGGAGCTGAGGAGGGCATGTAAAGATCATGTATCCTTCTCAAACAGTAGAAAACATAGAAAACTGAATGGCTTCCCAAGGCAGAGCACTGTAAACAATGAATTCTACCTATCTATCTTGATATCATTCAGCTAGAAGCAATGAATTAGATTGTGGCATACATAAAACATGTGAAAAATTGATAACAAAAGAAGAAACTATGCAAAAACACCATACCACAAGTATCCCATAAAAATAGCTGCAAATCCTGTTTATTTCCTTGCCAAACTGCTGATAATGGTGTACAATGTAGCTCAGAGCATCCAAGTGAGTCCAACCTTTGCTAATGATAGAAAAAATACATAATATAGACATCAAACCACCTATGCTAGCCATCAGGGGTCGAAACCAAGAGAAGAGGAGCTGTTACAACCATTTCCAAACAGGGACCAGGAATATAGGCAGTGGAACAACTTGCCTCTATAAGCATGGAAATTGATTCATTGACCCCAAAACCACCTCTAACTAATGAATCTACCCTCTAAGATCATTTCAATATTACATTTACATGCCAAGTCATTAATTACATCATCAAAATCATCCATGAGGAGAGAAAAAGTGAATTTACAGAGAAGACAGGCGAAATTTGATTTTTCTGGCAAACTGGCCAAAAGCGCAGCGCCACTTTCCACCCACTTTTGGAGGCCTTTACCTTAGCCAAATTTAGCCCAAAATGGCTCATAGTAAAGTTATTCTAGTATAGTTTCTGGAACAACTTGAATTTTTTCATTTGGAGGTCATTTTCCCCCTCAAAACTGAAATATCCCAAGGCAGCTTTTGTGTGTCCAAAAAGAGGCAGAAAGGTCATTTTTTGATAGTTTTTGGACCTTTTGGTGGGCCATTTTTGCTCCAAAACTTCTAAATTTTTTTGGGATGGATGCTCTCATCATGTTGAATCCAAATATATAAACCTTTTCTCCAACAAATGCTCCAGGAAAAAGCACAGCGCCGATGGCGCTATGCTTCTGGGCCAATTTTTTGTGTTGAAAATTGCAAAAAAATAATCAAAGCTTGCCCAATTTTGGCATGGGACACCACCATCAGCTGCTTTGATGGGCTAGTGAGGCTTCAGCTAATATCCTCAACTTATCTTTCTCCTTTTTTCTCTTTAAAGCCTTCCTTAACCTAGCTTTAAGCTTCTTGATCCTCATGTTACAAATTTTGTTGCAGGTCATGTAATGGTAGGCCATGTGGCGAAGCATCTTCTTATCCCTGTTGGCCTTCTCAATCAGCCCTTCGAGATGTATGTTGACCCTCTCAAGCCATGTTTCCCTATCATTCTCAATCTCTTGCTCAATAGAAGTCAACTTGACATGAGCCTCCTTGGCCTTTTTCCTGTTTTCTTTGATCATTTGCAGCTCCATGAGGACTTGCTTGTCACTCAATTGTTTGTTTTCCTGCTCTAAATATCTGATGATGAACTTAGCTCTCTCTAAGTTATCTACCAAGGATTGTATTTCAGCTTCTTGTTCCTTTATGATAATGTCTTTGACAGTTTCCGGATCCTGAGCTTCCAAGTCAATAATGTCAACTCCATGATGAGAAAAGTGCTGCTGTGGCTCCTCATGCTCAATGAGATCAAAATCTCTTTCCTGCTCATCACCAAGATCCTCTTCTTGCACCTTTTCCTTGCCCTTTCTCAACTGCTCAACCTGTACTTGTTTTTCTGAAGAAGAAGGCAAAGCCCCTTACACACCTTTTGGAGATAGCATTTTCCTGTGGCTTGATGACGAAGGCAAGACCCCTTCCACACCTTGTGAAGATAATACTTGCCTAGTAGCTGCAAAAAGTTTCCTAGTACCCCGCTTATATGTCACAAACATTGGCACTCCAAAAATTTTAGTCTCTTTGACTTTTTCATGGCTTGAAGGTCCACCTTCTTCATGATGTACTGATGAAAAGATTTGTGGGCCTTTGAACATCTCATGAGTAATGAAAGTCTCCCATTGCATGGTAAGGAGGCTTAGGTGGTGAAGAACAATGATTTTGATCAAAGAGTAATGGTAAATGCTATTCAACTGTTGGGGGTATGGCTTCCTCTGTACAATATGTGTTATCTTCTCAATGTTTCTAACATGAAGTAAGGGAGACTCATCATCTTTACTCTAGTGAAATGCATGAGAAGTCTAATGTGATAGGCATACAACCAGGAGAACCTACCTTCACAAGTGAAGTACTTGATAATGATTTTCATCAATGGGGCATACCTGTCTTCCAAAATCTTGAAGGGGAATACTCTCTTCATTTGGTCTTTGTATCTAGCCTTGATGGAAGGCTCATAGTACTCCTTATCAATATCCTGACTTTTGTACCAATTTTCACCCACATCTGGAATTCCTGTAGCCTCTGAGATGACAACTGGTGATATGGTGAAGGTTATTCCAGCAAGGGTTACTTCATTACTATGCAAATGAGTCACAAATAGCCTAGCCAACTCATGATGAAACCTGACTCTTTCTATCATTTCACAAAAATCAAAGCATGCCTAGTGTTTAAAGTAAGAAATGGCAAGTGGACAAGCTTATAACTCCCTCAAACTAGTGGGCTCTTCTCTGATAATTCTTCCTCCTTTATGAGGCTTCCTCTACTACTTATGTCTCTCCATGGAACTATCACTAAGTGTCTCTTCCTCATAGTCATATTCACTGTCTCTTTCCATTGTTTTTCTGTGGCTGTGAACACTTATGGTTTTATATGGACAATGATGGGATAGGGTGGAGGAATGAAATGAACAGAGTGAAGATGAAGGAATATGTGAGAGTATGATGTGTGAACAGGTTTTTAGGGATGAGTAGGGTTTTAGGGAGAGTGGGTAGGGTTTGGGGAAAATGTATGAGGGGAATGGGATTTAGGAAATATGGTATGTGGGAATGGGGTTTAGGGAATAATGGCAAGTAGATAGGGTAAATAAAACACTAGTGAAATGAGGAAAACTAGGGTTTCACCCTAGAAGCTAGGGTTTTATATTTAAGAATGAAAAACACCAAACTTGGCAAACAAAACCCTAAAACATAAGATATGATAAATGTACTTACTTGTAAGAGAGAGAAATTGAAGGTTTTGAGGTGAATTTGGCAGTTTTGGAACGATTTGGGTGATTTGAGGCTTAGCTAGGCAGAAACGCAACACCTCACGTAGGTGCGCAGTGCCACTCTGAAAGCACAACACCTATGTAAAATTGCATAGGGAAATGTTGCGAGGTGTGCAATGCTAACTCGAAACGTAGTGCCCTCCTCAAAAGCACAACACTGCTCAAATTTTTCCAAAATGCAGCGACTCACTTGTATTTGCCCAATAATGCTTGAAATCGATCCTTAGCTCTCCTTTTGGCACTTTGAACTTCAACACTAACACAATGAAATGATAAATAGAAGGATGGATTTATATAGCTTTCACTTTTTGATTTTTTGTTGGTGAAAACCCACTTTTATAATGTCTATCTGCTTTTTCCAATACTTTGTTTTGATTCTTGGTTTCTTTACTTTGATATGTGGACTGATGCTCAAATTCTTTTGATTTTTTGCAGTGGCAGTACTTTGGCAACATCACCATATTTCCAGGAGCAACATGGAACCATTATTACATATGAGAACATTAAAATTACATCAAATTTAAAGATAAAATACAAATGCTCTGTTTTCACCTCAAAACTAGTTTTGAGGTGAGAACTTCATTAAGCTTACAAATTAACAAATTATGACTTTTCTAATCATTATTGACCTCCTCATGTCTTTGTTGACCATTATTAGCAATAATCACTTAATTTTTACCATGGTGGAAACCCTAAGACCTAATGAGACCAAACCCTAGGATTTAATAAAATGAACTGCAGAAATGAACATAAATCATGACTGAAAAAGTATGAAAGGAGGTCAGCAGGTATATATCATGAGGGAAAAACTAAAGTAAACCCTACCATTAGTGAATCCATGACCTAATGGAATGCAACCTCATCAGAATGAAGACACTGACACTAACATTGGCTTTAATGGGGATGGTAGCTCCATGGAGGTGCCAAGAACCATAGATCTCTGGGAACAGGTAGATTAGTGCCTCATCCATTGGGAAATAGGGTCAAGACACTTCAAAGACTGAAACTAACACTATGAAAACTGACTCAAGACTCAAACTGTGACTAGAAACTGAATTAAACACACAAACTTACACAAATCACTCAACTTTATAGCCTTCACCTCGGGCCCCAAGCTGAAATGATTGTGTATCTTTCAAATCTTGTAATGAAAATGAAAATGATATATACAGTGATCACATCACGATTTTAGAAATCACCTTAGAAGAAGTAGTGCTTCAAGAGCCTACCATTGACTGGCCCTCCTGAACAATCTTGTCCATCCATTTCCTTTAGCAGGAATGCATTTTTTCCTCTGTATGCAACAATCTTATAGGGTCCTTTCCATAAGTTTTCAAACTTACCATGCTTGCCTTTATCTTCATTCCTAGCATCCCACCGCAACACTACATCCTCAAGTTGGAATTTATCTGTTTTTGTTTTCCGGTCATAGATCTTTTTGATCTTTTCCTGCAATTTGAAAGTGTTTTGGAAAACTTCCTCCCTTGTTTGTTGTAAATGAATCATCTGATTTATTCTTCTCTGAAAATCATCCTCCTCACTGCCAGCCTCCTGTAAAAGTTTCACAACCAGAACTGCAAGAGATGTTGGAAAAACTGTGTCAATGCCATAAACTAATTCAAATGGAGACATGCCTATGGACTTCTTCTAGCTCACTCTGTCAGCCCACAAGGCATTAACTAACTTTCTGTGCCAACCTTTCTTATTTGTTTCCAGCATCTTCTTGATGATGTTCACCAATGACTTATTGGATGATTCAGCCAGACCATTTCCCTGTAGGTAATATGCTATAGAATGGCCCAAAGTAATCTTATACTTGCTGCAAAAGTTGATCATCTTCTTTGATTTGAATGCAGCTGCATTATCTGTGATGATTTTACTAGGACAACCAAAACGAGATAAAATATTTGATTCCAAAAATTGAATGATTACCATATCTGTGGCTTGTCTGGTCGGAATTGCTTCAATCCACTTGGTAAAGTAGTTGGTTGCTGTTAGGATCCATTTGTGCTGCGCTGACAATGTTGGATGGATTTCCTCGATAAAATCGAGTCCCCACTGCTGAAATGGTGCATTGACTTCAACCAGTTTCAGAGGAAGAGGTAACAATTTAATTTTACCTTGAAAGACCTGAAATTCATGACAACTCATGACTGTTTTGTACACATCTGAAAATAAGGTTGGCCAGTAATAACCTGCTCTCAATGTTAGCACTTAGAATTAACCTTATGGCTGAGAAAAGGCAACTTTGAGGTAACCACAAACCAAGATTTAGGTCTGGCATTTAGCCCTGCCAGACCAGAGAGGGATCTCTCTTTGCCAACACAACATGGCTGCAATAAATGAAATCTTAGGCTAGCTATGGAGTGTGGGGATTTATTTGAAAGTCTTTTGGGTCAAAACAACAAAAGAGAAGACGATTGGGCTATGGAGTCGATGCTAGTTTCTGCTGGCAAACTTGGGGCAAAGTAAGTGCCATATTCAGCCAGATAGAAGATTGCAAATGTGATAAGAATAGAGGGGAGAAAGATTGCTGCCCTGCAAGCATCAAACAGGGGATGGATCTCCAGTAGTAGTGTTAGACGAAAGAGAATCACGAGGTTTCTCAACATAGCATCTAGCAAAGGATGAATTCTGCAAAGACAACCATTACATCTAATAGCAAAATCATCATGAAAGGAGAATCATAGGGGATGGATTCCAAACACATCTCTTAGAAAATTCTGTAAAAAGGTAGAAAAACAAAATACATAAGTGAATTACAGGAAAAACATACTGAGCAATAACACCGTGATGCATCCCAGGTCCAAAGGGTAGAAAACTGCTTTATTAAAATGATACTCAGGAAATTTTTTTATAGTGCCAAGCAGCCTCTCTGCTACCAAAATCGAACCCTTACACTCTGAAATTCATAAAATATATACAATTTTCTCATCCCTGTACTAAGGGAATTGAGCACAACCATCTTCTTCAAAATAGAATCAGTTACATTAAATTTGGACCGAATTTCTGAAATTAGGTGTCAAAGATGAACTCGTATCTCCTGAACCATAGCACCTATTACAAAAATGAAAGAGGATTTTGTAGATTAGGTCATTTTGGAGAAAAAAAACTCTCAAATTTTGGAAATTAGTTTCCAATTGCTCGGAATATGTGCCACAAAATAATCTCTAAAACAGAAAATCATTAAAAATTTAAATCTGTGAAAATGAGTTGTAAAGATATAGTCAAATATTCCAATTCACGACACCTGTCAATAAACTGAAAGAGGTTTTTATTATATGGCTTGTGATTAGTAAAAACCTCTTTGGGTTTCTCAAAATTACTTTCCATCTGTTGTAAAATGGCATCGCACTAAACTTACTAAAGTAGTAAAATAACTGCAAAATTTGTTTTGTTTTAATGTAGGCTTCAAATATCACTACATATCTCCCACATAGTAACACTTGTGCATAAACTGAAGAAGGCTTTTGTTACTTGGTATGTGATGAACAAAAAAATCTTTTAATTTTGTAAAATTCTTGTCCAAACTGATTTTGTAGTAAACTTGTCCCTCTGTGCAGCAACTGACCTCAAAACATGCATATCCAAGAACCAATCATTCATTTCGATCATATCTTCTGATCCAGAAACTGGTTATGAGAGTGTGATATACCGTTGGAAATATTTTTCAAAGATCCTTTTGATGGATGTACTTAGGGTATGATTTGCACTAAAACTAATTTGTTAAACATCTCTGAAAACCAGACATAGTAAGAGCTCATTTTGATCCCCGGTAACAGGCTACGAAGACTGGAACTAACATTGGCCTTATTGGGGATGGCAGATCCTTGGAGGTGTCAAGAACAACATAGACCAAGTGCCTCATCCATTGGGAAATATGGTCACAAACATTTGTAAACCCAAAAAACTCATACCAATCCAAAAACATATACCTACTGCAATATGTACATAAAAAAATACTGGAAACTGAAATGCTGCCTTGGGTAGGTTATTTATTTACGAATCTACCCTACTCTGATGAAAAATTGATAGATCAAGTAATGCTGTAATGCTAGACCAACCAATCAAGTAACTGTGACAAGGATGTTGTTTGGAAGTGCTCGAACCAGGACACAAATGGAAATGCTGACAGCCATACATGCACATAAGGAGTTTGGTTGTGTAAAAGACAATCTGACCAATCATTCAAACTGAAATTTTTTTCCATGTACGCTACAATAGGATCAAAGAAGCTAGACTCTATTTTCTGCCCTAACTCCTCAATACATGCTTCTAGCTGCAAACTATCAATGTCAATATCCACGGGCAGCCTTACCTTCTCTTTCTTCTACTAGAAAAGGTCCCCAAAGAATGGGACTCGACAGTCCAGATCTTGGGACTGTATTTGGGTCTCCAATTCAGTTAGATCTCCTTCAATTTTGATGGAAAAATCTTGAAATTTTTTTATCTTAACTTCATGGCTACATCGACACGACTTCAAATAAGAAGAAAGAGATGAAGCAAAGTTCTCATCTGCCTCATCATCTGTGCACATATCTTCCCATTCTCTAAAGCCTTGAATAGAGGCCACCTCTATTTCAAATTCTTCCTCTTTCTCCATCCATGTTTCAAGAAAGATATGCCAAAAATCTACAAATGACATAATAGATCTGATAAGAAAACTTTTGATCCATTGCCTACATTTCCCTTGAAATGAATCATAGAACAATCTGATAAAAACATCCTCTTTTTTTACTCTAAGAGATTTTGTAAATGTTTTGAAATTTGCTACATGTTCAAGAGTCAAAATCAGATCTTCCCCATTGAATTTAGGGCCATTGCTCAAAATATATGCATCCTTTGGTAATTGATTAGGAAAACTAGGAAGATTATAAAAATCGATACATGAATACCTTGAACAAATAGAAGCAACATATGAGTCCTTCAGTTAGCCAGTGGAGCCACCATCAGTACTTTGAAACTCGGGATTTCGAACAGTGGAGTCACCAGGTAAATGATTTCAGCCTTCATGTGTGTCTGACTATTTTTCTACCATCAGCAATCAGATCTGCAACTTGAATGATCTTTCTCGGAGAAGATCTGTCACCTCATCCTCGGCAGCGGTGCCAATATGTTAGCACTCAGAATTAACCTTAAGGCTGAGAAAAGGCAACTCTGAGGTAACCACAAACCAAGCTTTAGGTCTGGCATCTAGCCCTGCCAGACCAGAGAGGGATCTCTCTTTGCCAACACAACATGGCTGCAATAAATGAAATCTTAGGCTAGCTATGGAGTGTGGGGATTTATTTGAAGGTCTTTTGCATCGAAACAACAAAAGAGAAGACGATTGGGCTATGGAGTCGATGCTAGTTTCTGCTGGCAAACTTGGGGCAAAGTAAGTGCCATGTTCAGCCAGATAGAAGATTGAAAATGTGAGAAGAATAGAGGGGAGAAAGCCCACTGCCATGCAGGCATCAAATAGGGGATGGATCTCCAGTAGCAGCGTTAGACGAAAGAGAATCACGAGGTTGCTCAACAGAGCATCTAGCAAAGGATGAATTCTGTAAAGACAACTATTACATCTAACAACAAAATCATCATGAAAGGAGCATCATAGGGGATGGATTCCAAACATATCTCTTACAAAATGCTGTAACAAGGCAGAAAAACAAAATACGTAAGTGAATTACAAGAAAAATATACTAATCATTAACACCGTGATGGATCCTAGGTCCAAAGGGAAGAAAACTGCTTTATTAAAACGATATTTAGGAAATTTTTTTACAGTGCCAAGCAGCCTCTCTACTACCAAAATTGAACCCTTACACTCTAAAATTCATAGAATATATTCAATTTTCTCATCCCTGTACTAAGGGAATTGAGCTCAACCATCTTCTTCAAAATAGAATTAGTTACATTAAATTTGGACCGAATTTCTGAAATTAGGTGTCAAAGATGAACTCGTATCTCCTGAACCATAACACCTGTTACAAAACTGAAAGAGGTTTTTGTATATAAGGTCATGTTGGAGAAAATTCTCTCTCAAATTTTGGAAATGCGTTTCTAGTTGCTCGGAATATGTGCCACAAAATCATCTCTAAAATAGAAAATCATTAAAAATTTAAATTTGTGAAAATGAGTTGTAAAGATATAGTCAAATATTCCAATTCACGACACCTGTGAATAAACTGAAAGAGGTTTTTGTTATATGGCTCGTGATTAGCAGAAACTTATATGGTTTTCTCAAAATTACTTTCCATTTGTTGTAAAATGCCACCACACTAAAATAACTAAAACAGTAAAATAACTGCAAAATTTGTTTTGTTTTAATGTAGGCTTCAAATATCACTGCATATCTCCCACATAGTAACACTTGTGCATAAACTGAAGGAGGATTTTGTTATTTGGTATGTGATGGACAAAAAACTCTTTCACTTTTGTAAAATTCCTATCCAAACTGATTTTGTAGTAAACTTGTCCCTGTGTGCATCAACTGACCTCAAAACATGCATAACCAAGAATCAATCATTCATTTCGATCATATCTTCTGATCTAGAAACTGGTTATGGGAGTGTGATATACCGTTGGAAATATTTTTCCAAGCTCCTTCTGATGGACATACTTAGGATATGATTTTCACTAAAACTCATGTGCAAAACATCTCTGAAAACTAGACATAGTAAGAGCTCATTTTGATCCTTCGTAATATGCTGGGAAGACTGGAACTAACAGTGCCACCATCCATAGTTTCAAATTTAAACTTGTTTGGTCATTGGCCTTAGGGTCCCATCGATTTCCCTAGGTGTTTCACCCATCTACTTATCTTTTTGCAGCAATCTTCCCATCTGAGTTTTTGCTGTTGCTGCACCACTTTCAAGCAGCTTAGTGTCACTTGATCCCAGTCACACCAACATCTAGATCTCTTGACCATTTTAGTGTATTTTCCATCGATTTATCCACCAACCAGCACAGTGTTTGAAAACCTAGTTTGGGTGGGGTTTAGTTAATTGTTTTGCTGTTCATTTTCTATTGTTAATTTCAGTTTATTTTCAACAAGTTTTTTTTTTTTTTTTTTTTTACAAACACGATTTGGGCTTAATCAATAAATACACTTTCACACACAAGCACACCTTAAGTGAATGGAGCTTGGTTTACACCACCGAGTCAAGACTTAACATAATAAATTTATCTCCCCTCATTGAGACAAAGGCATATTGTTGATCTCCCTTCACCATTTCCGTGTCACATGTGTCCTACCACCATTGCGCCACCAAGGCATTTGTTGCGGATACTATTAGGCCTTCACCCCTAGTTTTTGCTTGGGCATATTACCCCTTGTTGGCTTGATGCGGCCTAACCCAAGTTCGAAGTTATTTAGCCAAACAAATCCCTGTACTACTGGACATTTTGGCAACAGTCCTCAGAGCGCGGACTGAGGTGTCACCTGAAGAAGTATGGGGGGATGATGGAACCAAATTTCCACACCCTTGAGATGTCTGAGGGGTTGATTTAGTCCGATTGTGAATACCTTCGCATAGGTCACTTCATGCACTTTCTTGACCTGCGAGGCCTTCATGCCCTGTTATACTCACCTTCGCGTAGCCCTAACCAGGGATTGAGGAGCCTTTGCGTTGCTAAAGCAACGATCTGTGCGATTCCCCAAGTTACACCGTAGATCTTACTTATCTTCTTCTAACAGTTAGTTATCTTCGCGTAAACAGATACTTTATCTTATATTCACTTATTCAACACATTCATATATGTTCTCATAGAAAATAAACAATAAACTTACAACTCATACCCAATATAATTCAATGCATAAAACAAGAAAAGATACACATAAATAATGTAAAACTTCTCTTTATTAATGCTTCAACTAGTTACAGACTCAACCTGCCTTGCGCACTCAGCTGCAGGGGTCCACGAACTTAGCTGCGGACTACTAGGTATCTGCACACTCAACGGCAGAGTCTTCTCCTACTCTACGACCCAAAGACATGACTTTACACTTTTTACTCAATGCTTCATCATTTCTTCTATTCTTCTATCTTCCATTGTCTCTTTACACTTAGAGCCTTGCTCTATTTATAAAATCCCATGGTCTGCAGACCATGGGTATAACTCTCAAGCCAACATTACATTATAAAAGTAAGGGCAGACAACCTTATGACTTAATTACAACTTCGCACTCCGCGCCCACAAATCGCGGAGCCTTTACATCAGACTTAGTCAAAACTTGAGCTTTAAGCACGAAAACTTGCCTTGGGGGGATCCTGCACCCAACAGGCCCCCAACACAAACATTGTGACTTGCCCTCAAGTTACTTTGTTGGGGCGGGGATCTTCGCACAGAGACCTCCCAACTCTGCTCAGACTACTGCAAGGTCAATAACTCACTGAGCGGCTGCGTGCTGTATCTCCTGGACGCGCTGTTCAGAGACCACGGTGTCTGAACTGCTTCCTTGTATCTGCTTCTACGTCTCCTACATCTGTGCGAGCTTGCCTTCAATTGTTTCTGTGATTATGAAGGCCTCATTGATCGAAGGCTGGATGCATGCCTTCATAACCGCTTCTCTATGTCGCGCTGCATCTACCTGCTCCTTAAGTGCTTTGGCCTGTTGCATCCATGCGAGCCTCTATGTAAGGGCCACTGTCTGCGCAGTCCCTTTGACATTGTCATACTGTTGTTGTAGCTCATGCACCTTTGTTTCTAAGCATTGTATGTTCGAGTCCTCCTGCAGAGTGGTGAGGACCTCAAACGATTCTTCCAACATTTTGGTGCAGGCCTTTACTACATTGTTGATCTCCTCCATCCCCGATGTAATGGCGCTAGCATGCTGTTCCCTTACCTCTGGAGGAGTTGAAGGCTGCGCCTTCAACCGCAGCTATGCTATTTGAAGGTTTAGCTCTAGCTGAATCTTAGCCATCTCTTCTCGCGCCTCGTGCACTCCTGCTGCTAACCTATGGATGCGCGCCTTTGTTGGGATCGCCAACTCAGGGACCATCTGGCAGGCCTCCTCAACCACCTGCACCATCTGTCGGTTTTACGGCACAACCTCGTCATGCTTTAGGCTCAGTTGCTCCATGTTGATTGTTTGTTCACTCAACACTTGTAGTGAGCAGCCCTGCCTAGCTTGCAGTTCTGCAGTCACTCCATCCTATAGGACATAGAGCGTCTCCTAAGGGAGCGTAGCCATGTTAATTCATACCCCTTTCAATGCACTGACCATAGGCCTGTCGGCCTCATTTTCTATAACCAGTTCCCCCTCTGGCAACACTATTGTGTTGGTCATACGGGCGCGCAGTATTTCCTCAGGCGCGATTGTTCCTACTGTGAGGCTGGTCGAGAGAGTACCAGCTTGGGGAGTGTGCACCTGCAACTCCTGAATCTGTGTCCGGAGGGCCCCCAACACAATCTAATTCTCCTCCACCAACTGTTAGAGGGCCTCTACGGTGACTTCACGCACCGTCTCCCCTATATCGTGCAGATCTCCCTCAGTGAGGGTGATCGAGTTGAAAGACGTTTTAGACGCTTTCGACTTCTTTTGCGACCCCACCTGCTCTCTCGGGCTTGGGCACTGGTGCTTTAACTGTGTTGTCATTGTTTGTAGGTTCGCGCAACCCTACTTTGTCTCTGTCTCCATTTCTTGTTCCTACTCAGGCGAAGGTGACTTTTGGCCCTTGTGCTCCTTTTCTGCTACCTTCTGTGCTTCTGCTGCGGCCTTCGCAACATCCTGTGCCTCCTGCGCCTGTGCTACTGCTGCCTCTTTTCTTCTCTTCTCTGCCAACTGTGTCATTCACAGTTTTGTCTCCTCCTCCTTTCGCTGTGCAATAGAAATTTATGGTTCCATCGTGGAGATGGCTAGAGCGCACCACTCCGGTGGCCATGAATCCATCACGACCAATATGACATCGTCCGTGGCCAAGTATGGTGGTTCGTTCCACTTCTTCGGGGGGTCCTTGCGCGCCCTGATGTAGACGTGGTGGAAGTTCGCCTTGAACTCCACAATGCTTTGTAGGCTACTATAGACAGTGGGCGATAATCGCGGCTTGTGGTTAATCCCCATTCTAATGTTCATCTCCATGAATACCCAGAATATCTTACTATCTCAGATTCTGTTCACATCAAAAGTGGCCCACAACGAAGAGTACTTCGTGGCCTCTGGGAAATCCCTCGCAATTGTGGGGAACTGGCTATCCTCAGGCAATTCCCTAGCCACCAACACCATGGACAGCAGAAGCCATGCATAGTGGAAGGTTTTCCCCTATTCCTGTTCTTCGCAACAATTCTCCAGGAACTCCTTGCACAAGAATTCAGGCCAGTTAAACTGGACCCCTTCTGCTCACTGCTCGGTAAGTGCAACCACCGGCATGGGCACCTCATCCGTGCGACACTTCTGCATGACCTTACCCACCAGTATCTAAGTCGCCACTTTGATTGCCTTGTTGTTGATACTAGAGATCGCGTAGCCCCTCTTTTTCTTCTCCAGCTTATATTTCTTTTTCATGGTCACCGTGATGGCCAAATCACTGCTTTTGCCCTTCGAAATGTCTGCTGGGTCTTCCCCTTTACAAGGGAGTCAGGTAATTCTATGGATTAGGTGGTCCATGATGGGGATGGGATCCTCCAGCCATAAACACCCATCATGCACCGGGCAGAGCAACTACCTGATGATGAAGATAGTCACTAGGGTACGATGGTAATGCGACACCTAGAGTAGGTTCAACAACCCTGCCTTTTCGACTCCGCGTAACCACTTGCATGGCTCCAACTCTATGACTCCCACCATGGTGTTTTTATTCAGCTTCATGAGCTGCGTGGTCACCAAGTGAGGGAATTTTTCTTGGTTGGTGATATCCCAATATTCAAACTTCAAACTCGGCACTCGTCTCAGGTGCGCTCCTTCAAAAATGATATCATCAGGTAGCAGCTGAGTCTGCAGAGAGCTCTTGCTCTCATCTAGGTCCTTGGGCACCTTTGCCTTCCCTGTCTATGGAGGAACATATGCAAGCAACCTGGTTGGAGGGTCTGCACCCTCGGTTTCTTCCTCCATGTCTTCGTCGTCATCCTCTTCTATCAGGATGTCCTCAAGGTCTTCCTCCTCCTCATTAGTTTCCAAATTAACAGCTTTCCCTTTTCTTCCATGGTAAATTTAGTTCTTAGTGGGTTTCAAGGGGACATGTGCACTGGAATCATAGACTGCTTATCCTTCTTGGGCCTCGGCATGCACAGTGATTTAGGGGTTTCCGCAACTATCCCGACGCTCTCAGGGTCATCCTCTACTGTCATGGCCTGCGCGGCCTCTTCGACGGTCGTTTCTTCGATTTCCCTGGATTCTTCAGATGCTGCCATTTTGTTTGTCCAGAAATCTCTCAACTGCTCAACTGGGTGCTCAAGCAACTCTCTCCACAAGTTAAACAATTCTCGATTTAGAATACTCTGGGCGCACGACAACTCAATTCTCAAATGACCAAGTGTTGTTTGTTGGGCAACCCTTTGCAATTTATAACACCTTTTGAATTCAAATTCGACTGTTCCCCCCAAATCTGGTCCATTAATGCTCCCTTAGCGGCCCAAATCTTGCTCATAAAGCTTGCCTTAAATGTCTACTGCCCACTCCATTTGGTCTCAAACCAAGCATCACATCGTGAATAGTGACTATAACGGTCACTTTCCAGCCAACTTGCGTGGCAGCGCAGCTACCCTTGCGCTGTCGCGGACCCCATGACACTTCACTCCTGCACACAGCCCTGACATTGCGTAGCTCTCGGGCTGAGTAGTTTATAGTCCCACGCCTCCTTTCAACTTCCTAGAGCACTAAGACTGTGCTTCCCATGGCTAGTCAAGTAGCCGGGCCATCTGTATACGGCTTCAACTGACCATCAATCACTTTTCTTGGGAAAAGTCCATTTTTTAACTTGACTATCTACATCGCGCACTTCACCATCTACATCGCGCCATCATCGATGATCCCTCTAGTAATATACAGTCCAATCCAAGGCATCAAGCTAGTCAACTCTCGGTGGTAGTCCTCAAATTTGTTAACATAATCGTGCGCACCCTGTTTTATCACCACAATTTTCTTATCAAGAAAATCCTTCTTGATTTCTTCCTCAACCTTCTTGACTTCCACTTCCATCAGAGCACTTTTCTCCCTTAACTGCACTCTTTCTTTCATGAGTTCTTGGAGCCTAAGATCACCCTGTTGGATCTCTTCATCAGGTCCCAAACATTCTTCTTCATTCAGCTGCACGATCCCTTCTTCCAAGGCTCTGTGAATCATCATTCCATGGGCACTGCTATGCGCAAACTAGGCATAATATACTCCATTGGGATTATAGCATTTGATCCATACGCCAACCTAGAAGGCACTTGTTCCATCTGTTTCTTTCATGTTGTCCTATAAGCCCACAAAACTGTTGGTATGCACAGGTCCCAATCACTTCGCTGCGCATTATATACCCTGTTAAGTGCTTCGCATACTTCGTTAAATTCTTCTGTGTGGGTAACCTTCTACACACTCGTTCTTTCCACAATTTATTGTTCCAACTCGAGGGACCATTCGCGCAATTGCCTCCCCAACACATGCTTATTGACCGTGTTCCCCAACGCAAAGTCCATGTGCATCCGTGCAGGTTGTTTACCATATGCTTGTACCCACTTGGACAAACGCACGTGCGGATCATCCTGTCCATTGTATTTTTCTGTTAATCACATCTAAGGCTTCCCAAAATGCATGTGCATCATTCTCTTGCATTCACACCAATCCTCCAATCTTCCTTGGTGCGTACCCCACCACCTCGCGGGCGTAGCACATAGTACCCACTTCAAAAACTGGAAATGTTGCTTTTGCAACACCTCCCTTTAAAATCTTTCCAAGAAAACACCTACCTCACCTAATCCATCATAAATAAGAAAATCTCTCACTTCTGTCGATATGCATCACAGTGACCTTGTCATCATGTTATAGTTCAGCGTGGTTACCTCATGTAATCGGTTCTACCATTGCTATATCTATTCATATGAATCTGACATACAGGAGCTTTCGCGCTCCCATGAGATCCATCCATCTGTGGTGGGATTTACCCAGTCTTTCTCTCACGTGGTTATCTTGTAGATGTAGTTCAAATCATCATCGCTCTCATAGTCACGCACCAACTCTGTGTAGCGCGATCCTTCTCCAGGGTCCACAGGTATGACTACAGGCAGAGACATTTTCTCAAAAATCATCTTGCGCTTCTTCAGATTAATCGCCCCATTCATGTCAGTGGCCCAATTGATTCCTAAGAGCGTAGGGTAGGGATTGTTATCATCAACAATCTCTATCACTTCAAAGTCTCTTAGCGCGCTTGCCCCTTCAATACCCATAGTGATCCCCTGCAATCTCCCCATAGGTATTATCTTTTGCTGGTTCGCCATTCACAGATGGCTAGGAGAGAATTGCAACGTAGGCCTTCCCATGCACTCCCATGTTAGCTTCGGCAGAACATTCGCGTCTGATCATAAATCCAAAATTACCTGGTCCATCTCATATTCTCCAATCTGCACAGTCAACCTCATTTCTCTTCCTGTCCTCGTCGCATGCTTTCCAATCTTCCAGACTACGCGTGGCTCTCCTGGTGCGGTCCCAGCACATGTGTTAATGAGTTCATGCAATCCCTTTACAGCCTTACTGCCTCGCAGTAGCTTCAGGCATGTTTCTAGGAATGTTGTAAGCATAGATGGGTCCATTTCCGGCTCCGATCTATCTTTTCTTCCTGAAGTGGAGGCATGATTGAAGCTCTTCTTAGCTTCCATGAAGGTTTCCTTAGTGCGCTCCAAATCAAACTCTGCTTCTTTCGTCAGAGCCTTGCAAACCCAAGTACTATCTTCAGGCTGTTTACCTTTATCATCTTCCTTCATAATTCCACTTCAGAGCACAATGTTCACATTTGGATCTTCCTCGCTCAGCTCAGACCTCATCATCTGCAGGTTATGAGTCAGGGGAGGTTGTAGCGCTCCCTTGTCGTGTAGCCTAGCTATCAGCGTAGGACAATCCTCCATCTCGTGATCAAACAAGGTACAATACAGACATGATGGATGCTTTGGATTCGTACAATCATGGGCATAATGTCCTGATCCTATGTAATTCTAGAATATCAGCTATCCGCGACCTCTTCTAGGTCCTCCTCCACCTCGGCCTCATCCATGCCCCTGAAATCCGGTTCGCGCCACTCTTGTGTTCTGGTCAAAGGGTTGCGTGTCAGTCTGTACCTTGTAGGTGGGAGTTCTATCCATCATAAGCTCATAGCTTCTACAAGTGCACTCATTGTGTCCAACCGACCTACAAAAATTACAGAACAACTGTTGTGAATTTTGTGTGTACTTCTATAACAAATGGCAGTTGTCCGTAGCATGCTTTTCTCCTATTTGACAAATCGCGCACCACAAAGCAGGTGCTGCGCTAGGTCCTTCTTGTGCCTCCGGTATTAATGGTATCGGCCCTCCTCCTGCGAGGTAATTCGAAAACATAGGGAAATGGTCCTTATCATGACCTTGACCCTTGCATTTTACACACCATACTTCTTCGAGCGCTTCCGGGCAAGCTGTCTTGTCCTTTTTTTAGACTCTACATCTCAAGGCATAAGTTTTTCAACTGTGCGTGGATTTGCTGAACTCCCAGGTTAGGATCTTGTATCGAGGTCTCATGTAGCCTCATCGTGATCTCCAAGGCCTCTGCCTGAGTTGTTAACCTCTATTGCGACAAAACATTCCTCAAATGCGGTGTTAGCGATGCTACAAACCATTTGCGGTGCTGTCCATCCATCACTGTCATATTAGCTTCGCGAATTGTGCACTTCAGTCTCTGATCCAACTCCCAAGGAGTCTCGCCTGGTAGCATTGTGATCTCTTTGAATACAATGATCGACCGTGCCTCTAACTTTAGCTTGCTAAATTCTCTGTTTAGCGTAATTTGGATATCCGCGATCCCGACATTCAGATTGTCATTAAAATACTTAATATACCAGGTCAGCACGTGATCTTGCAGGGTGCTGACCAGCGTCACTTTCTTTATATTATCATTTGTAACTCCCTGCACTTCCCATGCGGTTCTTTTCACGAACCAAAACTGGTCCGGATCTTCATTTCCTACTCCTTTGAACACAATCAACTTTATTGCATTTGCCATATTGACTCGCAGTGGTGGCGGAGGTGGTACAAGCGAAGATGGGGGTGAAGGCGGTGAAGATGGTGGTGGTGTGGGTAGGGGTGGTATGCATGGAATCCTCCGCCTTATCAAATTGATCGCACTTTGCGACGAGACCTTCATGAGCTCTTCCTCATCCCCTCGTGGAGGTGAAATCAAAGGGTTATTTTCTGGTCCCTTACTTCCTTCGTTACTGTAAGTTTTTCCACTTCGCGTAGCTCTGGACATCAAGGTAATTGCATAACCCTCTTTTCACACAATAACATTTTAATCCAAGTATTTAGAGACTTTACATACTTACCTCGCGGTCCTTTCAGAAAGCCTCACTCTGCCTCGCTATAGCTCACTGAAGTGTCTACCGTGAAGTTAGTAATGAATCCTCCTATAATCTGAGCCAGTGGTCAACATCGTGCGCGATCTTATCCTCTGATGCTTCCAATCTGTGCACCAAATCTGGGGTCCACACAATAGGATTGTCAAGCTTCCACCTTCCTTGGCTATCTTCTAGCTTCGCGACCCACTCGTACAACTTAGTAGGGAAAGATGCGAAGAAAATTTCATGGATTGCTGTGTACAGGTAGAAGTCTAATCACTCTTCTTTTGATAGTCGTAGATTCCTGTTCTCCTGCACCGCGAACTTGTGAATCCTCCCGTCCAACCAAAATTCAATTTCTTTCTTATTTGGATTCCAACGACCCGACATCAAACATCTTTATGCAGATTCCAATCCCAGCAACAGAACCATTTGTTGGCTTGATGGGGCCTAACCCAGGTTCGGAGTTATTTAGCTGAACAATTCCCTGTACTACTGGCCCTTTCGGCAATAGTCCGCGGAGTGCGGACTGAGGTCTCGCCCAAAGCAGTATGGGGGGATGCTAGAACCAAGTTTCCGCACCCTTGAGATGTCTGAGGGGTCGATTTAGTCTGACTGTGAATACCTTCACGTAGGTCACTTCGTGCACTTTCCTAACCCATGAGGCCTTCGTGTGCCCTGTTATACTCGCCTTTGCGCAGCCCTAACTAGGGGCTAAGGAGCCTTCGTGCTGCTAAAGCAGTTATCTATGCTATTTCCCCATGTTACACTGTAGATCTTAATTATATTCTTATAACAATTAGTTATCTTCACATAAATAGATACTTTATCTTATATTCACTTATTCAACACATTCATATAAGTTCGCGCATCAAATAAATAGTAAACTTACAACTTATACCCAATATACTTCAATGCATACAATAGGAAAAGATACACAGAAATAATGTAAAACTTCTTTTTATTAATGCTTCAATTGGTTACAGACTCAACATGCCCTGCGCACTCAGCTGCAGGGGTCCGCGCAGTCAGCTGCAGACTACTAGGTCTCTACACACTCAACTGTAGAGCCTTCTCCTACTCTATGACCCAAAGACATGACTTTACACTTTTTACTC
Source organism: Pinus tabuliformis (assembly GCA_031772625.1). Classification (NCBI taxonomy): domain Eukaryota; kingdom Viridiplantae; phylum Streptophyta; class Pinopsida; order Pinales; family Pinaceae; genus Pinus; species Pinus tabuliformis. The sequence continues at coordinate 476,915,406 of CM062805.1, read as the reverse complement.
AATTCTTCATCATTTCTTCTATTCTTCTATCTTCGATTGTCTCTTTACACTTAGAGCCTCACTCTATTTATACAATCCCATGGTCCGCGGACCATGGGTATAACTCTCAAGCCGACATTACATTACAAAAGTAAGGGCGGACAACCCTATGACTTAATTTCAACTTCGCGCTCTGCGCCCACAAATCACGGAGTCTTTACATTAGACTTAGTTAAAACTTGGGCTCTAAGCCTGAAAACTTACCTTGGGGGGATCCCGCACCCAACACCCCTCCCCGTTGAGTTCGATTTCATAGCCCTCTGAGCCCCCACACTGAATCTTCTACTAGTTCACCCGATTCCTCATCTGAATCCGAGCCTCCTTCATGACATACCGTCACCATGTCTAGACGCACAATTGGTGTAGGAACCCAAACTAGTGTTGGCTCCGATTATATCCCAATGGTCACATCAAGAAGAATAGTCTCAGGAACCGTTCCGACAACCCCCATGCTCCCCTATATGGCTGGGTTAATGTTGTGGGGAAAAGTATCCGATGCGGATGACACTAACCCTTTCTAAAGGTGACAGACTTTAGCAACAACTGAATGACAAAGTTTTCATGTTCATCTTTATGAAAGCACAGAGAGAATAGAAAGAGGATCAACCAACCTGGTGTCTTGCGCTTAGTCGATCCTTGTCCTTCTCGCTTTGTATCCCGTTCCCAGCTCTTTACTCTCCAAGCCGATCCAGCTACACACAGAATCTGCACAACAAAAGGGAGCAAACTACGAGATACAAGCAATCATAATTGAAGCATGGATTAGGTTGCATCAAATATACATGTAAACACAAAAGCATCTATGTAAAACAAGTATATAGAAGAACATGCAAACTTTATTGATAGAAAGTAACAGGGTTCCAGAGGAAGTTACAACCAATGATGTTGGCCCCAATCCAGCAGCACCTCCTTGGCAGCAAGAACTCTCTTCTTCACCTCTAGTAAAACAATCACCCAATAATCCTGGCAGTATACCAACAGCACCTCCTTGCTTATACAAAATTCCAGCCTCCTTAGACCTCATAGAAGAGCTCTATATATAGGAGAGAAGAAGAGAGGATGAGTCAGCTTGAGGCTGGCATAGAGCTGACTAGTGTCCTCTCCCTCTTCAGTTAATCTTCAGTTCTTGAGTCCACTTGGAGATCCTTGGTTACACATGGTGATCAAGTACCTCTTACTCATCACAAGGCGAATCTGATGAACCAAGTGTCAGTTTGGAAGCTTCCTGGGCAATTGACACCTTGCAGGAGGACTGTGCCACTTGGCCAATCTCGCCCAGCGCAGGTAGCCTTCATTGTTTTTGACTTCCAGCGCAGGTATAAAGTGGGACAGTTGCAATACAGCGTAGAAGCTCAGTTAAGCAGCTGACATGATCCAAAATAAGCCTGTTCTGAAGTGTTTTCAGGTGGAGAACTGATTGGAAGTGCTGTTGATTGATGACCTTGTTCTTTTAGGGGTAAGAACAACATGTTTAGGGACTGAGGATCCCTGTAATTATCGACATTTCCTGCTCCTTGACGCGAGGCACAAAAATGTCTATAACAGTTGCCCCCTAAAGTATGAGGCCGTTAATCGGGTGAAATGCTTTAGCTAGAGGGTCCGAAGTTCGTTCCAGTGCTGAGGAGAGTGCCCTGTAATACAATACAATACAATACATTATCTTTCATTCATCATTATTCTCATGATCTAGCTGAGGCGGGTATTCCCATGCTCAGCTTTCTATAAATACATTTTGGTACATATGACAGACGATCGTCTGAAGACAGACTGATAATCTTCCGCTAAAATTATCATCCTTTGAGGAGGATGATCATCTGCTGCAATGATGTACATGGCAAATGCTTTTATATTTCCTGAATATATATCGCAGCCCGGATGGATGAAACTAGATCCGGGGTCTTCAAACTCGTTCGATCTTCACTCTAAGTACAAGTCGATCCATGTGAGAATTACGCTGAAGTGGAACATGGAAAGACATCGCTTGATTACCGGTCAATAATGAAAACCGTTAACAAGCGCGAGAGGAATCACCAATAATGACGATGACCCTCAAGGTACGGCAGTACAATTCACGTGGCGTGAATAAAGGACTTGGCGTCGAACGTCACGCAAAATCTTCTGGTCGAAGGTCATTGATGTATACCTGTCGCCGGAAGTGAGAAACTTGCCATTGAGGCATGCAAGCTTCAAAGTACTGATGGGGGTGTTCCTAGATCGACTTCTTGGATAATGAGCTGAAGTCGACAAGAAGTGATCCGTCAAAGGAGGGCCTTGATGAATCCCACATCAATGACACGGAACGGAGCTAATGATTTAGTGGAGGTGAAACAAACTGTGACATATGATTCAGGGTGGCGATCATGAAATGGATGAAGGAAAATGTATGGTAGTGGATGGGACACGGTTGACACTTTCTGAATGACCCCTCTTGAACATATAACGACACTGATGTGATGGATCGGTAGCATTACCCCGAATGGATGGTGTGGCGAGGACCATGGTGATGAAACCGGTGAATGAGACAACCCAACCCGATGTGATATGGAAGAAAAGTGTCATGTTCAAGAGTGACTTGCTACCTCTAAACTTTGATGTTCTCCCAATTTTTCCCCAGTCATTTCTGACCAGTACCTCTTTATTTTTGTCAAGCTTGAGGAGGATAACATATGCTTGTTCTATAACCTGCCCTTCGGGCAAGCCCATCGCTAAGATTTAACGAGCCTAGCGATAGGGAAACTCGTTCTCGTCTAAAGACAAGTTTGTCGCTATTTAATTATTTTAACGAGTCTAACGACAAGGAAAACTCGGTCCTTTTCATTTTTAGAGAGTCTAAAAAGGTACAGAAAGTCAACTCCATAATTCCTTTTTCGTCAGCTAATCCCTTAAGTCCGAAAAAGTATAAAACAATACAGAAGGGATGGCTGTTCGGTATTTTTAATGAGCTGAACCAGGCAAGCGCTCGATCCTTTTGTGCAATAATCCCTCAAGTCCAAAAAGATTAAAATTTAGAGGAGGGATAGCGTTCCGGTCATTTTAACGAGCTGGAAGGCCAAAACTCGGCAAACTTTTCATATTTTACGAGTCAGTGAAAAGAGCTGAAAGAAGACTCGTCTTTTGAGGAACGAGTGATAAACAGGGATAGCTACAGATTCCAGGTACAGGTTGGAATTTCCAATCACGGCAGTGTCACAAGGATGGCTAGGTGAAATCACTCTTCGCAGCTGTTTCTCAAAAGAGGTAAACACACAAATGGAAGTGAATGATCGGCCAAATGAACGGTGGAGGTGGTGGATGAAAACACGATCAAGGTTCTTATGGCTAATGAATTTACGATCTCAAAAGGTTATTTACCGGTTCATTTTTTCCATGAGCTTGAACTCTGGGGGAAACATTTGCTCACACTTTTCTATTTTTTAACGAGCATAAATTCAGGCCTAAAACTACTCGAATTTCGCGTTTATTTTTTAACGAGCATGAACTATATGCTAAAACTGCTCGATATACCAGTCATAAGAATGCCTCCTATAAGGACCAATTTTTATAGAGCTTATGCCTTACTACAGCTATGCTCTTATTTTGGCAAATTTTACTTCTGCCCCACAGGCTTTCTTTCATGCAAGTTTGGAAACGGCTAATCTTAAAACCAGATAAATAACCGCCCCTAGCTTGCACTCCAGAAAGTTTGCATGCCCCCAGGTATAGGATAGAATTTCGAGGTTGCCCCTCCTCTCTCCTACTTCTGCTTTTCTTTGGGTGTTCACAGTTATTTGTCATCTTGCTAATCTAATGCTAACGATACTTGTCTTCTCGTTATTTTAAGGGGTCTTACGCAGTACTCAGACTTCCTGTCGGCCCACTTTTAACAAACAGCTATTGTGACAATAGAAGAACACTACTCAAAGATAAAACATTGGTATTATCGAGGGAGGCTTGCCTCTTTCTTATTATCCGAAGAGTGGTTCTATTCGCTGCCGCAAATCAATCTCTTTCTTCGGCGGTGTCTATCATTGGGTTGTCCAAAGATGGTTACCCTCTGTCACAACAATACGGTCTCCTTCTTAGTTTACTGCCCCTGCTTATCCTTCAAAACATATGTTTCGATGGGCGAGGCTTGAATTTAAAGATGGTGACTACTTGTTACAATAAGGGAATTCCTACTTGGGCATTGCCCACTTTTTTAGACAAAGGTGAATGATTCCCAAACACATAACTTTAACAAAAGATCATTATTCCAGAACAACCCCACTTCCTTCGGACGGGGTACGGACTAGTCATGTTCTCCTGCGGAAATTCTTCCTTATACCCGGAGTTTCTTCTGCCCGAAGCAGACCAGGGTGCATGCCCCCTGGGTCCTAGTCTTTCTTTCCGAATTACTCGCGCTCATCGGGAAGGAGGACTGGGGGCGGAGGCGAATCTTGAGTGAACAGACCATTTAGGATTGGTATTTGACTATTTGCGATGCGAGATCCCGGAAATGAAAGCTGGTCTACGAGCTTGACCACCCTTCCTTCGTGTGGAAAACACATTACTCTAAAGAGTGAGGAGACTATCGCTCCCATGCAATAAATATAGTCGCGTCCAAGGAGTAGGTTATAATCCAAGGGTCCTTGAACTACCAACACGTTCATCCTGACGGTCTTCCCCTTCAATGTAACAGGTACATCGGGGAGGATTCTTAATGGTCGACTGGTTCCTTTATCAAAACCTGAGAGATTTCTCAACTCAGGTAAAAGCGCTGGGGAACCCAGTGCTTTCCAAGCAATAGAGGAAAGGATACTCACAGATGCCCCTTCATCAATGATAGTACCAGCCATAACCATTCTATAGATCTGGACAATGATTCTAAATGGTGTACTGGCTGGTAACCGGGGTCTGCCTAGTTGATTCCAATCAAAGGATACAACCAGGTTGCTTGGTGGTGGGACCGAATATACGGCCGGATACGACTCAGATGATGTTCCTTCCTGCGATAAAGGAATGGGCGCATTGCCCGGATGCTCGTCGGAGTCGGTGCTGATAAAGAGAACCTGGATGGTGTCATCCTTGTTCTCATCAGTGAGGGTGTCACATGAAGATGACACTTCGGTGACGGTGTCATTTGAAGATGGGTCTTCAATGACGGAGTCATTGGACGATAGAACCTTTGAAGGAAGAACCCGGTCAACTGCCGTTTCGACCTTTAGACTTTCGTCTGGTCTAGATTCGGTAGGTTCATTCTCAATGACTGACACATCAGCTGACCACTTGAGTGGTTCAACTGGATTTTCAACTATCGAGGGATTAGGCGCGAGTTTTCGATATCCAGGCGGAAGTTGCACCGGTGACACCGGGCGATCTTCCAAAACTCTCTTTGCCTCATCTAAGAATGGACATTTGTGGATGGCATGGTGACCTTCACACAATAGACAGGGTGATCTTGGTCCCCTTCTTCGTCCTTCACTCTCGCTAGTTGAGGGAATGCAATCAACTTGACAACCAGAGGTTGATGCTACCGGATTGTGCAACCTCGGGGACCAGTCCCTTAGTATCCGGGGAATACAAGGACAATCACAATGGAAATGGATCCCTTTGCAAATGACACATGGCGATTTAGGCCCGGTCGGTGCAGTGTGTGGGTTTTTGTCAGTTTTCTTCTGCTTGCCCCCAGTCGCCTTCGCCAGAGGCTCCTTCTGCTTCTTCCCTTTCTTCTTCTTTTCCTTCTTTTCCTTGGGAGGCTGACTTTTGCCGGCTCTACCCTGCGAAGATGAAGGATCAGAGGAAGTATCACAAGAGGTAGAAGGCTGGTGGGTAGTTCTAGATTGTTCTGACAGTTGATTCGACTGCTCAGGATTAGTGGCGATTTGGACAACATTAGTTGAAAAGAGCCAAACAGGAAGGCCGATTGTCAATCCTGGAAGTGACAATGTAGCCATATGAGGCGCACCAACATCTCCCCAAGAGGAGAAGGGATTTGGACTTCCGCCAAGGTTACTTCCTTGGTTGGTGGGCTCCATACTTTTCAACTGAAAGATCAACGTGGGAATAACAGGTGATTATGTTCCGCTTTAAAATAAGTTTTATTTACGACGCTTTTAGACACAAACTTGCTTTTTCATGTTTTAAGAGTCGAGAAAAAGCTAAAGATGACTCTAGTCGCCTTCGATGTATTAACGAGCCCGAAGTGACAAATGCTCGGTTGGACCTTTTCAGTTATAGAGTTTGAAAAGGGCCAAAAGAAACTGCTCTGGAGATCTAGGCAGAGGGTGTGCCAAACCTTTCGCGAAACCACAGAATACGTTTTACGGTACGGGTGGTCGATCTTCGTGAATGCTGTGTTCACTGCATCGCGATCAGTAGGGCGGCCGACACGGTTTCCTAAGGATAAAGGATAAAAGCCTATAGGGGTCTCCCAATATACGCGACGGTACGCGGGAGCTCAAATCCGTGTTAGTGCCACCGACTCTCAGGAGGAATCACCCACATTCGTAGAGATCGACAGTCACTATGTTTAACGACGCCGGAACACGTCTCTACCTAGACCTCTAGATGTTTGCGTTAAATTCCAAAGCGTTGTTATGTAAATTGAGTTTATTTTAATGTTGATCTTCCTTAACAGTTTGCCTTTCAGGTTCGCCACGAGATGTATATATACAACTTCCTATATGCAATCTAAGAATGAGAAGCAAAATCTTTTCAATCTTTCAACTTTGAAAACCTTAATCTACTTGAGGAAAGAGCAAGACACAACTTTTTCCACAGATCAAAGAACACACACTAAAATGCACATTTTCCTAAATCGTCAAGCATACAGTCAAATGCAAAATGCACAATGCATGTATTTCTTTTCGTTATCCTTAATGTTGATGCTTAACAAAAGGAAACTGTTGTATGATTTTTGAATCAACTTTCAAGTAGAAATAAACAAGCTTGTCCACAATCAAAAGAACACCTTATGAAAGACTTGTTTTAAATACAGGAAAAGTATAGATTCAAACCATAAAGTGAGAAGCAAACCAATCCAAAACAGCTGTGAACAGCAATAACACTAACTCATAAGATCGCAATCTAAGAGGCCACAGCTACTAGGTTCGCTTTTCACAATGGGAAATTGTAACTGAAACAAGAAATACTGAAAGAACGTTTACAATTTCATCACACAACTGAGGCGGAATAATGTCAAGGAGAAGTGGTCTACAGCAAATACAATAACCAGCAAGCAATCAGCCAAAAACAAGTGCAAACAGGGCCAAGACACAAAGGAAGAGCTGAGCTAGACTAAGGCCAACTGGACCAGCGCAGGCACTGGTCTGCCAGTTTCACTCTCAGTGCAGTTCCCGAAGGGAGCACCTGCGCTGTAATGCAGACTGCCTGTGGACAGCCTGCACTGACTTACGAGAGTTACGTCTGCTAAGAATTCCGGGTCATAAAAAGCTCAAAAATGTACTGTTTTGACTGAAATAAAATGCTATGGGTTAAGTACAGGCTAAGGGATGATCAAGAGGATAAAGATCTATCACTAAGAGTAAGGATTCATCTGTAGATTAGCTCTTTAAATCTTGAATTTGCTCAGCAAAGGAGCAAGAGTAGCAAAACCCTCTACTTCGCTTTTGATAGAGTCAAAAGCTTTTCGATTCGGTACTCCTTTCTTCAAGAAATGAATAGCAAAATACTACAACAACAAGATACTAGGATCCTCCCCAGCGGAGTCGCCAGTTTGTTGTGGGGAAAAGTATCCGATGCGGATGACACTAACCCTTTCTAAAGGTGACAGACTTTAGCAACAACTGAATGACAAAGTTTTCATGTTCATCTTTATGAAAGCACAGAGAGAATAGAAAGAGGATCAACCAACCTGGTGTCTTGCACTTAGTCGATCCTTGTCCTTCTCGCTTTGTATCCCGTTCCCAGCTCTTTACTCTCCAAGCCGATCTAGCTACACACAGAATCTGCACAACAAAAGGGAGCAAACTACGAGATACAAGCAATCATAATTGAAGCATGGATTAGGTTGCATCAAATATACATGTAAACACAAAAGCATCTATGTAAAACAAGTATATAGAAGAACATGCAAACTTTATTGATAGAAAGTAACAGGGTTCCAGAGGAAGTTACAACCAATGATGTTGGCCCCAATCCAGCAGCACCTCCTCGGCAGCAAGAACTCTCTTCTTCACCTCTAGTAAAACAATCACCCAATAATCCTGGCAGTATACCAACAGCACCTCCTTGCTTATACAAAATTCCAGCCTCCTTAGACCTCATAGAAGAGCTCTATATATAGGAGAGAAGAAGAGAGGATGAGTCAGCTTGAGGCTGGCATAGAGCTGACTAGTGTCCTCTCCCTCTTCAGTTAATCTTCAGTTCTTGAGTCCACTTGGAGATCCTTGGTTACACATGGTGATCAAGTACCTCTTACTCATCACAAGGCGAATCTGATGAACCAAGTGTCAGTTTGGAAGCTTCCTGGGCAATTGACACCTTGCAGGAGGACTGTGCCACTTGGCCAATCTCGCCCAGCGCAGGTAGCCTTCATTGTTTTTGACTTCCAGCGCAGGTACAGAGTGGGACAGTTGCAATACAGCGCAGAAGCTCAGTTAAGCAGCTGACATGATCCAAAATAAGCCTGTTCTAAAGTGTTTTCAGGTGGAGAACTGATTGGAAGTGCTGTTGATTGATGACCTTGTTCTTTTAGGGGTCAGAACAACATGTTTAGGGACTGAGGATCCCTGTAATTATCGACATTTCCTGCTCCTTGACGCGAGGCACAAAAATGTCTATAACAGTTAAGTCTACCAGATTTTAACCGGTTGATAAATGACCCCATAGACCATGATGCTAGTTGGCCCTCTATGCCGACTAAGCTTCCCTCAGACATGCCGAAGTTTGAGGGTAATGCTTGAGAGGATCCTACCAACCATGTCAGATCCTTCCACATGTGGTGTTCATCCAACTCCATAACCAATGACTCCATTCATCTTTGGCTATTCCAACACACGTTCATTAGAGACACTGGAAAATAGTATGTAGACCAGCCCTCCGCATCTCATTCCATTTTTGCGATGCTTGCTAAAGCATTACTTTCATATTTGCAGTTACATTTATGGTATGACACTGGTACAAAGCTATTGACCTTATTCCGTTAGTCCCCTACCACTCACCTATCCGACCATGTTCAAGAGTGGTGTCGAAGGAGGAGCACATGTCTTGCCCTACCTTTTGAAGACTGTGTCTATCTAGATTGGTTTCTTAGGAGCCTTCTAGAACCCATGGAAAAGATGTCACATCCCATTTTACTCAGATCAAGGAAGAAGCTCTCCAAACTGCCATGAGATATGACCTGATTTATGTTGAATTTGGTTATGTCTATACTGTCATTCCAGACCTCTCTCGTCCTGGAAGTGCCAATGAACTAGGGGCATCTCACGTTGCTGACGGTATCGTTGGAACCCTTTCGCACCCATTGCCATATACTCAGCAAATTTCTGGCTATCCACAGGGAAGCACCAGTTCCTCTAACCCTCATGCCCCTCTTGCTAGCAACATGTTTTCAGGGCCCCAACTTGTCTACCAAACTGTTGCTCCTCCTTATGCACAGCTGAGCACTCCAACCCCTCAAGCATTAGCACCGCAACCTCCCATGCATCCTCAGCCCCAACAGCCACCACCCCTTCAGGGTCAACTGTTTGCACAGAAGAGTGCGACCAATCCCCAAAATTCGAAGAAAAATAATAAGGGGAAGGGTAACAAGGGTAACTAGGGTAATCAAGGTAATCAACCTACTGAACCCCAGGGAACTAGCCTAACACCAACAAGCAACAACAGGGTGGCCAACCCAAGCAGAACAAGGCTATTCATATGAACAAGCCTTGTGCATGTTGTGGTGTACATGGCCATTATACTCATGAGTGTCCTCTCTTACCCCAGATGCGCCAAATGTGGGAATCTCAAGCAACTTCTAGAGGTCAAAAATCACCTTAGAATCCTGTGCTATCTCAAGAGGAAGTGCTTATAAATCATTTCCCTTAGCAAGGATTTGTCACTTAACCTCATCCAGGTCAAGCAGCCCATCCCCCATAGCCTTCTATTCTTGGTGAATACCAGATCCTCACGACGGATTCTGACAAGGTCAATACCTCTGATCAGCAACTAGCTCCTACGCACTCGGTTGTTACCATCTCAGCCGAGTCATCCAGATCCACCCACCTAGGACCTCCTCCATTTGTGGGTGCCTCTCCTGTGTTCCCACCAAGAACCATTCCTCTAGGTCTTAACCATCGAGGAGCTATTCCACCGGGACATTACCCTGCATGTCAGATACCTTTCTTATTTCCCCCTTCGAGAGTATTTTCTGTCCTTGTCATGGCTTCGCTAGTCCTTCCTAATGTGACTTTGGGGATCCTAGTATGGTACATTGATCCCCCAGCAAGCACTCTGCTTGGTTAACTACGACCATAACATGCTTTGACCCCGGTTCAACCAGTCCCTACAACCCCTGTCACTGCTCTAGTTCCACTGCAACCTCAACAGGAACCCACTCATGTTGCGAAAGCATCCAGATAGGGGGTAAAGCTAAGAGGAAATAACCTAAGGACAAGGTTCCCCAAGCTCCTCCAACCCCTAACGCCCAAAATCCAACACCGCCGTGCACTTTGTGTAAAGTTGTTGGGCACGCCACCAACAATTGTCCTGAACTTCCTCAACTTAAAAATTTGGTTCATGAAGCATTCCCTAAGTCAAATATCCCGGAAGTCCATGTTAACTTTCTGGGCCCTCCCAAGAAACTCAAAACGTTGCAAACAAATCACCCTTGTGCCCTGTGTGATCATCATGGTCACTATTCCCATTGTTGCCATTGTCTCGATGAATTTCATGATTTCCATTAGGCGATTCGTGAATACGGTGCCACTTGTAGTGGATCATCTACTCCTCTAACCGTGGATTCTAGTACCACTAGTAAATTGGAATAGGGAGACTCTGGTCCCACCATTGTGATCCCTCCCCCTCATGTCGAGATGACAGACACCACAGGCCACATCCTTTACCTATCGTCATCCTTGAGTTCCTCGCAGTCAAACCTTTTTGAGGTTTCTATGCACTTCTGTCAAACCTCTTTCAATGTAATCGCAGGTCTCAACATTTGTAGATCCTCCATCTACCAGCTCATCGTCTACCATCCCAGATGATGCGTATGTGAACCTTCTTTCTCAGGTTTATTCACCAGGTAATGCCACCACATCATGTAGTTAGTCTTCCTCCCATCTGCCCATCTACCATTCTGATGAGGACATCATGGAAGCCATGAGTACCCCTGATTACCCTTGGAACGATATGCACCATCGTGCGTAGTTCCTCCCATATTTGGAGTCCACCACTCTAAATACATCTAGTACGCCCATATCATACTGGTGGGGCACATAGGCCCCTACATCTCGTTATCATCCTTTGGAGGATCTCATGCCAAGTTGGGTCGAGATGCTTGAATCCCTTTTTCGAGCACTCCAAGCACAATGCCTCTCCACAAACTCCTCCTCTTAGGGGGCATCATTCCCACCTTTGCGTACCAGATTAGTCCCTAGTCCTGGCTCATGTTTTTCCAGGTGCATTATGTATATGGGACACATTGTATTATTTCCTGGGTCTATTATGCCAACATGTCATGTACCATTAAGCATGTACTTCATTGCTCAGTTTTATATTTTTGGGCGAACCATTATTTTTGTACTAAGTTATCTTGGTGGGTATGGGTATGCCACCCCCGCCTCATTGAGGTCTTGTAACACAACATAAAAGGAGACTTGCATTAGTCTCGCCCCCCCTGTCCCTATCCTCTTTCAATTCAACTTCATTGATCTCTCTCTCTCTCTGACTCCCCTGTGTTGTCTAGTGATTGTGTCTTTACAATGTACTTTGGTCATACATTTTTCTCTTAACACTTGTATGTTGGCGGGAAATCTGTTATCACCAAAAAATTGGTCATCTAACCTAATTTACTAGATGGATCAAAGTACACCATGTAAAGCCAATTTTACCATAGTATAATTGCTTTCACTATGAGAAATTATTTAATAAACCACCTTTGTTAAGTAATTTATAGTTAAAGCCATGAAGAATAATTAAATAAATCAGTATTTATTTGATTTTCTTCTAGGAATAATTAATTAAACCATTGTTCAATTATTATTCCTTGTCATATTTGATCCAATCACGAAAAATAAACAGATAAGTCATTATTTATCTTATTTTTCTCTAAGAATAATTAATTAATCACTAATTAATTATTATTCTTTGTAAAATTTGACTAAATCCCTTAGGAATAATTAAATAAATCCTTATTTATTTATTATTCCTTAACTAATTTCTTGAGATGATAAATAAATCATTTATTTATTTATTATTTCTAAATAAAAGTTCAAATACTTTTTCCCTCCTAAACAAATATAATAAAATATTCCAAGTGGTTATCCAAAGAATGGGATCAATAATATTCTATTATTGCTCATTATTCGAGGATAACTCAATGTTTTGTTATAAATAGAAGGGTTTTCCATTCATTATTCACTTTTGATTATTTTCATTGTTGCACTCAATGTTGTAACACTGATTATTTTCATTGTCGCACACCATGTTTTTGCTGGGTTTACACATTATAGAGGAGAGAGACTCTACACAAGCTGAAGACGTTTGAGGATAGCCAACAACCCATCGCATAGAGGGTGACTAGTAACATTTATTTTTTCCCTTCACAGGTGTTATAACAAAAATATTCTTTGTATATCTGGCTTCCATTAGATGATTGGAGCTATTACTCGTTCTTTTTGCTGTTTGACTATGATTGTGGCATAGATCCAGACTTTGGAAGGTTTTGTTTCTATCAGTTGCTGCAGATCTACAATGTTTAGCAGCCATTTATATTGTTGAGATTGTTTGTCATCCACAATCATAAGTGGGTTCTTTTCATACATCTTTGAGAAGAAATCACTATAACACTTTCGTTCCTCCATTGGTGACTTGACTCAAGGGCCAAGTGATATGAGAGAACTCCAACATGAACTTGTGGTAGAAATTGGCAAGACCCAGAAAGTTGTGGAGCTCTATCAGAGTGGTTGGGGTTGGCCAATCCCGAATGACTTGGACCTTGGCTAGATCCACATGCACCCCCTGTTCATCAATAATGTATGCCATATACTAAACTTGGTTCATGCCAAAAGTTCATTTCTCCAAATTGGCACACAGCTTGTGTTGCCGCAGTGTTTGGAGAACCTGTTGGATGTGGTGGAGGTGCTCTTCCCAACTATGGCTGAAGATTAGGATGTCATCCAAGTATACAACTACAAATGAGTTGGTGAATGGCTCCAAGATTTCATCCATCAGCATCATGAAGGTTGCAGGAGCATTCGTCAATCCAAAAGGCATAACCAGCCATTCGAAAATGCCCTCCTTGGCTTTGAAGGCAATCTTCCACACATCATAAGGTTCGATTAGTACTTGGTGATATCTGGACTTCAAGAAGTTCTTGCTGAAATATTTTTCTCCCTTGAGTTGGTCTAGAAGGTCATCAATCTGTGGGATTGGGTACCTATTCCAGAAAGTGATCTTGTTCATCTCCCGATAGTCAATATAGAGTCTCACTCTCATCCTTCTTCTATACCAACACGATCGACCTCCCACAGGCTGATGAACTTGGCCGGATGTGACCTTTCTATAGCAGCTCCTGAATCTACCTCTTGATTTTGTTTTTCTCCAGAACAGAGCACTGATAGATTGGTCCATTGGGAAATGATGCACCTGGGGTCAGATCGATGGAATGCTTGACCTGACAGTGCAGAGGCACCCCTGCAGGGGATGTGAAGATGTCCTCGTACTCCTCGACGACCTTATCCATCTATTGTTGTCGTGCAGAGGGGCCCTGTCTAGAGGTTGTTGCCACCATCTTCTTCTTTCCATGAGGGCATATCATTAGGAAAACAAATTTCCTGGTTTTGGAAATGAACTTACTGCATTGTTTTGTAGTAACCAAAGAGATGGCAGTAGGCAGTGCTACCTCCAGTATCCTGTACAATGTATTTCCCAAGGTAACAATAACAATGCGAGGCCTTGACTCATACACAACATGTCACTTTCAAAAGTATGGTTGGCCTAATAACACATCACAAACATCAAGAGGAGCAACGTCACATAATACCTCATCCGTGAAGGGCTTGATGTTGTATGGAAGGTGACACTATTGGCTGACGCGAAGATCTCGTCCTTGGTGAAGCCACACGATGGTGTATGGTTGTGGGTGTGCTGTGGTTGGTAAGCCCAACCGCTTCATGACCTCTACTGAAATGAGGTTCTTTTGGCTCCCACTGTCGACAATGAACTATAGCAGGGAACCCTTTACCCACATATGGGAGTGGAAGAGGCACTCCTCCTCCTATGGATCTTCAGGTTCCTCCTTCTGGATCTTTGTGGTGGCAATGGTGGCGTTGGAATCCGCATCGATAATCTGCTTCCCTTTGTCATTCCCCTTGTCGGGTTCAGACTCAGAGTCAGAAAATGCATCTGATTCAGAAGCCTTCAACTCGACCACGAGTGACTACGTGGCCCACCACTCACTTTTGTTGTGAGTGGAGTTCTTATGGAACTCACACCACTTTCCCTTTTCCTTGTTCAGCTTCGCGGTGTTTTTATTTTCTTGCAGCTTTGGCAGGTTTTCCTTGGCTGCCCTGCCTTGGCTTTGTCCATTCTTTTTGTAGTTTGGAGGCACCTTTCCCCTGATTTGGATTCACAGATCCAAAGTCTCGCCTTTTATTTTTAAGCTTATGCTCGATCTTGATAGTGTATCGGTACGCCGTGCCAAGCGAGGGGATGTCCAGGAACTCCATCTCATCCTGGATGTACTTATGTAGGCAGCGACGATACTTGAGTACCAAATGTTTCTCGGAATCCTTGATACCCAACTTCATATCAAGGGTACGAAAAAAATTGGTGAACTCCAGCACATCTTGGTCCCTTCCCTGCCGCAATGTGGTCCACTTTATGTATTTATCCTCATAGCTCCCGACAGGGTAGTAGTGCTCCTTGATGGCATCCCGTAATGAATTCCAAGTGGGTGCGGTTGAAAATTGTTAGGGCGTACTTTCATCCTTCTACTCATAGTAATTTTCCCACCAGTCCTTGACGTGGGGGGCGGCTTTGAGAAGAGAAAAAGTAATATTTTTGCAACCGGAAAAATTAGGAACAAAAAATATCCTTCTAGTAGATTTAACTATTTATCTACTGCATATACATCTATATGGCCCTTCAAACATGGGAATGTCAAATTTTACTTGTACCTTAAAAGGAGTGGCGCCTCCAGAGTGGCTATTGGATGTGGATGCACCGTAGGTGGGAAACTGTTGAAGGATTTGGGAAAAGTTATCCATCATTGCATTCCTTTGTTTCTTGAGGGCCTCCTTGAGCAATATTTTGATAGGATCTCCTACTCCCTTTTCTTTTTTTTCTTCCCCCATGGGCGGCTGTTAGGGTTTGCTAGGCTGATCTTGCAAAGGTTCAACCAGATCAAGCACTAACTCCTTATACCCTGACCTCGTTGGGGACATGCAAAGAAGGATCAAGAAAGAGAATACAACTCTAATACCACTGAACCGAATTTAAACAGGAATGCAACAAATTATAGATATAACCTTAAACACAAAGATGCACCAGAAATAAAACTTCATTTCATGAATATCGAAGAACTGAAATATACTTTCATACAGAATGGAAATAAATTAGGTCGGGTGATGGTAGCTATATCTAAGAAGAGATGTGGTGGTTACATGCCTATGAACTATGTTACAATGAGGCTTGAGGGCCTATTTTTTTTAGAAGCAATGGAAAACCCCAAACATCCAAAAACCTAAACCTAGGTGATGAAGCCCCAAACTGTGGGCCCCGTTGGGGTAAATTGGTACATCAACTTCTCGGGGTCGTAAATTTGGCATACGATCTCCGTTTGACGCATATGATATCGCGTTAGAAAGATCTATCCAAGGACTACAATTTATCATAGAAATATCAAGTCAAATACTAGTATTTGTCAATTGTGATTTTCCAAAAAGATGTCATTTAGGGCCTCTGAAAGTTCAGGACCCGAAAAACTACCAAAAATAGTAATCTGTGCTACAATTAAGGAAACAAAAATACTAAAAGAAACAATGGTGGGGGTCCAAGTGGAATAGGCGGGTGGCCACCAATATCCACTTGAATCATTCCTCCCCCCTTAGGAAGCAATGGTCCCGATTGCGTTGAGTTCCTCCATGAGATGAGGAAACTCTTGCTGAACTTGGTCCCTGGTGAGCCACTTGCCCTAGTGGAGTTGGCTTGCTTTGACAACTCGATATAGTTGGATCCTTTGCTATTAGGTGTTCTTGATCTGTGTGTCCATGATCTGATCAGTTGTGTCTTGTTCCATGCTGTTGAGATTTATCTCTGTAGGTGTGAGTTGTTATGTAATGTCTAATGTGTCCAACAATGGTGGGAAGTATGGTCAGAGGTAGTCCACATTGAACACTGGGTGCAGGCCAAGGAATGGGGGAATGCTAAGCTTAAATGCATTGTCTCCCATAGCCTTGGTAATGGTTAAGGACCATGTTGGAGTGCTCCAAGTTTCTGATATGCTCCGATAAGGCATTCCTTTTGCAAATGAAACCAATCTTTGTCACCCACTTGAAAGTTGTGTGGCACCTGATGTTGATCATGTCACTGCTTGTACTTGGCATTTGATTTCTCCAGAATGTTGTGGACCTATTGGTGGATTTGTTGAATGTGCTCAATGAAATTGCTTCCCTTGTCGGCTTCAGATTGGACATGAGCCGAATATACATGAGTAGCTGCAAATGGTATGGCCACATCAATGCAAAATAGTGGCTAGAATCCCAAGCCCACCTGAAAAGGGTTGTGGCTAGTCGAGCTGTGGAGAGCCCAGTTATAGTTGTGCTAGACATAGGGTAGGCTCCCATCCCATGTGCGTGGATGCTTTGAGTTGTACATGTGGAGAATGTGTATGATCATCCTGTTGACGATCTATGTTTGGCCATCAGTGTGGGGATGGAAAGATGTGGACTTAGTGAGCTTGGTGTCCAGCATCGACTAGAGTCTGGATGAAAATGTATTGAGGAACCTACTGTCTTGATATGAGATGATAGACTGTGGGATCCCAAAATGTACCCACACTCTTTCAAAGAATATTTTAACAGTGGCTTCTGCTGTGATATTCTTCTTGCAGGCCGCCATAATGGCCATCTTCGTGAATCTGTCGACGACCACAAAAACACAGTCATTCCCATGCTTAGTAGAAGGAAGCCCCGACATGTAATCCATGGAGATGGATTCCCATGGTTGACCAAGGGTAGGAAGTGGAGTATAAAGGCCTTGCTTCTTGATGGTCGGTTTGGCAATGACACAGGTGGTGCAGGATCTTATGTACTTCCCGACATCTTGTCGAAGATTCGACCAATAGAAACACTTCTGCAGAACTGCCACTATTTTCTCGACCCCAAAATTCCTAGCGACGCGACTTTAGTGCGCTTCCCAAATCATCTTGACATGCTCGCTTGAAGGAACACAAAGGTGTCCCAAGTGGCATAACAATGCATCTTGGAGGTGAAAATATGGAACTTGCTAACCCTCCAAGATAACCTGGTATGTGTGGCCAAATTCTTGGTCACTTTTGTAGAGAAGTGGCTAATCAGAAGTCTCGTGCCCACAAGACTTGAGCATGGTGGTTAACGCCATGATTGGTGGTTGGCTGAGGAAGTCTAAAAAATTATTGGTGCTTCCCTTCTTGTACTTGTTATAGGACAAAATGACCTCCTCATCAATTCAGAGGTGAAAGACAGCATGACTAAAGCAAATACCACAATTGCAGGCCTTGAATCCACACTAACGCTAGTTTTGCACTGCTAACCTGCTTTATAAAGCTTGTTACCAAGCATAGAGGAGCATTAATCACCCTGATAACTCAAGTTGTTAGACCAGGGGGAGAATTAGTGAAACTAAGAGATAATCAATGGGTCAAGCCAACGAATTTGCTCACAAATATCTAGATATTTATCCCTACATTTGCTCAAGAAAAGTAGGGAAAGTCCAAAAAATCGAACTATTTGGGGAAATTCCAATCTAAGAATGAAGGCAAATGGGAAAAATCTTGAAAACAGGGTAGGTTCATGGATTTTTCCCTAATTAACTCTAAGAGGAGCTTGGCAGCCCTAATTCGATTGTTACATAAGCAGCGAGAGGGCCATTGTGAAAGGGGTCAGAGCATTTGAAAGGATAGCCCACTAAGTTGTTGTGAACTGTCATACACTTGAAGAAGTGAGCTGAAAGAGAGAGAAAGAGAGGAAGAAGGGGCAAGGGAAGGCTGATACAATGGATGGTTGTAATCACTCTTCCATTATAAATACAAAACTGTAGTTGTGTTCCCTACTCCATAGTGTCGGTAACATTGTTCATTGAGTTGTTCATTTCGATACTTGTCGAGTTGAGTAGTTTAAGTTGTATACAAATATATGTTCATTGTGCATTCTTATATTAGTTTTCAATATTGTATGCTGTGATTGTGTTTGCCTTTCCTTTGTGTAGGAATTGTCTTGGAGCTGGCTTTGAAGGAGTTCTTCTTGGCTGCATAGCGATCTCCAAACAAATCTAGAAGGAGACTTGAGGTAATCCTCTTTCCATACTTTGTCAACTTATATTTGATAGATGAACATGTGTATAACTTGGTAGCTTCTGCAAATAATCTTACAGTCTGTCGAAGGTCTTGGGAAGACCTTTGAGGGTAGTTTTCATTCTCCATACACCGTGCATTTTACCCCATAGCAGAATTGGCGACTCCGCTGGGGACTATACATCTAGTTCCCGTTGGCTTCATGTTGGCTGCATGTTGGCTCACCCTGGTTTCCCCAACCCTATCCCCACTGTTGAACTCCATTAAAGCTTTCAATGGCCACACCTTTATCCCAAAAGGATACCTAGCCAGTTTTCCCATCACATTGTATGGGAAAACCGTAACGGTGGAGATAGAAGTCGTGGACAAGAAACTCGACTATAATCTCTTGCTGGGTTGCAGTTGGACATATGCCATGACGGCCATTGTATCTACTGTCTTTCGCATCTTCCATTTCCATTGGATGGAAATGTTATTATAGTAGATCAGTTGTCTTTCTGTACCCCTGATTATTCACCATTAGCAAGTGGCTCCGTACCCCTAGTAGGAGGTGGAATTGACAGTTACGTCAGTTTAGGTATTGGTCTACTGAAGGCTTCTTCCCTCATGGGTTGTTTTCCTCTTCAGCTACTGAAGGTTTCATAGATGGTCAATATGCTTTCATCTATTCCTCATGAACAGACCGATCCATGGATCCTACTAGCTCCTTCAGACATTGACACATACAGAGAGAAAATGCTGCTGTTACCAGCTGAATCGGCCTACCAAGCCATTCAATTTGCATCCGAATCTCTGGTCACTTTGGTTTCAGCCAATGGTACCACTGCCCCTCCCATAACTGCTCTTTCTTTTGATCTACTCAATCAAGTCCTACCTATGGACAAAGCTATTAGAGAGATCACGAGGTTAGAAGAGCAACCTTGGGAGGATTCGTACCATCATGTTTCGACATTTGATTCGGACATGATGCCTATTCAAATCTTGTCCCCTGACATACAAGAAATCGTTTCCCCACCCTATACGATCCTCCAAACTTTGGAGGTGGAAGGAAACATGAGCAATATTTCAAAAACATTGCTCATCGATATTTCTATCATGACAGGCATCATGGAAAACATACAGATTGGAGCCAATCACAATCCTGAGGAAATTATGAGCTTCGCCTACCCGTTTAGGGACTTCCGCGATGTTATGCATTGGTATTATGAGGAATTGCATGGCATAGACCCTTCTATTGTCAAGCATGAGATCAAGGAAGTTCGAGCGTTCTTTTTATGGTATTTTTCTTGCTCGTTAATCCGAAAAATCCTTGAGTCTCCTTCTTTAGGCTCGTTAAACTACCATGAAGAAGATCAAGTGTTTTTTTTATGGTATTTTTCTTGCTCGTTAATCCAAAAAACCTCGAGTCTCCTTCTTTGGGCTTGTTAAACTACTACAATGAAGAATAGAATAGAGCACTTTTTGAGATATTTTATTGCTCTTTAAAAAATATAAACATCTCCGAGTTTTTATCATTGAGCTCATTAAATCTATGCAACGATAGTTAGAGAACTTTTTGTGATATTTTATTGCTCTTTAAAAAATAGAAACATCTCCAAGTTTTCATCGTTGCACTCGTTAAATTCATACAACGATGCTCTGAGCAACTCTTTTTTGATCTTTTTTCCAGCTCACAAACTGAAAAAGACCAAAGGAGCATTCTTTTTAGGCGCTTTTTTCTTGCTCTTTAAACTGAAAAAATCCCGATCTTAGTCTTTCTGCTCGTTAAACTTGATGAAGATGACTTGAGCATTCTTTTAGGTACTTTTCTTGCTCATTAAAACTGAAAAATCCCGAGTTTTTGTTACTAGTCTCGTTAAAAATATATGGCAGCAGCAAGAGCACTTTCTTTTTTGGGATAGTTTCTCGCTCTTAAATTGAAAAATCCCCAATTTTTTCCTCTCCTTCGAGCTCGTAAAACTATGAAGAAGGGATGAGCCATTATTTTCCCTCTTTTTCTCGCTCATTAAACTAAAAAAGATACGTTGAGTTTTCTTCATCTAACTCATTAAAAATTTTGATGAAGGTATTGGGTTTGTCATCGCGTGACTCATTAAAAATTCACGACGCAACACGTGTTTAGTCCATCACCTCGTACTCGTAAAAAAATGAGGTTGACATCTATTGGAAAAAGGTTTCTCTTTATCTGGGTTCAATAGATTAAAAGACGGAAAAGTAACTGATCCGGGTATACTATTAACCTTTTGTCACACCCGGTTAACAACTATGACAAAGGGACCACCATGGAGTCTCGCTTTACGATCTTTTCAGACTCTCTAAACATGAAAAGACCACCGAGTTGTCTAGTCTAGACTCTTTAAATTACACATACAAGATATAGAGTCATTCTTTTTACGATACTTTTCAGACTCTTAAAACATGAAAAAATCAACGAGTTTTCCTGTCTGGACTCATTAAACTAATCAGATAGGGCAAAGATTCGTTGTCTTTAAAAATGAAAAGATCAATGAGTTTACCCGTCTGGACTCATTAAAAAATCAGACGGGGAAAGTAGGTAACACAACTGTATTCTGTATTTGAAAGCGTGGTTTGGTAGCAATCGTTCCCTTGAACATGGCACTCCCTCAGATAAACCTTCATTTTGATGGCCTCTCAATATGAACCCTACCAACCTATGAGTTTTAGCCTATATACCTTGATGTAATTGCATCTCCATATCCTAACACTCTGTAGTGTTCATGAGTCTAGTGCTGTCTGGTTAAAACCGTTGTCGTGCCTTCTATTGTTCAAGGGTTCCCATTTGTTTCCTCTATCAACCGATCATACATATCCTTTCATCATGCCCTCCGTTGTTCAGACCCAAATGCTCAAAAGATTCCTCAAAAAACAAAATCATTCTTGTTTGGTTTCGTGTCGACTGATGTAGGACACGTCATTACCTACCTTTTGACAGGTTTCTTCTTATCAACTTCAACACTCTATCTAGGAAGATAACCCAGAAACACATTCAGTGCCTTGGTACTTGCAAACATTAGTGGCAGGTTACCTTGTGTTTGATCACAGGTTTTCATTATTGGCTCCTGGTTAAGTGATTCTACGAGTGTTTGACAACAAAGAAATCTTTCACACTCGCTAGTTTGTACTGTGCATCTTGGAGACCATCACCACTATCAGTGGCCTTCCTCGCATCTGTTAACGGTCTCCATTATTGACTGGTAATCAGATGATTTCGTGCATGTTTGACATCAACACATATTTTTCACATGTATCGATCTATGCTGTTCGGTGAAGCAGAAATCAAGACCTTGGGTAGAGGCTTGCATCATTCACCCTTGTTTCCTCTCCTTAGTTGCGGATATTGTTTTTTGGAGACAGTTGTTTCAGGATGATTCTGTTATGACACTGAATCTACGTTATGCTTATCGGCGGCTAGCCTTGTTATATCTCTTCAGAGAAGATTACTCTGACATAGCTACTGAGCATGGGAATTCCCAACTCAGGACATGATTTTATATATATATATATATATATATATATATATATATATATATATATATATATATATATATATATATATATATGTATATTGTTGTATTAGGTTTTCCCTTGCCGCCCAAAGATTCTCTCTCTAAAAATTTTGACAGAAAATTACAATTTTGGTACAATGTTTTGGTCATCGTCTCTGCCTCTGATCTCACACTTTAGGGGGCATCTGTTATAGGAAAAAATGACCTCCTCATCAATTCAGAGATGAAAGACAGCATGACTGAAGCAAAGACCACAATTGCAGGCCTTGAATCCACACTAACACTGGTTTTGCACTGCTAACCTGCTTGATAAAGCTTGCTACCAAGCATAGAGGAGCATTAGTCACCTTGCTAACTCAAGTTGTTAGACCAGGGGGAGCGTTAGTGAAACTAAGAGATAATCAATGGGTCAAGCCAATGAATTTGCTCACAAATATCTA
This sequence comes from Pinus tabuliformis, assembly GCA_031772625.1. NCBI lineage: Eukaryota > Viridiplantae > Streptophyta > Pinopsida > Pinales > Pinaceae > Pinus > Pinus tabuliformis. The sequence goes on along the minus strand of CM062805.1, from coordinate 476,892,727 downwards.
GATATTTATCCTTACATTTGCTCAAGAAAAGCAGGGAAAGTCCCAAAAATCGAACTATTTGGGGAAATTCCAATCTGAGAATGAAGGCAAATGGGAAAAAGCTTGAAAATAGGGTAGGTTCATGGCTTTTGCCCTAATGAACTCTAGGAGGAGCTTGGCAGCCCTAATTCGATTGTTACATAAGCAGCAAGAGGGCCATTGTGAAAGGGGTCAGAGCATTTGAAAGGATATCCCACTAAGCTATTGTGAACTATCATACACTTGAAGAAGTGAGCTAAAAGAGAGAGAGAGAGAGGAAGAAGGGGCAAGGGAAGGCTGATACAACGGATGGTTGTAATCACTCTTCCATTATAAATACAGAACTGCAGTTGTGTTCCCTACTCCATAGTGTCGGTAACATTGTTCATTGAGTTGTTCATTTCGATACTTGTCGAGTTGAGTAGTTTAAGTTGTATACAAATATATGTTCATTGTGCATTCTTATATTAGTTTTCAATATTGTATGCTGTGATTGTGTTTTCCTTTCCTTTGTGCAGGAATTGTCTTGGAGCCAGCTTTGAAGGAGTTCTTCTTGGTTGCATAGCAATCTCCAAACAAATCTAGAAGGAGACTTGAGGTAATCCTCTTTCCATACTTTGTCAACTTATATTTGATAGATGAACATGTGTATAACTTGGTAGCTTCTGCAGATAATCTTACAGTCTGTCGAAGGTCCCGGGAAGACCTTTGAGGGTATTTTTCATTCTCCATACACCGTGCATTTTACCCCATAGTAGTACTCAAATGGAACTGTTATAGGTATGTGGACCACTTCTGAAGGTGATCATTCTGCAACTTCCCTTGCATCTGTATGAACTGAAAGAGTCGGTGGTTTTTGTGGATGACCGTTTCCTTCCCCAAAATGTAATGCTTCCATTTTCAGTAGGCCTACACAATGGAATACATCTCTTTGTCATAATTGGGATACTTCCGGACTCTGTCTGAAAGTGTCTCACTGTGATATGCCACTGGATGCACCTGTTGAGTAAGGACTTCCCTAATCACATAGTCAAAGGCATCAGTCTCGATCTCAATTGGTTGTGAAAGTATGGTAATGTGAGCACTGGTGTAAAGAAAAGGCGATGTTTCAGCTCTTCCAATGCCTTTTGTTGAGATTTAGACTAAGATAATTTTTCTTTCGCTCCTCCCTTGGTGACTTGACTCAAGGGCCAAGTGATATGAGATAACCCCAACATGAACCTACGATAGAAATTAGCAAGGCCCAGAAAGCTGCGGAGCTCTGTCAGAGTGGTTGGGGTTGGCCAATCTTGAATGACTTAGATCTTGGCTAGATCCACATGCACACCTCGTTCATCAATAATGTATCCCATGTATTGAACATGGGTCATGCAAAAAGTGCATTTCTCCAAATTAGCACATAACTTGTGTTGCCATAGTGTTTTGAGAACCTGTCGGATGTGGTGGAGGTGCTCTTCCCAACTCTGGCTGAAGATTGTGATTCATCCAAATATACCACTACAAATGAGTTGGTGAATGGTTGTAAAATGTCATCCATCAGCCTCATGAAGGTTGCAGGAGAATTCGTCAACCTAAAAGGCATAACCAACCATTCAAAAAGGCCCTCCTTGGCTTCGAAGGCAATATTCCAAACATCAAAGGGTTTGATTGGTACCTAGTGATATCTGGACTTCAAGTCGATCTTGCTGAAATGTCCCCCCCCCCCCCCTTGAGTTGGTCTAGAAGGTCATCAATCTGTGGGATCGGGTACCTATTTCGGACAGTGATCTTATTCAGCTCCTGATAGCCAATACATAGCCTCCAACTCCCATTCTTCTTTTGTACCAACATGATTGGGCTTCCACAGGGTGATGAACTCAGCCGTATGTGACCTTTCTGCAATAGCTCCTGAATATGCCTTTTGATTTCGTCATTCTCCATAATAGAGCACCAATAGATTGGTCCATTGGGAAAATGACGCACTGGGGGTCAGATTGATGGAGTGCTTGACCTGATAGTGCAGAGGCACCCCAACGGGGGAGGTGGAGATGTCCCCGTACTCCTCCATGACCTTTCCATATGTCGTTGTCGTGCGGAGGGGCCCTATCTAGAGGTCGTAGCCACCGTCTTCTTCTTTCCATGAGGGTGTATCATCAGGAAAATAAATTTCCTGGTTTTGGAAATGAGCTTATTGCATGGTTTTGCATTAACCAAAGAGATGGTAGTAGGCAATGCTACCTCCAGTATCCTACGCAATGTATTTCCCAAGGTAACAATAACAACACGAGGCCTTGACTCATACACAACATGCCGCTTCCACAAGTATGGTTGTCCTAATAATACATCACAAACATCAAGAGGATCAATGTCACATAATACCTCATCTGTGAAGGGCTTGATGCTGTATGGAAGGTGACACTGCTGGCTGACACGAAGATCCCGCCCTTGGTGAAGCCACAAGATGGTGTATGGTTGTGGGTGTGCTGTGGTTGGTAAGCCAAGTTGTTTCACGACCTCTGCTGAAATGAGGTTCTTTTGGCTCTCGTTGTCACCAATGAACTGTAGTGGGGAACCCTTTACCCACATATGGGAGTGGAAGAGGCACTCCTTCTCCTTTGCATATTTAGGTTCCTCATTCTGGATCTTCGTGGTGGCAACAATGGTGTTGGGATCCCCATCGATAATCTGCTTCCCTTTCTCATTCCCCTTATCGGGTTCGGACTCAGAGTCGGAGCATGCATCTGATTTAGAAGCCTTCAACTCGACCACTAGTGACTGCTTGGACTAACACTCACTTTTGTTGTGAGTGGAGTTCTTATGGAACTCACACCACTTTCCCTTGTCCTTATTTAGCTTTGCGGTGTTGTTCTTTTCTTGCGGCTTTGGCAGGTTGTCCTCAGCCACCCACCTTCGCTTTGTCCTTTGTTCTATGGTTTGGGGGCACCTTTCCCTTGATTTGGATTCACAGATACAAAGTATTGCATTTTATTTTTAAGCTTTTGCTCGATCTTGACAGCGTATCACTACATCGTGATGAGCGAGGAGATGTCGAGAAGATCCATCTCATTTTGGATGTACCTGTGTAGGCAGCCACGATACTTGAGTACCAAATGTTTTTCAGAATCCTTGATACCCAACTTCGTGTGAAGGGTATGAAAAACATTGGTAAACTCCAGCACGTCTTGGTCCCTTCCCTGCCGCATTATGGTCCAATTTATGTATTTATCCTCATAACTTTTGGCAGGGTAGTACTGTTCCTTGATGGAATCTCGGAACAAATTCCAAGTGGGTGCGAAATACTCATAGTAGGTTCCCACCAGTCCTTGACATAGGGGGTGGCTTTGAGAAGAGAAAAAGGTATCTTTTCCTGGTTGGAAAAATCAGGAACAAAAAAATATCCTTCTAGCAGATTTAACCATTTATCAAAGTTTACTTGTATCTTAAAAGGAGTGGCGCCTCCAAAGTGGTTGTTGGATGTGGATGCGCCGCCAATGGGCAACAGTTGAAGGATATGGGAAAAGTTAACCATCACCATGTTCCTTTGTTTCTCGACGGCCTCCTCAAGCAATATTTTGATAGGATCTATTTCTCCCTTGTCTTTCTTTTCTTCCCCCATGGGCGACGTCAGGGTTTGCGAGGCTGATCTTGCAAAGGTTCAACCTGATCAACCCCTAACACCTTATACCCTGACCTCGTTTGGGACATCCAAATAGGGATCGAGAAAGAGTGAATTGCTCTGATACCATTGTTCCAAATTTAAATGAGCACGAAACAAATCACATATATAACCCTAAACACAGAGACACAGTAGAAATAAAAATTCATTCCATGAATATCAAAGAACTGAAATATTCTTTCATACAGAATGGAAATAAACTAGCTCAGGCGATGGTAGCTTATCTCTGAGAAGAGATGTGGCAGCTATATGCCTTTGAACTATGTTATAATGAGGATTGAGGGCCTATTTATTATTGAGAAGCAATGAAAAACCCCAAACATCCAAAAACCAACCCTAGGAGATGAAATGCCAAACTATGGACCCCATTGGGGTAAATTGGTACATCAACTTCTTGGAGTCGTAACTTTGGCATACGATCTCCATTTGACGCATACGATACCTCATTAGAAAGATATATCTGAGGAATACAATTGATGATAGTGAATGTTGAGATAAAAAATGTTTTTGACACCAGTGATTTTACCAAATAATGTCGTTTAGGGCGTCAAAATGTCTTCGGAAGTTCAGGACTCGAATAACTGCCAAAAATAGTAAACTGTGCTACAATTAAGGAAACTAAAAAATTGACAGAAACAATGGTGGGGGGCCAAGTGGAATAGGCAGGTGGCCACCAATATCCACCTGGATCAGCAGTGGAAGAGTCTTTCTCCTCAACATGAGGTCCAAATACAACCATGTGCCTTTCTTCTTGAAGGTTCAAGCTATCTTGTATAGGATCTATGGTAGGTGGACACATGAACTGAGATACTTGAGCTTTATAATTTGTCTCTTTCAATAATTCAATTAGGGGAACAAAGATCTTGACCTTGTCCAACTCTTTTTGAAGATTAAAGGTAGAGGGGTTCCTATCAGCTGTTGCGACTTCAACAGGTTCCTTCTCCTTACTATAGACTGGCTTGGTTTGGGGAGACAATTACTCTACTTTGGGGGATTTAGGCTTATGAGAAACAATATCTGAGGATTCCTCTTTCTTGATGGGACAAATTCAAGAGGTTTCTTCCCTTTCTCTATTGACTTGGGGGAATTTGAATGTGGAGGTTCTTCATTTTGGTCTTGCATTCTAGACCTTTTCCTAGAAGATCTGAGGCCATATTTTCTGTGTAACTGAGCCTGCATGAAGTCAAGAAACTACCTACAATAGTTGTCAATTTCACCATCATACAATGGGGCATCCAAGTCATTTCCTTCTTCCTCATGAGCTTTTATCTCATCTTCCTCATCAAAGAGAGAAGAGAACTAGTTTTCTTGAAACTCTATGGTTTCTTCAATATGTTCCTCTGGACGATCTTCCAAATACAAAGGTAGTTGAATGTGATCTTGTTGTTCCGTTCTCTCCCTTTGCAAGAGCTGCAAGGGTGGTCTTGTATATTGAGGGTTGAAATTTCGATTTGTAGATGGTTGGGTCTATCAAGGAGGGTTTTTGTTTTCTAATTCTACTTTACACACTTCTTAGACAAATTTCTTATCAACTTATTCATCTCCTCAAGTTTCTGTTCTTAGGTTTCATTCCCATGGCTCAAAGAGTTGGCTTCCTCTTTTCCTCTTCGCCTATCACCATACTCAGTTTTCCCTTTCCATTTCCCGGTGGAGGTAAAATTTGCTTCAACTTATAAAACATCTATTTGAATCTGGTCTAGGGTACAAGAATTTATTTCTCTAAGAGTGAATCCAAATTCAGGTTCAAAATCCCTAACAAAAGCTACTTTAGCTGCAACCTCTGGAGGTTTGATTTCAGCTTGAAGGCTGTTGCATACTTTGTTAAACCTTTTTATGAATTATGAAATGTATTCATTATGTTTTTTTCTTAATTGCATTGAATTCAGTGAGGATGTACCCATGGTCCCTTTTATCTCCCCATTTTTGCATAAAATAATTCTCCATCTCCTCCTAGGTAGTGATTGAAGAATTTTGGAGAGCTTTGAACCATTTCCTTGCCTCACCATCTAGGTATTGGACAAAAAGTCTTAACACTGCATCCAAGTGTTCTACATTCAGATTTTTTGCAAATGCTTAGAATACTTCTATATGCCTGTGAGTTGAGATATCATCTTCTCCAGTGAATATTGGCAAGAGATTAAGATAGTCTTGTGGCATATTATTTAGGGGTTTTGGAAAGTATAATGGAGCACATTTATTTAGGAGAAAACTAGGGACAATCATGTTTTTCAAAGGAGGTAGTAGGAGTTTTATAGCAACGTCTTGCTGAGGAATTGGCTGAATCACAACTAACTAGAGCTGAGTTGGGAAACTCTTAATGCTCTATGTTCTATTGTTTATGATAATATATTTAACTTCCTCAGGTTATGGGAAGATATGAAATTTGAGGGGAGGAGAGCTGACAAAATCTTCTTTGATTTTGGCTCTTGAGAAAAATGGGCCAAACAGTGCACAACATTCCTCAGGATATTCCAAGACTTTGGAGGAAGAGTCAAAGTAATTTATCAAAACCTTTTGAGAGCTAGAGGATGATACTTGTGGAAAAGAGGTCACAAGGACTAGAGTTATAGGAGTTATTTATTTCCAGACTCTCCTAGATATTATCTTTTCAGTTTCAAACACAGGAGGAGTTCTCTGCTGTGAAGTATTAGAGCGAGTGTGTGGCCTTTCGAAAGCCAAGATGCACAAAATGAGATTCAAACTATGGAGTTGCCAAGGTGATATATCCACAACCCACATCCCTTTCTTCTCACCTTACTAAAGGGTGTATAAATTTCATACCCATGAAATTTTTTCTGATTCGATCCCCGACAATGGTGCCAAAAGATGTTGTAGCTCCTAGAGACAACCCTTGGGGTCAAGAGAGATGAGTGCCTAGTACATCCTGATGAGTCCTTTAAGGATCTGCTAATATTTTGTATTACACTTAGTATTTAACATATTTGAGATGATATTGATTCAGAACCTTCCTTAGGAGGATAAATACAATGCCAGATGTAGAATATTACTCACAGAAGCATCAATATATGACTCTAGTGGCCAACATTACATGAAATGTAGTTTTATCAGTCATTTGTAGTGTATCAGATAGAAGAATCAAGGAGGAAAGAAAACCAACGCACAAGGCTTAAAATAAGAATCTAGTGCAACGAAGTTAAACATGAAGTGGATGAGAAAAACATTTAAATGAAGTGCTAAGATACATGGACTGCATTTTAATGATAATAATTCACATAAGTTATATGCATCTTTAATCATCATTAAACATAAATGAATCCATAAATCCATGAAAATATATCCAACATTTGCCATTACATGTAATCTGAGAAGAAGAGTGAGAGCATATGGGACAAACACAAGAAAGAATACATACAACACATTCATATGAGCCAGAATCACCAAAAATCTTGATTAATCTTCCATAGAGCACAAATTTCATTCATAAATTGCAAAGCTTCTCTCTTTGAAAAAAAACAAAATTCTGAAGCCTTGGTTTTGTATCATAAGTTGTTTTTATAGGGCCTCAGAGGGGGAACCCATTACAAAATATTCTTTCTTGATTTGGCAATGAATCATCATAACAAAATATCAATGTGCTTTAGTGGCATGACTGTACTAGTTGGATCCTAACTAACTATTATTGAGTCTTTTAAACATAATTTTTACATGAAACAAAAAATATCAAAGTGTAATGATTCGACACAATCAACAATATCTTTAACTATGATAGATAGGTTTAGGAGGCAATGTCACTAGGTCGATGATCTAGAGCATAGGAGGATTGATGAACCATTCACATCTTTGCCACAGTGTTGGAGATGGTAGAGGAGCCTGAAAGAATCAATGATATGCAATCTTGAGATTTGCGAGCTTTGTATAGTTCAACCTAGGGTGGAACATGGTATTCACCAATCTTAACAACTGAAAATACTTTCTAAGATAATTAACCACAATTTTACCTTTAAGGGTGGAAGTCTTCTCATGGGAGGAATCCACCTTGCTCTTGGCCTCAACTAACATCTGACTGTAATGTGCCCATGAGACCAACATTCCTACAAGATCCCAATAGCTAGGAAACCCTGCTCTGACTCTCTCATCAAACTCAAAGTTGAAGGCAGCCACATTGTTCAGCACTATTTCTAGGCATTCTTCAACTTTTGCTCTGGCCTCTTCCTTCTGAACTAATTTGGAGTTCTCCATAATATCATACACTCTATCCAACACATCTATGGCCCTCAACTCACTGAGTGGCCTTTCATTTGCAAACTGAATGAAATTCTTGGCAATATGAGAGTTCTTTTCACCATCTTCCTTGGCAGCTAGGATGAAGAATTAAAAGTCATTAATCACAATCTTTTGTTAATCCTTCATAGTTATGTGCTCCATTTTCTTTTCATCTCTGTTATAATTTCATCCCATACCAGTTTCTTAGCTTGCAGGAGAGACATATTTCCTTTCAGAAGGCCTTTGAGCTCAACAATCTCATGTCAAAGGAGCTGTTGTGACAAAATACCAAACTTTGTCCTAATTTGTGCATAGTGATAAAAATTGAAAATCTGCCTTAAAAACTTGCTGAAAAGTCCTGGAAAATTGTACTTTTTTAAAATTCTGCCCTCGTCTTACTCAATTTACCATATTATGAGAAAACCCAAAAGCTTGGAATTTTTGATTTCTGCTCCAATTTCTTGCAATATTTGTTCCAAAACTACCTCTAGAGCAAACTTCTATAGCAAAAAAAAGGGTGTTACAACAATAGCTGCAGAAACTACAACTTTTTGTAGCTGTAGCAAAAAATGTCAATTTTTGCAGAAAGTTGTTTTCTCAAAGTTTGAACTGCTGACTTGGATTGTGTATTGCATGCTAAAGTAGAAACCATGAAACATAATGCATATTCACTGAAATAGACCCAATTTTATTGTTTTTCTTGAAATTGAAATGAATGAAAAAGCGTTCTAGTGGTGCCATCACCCTGTTGTTGAATGAAAACAAGATGAGCATGCTTCTACAAGAAACCAAAAAAATATACTGCTACAAGTTGTTGTTGATTCCATAAAACCATATAGTCTTCATCAAAATCAAAATTAATGGTAAAATTCTTACCATTCGAATGAATGTGTTGAAATCGAGCATGGAAAGAAATCATTGGATTATCGATCAATGATAAAAATCCTTAACCAATGCGAGACAAATCACCGATAATGTAAATGAGTGTCAAGGTACCTGAGTGCATCTTGATAGGGATGAATGAATGTGTTGAAGTCGAGTCACCTGCAGGATCTGACAATCAAGAGAACTGTTGTATTCCCATTGTTGTCAATAAGGAGGCTTGCCATTGATGTATGCAAGTTCCAAAGCACTCCAAATAATCTTTGATCTTGATCCCAAATAAGGTGTTGAGGTCGATGGGACAAGATCTATTGGAAGGTGGGCCTTAAGGAATCCCACATCAACCAACTCGAGCATAGAACCAAAAATTATTTGAAGAACCATAATGAAATATTGAAACAATCATAAAATTGCAAAACTTATTATGAACTTTTCTCACCAATTGCCTGGTTTTCAAGCAAAGCTCATGTCCAATTGCACCAACAAGCTGGTTTTCACAATAGGATTGATTTTTCTCTTTACCTTTTTTATTTTTTATTTTTTATATGTCCTACTATACTTGAAAAAGAAATGTCATTCAAGTATATGAATACTTCCAATGGAACCATGTGTGTAACAAGATTATAGATAAACTCATATTTAGGTTTGAAATATACTCTTTGATATGTACCAGTGTATGAGAGACCAATTGCCTTGATTGAGATGATGAAAAATATTGAAGAATTGAGTATTGGTATCCAATGAATGTCTTGAACCAAGATTCAATGTAATATTTTCTTCCTTGTCTTCCTACTATCATTCCATGAAAGTCTTCAGAGATGTGATCCCCATTCATAGAATCTGGTTATAGGCATGCATGAAACTTTTCAATCTCAAGTTCCAACAACTACTCTTTATCAACAGACATCCATGACTCTTGGACCTTATCTGAATCTTCTTCTTTTGGTTGTTGTTCTTCAATGGCAGCTAGTGAATAATTTTGCAATACCTCAACATTGTAAGTGGATTGAGATATTTTATTATTGGGGATTTGAAATGGTTGTGCAGGTAGTTGAGTGGGAATGGATCTTTGGGGTGCTTGTGTGGTTGGTAATGAGTTTCTTTGAATTGAGGTCAATTTATGGTGAAATTGATGTTGTGGTGGAGGTGAATGGTATGGATAACATTGATATTGGTATTAAGGATAATGAGGAAAATATTGAGAATATGGTGGATTTCCTCTGTAAGGCCCTTACCAACCTTGTAGCCAAGATTGGTTTTGAGATTGGGATTGGGATGACCAAGGTTGCCAAGGCAAAGGTGTTTGCTAATTACTTTGTGATTGTTGTGCATAATGTGAATTAAGATCTTGCATCATACCCGATTGATGAGTCTGCCATAGTCTTCTTCGAGCTACATAACAAGATTGTTCCAGTGTGTGATTTTCTCCTTGGTAAACTGCCTTTAATCCTGGTAATGGTGGAAACTCTTTAGTAGTATGTGATCCTGCATATATTTCACAAATTTTAATGTTATCGAGTGGAAATTCATGAAAAACATGTTTCTTTTTACATTTAGGGCAAAATATAAATGAAGCAACAATATCAACTTTTTTTCTTGTTTTTCATTGTTAGCATATTAATTTGTTCATTTAAACTACCAGGAATGTCTAGAAAATTGTTAGCTTTAGCTTTAATTGCCAATCCTGATGTCGATTTACTTACGCTTGCCATAAATGAATCTTGAGGGGATCTTACATACTTTTATTTTCCTCTTGATATGTTCTTGCACAGTTCACAAATCTCTTGAAATGACAATTGAGAGACATCTCCTTTTCCCACCAGGTTAATAAGATCAATCCATTCATCCCTTATAGCATTTAGTAGGAGAGTTTTTAATGTGTCTGATCCTAAATTATGAAATTTATATCTTTTGATATTATAAGTAAATATCTCCACTAAATATTCTAGGCTTTCATCCTCTTTTTGGTTCATCTTAAAGACTTCATTTCTAAGGTCATGGTGTATGCAATAATATTTATATTTTTCCAAAAATACTCTTTTCATATCATCCCATGTCCGTATATAATTTGTTCCTAAAGTAATGAACCATTTAAGAGCTCTATCCTTCAATGTTGCCGGAAACAAATTCAATTTTTGAATGTGTAATGAGTAGCCATAAGATCTACAAATTATTTCAAATTCAAAAAGAAAGGTTTCCGGGTCTTTTGATCTCATACCTTTGAAGTTAGGAAGTACGGATGGAGGGATGTTCTTCATATGAGCATTGACATTAGTATCTTGAATTCGAAATCCAAAAGGATCTTCCTCATTGTCATCATCTCCATCCATTTCTTCAACCTCCTTTTTCACCTCTTCTTCTACTTGCAAAAATAAGAATTCATGATGTGGATGTGTGGCTCTTACTGCACCACGTGATATAGTGGGGGTGGTCAGTGATTGATTTTTTTTAAAATGAATCTACCTCTAGGATGTACTAAAATGAGATTAGTCTTATGCAACTAAATGGATGAAACTAAGAATGAGATGCAATTGAAAGCTAACACCTATGTATACTTCCCTGGAAATGGCATCAAAATTTTGGGTAATTTAAGTGACCATTAAATTACTTTCATTTATATGTCAATCCAGGTACGTGAGCTTGCGAAGTACACTACATTGTATGTGCTAGGATATTAGCTTTCAATATTTATGCATAACTAAAATGAATTGGAAACTTCAAAAGGAAATTAGATTCTTTAATATAAACTATGAAAGTACTAATTTTTTGGAAAGGAAATTAATGTTATACTAGAAAAAAAGCATAAAGATTATTGATATAAGAAAACATGAGATTATAGCTTATGAAAGCATGGAGATTTTGTTCTAAAACTTACAAACTGTAATCTATGGAATCATGAACATCTTAATCTAATAAAGCATAAACATTTAATTTATGGAAAGAATGAGTTTTTGGTCTATGATACGCATAAACAATTGATCCATGTAAAACAAACCATTCATTAGAATATGAAAGAAATAGAAAGCATCTATACTATTCTCATAGATCTCCAGGGGGACCTCCTGAGGACTGTAAGGTGTTGAAAACTCAAATCAAGAGAAGAGATTTAAACCACCAATTTCATTCAGAGCTGCACCATATTAAAAAAATTACATTCAATGAAAAAAATAGAGTTCTTCTCCTTCAATAAGAAACAACAATTAAAAATTAAGATCATCCTTGACATCTTTGATCATCCCTCCTCTCATCAAAGAGACTGCAATTTATAGAATTTTGAGACAATTACCAAACTCAGAATTTTCTTGCTTGAGTTTGGTCATGAGATCAAATCAAATAAAATTTCATGGATTTTTGGATCAAAGACCAACCTAGATCTGATCAAACTTATCTCTATGCCACGAATTTTATAAAGAACAACTCGTTCAGGCTTTTTTGTTAACTGTGCATTAAATGAAAAATTGAAAAAACCGTATATCCACGTAATCTACAAAATAAGGCTCCAAATAACTTCGAAAATCTCTCAAATGGTAACAAATTTGAGAAAAATGCAACCTAACTGGGCCTTTTTTGAACAAAACCCATGTTTTGTTTTCTGAAATTCACTTTCATTTGCTCATAAAACGTGTTTAAAGTTGAATGGTCAAAACCGCCGGCTTTTCCCTTGATTTGATGTTGGAGGTCCACATGTGTGAGATGGGTGGAATTTTACCAATATAAAAACATATTGGAGCTTCTAGAAACCAAGTCCAAGTTTCAGATTTCCTTCTAGAGTGGTGCTACTACCTCAACCACGGAGATAGCTACGGAAACTTGACAAAATGTTAAGAAATTTACTGCACAACATAAATAATTACTGAGAGAAATAAATATAAAAATAACCAGCAACAACCATAAACACATAAACACAAATGTTTATCCGGGAAAACCCCAAATCTGGGGAAAAACCCAACCTAATAAGATCTCATTAGCATTGGCCAAAACCCTGGCCAATCCGACCAAGTGAGCCTTCACTGCTCAACTCCAAGTCTTGCATTACAATGAAGTCCTTCTAGCCTTTTATAAGCTCCATTACATATAATACCACGGGAAAAATATTATGGGTGCACAATACCATGTGCCCCAAAACCATCACTGTTTAACCTGGTCAACTTTGACTCTATCTTGAGTCAAGTTTACCTAACACAAAACTGCAACAACTTGAACTTGATAAATCGTCATTAAACCATGCAAAATTCTTCTTAATTCATTAAAAATAATGGAAATAATAATAATAAACCATGTAAATATGTATGCGGGAATTTGGTGTGTTTATGAAGAAATGTGGTTAAAAATGATGACAATGGGTGAATGGAATGATGCGAAAATGAATGGTTTCATCAACAAAATCATGACAAGTTGGAGGCCCAACACAACTTCTTGTTGATCAGATCTACGTGTCCTAACTATCTCAAGATGCTTTTATTTTTGTGATAGGCCTCGGTAGGATGTGTATAAGTCCTTCTGCACTTTCTTGAGCTCTCCTTCTGAGAGTTGGAGCTCAGTGAGGGTTCTCAGGCACGAACACATCACATATGTGAGTGTCTTCTCAACTAAATTTCAACCACCTATTGCTTAAGAGCCACCACCTCATTGTTTTTTGTCTATTAGCTCTTTTTCTAGGAACTCTTTCTTCGCCTCCACTTGTGCAAGTTCCTTGGACTGCACATGCTCATTGGATGTCATCTTCAGTTTGTGTCTCAAATCCTGAACCTCTTCTTGTGAGCTTTGAAGAAGGGCCTTAAATGCAGCCTTATCCTCTGGATTCACCCCTACTTTCACAATCAACTCCTTAAAGTTCTCATTTTGCATATGCAGAGCTCTGGAGTTAGCACTTTCTTGCTTTAATCTTGTTGCGGCCTTCTCCAACAACTTATTTTCCTTACTTATGGTCATTTCATTTCTATTAAGCTCATTGTAAAGCATCTCTCCCACCTACCTGTGGAAGTTGATCTTATTTGATAGAGGGACACTTGCTAAGTCTAAGGAGACATCCAGGGCCTTGAACTGGGAGCCCGATGGTAGTGACTGTGCTAGTGGGTGATGTAATGAGAATTTAATTGATTTCTCTCCAAGTCCATAGCAGCTAGAAGTCTGGTATGGTATGGCACTGAATGGGAAGCCATTTGCTGCTACATATCCTCCCTTATTTTCTTGTTCCTTTCTTCAATGACCTTTCCAGTAGGCCAACTAGGTTCAACTGTGGTTGTACTTCCTGTTGAAGTCAGAATGGCTACCTCTGAGGATGATGAGGAAAAAGCTTGTAATGGGTCTTCCAATGTCACTTGGAAGCCTGGTTGGTCTGGTTTTGTCTCTACCAACCTAGTCTCGATTTCTTCTTCTGCTATCTCTTAAGTCCTGGGCTTTTTGCTGGTTTGTACATTTTCCATTTATAAATCCCCTGTCTCATCAAAGGTCCTTTTCTGCTCCTTGTCCTTTTTTTCTAGAGTCTCAACCTCCATCTCTTTGTTAAAGGCCATGAATCAAGGTTAGCTTTCCATTCAAGCTCGGGCCTATATTCATGCTCATAAGTTGAATCTTTTATGCTTTCTCTTTTATTTGCAATGATCCCATGAGGATCATAATGCTAAACATATCCCAAGTAAAAATTCATTTTCTTTAGTAATTCCTCAGGTGCCAAGAAGGCCTGTATGGAGTTAACAATAAAAGACCCTATAGGTTTTCCCAACTTGAACATATATCCCTTCTTGGCCGGGACAAAGTGGACCTAGTCCACATTAAGACCCTGTCTAATGAACTTGAGGGTGAATATCCTCATATGTATGAATACATGCAAGTGGTATGGAGGAAGCTCACACCCATTGACCTGAATCTCTATGCAATCCTCAAACAGGTACCAATATCCTACCCTGGTGTCCTTGCTAAGTTGAAGGATTTCTTTTTGATGAGGGATAATTCTTGGAGGGGACACATTATGAATAATTTTATAGGCAATGGCCATGTAGGAGGAAATGAATTATTAATAACCATCCTTCTCTAGTTTCCTCCTAACATTAGCGTCCTTGTCCAAAACAAACTTCCTTTGTTTGTTTGGGGCCACCAAACTGAGGCCCAAGCATTCAAACTCCTCCACATGGGTGTACAAAAACATATAGTATAATAGAGAACAGTGCTTGAAGTATGAAGTCGTGGAAAAATGGCATAACTGGAATTTTATGGACTCAACCAAGTAAGAAGGTATGTCAAATAGATGACCTGAATACATCATCTCCTTGAGAAACCCTAGGTATGCTTTTTTGGCCATATTGGCATTGTCATCTCCAAAAGGGTGAGGAATCACAGACAAGATAGGTTGTATAGACTCAAAAAAGATAGTTATTGGGAAAATATCAACAATGGGTAAGGATTATAGGCCAGGGGCTAAGACCATTTCTGGAAAATACTGTTGTTCAGTTGCTAGAAGGGTAGTATAGTTATAAACCAAGGTGGTTTCTGTGAACTGCTTGGGTTCAAGGGAGCTTTGGTAAACTAGAGCCTTTTGGATTATCTCTGGGGAAACCTCTAGGATTTTGGCTCTAGTGGGGGAAACAAAACAATTCTTCTCTTCTATATAATCTGCAGTTAACCAAGACACAAACTCGAGAAAGTGATGTACAAAATGGGTGATATAGTAATATAGCCTTGAGTAAACTAGACGGAACGTGTCTTGTCCTTGGATGTGGTGGCCATACTAGTGGAACGAAGGTCCGACAGGGGGAAAGAACAAAGGGGGTCTAAAATTTGAGCCTTAGTGTCCATGAGAGGTTTGACATTAGATGAGGTTTTGGATTCTTGAGCTTTAGGGGTCTCAGGGGCCACTTTCTTCATGTTTTTAACGAGTATTCAAATAATTTGTAGGTGGAGGGGACTGACCGGTTCCCTGGTAGTCCCGACGATAGCTGAAAATAGCGTTGGAGGGGATTCTTGGACCAACTGAGTAATCGAACGATGTTACAGAGCAGACGAATGGAGGGAGGAGTTTTCACTGGGAAAGTGAGACACAGATTTAAAAATTTGGAGTGAGAAGGGTTTTTATAGGTGGAGAGGGGGAATGATATTTTGATGTTGGATGAAGTCGCAAGGGAGCACATGGCAGAAGGGGATTGGGTAGCGACATATGACAGGTCGATGAGAGTGGGGGCAAAGAAGTTACCATTTACCTTTTAATTTCATCGCTCACTTGAAAATGGCACCGATGGACTTATAATGTGGCGGGTGGTCCCCACCATCCTCTGGCAGGTAAAAGAACATGAGGTTAGATCCAACGGATACCCCTCGGAATCAATCTGGGTTGTCAAATTGGTGGCCTACCATTTTGACTTTTCAACTCTGAAGGGTAGCGCCTCTCTATCGCCTGCACAAATTACCCTCCCGAAATGCTTCCAGGGGCTGGTTAGGTGGAGATGGACAATGATCCACCCCTAAATATGCTCAAACTTAAAATGAAAAGGCACACCTATGATAATTTCCTCTTTTAACTCGTTGCACTTGCCTAGTGGAGGGTTCAATGTGTGCGGGCTTTAACATTAGATCTTCTGTCATGGCACTAGGGATTTATAGTTGGTCCCATTACTAATTTGATTAATTCGTAAGCCAAAAGTCTTGAATTCAACCTTTTATCCCTCTTTCAAAAGTGATGAAGGGCAACAACAAGAGGTATAGAAGTTGATGTGACATAAGAGAGTTGGGAGTGAGAGTTCCAAATCATAAAGTGCATGCATGTTTAAGTGTATATTAAGCCTATGGAACTCAATATATAAAAATGTATGAGGAATATAAGTTTTCTAGGTTTACCCAATGACTAAGAGAACCAAGAGAGGATAAAATCTATAAGGGTGGAGGATAGACCTCAAGGAACCTATTGAGTAAAAAAAATGTCCAAGTGGGCATGAAACCAAAAGAAGTAGAAACAAAGAATAAGATATATGGGGTTGAAGAGAAGCTTCAAAAATAATTAACACCATGATGAATGGAATGAAACATGTTTGGACTAATTGTTTAAAATATAACAAGAAAATAATAATAACTCAAAACATATTGTTCATTTTATCCACTTGGTGAAAACTCGTTTTAGAAAATAATAATAATTCAAAACATATTACTAACTTATACACTTTTCCAAACCCTCCCATATTTGTATATGAGTCTTCAAACCCTCCCATAACGTCAATTCATGTATCTACTATAACCATGTCAAATTTCAATGCATACAAGCACAAATTGAAAAAATTTCAATGTTGGCCCCTTTCATAGGTCACTCTATGTGGGGTCAATTAATTAAAGCATAATTTCAACTAATTGGTAAATGTTAAGTGGTGGATTGGTACTTAGGGGTAGGCCCACAACAAGTAACAATAAGCTTGACACCAAGAGCATAAGAGAGACATAATAAATTATGTACGATTCATTGAGGCATCATTCCTTTTCATATAAATTATGTTGATGATGATGACGATGACGACGATGAAGATGAAATCAACAACGACGAAGATTATGTTGATGATGATGATGATGATGATGACGATGATGACGATGATGATGATAATTATGATGACAATGATGATGATGTGGATGAAAAAGATGTCGATGGCGATGATGATGATGTTGATGAAGATGACAAAGATGATGGTGATGATGACAATGCAGTTCATGATGATGATGATGACAAAGATGATGGTGAAGGGTAAGAAGTTTTCTCAAATGGAAGGGTAAGGAGTTTTCTCAACACATATTTTTATAAGAGCCATGTATCAAATGTACCTCTCAGGTGACCCCCTCTGCTTGCGCCGAGATGATGGTGCTCCCACATTCTCCCGTGAATCATGCAATAACCTGTCAGCCTCTCTGGTGCACTTTCTTCCATATATGGAAGAATCTACTTGAGTGGATGTCTCCATTCCCAGATCATCTGCATGTCATTTCTCCACATAAATTTGAGGCTCCTCCACCTTAAGAACTAAAAGCTCCTCAACCACATGTATCTCAAGTTCCCTCTCAAGGGAAACTCACATGGCCTTCTCCTCATCGAATTTGACATCCTTGCGAACCACTCTCATCTTACTGGTCGGCAAGTAAACCTGATAGTTGTGAGGTGTATTAGTGTACCCCACAAATATCCCCAACTTTGCTATCAGTTCAAGCTTCTTCCGTGCATCTTTGGTCACATGGAAATATACCGATGACCCAAAATCTTGAAGTGACCAACATCTGGTCTCTTACCGGAATAAGGCTCCTCTGGTGTCTTCATCCCAAGGATCTGATGTGGGCTATGGTTCTGTAGATAAACCACTTTGTTGCATGCCTCAACCTACAAGTGTAGTGGTAGGCCTTGATCATGCAACATCTCCCGTGCTGCCCCTATGATGCTTCTGTTCTTCCTCTCGGCCACCCCATTCTATTGTGGGTTATGGGGTGCCATCAAATCCCATTTAATCCCTTCTTCTACACATAAGTTCTTAAATGAATTTGAGACATACTCACCATCGTTATCACTCCTCAGAGCTTTAACCTTCTTGTCAAACTCTTTCTCAACCGATGCTTTAAATTCACAAAACTTTGTGAAAGTTTGATCCTTCTTCTACATGAAAAATATCTAGAATTTACGAGAAAAGTTGTCAACAAATATAAAATAATACCTGTGTTTGGCTGTGGATGCTGTCGAGAATGGTCCACACACATCTGAATGGACTCACTCTAGAATCACCTCTACTCTACTGTCTCTGTCGTGAAAGGAATCCTTGGTGTATTTTCCCAAAGTACACCCCTTACATGTATCAACTTGCTCAAGCGTACCTTTGGGAAGACCAATAGAGATCTGTTGCATGATTTGAAAATCCCCATGATGCAATTGACCCAATCGCTTGTGCCACAACTTTCCAACGTCTCGAATTTGCACCATCTCTTCTTTCGTGCTCAAAGAAACACAATCCTCTACCTCCAACTTATATATACTCTTAACTCAAATCCCTATATTCTTTACTTGACCTGTGGCTATGTGTCGAAGGAATGAAGGAACACCTTTCTTTTCAAGAAAATCACATCATAGCCTCTATCCTCAAGCATGGCGACTGATACTAAGTTCTTCTTCAACCCGTGAACATACATAACATCTAGAGAATAGTCTTTTGAATTAATCACATTGTAAGGATTCGGTCGACGATTCGAACCAACTAATGTGGTTCATTCTAAGGACAAGGTTCAAATGAACCACATTAGTTGGTTCAAATCGTCGACCGAATCCTTACAATGTGATTAATCTGAAAGACTGTTCTCTAAATTATGGATCACAAAAGTCCTAGATCTAACATACATAACATCTCTCAAGGTGAGAGGAGGACCCTACTCCCTTTGAAAAGTAACTGTTCCCAATCGAGTAGCACTATACATCCCATTGTTACCCATATCGATATGCATTTGGAGATCTTTCTCCTCAAGGTCACTAAACAACTCCTTGTCACCAGTCCACTGTCAAGGTACCATACACTACCCATTATTTATGACACCATGCAAGCAATGAGAGTAAAGTCCAACTCAAATTGAGAGGCCAAAGCCCCACCTGCTGCTCCTCCTGGGGACTTCTTCTTGGACTTCTTGAGTAGATAATTTGTAGAAAAATGGCCCAGATTGTGACAATGAAAGCACTTAAATTTCGTCATGTCTTTCTTCTTAACTCCATTGAAAGAATCTGATTTGGAATGGGATGCCTTCCATTTCCCTTTCCTTGCCTTACCTGCTAAAGCACAATTTTCCTCATCATTAGTCTTTGATGAGGAGCCATCTCTGGTGTTCCTTTTGATCTCCTCCTGGATCAAATCCAACCATAATCATTCCTAATATGGAAACTTCTCCCTCCCATTGACAAAGTCTTGATAACTATGCCAACCCTTGGGGAGTCCTAGAAGAGCTAGGCACACCATATCATCCTCGGCAACGATTATTCCAACACTTCCAAGCTCATCACGACAATGAGTGAACTTGGTCAAGTAATTTGGAATGGTCTTGCATTTCTCCATCTTGATTTTTCAAAGTTTGTCTTTTAGTGCCAACTTCCTATGGTCACTGCTCTTCTGGAATAGGTTCGTCAATGTTTTCCACATAGCATACAAAGTTTCCTTCCCATAGAGACTTGAGACACTGTGGTCTCAAACTCCCTTAAGAATTATCTGCCTCGACCTCGCCACACACCTCTTCTATCCGACCAGATTTTGTTCATCCGATGCTATTGGCTTCAGAATGTCTTTCTCAATGAATTCCTTGAGGCCATTATCCTCCAACAGAAACTCCATCCTATGCTTCCAGGCTATATAATTCAAGCTTCCTTCCAAGACATACTGGAGCCTCAAACCATAAAAAGCCATTTTCCGATCCTGAAGTATGTATTGCAAATTTGAATTTCAGCTGTAACCGAAAAATCAAAACTTTGAAATCTCCTCTTGTATAATGTCTTCAGCTCCGATACCATGTAGATAATTTCTACAAATCTAGCTCCAATACCATGTAGATTTTACTGTAGATTCACAACTCATGTAATGTACTAAAACACAAGACAATAATCTACTCTACTCTTTAAACAATGGAAACCAATAGATCGATGAAAAAAATAATTGACAAGAGGAAGATAATCAAAGACACATAACATACTTGTTTCTATGGGGAAATCCATTGCTCAAAACTCTGACTATCTATTGCATTAATAAGAAATCATAGTGATAATACAAAGCTTGTTCTCACAAGGACAATTCCTGCACAAGTATGATCAACTCTATGCCTCACAAGCCCAAACTAACCAACACTTAGCTAATTTCTGCTGCTTGCTAAGCCCCTATTTCCTTGTGATATTCCTGAGAGGAATAACCATATTTAATTGGGAATTCCTTCTTCCATAACTACACAATCCAAATCTAGGTCCTCCTTTGATTGCATGCATGATCTGTACAACTTGGATTATCCTACAACTGATAGTACACTATCCATGCACTCTAGTCTCAACTAGGTCTTTCTCTGAAC
Organism: Pinus tabuliformis; assembly: GCA_031772625.1. Classification (NCBI taxonomy): domain Eukaryota; kingdom Viridiplantae; phylum Streptophyta; class Pinopsida; order Pinales; family Pinaceae; genus Pinus; species Pinus tabuliformis. Next base: position 476,871,906 of record CM062805.1, on the reverse strand, counting down.
TGACATGCATGAGTTTATCATGAGGGAATTTTCAGTTAGTTGGAGTAGCACCGAGGATGCACCAGTGCACCAACTCACTACTAGACCTCTACTAGTTCCTCCAACAATTAGAAGTGGTTTATGTTGGACACCTAATCCTCAATGGGTTAGTGTGGAAGCCGAATGGACAAAAGGATTCCAAGAGACCTTGGGCTGTGGAACCCAACGATCACATATTGTACTATAAATGTAAATCATTTGTTAATAAAAATTGTACTCTCATGATTTATCCTTCAGATTATTCTTGTTGCCCATGTGTGTTTAACATGGTATCAGAGTGGGCGTACTCCTGCCCTGCTTCAGTTTGAGCCACTGGTTTTGTGTCATTTCTATGTGTGTCACTTCTGCCCTCTACTAATTAGAATTGATACCATACCCTCTCTGCTACTCGGAATTGTTATCAGCGAACATCTCTCTTTTAGATTCTGCCCTGAAGAGCGATCTATCTGACCATTTGCGTGTTGGCCTAACAAAAACACCTTTGTTGATTATTTGAATTCTCAACGCTCATTGTGGTAGCTCTGCGCTCAAATAAGGCCTGGATCAACACCATTAGAGGAATTGCTTTCATCCTGGGAAATTTTCATGGTTGACGTGGTTGCTATTTCTCGAGACTATTTGCTAAAGTGACCTCCGCCATAAAGATAAAATGTCACCATAGAAGCTTCATGTAATGCAGTTGGGAAAAGGCACTGCTCAAATTGGTAATGCCTCAGCCGAGGATCGTCCCATGGTATAAACGCTCCTCCATACTACTCCGATACAATGCTGCGCTAGTATATAACGCTGTCTCCACGCTACGCTGGTATATAACACTGTCTGGTATGATATGTGGCATTCATGGTATAATCAAGCTCAACATTTAGTTTTATACATTTACTTGTTCAATTCTATGCGTAATGGTGATTATAGATTCCTTTAGCCGTTCCATTTTATTGAGCGCACTCTACACATGTCAGTGTTGTCAAATCTGGCGGATTTGAATGCGGATAGACGGGTCGAGTCTATACATTAGTCGGCCCTCCTCACTGTGGCTACGCTGGATATCACAGCTCCGGTTAATATGCTAGTATCAACTCCCATTGCAAACACTGCCCATACCATACATGCGTTTGCTGCATATACATGTATCCAACTCCATAGAACACAGTTCACCGAATCACTGCTTCCCTATGCATTAATACTCCCTCTCTCATCATTCATACCACTACTCCATTCAAATACCATCACACCACAACTATCCATATACGTTATATCAGCGCTGTCCTGGCTCACATCTCATTGAAAACGCTGGCCTGGCATCTCATGCCGTTTTTGTAATGTTGGTTTTGATTTAAAATGAAATCTCAGAATTCCTATTTTGGCTTGGGAATTTTATCTTCCCAAGGAAACCTAACGCTCTTGTGCACTTGAGCTCTACCAATTTGCTGACATTAATGATTGCCACTGCTCTGCTCCATTGAACCGTTTGCAGCTTGTCCCAACGAATTTGTATAGTTGAATCTAGCCTACGAACTGATCCATCAACAATAAGGGGACACTCATATCACGGTCACTTGTAATATTTGAGAAAATTTGGCGTCGACAGCAGGGAATAAAACCTGCTTCCCTTGCATGGGACTTGCAGCATGATTTTGGCGTGATGGAAATCTGCAAACACTTAAGTGTTCTAGTGACAGTTGTGTGGGAACCAAAAATGAAATAATTAGTCATTCTTGAACAGAAGGTTGTGGTCTTTCCTATTCCCCATTCCGCTTGCTGAATAACATTGAGACCTTGGCAGAAAGGAACAATTCCTCTCTACTGGATAGCAGAAGGCTTCTCAAAACCATATGCATAAAATCCTCTTTAGAGTTTTTCCTAAAGCTCCATGGAGTCGAACGTCTCATTAACTTCCTCCCAGGTACAATAAAGTTCTTCTCCTCCAAGGAAACTCTACATGTTCTTTTCATATTTCTTGGCATCGAAGTTGTTTTCGGCCTGCTCCACAGCTGCCATTTCCAGTTTTACTTTGTATTTTCGCGCTTGATCTGAAAAAGAACGCTGAAAGGAAGATTTTTGTAATAAAAAAAAGCCGAAGAGAATAGAATATGTTAGATTACCTGGGCATCGTATTAGTGCTCGAGTAATTTCAATCCCTCTGTCTATGGCGAAGTCTACTTATTGAAGCATCACCGCTCAACCATTTATATTGTTGAAATCTAGTCTCCGTGTAGCTCCAATTTTTGAAGGACGAATGGTATGGTGATGTATTGAAGAATAGTATAGTGTTATATGCTTTATAATACATGTTGGAAACCATGAAATGTAAATCTTATATGCGATAAGGACTATGTTCTTCTTATGTATGTTGGAAAGTGCTCAGTGTATGCTACAAAATCAGTGAACCTTTAGTGACCTGTGCGTTGTCACCTGTGAGCTGCATTGATTCTCCTGATTCTTTGAAAGAGAAGAAATTTGCAGATGATGCTTTGTTTGATTATATTTTTTGATTTAGAGTGCGTTAATCTATTTTACGTTAGAGACTGTGCCTAAACTTAGGTTAGGCTCTAGCTGTTATATGCGTTGAGGTCATATTAAGAACCAGTCATTACTGCTCATGGTTGGTGTGTATGTTGATTGCGCTGGATAAGGGTCTTGGTATGGCATATGCTTTAGCCTTGGATGATTTATTACGTAGAACTTTGTTCACATTATTGTTAAATTGTTGAGTTTGCAACGTGGTGGAGCACCTTTTTATTTGATTGCATTCATTGTTGGAAAATGGCCGATGGAGTGTTGGAATTACTAAATAATTTAATACATTCTACTATCAATAGTACAATTATGATTGATAAATCAATTCTCAGAGACATTCAAACCTGTCTACAAAATGCACATGAAAAGATAGAGTTTCTGCAACTTGAATCACAACTGCAGCAGGAAGAATTGCAGCAATGGAGTCATCATTCTGAACCTGTTTCTGTTCATAACATTGAAACAGAATCCCATAAGCAGAAAGTTGATTCAAATCCAGTGCCCAAGGAAGCAACAAAGTCACATGCAGATGCAGAAGTTCAGTTTGCACTTCCCAAGCCCATCATCAGACCTTGGGAACAACTTGTCCACAACAAGCACATAACTGGTCCTGGATATGACAAGGACTTGTCCTTTCATATTCCAGACTACTAAAAGCCCATTTAGTTTCAGAGTGATGGATTCATTCATGACAGTTCACCTGCTCCTCATGACAGTTCACCTCCAGCTGTTCCAGATTCTGCTCCTCTTCCACAACAACAACAACAGATTGTGAAATGCTAACATTGTGATCGAGTTGGCCATTTAAAAGATCACTGTTTTGATCTTCATCCATGTAAGCACTGTCATAAAACCAATCATTCTTCACACAGATGCTTCAGAAATAAACATCGTGCAAGAACAAAGATTCATTTTGGATGGATCGCTTCTTGGCAATGGGCATCAACAGCCAAGAAGATATTCCAAACACATGTCAGAACTTGTTCCAGAGTATTGAATAGTCTTGCAGTTGAGTTTTCTCCATCGTCTCACCTTGTATCTGACAGGGGGGGAAATGATGGTCATCTACAAGCTTCAAAGTCACATCAAGCGAGCCTGAGCCACAACCTGCCACACCAGTTTCAGGGTTGTAGCCAAAGACAAAGATGCCCGTGAACATGCCTTCAGTTGGCAATCTGGGACACTTCCTCTAGCAGAAGACTTTAGCTTCTTGACAGTTTCGGAAGAATTCCAGGAACAAAAGTGGGGACACTTCCTCTAGCAGAAGACTTCATCTTTTTGCCAGTTTTGGAAGAGTTCCAGGAATTGCATTAAGCATTCCAGAGTTATTGGTCATCCTTAAACCATCATAGGTTGAGACTTCCATTCTCAGGTTGAAGTTCTCCCTTTTATGCGGGCTGAGACCTCCCTTTATTGGTTGAAGGTTTCCCTCTTCAAAACAATAGGAGCACTTCCTCTAGCAGAAGACTTCAGCTTCTTGCCAGTTTTGGAAGAGTTCCAGGAACTGCACTAAGCGTTAAAGTGTTGGTGGTCATCCTTAAACCACTGCCCTTTATACCAACATTTCAGAGAGCACATTCAGCCTAGTGTTGCCATGTATTTTTGCACATTTTGTATTACAGCTCTCTTCTTGGACACATACATAACCCTTCGGATTAAGGGGGGGAATGTTGGGCACCTAATCCTCAATGGGTTAGTGTGGAAGCCGAATGGACAAAAGGAGTCCAAGAGACCTTGGGCTGTGGAACCCAACTGTCACATATTGTACTATAAATGTATATCATTTGTTAATAAAAATTGTACTCTCATGATTTATCCTTCAGATTATTCTTGTTGCCCATGTGTGTTTAACAGTTTAACTGACCATAACTCAATCAAACTAGGTTATCTAATTACAACTAAAATAAAATCATACTAGATCCTTACAATTTAGGGAGAACATATAAATGACTACATAAATACTTCCAACTCTAAATTCCTAAGTTAATTAAGTTAATTAAACTTAATGAACTATTTACAAGTTGCTATGAGAATATAATTCGATTTTAATTCACAGTTTAATTCAAGGACAAATTAAACTAGAATTCTTGTTGCCATTTCTCAACACAATAACAGTTCTATCAGGGTCACGTTCATGGATTCATAGCCTAAACCATTTGACATCGAACACAACTATTTTGAAGGATTGAAAGTCACACTCAAGTATATCATGCATATACCCATAATATCGATTCTCAAAGAGTTATGGATGTCTATCACCTCTAGGAGAAACATTGATGACTTGAAATACTATAGTTATTCTACTATTAGAAGTTTTCATCTTTTCATCCAACCTTTTGATGTGAAATTTGTGGCCATTGCACCATATTTTGTTGTGGTGTTTCAACTGCAATATATCAAACACATAAAAAAATGCATTTTTAATTGATAAGCATTCATATTTATACTTGAAAAAATTGAGAATTAAAAGAAAAACATGCCATATGCATCAATATAATTGTAAAAAAACTAAGTAGTATGGGTGAATATGCTTTCCTGATAATCTTTTAAACCATATGCTAAACAAATTTCCCTCTGTGTGAGATTGGTATCCCCACTACGTTGAGCTTATTTGACCAATGAAGACACACCATACCATGATAACCTACCATTATTAGCTTGTTTGCATCATTCAATCCATACCTTAATCCAATCTTTACTATTCGCAATGTCTAAATGTATTGCATCCTAATCTTGATTGGCTGCATTAAAATAAAACAATTCACATATATAAAATTAGTTGCCATGTTATACCTTCATAATAATGGATTATGTAGGAAGATTAAAAGTTAAATAAGTAAGATATACATAAAAACAAAAAAGTCAAATGTGCTATAAATATCCACTATCTACTTGCATCTCACTTTGTTCATTCTATCTTTCTCCAATAGGTGCTCCCCTTCAAAATCGTCCACGGAGTTGACATCCCAAATGTGATCCAATGCATTAATAATTTTTCCTATTTCATCACTATATTGACGAATATAAACAATGGTTTGATACATCATATACCCCTCTACCATAGAACCCTTTGGATGTGCTCTTTGTCTGACCAAAGCCTTCAGTTATTTCAAGCACCTCTCAAACATCCACATTGATCTTGTGTGTACAGGTCCACACTTTTCAATCTCCTCGACTTGATGTATGAGGTAGCGTTCTTGTGCATTAAAGAATTCCGGGGGTAGATACTTTTTCATTTCACACATTAGACGAGGAATTTGTTTTCTCTAATACTTTATATCTTCTTTATCGATTTCTTTAGATGACAACCATATACAAATAAGCAAATCACAAGTTTAAAAAGACGAGAGAATAATATAGTACATGATTACAAAAAAAACACATGCAGTGAAAAACATGCGACACAACAACTTATTGAACAAATTACACCTTGCACATAAATCTTCACTTACCTCATGTATTTTCCAAGATCATATATAACTTGTTTGACATTATTGTCAAAGTTTGATAGGATGGATAAAGGTAGAACATACTGCAACAAAAACAATAATCGATAATTATTTTTTCACAAATTAGTGAAAAAAAACACTAATTGTGAAGATGTTTCACCAGTGTATAAAATATATATACACAAAAATAATTACCTTAATGAATGTATGCCAATCATGAGTTTTTACCCCACTTAAGTCACCTTTCTTTGTTAGGATATTCTTTATGTTTAAAGAAAATCCACTGTGAAATTTATTTTTTTCAATAACCTCTTTAACATGCTTTCTCTGCTGCTTTGTCAATAACCATGGAAGGGTGCTCATATTTTCTCTGCCTCCATCGATATTTGAATGAATCACACTTTTCAATGTATGGTCGACCTCCTTAATGTCATTACAAATCTTGACAATTTTTTCTTTATCTATCCTTCCATCTAAGATTCACCATAAGGTCCCTGTTACATTTTTCTCAATGTGAATTGTATCAAACAAATGAACAATTTCTAGGTGCACATAATAGGGGAGTCTATTGAATTGATTAGGATAACTTTTCATTCCTCATGGAAGTGCCATGCTATTAATTCCATGACAACCTACAATGTGAATCATAGTTAAAGATATTATAGCAACAATATAACCTGTCAATTAATACAATGAAGAAAATTCCATAAAAAGATAAAATAATCCAAACATATCCTGTATATTGATACATAGGCAATTCAATCCATATCTTCAGAGACTTTATTATATTGCAACTTCCATGCACGAGGTGTCATTCTCCGTGGACTTAATCTAGTCTCTTCTTTCCCATTGAAAATATGCTTTTTAGTACTTTGATACCTATGTTTCTTAGAAAGGAAGTTCCTATACTCATCAAACACCTCCTTTCCTAAGCTTATTGAATGACGAGATTTCATCTTAGGACCACAAATTGGACAAGAAAATTTACCCTTTGTTTGAAGACTTGCAAGAAATGGAATAATTTTTATATCAATTATTTTAAATATGTACAATGAAGGTCAAACTATTTAAAAAACATACTTGAAATGAACTTCATAAAATTAAACACTATTAAAGTGTAGGTATAACGTTATAACATACCACATAAATGTGTTAGCCTTGGGGCATCGTGAATTGTCCATACAAGCATTGCATGGAATTCAAATTCCCTTTGTGCAACTATTGGTCTAGAGATATCATACATAGTGACACCGTTCCATAACTCCACTAACTCATCGATAAGAGGCTTGATATATAAATTCATATCTATGACCTGGTACTTACCTAATTGATTGAACATAAAATAAATAATTACCACATATATAAGTAAATGAAAAAATTGATAAGACATAATTTTAAGGCATAATTGAACATATATGTGTAAATTAACAAAAAAATATAGGACATAATTATGAAACAAACAATACAAATTAGATGTTATTGTGCTAAAAGATTGTATTCTAAACAAATTAATACCTACAATAATCATTGTCAACATTATGTGTTCCCTCTTTAATGACTTCCAGGGAGGAATGCTATTGTTGATAACAAAAAAAGGCCACACCGAGTAAGTAGATTTGACCTCTCCAAATGGATTAACACTGTCAACTGCTAATTAAAGCCTCAGATTACGAGTTTCTCTTTTAAAATTTGGCCATTTTCCCTCTATATTCCTAAATGAAGATCCATTTACAGACATTCGAAGAACACCATATTCACTTCTATTCCTTGCATGGTAATCCATAAGTTTTTCTATGCGTTTGCACCTGAAAAATTGTCACAGATGTGGAATTATGGGAATATAACGAAGAACCTTGTGAGGCTCCTTTTTTGTTAATTTATCAGTTTGGTATCTATTCTCATCACATTTAGGGAATTTGTCTTTCAATGCATGTTATTTATAATAGAAAATATCATCATTAGGGCATGCATGAATAGCTTGATACTCCATTCGAATATCTTTAATAACGACATGTGAATATCGGTACATACGAGGTAAAACATTTGAAAGTGGAGACAAAAAATCACCTAATAATATACAACTTAAAAAAATAGTATTGGTTAATGTACTAAACAATAATAATCGTATATATTTTCATCTAGACTAATCCTTCTTGCACACAAGATGGATCTCCCTATATCTCAAACAAAATCTAGTAACAAACAAGAAAAGAATTGCTACCTTTCCTTAGCTTATGATTGATTGTAACAAGTAATATGTGAGGGATCACTTATCGGTTTAATGATGTGCCTGTTGAAGTCCTTTTAGTGCCTTCCACAGTTGGATTTTCCTTGATTCTTTAGAGACCATTCTAGTGCTTTCTACAGTTTCTCCATGATGTTTCGAAAGAGATCTACATAGACAGAAATACACAGGATCAAAGTATCTAGTATATAGAATGAAAGATAAATGAAATTCTTAACTCAACATACATCATAAATTGAATAAATAACCAGTCATAACCTATGTGAGTGATCAAGGAATCTCACAAATGATATCAAAATAGACTGATTACGAAAGAACAATTACTTTTTATTGAATAAAGAGGAGAAAAAATTTACAACCTCATTGCCTCCATGTTACAACCCTCTTCCCACTATCTACAACGTTCTCCTTAGATGAAAATATTTCTAGCCCTATTTTTGCAGCATAAGCCTACCTTTAATGGTCCTCTTCAACCCTCTGGCCTGTGTTTGATTTATATGCCAAGAGGAGGATGTTTGGGATCCTCTTCCTAAGGGATGAGATCCATAAATGGTTGGATAGGGGATCCACAAAGAGAGGGAAGTAACTCCATGATGAGAGGGATAAAGCTTGAGTAAGCATCAATTTGAGGCTTGTTAATTGGGAAAGATTCAACTAACAAAGATTTTAGACTTTACTTTTTATTTTTTACATTACTTTTTATTTTTTACATGCATTGAGTTATGTGCGTAGGCCACAGTGTAAGACAACGTACACTTTAGCGCTGAGTCTAATGGTATCTTTTGCGTATGCATAGAAACTGACTAGCGACCTACGTAGGCAATCAAAAATAGGTTTTTGTGCCTTGAGATCCAAAAATTTCATTCTCTTTGGGATTGTTCAAATTCTAGCCTTGCAGGGGAATGATTTGGAACACTTTTATGGATAGAAAAAGATCCAGACTGGGGGGGGGGGGGCTAAATTGTGTATGAGTGTTAATTGCCTTTGAGTGTTTTTATTTTTTGATCTTTGGAACTCTCACCAATTTTCTTGACTTGCACTTGATTGGTTCTTAGATTACATTAGAATCATCTTGTGTTTGAGAATTCTCTTGCATAGATCACATTTGCATAATTAGAATTCTCATTTTCAGAATATGAATGAAAAATGTGCATAGATTACATTTGCATACTTTTCAAGTGAATTGTGCATAGATTACAATTGCATAGTTTACATTCTGAAAAATCAATCGTAGATTTAGATCAGTTTTCTTTGATTTGAATTTACATATTTTTATGCTTGTTTTTAACACACAAAAATAAAAATAAAAAAAATTGTTTTGGAATTGATTTGCATTAATTTTTTCTTGATGAAATTAGTGCATTAGAGAATTTGTTATATTTTCTCTTAGTGATCAATTTTTTGCATTGTTGGAAGTGAATGGAAACTCTCTCCTTACTTTAGTTAGGATTCATCGAATTGAAAAGATTACATTATCATATTCGATTGCATTCAGTTTTGGGTCGGGTCATAACACCATTGGTTTCATATCCATTTACCCTTTTGAGTAATAACAACCTAAATAACACAATGCTTAATTAAAATTCATCTAGTAATTTTTACATTTTTAGGGCTCTTTCCACCAATCTAGCTTAGGCTAGTGTCTTGGAATAGGTTTTAGTTAACTCTCCAAGACAGTAAAACAAACAAGTAGTCAATCTTGCGGTAGGAAAAATTCCAATTGCTACATATATGCTCTGGGAAGCTCCTCTTAAAGGAGTCAAGCACGAGATCATATCTGAACCAATGAGGTAATCAATCCTTCCTCATTGGGAACGATAGCAGATATACATGTATTAAAAATGGTAAACCTCGAATTGACCATTGTCGAGGAGCCTGGGGTCACTTGTTGGTAAACCTTGGATTATGTCAAGGAGCCTTCAAGGGGATTGAGCTTTGTTACTCTGCCCTTGCGTGTGTATCGGATTGTAGACTGTTCCCCCAGGTATATTTGTTTCTGTTGGTAACCTTAGTGGCCATAATCTATAGGATTCTTTCCTAAGGTGACGGTGGAGGGAAGATCCCACTGTACCTGGAGCAAACGTCGACTAGACTCACTTGGACTCTCTGGGGGGTTCTCTTCACTCGAGACGGTTTAGTGAAGAAACTTGTGCCAGTATGTTTCATTAAATAGGTTGTCGAGGTAACTGGTCCAACTGCCCTTTCTGTATTGAATTCTGCGACGTTGGATTTCATCACCAACTAGTGTTTTCGGTACGGAAAGTTACTGTTTGTGTGTGGTTTGACTCCTAGATTTGATAGCGCGTGTTAATTTGTTTGTTTTTACTTTTAGAGACCATAGGTGTGAATTGTGAATTTTAATTGTTAGGTGTGAATTGTGAATTGTTAATTTTAGTTTTAAATTGTTAATAAAATTCACTGAAGTTGAATAAAATGGCAACTGTTCCGGAATTTACCAACCAAGGAACCCCTCTTAATGATAATCCTAGTACTTTTCCTTGCTTTGGAAATGTTGGTCCTCCTTATATGGCTACTTTGTCATTACCTGGATTTACAATAGGTTTACCGATATGGTTATTTTCAACTTCATTGGCCCCAAATACTCCAATTGTTCCTCCTCAACCGAGTGCTTCACCTCAACAGAGTTCACCATCTCAACATCACTAAACTTCTGTTGACCCTTTACCTTCTTCGCCTAATTTTTCTTCCTCCATTTCTTCCTCTTCGCTTGGTAAAAGCCTTGACGCTAGTAACCAGGTGGCTAAAAAGAAGAAGAAAGGGAAGAAGAAGAAGAAGAAGAAGCAAGATAAGAAAGAAGTCAACCAACCAACCATGGCTGTAAGTGTTAGTTGTGTTGAGGAAACCTCCAACATGCATCGTAAACCCAAATACCCTTGCAGGCTTTGTAAGGGTGACCACTTCCTTATCAATTATCCTGGTATTCCAAAGGTCTTGGAAGTATGGTCAGAAAAATCTCATCAACTTTCCATTGATCCATCAACCAGTGATAGTCAGGTTCCTGGGAAAAAGGGTAAAGTTAGGTTTCCTTGTAAGTTATGCAAAGGGAGTCATCAAACTCACATTTTCCCTCGCATGGATGAAGCCTCAAAATTGTTGGAAAACCTTACTGTTCCATAGCAAGAATTTCCAACTGGTTACTGTAAAATTTCTCCCAACCTACCGTCAACTGACGGAGTGATTGATCTAATTTCAAGTACAGTCGATCCCACTCTTCCATTGGAGAGTGAAACTCATATCACTCAGGTTGATGATCCATTAGTTGATCAAGTGGTCAATTCAATTTCACATTCAGTCGATCCCACTCTCCCTTTAGAGATTGAACTTCATACCGCTTAGGTTCTTCTTGTTACATCAGATTCTTCTACGCCGGGGGGCATTTCACCTGTTTTTACAGAACCCTCTCCAAGTACTGAGGTCTATTCCTTTGATTGGAATAGACTGACAGAACCTCGTCTTCCTTCCTCCATCCCTTTCCAAATCATTGTCAAGGTTGGTGGTAGGGACATACACCGCACACAGGTAGATGAAGGTGCTTCTGTTAGTATTTTATCCTCAACTTCTTGGAAAGCTTTGGGTTCCCCTCAGCTTGTGCCTATTACGCAGAATCTGAAAGCTTTTAACAGAACCATTAGTGAACCTTTAGGGATCCTTCCTAAGTTTTCTATCACCTTGGAAGGTAAAACTATCTTTATTGATCTTATGGTAGTTCAAGGTCCCTTGGATTTCAATTTACTCCTTGGGCGAGACTATGTTTATGCAATGAAAGCTGTCGTATCGACACTCTTTCGTGTGATGTCTTTCCCTCACAACGGAAATATTGTGACTGTAGACCATCTTTCGTTCCCTAGTCTTGTTTCAACTACCAATAATATGACATCCCTAAATGTTCCTTATTGTAAAGTGGTGTCTACCCCACCACGGGTTAATTATGTGGAAACTGGTCCGATGTTTTCAGTTACCGATGTAAGTGAGCCTCTCACTGTTTGCTTATCTTCCTTTGATTTAGATCCGGTAATTGACATGGAAAACTCTATGGGATTACTTGAATGCGATGTTCTTATCCCTTTTGAGTCCCTTGACATGTGTTCCTTCCAGAGAACTATTCTTCCTTCTGCTGAAGACCTCTTGGAAGCCATGATCAAGGTGTGTCCATTAACATGTCTTTCTTCTAGTTGGAAGCCATAATCAAGGGTTTTGAGGAAAGTTCCTTTTACTGTGTCAACCTTGTTAAAAAATGAATCAGTGAGTATGAGGAAAGTTCTTTTCTTGTGTCAACCTAGTTAAAAAATGAATCAGTTGGTCAGAGGATAGTTCCTGTTACTGAGTCAACCTCGCTAAAAAGTGAATCAGGTATGAGGACAGTTCTTTTCCTGTGTCAACCTCGTTAAAAAATGAATCAGTTGGTCAGAGGATAGTTCCTATTACTGAGTCAACCTCATTAAAAAATGAATCAGGTATGAGGATAGTTATTTTCCTGTGTCAACCTCATTAAAAAAAATGAATCAGTAGGTTATATAGGTAGATTGTAGAGAGTAGACTTGAGCATAGTTCCTTGTCTTGTGTCAAGCTCGTTAAAAAATGAATCAAGGATTTTTGAGCATAGTTCCTTGTCTTGTGTCAAGCTCGTTAAAAAATGAATCAAGGATTTTAGAGCATAGTTCCTTGTTAGGTAGATTGTAGAGAGTAGACTTGAGCATAGTTCCTTGTCTTGTGTCAAGCTTGTTAAAAAATGAATCAAGGATTTTTTAGCATAGTTCCTTGTCTTGTGTCAAGCTCGTTAAAAAAATGAATCAAGGATTTTATGAGCATAGTTCTTTGTCTTGTGTCAAGCTCGTTAAAAAATGAAACAAGGAGTCATGAGCATAGTTCCTTATCTTGTGTCAAGCTCGTTTAAAAAATGAAACAAGGGTTTTGAGGATACTTCTTTTCCTGTGTCAACCTCACTAAAAAATGAAACAACTCCCTCGAGTCTTTCCAAGATCTTGAAAGTAAACCTTCATTTCATCCACCTGGTTGAATGCAATGAAGCTTGGGGGGCATGTACCTCGTTTTGCGTCATTATGCTGGGGGCATGCGAACTTATAATAAGCATAGTTTTCGTTTCAAGCTTGTGTAAACATGAAACCGAATCCAAGCAAAGTTCTCTATGGTTCAAGCTTGTGTAAAAATGAACCCATACCCGTTTTACATCTCGTGATTGCCTTTTTTATCCGCTAAATTCTGTTAGATGAGCCTTGGTTGTTTTCATTCCATCGCCACCATCTCTTTGGCTGATCATATGCTTTCACTTGGTTGTTTACCCTTCCTGAGGGACTGCATCTATGAGTGGTTTTATTAGCCAGCCTCTTAACCATTACATGTTTTGAGCAGTTCCTCCATTGCCGGAACTAGTTGCTACCCTTTATACCACTTGTTCATCTAGGATGAGTCCTCTTTAAGCTCTTTTCTGACTCGTGAAATATGAAAATATTACCGAGTTTTTCCTTTTTAAACTCGTTAAAATGGAATTAAAAGGACGGTCCACTTACAGCTCTTTTCTGACTGCATAAACATGAAAATATTGTCGGACTTTTGTCGTTTCAAGTTCGATACTGGTAATAAAACGACGCGTCTTTGATCACTTTTTTACTTTTTCAGATAAGAGACAATAATTATGAAAAATACTCCTTGATTGTAATGGTCAAGCGGTTCTCTCAAGTATTATTTTATACTTTTTTGGGCTTGGGAGACACAAATTTATGAAAAAGGACAACCATGGAGTTCTCTTAAGTTTTTCTTTTGACTCCCTAAAATTGAAAAACGCCGAGTTTCTCCTATACTGGACTCGTTAAAATTTAACAGTAAAGGACCTGTTCAATTACAAACAGGAACGAACCACTCCTTCTTAGGGTTCGAATTTTAAACTAAGTTGGACTCATCCGAAGGATGAGCTTATAACCAAGAAAATGTTATCCTCCTCAAGCTTGTCAAAAATAAAGAGGTACTTGCCAGAAATGGTGGGGGAAAAGAGAGAAAAATGAACCTGTTTGTTATACTTTGTGTCTCAGAAAAGCATTCAACCACTCTTGAACACGACAATTTTTGCTCACCTGGGTTGGGAAATCCTTTGCCTAACAGTTAATAAAACCATATTGAAAGTCTTCAGCCGGTTTCTGGGTATTAGCTTTGGGTCAATTGTCACCAAACCATCTGCAGTGTCGTTATGTGTTCAAGAGGTCAGTGCAAATAAACCATTCATTTGCAAAATATCTGTCATCCATCTTGACCATCCCTGAGTCAGTCCTTGCAAACATATTTCTTCAAACTTGGTCTATGATTTCGTGTTGTGGGCTTGCCTACAACAGATCACTTTCTATCAACTTCAGCTCATTATCTAGAAAGATGATCTAGAAATCGCCAGTACCTTGAAATCTGCATGCCTCAATGGCAGGTTTCTCACCTTCGACGATAGGTTGCATCATTGACCTTCGATCAAAGGATTCCGTGACATGTTTGACATCAACTCATCTATTCACATTTCATGGATTGTACTGAGTACTTTGAGAGCCATTGACATTATTGGTGGTTTCTTTCACACTTGTTAACAGTTTACATCATTGACTGGTAATCAAGTGGTTTCTACCATGTTCGACTTCGACACATTCATTCACATGGATAGAATCGTACTATTTCGGGAAGTAGAAATCAAGACCCTGGATCTAGTTTCCACAACCTAGGCTGCGAGGAATTTTCTTATTCATTATACAGTGGACTATTCATAAACAGATGGCTGCGCCCATACTGTGTCTACATATGTCTATACTTGTGATGTATTACAGGATCATTCCTATATCAGAGCAGTTTAGTTAGTTTTCTAGTCAGTTTTGATCTGAGTATGGGAATGCCTACCTCATCGATGATATGATCACATATATATATTTTGTATTGAATCTTTTTACAGGTTCCAACCAGGCTCTCCACAGGATGATCCTTGAAATGATAAAGTACTTCACTCTTCTTAGATGAAAAATGAAATCCTCATCTATTACAGACTTCGCACTTTAGGGGGCAATCTGTTTCAGAAAATATTGTCACCATGACATTCTACAGTCAGTGTGAGTATATCACCACTCATACTTTCCTCCTATGCAAGTCTTAAACCTCAGCTCTTCATGTCAAGCCTTGAAAAATGAGAGAAAGTCCTTGAAAATATCTAAAACTCTGGTTCCGCACTTTCTCTTAGCATTACCTGAGGTCCCGCACCCCCTGATCATGTCCCCTGCAGACCTGCCCGCTCTGTTTCTGTGTAATGGGTGCGAACCCCTGTAAAAGTAAAAAAGGCGCAAGTACATTCTTAAAAACTCACTTTGGGTTATTTCTGGAAGCTTCTAGAGGGAATCTTGAGGTGGCAAGTTTGCTCCTTTCATGTTCATGCATCCCATAACTAAAGGAGCTAACCCCTTGATGTGATGAGCTTAGCCCTTTGAAGGAGGACTCTATCCCTTCATAGGTGGACCTGGTAACTTCCTTCCTCTGCACTATAAAATGAGGCATTGGGCTGGTTACTAAGGAGGTTGAAAGTTGAATATTTTTTAGGGTAAATGCTGTTGGAATTTAGACTTCCTAATTGGGCTTGAGAGGAGAGATTACATACCTTTTGACCTCATTGGGAAGAGTGTGAAGCTTGTCAAAGTAGAGGAGATTCTTGCTTGGACCCTAGGAGGAGCTTGTACAACATTAAGGCACCAAGGCTGTAAAGTTCTTCTTTGTTTAAAGTTAATACAATCAAGTTTATTTTTCTCAATAAGCTGTCTCTTATGGTTTATTTCATGGATTCCTTGATCACCATGATGAATATGATTTATTATATTGGCTATGCAGGTGTTATTTGATGTGTGCTTGTTTGTGTTTGCAGGTTCTTAAAAGGAAACTCATTTGGACGGTAGAAACGCGGCTTCCACAAACTAGCGTTGGACTTAAGGTAGGGTCTAAAACACCTCTTGGTTTTTATTTATAAATCGCAATATTTAGAGAAAGGTAGATTTGCTTGTTTTGCTTGTCGCTAGATATCAGTTGATACTAGGGAGATCGGTCTTGTCTGCAAGAACGATTTATCCGGCCGACATGCCAAAGTTCGAGTTAGAGACTGTAGTTGGAGACCTAAAACAATCAATCAAATGTTATAGTGAAATATAAAATCATCATTGAGGTAGGAATTCCCATACTCAGAGCATAAATTTCTTAGAGAACCAATACGACACCTAAAGATCCATGTCAACAGAAGACACAATATGGACACAACCATTAATGGATCTATGTTTATTGATGAGACTCATCATTGGGTAATTATATGGGCCTTAATTCACCTCCTAGCTTAGTCAAACCAACTATTCTAACAACTTATTGCATACTTTTGATTATATTTCATTTATGAGATGAGTTAGAGTTGGATATTTTGTGGTTTATTGTGTATTTAACGCAGGATTAAAGGATAAAAGCAAGGTATTTTGCCAAAGACCTTGGCCAAAACTCGAATGGGACAAGGGAGAGGAATTATAGGAGGTAAATCCTCCTCATTTACTACCCCTCCATTCGAATATTCCTCCATCAGCTTGAAGTGCAAACAGCCAAATCATGAGGACTAGAAGGCAGCCAAGCAAGTGAAAGTCAAAGCACCAGTTTATCTCGAGTTTGGGAGCCAAGCCTCCCTAATTTTAAGGAAGTCGTTGGAGACTTCAGTCGTATAAGTAGAGAGGCCTAGGACCTTAGTAGGATTTGGAATTTTGATTGTAAAAATTTACTTTATTTTCGAGTTGCAAGACTTGTGACGGTTTTGGATGTAATCCATTGTTTTGATAATAAGAATGAGTTTTGTTTTGAGCCAGCACTGAGTTAACTCAGAGGACTGAAGCTCTTGGGTTAGGGCCCAACCCTAGTAGCTAAGGCTCCTCTTTATTGTACATGTATGCTAGCATAGATTCATGGTTTAATCGTTCATTTTCTTAAGTAGTCGCATTTCCATTACAGTAGCGTAGTGCATAGATTCATGGTTTAATCATTCATTTGCTTAAGTAGCTGCATTTCCATTACAGCAGTGTAGCGTAGATTGGTTGTGTTTTAGTTTGCTTCCATATGTGCCTTTTTTTCAATTAGCAAGTTAGCAAGGAGAAAAAGATCACCATAAGGTTGTCAGCAGGTGTCTCGGCCTCACCTCCTGTTGGCATTATGACACAGGTTTGGCGCTATGACATAGGCATTGTCCTTGATGGAAACTCACTCAAATGACAGATCACAGTTCAGGCTCTCAGAATGAAGGAAAAAGAGATATACGCAGGTTCCTCTTAACCGAGTCACGTATACATGTGGGATCGACGTTCAAAAGGCGTGTATACGTATGCACGTACTTTCATGCAAGGAAAAGTGCGTACATGTGGGAAAACTTATTTTGGGTCCATGGTATTTAGTCCTTGGTATTTGGACCTATGGTTTTTGGACCATGGTATCTCGTTTGAAGTGTTGAACCTAGGTATTGGGTCCATGGTATTGATTCTCTATGGTTTTGGACCATGGTATTAAGAAAGGCCTAAGACTATAAAAGGGGAAGGAGATCATTAGGCAAAGGCATTCACTCAAGCATTGAATATCTTATGAAGAGCAAGATCTAGATTTGGGTTATGGTGCATAGCTGGATCTGAACCAAGGAGGGACTTGAGTGCAAGAAGAAGGATAAGTCCTATTGTTGTGTCAAGATCTTAAGGCTTGAATAGTAGTATCTTTGTGTGATTTTGATCTGTTATATTTGGCGCATGACTTGATCTATAAATCTGATAATCTGGGTATAACTCATGTGTGAATAAGTGAAAAGGGTAAATTATCTTTTATAGATCTATACGCAGGTTCGGCACAGCAGAGGCATGTATACACGCTGGTTCAGTAAGTCAAAACGGCGTATACGCTGGTTGGTCTTAATACAGAAGCATATGTACGCAGGTTATACATATTGAAGTAGTGTACGTCTCATGAAATATGTTTTAAGCTACTTTTGTGTTCTGGGTTCAGGATTGGTTTCTGGTTACTGTCAATGTAGTCTGGTTACAGCATTCAAAGAAGTAATTGTTTGATTCATTTTTTGATTGAAGCAAAGGAGATTGGTTGATGCAGATGTGTTTGATGGTTGATTATTATTAGTGATGGATCCAGTCTAAAAATTTATGAAACGTGGTCCCTGGAAGAAAAGAGAAGGGTGTAGCCTTCTGTAGGTCAGCACCTACGTACTAGTACATTAGCTAGTACAAGAGCTAAGGGGGTTGTAGCTCCCTTCTAGGAGAAGCTGGAGAATGAGAGAAGGTTGTAGCCTTCTGTAGGTAGAAGCTTGTGTACTGGTATAAGTCTGCACCAGTACAGAAACATTGCAAAAAGAAGTTTCTTATTAAAAGAAGATAGAGACGAATTGCAGCAGGTGGTTTTCACCCACATTGGGTTTCCACCTTATATCTTGTGTCCATATGTGTGATGATATTTTCTGTTTTACTGCACCTGTTTACTATTCTTATGGTTAATGAAGTTCTGATGCATTGATTAAAGATCAACATTTAATGAATCATAAGTTTACTGATATACACTGGTTGCTTTAGACACAGTAGCGTATATACACAGTTTCCCATAGCTTAAGTAGTGTATACAAATCTGATTGTGAAATGAAAAATAATTGATTAGATAATACTGATTCACCCCCCATCTCAGTATTATTTCCAACAATTGGTATTAGAGCAGGTCCTTCAGAAGAAGCTTGATCGCTTGAAGGAAGATTTATCATCATGAGCAACTACGAAAAAGAGGCATCTATCAGGCCACTAGTCTTTGATGGGAGCAACTTCATCTATTGGAAGGTAAGAATCACAGCCTATCTTCAATCTCTTGGTACAGAAGTTTGGGATATCGTGGAAGCAGGATACACATTTCCATCAGCAACTCCTACAGATACAGCTGGTAAGAAGCAGTATGAAACAAATGCAAAGGCTGTCAATACTCTATTAGGGAGTTTATCTCAATCAGAATTTGTCAAGGTTATGCAGCTCAAAACTGCAAAAGAAATATGGGACAAGATCGTTCTGAGCTATGAAGGAGACGATCAGGTAAAACGTGCAAAACTACAAACTCTCAGAATTCAATATGAAAATCTCAGAATGCATAATGATGAAAGTGTGGCTAATTATTTCTTATGTATAGATGAGATTGTTAATTGTATGAAAAACTTGGGTGAAGAGATAAAAGAAGTTACTTTGGTTAAAAAGGTTCTAAGATCTTTGTCTTCTAAGTTTGAATCAAAAGTCTCTGCCATAGAAGAAAAACAGGATCTATAGAGCATTACCATGTCATAGCTGCACGGAATCCTAACTACATTCAAAATGAGAAAAGGGGGGGCCATTAGATAGGAGAGAAGTTGCATTCAAAGCTTCAAGAAAAGGAGATTACAATGAGTTAGGACATAGGTCAGAAGGAGAGGAAGAATCAAACTTTGTCAAGAACCTTCAACGGGGTTCTGGAAGATTCAGAGGTAAGCTACCTTTCAAATGCTTTGCTTATGGAAGAGTCGGTCACTATGCAGCCAAGTGTCCTCATAAAGATAAGCTTGATAAAGGTAAGGAACCATTTAGATGGAATAGAAAATAGAATGTAAGTAAGAAGAGCTATTATACACATGAAGATAGTGATGGATTTTCAATTAGTGATGAAGATGAACAATGTAATGATTATAGATTTTTGATGGCTTTTGCAGATGATGATTTATTGGATGCTATAGAGGAAGATGATCTCTATGAAGAAATTTCTAAACTTAAAATATGTTTACAAGAAAAGAGTATAATCATAGATACTCTGACATTCCAACTTACTGAAAGGGAAAAACACAATGAAAAGTTAGAATGTGAAATTGTAGGACTTAGAAAAGATATTGAGAAAACAAAAGCTCTTAATCTTAGATTTTCTAAAGGATCTGAAACTTTAGATGAGATTATCAAAGTGCAGCGTTCTCCTCTAATCAAGATAGGTCTTGGATATTCTGAAAAATCATCTCAAGCACAGAAGCCATCCACCTCCAAAAGTTATCTTGATGTAGCAAGGAGAAGTGAACAGGTTGACAATCGACAACGAAGGCATATAGAAGATCACCAAGTAAATTGGGGCAATCTACTTCAAGGATGAACAAAAGCTACAACCAACCACAGGTAAATCATTCTCAATTTGCCTCAAGAATGAATGTCTACAATCACCTGGACAGTAGGTTTGATAATCACAGGAATTTCTTCAATGGCCAATGTTTCTCTTGTCATAACTTTGGACACAAAGCAGCTCAATGTGTTGCCTACAAGACCATCATGACCAGAGAAGCACGAAATCAAAGGAATGTGACTGGAATCATGAAAAGAACCTACAATAACTTTTTTTCTCTTGAAAATGAAATAGAATATTCTATTTGTAACAAATTCGGTCATGAAGATTCTGAATGCAGGAGTAGGTTTCGGCAAACAACTCAGAAGGAGCAAGCTTCATTGAGTCCCAAAACATGGAGAAAGAAAGAACTGCAACCAGAAAGATGTGGTATAGCCTTATATGTGGAAGGACAGGAAAATCAGTGGTACATCGATAGTGGATGCTCAAAACATATGACAGGTGATAAAGAAAAACTTCAGTCATATAGTGCCTTAGAAAAGGAAAGGAAGGTATCATTTGGAAATGACACCCCTGCACTCATAAAAGGTAAAGGTTCTGTTCTTTTGAAAGAAAAGGTCAAAGCTGGAAATGTTATGTATGTTGATGGCTTAAAGCATAATCTATTGAGTGTCAGTCAAATGTGTGATCAAGGAAATAAGGTAATATTTCGATCAAATGGATGTATTGTTCGTGAGCTTGATACGGGCAAAACAGTGATCAAAGGCATAAGAACTCCAAATAACTTATACATACTCAAGGGAGGAAAAAAAAAATGCTATCTAAGCAAGAATGATGAACACTAGCTATGGCACAGAAGATTGGGGCATCTAAGCTTCTCTCAGATAAGGAAAGCATGCAAATATCAGGAAGTTCGTGATCTCCTTGACATCAGAATTCTAGACAATACAATATTCAAATCATGTCAGTTTGGTAAGCAAACCAGAACTAATTTCCCTGAGAAGGAAGGATCAGAAAGTAAGCCACTTGAACTTGTCCATACAGATGTATGTGGTCCATCCAGGAAAAGGTCACCTTGAGGAGAAGAATACTTCATATTGTTCATTGATGACTTTTCTAGGATGTGTTGGATAGGACTTCTGAAGCATAAAGACAAAGCTTTCAAAAAGTTCAAAGCATTCAAAGCCTTGGTTGAAAATTAATTAGATCGCAAAATCAAATGCCTCAGGTTTGATTGAGGAGGGGAATTTACCTCAGATGAATTTTTCGATTTTTGTGAAGAACATGGAATAAGAAGGGAATTCTCTACTCCAAGGACTCCTTAGCAAAATGGAGTAGTAGAAAGGATGAATATAACCATTCAACAAGTGGCTCGTGCTATGCTTGATGAGTCTGGAACTCCTGCAACCTTCTGGGGTGAAGCTGCATTTGCTGTTGTTACTATTCTCAACAAGACAAACGTCCAGGTGAACAACACTCAAACTCCTCATGAACTCTGGTGTGGTAAGACTCCTACAGTAAAATACTTCAAAATTTTTGGAATCGAATGCTACATCAAAAGTAATGATGAAAACCTTGGAAAGTTTGAACCTAGAGCAGATGAAGGCATTCTCCTTGGTTACTCTCCCCAAAGAAAAGGATATAAGTGTTACAATAAAAGACTTAGAAAAATCGTTGAAAGTATTGATGTAGTGGTTGATGAAGAAGGAAACATTCCAAGGTAGGTAAAATCTGAAGATTTTGAAGATGATGAGGACTATCATTCAACATCAAATCAGACTAATGATGAAGAAGACACCTATGAGGAAACAAAAGAACAGATAAGGGTAGAAGAAAAGAATCCATCTAGGTATGTCCATAAGAATCATCCAGAAACTTAGATTTTGGGGCAGAAAGAGGCAGGTGTACAAACAAGAAGAACTATTTCAGAAGCTTCAAGCTATCTAGCATTGCTCTCCTCCACTGAACCACGAAATGTAAGTGAAGCATGCAAAGATGAATGCTGGGTCAAGGCCATGAATGAAGAACTTGATCAAATTGAAAAGGATAACACTTGGGAGTTAGTTCTTAGACCAAATGATAAGAATGTCATAGGGACAAAATGGATATTCAAAAACAAGCTGAATGAGAATGGAGATGTTATTAGAAACAAGGCCAGACTTGTTTGCAAAGGGTATGCTCAACAAGAAGGTATAGACTTTGAAGAAACTTTTGCACCAGTTGCAAGACTTGAAGTGATAAGAACGTTTCTTGCTCAGTCTAGCTTTCAGAAGTTCAAAGTATATCAAATGGACGTGAAATCTACCTTTCTGAATGGAGTCTTGGAAGAAGAAGTGTATATTGAGCAACCAGATGGGTGTATCCTTGGAAATGATCCAAAACTTGTATGCATACTCAAAAAGGCTCTCTATGGCCTTAAACAGGCTCCAAGGGCATGGTATTATCATTTGGATAAGTACCTCCATCAACAAGTTTTTACGAAAGGATCAACAGGTAGCAATCTATATATAAAAATTGACAATGATAAGTTGCTAATACTTGTTGTGTATGTTGATGATATCATCTTTGATAGCAATGAAGAATATGTTAGCACCTAAATCTGCCTGAGGCTGAAGAAAGGCAAAATTCAGGGTAACCACAAACCACGCTCAGCCTCGTAGCTAGCCCTACGAGGATGGGAGAGGGCTCTCTCCGAGTCACGCTCAGTGAAAAATGGACGAACAGGGTCTGAGAGTGACTTAAAATGGATACTGATTTTAGGCTAGGTAAATAAATATGAAAGGAGTATTTTGATGAATGACTGAGTTTTCTGGGATGTATGGGACCAAGGAATAGCATGAGCAGAGAATTTAACTCAAAGACGCAGGTTACTTTGTGAGGCAAGACAGGTCGAAAGTCTAGTAATTAAATTTGAAATAACATGAAATGGAGAGACTGTTTAAGAGGGTGAAAAGGGCATAAATACATGAATCCTTTTCAACAGAAGAAAACATAGAATGTGAAAACTTTCCCAAGGCAGAAAAGTAAAACTGAATTCTACCTTTTCTTACTTAGAAGCTTTCACTGGAAATGAATATGAATGGACTATGAAACATAACGAAATACATATGAAACAAAAAGAAAATACATTTGCTAAACTCACGCCACAGGAATCTCATGAACCAAAGCTGCAATCTTTCATTAATTCTCTGTCAAAATGTACAGTGAGTGACTGGGTTTCTCTCCCACAGTTTCCCAGAAATTCCAACCCTTTACAAAATGACTCTCAATACAATAAATAAGCTTTGCCATGAGAAATTCGATCAACCCAGGAAATGAAGAGCCAACCATCAGCAGTTACATTTAATTTTCTATGAGGACCAATTAGAAAAAAGCAAACATGAGCGTAGATTTTTTGGGTGGCTGTTCGCCTTCATTTGGCCACTTGGATAGAAGCCAAAAATGTTTTTTAAACTTTGCCTTTGATGCCGGGAAAAATGTATTGTAAATGAGCGGGCCCACTTGGAGAAAATTGCGAATCGAAATTTCGCGGAGCGGGAGTGATTTTGGCCTTTGGGTCTCTGTGCGCCGTGCCCAAAACTGTATGCGTCGCGCCACTTTGGAGCTGGTTTTGAGGCACTTTCTGAAGGCCAAATTGAGCCCAAGTGTGCTTTTTGGAAAGCCCTGCCTGTCTACTTTCCAACCCAAGTGAAATTTCTGAATTTGGTGCCCATTTGCCCCTCCAAAACTGCAATCTCCCAAGACTGCTTCCTGTGTGTCAAAATAGGGGCAGAGAGGTCACTTTTTGGGTGTTTTTGACCTCCTGAGGACTCAAAACTGGCCCAAACTTCTTGGACATGCACCAACAGTCATGATTTTCCATGGAAAATCCAAAAATGTAAACTTTTTGTCATTTGGAGCTCCCTAGCGAAAGCGCGCGCCAGGTGGCGCGGCGCACAGGGAGAAAAAACCTGTGTATTGTGCACAAAATTTCAAAATGCAAAAATGTGCCCCAAATTTCTTGAAATTTGGGATGTACCTTCTCTATCACATGTCATGCTGGACCAATGAAGCCTCAGCCAAGATTCAGAGCCGATCTTGCTCTTTTTGCCTCTTTTGTCTTTTTGTTACCTTCCTCAATTTCGCCTTTAGGCTCCTGATTCTTGCTTTGGAGCTCATGTTTCGGGCCATATAATGGTGAGTCATACACCTTAGCAGTAGTTTTTCCCTATTAGCCTTCTCCACTAGCTGCTCCAAGTGAACATTCACTTTCTCTAAAACATACTCCCGGTCCTCATCTCTTTGCTCCATAGGTCTACCTTGTGCTGCTATGATGTGTTGTCGGTTTTCCTTGATCAGTTGCAACTCAATCTCAGCTTGCCGATCCTCAAGTTGTTTGTTCCTCTGCTCTAGATATTTCATGTTCCATTTGGCTCTTTCCAAGTCAAGGGATAAGGCTTGAATCTCTGTTTGCTGCTCTTGGACGATCTCTTTAAGCTGTGCACTTTGCGGATCTGTGTTTGTATCATCATCATGAAGGAGAACGAATTCAATCTCTCGTTCACCTGATGGCCCCTCATCATGCATTGGCTCCTTACCTCTATCCTGTGCCTATAGTGTTGATGTT
The DNA here is from genome assembly GCA_031772625.1 of Pinus tabuliformis. Lineage (NCBI taxonomy): Eukaryota > Viridiplantae > Streptophyta > Pinopsida > Pinales > Pinaceae > Pinus > Pinus tabuliformis. The sequence continues at coordinate 476,846,879 of CM062805.1, read as the reverse complement.
GGAAGTGAAGTCCCTTCCACCCCAGGTGGAGATAACACTCGCTTTGCTACTGCAAACAAATGTCTAGCATCCCTTTGATATGTGACGAATATCGGCACACTGGCGGTCTCATGGTGCTCGTACTGATGAGAAGGTTCCCCTGTCTCAAATTTAGTCTCTAGAGGTCCCTGTGAAGCTCGAAAGAAGTCACGGGAGATGAAATCATCCCAAGTAATACCCTGTAGATCAAGCTGATGCACCTCCAAAATCTTGATGAGAGAAAAATGATAAACACTGTTAAGTTGCTGTTGAGGGGTTTTATGCTGTATAAAGGTGGTCATCCTCTCTATGTTCCGGCAAATGAAATATGGGATGTTCATCATCCGTACCCTGGTGAAATGCATGAGCAACCTGATGTGATAAGCATAAAGACGAGAGAATCATCCCTCACAGCTGAAATATTTCATAATCAATCTCATTAGTGGAGCATATTCATCTTTCAGATATCGGAATGGAAAGACTCTTTTGAGCTACCTCAAGAAAGTGGTTTTAATATATGGCTCATAATGATGCCGATCAATCTTCTGCTTCTTGTTCCATGGTTCTCCAATGTTCAGTATGCCGGTTGCTAATGAGACAGATTCTGGTGTAAGTGTGAAGGTGACACCAGCTAAAGTAGCCTGATCTCCATGTAAGTGCAGCACGAATAGACGAGCCAGCTCATGATGAAATTGAACACTAGCCACCTTTTGACAAAACTCAAAGCATGACTGACACTGGAAACATGACATAGCAAGAGGGCAGGCCTGCAATTCTGTAAGGGTGGTCGGTTCTTCTCTAACATGTCTGCCACTTTTGTGAGGCCTCCGGGAGCCTGTTCTTCCGAGGATGAGTCGCTTTGGGTTTCCATTTCATAGTCCGATACATGCTCAGATGCCATGACTGCTGTTTTTCCATTGCCTTAGAGAAAAAGATGCTGGTGATAAAACTATGTTTGGATTGCTTTTGTGATGTGTTGAAATCTGCCACCAAGGGGAGAAAAGCAACAAGGGACTGTTAGGAAGGGGAATAATATGAAGGGATTAGGGAATATGAGGAGGAATTTTATTTAGGGACATGTAGGGGGGTTTAGGAAATTTTATATAGGGTAGGGTTTGGGGTTTTACATATGACAAATGAGCGGAGGGGATAGGGAATAGGAGTTTAGTAACGTTTTAGGATAGGGAAAAATGGGAAAAATGGAATAGGGAAGAAGGGAATGATGGAAAGAAGGGAAAAATGAAACGGAGGAGGAACCTTGGCGCCAACACAATGAATTTGCAACCCTAACAGCAATTGTTTTGATGACTTTAAGTGGTAGGGTTTAAGAGTTTTTGTTTCAACCATAAGCAGCCATAAACCATCATCATACTAACATAAAAATAGATGAAACACTGAGAGATCGACCCCACCTAGCAAATTCAAGGGATTGAAAGGCAATTTGTTGCAATTCTGAGCAAAATTGGGTTTTTATGTGTATGCGCCGCGTAGCATACCCAGTGCGCCACACCGTTTGAGTGCGCCGTGCCCATGTTATTTAACACTGTGTGGTCGTGCCCAGTGCGCGGCACTCCCTCAGTGCACCGCGCCACTCCACCTGTGCGCCGCGCTTCAAATTTTAACACAGTCACGGCCTTTCAAACTGTGGTTTGTTCTTCAACCTCCAAATTTGACTTTGCTATAAGATTTCATGAATGTAACTTGACACAAATGATTTATATAATTTGGAGAAATATCTTGCAAGAGTTGGATTTGATTTTTTCTTCCTCCAAAACCCATTTTGTAATGTTTTTCATTTTGGCACTTTTTCATAATTAATACAACTCTGCTTTTCACACTTCCTTTTGATTTCTTTGACTAAAATGATGAAATTTTTTGGCAATTTTTTGCAGGGGTAGCCGACATGGAATTTAGCTAAGGATGACCAGAACCAGCTTTTCAAATGCTTCATGTTGGAGAACTTTACATATTTATCATAAAAATTAATTTGACGATTTCCTCTTCAAAACAAAGTTTTGAAGAGGAATCACCCTTGAGCATCGTGGATGATGAAAATCTGGAGATGAAACTTGTTGAACCTCCCTCTGGTCTGCTGGCATGGTTGGGTACTCTGAAAACACGACTTATGAAACCCTAGACCTATGACTGATATGATTTTTTGCCCATTAAAATACCCAATATTGACTGTCATTTAATGAACTTTGATGAATAGAGCTAAGCCAGCAGGTACAAAGCATGAGGGGTGATGACTGGCAAGACCCTTCCATCCGATTTATGGCATGCCCCTAGCGGAATGCAGCTAAGTGAATGGAGTGAGACACCTAAAAATGAAATGCAGAATGAGTTTTGATCTCGGATGGAGGACTGACAAGACTGACTCTAACATTGGCTCCAATGGGGATGGTAGCTCCTTGGAGGTGCCAAGAACAACAGATCTTTGGGAGAGCAGACAGTGTCTTCATCCATTGGGCTATGGAGTCATTATTTCGACAAACGACACGCAACTCTTGACTCATTTATTGACTGAAACTTGACTCGGACTGACGAAAATTTGGACTTAAAATGACTCAAAGACTGACTAGACAAACTCAAACCAAAACTGAAATAAAATGGTATTTATAGTGACAATGGAAACAACAGAAAACTTTTCAGAAATGGTACCGCTTGAGCAGCCCACCATTGATCGACCCTCCTTGGATGTCTTCTCTGTTCATTTCCTTAAGAAGAAAGGCATTCTGACCCCGATATGCTGCGATCTTGAAGGGACCTTTCCAGAGATTCTCGAATTTACCGTGCTTACCCTTTTCCTCATTCCTTTCATCCCACTTCAGCACCACATCATCCAGCTGAAATTTCTCTGCCTTCGATTTTTTGTCATAAATTTTCTTAATCTTCTCCTGCAACTTGGATGTGTTTTGGAAAACTTCTTCTCTGGTCTGCTGCAAATGGATCATTTGATTCAATCTTCTCTGCATAGGATTGTCTTCATTTCCAGCTTCCTGAAGAAGTTTGACTATCGGGGCTGCGAGAGAGGTAGGAAACAAGGCATCAACTCCATACACAAGCTCAAAGGGGGACATACCAATGGATTTCTTCTGACTGACCCAATCTACCCAAAGTGCATTGACCAACTTCTTATGCCATCTCTTCTTGTTGATTTCCAGCAGCTTCTTAATGATGTTGACCAAAGATTTGTTAGAGGACTCCGCCAATCCATTGCCTTGCGGATGATAGGCAGTTGAGTGACCCAAAATGATGTTATATTTATGACAAAACTCTACCATCCTTTTTGATTTGAAAGCTGTTGCGTTATCAGTGATTAACTTGTTCAGGCAACCAAAGCGAGACAAGATGTTATTTTCAAGGAATGAAATAATTAGCGCATCTGTAGCTTGTCTGGTGGGAATTGCTTCGATCCATTTCGTGAAGTAATCTGTTGCCGTGAGATCCATCGATGCTGACCGGAAGAAGCGGGATGAATTTCACCAATGAAATCCAACCACCATTGCTGAAAAGGGGCACTCACCTCAATGGGATTAAGTGGCAAAGGCTGTAATTTCTGCCTTCCTTCAAAAATATGGCATTTATGGCAGCTCTTGACAACCTTATATACATCAGAAAACAATGTCGGCCAATAGTATCCCGCTCTCAGAACTTTATTTGCTGTTGTTTTCCAAAAAAGGTGACCACCACAATCTCCTTCATGGAAATCCTCCATGACTTGCTTTGCTTCTTCTTCCACCAAACAATTCAAAAGAACGCCACCAGGATCTTTCCAATAAAGTGCATAATTTAGAATGCAAAACTTGGCAGCCTTTAATTTGAGATTTCTAGCTTTGTTTCTAGTCATGCCGGGTGGTGGTGACAAATTTTGAAGCACATATATGATGTCTGAATACCACGGAGAAAGAGCAAACATTTCAGATACCTGAATTGACGAACCTTCCTCATTCTCATCGGACATAGCAGCGATCAGATTTATGTCTAAGGCGTGCAAGTTTGATTCGGCCATTAACTTTGCCAATCCCTGTCCTTTAACAAGATTTGTGGGCTTTATTTCCACATCATATTCCAACAAAGCTGCAATCCACTTGCCTCATCTTCCTTCCGGATCGGTCTGCACTAAAACATCTTTGATAGCAGCATTAGGAACATAAGCCAAAATATGAGAATGCAGAATGTATACCCGAAAATCTTTCAATGCTTTCACAAGTGCGAGGGCTTGCTTCTCAATGATGTTGTACTTTAAGGCTGCATCTCTTATAGTTCGGATGAAGAAAGCAATTGGTCTTTCGTGATCATCTCTTTTCTGCATCAACACCGCTGCCATAGTATGCTCTGAAGTGAATGAAAACAATATAAAATCCTGAGTGTATTCCAGGATGATTAGAACTGGAGCTGAAGAAAGAGCCAATTTGACTAAATTGAAAGATTTTATAGCCTCTTTCATCCACTTCACTTGGCTGTCCTTTTTAAGCATGTTCGTGATCTCTCTTAGGTGTTCAGCAAGATTAGGTACAAAGTGGTGTAAAAAATTCATTTTACCATTGAAAGGCTGAATCTCCTTCTTATTCCAGGGAAGATCGATTTTCTGAATAGCTTGTACACGTGCTGGATCGATACGAATGCCATCTTTTGAGATAATGTGCCCAAGTAGTTTGCCCTCCTCCATGGCAAACAAGCTCTTTTTCGGATTCAGTGATAGACCATATTTTCTGCACTTTTGAAAGACAGTTTTCAGATGATACATGTGTTCTTCATCAGATTTGGAAAACACCGTCAGATCATCAAGGTATACAACCAAAAAGACATCCTTCTCATTTGCGAAAGCCAAGTCCATTGCCCACTGAAAGGTGGCACCCGCGTTCTTCAAACCAAAAGGCATTTTAGTGTAATGAAAAGTTCCCCACAGAGTGGTGAACACTGTCTTGTCTCGGTCATCTTCATGGACAACAATTTGGTTATATCCAGAATAACCATCAAGTAGTGACATACGAGATGCTCCAACTACTCGCTGAAGTATATGATCCATTTTGGGCAGTGGATAGTTATCTTTCAATGAAACTTTATTGAGATTCCTAAAATCAATGCACAAGCGAATCTCACCTGTCTTCTTCCGCACAGGCACCAAATTGGAGATCCAGTCTGAAAATCTGATGGGAACGATGATTCCTGATTTGTACAACCTGTTTATCTCCTTTTCAATTGATGGCAGCAGTTTTGGATTTAGCCTTCTCAACTTCTGTCTAAAAGGTTTCTGATTAGGCTTAATGGGTATAGTGTGCTGAATTATATTGGTATCGTATGTCTTCAAGTCAGAATAGTCCCAAGCAAACACATCAGCAAATGAAGACAACAAACTGATGTATTTGGCTTTCATCTTTTGTGGCAATGCTTTAGACAGTTTTACCATTTTAGGATTAGCAGCTGTTCCGATATTGACCTCTTCAACACCCTTCTCTGTTGGCTGCAATGTTGGTTTGTGGGCCACGTCATCTTGATCAAAGAGTTCTTCCAAAGGTATCAAGCCTTTGGGAATAATGTTATCCTTTAGCTGCAACACATCCATTTGATTGATCTGCACCTCATCTTTGCCATCATCATTTTCTACATCAATTGAGGTCTCTTATAACTTACCTTTGTTTTGTAGAAAATCATCAATCTCCTCATCATCTTGGAAAACTTGCCAATATCTCTGATTGTCGGGGACAGTCGGACGATGCTTCACATGGATTTCGAATTTATTACTGGAGTTCATTAGAATCTTTAAACTACTGGCTGCCTTAGCAAGAGCATCAACAATGTTGTTTTGAACACGAGGCACACATGTCAAGGTATATTCTGAAAATAATTTCAGGATGTCTAGGACTGCATTCCGGTAAGCCCACATCCGAGGATGATTTGCTTGATATTCGCCTCTGACCTGCTTAATCACCAATTCGGAGTCGCCATATATTGCAATCCTCTTAGCATTCATATTTCTTAGAATTTTTAGGCCAGCAATCAGAGCTTCATACTCAGCCTCATTGTTTGAACAATCAAAAGCTAATTTGTAGGAGCATACCCGCACATTACTGGGCACCTTGTTCAGGGTGGAGAAAGGACTGTGTACCCAAATACCAATTCCAACACCATCATTTCCCACTGCACCGTCGAAATCCATGGTCCACAAACCTTCTTCTTCTTCTTCCAAGTGCTGAAATTCTGCTGGCTCTGTTTTTCCTGCTTGCTGTCCATTACCTTCAGCTGATTTCTCAATGGTGTTTTGCTGTTCTCGTCCTCCTTTCTTCAAAACTTCTATGAAATTTTCTACTATTTCTGGAATACTTTCTTCTTCTACTAACTGACTATCAACATCATTAAAACTATTTGAATACAAAACAAAAGATTCTAGATCTGTATGTACATAATTAATTGGATGATTGGTTTCTCCTTGCTTGTAATCATGTATTTCATTTTTTGTTCCTGATACAGTTTTCTCATCTGGCCAAACACCGGAATTGTTGCATAGGAGAAATCTAGTTGTAGTGTCCCTTTCAATTTTGCTGCCCAAGACCTAGAAAGAAGCATGCCGAACCTGGGAGGGATATCCGCTACAACAATATCCATCAAAACATTCTTCACTGGGATTTGAGCCAGACTCACAACCAAGTCTTTGATGAGCCCGATACATCTCACTCTGCTGGAATCAAACGAATAGAGATCATGGTATTTCTGGGTGACGTCCAAACCCAGCTTATCCATGATAGCCTTGGGCATGAGATTGTGAGAAGCTCCGGAATCGAACATGGCATTATGTAACAAAAAATCATGCAATCTTAAACTGATATAAAAAGGTGGCACATCATTATCTGGAGACTCACCATTCAATGCTGGCCCAAAAATCATTTCGGGTTGATCATCTTCGACATTCACCATATCAGACATTGGATCACAATTCAAAATTTTAGAAACTTGCCCTCTATAACTGCTGTTCTTCATTATTTCATTCAAGGGAATGGATACCTTCAATTTAGAGATTTCATTCTCTAAACTAAAAGCGGAAGTCTTTTCTACCTCTTTGACTGGGACTTCTTTCTTTTCCTTTTCTCTCGATACAATTTGCTGATTTGATTTTTCTGCTGATGGTGATTTGCTGCTATTAGGATCGAGTGCCTCTTTGCCTTTCTTTTGTGTAACTGATGAATCATTCTTTGATGCCGAAACTTCCTTCCTCTTCTGAATTGGGTTAACCAGCACATTTCTATTTCTAAGTGAATATTGCCGCTGCTGAGCAGACAGAGCATTCATATAGCCTCTTTGATACTCATCTGATTCTTCTTCCAAAACTGTGTCACTTGCTAGAATGAAATCTGCGTCTTTGTGTGCAGCTGAACTTTCTGCATACTCCTCCTCTTCAGTAATGTAAATAGGCAAATCATCAGGAGTAAAGAAGTGGTTCTCTTCCCCTATTACCTTCCCTTCCTCATCAGACTCTGGTCCATTCACAAAATTTTGCTGCAGAGGTGGCTGTACTGGCTGCTATGCTGTCTGATCTTGGGCTCGCTGATCTCTCTGCCTTATCCTATATTGTGGCTACTACTGGCCACGGAAGTTAGGATTTCTAACTTGTGGCTCCGGTTTGTCGAGTTTCACCCTTTCAAGCATATGCTCTACCTTCTTGAGTAATTGATCCATCGAGGAAGACTCTTCCTTTACTGTGACCTTCTTTTTCGCTTTTGTTCTAGCCCTCTTGGTCAGCAGGTTTGCTTCAATGCTGACCGCGATTTTCTGCATGTCTTCCATTGTGGCTGGCTCTCTTTCTCTTAGTTGATAAGCCATATCAGCATCAAAACCATTCGGAAATTTCATCATGGCTAGTCCCATAGGTGGCCTTAGATGATTAGGAATTTCATTATAAACATAATTGAATCTAATGCAGTAGTCTTGGACCAACTCACCAGCGTTTCGTTTGATCTACTCATACTCAACAAGAATTTGAAGAGGATTCTTTTTCAGTTCCTAGCGGTCTAAAAATTGCCTTTGCAGGTCGGCCAAGGCAGTGATACGTGCAGCCGACAAAGCTTTTAACCATTTCCTAACTTCACCTGCAAATGTCTATACAAAGAGTCTCATTGCTACATTTTCTACATCGATCTCATGAAGGTCATAGAAATTTGCCATTCTGTCCACATGTTGCTAAGCGGTAACGCTGTGAGGAGCACCATCAAACAAAGGGATTTTGCTTTGATAATCTGCAGGCATATCATCTAGAACTTGAGGCAGCACAAGAGGTGCAAAACGAGCAGCCATCACTCTTGGTGGGTTTGGTATTGGAGGTGTTGGATGGGTGTGTGCAGTTTGTAGGGAATTAACAATTTGAGTTTGAAGCTGTGTCGCAATATAATTATCAATTGACCGGTTAGCCCTTTCAGTTTCTAGGTCTACAAGAAACTGTGGATTGGGGATAGTAGAGTCAACAGCCCTTTCGGATTTGGTCTCGAACAATGATATTTCAAACCGCTCATCAAACTCAAGCTCTTCAAGATACTCAAAAATGTCAGGACATGAATGGGATTTGAACACAGGAGTTATAGAGCTCTCTTGACGAAGGAGTCTTGGAATCAAATTGGGGTTTTCGTAGATATGAGGAGGATCTGGATCTGGATTGGCTCTGGTATATCTTCTTGAAGCCAGCGTGCTATTTTCAAAAAATCAACATGACATGAACAACTTACTCAGCCTATCAAATCCTAAACTTATCATCCGGAAGCTTAGAATTATCAGAAGCATGGGGTGTTTGTAGGTTAAGCCTGCCATTTACGCAACGAAGAAGACTAACGAACAAAGAATTTCGTCCCCAGTATGGTCGCCACTATGTTAGCACCTAAATCTACCTTAGGCTAAAGGAAGGCAAAATTCAGGGTAACCACAAACCACGCTCAGCCTCGTAGCTAGCCCTACGAGGACGGGAGAGGGCTCTCTCCGGGTCACGCTCAGTGAAAAATGGACGAACAGGGTCTGAGAGTGACTTAAAATGGATACTGATTTTAGGCTAGGTAAATAAATATGAAAGGAGTATTTTGATGAATGATTGAGTTTTCTAGGATGTATGGGACCAAGGAACAACATGAGCAAAGAATTTAACTCAAAGACGTAGATTACTTCGTGAGGCAAGACAGGTTGAAAGTCTAGCAATTAAATTTGAAATAACATGAAATGGAGAGACTGTTTAAGAGGGTGAAAAGGGCATAAATACATGAATCCTTTTCAACAGAAGAAAACATAGAACGTGAAAACTTTCCCAAGGCAGAGCAGTAAAACTGAATTCTACCTTTTCTTACTTAGAAGCTTTCACTGGAAATGAATATGAATGGACTATGAAACATAACAAAATACATATGAAACAAAAAGAAAATACATTTGCTAAACTCATGCCACAGGAATCTCATGAACCAAAGCTGCAATCTTTCATTAATTCTCTGTCAAAATGTACAGTGAGTGACTGGGTTTCTCTCCCACAATTTCCCAGAAATTCCAACCCTTTACAAAATGACTCTCAATAAAATAAATAAGCTTTGCCATGAGAAAGTCGATCAACCCAGGAAATGAAGAGCCAACCATCAGCACTTACATTTAATTTTCTATGAGGACCAATTAGAAAAAAGCAAACATGAGCGTAGATTTTTTGGGTGGCTGTTCGCCTTCATTTGGCCACTTAGATAGAAGCCAAAAATGTTTTTTAAACTTTGCCTTTGATGCCGGGAAAAATGTATTGTAAATGAGCGGGCCCACTTGGAGAAAATTTCGAATCGAAATTTTGCGGAGCGGGAGTGATTTTGGCCTTTGGGTCTCTGTGCGCCGTGCCCAAAACTGTATGCGTCACGCCACTTTGGAGCTAGTTTTAAGGCACCTTCTGAAGGCCAAATTGAGGCTAAGTGTGATTTTTGGAAATCCCTGCCTGTCTACTTTCCAACCCAAGTGAAATTTCTGAATTTGGTGCCCATTTGACCCTCCAAAACTGCAATCTCCCAAGACTGCTTCCTGTGTGTCAAAATAGGGGCAGAGAGGTCACTTTTTGGGTGTTTTTGACCTCCTGAGGACTCAAAACTGGCCCAAACTTCTTGGCCATGCACCAACAGTCATGATTTTCCATGGAAAATCCAAAAATGTAAACTTTTTGTCATTTGGAGCTCCCTAGCGAAAGCGCGCGCTAGGTGGCGCGGTGCACAGGGAGAAAAAACCTGTGTATTGTGCACAAAATTTCAAAATGCAAAAGTGTGCCCCAAATTTCTTGAAATTTGGGATGTAGCTTCTCTATCACATGTCATGCTGGACCAACAAAGCCTCAGCCAAGATTCGGAGCCGATCTTGCTCTTTTTGCCTCTTTTGTCTTTTTGTTACCTTCCTCAATTTCGCCTTTAGGCTCCTGATTCTTGCTTTGGAGCTCATGTTTCGGGCCATATAATGGTGAGTCATACGCCTCAGCATCACTTTTTCCCTATTAGCCTTCTCCACTAGCTGCTCCAAGTGAACGTTCACTTTCTCTAAAACATACTCTCGGTCCTCATCTCTTTGCTCCATAGGTCTACCTTGTGCTGCCATGATGTGTTGTCGGTTTTCCTTGATCAGTTGCAACTCAATCTCAACTTGTTGATCCTCAAGTTGTTTGTTCCTCTGCTCTAGATATTTCATGTTCCATTTGGCTCTTTCCAAGTCAAGGGACAAGGCTTGAATCTCTATTTGCTGCTCTTGGATGATCTCTTTAAGCTGTGCACTTTGCGGATCTGTGTCTGTATCATCATCATGAAGGAGAACGAATTCGGTCTCTCATTCACCTGATGGCCCCTCATCATGCATTGGCTCCTTACCTCTATCCTGTGCCTATAGTGCTGATGTCGGAAGCGAAGCCCCTTCCACCCCAGGTGGAGATAACACTCGCTTTGCTGCTGCAAACAAATGTCTAGCATCCCTCTGATATGTGACGAATATCGGCACACTGGCGGTCTCATGGTGCTCGTACTGATGAGAAGGTTCCCCTGTCTCAAATTTAGTCTCTGGAGGTCCCTGTGAAGCTCGGAAGAAGTCATGGGAGATGAAATCATCCCAAGTGATACCCTGTAGATCAAGCTGATGCACCACCAAAATCTTGATGAGAGCAAAATGATAAACACTGTTAAGTTACTACTGAGGGGTTTTATGCTGTATAAAGGTGGTCATCCTCTATATGTTCCGACAAATGAAATACGGGATGTTCATCATCCGTACCCTGGTGAAATGCATGAGCAACCTGATGTGATAAGCATAAAGACAAGAGAATCGTCCTTCACAGCTGAAATATTTCATAATCAATCTCATTAGTGGAGCATATTCATCTTTCAGATATCGGAATGGAAAGACTCTTTTGAGCTGCCTCAAGAAAGTGGTTTTAATATATGGCTCATAATGATGTCGATCAATCTTCTGCTTCTTGTTCCATGGTTCTCCAATGTTCGGTATGCCGGTTGCTAATGAGACAGATTCTGGTGTAAGTGTGAAGGTGACACCAGCTAAAGTAGCCTGATCTCCATGTAAGTGCAGCACGAATAGACGAGCCAGCTCATGATGAAATTGAACACTAGCCACCTTTTGACAAAACTCAAAGCATGACTGACGCTGGAAACACGACATAGCAAGAGGGCAGGCCTGCAATTCTGTAAGGGTGGTCGGTTCTTCTCTAACATGTCTGCCACTTTTGTGAGGCCTCCGGGGAGCCTGTTCTTCCGAGGATGAGTCGCTTTGGGTTTCCATTTCATAGTCCGATACATGCTCAGATGCCATGACTACTGTTTTTCCACTGCCTTAGAGAAAAAGATGCTGGTGATAAAACTGTGTTTGGACTGCTTTTGTGATGTGTTGAAATCTGCCACCAAGGGGAAAAATGCAACAAGGGACTGTTAGGAAGGGGAATAATATGAAGGGATTAGGGACTATGAGGAGGAATTTTATTTAGGGACATGTAGGGGGTTTAGGAAATTTTATATAGGGTAGGGTTTGGGGTTTTACATTTGACAAATGAGCAGAGGGGATAGGGAATAGGAGTTTAGTAATGTTTTAAGATAGGGAAAAATGGGAAAAATGGAATAGGGAAGAAGGGAATGATGGAAAGAAGGGAAAAATGAAACGTAGGAGGAACCTTGGCACCAACACAATGAATTTGCAACCCTAACAACAATTGTTTTGATGACTTTAAGTGGTAGGGTTTAAGAGTTTTAGTTTCAACCATAAGCAGGCATAAACCATCATCATACTAACATAAAAATAGATGAAACACTGAGAGATTGACCCCACCTGGCAAATTCAAGGGATTGAAAGGCAATTTGTTGCAATTCTGAGCAAAATCGGGCTTTTATGTGTATGCACCATGCATCATACCCAGTGCGCCGCATCGTTTGAGTGTGCTGTACCCGTGTTATTTAACACTGTGTGGTCGCACCCAGTGCGCGACGCTCCCTCAGTTCGTCGCGCCACTCCACCTGTGCGCCGCGCTCCAAATTTTAAGACAGTCACGGCCTTTCAAACTGCGGTTTGTTCTTCAACCTCCAAATTCGACTTTGCTATAAGATTTCATGAATGTAACTTGACACAAATGATTTATATAACTTGGAGAAATATCTTGCAAGAGTTGGATTTGATTTTTTCTTCCTCCAAAACCCATTTTGTAATGTTTTTCATTTTGGCAATTTTTCATAATTAATACAACTCTGCTTTTCACACTTCCTTTTGATTTCTTTGACTAAAATGATGAAATTTTTTGGCATTTTTTTGCAGGGGTAGCCAACATGGAATTTAGCTAAGGATGACTAGAACCAGCTTTTCAAGTGCTTCATGTTGGATAACTTTACATATTTATCATAAACATTAATTTGACGATTTCCTCTTCAAAACAGAGTTTTGAAGAGGAATCACCCTTGAGCATCGTGGATGATGAAAATCTGGAGATGAAACTTGTTGAACCTCCCTCTGGCCTGTTGGCATGTTTGGGTACTCTGAAAACATGACTTATGAAACCCTAGACCTATGACTGATATGATTTTTTGCCCATTAAAATACCCAATATTGACCGTCATTTAATGAACTTTGATGAACAGAGCTGAGCCAGTAGGTACAAAGCATGAGGGGTGATGACTGGAAAGACCCTTCCATCCGATTTATGGCATGCCCCTAGCGGAATGCAGCTGAGTGAATGGAGCGAGACACCTAAAAATGAAATGCAGAATGAGTTTTGATCTCGGATGGAGGATTGACAAGACCGACTCTAACAGAAGACATGAGTCAAAACTTTGCCCTGGTGATGCAAAAAGAATTTGAAATGTCCCTGCTTGGCGAGCTCACATATTTTCTTGGTTTACAAGTCCAACAAAACAAAGACGACATTTTTCTATCACAAACCAAGTACCTCAAGCAGTGTAGGTTTTAACCCCGTACAGAAATTACCTGCATACGAATTCTAAAACACAAAAAATAAATAATGTGAGAGCAGAACACATAAAACACATATACACAGAGATTTTCCCCTGGATCCCAAAACCGGGACTACCAGCTTGATTTTTCATTATTGTTCCTTTCAATTTTATAATACATATTTATACATGTTGAAGCATCCAATACCATGGACCGAAAACCATCGCGTCCAATACCATGGACCGAAAACCAACATGTGCGGAAATCATGCACAAAACCATAGGTGGGTCCGCCCAACCTAACATAGGTTCCAAAACCAAAATTTTTCGGGGCGCTACCCCGGACCCCATAAAGTGGGGTTACGGGTGCCCTTCAAACCCCTTGTTAACTATGTGGAAAGAATATAACACAACCCAACATTCTCCCACTTGTTGTTTTCTTTCCACAGGGGGCCACAAGAGAGCCTAGTCATTTTCCCAGCCCTGAAATGCCCATTGTCTCTCTACACCAAGAGAACTTCTCAGAGCTCAAAGATTTTGTCAATACATCTACAATATTCTTCAAAGTGTCCACCTTTACTAGCAACACCTTTTTGTCTTCTATCATATCCCTCACAAAGTGATACTGAACATCAATGTGCTTTGTCTTTGAATGATACGCAGGGTTCTTTGCCAAGAAAATTGCACTTTGGCTGTCACTGTCTATCCTTATAGCTTCTTGTACTAACCCCATACTTGAACAGAATCTCTGCAACCAAACTACTTCCTTGCTTGCATGAGTGGCTGCCATGTATTCTACCTCTGTAGTTGATAGTGCCACTACAGATTGTTTCTTACTCATCCAACTGACTGCACCTCCAAATAGGTTAAACACATACCCACTTGTAGATCTTCTCTGATCCAGATCTCCAACCTAGTTTGCATCAACAAAGCCATGAATATCCAACACTCTGTCCAATCCTGGTCTTCCTTGGTAGCACAAACCATAATCACTAGTGCCACGCAAATACTTCAAAACTTGCTTCACTGCTGTCCAGTGCTCCTTCCCTGGTTTTGACATAAACCTGCTCAATACTCCCACTGCATGTGCAATGTCTGGTCTAGTACAGACCATTGCATACATCAGGCTACCGACTGCACTTGCATATGGAACACGGGACATGTCCTCTTCCTCTTCTTGTGTCTTGGGACACTGTTCAGCAGATAACCTCACACATACAGGAATAGGAACCTTCATCGGTTTACTATCCTGCATATTAAACCTTTGCAATGTTGTCTCAACATACTTCCTCTGGTTTAACCAGAGCTTCCTCTTTGCTCAATCTCTTTTAATTTCCATGCCCAAAATATAGTTTGCAGCACCAAGATCTTTCATGTCAAATTTGGAGGACAACTGGGTCTTCAAATCCTGGATAACTTCTTTGTCATTTCCAACCAGCAATATATCATCCACATACAAGACCAGATAAATAACACGGTCACCAATTAATTTAAAATACACACAATGATCTGCTTTGCTTCTGCTGAAGACAAGTCCCTGTATAAATGTATCAAATTTCTGATACCTCATCCTTGGTGATTGTTTTAACCCATACAGAGACTTCTTTAACTTGCATACCAGTTCTTTCTTACCCTTCACCGCAAAGCCTTCAGGTTGTTTCATGTAGATTTCCTCTTCCAGATCCCCATGAAGAAATGCTGTCTTCACATCCATCTGTTCTACCTCAAAATCAAAAGCAGAAAAAACAGATAAAAGTAATCTAATAGAAGTTACCTTGGCAACAGGAGAAAAAATATCACCAAAATCAATTCCTGGCAACTGGGAATAACCTTTTGCTACCAATTGAGCTTTGTATTTCTCCACTTTTCCTTCTGCATTTGTCTTCTTTTTGAACAGCCATTTGTTGCCAATGGGTTTCCTTCCAGCCGACAACTCCACCAGATCCCAAGCCTCATTTTTGTGCAAAGATGCCATTTCATCAACCATGGTCTCTTTCTAGAGTTTTCCATCCTCTGAATCCACTGCTTCCTTCACAGTTCTGGGATCATCACCAGTAACAGACAAAGCAAAATTTGAGTAGAAAGCAGATGGAATATACCTTTCTGGCTGCCTTCTTTCTCGAACTGATCTTCTCATAGCGGGAGTTTATAACTCTTCATCTTTTGATTCCTCCGTTGTTGTAGAGTCTGATTCTTCCTCCTTTAGCTCAAACTCTATCTTCTCAGGTTCCTTTGGTTGGACTTCATGTTTAATAACATCTTTCACCTCTCTGAACACCACAACTCAGCTGTACACAACCTTCCTTGTTACTGGGTTCCAAAGCTTAAAACCCTTTAAACCATCCTTATACCCAATAAAGATGCACTTTTCAGATTTACTATCCAACTTGGTTCTTTTCTCCTTTGGAACATGTACATATGCATCACATCCAAATACCCTTAGATGTGAATGAGAGGGTTTCTTACCAGTCCATACCTCTTGTGGAGTCTTATCCTCCAATGCTGATGAAGGTGACTTGTTGACTAGGTAACATGCAGTATCCACTGCCTTTGCCCAGAATTCCTGTCCTAACCTGCCACCACTGAGCATGCTTCTTGCCGTTTCCATCAACGTCTTATTCATTCTTTCTGCAACTCCATTTTGCTGAGGTGTATATGGAGTAGTCTTCTACCGTGCTATACCATACTTCTTGTAGAATTCTTCAAATTCCTTGCTGCAAAACTCTCCACCATTATCTGTCCTCAACACCTTTATCTTCTTCTCTGTCTGGTTTTCCACCAGAGCTTTGAATTCTTTAAACCTGTCAAGGACTTCAGATTTTTTCTTAAGGAAATATATCCATGTATTCCTTGAGAAGTCATCTATAAATGATACATAGTACACAGACTTACCCAGTGATGGAACCTTCACAGGTCCAAACACATCACTGTGCACAAGTTCTAATATCTGTTTCGCCCTCTTACTACAAGATGGGAAACTCACACGATTCTGCTTCCGATATACACAATTTTCACAGAAATAAAAATCCAGAGAGCTATTACTCATACCTTCTACCATACCTTTACCATGAAGTATCCGAAGGCCCTTTTCTCCAATATGTCCAAGCCTTTGATGCCACAGCATGGTCTTCTCTCCAGAGACCACTAGATTTTTTTCTCCACTTTCAGGAACCACAGAACTATTGCACCCATAAATGACAGTGCTACCTTGTAGCTTGTATAGAGTTCCAATCCAAACTCCCCACATCAATACCAGTGCTCCCTGAACCATCTTGCAGGTATCCTTCTCGAACACTGTTTTTACGCTTGCATCATCCAACTTGCTTACAGAAATCAGATTTCTGGCCAATGTAGGAATATGTAGAACACCCGGAAGTGTTCTAACCCTTCCACCTTGCAACTTCAACTTTACTTTTATGTGACCAATAGCATTCCTATCATCCCCTAAGAAGACATCACCACCATCGTATTTCTCGTACTCGCAAAACCACTCTCTATGGGGAGTGAAGTGAAAGTATTCACCCGAGCCAATCAACCATGCCTCATGATCTACGTGTGTACTTGAAGAAGCCAAGTACACAACTCCACCTTCATTTGAGGTGGTTTTCGCCTCTACAGAAGGAGCATCATCAGATCCCTTTCCTTTATCAGGAGCTTTAGATTTATAGTCCCTTTTGAAGTGTCCTTTCTTTCCGCATTTCCAGCACACCACCTTTACAGGTTTTCTTGGAGATTTAGATCTCCCTCTAGATTTAGATCTCCCACTCGATGACTTATTTTTGTTTCTGTTATGGGACCGTCCTCATACAGACAAGGCATCACCATTCTGGCTCTCCATATTTTCCGTCTCATCTCCTCCGTCAGCAAGGATGACACTATTTCATCAAAATGAAAGGCAATTACATTGCTACCTATTGCAATAACCAGACTATCCCATGAATCTGGTAGAGAAATCAACAAACTGATGCACTTATCTTCATCTAAAATTTTAATATCAATAGATGCTAACTGACTTACCACAGTATTAAATGCATTCAGATGCTCTGTCACCGAGTCTCCATCTTTCATCCTCAGGTTATACAGCCTTTTCCGCAGGAATAGTTTATTCACCAGAGACTTAGATTGGTACAAAGTCCCTATCTTGTCCCACAAAGCCTTTGCCGTAGCTTCCCCTGATACATTCAGCAATACTGAATCTGAGACACACAATCGTATTGTGCTCTTTGCCTTCCGATCCAACTTATTCCATTCTTCATCGGTCACTCTCGTTGGTTTAGTACCTAGATCTACCATGATGCCCTGATATTTATCCACGAACAGATCCTCCATCTTGAGTTTCCACAGCTCAAAACTCTAACCATTAAATTTCTCGATCTCTATCTTTCCATTACTCACCATCTTCTTTCACCACCAGAATTGATCTTGCAGATCTCCCACTGAACAGGGTCTACCACAGGCCTGAGCAAAACCACTCAACAACAAAGGTGTCCCTTGAAGCCAAAATAGCTCTGATACCAAATGTAGATTTTAACCCCGTACATAAATTACCTGCATACGAATTCTAAAACACAGAAAATAAATAATGTGAGAGCAGAACACATAAAACACATATACATAGAGATTTTCCCCTGGATCCCAAAACCGGGACTACCAACTTGATTTTTCATTATTGTTTCTTTCAACGTTATAATATATATTTATACATGCCAAAGCATCCAATACCATGGACCGAAAACCAACATGGGCGGAAATCATGCACAAAACCATAGGTGGGTCCGCCCAACCTAACATAGGTTCCAAAACCAAAATTTTCTGGGGCGCTGCCCCGGACCTCATAAAGTGGGGTTACAGGTGCCCTTCAAACCCCTTGTTAACTACGTGGAAAGAATATAACACAACCCAACAAGCAGATCTTAAAGAAATATGGGATGGAGGATTCCAAACCAGTATGTACCCCTATGGTAACAAGATGCAACCTCAGCACAAATGATGAATCAGTAGCAGTACATCAACCAACCTATAGATCCATGATTGGTAGTTTACTCTATCTAACAGGTACCCGACCAGACATCATGCATGCAGTGGGAATAGTTGGAAGATTTCAGGCAAATCCAAAGGAAACTCATCTTCAGGCAGTTAAGAGAATTTTCAAGTATCTTCGAGGAACTCAAAACTATGGCTTATGGTATCCTAGAGATACAGATCTCACACTTCATGCATATATAGATGTAGATTGGGCGGGAAGCGTGGATGTTAGGAAAAGCACTAGTGGTGGTGCATTCTTTATGAGTTCTATATTAGTATCTTGGTTCAGCAAGAAACAAAGTTCAATTGCATTATCTACAGCTGAAGCAGAATATGTGGCTGCTGCATCTTGCTACACACAACTCCTTTGGATGATGCAAACATTGCAAGACATTCAAATCACTTGTACTCCACCTATCTCCATTTTTTGTGATAATACAAGTGCGATCAGTATTTCAAAGAATCCAGTCATGCATCCGAAGACTAAGCACATACCTATCAAATATCACTTTCTTCGGGAACAAGTGCTTGAACTAAAGGTCAAATTGGAGTATGTCCCCTCCAAAGAAGAAGTTGTTGATATACTCACCAAACCACTGCCCAGGGAGACATTTGAATACCTTAGATAGAAGCTGGGAGTAGTTGATGCATCATCTTGCTATTGAAATTATCTGTTTCAGAGAACAATGGTTGTACGCAAGTTTCTTGAAGCGTATCCACGTACATACATAAGTTTCTGTGGATACAGTCGCGTATATGTTGGTTTGAAGAAAAACAGTGGGGCCAGACTTAGGATGAAAAGAGTCTGATATGGGTCTGACAGAGACCATCTAGCACAGGTTCAGGGGGAGCATATGATTCTAATAATGCATTGTTGGCATTATCTTAGAAGATCTTGGTTCGTTTTCTTTCAGGTGGAACTGGTACAGAGGGAGATCATGGTTGCTGGTCTTGATGGTGATTGACAGATGCTGCTGATGTTAGTTGCTGATGACTATTATAGTCTTGTCTCAGATATTTAGTCTCTATGTCATGTATTTTCTTGATTATCAAGGTCATGTAACAGCCTATGTTGGTTTCCCCACTATGCCTGGGATGGATGATGTAATGTTCTTGTTTTATCTTGTGTAAACTTTTGGTGTATCCCCACTTGGTTGCGTGGATGAGTCAATATTGGTATATCCCTACTTGGTTGGGAGATGGATGGATGTATGAGTCTTTGGTGATAGGAAGGTCATTTATGATGTATAAAGTCATGTTTCTTCTTGTAGAACATCTTTTTTTTGCAGACCTTGCCTACAGTCAAGGGGAGCATGGACAACATAGCAGAGCAGAGAATTCAACATGTACTCAGGGGGAGCATAACCTTTGCCCTTGATGACAAAGGGGGAGAACGACTTTGAGTGTTTTTGGGTTGCCATCAAGTCCAAAGGGGGAGATTGTTGGCATTATGACACGGGTTTGGTGCTATGACACAGGTGTTTTCCTTGATGGAAACTCACTCAAATGACAAATCACAGTTCAGGCTCTCAGAATGAAGGAAAAAGAGATATACGCAGGTTCCTCTTAACCAAGTCGCGTATACACGCGCGATCGACATTCAAAAGGCGCGTATACGTATGCATGCACTTTCACGCAAGGAAAAGCGCGTACATGTGGGAAAACTTATTTTGGGTCCATGGTATTTAGTCCTTGGTATTTGGACCTATGGTTTTTGGACCATGGTATCTCATCCGAAGTGTTGAACCCAGGTATTGGGTCCATGGTATTGATTCTCTATGGTTTTGGACCATGGTATTAAGAAAGGCCTAAGACTATAAAAGGGGAAGGAGATCATTAGGAAAAGGCATTCATTCTAGCATTGAATATCTTATGAAGAGCAAGAACTAGATTTGGGTTATGGTGCATAGCTGGATCTGAACCAAGGAGGAACCTGAGCGCAAGAAGAAGGATAAGTTCTATTGTTATGTCAAGATATTAAGGCTTGAATAGTAGTATCTTTGTGTGATTTTGATTTGTTATATTTGGCGCATGACTTGATCTATAAATATGATAATCTGGGTATAACTCATGTCTGAATAAGTGAAAAGGGTAAATTATCTTTTATAGATCTGTACGCAGGTTCAACACAGTAGAGGCGTGTATACATGCTGGTTCTGTAAGTCAAAACAGCGTATACGCTGGTTGGTCTTAATACAGAAGCGTATGTATGAAGGTTATACATATTGAAGTAGTGTACGTCTCATGAAATATGTCTTAAGCTACTTCTGTGTTCTGGATTCAGGATTGGTTTCTAGTTACTGTCAATGTAGTCTGGTTACAGCATTCAGAGAAGTAATTTTTTGATTCAGTTTTTGATTGAAGCAAAGGAGATTGGTTGATGCAGATGTGTTTGATGGCTGATTATTATCATTGATGGATCCATTTTGAAAATTTATGAAATGTGGTCCCTTGAAGAAAAGAGAAGGGTGTAGCCTTCTGTAGGTCAGCACCTACGTACTAGTACATCAGCTAATACAAGAGCTAAGGGGGTTGTAGCTCCCTTCCAAGAGAAGCTGGAGAACGAGAGAAGGTTGTAGCCTTCTGCAGGTAGAAGCCCACGTATTGGTATAAGACTGCACTAATACAGAAACATTTTAAAAAGAAGTTTCTTATTAAAAGAAGATAGAGACGAATTGCAGCAGGTGGTTTTCACCCACATTGGGTTTCCACCTTATATCTTGTGTCCATATGTGTGATGATTTGTTCTGTTTTACTGCACCTGTTTACTATTCTTATGGTTAATGAAGTTCTGATGCACTGATTAAAGATCAACATTTAATGAATCATAAGTTTACTGATTTACACTGGTTGCTTTAGACACGGTAGCATATATACGCAGTTTTCCATAGGTTAAGTAACGTACACAAATCTGATTGTGAAATGAAAAATAATTGATTAGATAATACTGATTCACCCCCCTCTTAGTATTATTTCCAACACCTCCTCCCTCTGGGACCATGACTTGAGGAAGAGACCCCTCAACAACCCCAAAAACACAGATTTCTAGTTCCTGCATGAGCTTTGGAGTTTGTTGTCTTAATTCGGTACTTGGTTCATTTCATCGTTATCGCTTTCAATCACTCTCTTTTTGTAATAGATCTCACTCATATTCTCATTTCCTTCATCTCAAAATGCTTAGTGGAAGCCAATAAATCACATCTTAATCAGATTATACTCATAGATCTCCTTACCATTCGATCCACAACAAACCTGGCCAATCACCGTCAATCGCATGCGTATTCATTTCAACGTTTGACTTTAGGTGCTCCAAATCTCCACCGCCAATCTGCCTCGCTTGATCCAACGGCTATCGCGTCACCTACTTGCCAACTAGCTTGGCCGATCTCCACTGTTGATCAATCCCGCATGATACAACGACTATCGCGCAATCTCGAGTGAATTATTGCATGACTGATACCCGACTGAGAGCACGTGAGAAAAGTGGTTTTCCCATGCTACATGTCACTCACTTAGGCTAATCGCGTAAAATTTTGGAATTCCGCTTACAACTCTTAGAGCGTGAGAGATACTGCTTACCACCTTTATTCATTTCAACGTTTGACTTTAGGCACTCCCCATCTCCACCGTTGGTCTGTCTTGCTTGATCCAACGGCTATCGTGTCACCCAATCACCAACTAGCTTGGATGATCTCCACCCTTGATCAATCCTGCATGATCCAACGGCTATTGTGAAATCTTGCGCGAATTGTTGCATGACCGATATCCGTCTGTGAGCACGCGAGAAAAGTGGTTTTTTCATGTTATGTGTCACTCACTTAGGCTAATCGCACAAAATTTAGGAATTCCGCTGATAGCTTTGAGGGCGCGCGAGAAACTGCTTACCACCTATGAAGATTGCTCCATCATTTTGCACGTTTTCCCCCTTCTACTGACACGTGACTTGATGTGGTCCATCCATCTATTCACTTAATCTCTACGATAAGATCTCTGCCATTCATCTCCCATTGCTCCTGTTCGTCCATCTAATCACTTAATCACCTACGATAAGATCTCCACCATTCATCTTCCGTTAGTCCTGTTCGTCCATCTATTCTCTTAATCCCCTATGGTAAAATATCTGCCATTCATCTCCCATTAGTCCTATTCGTCCATCTATTCACGTAATCTCCTGCGATAAAATCTCGAGGAATCCAACGGTTCCTATGCACTGCTGCTTCATTACGTCTTCCTTTCGTTGATTTCGATCTTCGATTTCTCTTCCAATTGACTCCTTCCTGAACTTTGTTCTGCATATTCTTTAAACGCTACCACCCCTGAGCTTTGATTTGGTTATTCAATCAGACTCCAACACTATCCGATCATCGCAAACACCAAATAAGAAAAAAAAGTGAAAACAGATTTAGTTTAGTTTCCTTGCTTACACATTAGTATGGTTTGATGCTCTTTACTTCTGTAACTTCGATAGCAGCATTAGGTTAGCGTTGATTTAGCAATTCTACTTAGCATAGCTATTTAAATGGTTAATTAGGATATGGTGTGATTTAGCATTACATTTTGTTTTCTTCATTACTGCAGTAGAGTAGCCCTCTTAGAATAGATTTGCTCTTCTTCCATCAAAGAATCAAGCTTCTTCTGACTCTATAGAAGTCTGGCTTGGAACCCCTGGGGTCTCTTGCCAGGTGAACAGTGACAACAGGTAGGACCTTCACTTTTACTTGTGCATATAGCACTATCACCTCCAAGTTTGTACGAACCCTAGGCTGATAAGTAAAGTTGGTAGCCCAGGAGTTGCAACATCCTTACTGCAATACTGGCGCTCATCACTTTTTGGTGCTGTTACCGGGGAGGTGTCTGAGTAGAATGTGAGTACTGCTTTCTTTTCTTCTATTTCTAGTCTGATTTATTTTCTTCTATTTCTAATCTTCAATATTCTGCCATTAGTTTATTTATGCAAAAGTAATCTAGTAGCTTCATTTCTTTCAGTTGTCATTATTTGCTTTGCTTTCCATTCTGCAAGTAGAATTTCAATTCAACAAGTAACTTTTCTTTTTGTTAGTAGTTTTCATTCAATCAACAATTTCATTTCTGCAAAGTACTTTCCAGCTTAAATAAATCTTCCAAAAACCAAGCCAAAAACATTTCCTTTCATGCCTCGTAGGAGTAGGGACAATTTAGGAAAATTCTTGCCAAATACCCCCACTGCATCCAACAACCAACCTTCTCTCTTCTTCGGTGGCTGTGAACTAGAGGAACCCTTAGGTGAGCAACCTGACATATTTGAAGAACCTACAGGGGAAGAAGAAGAAGAGGAACCCATTCCTACTGAACCAATGGCTGAAAACCAAAATGACAGAGGAAATAGAGAGAGAATTGAGGTTGCCTTCCCCATAAGGGAAACCAATGGGGACACTAAGATGAAGAATATAAGCCCCTCTACTCTACCTCATTTCCATGGCCTGACCACAGAGGACCCTGACACTTTCCTATTTGAGTTTTCTATTATATGCCGAAACTATGACTATACAGATGATGAGAAAAAGTTAACACTGTTTCCATCTACCCTCAAGGATGCAACATTGCGCTAGTTCATGGGTTTACCTGGAGATAACATCACAACTTGGGCTCATATGCAACATGCTTTTAACAAAAAATATAGGGACTATTGTAGGTCAAAGGATACTAAAGAAGATATTTTCAGGATGACCATGGGCCAGGATGAATCCTTAGAAGACTACAAAGAAAGATTCTAGCTCAGTTACAAAAGGGCCAGGTGCACACTTGACCCCGAGTCACTAAAGCTGGTAAGGGAAGATCTTCTGGATACCTTACATTTGTTAGAAAGAGGAGATATATACCAATTAGCCTATGAGGATATCAAGACTGTCTTTAAAAACCATTCTAGGGCAGCCAGGAAAAAGGATAGGAGTAGTCAACCTATGGCTAGTACATCATCTTCCAACTCATCCATCAAGGGTGACATTGGAAATATGTTGGAAGATTTCAAAAGTGAGATGTTGAAAACCCTTGCCTTGCAATTGGACACCATGAAAATAAAAAGGAAGCAAGAGGAAGCAAAGAGAGCCTTGGCCATATTTTGTCCTAGATGCACCGGGAGGCATCCTAGGAACGAATGTCCATTGAACTGTATTGAGATTTGCTTTGTTTCTGAAGAAAACCACTCCACAGACAAGTGCCCTTCTTTACCCAACTCAAAGCTGTATATCAAGGAGCTAAAGGGGTCACTGAGTAGCTTTGTTACATCAACTAAAGGAGACCTCCTAGGTGTAGACCATACTAGCAGGGCATGCAAGGGTCATCCCATGCATATTACAACCCCAACCAAACCACAACTATACCTTCTTGGGGGCTCCCTGCTCATCCTTCCTGGTCTACACCCCCTCCTTGGTCC
The DNA here is from genome assembly GCA_031772625.1 of Pinus tabuliformis. Lineage (NCBI taxonomy): Eukaryota > Viridiplantae > Streptophyta > Pinopsida > Pinales > Pinaceae > Pinus > Pinus tabuliformis. The sequence continues at coordinate 476,822,003 of CM062805.1, read as the reverse complement.
TATGCATCTCAGTATCATTCCCATCTAGCCAGCTAGTAATTTCAACCTTAGATTCCACCACAACCTCAGTGGAATACCCCACTCCAGGGGTGGAGCCCCAATACAACATTGCTCCAGTTCTATTGCCTCCACCACCTACCCAACTGTTGAGTCCCAAACTTGCAACTTCCCTATATACCTTTTCAGCCTTCTTTTCCATTTACTTGACCCACCAAGCTGTAAAATCATTGCATATTAGTTTAAAAAGAGCTTATAAAATGGTTTCCTAACTATGTTTGTGACTGCTGTTTGATTTATATTTTTGTTCAATCAGCTGCAGAAACTTGTCACTTTCCACAGCCAGCTCAAGTTTCCGCAGCCATTTTGTTAAAGACTATGTTACAGGTGTCCAATGGAGAATCTGGCCACATGGGCAAGCTGCAAATGACATGTACATGGAGCGTGTCCCCTTGGTTCAGCCGAATCACTCACAAACAGCCATGGTCAAAGGAGTGGACAAACCAAGAGTTTTGCGGTGGCACGGCTCTGTTTTTCCCACGTGAAGTTTTGCGTGGCAAGATCCTCAATCTTCGGAGGTGTACTAACACTTGTGGATCAATTTGTGAACCAAATCGAACAGCCACCACTCCATAGATTTATTTGTCATGATTACCATACTGCTAGATCTCAGGACGTGGAGATTTATGTGTCTGTTTGGTAGCATAGAATTTAGGAATCAGTTATAGCATTTTCACTTATAAATAACGCGTTATCATATGCTTGATAGTTAGCTTTTACATGTAATCTTGACTGTGTTTACGAGCCCACTGTACTGTGCTCCATCTTTATGTTTTGACTGCACTTTAATATATGAGAAGACATCATTCTTAAGTTCGATTTGTGACTGAGTATTGATTGGCCGAGGTTGCAGAGGGCCTCTGTACACCAAGGCTCTGTATTTACTATATAGTTGCTTACTTGCTTTCATTATGTTACTGCTTTTATAATCATTTTCTTGTATATATTACGCTATCCTGATTTTTATACTAACTGTTGTTCATCTTTTCTTTTATGCTTTCTCATGATTGCTAGCTGATCAGTATTTTTCTTTCAGGTTCTTGTAGGTAGCCCGGGAAAATTACATAGTTTTAATGACTAATGACATGAGATCATCTTGTCCTTTCTGTTGATTCATTTACTGAGTTTTAATTTCAGCATTGTCATTTCTTTCAGTTTTGCTTTGCTTATTTACTTTTCTGCAACTTAGACATCATATTACTCATTTGTTTATGATTTCCTTCCTATAGCCAAGCGACTCAAATAGTGAGGAATCAGAATATTACTTAAATGTAGTATGATTTAGTTTACTTTCCTGCAAGTTAGTGATTAAATTACTTATGTCATTTTCAAGAATTGAAATATGAATGAGTAGTTAAATCTTAGTTTCATTTTGTGCAATTTCATTTCCTGCAATTTAGATATCATATTACTCAACTTGTTTATGATTACTTCCTATAGCCAGAGCGAGTCGAAAGGTGAAGGGTCAGAATATGGGTTGAAGTAGTGTGATTTAGTTTGCTTTGCTTTCAGTCTTTGAATTGCTTTGAGCTCAGTTTTTATTTTCTTTTTACACAGCGGTAAGGATACTGGGCTTCATTTTCACTAGTTCACTGTTTTGGTACATTTTTATTTTCTTTTGAGAATTGATTTCATCACAGCCAGTTTGAACCCTTCTTTTTGAGAATTTTAAAGTTTGGAAAATCATTGTAGAAATCACCATTACCATCCATACTTGACCTTCAATTCTGCCATCTCACATTAGGGAATCCACAGAAGATAAACCCAAAAACAAACCAAAAACTAAAAAACGACAAAAACCTAAGAAATCGGTTATCTTGCATATACAGTGCACTTCACTTCAGCAGCTTACGACTCTCGGATTGACATTTTAAATAGCAATTTAGGACACACTAAATTGACCAAACACCAACCACAACTCCTACACTTTGCTCCACCCAAGCAACCCAAGATGCCTGCCCATCCAAATCCGAACCTGAATAATAGGCAGGCTCAACAAGTATACAATGGAGAGACATCATATCCAGCTTATGCTGTAGAAATCCAGGAGATCAACCTAAGATATGGGAGAATTCTCCTAGATAACCAACCTCCCTCTCCACATAGGGACGTTGAGGAAGAAAGAGAGGAAAGCAACTTTAAAGTAAATCCACCCTTTCTTGAGAGATTAGCCCAACCACTCTAGGCTACCCTAGAAGAAACTGAACTTCTGGGAGAATTGAAAAATCTATGTGTAATGATCCCCCTTCTCCAGGAAATAAAAGATGTTCCCATTTACAATAAGTTGATTAAGGAGAAGTGCTTCAAGCATCCAGGAGAAAAAAAAGGGATGCCCCTACCATTAATGTCATTGGGCAAGTGTCTGACTTAATGCTAGGGCAGGTAATATGTTCGAAATATTTGGACCCTAGAAGTCCTGTAGTAGATGTGCACATCAATGGAACCATCATCCCACACACTCTGATCGATCTTGGGGCTGCTATTAATGTGATGACCAAGGACACCATGCTTAAGCTCAACCTCCAAGGGTCATTGAGGAAGACCACAATAGTTCTGCAACTTGCAGACTGTTCCACAGTCACCCTTGAGGGAATTGTGGAGGATGTGATGGTCTCCATTGACTCTTGGGAGTACCTTGCAAATTTTCTTATTCTCTAGCCTAAGGCTAAGCTTACTGGTTGCCCTCACATCAATCGGAGGCCATGGTTGGCCACAACGGATGCTTACATTGGCTGCAGAGATGGGAATATGACCATCAAGAAGGGGAATATGTCCAAGCAGTTAGTCCTATACCCTCTTGCTCAACCTTCTCTAGAGCATGATTTACCTTTATGGTTGGAGGAGGAGGAAGAATATGAGGCTTATTCAGCCCAGCTTTATGCTTTGGAAGCAACCATAGGAGGAGGAAAACAAGATGAGGATGACTTAATTGAACACCTGCTCCAAAGTCCAACTCCTAGTTCGTTACCATTAGAAGAAGAAGTAAGGGAAACCCAAAACAATATCCAATTGACTTATGCTTGGCCAATTCCAACCCACTCCGTGTCAAAACCATAAAATTCGGCCCAAAGAAAACTTTGAAAGTTAATCCATCTCTTTATGCTCTTGAAGAGGAAAAGCTATGTAACATGTTGAGAGAAAACCTAGAAGCCTTCGCTTGGAGTTACAAGGAAATGAAGGGAGTACACCCCTCAGTGTGTACTCATCACATATAAATTAAAGAAGGTTGCAAGCCGGTTCAACAACCACAAAGGAGGATGAATCCAGATCTTAAAGATATAGTCAAAGAAGAACTGCAAAAACTGATAGATGTAGGATTCATTTACCCTATCTCTGACAGTGAGTGGGTCTCTCCTTTAGTGTTAGTTCTCAATAAAAATGGTAAGTGGAGGATTTGTGTCAATTACAAGGAATTGAAAAAAGCCACAAAGAAGGATCGTTTTCCCCTACCCTTCATTGACTAAGTTCTAGATGGCCTGGCAGGGAAGAAGTTCTTTTCTTTCCTAGATGGATTCAGTGGGTACAACCAAATCCAAATCTTCCTAGAAGACCAGGATAAGACCACATTCACCTGTCCTTGGGGTAATTTTGCCTATAGATTCCTTCCTTTTGGCCTATGCAATGCTCCTGCCACTTTCCAAAGAGCAGTCTTGAGTATTTTTGCTGAATTGTACATGATGCGGTGGAAATTTATATGGATGATTTTACACCTTATGGTTGTGATTTTCAAGAAGCCCTGACTAACCTGTCTCTAAGTCTGGAAAAATGTGAATTCTTAATGGCTGAAGGGACTATGCTAGGTCATTTAATATCTCAGCAAGGACTATAGGTGGACCCGAAAAAAATAGAAATCATCCAAAGGGTCCCACCTCCACAAAAGCAGAGGGATGTCAAGAGTTTCTTGGGGTTAGATGGATACTACTGAAGGTTCATAAAGGACTTCAGCGAGTTGGCCTCTCCTTTATTTGGGTTGTTGGCCAAAGGTTCAGAGTTTATATGGTCACAAAGTAGTCAAGAGGCCTTAGACATTTTAAAGGGTAAGTTAACCACTGCACCAATCCTTTGAGGCCCAAACTAGGCCCTCCCTTTTCATATTCATGCTGATGCCTCACACAAAGCCATAGGAGAATCCTTAGGTCAGGCAGAGAAGAAATTGCCCTATGCCATCTATTTTATCAGTAAGAACCTGTCGAAGGCTGACCTAAATTATACTGTGACCGAAAAGGAACTCCTGGATGTTGTGCATTCATTAAAAAAATTTAGGCATTACGTTACAGGCTAGCAAACATTTGTGCATACTAACCATGCTGCAATAAAATATTTAATGAACAAACTAGATGTGAATGATAGAATTATAATATGGTTGCTTTTATTACAACAGTTTGATCTAACTATTATTGATAGGCCTGGTAAGGAAAATGTTGTTATAGACTTTCTATCTAGGATTAATCTACCTGTAGGTGTTGGCTTGTTGGGGGCTGATCTAGGTTCAGAAGTGATTTAGCCAAACAAATCCTGAAACTACCGGCCCTTTCGGCAATAGTCCGTGGTGCACGGACTAAGGTCTCACCTGAGGTAGTATGGGAGGGTGCTGGAACCAGGTTTCTGCACCCTAGGGATGTCTTTATGAAGTCTAGGAAGTTCGCGAACTGAACCCGCGTGCCTGCGCTACCCCGCACAACCATCTGTCCTTCGCAGCTTGTGCGACTGCTTTCGCACAACTCTGTAAAGAGCACGAATAGGTGATGTATAGATCCTTTATCCTTACTATGCTATTATTATAGATCTTAACTTAATTGCGTATACCCAATATTCTCATTAATCATTCAACATTCATAGCAAGTGCACGCAATCATAAAACTGTAAAGAGATGCATAAATATAACAGAAGCATAGACACAAAATATCAACTTATCTTTTATTAATTCTCTTTCCAACAACAATCCCAACTCCGCCCTATGCACTCAGCTGCAGGGGTCCACACACACAGCTGTGGACTCTACTAGGCCTCTACGCACTCAGCTGCAAAGCATCTCGAAACTACCGGCCCTTTCGACAACAGTCCGCGGTACACGGACTGAGGTCTTACCCGAGGTAGTATGGGAGGGTGCTGGAACTAGGTTTCCAAACCCTAGGGATGTCTTGATGAAGTCTGGGAAGTTCGCGAACCCAACCTGCACGCTTGTGCTGCTTTGCGCAACCGTCTATCCTTCACAACTTGTGCAACTGCTTCCGCGTAGCTCTGTAAAGAGCGCAAAGAGGTGCTGTCTAGATCCTTATTCCTTACTGTGCTTGTATTATAGATCTTAACTTAATTATGTGGACCCAATGTTCTCATTAATGATTCAACATTCATAACAAGTGCGTGCAATCATAAACTGTAAAGAGATGCATAAATATAACAGAAGCATAGACACAGAATATCAACTTATCTTTTATTAATTCTCTTTCCAAGTACAATCCAAACTCCGCCCTATGCACTCAGCTGCAGGGGTACGCGTAGACAGTTGTGAACTCTACTAGGCCTCTGTGCACTCAGCTGCAGAGCCTATTCCTACTACTACAACCCAAGACTCGGACTTACAGACTCATAGCTAGTTCATCATCCAAGAACATCATAAGACTTCAGACTAATACTGACTTTACACTTAGGGCCTCACTCTATTTATACAATCCCATGGTCCACGGATGATGAACTAGCTATGACTCTACATTAAATTACATTATCTTAGGGCGGACAACCCTAGACTCTCACGCTTCGCGCCCGCATTTCGCGGGGTATTTACATTACATTTGACCAAAATTCGGCCTTCAAGCCCCAAAAACATACTATGGGGGGAACCGCTGCCCAACAAGACCCCAACACAATCATCGTGACTCATCCTGAGTCACTCTGCTGGTGCATCGATCTTTGCACGAAGTGCCTCTAGGAGGTCATGCAGCTTGGGTATCCGCAACACACTGTTCAACTGTCTGCTGTATTTGCTGCATTCGAATCTCTGAACTTTTAGAAACAGGGTCACCTTCCTGTCCAATCATAGAAATTTCCTGCATCTATGCTAGCTTCCCTTCAATGGTAGCTGTAATGGTGAACGCTTCATCGATCCAAGGTTGGATGCATTCCTTGAGCACAACTTTGTCTTGGCGCACGATGTTTAATTGGTCCTTCAATGCCCTTGCCTATTGTAGTCGGGCAAGTCGTTGAGTAAGGGAAACCGTCTACACGGTACCCCAGACACTGTCATACTCCCGCTGTAACTCGTGCGTCTTGGCCTCTAGGTGTTGCATATTTGAGTCTTCCTGCAGGTGCGTAGGCATGGTGGGTGCTTCCTCCAACAACCCAGTGCAATCCTGTGTTGCCTGGATAATTTGCTCCAACCCTCTTTGGATAGTGTGGGCATGCTACTCTCTGACTTTTGGGGGCGTGGAGGGCCGTGCCTTCAATCGCAACTCAACGATCTTCAAGTTCAACTCCAACTGAACTTTCGTGGCCTCCTCCTGGGCCTTGCAGACTCCAGCCGCCAGTTTGTGAATCTTGTCTGTTGTTGGGAGTACCGTCGGTACGACCAACTCCGGTATGCTGCTATAGGCTACCTCCATGGCATGTTCCAATCCTTGAGTCTGTGCAACCAGGTCGTCGTGTTGTAGGCTGAGCTGTTCTATATTTAACTTTTGCTCGCTCAAGACCTGGAGGGCACAACCCTCCTGGGCATGGAGCTTAGTAGTTACCCCATCCTGTAGCTGGTATAGGGTTTCCCTAGGAAGGGCGGCCAAATTCAACCCCCAGCCCCTCATTTTGCTTGCCGTGGCCTTGTCGCCCTCAACTGTTGCTAAGATTATGCCTTTTGGTAGCATAAAGTGTTTTTTTTGTGGGCGCGCAACATCTGCTTGGCTTCGAATGTATCTGCCGCAAGTTGTGGCGTCATCATTCCTAGGGGTCGCACCTGTAATGCCTACAACTGTGCTCTGAGCGCCCCCAGCACAGTTGTATGCTTTGTCATTAATTCTTCAAAAGCATCCTTGGTGGCATCACGAACTGTTTCGCCAATGTCAACAAGGTCTCCCTCGGAGGTCTTTCTTGCCTTTGTATTTTTCCGTGAGGCTAGCATCTCATAGACGTGTAGCCTCTTGAATTGAGTTGATTCCGGTGTAAGGTTCATGCATTCCTCTGTTTGGTCTTCCCCCTGTATGTCCTGCTCCGTGGACATTTCCTGGCCTTCCTCAGGCTCTCTGGTTGGCATGGTTGTGGCCTCTACCATCTGTGCTGCCACTGCTTCCTCAGCCGCCTTCAGCTGGGTGTCCACTTCTTATTCCTGGTGCCTTCTTTCAACAAGCTGCGCGATGCACAACTTGGTGTCCTTCTTCTGTTGCTGCGCTGCGATCTTCTCCATTGCTGCCAAGTCCAGGGTGCACCACTCCGGAGGCCATGACTCCATTACTATGAAGATTGCGTCATCCATGGCGATGAATAGGAACTTCACCCATTTTCATGCGGGATCCTTGCGTGCTCAGATATATAGGTTATGCATATCTACCTTGAATTCTATGGCGCTTTGTAAGCTATTATGGATTGTCAGGGACAAACGCGGCCTGTGGTTGATCCATGTTCGTATGCTCGCCTCCATGAACACCCATAACACCTTTATCTCGTGAATCCTTGTCACGTCTTTCGTAGCCCAGAGAGAGGTTTACCTCGCGGCTTCGGTTAGGTCACTCTCAACAGTGGGAAACTGGATGTCCTCCGATAGATCCCCTGTAACCAACAGGATGGATAAGAGTAACCACGCATAATGGAAGGTCTTACCCTGATCCTAGGCCTCCCTACAATTTGTCAAAAACTCGTCGTAGATAAACTTTGCCCAGTTTAATTGGACCCCTTCTGTGCATTGCTCTACCAACGTAATTACAGACATTGGCACTTTGTCTGCACGACATTTCCTCATTAGCTTGCTAGCCAGCAGCTGGGTGGCTACGCGCACCCCTTGGTCCTTAATGCTTGCTATTACATACCCTCTCTTTCTCTTCTCCAACTTATATTTGGCCTTCATAGCTTCTGTGACGGCCAAGTCGCTGCTCTCTCTTGCTATGGCTGCGGGGTCATTTCCTTTGACAGGCAGTTGAGAAATCCGGTGAATTAGATCGGCCGTGATGGGAATCAGCTCCTCCAGCTAGAGATACCCATCATGCACCAGGCACCATAGCTGCCGAATGACGAAAATGGTGATGGGCACGCGGTGGTAGTGGGGTATCCATCACATATGGAGTAACCCAGCCTTCTCCACACCGCATAACCATTTTTGCTTCAGTAACTTCTCTGCGGCCGACTGTGGGAACTTCTTGCTGTCCGTGAGGTCCCATTCTTCAAACTTCATATTAGGTACCTATCCCAACGGTGGACCTTCAAACCTTATTTCATCAAGAAGGAGCGGGGTCTGGAGCGTACTCTTCGTGGCCTCTAGGTCCTTTGATATCTTGGCTTTCCCTTTCCACAGGGGGATGTAGGGGGGTAACTTTATCACAGAAGGTACTTGGGAGAAATTCTCTGCCTCATCATCCTACACCTCAATTTGGGCAATCAGAGCTTGCAAGTCTTCCTCCTCCTCCTTTGTTTCAAGGGTGATGGCTTTGCCCTTCTCTGCTATTAACAATTTCCTAAACCGTGGGTTTTGTGGTGATACACGGATTGGCCCCATTGTTTGCTTGTCTTTCTGTGGTCACAGTGTGCGTGGTGACTTTGGAACTTCTAGTGCAACTGCCACCTCTCCAGGCTCCTCCTGGACCATACAGGGCTCCAGGGTAACTTCTGCGAATCACACTCTTGTTCTCACAGCCGTCATCGTGTCTTCAGTTGAGGGTGGTAAGCGTATGTGGCACTTAGTGCTCTGTACTTGCTTAATTCTCAAACAACCAAGTGTTGCCCTGTGGCTAGCCCTGGTGGTTTTATAGCATCTTTTGAATTTGAAATCGACCCTTCCCCCCACTTCTGAGTCATTAATTCCTTTTTGGCGGCATATCATCCCAAATCTAGCTCTTAATTCGTGTCTTAATTGCATGCTTCCCGCTCGTTTTTGCCTTAAATTGGACCTCCTGTCATGAAAAATGATACCAACGATCACGTCCCAACCTACCCACACAGCAGCATAGCTCCTTGTGTGCGTACGTTACCCATGTGTCATACCGATCCTGCGCACAACCTCCTTGTCGTGCAGCTCCCATACAAACTCTTTTATAGTCCCACACTCTCTTTCAATTGCTTGCAGCGCTGAGATTGTGCTTTCTACAGATAGTCAGGTGGTCGCACCCATGGTGCGAGGCTTCAAGTCACCTTTCAACATGGTCTGCGGGCCTTCCTTAGCTACCCTCGTGCCAATCAGTGCCTCACATTCTTCATTAAACGGTGTGCTCCCCTGGTTACTTTGTCTGATAAGGTGCAGTTGCAACCATGGTAGCAGAGCTAGAAATTCTCGGCGATAATCTTCTAATGCGGTGGTATGGCTACCCGTATCTTGTCTTGCCCTTCCGTCGACATGACATGTTTGCATGATTTTGGTTTCTAGTTTTCTAATTTCCGCATCTATTAACATGCTTTTCTGCTTTAGTCATACCCGAGCTTCTTCGAGTTCACGAAGTTTCGAGTTCCCTTGCCGAATGACTTCCTGTAACTACATAATTCCTTTACCTGGGTCCTCGCATACTGTCCTAACTATGGGAGCTATGGTATAGGGATTCTTCTATACTCTTATGGTTTCATCTCCTCTCGTCAGTGTTGGGATCGTTTCCGCACTTCGGTTTTTGCTTATGGCCCTATAGGCCCATCGAACTGCTAGTACACACAGGTCCCAGTCAGTTCGTCTCACCTGGTGAACTTTGTTCATGGTTTCGCATAGCTTTTTGAATGCTTCGACGTGGAACATTCATGGTGCACGTTGCTTTTTCTGCTACCATGTCTAGTTTTGATTTTTGATCCTTAGTCTTAGTTGTGCTTGTACAACACAAGTCTGCACCCATCGACACAAGTAGGCACACAAACTGCTTCGTCTTCATTGCCCGGCTCTTGTTCGACGCTGGGGTCTTCCAAACTGTAAGCGCTTCCATATTCTACCTTTGCGCCAATTTCCAATGGTCTTCTGATGTTTACTCCACCATCATGTAGGTGTTGCGCAACACCCATTCCATCGCACCATACCGCTGCTGTTCCGGCACTGTGCTTTCAAATTTGTCTAGGAATTCATCCACTACCATTATGCCATCATATGTTGGTATTTCCCTTGCCTCTATCATCATGCAACGCATTGATCTAATCATCATATTGCAATTCAGTGTTGTCACTTTGTGTAACCGGTTTTGCCAGCGTTCTACTTCTTCATCTGAATTTGAAGTACAGGAACTGTCGCACTCCCATAAAATTCTCCCATCTATAGTTGGGTTGACCCGATCCTGGTCTTGCACCATTATCTGATAAATACAATCCAACTCATCGTCGCTTTCATCATCGCGCACTGGTTTGGTGTAGCATGCTCCTTCGGCTGGGTCTAGCGGAACTACTATGCGTAGGGACTTTTTCTCGAATATCATCTTCCGCTTCTTCAGGTTGATGACTCCATTCATATCATTGGCCCAGTATATTCCTAGCAACGTGGGATAAGTGTTGCTGTCATCGACAATCTCTATTACTACAAAGTCCGTTTGTGTGCTCACGCCTTCAATATCAACTGTTATCCCTTGCAACATCCCCATGGGCAAAATCTTCTGTTGGTTTGCCATTTGTAATTGAATAGGGAACCACTATAATGCAGGCCTGCCCATGTGTTCCCATGTCTACTTTGGTAACACATTCACATCCGAACCCAGGTCTAGGATTCCATGATCCATTTCATATTCGCCAATCTATGTCGTCAATCTCATTTCCCTCCCGATGTGCAATGTAAGCTTTCCCAGTTTTCGGACTACGCACGGTTCTCCCGACCCCGTGCACTGAGTGATTAGCTCTTGTAGTCCTTTAATTGCCTTATTGTCTCACAATAGTTTCATGCATGTCTCCAAAAAGGTAGTAAGCATAGAAGGATCCATCCCCAGCTCTGGTTGATCCTTACTTCCTAAAGTGGAGGCCTCCGCGAAGCTCTTCTTCTTAGCTTCCATAAACGTCTACTTTGTGCGTTCCAAGTCAAATTCAGGTTCCTTTGTAGGAGCCTTGTGAACCCATGTATCTTCCTCAGGTTGCTTCCCCTTATCTTCCCCTGTAGTCGCACCGCTTCTGAACACTATATTCTGATTTGGGTCCTCTTCGCATAGTTCAGATCTCATCATTTGAATATTTTGAGTCGGAGAAGGCTGGAGGATCCCTTTCTCGCGCATCAGTGCGATCAGCGTAGGACAATCTACTAGTTCATGATCAAACTGAGCACAGTATGAATAAGATATTCTTGTTGGGTTGGTACAATCGTGAGCGTAGTGCGCTGGTCCTCCGCAATTGTAATAGATTAACTGTCTATGGCCCCTTCCTGGCCCCATTCCTCCTCGTCCTCGACCTTGGCCTTGAAATCCAGCGCGCGCCATCCCCGCGGCTGGGTTGAGGCCTCGCATTTTTGTCTGCATTCTATAGGCTAGGGTCTGATCCATCATTAACTCGTAGCTGCGACAAGTATGCTCGTCGTGGCCCACCAATATACAAAAATTACAAAACAGTTGCTATGGATTCTGTGTATACTTCTGCAACAAATGACAGTTATCCATCCTGTGCTTTCCCCCTATCTGACAGATCACACACCATAGTGCGGGTGCCACACTTGGCCCTGCTTGTACCTCTAGTCTCAATGGCATTGGCCCCCCTCCTACCAAGTAGTTCACGAATACCGAACAGTGGTCCTTATTGTGGCCCTAGCCTTTGCATTTTATGCACCACACTTCCTCGCGCGCCTTTAGCCATGGTGCCCTATCCTGCTTCAAGCTCTGCATTTCTAGGTAGAGATTCTGTAGTTGTGCGTGGATTTGTTGAACTCCTAGCCCCCGATCCTCTATCAGTGTTTCATGCAACCTCATCTCCATTTCTAATGCTTCGGCCTAGGTAGCGAGTTTCTGTTGCGATAGTGCCATCGTCAGGTGTGGTGTCAAAGATGCCACAAACCATGCATGATGTTGCGCATTCGTTAGCGTCATATTAGCTTCACGGATCATACTCTTTAGCCAGTGATCCATATCCCAGGGGGTCTCACCTAGAAGCATTGCGATCTCCTTAAATCCGATGATTGATTGTGTCTCTGATTTCGGCCGGCTAAATTCTCTTTTTAGCGCATTCTGAATCTCTACTATTCCTACATTTGGGTGATCATTGGAATGCTTGATATACCATGTCAAAGTGCGATCCTGTAACATGCTCACCAATGTGGCCTTATTAATGTTGTCATCTGTGACCCCTTGTTCTTCCCACACTGCTCTTACCACGAACCAGAGCTGATCTGGATCCTCATTTCCTACTCCTCTGAATACGGGTAGCTTGATCGTGCTTGTCATGCTGAATTGTGGTTTTGGTGGAGGTGGGGTGGGTGAAGATGGAGGTGAAGGAGGTGAAGTGGGTGGTAGTGTAAGTGGAGGTGGTAACTGCGGAATTCTGCCTTATGAAACTGATCGCATTTCTCGGAGAGACCCAAGTGAGCTCCTCCTCACTCTCTCGCGAAGGTGAAATAAAGGGACTGTTTCCTAATTCCCCACTCCCTTTGTAGATCCTTCCACTCCGTTTCATTCCAAACATTAATGTATTCGCATCACCCGTTTTTCACATAAAAAAATCTTAATCTAGGTATTCTGGGATTTAATGTACCTACCTCATGGTCCCTTGAGAAAACGTCACTTTGCTTCGCTGTAGCTCACAGTCGTGTCTATCGCAAACTCAATGATAAATCCCCCTATTATCTGGTTGAGCCAATGGTCCACAGCTCACGTGATCTTATCTTCTGATGTCTCTAGTCTGTGCACTAATTCTGGAGTCCACACTATCGGTTGATCGAGCTTATACCTTCCCTGGTTGTCGGCTAACCTCGTGATCCACTCATATAGTTCCAAAGGGAAGGACACAAAGAAGATCTTGTGGATTTCCGTATATATGTAGTGATCCAGCCACCTCTTCTCGGATATCTGTGGAGTTCTATTTTCCTGTGTCACAAACTCGTGAAGCTTTTTGTCCAACCACTCTTCAATTTCCTCCTTTGTAGGGTTCCAATGGCACGACATCAGACATCCCTTAGGTAGATCCCAGTCCTGGCAATGGAACCATTTGTTGGCTTGTTAGGGCCTGAGCCAGGTTCAAAAGTGATTTAGCCAAACAAATCCCGAAACTACCGGCCCTTCTGGCAACAATCCGTGGTACACAGACTGAGGTCTCACCCGAAGTATTATGGGAGGGTGCTAGAACTAGGTTTCCACACCCTAGGGATGTCTTGATGAAGTCTGGGAAGTTCGCGAACCCAACTTGCGTGCTTGTGCTGCTCTGCGCAACCGTCTGTCCTTCACAACTTGTGCAACTGCTTCCGTGTAGCTCTGTAAAGAGTGCGAAGAGGTGCTGTCTAGATCCTTATTCCTTACTGTGCTTGTATTATATATCTTAACTTAATTATGTGGGCCCAATGTTCTCATTAATCATTCAACATTCATAACAAGTGCGTGCAATCATAAACTGTAAAGAGATGCATAAATATAATAGAAGCATAAACACAGAATGTCAACTTATCTTTTATTAATTCTCTTTCCAAATACAATCCCAACTCCACCCTGTGCACTTAGCTACAGGGGTCCGCGCACACAACTGCGGACTCTACCAGGCCTCTGTGCACTCAGCTGCAGAGCCTCTTCCTACTACTACAACCCAAGACTCAGACTTACAGACTCAGAGGACAACATTCAAAGTGTTACAAGCGGGCTATTATTGTCCCACTCTTCATCAATATGTGAAAAAGTACATTAGTCAGTGTGATCGGTGCCAGAGGATGGGAAAGCCTACTCCAAGAGATGAAATGCCCCTACAACCTCAAGTGACTTTTGAGCCGTTTAACAAATGGGGCATGGACTTCATTGGGCCTATCAACCCTCCTTCAAAGCAAAAACAATACATTATTGTGTGCACTGATTATTTGACTAAGTGGGCTGAAACCAAGGCGATTAAGGCAACAACAAAAGAGAAGGTGGATGAGTTCCTAAGGGAGAATGTATTCTACAAATTTGGATACCCTAGAGAGCTAGTCACAGACCAAGGCAACCAGTTTACCTCCAACATGATTGAAGAACTGCTCAGCCATCACAAAATCAAGCATAGGACCTCCACTCCTTATCATCCACAAGCTAATGGGCAAGTGGAGGTGACAAACATGGCACTGGAGAGCATCTTAACCAAGGTAGTAAGTAGCAATAGGAGGGATTGGGCAGAGAGACTAGTTAAGGCCACCTAGGCCTATAATACAACATGGAAGACCACCACTGGATTTACACCCTATGAGCTAGTCTATGGGAAAAAGGCTTTTCTGTCCATTAAGTTTGAATATAACACATTGGGGATGGCAACACAACTAGATTTGGATCTCAGTCATGCACAAAAAGAAAGATTGTTCCATTTGAATGGCTTGGATGAATTCAGAATGTAGGCCCTCCTACATACAAAGATAGTTCAGCTTCAGAGGAAGATCTGGCATGATAAACATATTAAGGAGAAGCAATTTCAAGAGGGCGATTGGGCATTTTTATATGATTCTAGGTATAAAGACTTCAAGGGCAAGCTAAGGACAAGATGGCTCGGACCTTATGTGGTGGAAATATGCCATGATAATGGTTCAGTGGAAATCAGAACTACAGATGAAGAAGCCATTCCATTGCTTGTTAATGGACACTGATTGAAAATGTACAAGAGGCCTTTATCAAAGCAAGAGTTCATTGACAATATCAATAAAACAATGATGATGGTGGAGAAAGTTCCAACTCCTCCCTCATCAGGTCACTGAAAAAAAGAAAAAAAAAAAGAGAAAGAAAAAAGAATAAGGACTCAGGTGAAAACCTCCATGAGGCATTTGAGTCCCATCTTTGGGTTGAAAACCTCATGAGGTGGCCCAAGGATGAGAAAAAATAGAAATAAGAATAAGAAGATCCCTCGGTGAAAACCTTCCTTGAGGTGGCCAGGGCAAACAACTAGGGTGAAAACCTCTCTGAGGAAACCTAGGTGTTTAAAAAAAAAAGAAAAAGAAAAAAAAAGAAAAAAGACATAATTGTTATTTGCAGGTGGGCGAGAAAGACAATCAAGGAGCAAAGAGAAGATCCAAAGGGAACCTTGCCTCACATATATTCATCTCCTCCACTCCTTACCATGCATCCCTCCATCAATTCCATTGTTTTTTCACTTCATTTCTTCTATTTAGGCGAAGACTGTGTTTTCTACAGGATCCCCCGAAAACCTACAGGGAGCAATCCGAGGGTGAATGGTAGGTTGGTTAGGTCTTGTAGCAGCCTATCCCACAGAATATCAATCATCAGCTACATGTCTTCACTAGGATGATCTAGGAGCTACAGACAGCAGACAACAGACAACAAACAACAGAGGAGGAAGAAGAATGACCATGCAACAAATAAACAACGCAACACCTCTAATCTTTGACAATTGCAGCATGGAATCGAGACCACAGGTAAGTATCTCGCTCACTCACTCATATGCATCATTTGATCAAAAGTTGTAAGGGTTACGAGGTAGTTGGTTTATAAGTGAAAAGGTGCCAGTTAACTTGGCCACCTTCGACGAAGCAGATAGTCAGGTGGAAAAAAGGAATTTCTTTTTAAAATCAAAAGAGAATGCAAGAGTCCGAAAACAATGATTTATTTTTGATGGCATTCAAATCTAATGTAAGGTGGGGTCCCGACCCATATTAAAGTTCAAGCGATATCACAATATTTAAGTAAGCGTGGGTTCGAGAGGCAGATAAAGTGCTCTGCGGGGGAGAAATGAGCATGAGTTATAACTTAGGCTCAACCCCTGCAATTGATCATGACGTCAAGGAGTTTGATGGAGATCTACGACCTGAGATTGCTACGGGGAGGTTCAAGCCTAATGAGCATCCCGTACACTCCCTACCCCCGCAGCGGGCCACCCCCATCACTCCTGTCCATCTCATCTCCTCCACGTCATCCACCACCCTCATTCATTACCATCCACCTCATTCACCGTACCCCGTCACCTCATTTTCCATTCCATAGATACAGTGTTGTTTATGGCTACCATTTTAGGATGCTTGAAGAATTAAGACTTGGGGTAGAAACACCAGCTCATTGAAGACTCAACATACCCTATTTCTTGATGCAATCATAGACTCCAACAACAAAATAAAGAAAAGGAATTCCCAACAATTGGCTCACCATGGGTTGATTAGGATCCTCATTGAGGATTCCCTCCAAAGCCTCAGGATCCCTATAACATGGTCAGTCTTCGGAGACTTGCCAACAGAGGATGACATCAAAACCCTCACCTATGATGTTAGTCCTTCTGTAAGTGAGGAGGAGGCAAAACAAGAAGAAGAAGATACAAAGCTAGATGGGGATGAGAGAGATGAAGAAGAAACTAATATAGAGGAAAATTATGAAGCAGAAGAAGAAGGGGGAGAAGAGAAGGAGGATGATGCTGAAACAAAAGAGGAAACAAAGGAAGAAACTAATGGATATGAGAAATAAAAACAAGAGGAAGAAGATAAGAAAAACAGAGAGGAAGAAGGCATTGAAACAGAAGTGGAAGAACACAAGGAGGAGTTACCTAGGGTGTCTCCAGAGGCCCCTAAGAGGGAGGCAGCAAATGCCCTCATTGTTCTCAGCACCCCGGGCAAGAAAAAAGGGAAAATAAGGAGGAAAACCCCCCTATATGTTAGAAAAAGAAAGAGCACAAGAATTAAACAAGGGAAGCCATAAATGTCAACAAAAATCCCTATTGAGATTAAAGATTCCCCTACACCAAGGGACAGAGAAGCAATAATGAGAGATCAACTTGAGAGGGAAAATGCATGGCTGAGAGGACAGCTGCAGGAAAGGGAAAACCAACTAGCATGTATGCCAACCTCTCCTTGGAAGCCATCCAATGTAGGATGCCATCTAAATCCCACGCTCTTTACCTCAGAGAACAATGGTTGCAATTTCAGATTAAAACATTAGCACAAAGGGGCACCATGCCATTTCAGGACTACATGTAGTTTATTGATCTTTGTGATCAAAGTACACTAGAGGATAGGTAGTGAGCGCCAGTATTGCAGCAAGAATGCTGCAACTCCTGGGCTGCCAACTTTACTTTTATCAACTCGGTAGTTCGTAACAAACTTGGAAGCGTCAGTGCTGTATGCACAAGTACTAGTTCTTACTGTAGGTTGTCACTTGGTCAATCGGCGCAAGATCACTAGGAGCTCGAGCCAACTTCTATATATCTTAGAAGAAGCTCTATGTGTGATGAAAGAAAAGATGACTACTCTACAGAAGCTATTTTAATTACAGAAAGGGAAAAAGACTGGAATGTAAAGCAAGGCCTAGTAAACCCTAATTAACAAGCTAATTCTACTTTTGCCAAAAACACTATGAAAATCATGAAAGTAATGCCATTACCTACTCAAGAAAGAAAACAACATCTAACCATGCTATCTCTAGAAGTAAATAAGCAAAAAACATATTTTTGGATTTTTATGTGTTTTTATGTGAATTTGTCATGCATTTAATTTATTGTGTGGGAGTGTGGCAGTGAACAGGTGGAGGTAAAGGGTGGTTTTGGAGCTTGGAAGGATGGAAGATGGTGTGGATGGGTCCTAGGAGGTCTTAGGTGGCCTTTTGGAGGCTTTTTCCACACTCAGCCTTCAAAAGAATGCCTACAGGGAAAACTACAGGAGGCCACAGGGAGACTACAGGAGGCCTACAGGAGGAGGCCGAGAGCAATTTCTGCTCTTTTGAGGGTGTGAGAGTGGGTGGAAAAGGTGGAAGAAGGTTGGGGTGAGGTGTTAGGGTGCCTAAGGTTTTCCATGAACCACTAGGAGAGAGAAAGATGACTGGGTTTGCTCAAGGAGAGAGGAAAAATTCCTATGAAAAGTGAATGAAACTAAGGCAGAATTGAGGTGAGGTTTGGGAGACCTGTAGGGCATGGATCAGATGGAGGATTTGATGGCTGATAAGTTGGCTACTTCTAGGAGAGATCTACTGCAAAGGAACTGATAGTCAACCAAGAAGATCAAGCAAGCAATGAAATGGGTGCATCTAGAAAAACAGAGTTTTGCATCAAAATAGTCTAAACTATGATCTATGGAAGGAAATGTTGAGAAATGCTGCAAGAAAGGAAAGCATGAAAGAAGACTATTTCAAATCAGGAAGTGAACATGATAAGGAAGATCTGAAGCAAAGCAAAAGTGGACTATTAACCTACTAAAAAGCTGCAAACACTAGAAGTCCTATGAATGAGGAAAATATGTGTTTTTGGGGCAGCAAGAGGGTTTTTTCCTCAAATCATCATCCCAGAGGGAGGAAGAGAGGCCAAGGCACTATTGCTAGTCTTTTGAATATTTTTTGATCACTGCTTAACCTGTTACAGAAAGCACAAATGAAAGCAAACTACTAAATCATCAAAAGCAACCTATTCTTAACCATGAAAGAAATACATCTAACAACAAATTAATCTACAAACTGAAGTAAACATACAAATACAAGTAAAGAGAATCTTGGATTCTTGGATTGGGCCCTAACCCAAGAGCTTTAGCCCTCTGAGGTAACTCAGTGATAGCTCAAAAAGGATTCCATCTTCATTATCAAAAATATAGCAAGTTACATGAAACTGTCACAAAAATAATAAGCTCAAAATTTGAGTAGGGTTTACATAAGCAAAAATCCAACCCTGGTCTGGCCCTAGGCCTCTCTACTTATACATTTGAAGCTACCAACAACTTCCTTAAAATCAGGGAGGCTTGGCTCCCAAAACTTGAGATAACTATCAGTCATCTTCCACTTGCTCGACTGCCTTCTAGTGCATGATTCGGCTGCTTGTACTCCGAGCTGAATGAAGGGGAGTTCAAAGTGAGGAGTAATAAATGAGGGGGATTCCCTCCTATAAGTCCTCTCCTTTGTCCACTTCGAGTTATTGCTTCCATTTTTCCACTGGATCCTTGACTTTGACCTCGAAATTCATCAATAATCTGCATTAAACACATGTTAGACCACATGGCATCATAACTAGCTCAACTCACTCTATAAGCATAAATATAATTAGAAAATCATACAATAAGCTAAGAGAATGGTTTATTTGACTAGGTTAGGAGGTAAAATGAGCCCA
Organism: Pinus tabuliformis; assembly: GCA_031772625.1. Taxonomy (NCBI): domain Eukaryota; kingdom Viridiplantae; phylum Streptophyta; class Pinopsida; order Pinales; family Pinaceae; genus Pinus; species Pinus tabuliformis. The sequence goes on along the minus strand of CM062805.1, from coordinate 476,802,635 downwards.
TATAATTACCCATTTATGAGGCTCATCATCACCCCCCTACTGAAGGTGTTTCTCATCCACTGAGCAACCTTGTCAAGCTCCTCAACTTTTATGGCCCTGGTGGCCTCCCTAGAATCCCAGGCTTCCGTTGTGGTTTGCTCATGTATGCCATAAAATCCTGCCTTCTTGTCTATGTCCTTCAACTGTTCCTCCTCTTCTTCTTATCTTCTGCCTTCCAGCATGCCTAATAGGAGCGAAGGACTCAGTTTGAGGCCAATCTAGTTGACCTTCAACCTTTGCATGGAGTGCTTGTACATTGGCACTCTTTTTACTGCCTCCTTCAACCTCATTGGGGAATGGTATTCCTTGATCTGCAAACTGTGAGGTAAGGTGTTCCATATCATCGTGCATGCATGCACACAATCATCCCCAAGTAGCCTTTGCATATGCTCGAAGTGTGCAATGGCTTGTGCCTGATTGTCTAGATATCTAGGGGCAATTTGAGGGTCATTGGAAAGTAGGTTGTGTGTGCTGATGAGTGCCATAGGATCTGATGGCTCAGCTCTTATCATTAATGGCTCATTCTACTCTTTTATAATCAATCTTTTTATTTCTACTGCCCTCAATTATTCATGGTTCATCCATGAGGCCATTGCCATTAATTGTAGGTCCCCTAGCTGGCATTGCGGTCCCACACATTCATGTCTATGAGGGCCATATTGTGTAGGTAGAACTCTGCCATTTTTTCTTTATCCTCTAAGGTGCTTTGGTCACATAGATCCATGAATTACCTATAGTCTTGGAAAGGAATTGTGCCTGTTTGTGCCAAAGTCTTGATTTGGAATTGAAGCCATTGGTCCTTTAGATAGAGGCCATAAGATTTGGCTGGTGTCCTATATTGTAATGCCTCCATGGATAATTTTGCCATGTATGCAAGCTGAGTCTCTTTCTCTTGCAGCTGCTTCCTTAGGATTTCATTCTCATTTTCTAGGTGGCTTCTTGTGATGGCTTCTTTGTCTCTGAGAGCACTCAATTCTCTGCCCATTTCCCTGAGTTTTTTTTCCATATGGCCAACATCCTCAACCCCTTTGGGCTTTGCTATTTGCATCCACCTGTGTGTTCTCACTCTTTCTTTCTCCAATTCAAAAAACAGTGGAATTGGAAATTTCTGTGGAATTATTCTGTCTCCCTCAAGTAGAGTGTAATAGGAGGCAAGACTAGGCTGGGGGTCGGGTTCTTGTAGCTCTTTTGCTTCTTCCTTCACCTCTGGCTATCCCTCTATCCTTTCCTCAAGATTTTGGGTCTCCTGTAGTTTGGACAGTGTCTCCTATAGGACTGTCTTAGTCTCCTGTAGTTCTAGTTTTCGGTCCTATAGCACTGCCTTTCCTGTCCATGTAGAAGATCTTGGAGTTCCCCTTTCATATGTGATAGGTGTCTTGGAGGGAGACTCTTTCACCTTGGCAGATGGTGAATCTTCAATGGTAATGGGAACTTTTGAAGAGGGCTGAGGTTTGCCTGTTTTAATCCTTGTTCTCTTCATTGCCCTGAAATACATGGAGGTCTATCTTTTCCTCTTTTGTTTTGGATTGGTTGCTGTACTGAGGGCAGTGAGGGTAGCTGCTGCCTCTCTTTCCAAAGTCTCAGGGGACTCCTCCCCTTTCTCTACCTTCTCTGCCTCCTTTTATGTCTCTTCAACTTTCCCTCTCTTTGTTTCTTTTCCCTCCTTCTCACTTCCTTGCTCTGTCCTGCCACCACTGGCTTCATCTTCTGCTCCTTCCTGTTCTTCCTCCTCACTGTCAGTAGGAATGACATCATAGGTTAATGATTTTATGTCATCCTCAGCAGTCATGTTTCGGAAAACTTCCCATGCTATAGGGAGTGTAAAGGTATGGAGGGCTTCTTCCACTAGGAGTTTGATTAAGCCATGGTGAGCTAATTGCCCTGAGTTTCCTTCTTGTACCTTGGTGTTGGAGTCAATGAGGGATTAAAGGAGAAAATGAGGGATACTGTGCTTTTGGGGTGCTGGGGTATCCATGCCATACCTCAAGTCATGGAGGATTCTGAAATGATAACCATAGACAATGCTGTGCCTCCCCTCACAAGAAATGTATTTAATTATTTGGTAGCTAACCTCATCCCAGGGATATGGTATACTAGCCCTTCCAATTCCATTTTTATCTTCCACAGGGGTTTCATTGTTTTGGAAGAATTTCATCTTGGCAGCCTGGCCCATGGGTTTTTCATCTTTACTCCAAGGCAACCCAAGAGGAAGGGTAGTGACCCTACTGATGAATTATGGGGTTATTTCAATGGAGAGGCCTCTAATGGTTACAGTGGCATGTGTTCTTGTGTGAGGGACAAAAGAGAGGGAAAATTCTTGGGCAATCTCCTCATCAAACCCTTCAAATTTCTCAAAAAATTTCATCCAATTTGCTCTTGTGAATATGTCCACTACTTGGGGATGTGCATGGAGCCTAGTGGAGTTAGTGGGCTCCTTTCTCATAAACCCTCTTGTCATACTGCTCGAGGTTTTTTTTTTAAACAAATATGAAGGTGGAGACAAAGAGTTTTTGAGAAAAAACAGAGGAGACTGTGTTTTTTTTTTTTTTAAATAAGCATAATTTATTTATTTATTATTATTATTATTATTTTTTAATGTATTTTCTGCCCTCCTAAAGACTGATTTCACCCTCAAATTGAGACTACTCCTTTCATGTATTGATATTCAACAGGGGCATGCATGGAACCTACCTCCTCAGACTGCAATTCGTGCCAAAAACCGTGTTTTCTCCCCTCAAAATGGCTCACTGCCCCTCCTGTAGAAGCCCACTGTCCCTCCTGTAGATTTCCTGTAGGTGCTCCTGTAGAAAACACCGAGAGCAGAGATAGGGAGGAAATTGATGGAGGATGGTGGTTACAAGGCTGTGGGGGCACAAGAAGGCTGTTGTAGCTGAGTTACGAGGAGAGAATGAAGGAAAAGGTGGTGAGAATGCTCGGGGAGGAGTACTTATTACCCTTTATGGATATTTTCGGTTATGAGTGCTGAGCTGGCAAGGTGTACGTTGGCCATATTTAGACTGTTGGTCCCCACCTACTTTGTCATCATGGCCCTTTCTCGTAATCATCCCTCATTATTGCATTGGAGTTCACACTTCCTCCGCTACCTGTCCTTGACATCTTTTCTTGAGTTGACTGTGCGCACGTGTGGGTGACATCTCGGATGAGTGGAGTCAACTAGATAAAGGTGGCCAACCTAACTGGCCACCTTTCCCTCGTTCAACCTCAAACATCTCATTGCTTTTTCATGAATTCTAATTACACAAATGCAAACAGAGGAGTGACTTAGTTACTTACCTGTGATCCGAGGGTATTTGCTGTGAGGGGTTGTGGCTCTCTGTGTTGCATGTCTTCATTCTTCTTTATGCATGCTATCTCTGCTAGCTAATGTGTGGTTGTGGATTTTTGTAGGGTCTTCCTTTGCTAGAGCTAGGCTGCAGGTGCCTTTCCAACCTTTAGATGTGCACTCTTCTGTTGTTGGTGCTGGACTTCTATGGGATCAGTTGCTACAGGAATTCCTATAGGAGCTCCTATAGCTGCTTCTCCCCTTGAAACTTTATCTTTTCCCTGTGCTTGGAGATCGAGAATAATGCCAGAGGTGTCCTGCATGATGGAGGGAAAATAGGTAAGCTTCAGGTATGGTTATTGGTGCCTTTTTCCCTTTTTTTTTTTGTTTTTTTTTTTCATATTGGAAAACTGTTTTTCTGTGTTTTTCTTGGACATGGAAAAAATGATGCACGGGGTGTGCTGCAGGCTTGGAAATGATAGCAAGGAGGCTTGAAGGTGGTAAGAGGGCTGATAAGTTCCTCATGAAGCTCTCCTGGTCCCTCAAATTTCCTTCTGTAGACATTTTTGGCTCTCTGTAATCCCTACAGGAGCCTCCTATAGAAAACACAAAGCCTCCTGTAGAAAACACAGTTTCGGGAAAAAAAGTATAGTGGGGTGAAAAAGATGTCCAATATGATGGAGGAAGGTGTGGAGAAGGTAGGTTAGGTGTTGGTGTGGATGTCAGGGTTCCCTTGTCACCTTCTTTTGCTTCTTGTAGTCCTCCTGCAAACTTGCAATGCAAATGAAAATTCATTTTTTTTTAAAAAACAACTAGGGTGCCTCAGGGAGGATTTCACCCTAATTGCCTGCCCTGGGTGCCTCCAAGGGAGGTTTTCACCCAGGGATCTTATTCTTTTTTTCCTCTTTTTTTTGACATCACTGGGCTGCCTCAGAAGAGGTTTCAACCCAATGATGGGACTCAAGCGCCTCTTGGAGGTTTTCACTTGAGTCCTTATTCTTTATTTTTATTTTTATTTTTCTTTAGTGAGTGGGTGAAGTGGAGGCTAGGACATGCTCCACTACCATCACTGTCTTATTCAAATATTCAATGAACTCTTGATTGGAGAGGGGTTTCTTGTAGACTTTCAACCGATGTCCATTGACAAGCATGGGGATGGTTTCATCATCAATGGTTCTGATCAGAACTGAACCATTGTCATTGCATTTCTCCACAGTGTAGGGTCCCAGCCATCTTGTCCTCAGCTTGCCTTTGAAATATTTGTATCTTGAATCATAGAGTAGTGCCCAATCTCCCTCTTGGAATTTCTTTTCCTTGATATTTTTGTCATGCCATATCTTTCTCTGAAGCTGAACTACCTTTGTATGGAGAATGGCCTGCAATCTGTGTTCATCCAATCCATTGAGTTGAAGTAATCTTTACTTTTGTGCATGGCTGAGGTCTAGGTCCAGCTGAGCTGCCATCCTTAAGGTATTGAATTCAAACTCTATTGACAGCAAAGCCTTCTTACCATAGACCAGTTCATAGGGTGTGAACCCTGTGGTGGTCTTCCATGTTGTGTTGTAGGCCCAAGTGGCCTCAAATAATCTATCCACCCAATATTTTCTGCTACTGCTCACTACCTTGGTTAGGATCCCTTCCAAAGCTCTATTAGTGACCTCCACTTGCCCATTTTCTTGTGGATGGTAAGGGGTGGAGGTCCTGTGCTTGATCTTATGATGTGTGAGCAGGTCTTCAATCAGGCTAGACGTGAACTGACTGCCTTGGTCTGTGACCAACTCTGTCGGATACCCGAACTTGTAGAATATGTTTTCTCTCAAAAACTAAACTACTTTTTCTTCTGTTGCTGCTTTGATTTCTTGTCTTTGCCCACTTTGTCAGGTAGTCAGTGCACACAATGATGTACTGCTTCTGCTTTGAAGGGGGATTGATAGGTCCCACAAAGTCCATGCCCCACTTCTCAAATGGCTCAAAGGTCACCTGAGGTTGCATGGGCATTTCATCCTTTGGAGTGGGTTTCCCCATCCTTTGACACTGATCACACTGGCTCGTGTATCTCCTCACATCCTGATGAAGAGTGGGCCAGTATAGCCTGCATGCAATATCTTGAAGGCGGTTTTCTTTGCTGCAAAATGACCTCCACAAGGCCCATCATGACAGGTCAGGAGGATGTCAAAGACTTCCTCCTCCCTGACACATCTTCTCAAGATCTGATCTAGGCCAAGTTTGAAGAGATTTCCCCCAATCCAAGTGAAAGGGGCACTTTTCAGCAACAACATTTTCTTTACCAGGCTTATTAATAATTGTCAAATCAAACTGCTGCAGTAAAAGCAACCATATAATAATGTGAGCATTTACATCTGGTTTGTTCATTAAATATCTAATTGTAGCATGATTAGTGTGCAAAAAGGTTTGATAGCCTATGATATAATGTCTGAATTTGTTTAAGGAATGCACGACAGCTAGGAGTTCCTTCTCGGTCACTGTGTAGTTTAACTCTGCCTTTGAAAAGTTTTTTCTTATAAAGTATATGGCATAAGGTAACTTTTCATCAACTTGTCCTAAGTCTGCTCCTATCACTTTGTTCAAAGCATTTGTGTGAATGTAAAATGGTAGGGCCTATTTTGGGCCTCTCAGAATTGGGGCAGTCACGAGCTTGTTCTTCAAGGTATCTAGGGTTTCCTGATAGTTTTCTTACCATATGAACTCAACATCTTTAGCTAGGAGGCTAAACAAAGGAGAGGCTATCTTGCTGAAGTCTTTAATGAATCTTTTGTAATATCCAACTAAGCCTAGGAAACTTCTGACATCTTTCACCTTTTGAGGAGGTGGGACCCTTTGGATGATGGTAATTTTGTTGGGGTCCACCTGCAGTCCTTGCTGAGATATTGAATGACCTAACATGTTCCCTTCAGTCATCAAGAATTCACATTTTTCTAGACAGAGGAATAGGTTCATCTCAATACACTTATCCATAACTTTTCCTAGGTTAGATAAAGCTTCCTGAAAGTCAGAGCCATAAGGAGAAAAATCATCCATGTATATTTCTACCGCGTCATGAACCAGTTCAAAAAATATACTCAATACCGCTCTTTGGAAAGTGGCTGGAGCATTGCACAAACCAAAGGGAAGGACCCGGTATGCAAAGGTACCCCAAGGACAAGTGAAAGTGGTCTTATCTTGGTCTTTCGAGCTGATTTGAATCTGATTGTAGTCGCTAAACCCATCTAGGAAAGAGAAAAAATTTTTCCCTGCCAGACCGTCTAACACTTGATCGATGAAAGCTAAAGGAAAGTGGTCCTTTTTAGTGGCTTTGTTCAATTCCCGATATTCGACACAGATTCACTAGTTACCATTTTTCTTTGGCACCAACACCAAAGGAGAGACCCATTCACTGTCAGAAATGGGATAGATGACTACTGCATCAAGCAATTTCTATAGTTCTTCCTTAACAATATCTTTAAGTGCTAGGTTCATCCTCCTTTGAGGATGCCTGACTGGTTTGCAATCTTCCTTGATGTATATATGGTGAGTACATACTGAAGGGTGCACTCCCTTCATCTCCTTATAACTCCAAGCGAAGGCATCTATATTTTTTCTCAGTAGGCTGCATAGGTTCTTCTCCTGGGAAGGAGATAGGGATGGGTTGATTTTCAATGTTCTTTTTGGGCTAAACTCTATATTTTTGACATGGAGAGAAGTAGGGTCAGCCACACAGAGATCAGTTGAGGGGTTTTTTTTGTTTTCTCTTACTATGTCCTCTAATGGTGATACACTGGGGGGTGGATTCCGAATCAAATTTTCAATCATATCATCCTCATCTTGTGGTTTTCCTCCCTTGGTGTTTTCCAATGCACAAAGTAGTGTAGAATAAACTTCATCCTCATCCTCCTCCTCTAACCAGAGAGGTAGATCATGTTCTAGCAAGGGTTGTGCAGGAGGGTATAGGGTCAACTGCTTGGACATATGCCCATTCTTGATGGTCATGTTCCCAGCTCGGCGGCTGATATAAGCATCGACTGTAGCCAACTAGGGTCTTCCTAGGATGAGAGCATACCTAGTGAGCTTTGCCTTTGGTTGGAGAACTAAGAAATCAGTAGGGTACTCCCAAGAATCAACAGAGACCATCACATCTTCCACAATCCCCTCAAGGGTCATGGTGGAGTGGTCTGCTAGCTGTAGCACTGTCGTGGTCTTCCTAAAGGAGCCCTGGAGGTTAAGTTTGAGCATTATGTCCTTCGTCATCACATTAATGGCAGCTCCCAGATCAATCAAGGTATGTGGGTCCATTGTGCCATTGATGTGGACATCAACTACTGGGCTTCCAAGATCCAGATATTTTGGACAGATTATCTGCCCCAACATCAGGTCAGACAGTTGTCTTATGACACTGATGGTTGGGGCGTCTCTCTTACACCTTCCTGGATGCCTAAATCACTTCTCTTTGATCAACCTATTGTAGATAGGTACATATTTTATGGCTTGGAGAAGTGGTATCTTCACACATAAATGTTTCAATTCTCCCAGGAGTTCAATCTCTTCTGGGGTAGGCTAGATTGTCATGGATAGTCTCTCAGGAAAGGGTGGATTTGCTTTAGGTTCGCTTTCCTCTTTATCTTCCTCAACCTCCCTGGGTGGAGGCTGGCTATCTGGGAGAACTTTCCCAGATCGCAAGTTGATTTCTTGAATCTCCACTACATAAGTTGGGCATGATGGTTCCCCACTATACACTTGCTGAGCTTGTCTGCTGTTCAGGTTCGGATGTGGCTTGGCAGGCATTTGGGGTTGCCTTGGTGGAGCAGAAGGTGACGGTTATGGTTGGGAAGTTGGTGGAGGAAGAAGAGTGGGAGGAGAGTTGTATTGGGGCCTCCACCCCTAATGTGTTATAGACATTTTTGTGCCTCACAACATGGAGCATGAAATGTCGATAATTACAGGGATCCAAAGTCCCTAAACATGTTGTTCTTACCCCTAGAGGAACAAGGTCAGCAAACCACAGCACTTCCCATCAGTTCTCCACCTGAAAACACTCAAAAACAGGCTATTTTTGGATCATGTCAGCTGCTCCACTGAGCATCTGCGCTGAATGTCAACTGCTCCTCCTTGTACCTGCGCTGAAAGTCAAAACCAATGAAGGCTACCTGTGCTGGGCGAGATTGGCCAAGTGGCACAGTCATTCTGCAAGGTGTCAACTGCCCAGGAAGCTTCCAAACTGACACTTGGTTCAAGGAATTCGCCCTATGATGAGTAAGAGGTACTTGATCTTCATGTGGAAGCAAGGATCTCCAAGTGGACTCAAGAACTGAAGTTTAACTGAAGAGGGAGAGGACACAAGGTAGCTTTATGTCAGTCTCAAGCTGACTCATCCTTTCTCCTTCTACCCTATATATAGAGCTCTCTCATGAGGTCTAGGGAGGCTGGAATTTTGTGCAAAGTAAGGAAGTGCTGTTGGTTTACAGTTAGAGTTATTGGGTGATTGCTTTTATAGAGGAGAAGAGGAGATTTCTTGCTGCTGGGGAGGTGCTGCTGGATTGGAGCCATTTATGGTTGTAACCTTCTCAGAACCTTTATCTTCTATCAATAAAGCTTTTGATGTTCTCCTATATACTTGTATTGCAATGATGTATTGTTTTTATCTGTATATTTGATCCATTCTAATCCATGCATCAGTTATGAGTACATGTTTCTTGTAGTTTCCCTCTCTTGTTTTTGCAGGATCTTTGTGTAGCTGGGCCAGCAAAAGGAGCAAGGAGCTGGGAACAAGAGGCAAAGAGAGAAGACAGGATCGACAAAAGCGAAAGACATCGGTTGGTCAATCTTTTCTTCCTTCTCTGTACTTTCATAAAGGAAAAATATCAAAGCTTTACTTTCAGTTGTTGCTAAGGAACTATCACCCTTAGAGTAGGGATAGGGTCATTCCGAGTCGGATACTTTTCCCCACAACATAATGAGATGCATTCCACTGAGGTTGCGGCTGAGCATTGGGTTGAAATGAATGAGCAGCTGGTTGGGAATGATATTGAGATGTGGAGGACCAAGGAGGAGGTGTGGACCAGGAAGAATGAGCAGGGGAGCCCTAAGAAGGTATGGATGTGACTTGGTTGGGGTTGTAGTATGCCTGAGATGTCCCTTGCATCCCCTACTGGTATGGTCTAGGTGCATGCAACCTCCTTTGGTTTATGTAATAGATATATTCTGTGGCTCCTTCGGCCCCTTGATATACAACTTTAAGACCAAGAAAGGAAGGGCACTTATCTGTAGAATGATTTTCTTTATAGACTGAATAGACCTCTATAAAGTTCAATGGGAATTCATTCCTAGGATGCCTCCTGGTGCATCTAGGACAAAAAATGGCCAAAGCCCTCTCTGCTTTGTATTGTTTTCTTTTGATATGTAAGGTATCCATTTGCATGGTAAGAGTCTACAACATCTCACTCTTGAAGTCTTCTAGCATGCTCCCAATTTCACCTTTAATGGATAAGTTGGAAGAAGAGGCACTGACTATGGGTTGACTCCCCCTACCTTTCTTTCTGGCTGCTCTAGAATGGTTTCTAAAAATAGTCTTTATGTCCTCATAGGATAGTTGGTAGATGTCTCCCCCGACCAGTAGATGGAGGGTGTCTAAAAGGTCTTCTCGAATCCCCCTGAGCAGGACCAACTTCAAAGACTCAGGGTCAAGTGTACACCCAACCCTTTTGTAATTAAGCTGGAACCTTTCTTCGTAGTCTTCTAGGGACTCATCACTTCCCATGGTCATTCGAAATATTTATTCTTTAGTATCTTTTGTCCTACAATAGTCCCGATACTTGTTGTTAAAGACTTGCTGCATTTGAGAAAGGAGAGAGGAAAAACTCCTATGAAAAATGAAGGAAACTAAGGCAGAATTGAGGTGAGGTTTGGGAGACCTGTAGGGCATGGATCAGATGGAGGATGTGATGGCTGATAAGCTAGCCTACTGCTAGGAGAGATCTACTGCAAAGGAACTGACAGTCAACCAAGAATATCAAGTAAGCAATGAAATGGGTGCATCTAGAAAAACAGAGCTTTGCATCAAAATAGTCTAAACTATGATCTATGGAAGGAAATGTTGAGAAATGCTGCAAGAAAGGAAAGCATGAAAGAATACTATTGAAAATCAGGAAGTGAAAATGATAAGGAATATCTGAAGCAAAGCAAAACTGTACTATTAACCTACTAAAAAGCTGCTAACACTAGAAGTCCTATGAATGAGGAAAATCTGTGTTTTGGGGCAAAAAAACGGTCTTTGCCTTAAATCATGGTCCCAGAGGGAGGAAGAGAGGCCAAGGCACTGTTGATAGCCTTTTTAATTTTTTCTGATCACTTCTTAACCTGCTACAGAAAGCACAAATGAAAGAAAACTACTAAATCATCAAAAGCAACCTATTCTTAACCATGAAAGAAATACATCTAACAACAAATTAATCTACAAATTGAAGTAAACATACAAATACAAGTAAAGAGAATCTTGGCTTCTTGGATTGGGCCCTAACCCAAGAGCTTCAGCCCTCTGAGGCAACTCATTGCTAGCTCAAAAAGGATTCCATCTTCATTATCAAAAAAATAGCAAGTTAAATGAAACTGTCACAAAAATAATAAGCTCGAAATTTGAGCAGAGTTTACATAAGCAAAAATCTGACCCTAGTGAGGCCCTAGGCCTCTCTACTTATACATTTGAAGCTAAAAATAACTTCCTTAAAATCATGGAGGCTTGGCTCCCAAAACTTGAGATAACTATCATTCATCCTCCACTTGCTCACATGCCTTCTAGTGCATGATTCGGCTGCTTGTACTCCGAGTTGAATGAAGGGGAATTCGAAGTGAGGATTAATAAATGAGGGGGATTCCCTCCTATAAGTCCTGTCCTTTATCCACTTTGATTTATTTCTGCCATTTGTCCACTAGATCCTTGACTTTGACCTCGAAATTCATCAATAATCTGCATTAAACATATGTCAGACCACATGGCATCATAACTAGCTCAACTCACTCTATAAGCATAAATATAATTAGAAAATCATACAACAAGCTAAGAGAATGGTTGATTTGACTATGTTAGGAGGTAGAATGAGCCCATATAATCTCCCATTTATGAGGCTCATCAATAGGGCAAAAATGGCTGACTTTTACTTGCACAACAAGGCCCTCACATACATGAATGTTTGGGATCTGAATGTTGAGCTAGGAGATCTACAATTAATTGCTTTTGCGTCATGGATGAACCATGAGGAGTTAAGGGCTGTAGAGATGAAAAAAATATTGGCCAGAGAGCAAAATGAACCTCTTTTCATCAGAGCTGAATAATCAAATCCCATGGCCCTAATAAGCAACAATAATCTAATTGCAAATGATCCTCAGTTGGCACCTAGATATCTTGTTGCCCAAGAGCAAGCAATTTCACATTTTGAGGATATGTTTAGGCTACTAGGAGATGATAGTATTCATGTTTGCTTTAGGAGATGTTTCACACTTCCACATAGCTTGAAGATTGGAGAATATCACTCCCCTCGAAGGTTGAGAGAGGCACTCAACAGGACACCTATGTATAAGCAATCAATGAAAAGATTGAAGGTCAATTGGATAGGCCTAAAACTCAGTCCACCACTACTCCTAGGGATGCTAGAAGGGAGAAAATAAGAAGAGGAAAAGGGGTAGTGGGAAGAAGTATAAAGGAAAGCAGGCTTCTATGATCAAGAAGAAGAGACCACAACAGAGGCATGGGATGTCAGAGAGGCTACCAGAGCCATGAAGGACATGGACATTGACTAAATTGCTCAGAGGATGAGAAACACATTCAGTAGGGGGTTGATGATGAGCCTCATCATTGGGTAATTATATGGGCCTTAATTCACCTCCTAGCTTAGTCAAACCAACTATTCTCACAACTTATTACATATTTTTGATTATATTTTTTTTATGAGATGAGTTAGAGTTGGATATTTTGCTTTGTGGTCTAATGTGCATTTAACACAGGATTAAAGGATAAAAGCAAGGAATTTTGGCAAATAACTCGGTCAAAACTTGAATGGGACAAGGGAGAGGAATTATAGGAGGTAAATCCTCCTCATTTACTACCCGTCCATTTGAATATTCCTCCATCCACTCAGAGTGCAAACAACCAAATCATGAGGACTAGAAAGCAACCGAGTAAGTGAAAGTCAAAGCACCAGTTTATCTCAAGTTTGGGAGCTGAGCCTCCCTAATTTTAAGGAAGTCGTTGGAGACTTCAGTCGTATAAGTAGAGAGGCCTAGGACCTCAGTAGGATTTGGACTTTTGATTGTAAAACTCTACTTTATTTTTGAGCTGCAAGACTTGTGACAGTTTTGGATGTAATCCATTGTTTTGATAATAAGAATGAGTTTTGTTTTGATCCACCACTGAATTAACTCAAAGGGCTGAAGCTTTTGGGTTAGGGCCCAACCTTAACAGCTAAGGCTCCTCTTTATTGTACATGTATGCTAGCATAGATTCATGGTTTAATCATTCATTTGCTTAAGTAGCTGCATTTCCATTGCAGTAGTGTAACACATAGATTCATGGTTTAATCGTTCATTTGATTAAGTAGCTGCATTTCCATTACAACAGTGTAGCGTAGATTGGTTGTGTTTTAGTTTGCTTCCATTTGTGCCTTTTTTTCAATTAGCAGGTTAGCAAGGAGAAAAATATCACCATAATGTTGTCAGTAGGTGTCTCGGCGTCACCTCCTCCCTTTGGGACCATGACTTGAGGAAGAGACCCTTCAGCAACCCCAAAAACACAAATTTCTAGTTCCTACATGAGCTTTGGAGTTTGTCGTCTTGATTCAGTGCTTGGTTCATTTCATCATTATCATTTTCAATCACTCTCTTTCTGTAATAGATCTCACTCATATTCTCATTTCCTTCAGCACAAACTACTTAGCGAAAGCCAATAAATCACGTCTTAATCGGATTATACTCATAGATCTCCTTACTGTCTGATCCACAACAAACCTGTCCAATCACTGTTAATCGCATGCGTATTCCTTTCAATGTTTGACTTTAGGTGCTCCAAATCTCCACCGTCGATCTGCCTTGCTTGATGTAATGGCTATCGCATCACCCGCTTGCCAACTAGCTTGGACGATTTCCACCATTGATCATTCCCGCATGATCCAAGGGCTACTGCGCAATCTCACGTGAATTATTGCACGACCGATACCCGACCAAGAGCACATGAGAAAAGTGGTTTTCTGGTGCTATGTGTCACTCACTTAGGCTAATCACGTAAAATTTAGGAATTCCGCTTACAGCTCTTAGGGCGCGCGAGATACTGCTTACCACCTTTATTCATTTCAACATTTGACTTTAGGTGTTCCACATCTCCACTGTTGATCTGTCTTGTTTGATCCAACGGCTATCATGTCACCCGATCGCTAACTATCTTGGCCAATCTCCACCATTGATCAATCCCGCATGATCCAACAGCTATTGTGCAATCTTGCAAGAATTCTTGCACGACCGATATCCACCCAAGAGCATGTGAGAAAAGTGGTTTTCTCGTGCTATGTGTCACTCACTTAGGCTAATCGCGCAAAATTTAGGAATTCCGCTGACAGCTTTGAGGGTGCGTGAGAAACTTCTTACCACCTACAAAGATCGCTCCATCATTCCACACGTTTTACCCCTTCTTCCGACTCGTGACTTGATGTGGTCCATCCATCTATTCACTTAATCTCTGTGATAAGATCTCCGCCATTCATCTCTCGTTACTCCTATTCATCCATCTATCGACTTAACCTCCTGCGATAGGATCTCCACCATTCATCTTCCTTTAGTCCTGTTCGTCCATCTATTCGCTTAATCCCCTGCGATAAGATCTCTGCCATTCATCTCCCGTTAGTCTTGTTCATCCATCTATTCACATAATCTCCTTTGATAAGATCTCCGCTGCTCATCTCCCATTAATACTATTCCCGACTGATCCAATGGTTCCTGTGCACCGATGCTTCATTACGTCTTCCTTTCGTTGATTTCGATCTTCGATTGCTCTTCTTCTTGACTCCTTCCTGAACTTTGTTTTGTGTATTCTTTAAACACTGCCACCCTTGAGCTTTGATTTGGTTATTCAATCAGACTCCAACACTGTCCAATCGTCGTAAACACCAAAAAACCAAAAAAAGTGAAAACAAATTTAGTTTAGTTTCCTTGCTTACACATTAGTATGGTTTGATGCTCTCTACTTCTGTAACTTAGATAGCAACATTAGGTTAGTGTTGATTTAGCAATTTTTCTTAGCATAGCTGTTTAAATGATTAATTAGGATATGGTGTGATTTAGCATTACATGTTGTTTTATTCATTACTGCAGTAGAGTAGCCCTCTTAGAATAGATTTTCTCTTCTTCCATCAAAGAATCAAGCTTCTTCTGACTCTATAGAAGTCTGGCTTGGAACCCCTGGGGTCTCTCGCCAGGTGAATAGTGACAACAGGCAAGACCTTCACTTTTACTTGTGCATATAGCACTGTGACCTCCAAGTTTGTACAGACCCCGGGTTGATAAGTAAAACTGGTAGCCCAGGAGTTGCAGCATCCTTGCTGCAATACTGGTGCTCATCATTTACAATCATGAATATTTAATAACTGCACACAACCTAGATGGATGAAACTAGATCTAGGGTCTTGATCTCCATCTCTCGATCTATAGTACGAATATAGCCATGTGAGTGAATGTATTGAAGTTGAACATGGTAGAAGCCAATTTATTACCAGTCAATGATGTGAACCATTAACAAGTGCGAGAGAAACCACCAATAATGATAATGATTCTTAAGGTACTTGCAGTACAATCTATGAAGTGTGAAAAGATGTCCTAAATTTGAACACTCATAATCATTAAATCGAAGGGCAATGATGAGAACCTGTCATTGAAGGTGAGAAACCTGGAATTAAGGAATGCAGGCTCCAAGGTACTGAAGAAGGTTTCTAGATAAACTTCCTAGATAGTGAGCTGAAGTCAATAGGAAGCGACCTGTCGCAAGAGGGCCTATGACACAAAACTCATCGTCAAGCTTTCAAGAACAACATTTTGGAGTAATACAAGACTGAATCAAGGATGGCTGATGCGATTGAAGGCTATGAATTGCAAGGTAATTTTGAGTGAGTTTGGACTTCTCTTGAACATATTGGTGACATGACATTTTGACTTGGCAACATTTGACTAAAAAATAATAGGACTGAAAACTAGTTTGAAGACTTTCAATGAGGTATGGTCAACTGAGAGACAAATGGATTTCCCAACCCAGACACAAAGGTGACAGAGTGTCATGTTCAAGAGTGACATACTGCATTTTACAATATAAACAAATGTTCTTCCCTATTCCCCCCCACCATTACAGGCAAGTACCTCTTTATTTTTGTGCAAGCTTTTGGAGGATAACATATGCTTGTCCTTTAAGCTCATTCTTCGAAGTATTTTTAACAAACCCTAGGAAGGAGTGGTTTGGTGTCATTATGATTAACGAGTCCTAAACTGTTTAATTTTTACGAGTCCAGTGAAGGGGTAACTCAATGTCGTTTTCATGTTTAAAGAGTTTGAAAAGACATGAAAAGAAAACTTGTTCAGTTCTTTCAATGTAAAGTTTTAACGAGCCCGAAGAAAGTAAAGCTCAGTGTTTTTCATTTTTAGGGAGTCAAGAGAAAAACATAAGTAAACTCCATAATGTCCTTTTTTGTAAATTTAGTCTCTCAAGCCTGGAAAAGGGTAAAATAATGCAGGATAGAACTCTATTGACCATGATTAGTCAACATATACCTTTTTCGTAAATAGTCTAATTCAGTCCGTAAAAGGGGTAAACTTATACTGAATAGATGACTATTCATTTACTTTTATGAGTTCGAATAATCAAGTACTCAATGATATTTTCATGTTTAGAGAGTTTGAAAAGGGCTTTAAGAGAACTGCTGTGTTTTTTGTTGTTGTAAGTTTTTAACGAGTTCAAAAAAGTGATAAAAATGTACTCATCACCAAAATGATTCATTTTCGTAAATAACCCATGCTCTGCACATTTAAACTCAAAAATTATCATCATTGCTCAAAAACATAGTAAAAACATTAAAAATTTGGATTTCAAAGGCTCATAGGAAAAAAATAATATTTTAATGGGCCTAAAAAACATATAAAAATCCAAAAAGTAAAAAATAGTGATACCATTTGCGTTTTTTACCATTTGAGAGTGATTGAGTGCATTTTTCACCAAAAACTTCGGAGGTGGATTTTGGCTAAACCGGTGGACCAAATCATGAACCGTTTTCTCTAGGTAAGAGACAGCTCCGATATCTTTGTTTTGATTACTTTCATTTTTCTTTTCACTGTGTATTTAGTTTTTTTGGGGCAGTTTTATTAATTAAAAAATTGCCCTTGGTGTGTGCAGTCTCTCTTTATTAGGTCTGCGCATACCGACCTAATTTTTTACATGTAAAATTGAGATTTGCACAATTTCTAAAGATAGAACCATGAAAATCCGCATTTCTATTCAAAGGAGGCCACACACAATGCCGAGGGATTTGAAAAATTAAATAAAATGCCCAATTTTTTTCACAAAAATCATCACAATGTTTTCTAATGATCTTCCATGTTTATTTGTAGGGTTTTGATCTACCAACATGGAGTGGAGAGAGTGAGAACACGAAGAACATGATGTAGTAGCTTTGAATAATCTAGAAACACTATAGGATTTGAGAGATTGTGGCCTATACAACTTTTTCGTTATCCCAAACATGAAGGCCCAACTAGATTTGTTGGAATGGATGGTGAGAAAATGGAATGTGAAAGAAGAGTCCTTCCTGATTAGGGATCATAGACTAATGATAGATGTTGATGAAATATATTTATTGACTGGGCTATCATGTTATTGAGTTGAAATTTATTTGTATGGGAGTAGATGAGGTGGTGAAACAACTGCCACTTACCTAGTGCAACATTGTTCTCCAGGGTCCGAAGTCAAAGACGGACAAATTGATATCAAAACCATTGAGAGGCTTCCTTTTAGGACTATCACCTTTACTGTTGCATGATTATGTGGGAGTGCAACACTTCACTTACTCATCAAGGCTCAGATGCAAATTTTTGTAGAGTGCTTGCAAGCTATGATATTCAATTGGTGTGAAGGGGTAGTTTCCAACCTCAAAGGGAAACTAACTAGAGTGAAAACTGGAAAACTCAATTTTTTTGAGTATGGTGCCATTGTGATCTCATTCACTCTAGATAGGGTCCCCCTTCTTGCCCCAAAGGTAGCCATAGATACAAGAGGACCGCGAAATCCTCATATATTGAAGTGGGTTACGTTAATGGCATACCACAGAGGTGGTGATGGCCGAACTATTTGATATACTCCTAATTTCTTTGGATGGTTGGAATGTCAGATCATTATGATTGAGGAATTTCCATATGTAGGCATGGATTACATGGGTGATCTAGATATCCCACTTCTGGCTAGAATGCAATGGGGTGACCTAGGTAAAAATTTCACATTTTGGTTGTTTTGTAATTTTTATATTTTTTGGCATCCAAAAATAACTATCCGAAATAATCATACAGATGTGGGCCCAGTGAGACCAACAAGACAACGACGATTCAATAGATGTGGTGAGAAACTCGTAGCTCCCACAGTATAGAACCCTGATGCAACAGAGGCTTTGTCTGAGCTGGAGCACAACCTAGAGAGGTTGACCCTAGATATCCTAGATGTCGGGATTGATGATTTGCCTCTTTGTTACGAGAGGCATACTGTGGGGGTTCCTGGATCGATTAGTCACTTGCTACGATGAGTAGCTTGTGCTATCGTCTACTGCCATGATCATCATATGTAGCTTCTAATCATAGGGCTAGATTTTGTTTTTTGATGATGTATCTGCATGTTTGGATAATAAAGGCCATGGGGCCTCATGTCTTGGATGACATTTTGTAAAGCCACACTTTTATGGACATTTTAACTAATGAAAAATACTACTTTTATCTCAGTTTTTCTTATACAATATATGGATGTGTTTTTTTTTGCTTTTTTACAGATGTTACAAATGTCGATCTAACACATAACTAGCTAATGCATCAGTTAATGTGTTTAAATGTCTTGGAATGTGTTGATATACGATATAATCAAACTCTCTCTCCAAGAGATGAACTCACAAAAACATTCTTAACATTATAGAACTTCTTACTGAATAGACACTGTTTAAATGTAATACTATGAGTTGAGAATCTAACCTAATGATCAATCAATGAATAACAAATGAAATAGTGTTAGATAATAGCTCAATAACTGCACTATATTCGATGATGTTATTCATTGTTTGACCAAGGCATATCCCATGCATAGAAAATAACTGATCAGTGGGTGAATAAATAGCCCAAGTTGCGAAGGACAAATTCCGAGTACTACGACTAGTGCCTTTGACAATGTCAATGTAAGTTTGAGGGAGCGTTGACATTTGCAAATCAAGTGTAACACAAGAAAGGTAGGAGAAGTAGTATAAAATCGTAAAAATATGCTAAAAATTCCATACAAAATATGATACAACAATATACAAATTCTTCATGGAATGAAGTAAGCATAGTATTTCTTTAAGTAAAGACCATTTTTGGGCTTTCCTAAAGAAATGTCGTCATAATTAACTAGCTCATAAGCCCCTTTTCCAGTACACAATTTACAATATAAGGACCATGTCACATGGGCTCAAATTTACCAACACCTAATTTATTGTGCTCTTGATCATAAACCAAGACTAGGTTACCTTCCGAATATGAGTGATGATTTACATTTTGATTAGAATGTGCCTTAACTCATTTCTTATGAGTCTCACTAGCTAATGCAACATCACAACGAGTCTCATCTAGTCGTGCTAAGTACAAAAAAAGTTCCTTCTTTACAAAAGTGGCTAGTAATAATTCGATTTCCAGTTTTAATGACAATATTTCACATTTAATAAGCATGATCGCTTCAAAATCGTAAACTAGATGGAAGGGAGTAAAACCGGTCAAAATTTTTGCTGAGGTACCATATGCCCACAAGGTTGAAAAAAGCATCAGATGTCAATTTTGTTTATGAATTCTAAAAATCTGTTGAATCATGATAATCAAAACCTTGTTTATGACTTCTACTTGGCCATTTTCCTACAGAAAATATGGAGTAGAAATGTCATGATGCAAGCCTAGCTTCGTAGTAACTTCGATCATCATAAAATTTCGAAAATGGCTACCATGGTTCATGACAATGGCTTGTGCAACACCGAACCTAGCAATCACATGATTGAATATGAAAATATCTACTGTTTCACCATCATCCTTATATGTAGGCATCACCTCGACCCATTTCGTAAAATAATCCACTGCTAGGATAATGTACCCATGCCCCCTGACTGAGTGAGGGTTAAATGTAAGGAAATCGATGCCCCATTTTGTAAAAGAACTGAGAACAATTATTGGGTGAAGAGGAGATGGAGGTACACACATTTTGTGATCTTATATTTGGAAATTATGGCATTTCTGGACCGTAGTTATACAATATTTGAACATCGAAGGCCATAAATACCCTGCACACAAAATCTTTTAGGTAATGAAAAACCCTGACATATGATCGCCACAAGCTCTAAAATGGAAGTCATTCAATGATTTTTTGACTTCCTCATGAGTCAAACATCTTCTGAAGATGGAATCAACACCACGACGATAAAGTTTATTGCCAACAATAGTGTATTATTTGGTTTGGTATCGAATACGACGACAGTCAGTTCAAGTCAATTCTAGCTAAAAAGTTTGGGTTTGAAGATAAATGATAATATCTCCATACCAAGGGTATAAGGTACTGATAAGAAAGAGGGATTCATTTGGAAGAGAATCCTTTGCCACAGTTTCCATCTCAGTATAGGGAAAGTCACATAACAATTTGGAAAACACCAATGATTTCTTAGACTTAGATTTTATGAATTCTAAATAAAATTCTTGTAGGATAACTATCCATTTAGAATATTCGCCCCCTAGAAAATGTCTCGTAAGAATGTAAACCATAGGGTTACAGTCTAAAATCATTGTTTTTTACATAAGAGAATGTAGTGACGAAATATTTGGACATCTTGAATGACCGCGAAGGCCAATTTCTTCACATGTGCGTATTTTATCTCAGTTTTCATAATATTTCTGCTCAAATGATGTATCACATGCTCATCATTCAACTTATCTTCCTAAACTAAAACCATGCCTATGGTGACATCAGATGTAGCTAAATAAAAAAAGTAGTCTCGATGATAATCAGGAGGATGCAACAATGATGTATGAGTCAAAGTATGTTTGAGTGCATCAAAATATTTCTGAGAACCTTCATCCCATGTAAATGAGATGCCCTTTTTCAACAGCCGAGTAAAACCTTTAGTTAGCTCAACGTAATTCAGGATGAATCGACATAATTTTTTTTCTTTCCCTTGCAAACTTTGGAGTTGGCGCAAGGTCAAAGGAGGAGGAAAATTCAGAATAGCCTCTACCTTAAGTGGATCAGCATGAATGCCTTCATTTGATACAAAAAATCTGAGTAATCAACTAGATTGCACACTAGAAACACATTTGTGAGGGTTCAAGTGTATATTGTAGTGTCAACACTTGATAAAGATAACTTTCAAATGCATTGGATGATATTCCTATTTTAGTGAATGAGATGGTAAATCATCCAAACAGGCTTGTACAATATGATTGATATCATGAAATGCGTAAGACATGGCCCCTTGAAAGGTTGCACCGACATTCTTTAATCCAAATGGGAGCTTCTGATAAGAAAAATTCCCCCATGGAAAGATGAATGCATTTTTATGATGATCAACATGGAGTATGTTGATTTGGTTGTATCCAGAAAATCCATCTATGAAAGAAAATATTTCGTTACCAACACAATCATCAAGGATTTGGTTGATATAGGGGGTGGGATAGTTGTATTTGGGATAAGCCTTATTAATATACCTACAATTTACGCATACTCTGATGGTCCTTTCTTTTTGTTAACAGGAACAACATTGGAAACCCAATCAGTTAAGAGAACATGATAGATAAAACCTGCTTTAAGAAACTTTTCAACCTTAGCTTTGATAGTCGTATCCTTCCGTGGATGCACTGGACGTAATATTTATCTAATAGGTTTAGCATCTGGGTAAGTATTAATTTTGTGAACAACAATACTCGGGTCAATTCTTAGCATTTCCTCATAGGACTAAGCAAAAATGTCGAAATAGGGCTTTGCACATTTGAATTTCTTCAAGTTAGCAAAAAGCACCTATATGAATGTTCTTAATAATTCCACATTTGACTGAGATATCAATTGAAATCGTTGTAGATATGTTTCCCAAATTCTTTTTAGATTCAGATTGAAGAATTGACATGGGCCATTCAAGATTATCTACAATCTTAGGTGAAAATATAGTAGAAAAATCATTCTCGATTTTATCAAGGTTAGGAAGAAAAGATGAACGATGATGATAATTGCCCCATGTCATTTCATCTAAAGTCATAATATCCATAATACTTTCATTAGTTGGAAATGTATTGTTGAAAGGACCAGGAAATGAAATTGGTTCTAACCAAGGTAATTGAGAATAATCATTAGTGATCACATTCACTCGATCAATTTCAGAATGTGGTGGATCGAAAAATGTTTGAATTGCTTTATAAGACAATTCAAGTGGGCTTAAAGGAACATCGTTGCCATACAAGGTCAATTTAGATTCTAAAGGAACTATCTAAGGATCAAAAGATTCCATAATACCTGATGAGATGATGTTAACTTGGGCAACATTAGAAGGAAAATTCGATAGAGGGAGTGCAAAATTTCCCATCAGTGATGAATCCTTAAGCAAATCAACACCAATATCCTCATAGGGAGTAATCGTTTTCCCCACAAAAGGTATACTAATAGTAGAGTTAGGGTTAGAAGTATAGTAAGATAGTAGGTATACTTTTACTATTCTCCCTTGATGGGGAAATAGTATCATGCAAAAATGTTATGAGACCACTGCAGACATAGCACAGGTCCAACTTCGATTGAGTAAAAGGTTGTAATCAAGCCGAGCATAAACAAATTCAACTTCAATTATGATCGTCTTACCTTCTAACTCTATGGGTATATCATTTAATATCTTGTAAGGACGAAGAACCTCTTCCATCAAAGGATTTTAAAGTGGTAGGAGACTGATTGATAGTTGGAGAACCTAAAGCTTTCCAACAAGAAATAGACATGATACACGTAAAGGCTCCTTCGTCAATAACTGTGTGAAACACTCATTTGGTTTTGACAAAAAACTAGTATTTGGAATGCCAATTAATGTGGGAGTTTAGGTATATGAATTTCAAGATCATAGATGATAAGATTATAATACTGAGGATCAATTTCTCCAATGGCTAACAAGAGTAACTTTCTTTTTGCTGGACATGTTTGCAACACTTCAAGAGCTGACATTGTTGAAGGAGATATTTCCAGGTCTTCAACGATGTTGTAATTGTGAGGAGCTCTAACATGTTGGTTGAAAGCTGATTTTTGAACAACACCTTTGGGAGGTATTCAAATCATTATGTCAGGGTTTTGTTTCTTAATCTGTAATGGTTCAAAAGGAGGAGGAATTGAAGCAGAAGGTTGACTAGATGGACTAGCATCATTTCCATTTACTGCAGGACCCTTAGATCCATAATATTTTTATCTTGTTGCTACCATAACTTGTTGCGAAGACATCATCATGATATCCACCGATAAGGAAGAAGAATATGGATTATGTGAAACCATTTTACTGTCTTGAGAAGGAAAAGGATCCTTCAAAACAATAGGAGTTGGAGAACCTTTTATGAATTTGGTAACCTCTGCCCGATGTGGGAATTCCTTTGTATAATGATCTTCATTACAGATTAGGCAAGGATAACGAGGTTTCTTTTTCTTGTTAGTAGGTTAATTTTTAGTTGGTTTCTCTTTTTGAGAAGCATTTTATTTTGTTTTACCTTTCCCTTTCTTTTTACCTCCGGATGGTTGATTCTTGCCAGTAAATGATTCTATGACATTAATTTCAGAAGTAATTTTTGGAGAAAGGTTTTCACTCGGTGAATCTTGTATAGCCAAAATATGAGTGCTTTTAAAATTCTTCTTTTTTCCCTTAGATTGATGGATGATAGAACCAATTACACCATCAATGGTGTTAGATCATGCAAGAGTTGAATCTGGTTGATCTAAAATTTCTAAGTGAGGTAAATTTGGGATTTTCTTATACAAGGTGCCATATTGGGTATAGACTAAGTATAGGTGTTGGGCACGAGAAATTACTTGCTCTTCCATTACAACACATCCCTTAGAAACATCCCGGGTAATATTGGGAAGTAATGGTTTTGTAAACCATTCAACCAAAATTTGATCTGGAATAAAAACCTTTACTAAACGACGCTTACGTCTCCATTCATGCATATGATCTGAAATGTAAGTAGATGTTGATTGTTTTAGGGAAGTCAAAAGTTTAGTACTAGTGTCACATTGAATTGGTAGTTGGAAATGTGTCAAAACTTCTGTTGCTAAAGAGTTGAAATTATGGAAAGAAGCGTGAGGTAACACAATGTACCATTTTGTTACTGAACTAGTTAAAATTCATTAGAAAAGGCGTAATCTAATAGAATCATCAATCAATGAATTCAACACACACCAAATATGATATGTCATAACTTGATTTGACAAGTCCTCTCCTAATTTACCTTCAAACTTCGGTATATCACTTGGTGACTTGGTAGGAATCGCTAGCGAAAAAGGATAATAATAGATAGGATTGTTCATTAGCCAGGATAAATCTGGAAAATCTAAGGTTGCGATGAATGGTAATTTCTGGTTGAGGTCTTATTGTAAATTTTGATAACCCTGAGGGTCAAGTCCAACCCCTAGAGGAGGATACCTAGGATATCCTGGAATAGCTTGTGTGGTTGGTATTTGCATTCCTCCACTGTAACCAAAGTGAATTATACCAAGTTGCGGTTGAAAAGGAACTTGATAAGTATGACCAGGGTATGGTTGACTATGGAAAGGTGGACTTTGACCCATTTGACCCAAGTAATATTTCCCCTATAAAGGTTGATCTTGAAAAGGTTGACCTTGAACAAATTGACTTTGAACAAGTTGACTTTGGAAAAATTGACCTTGAAAAGGCTGGCTTTGAAGAGCTTGACCTTGGAAAGGTGGGCTTTGAAAAAATTGACCTTGAAAAGGTGGTCTTTGAAAGTTTGAACTTGAAAAGGTGGGCTTTGAAAATCTTGACCTCGAAAAGGTGTTTTCATTGTCCCTGTACTAGGTTGTCTGATAGGAATCTGTGTTGTAGATTGGAAGGTAGGACCAATTTGATAAGCATATGCGTTAGGGATAGCATGTGTATGTTGTGGAACAAGTATTTGAGGGGTAACTTGGACAATCATTTATGATACTCCTGCGATAGGTATCTAAGGTGAACATGGAACCAATTCTTGAACAAATGTCTGAACAATATACTAAATAAGGGTTTGAGATATACTCTGAATAGGTTGTTAAACTGGTTGTTGAAAAAATGTTAGACTGGTTGTTGAACAAGTGTTTGTGGAGATCCTTGGAAAAGTGTTTGCAGAATTCCCTGGATAGGTACTGAAATTCTTGGAATAGGTATTTGTGGAATAAATTGTCCAATAGGTTGAACAAGTTGATAAACTGACACTTGTGGATCAACTGGAATAAGCTGTTGAGCAAAAGTAGGGTTCCAAATAGTATTTGTCCCAGGGTAAGGAGCACCAATCAAGGGTTAAGCCACAATAGGTTGACTTGGATTGATCTGACGTATCTCAACATAAGTTCTATTAAAATGTTGTTCTCCAATTGTAGGATTTGATCCGACAACAGGTTGACCTCTAGGTAGAGGATAAGGTGATCCCCCCCAGGTGGGTAATAAACACCAGTTGGGGTTACTCGAGGATTACCTAAGTTACGAGATACCATGTGAACATATTGGTATGATGCCAAAGGTGCTTCAGGCATGGATATCCTACTCGGAACAATAGATGTAGATAAACCAAATGAACAAGCAGACACTTGAGGGGAAGGAGTAGCTCTTGAAAAGGTCCTAGTAAGTGTCTGGTACCCAGGAGGAACTGAAGCACTACAATACAATAATGAATCTGGAGAGCTAGTAAACATAGAGGTATTAGTAGGTTGACTCCCAAGAGGAATTTCTGACATGGTTCATCTCGGTGAATAGGAAAAAGGAATATGGTGAGGTGGAATACCTTGAACTAAAAAGTCCAAGAGGGTAGAATACCAAGGATCTGGTAAAAAAGGATCAAAAGTAACTCTTAGTTCACTAGTAGTAGCTGGAGTACAAGGTGATTATTCGTCCTTGTTCCTAGTAATATATTCAATACTAATTAAACCAAGAGGTAGTCCAGTTGTAATTATAAGCTTCCTTCGAGGTGAAGGTGGTTCAGGTGTAGGAGCTATCACAATTGAAGGCGATTTAGGTTTAGAAATATTAGAATCAGGTTCTTAAACATTGTTTAGTAGTTTTGTGTCTGAAACTTCTTCGGTATCAAATTCACTTTGAATAACTTCGGTAACTCCTAGTCCATAATGAACTAAGCCTGATTCTACTTCTTGGGTTGGAATCACTTTAGTTTCTACTATCTCAGATTTTACAATTGTAGATGTTTCAGGTTGTTTTGAGGTTTTGATCTTGTTGATTTTTACTTCTCAATTTTAATCTTTTCTAAATAACTAGGGGTATATTCAGGGGGGAAACCCTGCATTCTACGCGAATGCCTTGGTGAACCATCCACGATGATTTTTTATTAAGAAACTAAATAATATTCACAATCCAAACCTAAGGTTTCTAAAAATTAAAAACAAGAAAATAACATGCACTAGTAAATCTAAGGAATTAAACCATGCAAACAAGATTTTCACAACGAAATCACAAGTTGGTGACGAAACCTAACGCCACAGAGATCAATGTCAAAAGTGGCTAAAGATAGAGCGGGTGTAACCGATTACACTAACAACCTGCTTAATGTACATGATCTGGTGCAAGTAATCTTTGCATATGTCAGCTCAAGTGAAGAATACCCTCCAAAAAGGTCCAAGTGAGTCTAACCAACATCTGTTCCGGGTACAATAGAGACTTCTCCTCCACCGTCACCTTTGGTAATAGCCCCAATATTATGGTATCTAAGGTTATAACTTAAGACAATGTAACCTAGGGGGATGGTCGCAGATCAGATGTACACGCAAGGGCAAAGTAACAAGGCTCAATCCCCTTGAAATTTCCTCAAGGTGGTTAATCTAAGGTTTACTCCCAAGTGACTCCCAAGTACCTTTTGGCACCATTTTTAATATGTGTAAATCACTCTACCGTAACCAATGAAGTGGAGTCGATCACTTCACTAGGTCCAACATGATCTCGTGCTTAACTCCTTGTAAGGGGAGCTTCTGAGAGCCAAATTGCAGTAAATGGATTTACTCCCTATCGCAAGATTCTAATGTTTATTTGCATCTTTGGAAAGTTAAATCACTTCCCTATTCCAAAGCCCTACAAACTTATCTAATGTAGGTGGAAAAGAGCCCTAAAATAATAAAAAAATGTAAATTGATTTTATTAGTGCTATTTTTTAAAGATGTCACTTATTCAAAGGGTAAATGGATGTGAAACTAATGGTGTTATGACTTGACATAAAACCTTAATGCAATTGAACATGAAATTATAATATTTTATTTTCAATGAATTTCTAATTGAAGTAAGGAGATAGTCTTTCCATTTTTTCGAAGAAAATGTAAAAACTCTTAATTTCCCACTATATCCCTTTTCATGAATGCAAATATTTAGTTTTGAATTACCCAAATGCAGAAATTAACTTTTAAAATTTCAATTCGCCCAATAACTCAAAAATCAAGAAACTTTCCTTTGACATACAATCACTGAAAAATTTCCAAAATGCATGAGGAAACCAATCAAAAAATTAAAATGAATTTCTCCTAATGAATGTTATGAATTTAATGTTGTTAAGAGTACAATTCTAAAAAAATTCAACACTGAAAGAAGAATGGCTTTTCATTTCAAGTTCAACAAAAGAAGCACTTTCATAAAAAATACTCATTCTTGAAAATCATATTTTTTTTCATTAACGAAACATTTTTTCACAAAAAAGTAAAATAAAAACAAGATCTGATCTGTTTGAAAGAAGAAAGATAGGGAGACAAAAAACCAAGACCAACCGATCCTTCTTTTGATAGATCTACAACACACCAGATGAAGATTTTACCCTAATTTGTGAAAACAATAAATTTTCAAGAAGACTCTTTCACAACACTCAATTGAACTGACAAAGACTTTCTGAAGGTGTAAACAAGTGTAATCAAGCAGAAAAAACAAAATTTCCTGGACTTAGTGAAGGGAAAACTCAAATTTAAAAAAATTTCAGGTGTGTGAATAGGCAATAGTTCAATCTAGTGCACATATGCAATGTTGCTAAGGTATAAGTGCGTAGAAGTATGCTCTATGCCTAAAGATAAAGTGCACACCAGGGGAAACATTTAGAAAAAATAAAAACAAGCCAAATAAATCGTAAAATCCATACTTTCAATATTTTTCAAACACTCAGAGAGGGATATGAAAAAAAGGATCAAAAGTCAAAAGAAGGAGATGATGGAGAATGAGACATTCCCCAGTGTAGTTACTAATTTGTTAGGCAAAATAATCCTTCTTGTGGACAAGCTAGATCTCCCTAGATCTCAAATGAAATCTAGTAACAAACAAGAAAAAAACTGCTACCTTTCCTTAGCTTATGATTGATTTAAACAAATAATATGCCAGGGATCACTTACCAGTTTAACAAAGTGTCTGTTGAAGTCCTTTCAACGCCTTCCACAGTTGACTTCTCCTTGATGATTTAGAAAGTGTTCTAGTGATTTCCACAACTTATCCATGATGTTTCGAAGGAGATATGCATAGAAAGAAATACACAAAGGATCAAAGCATATAGTATATAGAATGAAAGATAAATGAAATTCATAACTCAACATACATCATACATTGAATCAATAACTAGTCATAACCTATGTGAGTGATCAAGGAATCTCACAAATGATATCAGAATAGGCATGATTAGGAAAGAACAATTTCTTTTTGTTGAATAAATAGGAGAACAAACTTACAACCTCATTGCCTTGATGTTACAAGCCTCTTCCCACGATCTTCAACCTTCTCCTTGGATGAAAATCTTTCTTGCCCTATTTCTATAGCAGAGTCCTACCTTTAATGGTCCTCTCCAACCCTTTGGCCTATGTTTGATTTATAGGGCAAGAGGAGGAGGTTTTGTATCCTCTTCCTAAGGGATGAGATCCACAAATGGTGGGATAGGGGATCCATAAAGAGAGGGAAGTAGCTCCATGATGAGAGGGATTAGGCTTGAGTAAGAATCAATTCAAATATTGTTAGTTGGGAAAGATTCGAATAAAATATATTCTAGACTTTTTTTTTAACTTGCATTGGGTCATGTGCATAGGACATAGTGTAAGACAAAACACACTTTTATGCTGACTCTAATGTTCTCTTCTGCGTATGCGCAAAAAATGACTAGGCAACTGCGCGGACAATCAAAAATAGGTTTTTGGGCCTTGAGATCCAAGAATTACATTTTCTTTGGGATTTTTTAGATTCTAGCCTTGGAGGGGGATGCTTTGGAAGACTTTGATGGATATCGAATGATCCAAACTGATGGTAATTTTCCTAATGTGAAAAAATAACATGTAACACATATTGCATCAAAATGTCACTATTGGGACTCAAATATGCCTATTTTCCCACTGTACAATATCACCATTCATAACCTAAATTCCTTTACTTTTACACTCATTTCATACCATAATTCCACAACTTTCCACCAATACATATCCTACGCATCGTGGTTGATTATCATTAATTTTCTTAGATTTTCTATGATTAGAGATGGATTTTCTATGATTTTCTAATGATGGTTTTGCTAAGTTCATTTGCCACAGGATTTCATTGCCTAAATTCTTCACAAGACAATTAAACTAGTTGCTACAGATTGATATGGAATAAATTCCTGTAGATGAAAACATGAATTTTTTGATCAAATGGGGAAGAACCTTGAGATTTCAACATGCAAGTTTTGATCAGAGTACCCTCATTCAGGTAACCTAGAAACAGTTTGGAAAAATTCAGCATTATGAGGAAGTTATGATCAGGGGAATATTAAGTACATAAATAGTGCCGAATTCAAGATTTGACTATTTTCGGCCATAGCCACATGGAGAACCATGATTTGATAAGTTTATTTGTGCTTAACAGGGAATAGTTCCTCCCTCCACGCAATGATTAGGATGAACCCAACCATCATCCATTTGAAGACTCTCCAGAAGATTGTATACGGTTTTGTTTTCATTTGGTTGTGCTTTTTTTTTTATCGGTCACACCTTATAAGAGCCAATGCTCTCTACATGAACAGGGGGGAAGTAGTGAGTATTAGCAAAGGGTAGCAGTAGAGAAATAATAGTAGCTAGTAGGAATAGCATAAGCTATGGTAGTGATGATGTATACACCATTTATATTCTTAAATTTAATACATAGTTTTGATTTGGCATTAAATTCTATGTGAGTATTATGGGTTTCTTCAACTCTTAACAGTATTGAATTAGTTTAAACATGCTCCAGGAGTGGCAAGGGCCCACCACCACCTAGAAACAAGTTCTATATCTAATCTATATCATAGGAATTATGTTTGAAGTGTGAATTTTAGTGAAAGAAATATTGCTTAAATCTCAGAATCGTTATAATTTTTGTACTCAAAAATTTGTTTCATAAGTCTGAGTTGAATATCATGAATCTCATTCCTCAATCATTTAGGACTGGATAATGATGGTTAATGTGTGAATGATTTCTTTAATAGTGCAGACTGTTTGAATAGTATTCTTAACCTGGAAGTGACACGAGTTAATTACCATGATTACAAGTCCAGAATGAAATGGGTTTATGCTATGTTCATTTTTCCAAAATATATAACGTTACTTCTTTGTGAAGAATGATCAGGAAAAACGAAACTGGTTGCAATTAAGTTTGATTGGTTCTGAAATTTAAACTGATTGAGAATCAGGTTGAATTAAATTAGAGTTTAAAGGTTTCTTGAAGTTTGACTATGATAGCCTTAATTTAGAACAAGAATTGGTTTTCAAATTAAATATATTAATGCTGTGAGTGTGGAAAATCAAATGAAGTGTGGTTGTGTGTAGTTATTTTAGGGATTCTTGTAAAATGAAGTGTTCATGACCTGAGATTTAGGTTTAGCAATTAGATTTATTTTGATTGAAACCTTCTTGCTTTCCATAGCATAAGACGTTTTAGCTGAGCATTTCTTTCTAGAATAGGGTTTGGTATGGTTTTGATTCTATAGTAGATGCATGAGTTTAGTGTAAGACTGGTTTTGTTTCTCCATAATTCTGTGTTTAGGTTACGATTTTCATAATTTTAGAAGAATGAGTTTTCCAAGTGATTTATTTTATTAAAATTAACGGTTTCTTATTGAAGATTTTTGAGTAGTGAATTGTGGATCATTTGTGACAAGTTTCTCTTAGATAAAATGATTAGATTTTTTTTTAATGGTTTCTCCTTTGTTTACATCATAATTCACAAGGTCAGGATTGATATCATAGTTTAGTTTATATAGAGGTTGGATTATTTAAGTAATGATTGATATTCTTTTGCAATAGAAATCCGTGTTGCTTGAACTATAAATTTTGAAGTAGTTTGCGTAATGGCTTTGCATCAATTTGTTTGTTTGCTTTACCATTATGTGAGCTTTGAATTAACCAGGTTATGCTCCAAATAGAGTAGTGATTAAGGTTTGGATTTTGTTTGATAAGCTTCTTTTCTTAATTTGTGTGATTGGAAATTCTTTGAACAATTATGTGCTAGAAACAACGATTCTATACTTAGACAATAAATTGATTTCTCACTGTAGTTTAGGTTAGATGCTTTGATCCTGCATTACCTACACTTATGCCTTGAAGCTTATGAGCCTCAGATTGATAATTTAATGTTGGAATTATAACACATATAATTTCCCCAACAGTCACAAATTAATGACATGATGTAGATGAACGTACTAACATTAAAAGCAATGGAAAAAATTTTTTTTTTTTTTTCATGTATATAGTATTAAATGTCACAAAATATATTACATACCTTAGGAGATATGTCACACATGTGTTTTACAAACCATTCACCACCTTTAAGTTAACCAACAACAATACAATATGGAGAAGATATGTTTTTGAGCCTTCATAAAGAGGTTTAGTTTCCATCTCAAGTATAGGTAAATCAAAAGCACAATCATCATACTGGTTGTCATCATCATCCATTCCAACATTATTAAATGTCTCCTAGATCAATCTATTATCTCATCTTCTTCAACTATGTTATCAACATCATTATCTTATTCCATAGGATCATTAGCTTGATCCTTAATATTAATTGCTCCATGTTCTTGGACAAGCTCTTATACTACAACCACCTCTTCCTTGTCGAGCAATGCGCTAGGGGTCCGATTCTATACAATTACAATCAATAAAGTACTATTAGTATATACAACAAATATTGAAACATAGATATAACAACAATTTACAAAGATAATATATAAGGAAAACAAAGACAAAGAGAAAGACAACTAATTAGGTGAGACCAAGAAACAAGGACAATAAATCAATGATGATGCTCGTGCAATTTATCAAGATATTTAAGAATATGTTGAAAAAATATAAGAAAGATGTTACTTTTCTTGACATGTAGGAAATGGGACACTTTCTGAGATATCTAGTCATGACCATAATAAAAAACATATTGATCTTATTTTGCATTCATCATTATAATGTCATATTATTTATTAATGTCATATTTTGTATATTATACTTTAAAAACTTATTAATAATTCTCCAAAAAACCCATGATTAACCTCTAAATCCTCTAAGTCCAAGTTAACCCCCTAAACATACATTAACCCCCTAACACCTTAATTCCATTCCCCTAAGCCCTTAAACGTATAAATCCTAAGCCCTTAACCCTTTAATCGACCCTAACGAAAATAATCAAATAATATTTCTAGTCCACATCAAGATGACAAGATAGTTCAAACACATCCCAAAAGAATATTATAAAATACATTTACAATAAAAAGATAATACAATTTACAATACAAAGAGATACAATCTAAAATACAATATACATATTATAAACATTTACAAAAGCATTCTACAATAAAAAGACATATAATAAATAACTTACAAATGGATGATATTCATGTCCGCCTTCAGCGTG
Source organism: Pinus tabuliformis (assembly GCA_031772625.1). NCBI lineage: Eukaryota > Viridiplantae > Streptophyta > Pinopsida > Pinales > Pinaceae > Pinus > Pinus tabuliformis. The sequence continues at coordinate 476,769,938 of CM062805.1, read as the reverse complement.
TCCATAGTCTCTATAATGAATTTTAGCTAATTTTATTAGCATTCTCTTTGGCCTCAAGCCCTTGCAATTTATATAAGGGAAATAACATTTTCGATCCTCACCAGAAGACCTCGATGCCGATGGCTGCACGTATCCTTGGTCTCCTTGAGGAATGTTATGTGACATTTTTTGTCACCAATCTTTTAGTGATGATTTTGTTAAAAAATTGACCTCAAAATAAGCCTAAAACATTTCAAAATAATAATAATGATGATGATGATGATAATAATAATAATAATAATAATAATAATTATATATATATATATATATATATATATATATCTATATATATATATATATATATATATATATATATATATATATATATATATAATAATCATATAATATAATATTAATATTAATATATTATAGATATTAATGTTAATATATATTAATTATATATTAATAATATTATATTTAATTATAATATTAGTGTTATATTTATTTTAATTAGTTAAACTGATCAATGTAAAGCAGTCCCATATTAGAAGTTATCAACGAAAAAAGTCATTAATGGTGGAATTGAATGTTATGCAACGGTTATTTGCCATTTGTTGGGAATGGACACCACATTTTCAAATTGGATATAACATTGAATATTTGATGGTAAAAGAATGCCCATCAGATATTCGACGCCATGAGGGATTATAGGAAACTGTTGAATAATCAATGGAATAGGAAAATCCCTCGAATATTTGATTGTTAAAGAACTCCTGTTGGATATTCGACGGGCGTAAATATTTTAGAAAAAAAAAAACACCTTTAACTTCCGATAATTTTTCTGATTTTATTTGTTTCATCAAATTCCGCAGTAAGAATTTCCGCCCAAATGTAGTAGTGATGTGGGATATCACATGGGTGCCATGTCATGGAGAATGATGATGTGGTAGGTTTAAATAGGTCAGAAATTAAACGACCATAAATTTTGATCCAAGAGTCGATTTTTGATAATTTTATATTGTTGGCAAGCTCTTGAGCATTTTAGACGCATAAATGACCTACAAACTTATGACATGTGGTGCTCGTGTGGTGAGACACATGATCAAGGTGATGTTAGAATGACATCATTATTGGAATCAAGAGTTCAAGGGTCGGGAATAATTGGCTAGTTGTTTCCTTGTTAAGGCCCAAACTCTCGAATGGCTTGTTCAGGGCCAAACAAGGTGTTGACTGCAGAGATGGTCAAAGGGCTGAACTATTTGGGGGTTCGGTGTTTGGGTCTCGGGTAGGTCTGCATGGTGGTTTTGGCAACAATAGGGACATGAACCCTGAATACACACACACACACACACATATTTATGTATATATGTACGTACACACACACACACACACACACACACACACACACATATCTATGTATATATGTATGTACACACACACACACACATATTCCCTGTGGTAGCCAACTAGTAGGCTAGTGCCACATGGTGGAGAATGATGATGTGGCAGGATTAAATGACCCAGACATTAAACAACCATAAGTTTTGATCCATGAGTCGATTTTTGATAAATGTTATATTGCCATCAAGCTATTAATAAGCCATATGTGATGGCCATGTTTTTATTAGGTTTTTGAAGAAGTTGAAAAATGATGAATTTTTATGAATCCATTTCCATGAAAGGACTATGGAGGCCGCGTTAAATGAAAGTAACACCTTCCATTAAGCTGGTTTAAGCTAAGGCGGTGGAAGGGAGAATTACAAAGTGGTATCAGAGCTAAGGTTCAAAAATTGGACCTCTAGAGATAAAGTTTGGGGTCTCTAACAATGTAGTGTAATGCTTTAAGGTATGTTGCAGAGTCATGTCAGAACAGGAGGTTCAACAATGGACCTCTAGAGATGAAGTGGAGATCTAGCACAAAGTGTAATAATTGAAAGTGAATGTGATTGTGTGATTATTATAACATTCGATTGTGGATTTCATGCTGACCGCAATGATGTTTCTAACATGTTTAGTTATTTTGACATATGAATTAACATTGCATGTGCTTTCTATCTTACATCCTGAAGGTTTGGATAATCTGTTACTGTAAATTTGGATGCTTTCCATTTCCTTAATAGATGCACGACTTCCTGCATGACTATGTGTATGGTTACTTATACTAGCACTATTTTTTAAATTGTGTGCCTTTACATACTTAGAATGAAACATACATGTGAATGTTCATATGGTATAAGGGATTTTGGGAATCCTTGTGTTGCTTGTACCTACATAACATTGCTTGGTTCAATTAAATGTTATGTATATATATGTTGATTGGGATGTGGGAATCCCATGGTATGTATGTAAATGTGGCAAATATCCTCAGTGGATTAGAGACATGAGATTTTGTGACTTTCTTACAAAGTGTTATGTTTCTAGTGATTGTGTTAGGTATGTATTATATTCAATTTTTTTTTTTATGCAAAACCAAGGATGGTTGGGTGGACCCAAGGATGGAGGGTGGGCCTAAAGATGGTGGGCGTACCTACCCATGGTTTTGTGCACATGGTTTTAGGCATTGTTAGTGCCTAAATCTACCTCAGGCTGAAAGAAGGCAGGTCTAGGGTAACATCAAACCATGCTTAACCTGGTAGCTAGCCCTACCAGGTCGAGTGAGGGCTCTCTCCTTGTCAATCTCAATTAGGATATTGGAAACTAGGGCTTGAGATGACTGAAATGAATGCTGATTTTAGACTAGGTATAGTAGATCAGAGAATTTTGTTTTATTTTAGGTTTTGGTTGCTAGATCAATTGGTGAAGGCAGATTGGGTCCGGGAAATCAACTCAGGGATATAGTCATGTTCCGTGGGGCAAGGTAGACAAGGGTTTATGTACTAGCAATAGATTGAGATGGTAGATTAAGACAGTTGAGGAGTTGAGGAGGGCATAAAGAAACTATGAATCCTCTTCAAACAGTTGAAACCATTGAAAACCAAATGCATTCCCAAGACAAAGCACTGTAAATTAGTGCATTTTGTCTATTCACCTTGATTCATTTAGTTTAGAAGAGAGAGAGATGTGGATACATATAAAACATAAAAAAAAAACTCATTACAAAGAAGAAACAATACATAAACTCACTTTCACAAGAATCCCACAAAAATAGATGTGAAACCTGGTTTTATTCCTTGCCAAACTGCTGATACAAATGTTCAATGAGTCCAACACTTCTGCCAAAGTCCAACCTTTACAAATGGCTAAGAAATTACATAATATAGGCAGGGAAACCACTCATGCTAGCTATTAGGGTTGAATCCATGAGAAAAGGGGTGGTTTCAACCATATCTAAACTAGGAACACAAAAGTAGGCAGTGGAACAACTTGCCTCTAAAACTTAGGAAACCAATTCATTACAGTTCAAAACCACTTGGAACTTGATGTATCTACCCTATGAGGTGATTTTCATCAATACTTACATTAAATACATTATTTACCATGCACGCATTTACCAAGAAAAGAAGGAAAGTCAACCATTGAAGAAACTGGGTGACATTTTGCGTTTTAGGCCAAATTGACAAAAATTTGACTGATGCGTAGCGCCCTGAGCTTGATGTGCAATGCCGCTTCAAGACTACTTTTGGAGGCCATTTTAGGGAAAAATAGTGTTGATTCGAATTGCTAGTCCCACTAAGATGGGTAGCTATCTTAGAAACAAACAATGAAATATTTTCAAGAGTTCATTTAAGTGTGATAGATGGAAGAGAGGAAAAGAGGACCAACCTGGATCTTTCGCTTTGATCCTAGCTTGATTTCTCCTTTCCTTGATAGAATTTTCTACTCCTCTCCTACTTACCCTGCTTCAAAGAGTACCTGTAGAGTCAAAGTAACAACAAACTATCAAATAATATCTATCTAAAACATCATAAACAATGAGGAATTAGAAACACATTGACCATGCAATTGCATTCATAAACAAGATTCACAAATACATGATCATATGGAGGAAAACTCAAAGAACTTTATTAATAGTAATGTAAGAGAGGATTACAACCCAGCTGTCTGATCCAGCATCATCCTGCCAGTTGTAGAAGCCCTCTTCACCTCATGAACAAGCCAATCACCCAACAATGCAATGTCTCTTCTCACCAACAAACCAACAACACTTACAAAATACAAAATTCCAGCCTTCAGATCTCTTAGATGAGGGATCCATTTATATATGTCTTGCAAGGGTGTGAGTCAGCTCTGGGTTTTTGATTAGTGTAATTCCATTGATAGTTCTTGGTTCAAATTGGAGATTTCATGATCTCTTACTCATCCCTGGGCGAATTCAGAGAGGCAAGTGTCACAGGAGAAGTTTCTGGAAGATTCCATGATCATCCACCTTGCAAACTGTCTCTGCCATTTGTCTATTCTCACTCATCGCACCCCATAGAAGGCCATTTCAGTATGCATCGCACTTGGCCAGTTAGGCAGTCAGTATGCATCGCACCTTGCCCATGGAGCAGTCTGTATGGTCCAATTTTGGCTAGTTCTGAGTAGTTTTTCAGGTGGAACTTCTGGGAAATGATGTAATCAGTTGACCATGATCCTTTAGGATATGAAAAAACACTTTTAGGGACTTAAGGAGCCCTTAGTTTATGGACATATGAGTTTGGGGTTGCAGTGCCCAAATATGTCTATAATAGCTGCCCCCTAAAGCATGAGGTCATAAATCTTCTGGTGTCAGGTGAAATGCTTTATTCATGAGGGTTCAAGGCATTCGTACTGGAAGGTGACCTGTATAAGATACAATACAATACATCATCATCATATTATTTTCATGATCTAGCCAAGGCGGGCATTCCCATGCTCAGCTTTATAAATTCATTTTCATGCACGTAGGACAGACAATCGTCTGCTATTGCAGACTGGTGATTCTTCACATGAGGAGTCATCTTCCCTAGCTAGATGACTATCTGTGTAGCTCCTATGTACAATTGATTTCTTTATTTTCCTAAATATATCACAGCCCAGATGGATGAAACTAGATTCAGGGTCTTCAAAACTCATCCAATCTTCGCCCGATGTACAAGTCGATCCATGTGAAAAGATGTTCTGAAGTTGAACATGGAAAGACATCGCCTGATTGCCAGGGAATAATGTAAGCTGTTAATAGATGCGAAAGGAGTCACCGATAATTATGATGACCCTTAAGGTACTACAATACAATTCATGTGGTGTGAATATATGAGTTGATGTCAAACACCACACAAAGTCTTTCGGTCGAAGGTAATTGATGTAAACATGTCGCCGGAAGTGAGAAACTTGCCATTGAGGCATGCAAGCTTCAAAGTATTGAAAGGGTTGTTTCTAAGTAAACTTCTTGGATAATGAGATGATGTCAACAAGAAGTGACTTGTCGTAGGAGGGTATTGATGTATCCCACATCTATGACGCGAAATGGAGCAAATGATTTTTGTGGAGGTGAAAACAATATGATGATATGAGGTTTAGGAATGGCGGCCATGAAAAATGAAGAGTGGATGTAATGCAGTGGATGAGGCATTTGCTGGATGGTGAATTCTCTGAATGAGTTCTCCTGAACATATTGGTGACACTGATATGGACTGGTAGTGTTAACCCCATGGATGGCACGACGGACCAACGGTGACGGTGAATGGAAGAACCCAACCCAACTCAATCACGGTGATGGAGTGAAAGTGTCATGTTCAAGAGCGACTTGCTACCAATAAAGTTCTTCAACTTTTCTTCCCATTTTTCCCCAGTCATTGTTGACCAGTACGTCTTTATTTTTGACAAGCTTGAGGAGGACAACATATGCTTGGTCTATAATTTTCCCTTCGGGAAAACTTGTCGCTTTGTGTTTAGCAAACCTAGCGTCAGTGAGACTCGTTCTTGTCTGGGTGGAAAAGTTTGTCACTATTGTTTTAATGAGTTTAAAGACAAAGATAACTCGGTCCTTTTCATGTTTAGATAGTCTGAAAATGGACAAAAAGGAGACTCCAACAGTCCTTTTTCGTGGCATAATCCCTTCAGTTCGAAAAGGTGTATAATAGTACGAAAGGGATGGCTTTTGATAGTTTTAGTGAGCCGACAAAGACAAGTGCTCGATCTTTTTGTTTAATAATCCCTCAAGTCCAAAAAGATTAAAATATATGAGAGGGATGGTGTTCCCCTTACTTTAACGAGCTGGAAAGGCCAATAGCTCGATAATATTTTTATATTTAACAAGTCTAGAAAGAGTTTAAAAGATGCTCGTTTTTGAGGAATGAGTGGTATTTCTGGGTAGTAGCTGGTTCCAGGTAAGTTTGGAATTTCTCAAAACATGGCAGTGTGAAGAGGGTGGCAATCAGAATCACTCATCGCAGATGTTCCTCAAAAGGGTAAACAATCAAGTGGAAGCGTATGGTCAGCCGAATGAAATGGAGGTGACGGAAGGAACACAACCAAAGTTCAAAAAGGGCAGATAGCAAAGCGATCACAAAGGTTATTTACCAAAGGCAGGTTTATTTTTTAATGAGCTTGAACCTTGTGCCAACATGTGCTCAGTGCAGGTTGATTTTTTAATGAGCTTGAACCTTGCGGGAACATTGTTCTTACCAGTTTTTTGATAATGTCTCTTGGTAGAATTTTTTTTTAATGAGCTTTAACACCACTATAACATGTGCTCATGACCTTTTTATGCAAGCTAGAAATGACTGAGCTACGAGGTTAAAGGATTAAGAACCTACAAACTAAGAAAATCAAAGGTCACTTTTCACTTGCATGCAAAGGTTTGCATGCCCCCAGATCTTTCAGTAAAAGGAGAGTTTCCAGGTTACCAAAGGGAAGTCCCTGCGGTTAGGTAGGGTTATTTTTGTCGGCCGACAAAAACTCTTCCTTTGCGTCATCCATCGAAATAGACAAAGGTGATTACTGTGAGCTTCCAATCACATAACGTACGAAGGTGAATGCTGTGAGCTTCCACTCACAATCGTACAAAGGGAATAATCATGTCAGACTGATGAAATAACCTATACGGGAATGTTATTCAGTCCAAGTATTATGACCTTTCAAGAAAATCTCTCTTTTCCTCTGGGTTCGCCTGCCGAAGCAGACTAGGGTGCATGCCCCCTAACCTTCATCACACTCACTGAACTACTCGCGGTAATTAGGTGGATGGGATGAAGGTGGAAGAGACATTGTTGATGTGAAGAGACCATTTAGGGATGATGGTTGATTTATAGCTGTGTTTGAACCAGGAAATGAAAGTTGGTCGACAAGTTGCACTAGTCTGCCTTCATGTGGAAAACACATCACTCGAAAGAATGTGGAAAAAATGGATTCCGTGCTATATATATAATCACGTCCAAGGAGTAGATTGTAATCTAGTGGACCTTGGACTACCATCATGTTCAAATGAATGGTTTTCTTTCTCAAAGTTATTGGTAACTTTGGAAGGATCCCTAATGGCTGACTGGTTCCTTTGTTGAAGCCTGACAATTTTTTTTTTCAGGCAAAAGCGATGGTGAACCAAGCGCTTTCCAAGCAGTTGAGGAAATGATACTCATCGAAGCCCGTTCATCTATGATAGTGCTAGACACGATCATTTTATAAACTTGTACTATGATTCAAAATGGTACATAAGATGGAAGGCAAGGTTTCACTAGTTGATTCCAATCAAAGAAAATGACTAGACTGCTCGGAGAAGGTACCGGATAAGTTTCATGAACTAGAGGGGTCACTTCCTATTGTGAAGGAATGGGTGGATTGCCCCCAAGTTCATTAGACTCTTTATCGACAAAATGAATTTGAATGGTTTCATTCTCATTCTCTTCGGGAACTATATCATCTGAAGGTGGATTCTCTGAAGGCAAGACTAGGTTGACTTCCATCTCGACCAGTTGACTTTGGTCTGGTATGGACTCAAAAGGTTCACTTTCAATGATAGGCGATTCGATCAACAATTGAGTTATGTCAATCAGGTTTTCAACTAGCGAAGGACTTGGCAAGAGTTTCTTGTATCCAAGTGCAAGTTGCTGCGGTGAATCAGGCCGGTTATCCAAAATGCTTTTGGCTTCATCCAGAAAAGGACAACGGTGAAGAGTATGATCACCTTCACATAACCTACATGGAACTTTGACTTTTCCTTTTTGTATACTGACTTCATTTTCACTAGTTGATGGTGCGCTGTCAACTTCACTGTCAGAGGTTGATGACACTGAATGGTGCAAACGTGGAGACCATTCTCTCAAGATCCGCGAGATGCAAGGGCACTCTCGATGGTAATGTCTCTCGCAAATTATGCATGGAGTTTTTGGTTTGGAATTTTTAGTGTGCAGATTTTCGCCAGATGATGTCTGGTTGTTCCCTTATTTAGCTGGCTTCTTCTTCTTCTCCTTCCCTTTCTTTTTCTTCTCAGCTACTTGGTTTTTAGTGTCACTAGTTTCACCAAGCGAAAAGGAAGAAGGGGAAGGAGAAACAAACAAAGTAGAAGGCGAAGGGGTAACTTCAGTATCATTTGGTTGCTGATTAGATTGTTGAGGAATCGCGGTGTTTTGAATGACATAGGTCAAGAAAAGCCATACTGGCAGGCTGATTGTGATTCTCGGAAGGGACAATGCAGCCATATATGGAGAACCAATATCTCTCCAAGAGGAGAAAGGACTAGTATTCCCTCCAAGAGGGATCCCTTGATTGGTAGACTCCGTTATCCCGACCTCAAATCAATGTAGGAACAGGGATGTTATTCCATTTAAAATAAATTTTAAGACACTTTGACGCAACTTGCTTTTTCAATTTTTAAGAGTCGAGAAAAAGCTAAAGGTGACTCTAGTCGCCTTCGATTTTTAATGAGCCTGAAGTGACAAGTGCTCAAATGGACCTTTTCATTTAAGGAGTCGAAAAGGAACAAAAGTGACTGCTCTGGAAGTCTAGATAGAGGGTTTACCAAATGATTGTAAAACTGCAAAATACACCTTGGTGATAAATGATAGAGAAATTACCAAGGACTTATGTACGACAATCAATCTTCCCGAATGCTGTGTTCAGTGCATTACGATCGATAGGGTAGCAAACACAGCTTCCTAAGTATAAAGGATATCAGCCTATTGTGGTCTCCCAATATATACTCGATGGTACAGGGAGCACAAGTCTGTACTGGCACTTGTTGGATCAAAGAGGAGGAATCACCCAACCTTCAATGAAAACGATAGTTACTAGGTTTTACGATGCTGAAACACGTCTCTAGCCTAGACTTCTAGATGTGTTGCGTTAGGTTCCAAAGCGTTTTTATGTTCATTGAGGTTTATTTTAGAGTTGATCTTGCTTAGAAGTTTGTCTTTCAAGGTTCACCGCGTGATGTAGATGTGAAATTCCTAAATATGCAATCTAAAATGATAAACAATCGTTTATGTTCTTTTAGCAATGAA